>CM042037.1:61340000-63740000 GCA_023525975.1 Smallanthus sonchifolius | reverse complement strand
GGGTATTTTCACAATCCCGTGTTTGTTTGGTGGCGATGTTCGTAGTCACGCGTTAGCGGATTCCGGTGCTAGCATCAATCTGATGCCTTATTCTCTCTATGAGAAGCTAGCACTCGGTGAACTAGCTCCAACGTGCATGACACTCTCCCTAGCGGACCGGTCGATAAAATGTCCACGGGGAATTTTGGAAAACGTGCTTGTGAAAGTTGATAAATTTGTTTTCCCTGTGGACTTTGTGGTTATGGATATGGAGGCGGATACCACTGTTTCCATCATCTTAGGACGTCCGTTCCTTCGCACCGCCAAGGCCGTCATCGATGTTTTTGATGGAAAGCTCACACTTAGGGTCGGTGACGAGACGGTCACTTTTGTGGTTGCCAAATCTATTAACCTAGGAGGGAGTGGTGATAGTGTTGATAACCCCAAGTGTGGGGATGTTAAGAAAAAGCCGGGGGTGATGATGAAGGCTGTAGGTGGTGAGATGTGGGAGGCAGGTGAAAGTGGCTCGTTTTCGAGCGAATGGGAGGAATTCTCCATTGATCCTCCCACATAGTGTGGTTTGTGAGTGTCTTGGGTGGAATCCCCAAGTGTAGAGTTTGTAGAGTGGTTTAGGTTGCGTTAGTTGTTTAGTTGTTTATTTTTCGGTTGTGTGTTTTGTGTTTTGTGTTTTGATGATTGCATGCAGGGATTATAATTGATTTTTGGAAGAGCTTTTAGCAGCAGAATGCGGGTCCCCAGGTATGTTTATTTTTGTAAATGGTGGTTGGAAGGTTTGGGAAATAAGGGGTGAGAAATTTGACTAAGTGTTGGAAAATTTCAAAACTTTCTGTCAAATTCCACCCCTCGCGCTACGCGACGCTTTGCTCGTCCCCCGTCGCGCTACGCAAAAAAAAAAAAAAAAAAAAAAAATTAGCAGCGAGAACACAACGAGAGCGAAGTGTGGGGATGCTGAATCCTCAACAAGGCTTTGGGAGCTGCTATATGTTTGGAGCATTTTGACCCGCCAAAATACCAGCTAAGTCTTTTCCATTTTCTTTTTCTTTTCACTGTTTTTGTTTTTGAGTCGTGTTTCCATTCCTGCATTGAGGACAATGCAAAGTTTAAGTGTGGGGATAGGACACTGTCGTTTAGTTTTTTTTTTTAAAACAAAAAAAAAATTGAAAATGTTCCTGAATTAATTGTGAATCTATGAGAAAAATAATTTAGCAGTTGGTTGATTATCATTTAATTGAAACTTGTGGGAAGGAAATCATAGCAAACTTGTGATGTGTTGGTAGGTCTAGTTAGCTAGCAAGCCCTTGAAAAATTTAATTAAGAATAATTTTAACTTGTGGTTTCTACATTCCTTTAGGCCGATAGTGTAATTCCAATCAGTAGGGTGTGGTAGGTAAAGTCATGATTTGCTCGAATCTTGTGTCTATAGAATCTCTAGTTTATTTCCCTCTTTTCCTCTGTTCTGCGATGGCAGAGACCTGGGAAAGGAGCGCGTCGCCCTGTTGCTATAGACGCATAACGGGTTCACGCTGCTGATCACAATTAAAAGATGCCCAAAAAGCTATAAGCTTGTCAAAAAAATAATAATAATAATAATAAAAATAATAATAAATAAATTTGGGCCAGCTGTAAATTATTGCAAGTGTTCTGATGAAAAAAACATAAGAGTATTTTATTTTCACGAGTTAATTCGTTAAAATAG
The DNA here is from genome assembly GCA_023525975.1 of Smallanthus sonchifolius. Taxonomy (NCBI): domain Eukaryota; kingdom Viridiplantae; phylum Streptophyta; class Magnoliopsida; order Asterales; family Asteraceae; genus Smallanthus; species Smallanthus sonchifolius. The sequence continues at coordinate 63,738,304 of CM042037.1, read as the reverse complement.
CTTTTCATAGCTAATCCTTGCCAAGCCCGAAAGTAGGTGTCTTAGTGCCGAGAGGATGTGGGTCACGGTTAATTAGGTAAATATATAAAATATTTGTGGCTTGTTTAGTTTCCTAGATTTAAATTGGACCAGTATACCAGCAATCACAGTTTCTATGTCGGTATTTCCCCTTGTTGATATGAAATGATTTAATTCGTTTGATCTCTTTATTCTAATCTTTTTCAGGGACGAAAAAGAGTTAAGTGTGGGGATGTGATGTATTGCAAAATACATGCATTTTACTGTCAATTTTATTCCCACTTTGTGTTTGTTTTGCTTCGGTTTTCTTCTATAACTGTTTGTACTTAATATTTCTATATCTTATGGTTGTTAGGTCACAAAGGAAGCGGATATGATTGAAAACGAAGAAGAACGAGTTTCCGGTTCGTGCGAGAGGGCTGTGGATAAGAAAGAAGATAGTTTCTGGATTTTTACCCCTGTCGCGTAGCGCGACAGGTATTGGAAGTCCCTCGCGCTACGCGAGGATTGAAAAATGTCAGAATTGCCCTTTTAATGATTGCCCGACTGTTTTGTCTTTTCTGGGGCCCTCGCGCTACGCGAGGAGTGTGCAAGATCCCGTCGCGCTACGCGACGGGTGGTTTTTCGCAGAAATTGTTTTAAAACCCCAAAAATTAGAAACCCTAGAGGGGACACAGAATCAAGGAGCGGCTGCAGGCGAAAAGGAGAGACAAAAAAGGGTTGATTTCAGAGCTTTAGAGGCTCGGGTTGAAGATTAAAGGCATCAGGATCGCATTCCATCAGGGGTTAATCATTCGGTTGTGTTTTTCCTTGTTTATCTTCAATTCCCATGTTTCTTTTGAGCTTCGAATTGATGCTAACTATGGTTTTTGTCATGTTTAGTGGCTAAACTCTTAGAACTACGTAGGTGTTGATGAATACATATGATTGACATTAGGTTTTATCCGGTTTTGGATGATTTGCATGTGATGAACTCATGATGTAACAAACTTGGTTTGGATTATTGGATGTTTTATGTGTGTCTATGATTGTTTATGGATTGATGATTTACTCCTCGTGTGCCTTGGTGAATGTCTTTCATGTAATAGGTGCATGCTAGATCAATTACTGTGTGTCTTTGATTAGTGGGTGGTTAACTGCGTACGAGTTCACCATAGGGTAATCTTCTTGATATAGATAGTTTAGATGTGCAACCAATCTCGATGGCTGTGAGGTGAGAGATTGTCGGTTTGTCTAGGGTGTTAGATTGCTAGTTTAGAGGCTTTGTGAGAAGATCTTGCTAGTTTGTCTCATATCTGTGTTTACCGAATCCAATAGGAAAATCCTAGTTATCCCTTGCACTTAGGTGTATTGAGACTTTCGCGCTGTGAGGTAGATTGTCTAGCGGATACTTCTTGAGTAAATTGGAGGACCTGTGAGGGAAATCCATCCAACCGGTGGTTTAACGGCTTTTAGGTTTCTTGGTTGACAATCCTTGAGAAGGGTCGAGGGTGCTCTAGGTTTCCTTTGAGTTTAGTATTTTAAGATCCCGGTATCACGTCAGTTCCCTTAACGATAGAACCTTTGTCAAGCATGTGTAGGATTCGAGCCTAGGTAGTGTTCTTTCTCCGTCTGGTTCTCGTTTCAACTTTCATTTGCATTCGTAGTCTTCTCTTTAGTCCTTCTTTTAAGTTATTCTTAGTTTTTATTAGCAAACCCCCCCTTTATTATTATTTTATTTAAGCAATTTTGTATGGATAAGTCTTTCAGTTTCTAGTTAGTGTTTTCTGTAGAGGTCCTTTGGGTTCGATATCCGGACTTACTTAGGCTTTACTACATTCGATAGGTTCACTTGCCTGTCGGTAGTTTAGTTGTTTAGAGAGTCTAGAGTATTACTTAGTGTTTTATTTAGCTTGTTTTGAGTCATTTAATTCAAACTACTTTGTGTACATCAAAGAGTCTGACTCAGAGAGAACCGAAACAGACTCATCTGACTCTGATGATGCACCGGACCAGGCACACCCCAGGAGAACGACCACGGTTTCCCTTCCTGAGTCATCCTCCAAAATACAAAGAGACGAGAGTTCAGACAGTGAGTATGTGCCTGAACATGAGACTGAAAGAAGGAAGAAGTCTCATTCCGATAGACCCTTGGGAACGATCTTCACTGAGTTAACCGCCCATATCTAGAGCCATGCAAGCACAATAGCTCCCAGTACTACTTCTACTACAACTCAGTTGTATCAAAGGCAGAGGAGACCGCATGTGCCTACAGTCATTACTACAGCTATCTCAGAGGAGGTTCCTGAGATAATTACTCTTCCTTTGACTATAGTTGAAATGGTGGTGAGTACTGTTCCAATCTTAACAGAATCTGTCATTATCACACCTATCACCACCACAGTTACATCCGTCCCATCTACAATCCCATCTACCACACTACGTCCAATCACTCAACCCTTTACATTTGGAGATTTTTCTCAAGGGTTTGATTTTGACTTTATCTTCTCATCCCCACCACATGTTGGTGAAGCTTCCTCATCCGGGAATCCTGATCCCCGTGATGCTAGGATTACACATCTGGAAACACAGGTCGCCACATTTCTAGAAACAGTTCATAAATCACAGAGTGAATCCGAAGCACAAAATGTTAGGATAAACTCTCTGGTGGATGAAGTAATGTGACTGAGGCATCAGGGTGAGGGAAGCCAATAGCAGCTTAGATCACTGATGCAGCATAATGAAATGCTTTTTAAGGTAAATGAGACCATTCTGGCTCAGGGCCAAGCAATGCAAGGAAAAATGCTACTGCAAAGAGAGGAACACCGGATTATGGTAAAACTGGTTGCAGAATTGTCTGCCAAGTTTGCTGCTCAAGGGGAGAAAGAGAAAGAGAAGCAGAAGCCGAGTGGTGATGAGCCTTTTCATCCGGTTGACTTGACTAAGGATGATGACAAAGACAAGGATCCCGAGGCCGGTACGAGTGGTAGTGAGCAACAAGCCTCGGCGATTGTTCCTATTACTGTTGTTCCTATGGCTCAGGGGAGTCTACTCAACAGGAAACTTCTGGTGGTGGTGGTGGTAGTGATCAAGGAAAGTCGGTGGCTGACGTCCTACAAGATCTATCTGACGATGTTATTATCTTGTTAGAGCCGAACTATTCCAATGAAGCTTAGATCGATGCTCTAAGAAATCTTGAGGAAGGAGAGATCGAGTTTGATGATGACTGGGATGAGAATGATGAGGATGTGATGGTGGAGTTCCCAAAGGGCGACGTTAAGGGAGTTTATGAGCTTGAGGATGGAGAGATCTTTGAGGCTCCAACCTTTGAAGCCGCCTTTACTATAGGTTCAGTTGAGCCTGAGAATGTTGCTGAGGCGAGTGGAGCAGCAACCTCGACTGAAGCCTTCCATACCGATCCCCAACCTGCCGATGCTAATGATTAGATGAACAAGTATCCTCAAGGATGGTTCAAAAAGGGTCAGCCTCCTGCTTGGCAAAAGTCTTCAATCCTAGACAAGCATGGAGCAACATGTATGATCTTATTTGTCCGGTATGATGACGACAAGAAGCTATTTGCAATCAAATGAACTGGTGGGGTTCAGTACCTGAAACCAACCAATGAGGCATTTAGCTCTCTGCCTAAGCATGATTTAGTGAACCTAGCAAATCGTGAGCTACTTGGTGATACAAGTCACGCGGTAGCGAAGGGTTTGTGGGGAACACTACATAGGGAAGAAAGATCAGGGAACTTTGAGGTGTTCAAGCCTCAAATGCCCAAGAGAGTCCGGGATAAGGATGTTAGACATCCCGTGACAAACAAAAGCCTAAGGAGGTTGGTCTACAACCCAGAGCTGTGTGAGACCAGGATTCCCCTAAGCAAGTTATCTCATGATATTCTTGGTAGCAAGTGGTACTGGTACGTGGACCCAATTACAGGTGGGGGTGATGATGGAAAATAGGTGGTCAAAGGACGGTAGAACGGAGCCAAGGGAACTGATCAGAGTCTTTGATGAGATCTGTTTCATCAACTTTTCGGTGAAAGACTTGGTTATCCTCAAGGACAAATTATGTGTCTATTCAGATGATTGGACGAAGCTGCTTGCATCTAGATACGACAAGTTGGTCAAGTTTTGCTTTGACTACAAGATGAAGATGGGTAGCTGAGCTAGTGCTGGAGCACGATAGAGACTGAAGACATCTCCAGAGCTGTTGTCAAGGGGGAGTTTGTTGAAGCATTCCTTGTGACAAGTATTCTGAAAATTGTACCTGATTTTGTACTATCTTTTATATTTGTATTTCAGTCTCTACTGTAAAGGTCTATCGAGTTGTAATTATGTTTGAATGTACTTATGTCTAAACTCGTGTCTGTTAGGTGTTTGTATGCTTTACGTACTTGGTATGTACGTAGGAAGTTTGTCCTGTGTACTTAGCAAGTACGCATGAAGCAAGTCTTGCGTACGTGCTAAGTACGCAGGAAGGATTTCCTACGCACTTGCTAAGTACGCAAGGACTGGGTTTGTTAGTATAAATAGCCTTGTGTAGAAGTTTACAAGTACGCTCTCATTTTGTAACTCCTATAATTTTGGCTGATTTACTGATAATAGACAAAGTTTTAAAGTGACTTTTGTTTGTTGTCGGTTTAGTTGTTGTTATTTGATTCTCTAACTAGTCACAGGCATTCCACACCATGTTTGACTAGTCACACACTCGCACGAGTCGATCCGTGACACCCGTGGACCTACATTTATTGTTATGGTTATGGTTATGGTTATGGTTATGGTTATGGTTATGGTTATGGTTATGGTTATGGTTATGGTTGAAGCATTCCTTGTGACAAGCATTCTGAAGATTGTACCTACTTTTGTAGTATCTTTTATATTTGTATTTCAGTCTCTATTGTAAAGGTCTATCGAGTTGTAATTATGTTTGAATGTACTTATGTCTGAACTCGTGTATGTTTGGTGTTTGTATGCTTTGCGTACTTGGTATGTACGCAGGAAGTTTGTCCTACGTACTTAGCAAGTACAAGCAAGTCTTGCGTACTTGCTAAGTACGCAGGGACTAGGTCTGTTAGTATAAATAGCCTTGTGTAGAAGTTTACAAGTACGCTCTCATTTTGTAACTCCTGTAATTTTGGCTGTTTTACTGATAATAGACGAAGTTTTAAAGTGACTCTTGTTTGTTGTCGGTTTACTTGTTGTTGTTTGATTCTCCAACTAGACACGGGCATTCCACACCTTGTTTGACTAGTCACACACTCGCACGAGTCAATCCGAGACACTCGGGGACCTACAGTTACAGTTGCGGTTACGGTTATGGTTATGGTTACCAGGGCTGGTCCCGAGAATTCTCAAAACGTTTTGGGCCAGGGACATATAAAAAAAGTGGGCCTCATAATATAAGCTCATAATGGCATAATCAAAAACTACAAACAAACGAATAACGATTAACGAATCATACATAACGATTAACGAATCATACATAACGATTTTTTAATAAGTTTGAAAATCTAGTGTGCCTTTTTTTAATTTATAAGCGGGTTAATAGGATAAATGGATAATACAAGTAGTGTGACTCTTTTAGGATAAATGGATAATACAAGTAGTGTGCCTTTTTTAATTTTTAAGTGGGTTAATAAGATAAATGGATAATACAAGTAGTGAGCCTTTTTTTAATTTTTAAGTGGCTTAATAAGATAAATGGATAATACAAATTGGGCCTTTTATAAATATGTATATATATATATATAATATAAAAAATTTAAAAACTACAGGCCTCTTAAGAGACCGGGCCCCGGACGGTCGCCCTCCCCGCCCCCCCCCCCCCCTAACTAAGGGCCGCCCATGATGGTTATGGTTATGGTTATGGCTCTATAACCGAACCGAACCGACTTTGCACACCCGGTTATGCCTCTATAACCGAACCGACTTTGCACACCCCTAGCGTGACGAGCGTGAAACATCACCCCCTTATGGCGTGATTCAAGAGGCGTAAGAATTCTTACTGGAGAAAGCCGATTTAAAAAAAATAAAAAAAGTTTCTTGGGTTTTGATTGACTGATACCCCATATGAGTGGAGCGAATTGCGTGAAACACCTCCCCCTCTTGTGTGAGTGGCGCGAGTGACTACCTCATGCCAAGTATATGTATACAGGATGCCCTTAGTCAAAATTTGAAATTATAGATTATGAATGCCATGGTCTTACATTGTCGTGGTGCAAGAGAGACACATGCCATTTTTTTGTTAGATGACTTTTGAAATAAAATATTTATTCAATGGCTATTTAGTTAATGAATGGTTGTTCAACTGATGATTTTGGTGATCTTCCCATGTTAAAATGAAAGATACCAATTTAGCCGAGAAATTTAAGTCAAACCAGTCAAATTCCTGAAAACTTAAACCCCCCTAAAGCAAAGGATATGCCACTCAAGGCGTTAGGGTATAAGGGGCATCCTTCGGGTACACTCACGGGTATTGCGGGTTCCACGGATACACCGCCGCATGAAAGTTGGGTAACCCTTGCGGGTATGGAATTCGGGTAGAAGTACCCATGAAGCAAGTGGAAGTAGTCGTTCTCTAACGGCTAGATTGCATCCTATCTTGTGGTTTCTGTCTCGACTTCTCCACAAGTGAAGGTCTTTGTAAGTTTGACAAGGCTTTGGTGTATGTTCACACTGCTATAATCAATGCAGAAATATTATATGTATATTAGATTTTATTAATGATGAACTTTAACAAATTAAAATCTAGGCATAGATTATGAATTTATGATTATTGATGGTCCTGTGATTTCTAGATTTAAGTTGTGTTTTATTTTTATGTAATTTTTTTTTATTTATTGTTATGTAAATTTTTTTTGAATTAATAAATATAAGTTTTAATTTAAAAAATGAAAAAAAGAATTAAGTTAGAGTAAATTACACAGATTGTCCTTTATTTATACTATAAATTACACTTTGTGTCCTTTAACTTCAATAAGTACATCACATGTCATTTTCTTACAAACTTTTATACACTCTATGTCCTTTACACTAACCGGTGTTAAGTTTTTCAGTTAACTTTAGACATGTGCCTTGCACATGAGGGTTGTATGGTCTTTTTAACTATTAAAGGACAATTTGTGTAATTTACTCTAAAAACCTTATTTTTATCTTCATCCCGAATTCACACACCCTCTCTCTCTCCACTCTCTATCTCTCCATACACTCTTTCTCTCTCAACCAAAACCTACCACCCTCACCCCTCTACCGCGCGCCACCGCCTTGACCTGCCCAAAGAGCATTGTAGTGTAGACGACAGGGTACTGTTGGTACCGCCACAATCTATCGGCCCAATAGAACAACTGCAGGGCGATTCGTGCGTCGGATTGGTTTCGTAGCACGACACAAAGTTGTGGAGGCTTCAGACTTCGAATCAATTGTCTCAATTTGTTTTTGAGATTTGGATTTCATTTCGCTTTTAGATCGATTAACCTGCAGACTTCCTTCACTAAAGGATGCCTGATTTCGTCTCCGTCGTTTTCCCCTCTTTTGAAACCCTCGGTTTCTACATACGAACCGTGATCTGAACGATTCAAAAATCCGGTCAGTTTGTGGTGCTTGAGTTGGTTAGGGTTTTGTGATGAGTATGAGGTGAATGCATGGACAAGTGTTGTTCGTGATGCTTGTTTTTGTAAGGGGTTGTTGAAGATGAGTGGCATAGTGAATGGATTTAAAGAGCATCTGAGGAATCAAAAATTGAAATCCGGTGGGATTGTTTTACTCATTTGGTTACTGAATACTGGTTGAGGGAGCCTTGTGGGTTGGGCCAATGGGATAATCAAAAATAGAGTTTGTTCAAAATCCATGCTTTTATTTTTTTCTGTTTCCATTACCTAATGTGCAAAATCACTTGGGAGTAAATTACTATAGTGATGGTGGTGGTGGCGGCGGTGGTGGTGGCGGTGGTGGCGGGGGGCGGCGACAGAGGGGATGGGGGTGGTGGGTTTTGGTTGAGAGAGAAATGGTGTATGGAGAGATAGAGAGTGGAGAGAGAAAGGGTATGAATTGAGGAAGAAGATGAAAATAGGGTTTTTAAAGGAAATTACACAAATTGTCATTTAATAGTTAAAAAGATCATACTACCCTCATGTGCAAAGCACATGTCTATAGTTAACTGAAAAATTTAACAACAGTTAGTGTAAAGGACATAGGGTGTATAAAAGTATGTAAGAAAATGACATATGGTGTAATTATTGAAGTCAAAGAACAGAAAATATAATTTTAATTATAATTAAATGACAATCTGTATAATTTACTCATTAAGTTACTTAGGGTTGTGAGCTTGTGTCCTAGTACCAAGGGCGAAGCTATGAAGGGGCCAGGGAGGGCCTCGGCCCCTGCCGTTTTTTCTGTTAGTAGTGTTAATTTTTTCGTTTTCGTCTAAAAAAATTTTTACGTATAGAGCCGGCCCCCGCTTCTTAGATTTTCAAGCTCCGCCACTGCCTAGTACCCTTAAAATAAAAAAATACAAATACAATTTTTTGTTTTTACTTAAAACTCACGTGGGCTTATCTATATACGATTGGGCATGTGTCTTGTTTTAATTCGGTTAACCTATTTACCTTACAACTTAAATGTGTGCCCATGTGTTGTCTGTCCTCACAATACTTTTTTTTAATATATATTTAAAATAAATAAAAGATAATAGGCAATTAAAAGCTTTTTTTAAATGGAATTCTAACAGTAACAAAATATTATTTAATCATGTTAAATTATGAACTTGCCATTCAGCTCATTTATATTTACAATCAATATTATAAAGCTGTCGATGGGTGATGGCTGCAACCGACGGTGAGGCCGCCGTCGTCGTCCGCTGTATAAAAGGAGACGGTGGCGGCAGAGCAGATCCTGAGGATTCGAATGCTCTATTCGAGCCGTAAAAAAAGGCTCATAATGAAAATTACTTTTTTAAAAAGACGTGAAATTTTTATTACGCCTCTGCTCATTTTCACATAATTCTAGTAAAAAAAAGGCCTAAAAAAATGGGTCTGTATCAAGATTCATGAAATCTAGTAAAAAAAAAAGGCCCTATATAACATGAATGAGCAAAGCCGCAAAAAAAAGGCCCAATAATTTTTTTAAAGCCTCGAAAAATTTAAATATATATATATATATATATAATTTTTTAATTTTTTTTTGGCCCCTCGAAATGTTGGGCCCCATACGGTCGTGTTGCCCGCAGCCCTTTGGGCCGACCCTGGGTGGCGGTTAGGTGGTTGTGCTGTGGTGGCGGCGGCTTAGTGGTGGTGTTGCACTCAGGGGCGGATTTACATAGGGTCGGGGGTTTACCGGAACCCCTCGAGTTTCGAAATTGCAGTAGAAAGCTATATAGAAAAACTGGTGTGTTGATGAAGAGCGAGAAATGGTTAACATGGAAGCCGAGTATGTTGATCCGAAATATTGAAGAAGGAAGACCGACATCGCCAATCGTCACCATTATATGGTTAATAATTTCAACACTGTTCTCGATATGCAAACTTGCAAAAGTTGGCTGAGATGTGACGAACCTAACCCAACCCGACCCGAACCATCAAACTGACCCAAAATTTTTTATGTCCGGCCCTATGAAATTGGAGCATCTAAAAACAGTGAACCCCTTGAAAAAAATTCCTGGATCCGCAACTGGCTACATTGTTGTGATGGGCCGGTGGTGGTGGCAGAGGGTGGAGGCGAGGTGTTCCTGTCCGGCGGTAGGTGGTAGAGAGAGGGGAAAGAGAGAGCACCGAGACAATCTAACCTTCGGTTCTTTGACGGTGATGCTTAGGTTGTGCTGGCGGTGGCGGTGGCGGTGGCGTGGTGTTGTGTTGGGGCAGAGATTGGTGCTGCAGAGAGAAGAGAGAGAGTGCAACCCATGTGGAGAGAGGTTCCACTCAATGGGGACTTTGTACTTTGGGTCCTGGTCCTCATCATCGAGTAGATGGAATGCGATATGACACATGTAGCTAGGGGTGAACAAACATTAACCGTTAATCGAAAGTAACCGATAACCGAACCGAATTGACCGATAACCAAAATTAACCGACGGTTATGGTTAAGGTTATTTGATTAACCGATCAAGTGGTTATGGTTATGGTTATGGTTATGGTTAAGGTTGTCACATAACCGAACGTTAACCGAACTGAACCGATACAACCCGATGCATAAGATATATGCATAAAATATAAATAATTTTCCCCATTCACTATGATTATGGTTAAGGGTGCACAAAATATATATGCACAAATTTTTCCATCCATTTTCAAAGAAATTTTGTAGATAACTAATGCATTAATTATGAACTTATGACTAGAAAAAAAAATATAATTCCAAGGGTTTTACTAAAAAAATATGATTCGTGATTAAGGAACGAAAGTGGTTAATTAACCGAAATAAACCGAAACCGACCCATAACCGACGGTTAACCGACCAAGCGGTTATGGTTATGTTATGGAAGAGGGCATAAACGACCAAGCGGTTATGGTTATGGAAGAGACTACAACCGACCATAACTGACTTTGCACACCTCTACATGTGGCTCCCTCGATCAAAAGGCTATTTATTTATTTATTTATTTGAACGACAATTTGGATCACTGACGGGTCACTGACCCATCCGATTATCTTCACCTCCCTCAGTAGGAAACCCATCATAGGTGAGGAAACCCATCATAGGTGAGGAAACCTCCTACCCCAACCTGGACCTTTTTTTTTGTTACAATTGGGACTTGAAGCCAAGACCTCCACATAAAATAAAACGGGTTAGGTCATTCATATTCCCCCTCCTACTTGTCACACCCCCTGAAAAAAACTTTTAAACTTGTCATATTACCGCATTCGAAAAATTATTATTTCTAAAACCGTTCTTGTAAGTTTATAAACACTTTCTATAAAATAAAACGTATACCCCTCATACTTATCATAGCCCCCCCCCCCCCATTTACCCTATACGAATAATCATTATTTATAAAACTTTTTTTTAAATTTAAAATCACTTTTTATAAAATAAAAATGGGTTAGGCTATATATACCCCCCTGAAAAAATAAGTTTTAACCAACAATGACTAATTAATAAAAAGACAAAAGTAAAAAAAAACAAAAAAGAAACAAAAAAGTTTGAATTGTATTTATTTAAAAACTTAAAAAAGGAGATACAACAAGTAAAAATCATTGTAAGAGGGTACGTATAGCAGAACACTTATTTAATCTATCAATTCTTTTCTTCGAGAAAATATGAAAATCATCATATTCATGTTAACAAAAACAGAGGATTTAAACAATTGAGTTGGTTGATCCAGCGCTAAATTTCACTTTCTACCCTATTTGAAGATTACAAGTTTTACCCAAGTTATCCACCACCTGTATCAATATTTTTCAAACTTTTTTTTTTGGTTTTTTTTTCTTTGTTCTTTGTTTTTATTTTTTTTTCTTTTGATTACTTTTTTTTTAAGTTTTAGGCGCAATATGAGAGTTTTATATCAATGGTTCGATATTCAAAACCGATCCGACTCAAATTCATACGTTACTTTTATGTACTTGGGTATGTTAGTGTCAACGCTAAAACATTTTTTCTTATTTTTTTACATTTTTTTTTCAGAGTTAAACGAGTAGCCATAACCTCATATGTGTTTTTTTGGTACCCAAGTATATTTCTTTTTTAACCGCCTCAACCGTTTAAGATGCGCTTCACGCCGCGTGACGCAAGAATTCAAGTTAAGATACATTTCGACACAACGGGTAAAACTACTAGTTACCTATAAAATAAAAATGGTACTTAATATTGATTCATTTAATTAAAATTAATTATAAACTATTGTATATATATACAATTATAAAGTTGATGAATAGTAATTTGAATATATTTTTTTTAAATATATTTTATTTACGTTGCATCTTTTTAAATATACGAATTCAATGGAAATTTGTCTATCGGTCTTGCCCTCCTTGTAACAACCCGAAAATTCGTAAATTAAAGGTTTGGGTTAACGGATAACCCGAATCCCTGGTAACCAACATTGGTAATAAGGATTTTCACGTAGAGCTTGGATTAACGGTATTAGAGGAACCGGTTAGCCGTTTACTTCATAGTTCGAGATGGAAACGCGTTTGACGAATTAGGAAGGACCCGACACGAAACTTGGGGTGACTTATATACCCCTCTAATCGTAAACTCTAGGGCCACTTTGGACCCTAGGCGTGCGACGGCAGAAAACCAGGCGGGAGTGAGAGGGACGGGCGGAAATGGGAGGAGATCGACATGACGGTGGTAACTCGATCAGGTAATCCCGTTTATGCTTTCTACTCGTTTACATTTGTGTGTTTTTTTATGGGAACCAGATTAGGGTTTTGGGTTTCTTGGCCGTGAATGACGGCGAGGGTGGGAAAGGTGATGGTGGCTGGTTGTGAGGAGTGGTGACGTGCGGCAGTGACGGTAAACGGAAGTGGTTGGTGGTGCGTGGTCGGCTGCCGAAGAGAGAGAGGGAGAGGGAGGTGGGGAGCATGGAGGCACGAAGAGGAGGGGAGGCGGCTAGCGATGTCAGGGTGATGGTACACAGCGGAGGAGACGAGAGCCGATTAGGGCTGTTCCTCGAGAAGAGGATACGAACGCATGGTGGTGGTGGTTGGTGGTGACCGGCTAGGGTTTTGCCAGAAGAGGAAGGCGATGGCGCACGGTGGTGATGCTTAAAGACGACTGGTTAGGAGTGCACGACGGTGTCGAGTGGCATGGTGGTACGCGGAGTGGAGATGGAAGACGAGAGCATGGCCATTAGAGTTTTACCCGACTGAGGTGCATGTCACGGTTTACGTGCGTGCTTGGGAAATCCGACTCGGGTTCATGCGATTCATGGGGTTAGGGTTTGCATGGTATGACGGGGGTTTGCATGGTATGACGGGGGTTTGCATGGCACGGGTAAGTGCATGCAAGGAGCTCGGTCCAGGGAATACAATATCTACGCGGGTCAAGGACGACCCGAATCACGGGTACTTGAAGATGGGTTTTGAGAAGTGGGGGTGACGAGCGGTTGAGGTCGAGCGTTAGGGTTTATTTAATTATACGTTATTCAGCGTATGTTTTGTACATGCCTGCTAATGTGATCATACATTGAAAGGTTCGGATTTCGAGCGAGAGGAGGATTGCCGAGCAAGACTTGGATTTTCGCAACCAGTGTTTCTAATCCCCTCTTTAATGTTTTACCGTTTTGAGGCTATCGTACATACTTAGAAGATATGTTTATTAAATTAAACGTGTTACGAGCTTTGGGTTTAACCCGATGAGTTAATGAACTTAATTATTTAATGACGAGAATAAGGGTTTGTGTATTGTCCTTGGGATGTACGGGCTAGAGGTTAGTATGATGGTTGTATGTCGTATAATGACCTATTTGGGGAGAGTCGGGAATGAGTTTACATGTTAGGTGTGTGTGTCGTGCTATGAGCTATACGGGATGAGCCGGGGAATGAGTTGGATGTTACGAGTATATGTAGGATGAGTTATCCCGAGAGTATGTGTGGGGTTCATGCTTACTTAACGAGTCATGTAAATGTTAGTATGTTGTTATGCATTATATGCTAGATGTTGTGTGTGATTGTGTCATTCTCCTTGTGACACGATGGGTAGTGATGTGAAGGACGAGGTCCTTTGGGAAGTCACCAAGAGTGACTATGCCTTTGGGGGCAGCGTTGAGCTCGGAGTATGACGAAACCGGTGAAATCCTTCGAAGGTAATTGTTGTGTGCATTTATATTGATTTAATTTCATGCAAGTGTTAATTGATATTCATTGTGTTGTGATGTTATTGCTCTGGTGTGGAGCATCAGTGTCACACCCCCAAATTCCACTAACGGAGTTTTACCGTTTTGGAATGTGACAAACCAGGATCTCAGACATCAGTTACTTCAAACGACACTATATGAGACTTAAAATGTCATAATATAAAAGATCAGAGTAAATGTGCGGAAGCGTTTAAACAAAAGTAAATGCGCAAAACAACGCGACCAAGTTTAAGCAATAACAGAACATAAATAGTGTTTGATAAAACGACATGTGATGATAAAAGTCAAATGACACGATGCATGTCCTAAAGTGATCCTGCATATCGACCTGAGAAAACATGTAAAAAACGAGTCAACACTAGGTTGGTGAGTTCACAGGTTTCAATCATTTAAAATAAAGCGTTTGCATATTATGTTCATTCAATATGCATATCTATAGGTAGCATGCCTACGTTCATGTCTTACTAAAGCGCTCGCAACCGAAGCTGACAGTGATGTTTGTTTGTTGCCTCCAGCCAGATCTATCAACTCTGACTAATGTGTTAAGGTCAATATTACACCCGTTCGACCTCCAATCGAGTTAGCACGACTAATGCGGGTGGGGTTTGTCAAACCCAGTAGTACTACCAAAATTACCTCGCTTAGCATCAACAGTCCGATGTGTGTGAGGACTTTCATGATAGTGTGTTACGCTTAGCATCAACAGTGATATCATATGAATTACAGTAATCAAAAAAGTTTTTGACATTTTTTCTCCCCCAATTAAAACAGTAAAAGGGGCCGTGAAACTCACATGCGTTGCGTAGTAGGTAGTATCACACAAGTATGAGATTTAGAATCTCAAGTGTTAGCTTGCATGGCTTACGTATGCCCTAGAATTATAAACACATAAGTTATGGACATATGAGATTTGTGACGACGACACGGAAGATTAGAGTCTTAAAACATTCTAAGGATTAACGGGTACACGAACGAATAATACTTTATAAAAATATATATATTCGTGTGTTTGTATCATTTAAAATGGATCTAGAAAATAACATAACTTAATATATTATTTTAAGTTCGTATGATTTACAAAATAATCATTTGTGTGGAAAAATAATAAATATATTATTTTTAATCGGGGATCAAACCGTGGGTGAATAATATAAATAATTACATTATTTAATAGTTTGAAACGTTACACAATGTTTATAAACGAGTTGAAAATAATACAAATATATTATTTTATAAGTGGGAATAATATTAAATATAAGTTATAAAATCAAACCCGAGTCCACGGGTAGTTTCCGGGCTCAAAACATTGTAGTATATTAATATAATAATATAGGGTTTGAAAATATATAAAAATATATCAAGGAAAATGCTTAAAAAAATAACACAGGAAACCGGTTTCGAACCCGGGTCTCCTGTGTGAATGCTCAAAGATTTAACCAAGTTAGCCCACTAGGGAATCGCAGTGACAACCGGATTCAAATGTTTAAAACATACAAGTTCTTGTGGTACCCTCCCCATAATCACCTGCGATCGAAACCCGTCCCAATACCCTCGATTTTGTTTACAATTTGAATCAGAAACTCGGGGGTTTTGTAATTCGATTGTTTACGAATCTGAGGTGAGTTTTAATTTGAAAAACATCAAGTATGAAACCATTTATTTTCATAATCGAAGGCCGAAGCCCTAGTTTCAGAACAGAGATTTGATTTGATACAATTCGATGATAGCAACCCTTAAAAGGTTAGGGCTTTCAATTAACGAACCCAAACGAAACCAAGGGAGGGTTTAATTTCTAGATTTGATATCGGATTGATAAGGTTCGACTAAAACAAAAACAGTATGAACCCTAGGTATCGGATTATGATGAATCCGATAATGTAAGCCCAATTAAGCATGGGGCTTTTGATTTAGGGTTGAAAATGATGCTACTGGTGTATTCGATTACCTGAAGTGATGTCGGGATGGTGGAGGTCGATCAAACCACAGTTGCGGCTCTGCAAGCTTGACCTCCGGCTGCTCCGACTACTTCTCCGGTCGATGTGAGTCGTGCAAAAGCTTTAAGGGTGTACGTTCAAGGTGCGCAATGTGTTAATTTGTGAAATGGTAACCCAATTGATCGAATTTGATAGAATTTTGTTACAGTTATGACGGTTTCAACTTGAATGATCATAAATCGGTTTAATTCGACGCAATTACGGTGTTTAATGCCCTAATGATGAGCGCTAAAGTCATTATCGTGCATTACGGTTACAAATCCGCGCATATCTTCGATTATGGGTTCGAATTGGGATCAAAGGATTACGGGTTTGACTTTCAAAGTCAACAAAATTAGGATTAATTACAGATTCAGTCCTTGTGGTTTCTTGTAATTTGAGTTTGAATTTAGGCAGAAATAGTCCTTGGAGTTTGAGATGATGTTAAATAGGTTAGTATTTAACTCGATTTGCTAACGGGATTAACCCTAAATAGCCGGATGTCACATCATCCCCTAGTTGAAAGAATTTTCGTCCCGAAAATTAGAATAAATAAAAAAAAATCTCTGGGGTGTCACATCATCCCTTAGTTGAAAGAATTTTCGTCCCGAAAATTAGAATAGTACCTTAAGTTTTTGACGTAGAGTGCTTGAACAGATGAGGATACTTGCACATCATCTGGCCCTCGCGCTGCCAAGTGAATTCCGGTCCGCGTTTCGAGTTCCAACGAACTCTGACGATAGGGATTTTACTGTGTTTGAGCGTTTTGACTTCCCTATCCATGATTTCTACTGGTTCCTCGATGAAACGCAACTGTTCATCGATGTGTAGTTCCTCAAGAGAAACCGTGAGTGTCTCGTCTGCAAGACATTTCTTCAAGTTCGAGACGTGAAAGACGTCGTGTACACCACTGAGTCCTTCAGGTAGGTCCAGTTAATACGCTACTGGGCCAATTCTCTTCACTATTTTGAACGGTCCAACATAACGAGTATTCAGTTTGCCTCATTTCCTGAAGCGAATTACACCTTTCCAAGGTGAGACTTTCAGAAGAGTCATGTCACCTACTTGAAACTCTAACGGTTTACGACGATTGTCGGCATAGCTCTTTTAACGATCACGAGCTGCCGCCATACGGTTTCGAATTTGAACGATCTTTTAAGAGGTTTTGAATACAAGTTCGGGACCTGTAATGTCACACCCCAACCGACGGCGGAAACGTCGGGGCGGGACATGTAGACTGTTCATGAGCTCAAGGTTGACTAAATTGTAATATGTTAAATCCATTTCCATTCAAACAAATATGAATCAAGTTCAAAGTACATAATGAAATACAATTTGTTTTTGAATTAAGATTAACTAGGTCCAAAGCCTATGTGTAGCATGTCTTGATCAAACTCATATGAAAACACCTGAAACATGAATAAAATAAGGTCAACTAAAAAGTTGGTGAGTATAACACAGGTTTGTATCTAGATAGCATATAGTTTGTAAAACAAATCCTTACATAACATGATAAATAAGGCATTTATGGGGAGCAACTATTGTGTAACCAAGTACAATCAAACCTTTGTAACTAGCATGCAAAATTGTGTTGTCGGTATCAATCACCCCAATCTGGGTGGGTTTGTCAGACTCAATAGATCTATCATTGAAAACCGTCGGCTTGAATAGTTAATGATTGCACATAAATCGCACACAAAAGTTAGCACAAATAGCACTCGGGCATAAAGCTCAAATTGCACACATGAATGTAAATAGGATTTGTACTTGTGTTGTTTGTGTAAATGTAAACATGTAGTTTGAGTAGTGTTCATGTTTCACCCAAAAAATGTAAAAGAGTAAAAGGGGCTATGTATACTCACTTGGTTCGAGGTGTAGCTAAACACGGGAGACTAGATTGAAATTTGATCATTGCAACTCACCACGCTAACCTAATGTATAATGCATATTTGAATCATTATAGGGTACAATAGTCTATGTCTAAGTCTAGGATTGAATCGGTCATGTGTGACAAGTGTTGGAGTGGTAAGAATTAGTGGTTCGTACTTGAATGAAATGTTTCATAAAATGAGGGATTGAAATGAATAGTCTTATGATAATTGAATTTGGGTTTGGGTTGAATGACTAAATAAGTTAAACAATTATTATTTATTTATTTAGTTAGAAAAACTGTGTGTAACTTATATTTATAATTTAAATAAATAATTTTTAGTTTATTTATTTATTTATAAAGATGTGAAATTTTGTGTTCAAATTAATAATTTTAAATATAATTCAAACTCTAAGTGTATTTATAAAAGTAATTTATATAGGTAATAATTAAATTTGTTTATTTATTTATTATTCGAAATGGGTATGTTAAAATAACCAATTTTAATTAAAATTTATATGTATTCTTTATGTATATAAAACTATATAGTTTTTGTTGGTTTTAAAAATATATCTTAAATTTCATTAAATTTTGCAAGAGTATTTATGAAATTTTGTCACTAAATTTATACATTTACGAGATAAATTACTCAAAAATAATAATATAATTCAAATTGAGAAATTTAAAAATTAAATCTATAAAAATAGAGATTTTATGCAAAAATTATAAATCTGGTCGAATTCTGTTCTAATAAATATAGGATTTATAAAAATAATTTTTATAAATATTTCGAAGCTTCTAAAACAGTTTTAAAAAATAAAGTTTACACCACCCGGCTCGAACCCGGGTGGGTTCTGTGGAGTACACGTGTTCAGACCACTAGGCCAGTGGTTTGATTGTGTTAATCGTTCTGGTCCCGCGAGTGATAAGTGCACACTGATAAGGTTCGGGTTAGCATCAACAGAACACAAATAGAAAAAAGGTACGGGTGTGGGTTTCGAACCCGTTACCGGTTCTGTATGGGGAAAGGGATTTAACCAAAGGACCTGGGCTTCAAGCCTTGTAGATTATCCGATCGCTTAATCTTGTAACAATGAAAACCCAGACTCTATCGTCCCCATATACACACCCGTAAACCCTAGCCCCAATCGAACCCGATTACGCAGAATCGAGAGTCCAAACCATGGGGCTTTCGGTCCTTAGATTAAAACGAAGCTATTGATGTAAAGCTTACCTGAATTGATTGAGGGATGGTGATTCTCGGCTAGGACGTACAGGTTCGGTTCGCCGGAGTTTGATCGTGCACCAGAGTCGGAGTTGCTCGAGTATGAGGGTTTCAAATGTTTGTAACCGGTGTCGCCAGAGTGTGTGTGTGTATTGTATGCCTCAATTTAGACTAAATTGCTCGATTCGATCCGGATTAATTGTACACGGTTGTCAAACGAGATTTACGCGTCAATTCGTTTTGTTTAGGATGAATTGGGTCGCGATTAAGGATTTAGTACGTGAGAGAATTGATTTAGCGTGATTTACGGTCTTTAATTGTGTTTAATTTCTTGGATTAGAATTGGGATTGTCTCGGTTTGACCTCAAGAAGTCAAACGAGTTTAAATTTTGAATTAAGCCGCGATAATGATGGATCGGTAAGTTTGTTGGGTCTGGATAGATCCGGTAATTGTCCTGGAATCCAAACCAATCTTGAATCAGTTGAGTTTGATCGATTTAAGCATCCAATTTGCTTAGATTTCGGTAGGTTTGACTTTGTATGGTCAACTTGAGTTAAAATTTGTCAAGTATAGTGAAAGAGGTCAAGATTAGGGTTCCAAGTGATCAAAGGTGTGTGAGGAGGTTCGAATCTTTATAAGTTGAGATTTTTGTTAAAAACATAGTTTTTATAAAACCTGTAACAAAGTATAAAACATTATTTTATTTTATTTTAAACCATTTTATATAGGATCTTCATTTTTATATATATAAAAAAAAAACTTACATTAAAAATATAACCATATATATATATATATATTTAATTATACCTAAACATAATATGTCATTGAAAGGTTGGAATTTTCAAATTACTACTCGTTGAGAATATAATTAATGTGGCATGAGGTGTTGGGCAAGTACGAGATTCAAAGTGCTTAGATAATAGAACGATTAAAAGAAAAGATTTTTATGGCCTGGAAATCAAGGATGTTACATGTAAGTTGGCTATCCCCAACTTCAGCCCAACAAATAGGAGAGCGACATTTCCGTCCATATAATGCCTCGAATGGGGCTGCTTTGATGCTAGTGTGATAATTTTTGTTATAGGAGAACTCCACTAGAGGTAAGTGAGATTCCCAAGTGTTACCGAAATCGATCACACAAGCTCGTAGCATATCCTCTAAGGTTTGAATGGTACGTTCCATTTGACCATCGGTTTGTGGATGATATGTTGTACTCATGTCTAGACGGGTGCCTAGGGCTTTTTGTAATGATTGCCATAACCGAGAGGTGAATCGAGTTTCTCGATCCGAAATGATAGAGATTGGCACTCCGTGCCGAGAGACCACTTCCTTCAAGTAAATACGAGTGAGTTTTTCCATCTTGTCGGTCTCTTTAATTGCAAGGAAGTGTGCAGATTTTGTCAAGCGATCTACGATCACCCAGATGGTGTTGCATCCGCTAGGAGTTCGAGGTAATTTGGTTATGAAATCCATAGAGATTTGTTCCCATTTCCACATTGGGATCTCTGGCTGTTGAAGTAAGCCAGAAGGCTTTTGGTATTCCACTTTGACCTTTGCGCAAGTCAGGCACTTGCTCACATAGGTGGCTATATCAGCCTTTATCTTTAGCCACCAATATAGCACCTTTAGGTCGTGGTACATCTTGTCAGAACCTGGATGAATATAGTATCGAGATTTGTGAGCTTCATCCATAACCAGTTCTCTTAAGTTCCCATACACTGGAACCCATATTCGCTCCGTGAAATAGCGAATGCCATCTGAGTACATACGGGTATTTTAGTCTTTTTAGATAAAAATTAACAGAAAATCTAAAGCCATCTGAACTCAAATAGTTATGAAAAACAAAAGTCAGGCCACAAAACGTTAAAAAAAAGAGCAGGGACTCATATAGTTAAAACCGTCAAACCTCAGGAACTCAAATATTAATTTACTCTTTTTTTTTATTACAACTTTGGATCCTACGGTTATAAACCATTTACATAAATTTAGTGCTACCTCTCAAGTTCAAATAAAAAAATGGATTTAGGCCTGAAAATTGTCACAAATCTAGTTTTTGCATGACCATGCAAAGATATGTCATGATTGTGCTAGTCATGAGGAACCTCAATTCAAGAATCAGGAAAAATAACTAAGTTTCAGGAACCCGTACAACCATGCAGGGTAGGCGTACAACCAAGCGAATTCGCACATCCATGCGGGGTATGCGCGCAGTCCTGCGACTCTTCAGATCAACAACTTTTAGAGCGTTTTTAGACGTGTCTTCTCCTCCTTCATTAATGTATTCGACTCATATTAAAATATGTTAGAAGTAACTCGAAGACACCATATGTCATATGAGAGAAAGGGTAGATTCGTTAGACCAAAATAAAAAAAAACTGCCAAAGCTCAAGCTTTAAGTATATATCAACTCGCTAATAGATCGAACCGAGTCAAACGTAAACGAGCTCAAACTTAAGCTTTAAATTTGAGTTGATTTACTTGAGCTTTATGTATCGTGTTTAATAGACTTGTGATTGTAAACGAGTCAATATCATAGTACTTATTGAATATAATTTAATATATATACTTATATAATGAATTATTCAGTGTTTTGAAAACCGGACCGGCCGGTCGGACCGGAAACCGGTGGTCTGACCGGTCCGGTTACGTATGTTGAAACGGTCCTGCAGCGACCTGGCGGTCGGACTGGAAAACCGGGTGGTTGGACCGGACGGACCGGTTGGCTAATATATATTATCTTTCTTAAGTCTATTGGATTCGTATTTCTTAGCTAATTGTTAGTTTAAGACTATTGGAATTGACTTGTTGGTGGTTTTTGAAGGATTAATGGTTGTTTGGATTGATATACTTTTATAATAATTATGACCGAACCGAACCCAAACCAAACTTTAGTTTATAAAATTACTCATAAAACCATGCAAGGAACTCAAGTTTATCCACATGAAACATATGGCTCATAATTGGCTATTTATAACACACTTCATCCATTCATTCATCATCCACATCTCCACCTAAACCACCACCTCTTTCAATGGCCAACCCACCGCATATAGCCGTCGTACCCAGCCCCGGGATGGGTCACCTCATCCCATTGGTGGAGTTCGCCAAAAGACTTGCATCCGTACACAATATCTCTACAACTTTCATCATCCCAAACGAAGGCCCATTATCCAATTCCCAGTATGAGTTTCTTGATTCCCTCCCAAATGCCATAACATACACCCTCCTCCCTCCTGTTAGTTTCCATGATTTGCCTCCAGATGCCAAAATCGAGACCCGAATAACCCTCATGGTAACCCGATCCATCACTTCTCTTCGCAAAACCATCGGTTCCATGATTGAAGAAAAAAACATCGTTGCTTTATTCGTTGATCTGTTTGGAACCGATGCTTTCGATGTAGCCGTTGAATTCGGGGTCCCGCATTATCTGTTCTTCCCGGCATCCGCCATGACTTTGTCTCTGTTTCTTCATTTGCCGGAGCTTGATCAAACGGTTCCCTGCGAGTATAAAGACGTGCCCGACCCGATTCGGATACCGGGTTGCATACCGGTTCATGGTAAGGACCTGATGGACCCGATTCAAGACAGGAGTAATGATGCTTACAAAAGGGTTTTGCATAATGCAAAGAGGTATGTGATGGCTAAGGGCATAGTGGTAAATAGCTTCAAGGAGTTGGAGGGTGGACCAATTGAGGCTTTGCAACAGGAGGGACCCGGTAAGCCACCGGTTTACCCTGTTGGGCCATTGATAACCGGGTCAGCTGAGTCGAGTAAGGATGTAAACGAGTCGAGCTGTTTAAGATGGTTAGATGGTCAGCCACATGGGTCTGTCTTGTACATTTGTTTTGGGAGTGGTGGGACCCTTTCTTCTGAACAAGTCAATGAGTTAGCCTTGGGTTTGGAGTTGAGTGAGCAAAGATTCATAAGGGTGGTTAAAACCCCAAATGATAAAGTAGCCGACGGTACATACTTTAATACACTTAACCATAAGAGTAGTCTTGACTTTTTACCAAAAACGTTTTTAGAAAGAACTAAAAACCATGGGCTGGTGGTGTCTGACTGGGCACCGCAAGCCCAGATCTTGAGTCATAGCTCAACAGGTGGGTTTTTGACTCATTGTGGTTGGAACTCAGTTCTTGAAACTATAGTTCAAGGGGTGCCGGTGATTGTTTGGCCACTTTATGCTGAACAAAAGATGAACGCTATAATGTTGACTGAGGGTCTGAATGTTGCCTTGAGGGCTAATTTGAATAAAAATGGCATTGTTGATCGTTCAGAGATTGTTCGGGTTGTCAAGGGTTTATTGCAAGGAGAAGAAGGGAAAGGGATTCGAGTTCGGGCTCAAGAGCTTAAAAAAGCTGCTGAGAGTGTGCTTAGCGAAGATAGGCGTTCGACAAAAACGCTAGATCAATTAGCTTCCAAGTTAAAAAATAAGATTTAGTTTGTGCATGTAGTTATTGTTTAATTTTCCTTTTCTATTTTATAAATGTATTTTCTTGTGTTGATGTGTGTTAGATACCTATAAGGTGGTGAACGATTTATATCTATCAACAAGCTTTGCATTAGCATTTTTTAAAAGTTTTATTCATCCTTGAGAACTCAAGAAAATGATGAGTATGTATTTGTTAAACAAGCTTTACAAATTTTGTTTCGGCCCATCTCTTTGTATTGTAGACTTTTGTTGATTTAAAAAGGGTGATTCTAACCACATACGGAATATTGCTTATTGGACCCGTCGCCACACTATACGCCCTCGTATAGGGCAATGCGAGGGCGTATAGAGGTCAGTCACTGATAACAGAATGACACGTGTCATTCTCTGTCTGGCGGTTGGTCCAATACGTGGCGTATTGATCTATACGCAGCGTATGATGCACGAGTTATATTTTTGCTTCAAAAGTTGGAAGATTTGGGAGTTTATGAATCCTATACGTGACGTATTGACCTATACGCCACGTATAGGTATTTTTTATTTAATTATATATTTTTATTTTATTTATATTTTGTTTATTTTTATTTTAATTTATATAATTTTGTTAATATAAGTTTGTTATCTATTTATAAATTTTATATATTTTATATTTTTTTTAAACATTTATTATATTTTTACAGTATAACAAAACAAAATATTAAACATTACAATCAAACAAAATATTAAACATTACAAACCAAACAAAATATTAAACATTACAATCAAACAAAATATTAAACATTACAAACCAAACAAAAAATTAAATATATACATCAAAATGTTTTACATACATAACAACGAAAGAAACAAAGTACAAATAAAAGAACTAAACCTAACCGGCTCCGCCGTCACCCTCACCCGCCCCGCCCAGCCCTCATCCTGAACGGGGTCGTCCGGATAATGACGTGGCGGTGGTAGTGGGCGTGGCTCGATGCCGGCGGCTCGTGACAGATCCACGAGCTGTCCAACCGCCCACATCATCAGGTCCTCCATGCGATCGAGTTGACAACCCTGTCGCCGTGAGTCGGCAACAAGGCCATCAAGCAATGCCTGGGTAGCCCTCTCCAGCCTAACAGACTGACGTACGTGTCGGGGATGCTGTGGCGTATGGTCGTGGATGGGCTCGACGTGCGGCGGCCCGTCCTCCATCGCCACACCCTGTAGCGGATGAGGCATAGGCGGGTCCCCCTGTCCAGGCATCTGCGGCAACGGCACCGGGACCCAAACTTGGTCCTGGACGGCCCCTACTGTGACAATTCGGACTTTTCAGTTAATTTCGTTACAAA
The DNA here is from genome assembly GCA_023525975.1 of Smallanthus sonchifolius. Lineage (NCBI taxonomy): Eukaryota > Viridiplantae > Streptophyta > Magnoliopsida > Asterales > Asteraceae > Smallanthus > Smallanthus sonchifolius. Next base: position 63,713,690 of record CM042037.1, on the reverse strand, counting down.
TCCCGTTAAATATTCTTCTAAAACCTAACCCAGTTAACTCGATATTAAATCCAAAGGACCAATTAAGCCTTTTCCTAATCTCAAACATCAGGGACTGATCATGCCAAATCCCTAAACTCAATTTATTGACTCTCAAAATCAAAATCAAGAACAAAGCAATTCGGTTGACTTTTAAAGTCAAACCCGTAACCAAATCGACTCAAATTAGAATCCCACAATTATTTATGTTGAAATCCGTAACCGTTATGCACTTGATAGCCATAATCGATCATCATTAGAACATTAATCTCTGTTATTAATTCGAATTAACCTCAATTATGAGAATTAAGTTCAAAACCGTCGAACCATCGCCCCTCTTTATCAAAATCGACAAATTCTTGTATTGGTTCCACAAATTGATCATACACACACGTAACTCACACCTCTTTGAAGCTTTTGCACAAACTGAATTGGCGGGATTAACAGTCAAAGACGCCGGAGACCACCACAGTCACAGTCGGCCATCATTTTAGTCGAGAACCTCCAATTCATCACGCATTCTGGTAATTTCTTGTATCCATAGTTTCGTTTTAATCTTCTGATCATTAGCCCAATGCTAATTCGACGTTATAACATCAACCCGATCAAGATCGAATTCTAGGGTTCTTATCATTTTCGGTCTAATCGAACCCTATCTTAAAACGTGTTTAAATCTAATTAACTTATATCTTTAGACTCGTAATCATCTGTGTAATGAAAGCCCTATATCAATTTAATCTCAGAACATCGAATCTGTCATGATCCATATCTAGGGTTCTTCATAAAAACGATTTGGGGGTTTCGACCCCAAACCCAATATCAATCAAATTAAACTGTAGGGATAGATTCGCAATACCGTGTTCTGTAAAAGCCCCATGGATTCATCAAATGTTATTATCAGATTTTATCAAATTGATTTTGAGTTCATAACTAGGGTTCCGACTCTTGAATCTGGAATTAAACAAGCCTAAACACGTTTACTTCGCAATTAAACTCAACCCCAGACTCGCCTCTACTCGACTTGCAAAACCCCTATGACCTCTGGATCAATCGTTACCGATTTTGTGTGTTTGGGACTGGAATTGATCGCGAGTTCATATGGGAAGAGGGATCCACTAAACTTGTATGATAAAAACAATTGAAACTGGATTATGTCGCGATACCCTAGCGGGCGGGACTGGTTAGAGACTTGTGCGTGTGAGAGAGAGACCCGGGTTCGAGACCGGGCTCCCACAATTAATTTTTGAGCATTTTCTGATAATATTTAATTAATAAAAATCAAACCATATATTATTATAATATTATATAAATGTGTTTTAGGCCGGGAAACAACCCGTGGGCTCGGGTTTGAATTTTGTAACCAATTTTATTATTCCTTCCACTTTAAAAAAAATATGTATCTATGTATTTTTCAACCCGTAACTCGTATTATTAAACAGTATATATTTATATTATTTCGAATCGTTTTATAACCTCGTGTAACGGTTGAAACTAAATAATACTATAATTAGTTATATTATTTACTCGGGTTTATCACTTCAATTATAATAATGTATTTATTTATTATTCTTACCTTAAATGAGTAATTAGAATATTCCTTCGAACCTAAAAATAATATATTAAATTATATTATTTTCTTAATTTTTGTAAATGACAAAACGCGCGAATATATTTATTATTATTTTTGTCATTCGTCGCGTAACGTAGTTATAATTTGATTCCTATCTCCGTGGACACGTTCGTCCACTCTTGAATAGTAGAGCGGTTCTTTAGTACGTTTCTCATTCCGTGTCGCTGTCACAAGTCCTATTATTATCCCTAATTTATGTGTTTATAATTTTAGGGCATTCGTAAGTCTTTTGAGACTTACACACGTGGTTCCAACTTATCCTTTGTGTGATACTACCTACAACGCAACGCATGTGAGTTTTCACTTTACTGTTCTAACTTGGGGTAGAAAACATGATTAAACGATTTTGAGATTTTGTAATTCGTATGATATCGATGTTAAAGCTAAGCGTAACACGCTATCACAGAAAGTCCTCATCTTATATTGGACTGTTAATATGGATCTTAGCGAGGTAATATTTAGTAGTACTACTGGGTTTGACAAATCCCACCCGCATTAGTCGCGCTAACTCGATTTGAGATCGAACGGGTGAAATGTTAGCCTACTCACACCGCCAGTGTTGATAGACCTGGCAGGAGGCAAATAAACAAACAGTCAGCTTCGGTTGCGAGCGCTTGAGTTAAATATGAACATAGGTTAGCTACCTATAGATACATATTGAATGATCATAAATCTGGTAAACGCTTATTTATATATTGAAACCTGTGAACTCACCAACCTCGTGTTGACATATTTTCTTACATGTTTTCTCAGGTCGCTAAGATAAGGTACAGGTGCACATTAGGGCATGCATGGGATTCATCTATTTTGATTGTTGCTTATTTATGTTTGTTTGAATTATTTTGTATTGTACTTGGCTTGGTTGGACGTTTGGACTTTTGGTTTGGGCGCGTGTGTTTTGCGCATTTTCTTTTCTTTATGCTTCCGCATTGAAACTCTGATTGATATGATATTTTCATTGAGTCCAATGTAAAGTCGTTCAAAGTAACTAATGTCTGAGATCCCGGTTCGTCACTTCCCAAACGGTAAAACTCCGTTAGTTGAAATTTGGGGGTGTGACACCTACGAACCGAAGGCCCTGCGGGAATCGGTGCATAATGCGCATGCCGCTCGCCGTGCGACGGTCTAATCGGACAGGGGGAATGGACGGTAACATCGCAGGCTCATGGACGTCAAATGGTGTAACCGACCGCATGATCTGCGTGATGAAAGCACCGCCATACAAAATCCCGTGATTCTGTCGCATATAGGCAGATGCAAAATTAGGGATTGAAGGAGAAATTAGGGGGAAAAAACAAACAACTCAGCACTCAGCAGTGTTGCTGCCGTCCACCTGCCCACCCACCGGCGCCGCCCACCCCAGTCCCCGCCCACTGCTGCTCGCCTCGCCTGCTCAGTGCTCCCCTGACCACTGACACATACCACAGGTTAGATACTTAGATTAAATGTTAATTTGATTCTTTGATTTTAATGTTAATTGTTGTTAGGGTTAATTTTAATGTTTGTTGTTTAGTTGTTTGAATGTTAGTTTAAATGTTAGATGTTATTAAGAATGTTCAGTTGTTTGAATGTTTGTTGTTTAGTTGTTTAAATGTTAGATGTTATTAGATGTTCTACGAACATGAACTTCAATTTTTCCCTGTGAATAGGAACCTCAATTTGATTTGTTTTCTTTTTCAAAGTAAATTCAAATTGATTTTTTTTTCTAAGAACAGGAACTTCAATTTTCAATTTTGTGTGAATTAAGTGTTTGATTGATTGAGAAAAAACTTCAAAAAAGTTTATGTAAAAGATGTTCAGCATGCTTTTTAAAGATAAATGATGTAACATGTAAATTCATATAAACGTAAAGGACGTTTTCTGTAATTTAGTCTAAAAGATATTTTCATATAGCACCATCTCGAATAGTAAATCGTCTCGAATAGATTTTTTATTATTGTATCGTATTTTTGTTATGTGATTAACCTTACCCGACCCGACCCGAACCGAACCATCGAACCGACCCATCGAACCGACCCGAAATTTTTTATGTCTGGCCCTATGAAACTGGAGTCATCTAAAAACAGTGAACCACTCGAAAAAAAATTTTGGATCCGGCACTGAATAGGGTAACCCTAGTCAATTCCTATAAGATAATTTATAAGCAAGATGGGTGAACACGACGCACATGGTGTCATTTTTTTGCAAAACAAGATACCAACGCATTATTATATAATACATTTATTAGCTAATGAGAATAGTGAACTTTCAACTTTTATACATCGGTCACAAAACTTTTCACTTTTATAAAAGTGAACTTTTTAACTTTTACAAATTGACCCCAAACTTTTCAATTTTTACACACTGGCCACAAACTACTCCACGTTTACAAATTGGCCACAAAGTTAACTTTTCAACTTTAACAAACTGTCCACAAACTTTTCCATTTTTACATATTGACAGAGTTAACTTTTCAACTTTTACAAATTGGTCATAACAATTTACAATACACACCCCTCAACTTTTAGATATGATGTTTTATAAAATTCCAAATTTACCATTATAACGTGCTTATTTTTATCTATCTTTCGGTTAAGTTTCGTTCAAAAAAGAGTCGTGCGTGATAATGTACAAGCCTACGAAGCGTAGACGAACAAGTTGTCAAAGCTTTCGGTTTTTTTTTTTACATTTTTTTTTGTTTTTCTCTTATTATTTTTATAAAATTTCAAATTTGTCGATACGTTTTGCCTATTTTTAGTTTTTTTTTGTATTTTAACCACTATATTTTTATCTAAGTTTCAATATAATTTTTTTTCAAAACTAACCTGGGTCAAGTGTAATATGTTTTTAGTTTTTTTTTTCCATAATAATGAAATATTTCTTTAGTCAACGCTCATACGTAAAAAAAATTCACGGTTTCGTTTTTTTAGCATAAAGTTCCGAATATTATCAACACCCCTCGTCATAACGTGTAGGTTTACGTCACGGTTTCGTTTTTTGTATAAAGTTATAAATATTATCAACACTCACGCCGCAATGCGCGAGATTACGTTAACTAGTTTTGGTTTATAAATGTATATAGATATTCATAAAACTTCCATTAAAATATTAAAATAAAGATACCGTTATATCTAAGAAATTTAATTAGTCAAATTCATAAAAACTCAAATCCCCCTAAGATGACACGAAACACCTCCATGTTATCGTTACCCGTAGACTACCCCCACCCCTAAAAAATAAAAATAAAAACTCTCCAAAGCCACGGACGACCGCTTGTGCCTCTCTCCTTCCCTCTCATAAAACCAGCAAACTTCTCCCGCAGATGGTTTGTGGATACGAACCGCATGACCTTTCTCTGCCACGTCTGCAACCTTTTTTCCTTTTCCTTTCACGTCCGTCATCCATGGCTGATAAAACTCAAGCGTGGATACTCTAAAGCAAATGATATATTCAATCTGACAACTCCAACCAAGGGTTTATAGTCATTTTAACTTTTTATATTAAATCTAGTCCGGTGCTATGCAAATGAGGACAGTATAGTCATTTTATCTTATTTACTTAAACAAATAAAATAAAAACATAAGGACAATTGTGTAGTTAACTACTTATCAAATATACTAATTAGAGGGACTATTTTGTAATTATCTCTAGAACAAAACACAATTGTGCCAACAAGATCAGATCTTCATCTTCACCTTGATTTTGCACCCTTTCTTTCTACTATGAACCTCCACAAAACATCTCTCTACCACCACCCATTATCACCATTTTAAAAATAGTTACAATTTACAGTCGAGTTAGATACCGATAAACATGCATGCTAAACAAACATGGAGATGTTACGTATATGTGCAACATATGTGTGCTTGATAGATTAGGAGAGCTATGGATCTATGATATCCAAGATCCCAATTGAATATAAACAAGGGGTTGAGCATACGGGCGGAAGGACCTTGTGGATTAAATGAAGTGACATATGTAACGTCTGAAATGTCACGAGGGCCTGTGGTGCCGGGAAAATAAATTAAATGACGTGACATAGGTAACGTCCGAAGTGTAGGGGGGCCTGTGGTGCATGGAAAATGAATTAAATGATGTGACATAGGTAACGTTCGAAGTGTCACGGGGCCTATGGTGCTGGAAAATAAATAAATGACGTGACATAGGTAACGCACGAAGTGTTACGGAGGCTTGTGGTGCGTGGGAAAAACGAACTAAGGAACCAAAGAGTTCCGTAAATGAAAGAAATGATTTTGGAAACAGACAAAACAATGTACTTACTTAGCGTAAGCTAATATAAAACATTTTTAAAACATTTCAGGGAAAAGCACTCTGAATGAATGAATAAAGCTTCCAGGGACGTGGCCAGTCAGATAGAAGAATCCCTAGATCATTTGTAATATGTATATCATTCAGTATTTGTAAAACAATGTGATATTTTATAATGTGAAGGACCTTTGTCATTACGATGACAAGGTTTTTGAAAACAAAGACCGAAGTTTCGCAAAACTCTGATATTTTAAAAGATAAAAGAAAGTAGGGTGTTTCAGGTTGGTATCAGAGCACAGTTTAAGGGATTTCAATATCATAAAAGGTACTTAAATTGTTTCCAGAAGTGCTCGTGATATAAAAAGGCATTCCATCCGAGGCCGTCCGAGGAAGGATGTATGTATAAATGGGTGCTAGAAAAGGTATGTGTTATGTGTGCTGAACTGTGTATGATGGAAGCACCATATGGTAGTTGGGAGTATCATTATGTGTATCATAGATTGCTTTCATACCTGGCCAGTATGAGGGTTAATGTATGACACCATCATGATATCGCAAATATCATATGATAGTGACATCAACAGATAGTAAGGTGGAAAGTGAATATGCATAAACATATATGCATAAATGAATATGCACAGATAGAAATGCATAATTGGCCTTAAGTGAAACCCTAGAATGCTTGAATAGAGTAAGAATGACATGTGACCTGTAATGTGAAACCCTAGACTTGCTGTTAGGGTAAACGAGTGAGAAACTGAACAAAATTCATCTCTCAGCAAACATTTGTTGAGCACCAAAATCTGGAAGTCCATGATGAAGGGAAATATTAAAACTAGGACAGATTGCAAAACTTTTATCCGAAAGACACCCAGGATGTCTTCAGTCCATAAAATAAACAACTCTTCAGTCCATCGAGGTACAACTAGGACAGATTGCAAAACTTATATCTGAAAGACAACCAGGATGTCTTCCAAGCAACACTGAACTCAATCCAGAAGCAAATGTTAGTGCCATCACACTCATAAATAACAAGGTTTATCCAGAACCTCAATTACCAGAAGAAAAGTAAGTTCAAACACTATTAAGGGAAATATTCACTGGAGTACAACTTCATCCACCTGTCATAGACTCAACCACTTAAGAAAAACCAACAAAGGAGAATCCACAACCTGCTCCAGTGAACACTCCTCCTAATGTTTCAAAAAGAGAACTTACAAATCTCACATACCATACCCAGGAAGGCTAGTGAAGCAAATGACTGACGAACAATATGAAAAATTCATCGAGCTTTTAAGCCAAATTCATGTCAATCTTCATTTCCTAGATATAATACAACAAATGCCTAAGTACGGACGTTTCTTGAAGGATTTCCTCACTAACAAATGAAACATGGAAGAATCAGTTAAAAGGACTAACCAATGCGTCGCTCTCATCGAACGATGCCTTCCAAAGAAGCTATCAAATCCCGGAAAGTTTTCTTTACCATGTTCTATCGAACCACTGCCTTTGACTTTTGCACTAGCTGGTCTAGGAGCAAGTGTGAACGTAATGCCATACAACATGTTCAAAAGACTAAAGATTGGAAATCCGCAACCTGTCAATGCAGCTATTGAACTTACGGATGGAACCGTAAAACATTTTTAATCAAACTTCTCTTGAAACTTATACGTCTTTATACAAGTATATTTTGATAAACCAAGGCTTTGTTAATATTAATAAGATCGTACGTCTTTATACGAACTTGTTATGAGACCAAGAATTGGTGAACTCACGTCGGGAACGATACTTCTTTATACATGGTCCCATTGTTACACCGCCTCCCGGTGAACAAAGTCTAATAAATCTTTTAATAAAAATAAATAAGCATTTAAGTTTGATGTCTTAAACCAACTTGGAGATAGTATCGATGAGTTGAGGGTAACGATGTCCTTAGCTGGGAGTCCTACCATTTTATTATTAAAGAACATAATTCGTGAACCAAATGTCGTGAGAATGAGGCTCTAGCGGTGTACCGTTCACACATTTGTATTAGTCATACTACCGGATTAGTCAACATAACATTATCATATACCAAGCGGATTCGAAGCCCAAAGCAATACCTATCGTGACCTGATCATCCTCGAGATATTTACTTTCCTGCTATTTACTTTTCTATTACACACTTCACGCACATTTTTACTTTTATGTTATTTACTTTATCGTCATTTACTTTTCTGCTTCACAAGCACACAAAACCCACTCACTAATTAAACCGGCTAAATGATAACAAAAGTTGAGTATTGGAACTCGACCGTGTCCATTGATTCGACACTTGGTTCTTACCTAAACTATATTACGCTGCGATATGTACACTTACCTATTGTGTGTGTTTTAAGTTTGAGTATTTATCATTTTATAAATTTAAAACCTGATCTCGTGAAACCTTTTTATTTAAAATATTTTTTATAAATTTCACATCCACATCACTTACTCATGTTGCATCAAATTGAAGGAAAAGGAAAACATAAGAGAGTTCACATAAAGAAAATCACTTTTTATGTATATGAGAGAATATTATTGTAACACCTTGACTAAAGGCACAGTCGTGCCTTTGATGGCATGTCCGTGCTTCGCATCAGGCCAGGCTAAGATGGTGTTGTTCTAACGTGTCCCCCTACCTCACAATTCCACTTTCTTTCGATTTTACCACTTGTATTCACCATTACACCTCTATTCAGATTTCTAAAGCGTAAACCCATGTCATACCCCACCAAGGCGGAACACGAGGGGCGACGAAATTAAATCATTGCACATGATCAAAAGAAATTTCTATTAACTGAATTGAATAGTTGATTACATTGATTACACAAAAATCAAACAAGACACATAAATAAGTCTTCTTTTTGTTAACACCTAGCTAAGTCCACTAAAGCATAGTCCACTAAAGCATAGTCCTTGATCCTAGCATGAGCTTATCAACATCCTAGTTAGCTTCACATGAAAAACATGCTAAAATAGGTCAACTAAAAAGTTGGTGAGAACGTAGGTTTAAATAGATAGATATAACATAGTATGATAGTGAACTTTAATACAAGTAAATTAAATTTTAATACATCGAGTCCACGACCAACCCTAGTGACTAGAATAGTTACCCCGTCTGAACACGTCAGCCCCGTTGGCTAAAAAAAGTTAAAGGTTTGGTAGAGTGTGTGTATGAACCCGTTTAAGTTACAAATATAGAAAGTTGTTATTGAATATTATGAAAACCTTGTAGTATGATAATAGTATTGATATAGAGTTTGAATACGAGAGCATGTTATGAACTAACCTTGCAAGTGAAAGGGTTGAACTTGTACTTGATGTAACTTAGATTGAATGCCTTAAGGATTCCCTAAGTTAAGTTATAGTGCAAGTTAGTTTTAGAATTCAAGTTTAGAATAGTGGCAGAGTGTGTGTATGAACCCATTTGATGATTGTTACCGTGAAACACAACAGGTGGGCCGATTAACTAGGTCGACACGGGCGTGCCGTGCCTAGGCATGACCATGCTAGATGGTCAAAACCATACAATGTTGGATTTTGAACTTTAAACATTTAAGACTCGGTTTTTTATCACTAGGTTTAGTTTAAACCTACTGAGATGTTATAAGACTTGTTGTGGGAACCTGATTAGGATTACTCGTTTATCTTAAGTTCATTGCGGTTATGATTAAAAGCGAGTGTTGGTTTTGCATGTGCATATTTATACATTTTGCTTAAGGTGAGTTCTTCTAAATGATTTCAAAACAAGATGTGTGTGTATATAACTGGTAATGTTTTATACTATGATGAAATCTTGAATTGACTGTCAATGCATTAGATAACAGATGTTTAAGCATTTACTTTTTGGTTATGTATATATACGTTAATTAACCTTTTTAATATTTTGTGTGGGACGATACTTGAAAACGGATGTGTAACATTTGTCGTAGGAATTATCGGTATATGTATACTTGTCGGGTCTTGTGCCATGATTGTTTGCCTTCTGTTTTGATCGGCAGTAAGCTAGGAAAGTATGTCGTGTTGGTTTATCTATCTGCATTGATTTGATCATTTTCATGATGATGTTTCAATTAGTTTTGAACTATGTATGTTATGAACTCACCAATATTAAGTTGGCTAGTTTTAAGCACACATCTCAAGTGATCATTAGTTGGTGGCATTGGAGGCTAGTAGCTTATGACAATCCAGGACAATACATTCAAAGAATGACAGATGTGGTTTTGAAGGCAGGTGAAGAACTGTAGTTCTTGTTGTTTATGTCATTCATTGAGTTATAAAAGTTTGGTATAGGTTGGAAATGTTAAGACTCTAGTTATGTTTGTACTTTAGACGTATGAAATGGAAATATTTGCTTATGTTTCTGCTGCTATTTTCTGTATCAATCGGTGACGGTAAACCCGACCTTGACGGGGTGTGATAGGTTGGTATCAGAGTCTTAGTTTAAGAATTAAGAACTAAGGACTAATATTTAGACTTAAACTAGGATTCTGAGATGAGTTGGGAATGCCATAAGATAATCGATAAACATATTACATGTCTTAAACAATGCAAAGGTAGATATCAACAACATTGTTGATAATGAATGGGTTGTTTAAGTGATGATTTTGGTGATCTTCCCATGTTAAAAGATACCATTTTTTTTAACGGTCAACGAATACTATATGCTCGGTCACCCGGGTAAACCCAATGGCGAAAGGCCGCCCACGCCCGTGAACGCAGATAGCGCTGGTGACCCGGCCCGCCCACTATTCCAAGGGAAACCCATCACCTGAAGGCCCACTGTGGTAAAACCCCTGACCCACCTGATAATATTTTTGAATCAAGTGAGACTCGAACTCATAACCTCCATATTGAAAAACCATGGAGGTACCTTCTCTTAAACCAGTTGTTCTAGTATTTATTGGCTGAAAGATACCAATTTAACTGAGATATTTAAGTAAAATTAGTAAAATTCCTGAAAACTTAAATTCATTAGCAAGGATATGCCGGCCAATGCGTCAGAAATAAAAAAATAGAAAAGACATACATTTTTTGTTTTGCTTTTAGAACTCATGTGTGTTTATCCATATACGATTGGCCACGTGTCTTGTTTTTATTCGTTTAACCTATTTACCCCCTACAACTTAAATGTGTGCCCATGTGTTGTCTGTCCTTCACATTACCTTTTTTTAATATATATTTAAAAAAAATAAGACAATAGTCAATTATATACCCTATTTATATATTTATTTAAATTACAACCCCAGTGAACATTAACATTCTGAATTAAAAAGCGACAGGTGTTAATAGTGTTTTCTTTTTTTCTTATTCTTTTTATCGTTCCTATTTTCCATGGCAAAACCCACCAATTACAAAAGAAACCCACTCCGGTCATCTCCTTTGGTCGATACCCCCTCCTAATTACAAAAGAAAAACACACGAAAATCGTTCCTTATCTGGTTCGTGGCGGCAGAAGGCGGCTATGCGACGGTCCGCGAGTGGTGGTGCGGCGCGGCAGAAGGCGGCTATGCGACGAGGCGACGAGAAACTCATAGGATCAGATTCAGAAAGCAATTTTGATTGTGAGGTTGAAGGATTTTAAAAGGATCGATGAGCAGTGTTTAAACGAGTAGTCCTATCCCAAACCTACATCGTGCCCGTTTGAAAGAAATCAAAAATTGAATTTTGAGATTTAGCGATAGGCTTTGAATGAAAAAGATGCATATTCATCTGCCTTGAAATTATAAGATTTCATTATTTTATACTCTCAACAAGAAAGATAAATTAGGTATAATTTATTATTATCATTGAGCTTGGTGGTCTAATAACAGAGACTAGGGGTGAGCAAATAACCGAATTAACCGAACCATAACCGAATTAACCGACATAACCGAACCGATTTAACCGAACCGATCAATTAACCGATGGCTCGGTTAAGGCATAAGTGATTAACCGAAATTTATGGGTCGGTTTTGGTTATGGTGTGTGTCATAACCGAATTAACCGAACCGAACCGAATGTAATCCATTTGCAATAAATTTAAGTTACCACTCATGTTTTTGCTATAATTCCGATTAGCTTCCCACATGTTTTAGTGTAGAAACTTTCTTGGAGTTGATACACTTTGTGTGTGAACCGAAAACACGTCATAAATTGTATATGAATCAACATGCAATGGCAAGAGGTATCTAACGAACCATGAGGTTCCAACTAAGCTGAAATATTGATATGAATTTCAAGGAATATGTTTCACAAGATGTGGTAATTCTTAAATTCTTTTTATGAGTTGACAAATTGCTAAAGTACATAAATACTATGTGTTTGATAAGAATATTATGATCAATAGTTCAAGACAACATATTAGTTAACTTCATTTCAGCCTTAAAATATCATATAAGATGTATCCTTTTGCTATCTTGGGATGACTGTCTAGTTTGTTTGATGAGTATCACATTCCATGTTTAAACAAGACAAACTTACTTCAGAGCATCTAAACATAGACTGAAAATGTTGATGACATAGCTGTGATTCTAATTTCTAGACTTGGGACATCAACTTCTATACAACTATAAGTGAGGAATATGGATAGAGGTACAACTATTTGTGCATGAGGTACAAGCCACTAAAGGATTGCCATGGAAACATGATCTTCATGTTCCTTTATTATAACTTCTTATATATAGGAAATGATTATCTTAACAAATAAATTTTTTTTTGCTATAGCGGTTAATTAACCGAATTAACCGATAACCGATCCATAACCGACGGTTAACCGAACCAACCATAACCGAAGTTTCGGTTCGGTTTCGGTTTTGGAAATGGACATAACCGAGGTTTCGGTTTCGGTTTTGGAAATGCCCATAACCGAACCGAACCGACTCATGCACAACCCTAACAGAGACAAAGCCTCTAATACCTAAAGTTTGTAGGTTACGAGTTCAAGTCCCACTAATAACAGAATTAAAAAGAAATTTATTGTTCTAAAAAAAAGGGTATAATTTATTGTTATTATTATTGTTAGTTTGTTACTTTATTATTTCTTTCAATGAACGACACATTAACAAAGTAATAATTTGCTTACAAATAATAGAATCTTAAAACCAATGAATACAATAATTGATTAAGTAAGAGACTATTTTATTTCAACTAAACTAACTATTGATAAATTTCTTAGGCTCGATCCAATTTTTCATATTAAATTTACTTTGGTTTTGTTATCGTTTCAACTTATTATTTTCCACGATAATGTTGTTATACGTTTCGGTATAAATTTGGCGAGTTAACAGTCCGCAACGCGCGTGCGTGGTTCAACGTTTTTACGTCTATTTTTGGTTCGGTTTAACAATCCCATCGCAACGCGCGGGTTCTAAAAACTCGTTACCTTTAAAATATTAACTAGTATTTTTACCCCGCGCTTCACGGGGGAGCGCGGTCTTTTTTTTCTCCATATTATGCGGCAGTAGTTTGGTCGTTATCGCTTCGACCCGTCGAAAACAATAAAAGCGAAAATCGATACCGGATACGATTATATCAAAACACCGTCAACGATGTTTGCCGCTCATGAGCGTTTGGGTTTGTCGCGTCACCGTAACGGTAACGTCGCCCGCTATAGCTTACGACACAAAAAAATATACGCGACTCTGAACACAGCGGCGTTTAAAAAAAAATATACTGGAACGATTAAAAAAAACTAAAATCAGTCGTGCATTCTATTTTTTTTAAAGTTAATGAACGAAAGTTATTATTAAAAAACGAAATTATTAGAAAATGAAATGGGTTAAAAGCGTGTATTATATATAATATAAGGTCTGAAAGCAAAAAATTAAAAAAAGACACTCAAAGACTAACACGTGGACAAATAAGTGCAATTTTCTGTTCACTCCGTTTGAAAGTGTATGTTATAGAATTGTAGCAGCGTTTCACGGTGAGAGCGTGGTTTTTTTGCCGTATTACGAGGCAAGAGGTTGTCGTCCGCTCGTCGAATATCATAAAAGCGACAACCGGGACGACAACCGATATCGATTACGATAGTACAAAAACAACGACAATGGATATCATAAAAAGTACTAAACATGTTAATAATGAATGAAAAATATATGTAATTTCTTAACAAATAATCAAAACTTATAATATAAATATACCACAACTATAATACGTATAATTTAATTATAAAAGACAAGTTATGGAGCAAGTCTTAGTGTCACATGGATGGTCCTCTTTGATAAGATGACCTATTCTTATTGGTAACCTATAGGCAAGATCTCACCTATGAACACGAAATAGGCCCCCATCCATTTGTAAATATTTGTATCCGAGTTTCAACTTGAGAGGTAGCACTAAATTTATGTAAATGGTTTATAACTGCAGGATCAAAGTTGTAATAAAAATAAAAAACAAATAATATATTCATTTAGATGAGTTATTCAATAATTAAATGCTGCTTTTATCTAGCATCTAACCATTTAACAATTATATTTCTTTTGCATATTAACATAAAAAAGAAATGCACGATGATGATTCATATTCAATATGCAACCATAAAATTACTACTAACTGTGATCATCTTATCATGATTGTAGATAATAGTCGTTTAGCTTTGATTATGATATGGTTCCAACGGTTAATCGTTGGCCTAAGCAAAAAGAGAGATATTAATATGGGAAGTTCGACACTGTTTTTCTGCATATCGTTGAAATAAGAACTATGGCATTTTAAGGCTTACAATCAAACTGAGTAAGAACTAAAAACACCCGAAGAAGAAAGAAGAGAGTCATATGTATGGTGACGACAGGGGAAATAAACCTTCGTGTGGGCAAAACAACGTCAGAAGAAAGAAGGAAGGGAAAGGGATGAGGTGACGGAGTCGACCTTGGGGATGAGGACAGTGATGAGAAAGCGTACTTTTGCTCAGTCGTGCGTTGTATCATCGTCATTGCCGCTTAAACCATAGATGCAAGTGGATGTGTCTCATTGCTAAGCCTATTGAGAGCAAATAAAATGTTACATGCGAGAGAAATTGAAGAAAACAAAAGAAAAGTAAAAAAGAACCGAAAATTATTAAAAGGAATCAAACCCGGGTCTTGAATGTTAATGGAGGGCAAGACCATAGGCAGATTTCTTTTGAATTCGTATATATAAAAAAGTGCAACGTAAATAAATATATTTAAATTACTATTCATTAACTTATAATTATATATATATAATAGTTTATAAGTAATTTTATTAAATAAATAAATATTATTAAAGTATCATTATAGAACCCTTTTTAAAGACAACTAGTGGGATTCCTCGTGCTACGCGGGCGGGAATTCGGTTGATATCGACTCTGCTTATTACGGTACCGGTACGGAACCAACACTCGTTATAACAACCAAAAGAGAAAACCAATAAATAAAGTCATTACATACCCAAAATGATATCGACACGTGTTTTACATCGATAAAAAAATGAATAACAATTGAATGTTGACAAAAAAAAATATTAAGCATAACCATGTATTTAGAATTTTCAAAAAGTTGAACGAAGAAGGTTTTAAACATTAAAAAATAGAAAATAAACAGTATGTTATCAATGAATTTTCTTACTAAGGTGACTAATCTAAACTTTAAGGAAAAGATAAAGATGAGAATAAATTTTATACGTTCAATTTGAGTTTTAAACATTAAAAAACTGGAAAAAAAAATCTAAAGATGAGTCACTTTGAGTTTTAAACATTTAAAAATTGAAATAAAAGCCATGAAGAAAGCAGAAGAGTCGCTAAGTTGATTAAACCAAAAGAATTTAAAAAATTAAAGAAAAAAAATCTATGAAGGAGTCACTTTGAGTTTTAAACATTTAAAAATTGAAAAAAAAATCCACAGTTGCCAAGAATTGAACTTTTTTTTAAACGACGAAAATTAAATGTTGTGACATCGCACCCTCCATCACATAGAAGAAACTCGTCAAACTTCGACCAATATGTTAGGTCAGCCGGTTAGAGGGTGTAGCTCCGACCAACTCCACCAAGTTATTTATGGTAATGCTTTTGGAACTCAAATTATTTAAACACAAACTAAATTGAATAAACAAAAAAAAATCAAAGTTGTGTATTAAATGATTGTACCTCGTGCAACTGGACGCGTACGAACCAATCATAGCCGTTTACTGTGCATACCGACATGCCTTTATTATTAGTTATATTATTATTAGTTATAATTGGGATGTATAGTGATTTTCTATTAATACTATTTTTCTATAATTTTCGTTCGTTATCTTAAAAAAAAACAGAATGTGCGTCTGATTTTAGTTTTTCTTTTTTTGAATGTTTCGGTATAAATTTTTTTTAAACATATTTATATTCAAAATCGAGTATATTTTTTTGTATCCTATGCTATGGTGAGCGACGTCAACATTGTGTTGTCGTAACAAACCCAACCGCTTATGAACGCACAACATCATTGCCGGTGTTTTTGTACTATCGTAATCGATATCGGTTGTCGTTTTTATGATATTCGACGAACGGACGACAGCCTCCTGCCTTACGGCAAAAAAACCACGCTCCCGCCGAGAAGCGCGGCTACATTTCTATAACCTATACACTTTCAAACGGAGTGAACAGTAAATTGCACTTATTTGTCCATGTGTCAGTCTTTGAGTGCCTTTTTAAAAAAAAATTGCTTTCAGACCTTATACTATATATAATATACGCTTTTAACCCGTTTCATTTACTAATAATTTCGTTTTTCTATAATAACTTTCGTTCATTAACTTTTTAAAAAACTAGAATGCACGACTGATTTTAGTTTTTTTAAGCGTTCCAGTATAATTTTTTTTAAACGGCGCTGTGTTCAGAATCGCGTATATTTTTTTGTGTCATACGCTATAGCAGGCGACGTTACCGCTACAGTGCCGCGACAAATCCAAACGCTTATGAGCGGAAAACATCGTTGACGGTGTTTTGGTAACGAGTTTTTAGAACCCGCGCGTTGCGGTGGATTGTTAAACCAAACCAAAAATAGACTTAAAAACGTTGAACCACGCACGCGCGTTGCGGACTGTTAACTCGCCAAATTTATACCGAAAAGTATAACAACATTTTAATATTTTAAAGAATAAAAAAAATCCGTCTTAAAAAACTGAAAAAAAAATCTATAGAGAAGTCGCTTTGAGTTTTAAACATTTAAAAATTAAAATAAAAGCCATGGAGAAAGCAGAAGAGTCGCTAAGTTGATTAAACCAAAAGAATTTAAAAAAACTGAAAAAAGAAAATCTATGTATTAGTCATTTTGAGTTTTAAACATTTAAAAATTGAAAAAAAAAAGTCATGGAGAAAGGAGAAGAGTAGCTAAGTTGATTAAACCAAAAGAATAAAAAAAACTAAGTTGATTAAACCAAAAGAATAAAAAAAATCCGTCTTAAAAAACTAATTAATAGGCTCGATTAGGCTCGCGAGCTGGCTCGAGCTCGATAAGTGAAGCTCGGGCTCGGGTTCGTTTATTAAACAGTCTTATTTTCAGGCTCGAGTTGGGGCTCGAGCTGGGGCTCGGGCTCGTTTAAGCTCGGCTAGATTCGAGTTTTTAGAGAGCCGATCTCGAGTAGCTCGCTAGCCGGTTTGGCTCGTTTACACCCCTAGTACATTCTTTTAAAATAGAGAGGCTAGGTGTTTAAGTTGTTGGTTTTTATTTAGGGAAAAATACCAAAATTGAAATTTAGCCGGCTAACTTAAAAAGGCGCCGGCTTAGCCGGCGTAGTTCTGGCTAAATATCCATTTTGGTATTTTTTTGCCAGCTAATATCCATTTTGGTATTTTTCCCTTAGTTGACGTTGTTGGTGGTGGCCGACATAGGAAGGATATGAATACTTTTAGGTTTTTTGGTTATTGTTAATGTAAGTGTAGAGGGTGTAAGGAGAGGACGGGGTATAGAAAGAAAAGAATATTAGTCAGTCTTTTCAGAATTAGACTGGACCTGAAACCGGTCTGTTTATGCCTATTTAAACCGTTTCGTTTGAAGTGGCCGATTACCGATGGGAAGAGGTGGACGGACTGGATTTTTACTTTTTCTATTTTTTTCTTTCAGAATCTCATTTTTTAAAGTAATTTAGTATTTCAAGTTGCATATTTTATTTAATTAAGTCTTCGTATGTCATTAAACTTACAAATTGACATTAAAACACAAAATATTTTTATATTTTGTATTTATATACGTAGTTTAATATTTATATTATTTACTTAAATCTGGTTCGACCAATAAACCTCTATATATACCATTACAAAGGAGAAACCTCATTACTCAAATTAAACTACCCACTACTTCAAACTTAAGCAAATTGACTAAATAAAACATAAATAAACAAAATACTCCTCTCCCAAACCACTTCTCCACTTCCAGACGTGAATACGGTTTATGCATGGAACCAATCGATTGGCACGTATCACAAACAAGGGTTTGTAGATGCTCACATGTTTATGGTGTATAAGTTTTGAGTTGCATCTACTTGAATGATGGTTAAGGGGAAGCATCGACCATGGGTGAATGTGGGTAACAGTGGTGTAGGATAGTTGTGAAGGATGTGTCGCACACTGGGAACTAAGTACCTAGCCGGTCCGGTTAAGTCTCTTTGAACCATCCCCATTTGAAACGACATTATACCGATCGACCGGTGAATTGTGTGAATCGGAGCAAGTGCTTGAACCGTATATATATTTTTTATCTTTTTCTATTTTTTTTCTTTTAGAAACTCATTTTTCGATTCATTTATTACTTAATGCTCCGTATTTTATTTATTTAAGTCTTCGTATATTATTAAAATTGTAAATCCACACCAAAACATACAGTTTTTTCATATTTTGTTTTAAATTAGATAGGTGTAGTTTTTATTTTTTTATATTATTTATGATTTCACCTGGTTTTTAAATCCAGCCCGATCAAGGTACCATAAGATGTCTGGTTTGATATCTGATTTGGTTATGAAAATATTGATTAGGGGTGAAGGAGTAACCCCTAAATCAACATGTCTAGAGCCACCGAGCTCCTAGATAAGCTAGATATACATCCAGTTAGATCTGCACATCCGAACCAGTATCTAAACCGATTTCGAAACCAGTTTAAGTAAAACCTGTTCGGTTCTGATCCGATTCGCCGGTTTGAAACCGGTCTCGGTATATAGGCTTTGAATCCGGTTTTGGGTGAATTGCTATGTTGAACCCGGTTTTGAAATCGATCCGATCAAGTATGGTTTTCCTTTATAAACCAATTTTAAAACGGGTCCAGGTTGGGCCAATCCGGTTTCGACTTCTATTGACTCGATCCAGTGGCCAATCCATAAATTTTTATTACGAGGGTAAAATATAGGTCGGGTCAAAATAAGTTCAGTAAAAGAAAACAAGTGATAAAATAACATAAAGCATTTTAATATAACTTCAAAAAAGAAACTTAAAATAATATCGTTGGGAACTTTAGTAATGTTATCCTTTACACAAATGTTTAAATTCAAGGTTTTTAGGTAAGAATTTTGAAGTGAGTAATCACAAGATGTTATTAATTATTTTTTCAAACATAAAAACTAATGAAATATTAAAAACTATTTAAAACTAACCCCCAACGTCAATAAGAACCATCTCACATAAGGGGTGTGTAAAAATTGATTTAAATAATTAAATCTATTAACCAAAGGGCTCGTAGTAAATGCGTCCCTAATAGACAAAAGATGTAGATTTAGGAGGGTGTGTGCAGGGTCGGTACTGGGGATTTAAGTGTCTCAGCCGAGCTGAAAAAAATGCACTTAGCCCTAACGAGTTATATAAACTAATTTTTTAAAACAACGATTAACGTTATAGCAATAAACATAGCAAAAATTTTGTATTAGAATGACATACCTTAATAGCTAACCGATGATTCATGAAGTTCTCCTCGCATTCTTGATAGCAAACTGTTTGATTACATCTTCGTAGTTTATGCTCTCTAAGATTTGTTCTCGATAGCTATAATCGTCAATTTGCATAAACTTCCCATCCAAGCCCTTTTCTAAAAACTTTACAACAGAAACAAAATACCTTGTCTACCTCTTTCGAATATACTAGCCATGGGCGATAACACTTCTCCATATTTGATAAAGTTCTTGTATATAAATGTGCGAAAAATCGTCTACTATTGGTATTGTAGGGACCAAATACTATATTATTATCTCATTTAGGACATTTCTCAACCAAAAGTTTGATCTCATCAGAATTAAGTCATTCCCACATTCTTGGATCAAATATATCATCAAGATTATGCTTAACATGCTCTTCATTTATATTAGCCTCGACATACTCTTCCTTTTCCGCCTCTTGTTCTTCAACATGTTCTTTCTCTTCCGCCTCTTCTAGATCTACTTCTACATGCTCTTGCTCTTCAACATGCTCTTCAACAGGCGGTTTATGCATAAACTTAAATATAGCACCGACTTGAGACTTTTTCATTGCTTCATCTCGTTTTCTCTTATTACGTTTTTAGTACCGGATGGTTGTTTAGGAGGCAAAATTCTAAAAATAAAATCCACATTCAAAATCAAATCCAAAGTCTAATTATAAATTAGGGCTAAATTGTGTGATTCAAGGAATTGAAACAAAAAAGAAATAAGAAAACATACATTGATGGTGGTTGACGGTGGGGATGTGGTGGTGGTTGACAGTGGGGTGCGGTGGTGGCAGGTGGTGGCGCGGTGGTTGACGGATGACGGTGGTGGGATGTGGTCTGGACGTTTAGTGGTCGACTGTTTCTATTCGCTGAAGGCTGTAATCGCAATTTTTGTTTTATTTTTTGATTTTTTATATTTAAATAAATATTAGATGGATCATATTAGTTTATTTAGGCCCAATAACTCAATAAGTTATATTTTTTTTTAGAGAGATCCCAATAACTCAATACGTTATATAGAGAGAGCCCAATAAAGTTTTTGGATTTATATTTTTAAATATATATAGGGGTATGTTCAAATAAGAAGTGATATTTCGCTAAGAAGCCTAAGAAATGATAAAAACCTTAAAAAACGATATCAAGCGAACTCCAATTGGCTCATTTCAGCGACGTTGGAACCGTCTCGTCGAAATCTACCATCTTAGCTTTTAGGGTTTAGATTTCAGCGTTGAATTTTATGGTTTTAGACTTAGGGTTTAGGTTTTTTTTGAGGGTGGGGATGGGGGGTTTAGGTTTTTGGGGGTGGGTGGGGGTGGGTTTAGGTTTTTAGAGGGTGGGGGTTTTAGGCTTTTCGGGGTGGGGTTGGAGGGGGTTTAGGTTTTTAGGGGTGCGGGTGGAGGGGGGTTTAGGTTTTTGGGGGCGGGTTAGGGTTCGATAAGACGGTTCCAACGCCGCTGGAACGAGCTCAATCGGTGTTCGTTTGACCCACTTCTTAGCATTTCTTAGCAAAAAACCATTTTTTAGTGGAACCTTCCCCTATATATATATATATGTATATATCTATATATATATATATATATATATAGGGTTAGGTTATAGTAAAAAGGGTTTTAAAAATAAGAAGGGTAAGAAAGATTCTAATCTTGACATGTGTCATTTTATTGTTTTTAAAGGGAGGGCATAATGGTCAATGTGTAATATACAAGGTCAATGTGTAATACACCAGGTCAATGTGTAATACAAGGTCTGATATTACACAATGACCAGACCTGATATTACACAATGAACTTATATTACACAATTACCTCACATATTTGAGCGAATTACACAATAATGAGCGAATTACACAATGAGCTGGAAAACGTAAAACACAATGATGAAAACATATAACACAATGATGAAAAATAATTGACACAACAAACTTGTATTACACAATGACCTGACTAATTACACAATGAACTTGACTAATTACACAATAAACTTGTATTACATAATGACCAGACGTGGTATAACACAATGAACTTGTATTACACAATGAACTTGTATTACACAATGACCTTACTAACTACACAATGAGCTGGAAAAACGTAAAACACAATGATAAATATATATAACACAATAAACTTGTATTACACATTGAACTTGTATTACACAATGAACTTGTATTACACTATGAACTTGTATTACACAATGAACTTGTATTACACAATGAACTGACTAATTACACAATGACCAGATATTACACAATGACCGGACGTGGTATTACACAATGAACTTGTATTACATAATGAACTTGTATTACACGATGAACTTGAATTAAATAATGAGCTGAAAAACGTAAAACACAATGATAAATACATATAACACATTGAACTTGTATTTACACATTGAACTTGTATTACACATTGAACTTGTATTACACAATGACCTGACTAATTACACAATGACCAGACGTGGTATTACACAATGACCAGACGTGGCACAATGAACTTGTATTACACGATTAACTTGAATTACACAATGAGCTGAAAAACATAAAACACAATGATAAATACATATAACGCAATGAACTTGTATTACACATTGAACTTGTATTACACAATGACCTGACTAATTACACAATGACCAGACGTGGTATTACACAATGAACTTGTATTACACAATGAACTTGTATTACACATTGAACTTGTATTACACGATGACCTGACTAATTACACAATGAGCTGAAAAACGTAAAACACAATGATAAATACATATAACACAATAAACTTGTATTACACATTGAACTTGTATTATACAGTGAACTTGTATTACACAATGACCCGACGTGGTATTACACAATGAACTTGTATTACATGATGAACTTGTATTACACAATGACCTGACTAATTACACAATGAGCTGAAAAACGTAAAACACAATGATAAATACATATAACACAATGAACTTGTATTACACATTGAACTTGTTTTACACAATGAACTTGTATTACACAATGAACTTGTATTACACAATGAGCTGACTAATTACACAATGAGCTGAAAAACGTAAAACACAATGATAAATACATATAACACAATGAACTTGTATTAGACAATGACCTGACAAATTACACAATGAACTTAAAAACGTAAAACACAATGATAAATACATATAACACAATGAACTTGTATTACACAATGAACTTGTATTACACAATGAACTTGTATTACACAATGAGTTGGAAAACGTAAAAAAAAATTCTTTTTTGTTTATAACGACACAATACTCGTTTTAAAGATAAAAAAACGCTCGTTTTTATGGTGTAATTTTTTTGGAAAAATAATGTCGTATGTAAAAGTTATGAACGTTTAAAAATGAGGGGGGGAACTTGATAAAAAGTCAACAAAAGTGAGCAAGACTAAAATACCCTTTAAACAACTTTTTCTCTTACAATTTAATCTCAACCATTAAATTTTTTCTACAATTTGATCTAATGGCTCTAAATCCTTCTTACCCTTCTTAGAATTAGAATCTTTTTTACCTGAACCTAATCCTATATATATATATATATATAAATACTGCCCTCGGAAAAAAACGTGCCCCGACAGAAAGTGTGGGTCGCCCCACCCTAGGGCCGGCCTTGGGTGTGTGAGTTTGCTATTAAAAAAAGAATTAAATCTATTAACCATATTACCATAACACTTATAAAAAAGTTAATACCGTTAAAAAGAAAAGGCAATTACCTATATACATGAAAAATATTGTTTTATAAAAAGTAGAAAATTATCTATAAATTTTGTTAAGTAAAAGCCAATTTTAAAGATATTTTAGAAGTGTGGTAATAGGGTGGCACTTTATACACAAAATCATGTCCCCATGTACACGAAATCGTACCCGTTAATTCCTCAAATGCCTCAATTTAAACATAAATAAAAAAAATCAATTTCTACAATGTTGGACCAACCCTAGGGTGTCCGCTTTATACACTTACTCGATCTGAACCGGTTTTAAAACTGAAAAACCGGTTAGATTTGGACTCTAAACCGGTTTTTGCACCCCTACATTTGGTGTTTCAAGATTAGGACCAGACGAAGTATACATCCAAAGCTGTTAAAATAGTAACAAAATAAACCCAAAATTTAAATTTAATAATATATAATTTCTAGACTATTTGTTCAAATCTGAAATTTATAACGTGGGTGTCACAAGTCATGTCAGTACTAAATTATTTTTTGTAGACCAATATCCACTGCTCCAGGAGTTGTTGGCCTCTTCTTTCCCGTCACTGTCCATTTCATAAATGTTTGTTTATTTAAAAGTGAATTAATTACACGGATGACCCCTGTGGTTTACACGATTTCATTTATGGCCCCTAGGAATGAAAAACTACAAGTTTGGCTTAATAGTTTGCACGATTGTAACACTCATGACCCCTGGGTTGGATGGCTGTTAAATTTTAATAAATGATCAAAATACTCTCCAGTTTAAAAAAAAACAAAATTATTAAAAACAACATAAAATTCATGGTCCTACTTGAACACCACCTCTTAAATTCCTCCTCCCCCTCCCTTTTGTTCTTGACCCGTACTTCCTCCGGCTGCAAAAACCGAACCAAATGATCACCTGAATCAAAATTGATATTATTTGTACGAGATGCTGAAGAAGCCCAACCTCCGGTCTGTTTGGGTGCAGCAACACGCCCATCTGGTATTGCTTGAATCCTATGAGGAAGTGACTGAACCAAATCATTACGAGCTGCAAACTCTTCCGGAGCAAGTCCTTTCACCTGTTAAGGAATTGATATCAAAACTTCATTCAACACAGTTGAAAGTCTCCCAAATAGGGCTCAAAAATGTCATACAACCTAATCATCACCATAGATCAGGAGTCGAAATTTCAGTTTGGAAGAAATTGCTAATAATAGAAAGGGGAAATTTGACCTTTACGGAATCGGAACCGTGGAGCGTCTAAAGAAGGAGCAATTGGCTGGTGAATTAATCGTTGTGAGTCTTGATTTTTAGGGCTGAGGGTTGTGAACTCCGGTGGTTGAGCATTCTCGCCGACGGCAGGAGGAAGTGTATTGAATAAAGAAACAGTTTGACAACGTGGATGCTTTGGCCTTTAACTTCATTCAACACAGGCGCACCACCGTCGTCCACCTCCGACGACGACTTCTTCTCCTCCGCCTCCGCCGCCTCTTCAGACTAAAACATAAACCTCTTGTCATACCCCGGCCGACGACGGATTATACGTCGGGGCTGACGCGGTTGTTCATAAGCACATGATCATCTATTAAATGTGATAGTATTTATTCATCAAAATTAAATGTATCCGTTACAAGTAGAAATGGAAAACAAACAGTTCAAACATAACATAAGTTGAATTTAATCTATATTAAAGCTAGGTCCGAATTTCTAAGTGATCATATAGTATCCTCAAACTAGTACAGCTGAAACATGTGAGTAAATGTCAACTACAAGTAGTTGGTGAGTAACATAGGTTTTGACACCAAACAAAAGTTGAGTAAAGCTTATAATTCAATATGTTCAAAGCATGTCTAAAGCATAGATGTGAAAACATACAAGATTCCAAAGCGTACAATCAAGCCTGGTAATGGAAAACTAGATACGCAATCCCACTGATTGCCATTTAAAAAAAGTAGTAATATGATACACACAAAACCCGCCAAGGTTTGTGTTAACTAGTATGTATCGGCTTCCCGTATAAATGATCATAAAATGTACTGCCTTAGGCTTGGGTAGCAAGTTAATGATTGCACTGACATGAACACACGTAACAGTCACCAAGTAGTTTAAGACATAAAGAATAAAGACCATAGCATAAGAACAAAGGTATTGAATTGTGTAAGTAATGTAATTGTAAACATGTTCCACCCCGAGTATTTGTAAACAATAGTAAGAGAAAGGGGGCTATGAAACTCACCTTGATAAGTAGAGAATTAGACTTGTAACTTGTAGCAACGAGAACTTAGGATGTCCTAAGTTTAATAGGATATGTTATTTAATATATAAACGGTTAAGGGAAACGGCAATGGTATGATTTAGGATTTAAGGTTTTGGAACGAACGAACGTGGAAATTAAAGATACGAACTTTAATAATAACTAAAGTGTTAATATATAAGTGAAATTGCATAAAGTAGTGTTTTATAGATTTTTATTTATAAAAGGGAATTTCGGTGTCAATAAATATCAATCACAAATTTAATAATTATCCTACTAGGCTAAAATAGTCATCAGGTTGGAACGTTATAATGTAATAATATTTATATGGATATCAATTGAAATAATTAAATAAATTAGTTAAACGAGTTTACTATTTATTCTAACTAATAAGATTAATTATTTAACGAGAAATCATCTTTTTGAGTATGGTATTTTAAGGATATAAAATTTGGAATAAGCGAATTGTGGTATCAAACCATATTATTTGTGCAAGCAATAAATATACTATAAAAACGGTTTAATAAACTCTATGTTATTAGTAACACTATAAAACCGTGTTAATAATAATATATAATAGATTAAGTTGTTACTAAAATATTTATAACCTCTTTTGTTTAATCGAACTTATGACGTTAACGAAACACTTTTAAAGTTATGTACATAAAATATTAATCGTTCACCGTGTTTCGAAACTCTTAGTGGTAATGAAATATACATATTCGAACATAAGGATAATAACCGAAACGTTTTTATTGAACAATAAAACATATATATGTGTGTACTTTTATTTGCAAAAGTTAATAATCATAAATCTCTAGAAAAAGAAATCTACAAAAGGGGTGGGTTTATAACATAATAATTATAGTTTTATAAACATATAAATGTGTGTGTGAATAAATTTAATCAAAACAAAAAGAAAATAAAAAAATGAATGGGTCACTCCAGGGTTAGAACCCGCGAACGTTTTTTGCTAAAAAATATACTAATATATGTATTTATGAATGTATATTAGTATGTGAAGGCTCCATTTGTAAAATCCAGTAACAGAAAATTATTTAACCAAAACCACACAGTTCATCTTCTTCCCCAAATGCCCAAACCGAAAAACCTAATCCCAATTCCATAATCATCCGTTTCCCTCGAGTAAATGGCAAGTGTTTTACCTGAGATTCGAACTCGAATTTGCAAAAAACGGGAGTGTTCTTGTTCCTGTGGCTGTCGCGATCGGGTGAAAAAAAAAGAGGAGAAAACGTATTTTCAAGTGGAATTTGATAGTCAAATGGTTTAGGAACTTTAAGGTATGAAAGCTATACACGTTACAGACTTCAATTGTTTGATTTTATGGGATTTCAGTTCGTGGTAGTGGTTTGCATTTCATAACCGAAAAAAGACTTAAATTGGGTTTAAATCCTTGATTATGATGGAATTGAATTGTCATAAGTGTTTGAAATCGATCAAGTAACGTCCCCCTGATATTAACAAGTGTTGAGACCCTTGAATTCGTAGATATTCATTTGGTTTTTGGTTGATTTGACTTTAGAAAGTCAAAATTGAACAAGGACCAATTTAATGGAAGGGGGTTTAATAGGAGGGTTCATTGCAAGTAGAGGGGGTTCAAAAGAGAGAGTGGAGGGTTCTTAAGCTTGTGGGAGGGTTCAAAGGCCAAATTATTAAATTCATGTTACTTGCTTATAAAAAAATTGTTTTTTATATAGTTTATAAAAATCTATTTATTATTTATTAAACTTTGAATATCTATAAAAGAATATATTTTATTATTATAAGAATTATAAATTGTGCAATTGGTTTTAATATATATATATATATTTACATATTTATTTAAAAATGATTTACCTATATATATTTAATGAATGTAGGCACATGGTTAGTGTTCATAAGTTAGATTGTTTTTTTATTTAATTTGTATGACAAAATATATACACATTTACTCATATGCTCACGATTAAATGCATAACACAAAATTGAAGGATTTAGTTACATGATTAGGACTCACATGTTTGATTTCTCTAAAACATAATGTGAATATAGTTACATGTGTCATATATAATAGAAGAATAATATGATAGTTGCAATGTTGAAACCTTGAATTGATATATATATATATATATATATATATATATATATATATATATATATATATAATAATAATAATTAGTGTGACATAGTTAGTTCGAACAAGTACGGGATTTAGATGTTCGTGTTATTATTGTATATAAAAAAAATATGGCTGGAAAAATCATGAATGTTACAGTATCCCCAAGTTGAAGGAATTTCGTTCTGAATTTCAACTGTTGGAGGCTACTAAATCAGGAAAATGATGTGAGTTTGGATTCTCAACAAGCTTTGATTTTTTTTAGTTTGGGAAGTATAATTGCTGACAGGGTCGAGGCTTGATATTCAAGATCAGGTCAGGTCATCATGTTAGGCATGGATGGTGGTAGTGGGTTTAGTTTGAATGGAATTAAGGAGGAAATTGCCCTAGAATGATTTTGGATTCCAAGGACAAGATGCATAACTTGTAATAAGAGCGATGAGAATTTGATGATCTAAACTTGTTTAGAATATAGTCTAATATGTTCGAGCAATGTCACTAAATAAGGATATCACAACTATTGGTCAAGGTCGAAGTAATAAGAAACCCTACGTGATACGGACAACGTTACTTCTGACAATATGACATGAGCACTTATATATAGGATACATCAGTGGTATATCTAATATGCCCTTATCATATCCCATTAGTTTCGTTACTGTATACCACCATAGGTTTTATGTCATCACACGCGATAAAATTTACTATGCCTTCCATGCGCTGATTTTTATAATTACGTGTGCACCCGCAATCACTCAAATCGCCGTATGGTTCGTATAGGCCATTCTATTGTGTGTGGGTACAGGGGGAACACCCAAAAACATTTAGTTTATTATTGTTTTCACTTATAAGTTGTTAATAAGCGGCCGTGTCTCTAGATGGTAACGTTAGTTAGGAAATAAAGGCTAACAATGTGGCACAACCCCATACATGGGTGTCCTGAGTAGATGGCGTATTCCTCCAGATTACCCATAAAGTTGATAGCTTTCTCGTGTCTGAACAAGAATACGTCAAACCCCGAGTAACTCAAAGTTTATAGCTTCCTCGTGTTTGAACAAGAATACGTCAAACCCCGAGTAGTTCCAAGTTGATAGTTATCAACTTTCATGAATAAAGTGAATGATCATGCCTCAAGTATATAGTGGACAATCAATAGCAAACAATGTATAGTCTAGTTCTGTGTGTAATGTAAACACTCAGGTTTCATGTATGACGTAATCAATATAGTATCATGTGTATTGTAAGTAATCAAGTTTCGTGTATAATGTAAATAATCATGCATATTGTATACAACCAAGTTTCATGTATAACGTGAATAATCAAGTTATGTGTATAATGTAAACAGTTTAGTCTCAGATATATTGTGACCGTCCATATGTAAATAATTGAACTTCAAAAGAAAATAATGGCCAAATTATTTCGTAATTAGGCCAAGAATTTAAAAGTAACGAATCAAGAGGCCGTAATGAAATAATTAGTTAAGTCATAATTAATTATTAGGTAAGATAATGAGATAAGTGTTTTTATAAAACGATTTGCATTAAGTTCCTTTACAAGGTAAAGGGGTTTGTAAATGATCTTATAATCTAGATAAAATTTATAAGCCAAATGTTTGATAAAGGTTTTGTTTGAACAAAATAACTACATTAGTCAAATCAAAATAATTAGCGTACAAAGAAGGTTTAGATGTCCTTCATTAAGGAGAGTTAAAAATAATAACATTTATATTTGGGCACAAGATATAGTTTTCAATTTAAATTTTAAGAAAACGCTAAATAGAATGTCCGGCTAACATCTCAGATAGTTTCTCACCAGGAAGAAGATGAGCACCAAGACGAACATAATTGTGGTTATCCGTATTGCAAACCGGGCTTCAGCTCTAGTTATTTTCGTACGCGCATCGAGTATTCCCTGATCTCCATTTCTTGTCTCAGAAACTCTGCGGTCCTTACATATAGGTGAGAGGTGTCAGCCGGAACTCCTATTGCACTGGTAAGTCCCATGATTTGTCTTAATCTTGGTTCTGGATGTTATAGGTTGGGTGCTAGATAAGGGTCCCTCGGTGGGGGTGGTTTAGCTGCTCGGAGTCTTATGCCTGCTCCTAAGCCAATCTGCTCTGCGGTCAACCATGGATCTGGCAGCTAGTTGTGCCGGTGACTGGTTGTCTGGTGATGGGGACCCAAAGTCTTCCTCTTGTGTTGACTCTGCTTCAGAGTGATTCTCAGGGGAGTGAGGAAAGTAAGAGGCCATGTATAACACAGAAAAGGTCGTAAGTGCTAAAGTTCAAAGGTTTTCATGAGTTTAGGGTTTACCTAATCATAACACCGAGTCCTCATATGTTAGGAGTAACACTTGACCTATAAGTATTGTGCCCATGAAGAAAATCTCCAGGAAAGAGAGGTGGGTCACAAAGGACCCACTTAAGTACCCCGTCTTTCCTTAGTCAGAGTCTTTCATGGTCCACACCCACTTTTCCGGCCATCATGTACCATTAACATTATTATTTGGACTCATGGTTATGATGAGAATCATTAGAGATTGTGTCTTGTGGTGTCACACCCCCAAATTCCACTAACGGAGTTTACCGTTTTGGAAGGTGACAAACCAGGATCTCAGACATCAGTTACTTCAAACGACACTATATGGGACTTGAAATGTCATAATATAAAAGTTCATAGTTAACGCGGAAGCGTTTAAACAAGAAATTAAATGCGCAAAACAACGCGCCAAAGTTTAGTTTAATAAAAGTAAGTGAATTGTTTTAACGGTTTGCAAATGAGTGAAATGATAGTAGGACTCCATGCATGTACTAGTTGTGCAACCTGTGCCTTAGCGACCTGAGAAAACATGTAAGAAAAAGTGTCAACACGAGGTTGGTGAGTTCACAGGTTTCAAGTTTGTAATAAGAGCGTTGCCGGATTATGTACATTCAATATGCATATCTATAGGTAGCTAACCTATGTTCATGTCTTACTAAAGTGCTCGCAACCGAAGCATGACTGGTTGTTTGCCTCCTGCCAGGTCTATCAAATCTGGCCAAAAGAGTAGGCTAACATTTCACCCGTTCGACCTCCAATCGAGTTAGCGCGACTAACGCGGGTGGGGCTAGTCAAACCCAGTAGTACTACTAAACATTACCTCGCTTGTCAAATTAACGGCCCGATGTGTTGTGAGGGCTTTCAGTGATAGTGTGTTACGCTTAGCCTTAAAAGTGATATGATATGAATTATAATAATCAAAAGTGTTTGCGTACCTGTTTCTCCCCCAACGGGAAAACAAGTAAAAGATGTTGGTTTGTGTACATGTATTCTCCCCCAATTAAAAATAGTAAAAGGGGTCATGAAACTCACCTGAGTTGTATACGAGTAGTAGATAGCACCACACAAGGATGCAAATAGGAAACACACGAGTTTGCTTGTGAACTGCTTACGTATGCCCTAAAATTATAAGCATAATAGTTATTGATGCAAATGGAATTTGTGACGACGACATGGAAGATTTGAACGTCTAAAAGCATTCCAAGGATCAACGAGTAGACGAACGTGTCCACGGGAAATTGGGTTTCTTAATATAATAATTAAGATAAATGCGTTACGTGTCGAACGTCTCTAATACGAATGATATTAAGAAAATAAATCCATGCGTTTGTATCATTTAATAATGATCTAAGAAAATAATATAACATATATATTATTTTTGAACTCGTAGGAAATATACGATAATCATTTACGTGACAAAATAATAAATATATTATTTTTATTCGAGGATACGACGTGGGTAAACAATATAAATAATTGTATCATTTATTAGTTTAAAACGTTACTCAAAGTTTATAAACGAGGCGAAATAATATATAAATATATATTATTTTATAATAGGGTCACGGGTTAAAAATAATATAAACATATTATTTTATACGAAGTCGTGGTTTGAAAATAGTACAATTATATATTATTTTGAAAGTGAAAATATCATAAATATGAGTTATAAGTTCAAACCGAGCCTACGGGTGGTTTCCCGGGTTCAAAACGTATTAATATAGTACTATAATAATATAGGGATTGTTTTTGTTTAAAAATAATATCAATAAAAGCTGTAAAAAGATAAAATGGGGTAGGGAGACTCGAACCCGGGTCTCCTCCCCAAAAGCCCCGCGCCTTAGCCAACCCACCCGCTAGGGTAATCGCATACAGACCCGAATTGTATTTGTTTTAACACACAGAACACTGTGTTCTTTCCCTTTGCGATACCCGAATCCAAATCCATCCCAATCCTATCGAATTCAATACTGATTTGCAACAAAAGGTTAGGGGTTTTGTTCATCATTGAATTACAAATTTGAGGGTGTATTTAATTGTAAAAATCATTGAGTTTAAAGTTTTAATTTCAGTTTATAAAACCGAAACCCTAGTTTTATGAGCACGGATCGAATTGATTAAATCTTGCAATAACAGTTGTTGAATTAATGGGGCTTTCAATAAACAAGGAATTACAAATCTAACCATGTAGATTAATTGGATTGAGGTGGTGTCTGGATCAGAGTTCGACTAAACCGTAATTAGATGAACCCTATATACGGGTTCGTGTTTAATTCTGTCACACCCCGGCCGGCGGCAGATTATACGCCGGAGCTGACGCCGTCGTTCATAAGCACATGATCATTTATTTAATGTGGTAGTATTTATTCATCCAATTTAAGAACATCCGTTACAAAATAAAATAGAAAATGAAATGTTCAAGACATAATCATAAGTTGGATTTAAACTAGGTCCATGTTCTATATGATCAATTAGTGTCCTCAAACTGGTGCACCTGAAACATGTGAGTAAATGTCAACTACAAGTAGTTGGTGAGCAACATAGGTTTTGACACCAAACAAAAGTTAAGTAAAAGTATTTGAAATTCAATATGTTCAAAGCATAACTATGGCATAAATGTGAAAACATACAAGGTTTCAAGCGTACAATTCAATCCGTAGTAAATGGAAAACTGGTAAGTACAATCCCACTGATTGTGTTTTGGAAAAATAGTAATATGGTACACACGCAACCCGCCAAGGTTCGTGTAAACTGGAATCGGATTCCCCTATAAATGATCATGTTAGGTACTACCTTAGGCCTGGGTAGCAGGTTAATGAATGTACTAGCATGAACACATGTAATGGTCACTAAGCAGTTTAAGACACAAAGCATATAGTAATTTACATGAGAACAATGGTATTGAATCTGGTATGTAATGCATGTAAACATGTTCCATCCCGAGTATTTGTAAAAAATAGTAAAAAAGAAAGGGGGCTATGAAACTCACCTGTAATGAAGCTAACAATTTGTATGAATTGTAACTGATGGATATGCTTCGTGAGGATTTCTCACAATCAACCTACATAGTTATTTTGTTTTCTAGACTCAATGAGAATGAAGAATTCTAAATCTACTTGAGTTTCTAGGGATTTTCGGAGTTTAGGGTCGGATATAGGGTTGTACAAGTTTGTAGGAAAATATATGTGTTTATCACAATTATTTAACAACAATGACACATCAGAATTTAGTAGAATTAATTAGGGTTTCTAATTAATTATATAGTATTTATAATAATGATACGTTTGAATTTATTTAGATAATTATTCTAAAATAATTAATAAATAAATGGTGGATTAGAAAAAAAAGGTTTAAATAAATTGTTCTATGAAAAAGATTATTTATTTAAATAATTATTCTACAAATACTTAGTAAATAAATGGTGATATAGGAAAAAGTTAAAATAATTGTTAAACTATTTAAATGATTGTTCTATGTAAATAATCATAATTATTTAAACTATTTTTCATACTTTTAATTAAAAAAAGGTATTAAATAATTAATTATAAGCTTTAAATGATATCAAAGGAATTTGTGTAATTATTTATCTAAAATAATTATCCAAGTACTTTCTATAAACTGTATAATTATTCTTTGCCGGAGTAATCATTTATGTGTTTTAAAAAATGATTAGTAATGTTTAAATAGATATTCATAATTTGTGTTATAAACTTTACAATCTATAAATATATATAAATGTATCTAGATTTATTTAAATGGATCTTTTCTATATTGCTCATCTAAGAACCATAATGTTTATAAATAAATTAAAAATGATTGAAACATTATTGGGTGTTTTCGGTTCTTATAAAAGTTACTACATAATTTTATAAGATTTATAGGAATTTATTTAGAATTTAACATTATTGGTTTATGAGTTAAAATGATTAAATGAAAAAGAACATAATAAAAAAGGGGGATGGCGCGGGACTCGAACCTGCGACCTGGGTTGTGGAAGGATAAGGTACTAACCAGTTGATCTAGGCTTATGCCATGACAATGGGTTAGAAAAAAAAATTTAAAACAAAACCCCAAACTCATCCTCTTCTTCCCTAAACCTTCCCATCCGAACCCTAGCTTTCAAATCCAAAGCAATTCGATTTCAGATCAAGGGGCTTTTGGAATAGGAGGTTAAATCGAGTAAGGAGGAATGTTAATCACCTGGAATTTGCTCCTTGAATCATCGAACAAGATGGTTTCGTGCTTCCCCTACTGTCGCTACTCGAGGGTGATAGGGGGTAGGGATCCGACCTTTTTTTTCTTGTTCCAATTGGTTGTAAATGATTAAGGAGTGTTAGGAGAATAGGCAATAAGCGTGTAACAACCGATTAGGAGTGGAATCGTCGTGTTTTGAATTCAGTTCGTGGCTTTGAATACTCAAAATCGAAAATCACATTAATGTGCTTTAAGACCTTGTTTATGATGAAATTGAATTGGTATAATCGTTTGGAAACGCTCGAGTAACTTTCCTACATTATTTGGACGGGTTATCACATGTAAATTCGGTGGATTTGAAAGGAATTTGTGCCTGTTGACTTTTTCTAAAGTCAAAATTGACATAACCAAGTTCCAGGTGCAAATTGGAAGAAAAGGGGGTTCATGCAAGGGTTCAAAGTCAAATTGGAAGGTTCAAAGGCTAATGGAGGGTTCAAAGCCTTATCTACTTGTTAAAACAAAATAAAAAATGTTTATAACATTTATAAAGTCTAATTCATCATTTGTTTAAAAAATGTTTTTATAAAATTTATAAAACTTAAATAATGTTTGTTTTTTTTATTATTACTAACTTATAAAGAAAAGATTTCCATTTTTATAAAATTTACAATTTGTATAAATGATGGATTTAATATGATAAAATGTATACCTATTTACGTATATGATTATATATATATATATATATATATATATATATATATATATATATATATATATATATATATATATATATATTCGATAGATAATAATATATAAAGGTAATGTTGAAGACTTGAATTGCTACACAAAAGAAATAGTTGTTAACGTGACATTTTAAGTTTATACTAGTATGTGATTGAAATGAGATGTCACTATTGATTAGAATAGAATAATAATAATAATAATAAATAAATAAATAAAATAAGGTCCGGAAATCATGGATGTTACAAATTCGGTGTTGTGGATCCAAATTATATTACAGACCGGAAAACGACTCTAGGGGTGTAACCAATTACCAAAATAGAGTGTGGATTGATGGTGTTCGACCAAATGGTATCCCGACTTGCGCGAGCTTGGTCTCCGGCTACAATGCCTTCAATTTTGATCGAAATGGAAGATGAAACACGCTCTGAGGGATGCGACTAAGGTGATTGGATAGTTTGATTGCGAGGGTAATACACCAATTGGTCGAATTTGATGGATTAGTTATGGGGGTCGAAGGTTTCGGCTTGAGATCTTAATTCACAATTAATAACATTCAATAATGCTTGTAAATGATTGGGAAACGATCGAAATTATTAAATGCTTGCATAACAGTCATGAATCCGAATATACGGGGATAATTCGGTTGGAATTGGATCAAAGGACAAGGAGGTTTGACTTTTAAAAAGTCAAACAAGACAAACACCCTTGATTTTGACTTTATAAGGTCAACAAATTGAGTTTTAGGTGTTGGCAAGACCAGTCCTTGTGATTTCGTGCATTGTGAGTTTAAATTATGACATGATTAGTCACTGGGGTTTGTAACTGAGTTAAACGGGTTAACAAAAATTTGTCGGGTGTCATATCATCCCCAAGTTGAAAGAATTTTCGTCCCGAAAATTAAAATAAATAAAAGAAAATTTTGAATTGTCACATGTGACTCAAAGGTGTACTCCATTTATTCAAGCAGCTTCCTTTCCTTGAGAGGTAAGGTATCCCTTGCAAATGATAATAAAGGTGATAAAATTTTCAAGACATCAGGATGAAGGGGTATAGTTGACTTAAATATGATTAAGTGTAAGAATCAAATAGGAGGTTTAGACTTGTGTAACAAATTATAATGGTTCAAAAGAGAGAGTGGAGGGTTCAAAGGCCAAATTATTAAATTCATGTTACTTGCTTATAAAAAAAATTGTTTTTATATAGTTTATAAAAATCTATTTATTATTTATTAAATTTTGAATATCTATAAAAGAATATATTTTATTATTATAAGAATTATAAATTGTGCAATTGGTTTTAATATATATATATATTTACATATTTATTTAAAAATGATTTACCTATATATATTTAATGAATGTAGGCACATGGTTAGTGTTCATAAGTTAGATTGTTTTTTATTTAATTTGTATGACAAAATATATACACATTTACTCATATGCTCACAATTAAATGCATAACACAAAATTGAAGGATTTACTTACATGATTAGGACTCACATGTTTGATTTCTCTAAAACATAATGTGAATATAGTTACATGTGTCATATATAATAGAAGAATAGTTTGTTAGTTGCAAGGTTGAAACCTTGAATTGATATATATATATATATATATATATAATAATTAGTGTGACATTGTTAGTTCGAACAAGTACGGGATTTAGATGTTCGTGTTATTATTGTATATAAAAAAATATGGCTGGAAAAATCATGAATGTTACACCTCTCCCTCTCCTCCGATCAAAACTGACCACAGGTCCCTATATCTCGGCCATCAAGTGGCGTAAATCTTTGCAGGTGGACGTCGCTAGCATTTGATTAGAGAGAGATTTCATGAGAAAAGGAGATTTGTATGTCGATTTGCAGGTAGATGAAGCTGGCGATTGATTTGCAGGTGATGAGGACGGCGATTGATTTGTAGGTGATAAGGACGGCGATGGAGGTGGTAAAAATGAAATGAGCGGGTGGATTCTTGGGTGGGGAGGCTGGTTAGTGGCAGCGATGGAGGTGGTGGTATGCCAGGAATCTTTTAGGGTTAGGGTTGGGTCTAATGAGGATAATCATTAAAAAAAAATTAATGTAAGGGTTATTTTAGACGTTTTACACCAACTTAACAGCCATCCAACCTAGGGGCCATGGGTGTTACAATCGTGCAAACTATTGGGCTAAACTTGTAGTTTCCTATTCCTATAGGCCATAAGTGAAATCCGTGTAAACCACATGGGCCATCCTAGGGGTGTTCAAAACCGGATATCCAAAATCTGAAAAAAAAAATTGTAGAGTTTTGTTTGAATTCTGAATAACCATACCAATCATTAACCATATATATTATAACTAAGAAAATTAGTATACTTAACAATAGCCATCCAAAAAAAGAAGTATACTAATTAATAAAGACAGTAAGTTTCAGCTAAATACCCAAAAACACCATACAACCTCCTATTTATTTCCTTACCAAAACCTCCATTAACTCTAAATTAAACCTTTGTTTCAGTTTCAATCCATACCTTGTCAATTGCAGTAAGTTTACCGCGTTTGGAGATGAAAAGAAGGAGCATTGTGTTAAAATTATCCTACCTTTCAAGTTTCAATCGTGGAAGAAAAGAAAGTAGAACAGGAGGCGGTCGCCGGTCGTAGAGCAGGAGCAGGAGCAGGAGGCGGTATGTGCAGGTCGCAGGTTGCCGGTCCCCGGTCGTAGATCCTGTCTCCGGTCGTAGAGCCGGTCGTGAGTGCGTCTGTGCGTGGGGCGCATTTCCGGATTTGGAGTTGGGATGGCTCACGACAGGGATGAGATGATAGTTGTGTAGAACAATTAGGGTTTTTTAGGTTGAGTGTGTTATATGTATATATATTTAAATATAATAAATAATTAAAAAAATAAAATATTTCGGATTCGGATATCCGAAATATCCGAAATTTTCCAATATTACTATCCGAATCCGGATATCCGAATTTTGGATAATTCGGATTCGGAATTTCGGATAGTTCGGATTTAGATTTTTTTGAACACCCCTAGGTCGTTCATGTAATTAATTATTTGAAAGTGCTATATTTATTTATTATTTGTTTTAAAGCTTTCAAAATGGGAAGTGATTTATATAAAAATATTTTGTACACGTAAATTATATTTAATTAGGGTTGTAAACGAACTAAATTTTCAGTGAATTGTTTATGAACCGTTCGACGAGAAGTTCGTTTGTGTTCATTTATTTAAGAGTAAATTTCATTTTGAGTCCCTGTGATTTGTTCAAAAAATCATTTTAAGTCCAATAGTTTTAACTGGACTTTTTTAGTCCTTGTAGTTTGTTAATTGTCTCAATCAACTACGCGCCACTAACCTGATCCATTTTTTCTCATTAAGTTTTTGTAAAAGGCTAAACTACCCTTGTTATTAAAAAATAAAAAAAACTAAAAAAATATATAAAGCTAAACCTCTGTGTGTTTCTAACCTAACCCATCCTCTCTTTCTCTCTACAATAATACAAATCTTGAACCCAGCTCTAACCATCTCAACCCAGCTCCGACGATCTCAACCCAGGTCCGACTACTCTCTACGATATCTTTCTACCAGATGAAGATCACCTCCATTAGCCCTAGACCAGGTAACGACAAGCGACAGTGGTGGTGTATTCAAGCAGGAAGGCGGCGGCGGTGGAGGATGACGAGGGAGAACTGATATGGCAAGAACGTTTTTCCGGCGTTCCTGATTAGGGTCCAGCCATGGCGTTGACCCACCTTTTTCTGGCAGAGAATTTGGGATCCGGAGAATTTGCCATTTCGGAGATGGCGGTGGTTGGTTCGATTTAATGGTGTTGGTGGCGGAGGTTGGTGGCGGTGGTTGGTTCGATTTAGCCGGAGATGGCGGCCAGGAGGATGAGGGTTATGATGAGGATTGACCAGAAACTGCGGTGGTTGGTGGTGGGGGTTTTGGCGGGTTGACTAGAATCGAGGACGCTGGTAGAGGTCAATCGCCTGTAGGTAGATGGAATTGGAGAGGGCGTTGTCAACCTTGTGGTCCATCGCTACCTGTGGCGGCTTCCACCACCACTGCCACCACCAATGTTGTTGTCCATCGCCGGTGTCATTTACACCTTACTACCACAGCCGCTGTTAACCTTGTGGTCCATCGCTGGAGGTTTGGGTAGGGTTTTTAGAGAAAGCTTCTTGATTTCAATT
Organism: Smallanthus sonchifolius; assembly: GCA_023525975.1. NCBI lineage: Eukaryota > Viridiplantae > Streptophyta > Magnoliopsida > Asterales > Asteraceae > Smallanthus > Smallanthus sonchifolius. The sequence goes on along the minus strand of CM042037.1, from coordinate 63,674,422 downwards.
CAAAGATTTAGTTTGGAACACATAAAGCTATTTGGTTGTAATTGTGAGCTCAATGGTGGAGGTCAGCGGTGGAAGAAATGGAGGTGGGTGATTTGGGCTGCTTCTAGAGAGAGAGGAAGAGTAGAGAGGAGTGAGAGAGATTTGGGTAGGTTTTTAGAGAAACATGAGAGATTGGGGAAGATGATAAGGCTTTATATTTTTTTATTAACAAGGATATTTTGGTTTTTTCATATAAAGTTAACATAATCATTCTAACGGGGTTAGTGGTCTGGCTTTAATTGAAACGAAAATAAAACCACAAAGACTCAAAACGAAATTTACTCTTTATTTAACAAATGAACGAACATGAACACAATTTTTTGTTCATTTAATTAAACAAATGAACATGAACACATGTTCCATTTGTAATTTACGTTTGTGAACCCTCATTTATATTCGTTCATTTACGTTCGTTTATACTTGTTCAATTACATTCGTTTATATCCGTTTAATTATGTTTGTCTGTTTACGTTCGTTTAAATATTCATTCAAATTTATTTATTACTGACATTAATTTAAAATCAATTTGATTTTGAAACTTTAAAATCCTTAAGCCTAGTTTAAAATCAATATGATATCTTTATTTACTTTTAAAATGTTGGATATAAAGATGATATTTTGAACTTTAGTTTATATATTCAAGTTTACTTTTAATTGGTTTTCGTCTTTGTTCGTTTACGTTCGTTCGTTTATGTTCGTGAACCGTTCACTTAGAATATTAATAAATGAACATAAACGAACACGTTCATTTTCTTAATTAACTAACACGAACAAGAAAATCCGTTCGTTTAAGTGTTCATATTTGTTCATTTGTCCGGTTAAAGTTAAACGAACGAACACGAACAAAACCTATTCATGTTCATTCGATTCATTTACAAGCCTACATTTAATATCATGTTGTACAATTATTATATTAATTATGTTATATGTATAAAGTAGTATTTTAATTTACAAATCAATTTCGATCTAAATAAATTCAAAACAAATTTAACATCACATTGTTTATCTTTTAAAAGATTTAAAAATCATATTTCATAAATGGTATCAAAATTTCTCAATAGCTTTACAAAAAAGATGCAACATGTTTTACGTGTCTCACAAAATGGTATGCCGTAATTAATGAAACTACAAAGGGGCTTGGTAATATTAATTCGTTTACGTTTATTCACGGCCAGTTGGATCGCGTCAATCCCTTTCACGCCCATTATACTCACCCTAAGAGTTTATATTAAGTCTGCGAAGTCTTTTAATATAAATAGGTTCTTATCACCGTTTTGAGTCTTTTAGGCATTTGAAGACCACTAACTTCTCCTATAGGCACTATCTTGTTCTTTTTGTTTTTGAATTAATTTTATCATAAACTAAATTAGATTTGGTTTGTATCGATTGGTATCATTGAAACAATTCTTACCGTTCATCGACAAAATAACTGCTTGCGCTATGTAGTAAAAACCTTATTGTCGTTAAATCAACTACTTTGGGAAACACCTACATCTCAAGTAGTAGTCTAGTAGGTCTAGGAGAGACATGTGCCTCTTGAAGGCACTCCAACCACTACTAAAAAATGGATGAGTTTGCTACGAAAATTTGTGACGTATTTCCGACAAAGGTTTTTCCGACAGACACATTTTGTCGGAATTGCGTCGTAGTTTCTGGTTTGTGACACATTTCAAACACAATATGGTGTCGCAACCCTATCAATTTTCTATTAAAGAACTTTTCTAGTCATTAGTATAACGTTTATTATTAATGCTAATATGAGTTTGAACGGATTTCGTCAGCAATCATAGTTTTAGCAAAAACATTGTTCGGGTCGGGGTGTTACTTTTCACAGCGGTACCATTCATGGGCTAGAAAACACTTGTTCCAACTACACGATGCTTGCTCTAATCCTTAAATGAATTTATAAAGCATACACACCTTAACAAAATTCGTTGGATCTTTAATATCATCTAAATGTGTGATATGCACATCCTCTTTTGAATTTACGTTAATGATATGGGTTTCACAACGGCAATGTGCATTCTAACCGACTTAACTACTTAAGTATGGCTTCATGTGAAAAAGTTTGTGTTAGTCAAATACCATTGTATAGATTTGTAGATGAAAATCGTATAAGAAAAAAAAAATCAATTATCAACAAAAAAACACATGTTTATGATAGGCGAGTAACCTCGTTCGAATCTTTTATATAAAAAAACACTTTCTACTCATCCCAAATCTTTTTAACAAATTATGGTGAATTTCAACGGTTGAACGAATGATGAACTCTCTTGATCCTCTGCCACAGATTTGTGAATCGACTACTAATGTGTACACGAGTATTTACCAAAGCTAAGACAAAAGAAATCCAACAACTAGAAGGCTTTATAAATTACAAAACTGATGATTCTGTATATGTCTGTAACTATACAAATGAAGTTTAACATCATTATTTATAAAACAAAACAATCAAAACCATGTACAGTCCCCCAAAACATACAAAATGGGCAGGCAGGACACCCAAGGACAACTTTTAATCCTATTTAAGGTTTTCCCTTCCCTTTATGTTGGTTCCATACCAAGTTTTTTTAACTTACAGTTTTATCGCGTCGATCATTTCAACTCAATTGACATACACTTCTTTTATATACAAAATATATTAAGGTGCTTGTTATTCTTGGATGTCGTTCTTAAGGACGCCCCATGTCCAGCTCTACCGACGCAAGAAATTAACCATCTGATAAATGAAAAAAAAAACAAAGTTCTGGCTATTAGATTAATGTTGATGGTAATTTCATAACAGTAAAGAATTTTTTTTTTTTTTTTTGAAAAACTAACATTTGATACCTTGAGAATATCTGTAGAGCCACACCGACGTCTAAAGAAGAAAGTGTTTTATGATGGGGCATACCTACCTACACCAACTATCCTGCACATATAATACATATCAGAATCTAGACCTTAAAATATGCAAGTCAGAATGTTAGATGCTCCTAATATAGAGAAAGTTAAAGGTGACAAGTCGGTTTGGTTTGGGTTTTATCTCAAACGGGGCAAATAAAAAACTTGACTAGAACTAGTTGGGAGTTGCGAGGAGGGTTATTTTAATGCATGCAACCTTATAACTTAATTGTAATCGACACATTAGAAACAAACAAAAAAGTGTCTTGGGTCAACCCACCCAAGCAAGTTTCAACCCAAACTAAAAATTAGAGGTGGCAATACCTGACAAGACACGAGAATAATCAGGTGCTGAGTTATCATTTCTAACCTATTTAAAACACGTGTTCGGGGGTGACCTGTTTAACCCACTTAATTAAACAAGTCACGTTCAGGTTGACATGTTTTAATTAAACAGATCGACATGTCAATCCGTTTACAATTAGAACAGAAATAAAAAAATTTATATTTTATAAGGTCACCCCACAAACTGTTTATGACCCAGTTAACCCATTTACTACAACCCGCCAACTTGTTTGACTCGTTTAGATAAATGCATTACACGGGTCGTGTTCAGGTTACACGATTTTAAGTGTGTCAAGATTGGGGTTATATCTTTGACACGAATAAACATATAGGTTGTGTTCGGGTTCCACAATTCAACCTATCAACTCACCACCTGACATGATTACCACCCCCACAGTAAAAATGACCCATCTTGTCATCTCCCGGTAAAATATGATGATAAGTGCTGCACAGAAGCGTCAAGAAAGCTAACCTGGAAGTAAAACAATTTATTCACCTTATGCGCATGCGGCTGAGGAAGTCAGACAGCCTGCAAGTATTATTAATGTCCGTAAGGTTTCAGCAAAAAAAACATGCTACTGACATAAAAATAAAACTGTGTAATCGGGAATTTTGAACCTTATATCTTTAACAATCACAGTCTGTCCATCTTCAGCCCCAAGATGACGCAAAGCCACTTCTTCTAGACGACCATCATGGTATGCATGCTGTTAACAAATATCCACAAAACCGCTCTATGTTAATTAAGAAAACAACAGCAGGACCCTCCATCTCATTTATGAAGCAATATGGATATTTTTTTACTTTGAACTTTAAATTGTTAATCCTCTCAGCTTTTAACCACTTTTAATTTTGTTACACGTGCTTTTTTTATGTTTTGCAAGCTTTTCAAAATTCAAATATGCCGTTGTGAAGAAAAAAAACCAACCATGATCATATATGCTCAAAAGTCAAATATGTCATTGCCGGAAATAACAATAACACTGTAACCAACATTTAGTACTTTCATTTACCTTGTAGAAACAACTGGTTCCAAATGGGCACGCCCCGTTTCCAAAGTCAAAGTGCCTGCAGTCAATAGACCTGCAAAAGGAGGCGTTATTAAATGTGATAATTGAATAAAAAAAGGGAAAACACCACAGAATAGTAACCAAGTTTCAAAAGTGTTCCAATTAGGTCACTTATCATAGTATACCCGAGGGTGTATACAATGTAAAATGCTTATTGAGTGACCTAATTGGAACACTTTTGAAACTTGGTTACTATTCTACAAAGTTACCCCTAAAAAAATAATAACTCCCATTATTTAAATAAAAAGACATGCTAAGAACAACGCCATGGTAATGTTTCTTCCACAAAGACAAATGAATTATGAATAACATTCTTTGTATACAAATAAAAGAAAAGTACACAATAAATCTAATAGGGAGTATTTAGTACAACCATGAATCATAGAATAACAAAAGCATTAAATTTGGACTAATCATATATGAGAGGCATTCTGTTGGGATATGAAGACTTTGGGTTAGGGGGCTTCCAAATTGGGCTCGGTATTTGGGCCGACTGAAGGGGGCAGGAAGCCGGCCCTAAAGGCCTGTATTGTTTCTTTGTCACCAAGTTATTAACCCTAATATTGTTCTATATAAACCATACTTGTAATTGTAATTTTGTGAGCACCTAATAAAGATAAACCCTAGTTGCAGCCGTGGATGTAGGTTTCACACCGAAACTGAACCACGTTATATTCTTGTGTCTTTTACTTGCTTTCTGATTTAATCGTTTGTGCGTGTGTGTGTTTGTTTCCGTTGCGTATGTACCTACTCTGATTCCTAACACATTCTTGTATGAAGCAGAGAACCTTCAGATTAACTGTCACATTATCAACCAGAAATACTTGCTCATGAGAAAAGCTTCATTTCTATTAGAGATGTTGAAAAACCGTTGAAACAGACCAAACCGTTCAAACTGAAGCAAGTTGGCCGGCTTCACCAGTTTGAGATCTAAACAGTTTAGTTCACAGCTTGGCTTTCGCGGGTTGGCGGTTTTAACGGTTTGGTCCGGTTTGAAACTTGGAACCGACTGTGTAAACCGAACATGTCATTTGACCTTTTCATTTATATAAGTTCTTTTAATTTTTTGGAATATGTAGTTATGTATATGTATTATAATCATGAACCATCTTTATTATTTTAAAACTTTTATACAAACTACTGATATTGAAAAAAAAAAGTTCAGACCGCCAAAACCGAACCAATAAACCGGCCGGTTTGGTTTGTGGTTTTCCGAAACTGTAGTTTGCTGGTATGGCCCAAAATTTTTGTCAAACCCGTCTGAACCAGACCATGAACACCCCTAATTTCTAAAATAGAATTAAATTTTCAGATAAAGCCAAATCTCATTGGCAGAGTTTGTATATAAGAACCTAGTGCTTAGAAATGAGAGTTGTACTGCTTGTAAAGGCAGTGCTACAAAGTTCCAAATAGATTAATGCAAGTATCTTTTGTTACTTGTATATATTGGCTGCCAATACTAATGTTGGCCAGCATGCTCCTTGATGGTCACCATTCTTATTCCAACCTCTGCTGTTATGATCACTATTCATTTTATAATTATCAGATCTGATATGAAATCCAGATTACATAAAATGTCTAGTCCAAACCTTAAAATTACATATAAACATGCATGTCCTAAAATAATTATATGTGTCTTAAACATGCACCGGCAATGGTGATAGTACGTGTAGGAGTTTATATATCTAAGTTTAGATGACAAATGTTCTTAACTAGTATAAGCTCAATAATCGTCCACAAACATAAAGTTAGCAATAGCCGACATGTGATCTTCAATAATAAATGATGCATGGGATTTATATGCAGTATAAGCCCCTTAACCCTAAATATATGAGGGATAGTAAAATAAGACAGAAAGGATATGTGTAACGTCCCTTAAAAATGTATGTATATATGAATGCATTAAACGCCTTTGATACAAATAAAATTCTGAGGTTTTAATATGCTAAAAATAGCTTTAGGCAATGGTAGCTTGAGTTTTAATAGTGAGATGAGTAGGGTTTAGTGATACTAATCTGAAGTAGGTACACAGATATTACTCGTGAGCATATGTTTAAGGGTAAGTCTGGAAGTGAAGCATATGGAGGAACTTGAAGAAATAGAGGGGTTATGATCAGTGTTGCCGTAGCATTTTGAAGTGAAAATATCCACATATGTTCGCATCAGATTTTCTCAACAAAGATGTTTAAGATAAGGTTAGTGTCTTAATGTGCCATGAATGTTTTTTGGACAGTACAGAATGATCGGATAGGTGGGACTTAGTGATCAAGAACAATTATTTTTGATACGATTATGTATTGTTCTATTTTATTAAACCAGTCATGTTGAGTTACAACTGACACTACGTCTCATTTCCCACGGCAGGTAATGATTGATTTCACAAGTTTCACAATATTAGCCTAAGAGAGTTCACAAAGATTCATGAAGAACAAGTAGTCTTTTATCCCAAATGAACTATTAAGAGGTATCACAAAATAGAATACATAAAAAAGGCAACCTTGAATTAGGAGTGTAAACGAGCCGCTCATGAGCTACTCAAGATTAGAATCGAGCTGAGCTTAAACGAGCTTGAGCTCGAGCCCAAGTTTCACATATCGAGCTTGACTAAACTCACAAGCCTATGAGCCTATTATTTATATAATAAATTTTATTTTATGTAACAAATATTTAGTTACATAATAAATATTATTACATATAGCATAATGAACAAATAATAAATAATATATACTTTGTTATATATACATAATAATAATTATAAGTATATATATAAAAATAATTATATATGTACACAAATAAAATAATTGAATAATTTATAAAAGCTCGAGCTTGAAAATTATTAACAAGCCGAGCTTGAGCTTAGTCGAGCTCGGACTCGGCTCGGCTTGTTTACATCCCTACCTAGAATCTTGGGAAATGAATGGCATCCTTCCACATGTTCCTATCTAAAGAAATCTACTTTGGTATAATTCATTGTTCCTTCACTCAAATCTTTGTTCATAACCTTCCAGCATATTACTCTTGTGCCTCTCCTAATGGATTCTTGATATAAGCTACCTTCAACATTCCCACCCCAACCTTTTCCGTTGTACCACATGCTTGCATTTCTTCTTGATTTTGTGCATCATTTACCTTCTAATTGATACTGTTAGAGTTATGCAACTCTTTCCATTTGTCTTGATCTGAAGTGCCCCTCCATACGACTTAACGACTTTGCTAACCTTTCCACTAATCAAAACATGATATCAATGGTGAAATCATACACCATGGCACATCATATGTCCTTGATGTGAGCTAAAGCAAATGAACACACAACAAAGACATGGCACTTACCGTTGATGTAATCATGTAATCCTATACTCAGAGTCGCATGCTTTCATGTTTATTACTTTTTATTAGTACAGATATGTTTAGTCACATTCAAGAAGATTCCACAAATTTTCTTATCAAGAGCCTTCCATTAGCATGCATTCTTCAGATCAACAAATTCCGTAAGCAAATCCTTTCTATGAATACTATAACACACAAAACTCAGAATAGATACATGATGAGAGTCAGACAACCATACCTGAGTCTTGCCTTGTAGCTATCCACAATTTCCTGCTTTTCCTCTTTCGTTGCATACCAAATCACACTAGGAATGACAAAGTATGAAAGCTTCCTGCATAGAGGGCAGGACCTCAAAGCAGAATTCACATCCATTCCAGATGTTGAAGAACTACTTCGCCAATTCCTGATACATGATATACAAAATGGATGATCACATTCTGATAGCAACCCAAATTTTCTCTCAGCTGATGGCTTTGAAAGAACACGTTCAAGGCAAACACTGCATTCTATTTCTTGACTGTGCTTTAATGCCTCAAGATGCTTATGCTTCTTCTCACAACTCCTTTTATGTTCTTCCCTCTCATCCGCTCTGAAGGGATGCAAGCATTGTTTTCTGCATGTAGGGCATAAATCCCCATGAACATGAGGGCAGTTCTCTCCTCGAGGACAATTACCAGCAGCAGCAAATGAACACATCAGAATATCAGCTGTGTTACTGTTCCTTGAATTCCCAGTAACATCATTTAACAAACCGCTCTGCACAGAACCTTCACCCCATGCAGGTTGTGCAGGATATATGTAAGGTCTGCTTGAAGCAGAAAGCTCCCCAATAACACCTGGCAATGCAGTTGCAGATACAGATTCTGAAACAGCATATTGATAAGTATATATGGATGATGATGATGATGCAGGAGCCAACCGTTGAGAAACCTTAACATGATCATATCTGCAACGGCTACCATACGCACAAGCTCCTTTTTGATAATAAGTACACACCTGTTATGATAAACCACCTGCCACAATGAGTGATAAGGAGCAAGGTCCATTATGATCTTGGTTTTAAAATGCGCGCACAATGCGCACTTTGCGGTGATGAGATCGCATCACTGCAGTTGATGCGATGCGATGCGATTCCATGTTGCGCATGTGATTTGGTGAAGCGGTCTGATGCATGATGTCGTCTGAGTATTTGAACAGATTAGACCATCGATTGCCATGGGTCTGAGTTTTTCAAATCTGATTGAACAAATCTGACCAGGGATGATGAGAATATTTTATATTTTAGTGTTTAAAAGTTAACAGTTTAAAATATTATCTATAAATACCTTTTTAGTATTTTTTAATAACAAACGCCCCGCCTCGTATTTTTTAATAAGCACGCAACGTGCATCGGCTTTTTAAAACCAAGATTATGATAGTAAAGTGCGCATTGTGCCTCGTATTTTTTAATAAACAAGTAACAAAACGCTGTACATTATTAGCCGGATCCTTCCAGTCATGTGAGAACTCACAATGCTCCCCTTTCAGACATGCTCCATGAGCAAAGAACTTGCAGAGCACCCTATGTAAAATCAAAAAGTCAAATACAAACAAAACTTGAATTTCAAGTCAAAAATGTTCCATTACAATACGCATAGCAACAAATTCTCCAAACGATAGTTTGAAATCTAGGGTTTACAAACCTAAAACTACACAACAACACCGATCATCAAGTTTCTAATTGTTAATTTGGGGAACACGGATCAAATTGAACTGAATAACCAAAAATAGCCTAATCAAGCATAGCAATCACAGAACAGCTTGTGCGTATGACGGAAAACAATCAAACGAAATCAATTTGTCAATTTCTTTGGAAAACGGGGATATGAGGAGTCGCAATCGGAATATACCTGGTTCGATTTCCCGGCGAAGACATGATCGGAAAAATGTCACCGTTGGACGATCTTCATCGGCGGGTGTATTTGTTGATTCAGGATTTCTGACCTCCAAAACCTAACCTGTCCTCAAAGGCAACCTTTGGGAATGAACGAATGATTATGAGTAAATTACAAAATTAACCCTTTGACTTATGTGTCCAAGTATAGTTTTTACTCCTTTTGACTTTTTAAATTTTTTTTTTTATAAATTTTATGGTTGAAAAAATATAGAAAATATTTAAATTTTACGTATATTTTTGAAAGAGAATTTTAAATGAACCGAACAAACACGAACGAAGTTGTTTATGTTTGTTCTTTTAACTTTAACGAACAAATAAATAAACATGAACGCTTACACGAATGAATTTTATTCTTGTTCATTTATTAAGAAAATGAATGTGTTCGTGTTCGTTCATTTAAATTTAACACGAACAAAAATGAATATAAATTAAAAGTAAACATGAATATCTAAATTAAAGTCTAAAATATCGTCACCCTTACATCCAACATTTTAAAAGTAAACAAAGATATAAGATGATTTTAAATTGGGCTAAACAGTTTTAAAATATGAAAATCAAATTGATTTTAAATTAATATAATATTAATGATAAATAAATTTGATTGAATATTTAAACGAACATATGTGAATGAATATAAATGAACAAACATAAAAGAATGTACATGAACGAATATAAATGAAAGTTCACGAAGTAAATGAATGAAAGAGACATGTGTTCATGTTCGTTCGTTTAATTAAGTGAATAAAAAATTGTGTTCATGTTTGTTCGTTTATTAAATGAATAAATACAAACAAACTTCTCGACGAACGGTTCACTGAACGTTCGGTTCGTGTACATGCCTATAAATAATTCATATGCACCTCTTTATTTTTTCTCATTGATATTTTTATTTTTATTTTATGAGTTGTTTTATTACATTTAATCCAAACAAGAATTAGGAAAGAATATCTATCACTTACAATGCTTAAATTTGTTACTTCAGTTTTAATTAATATGAATAACTGATTGACAATGTAAAGAAGAGATTCTTAATAAAGATGTGACCAAACTGAATAGAGACAAGTTGAGAAAAATTAGATAAACTAAATAAACAAGAATTCAACTACTACTTTATCATTGTGATCAACATTAATCAACTGAAAGTGTGTTAGTTCTTAAGGAAATGAACATGTTCGTTTGTATTCGTCTGATAATTCTATGTAACAAACGTAAACGAGCACAAAAGAACACAAATAAACACAAACAAACGTTCATGAACACAAATGAATAAAATTCATTTGAGAATAAAATCAACATTTTCATCTCATATTTACATTACACAAAATTCACCAAAAATAAATATGAAGTATTTGACAATTGTCATAATTTTCTCCACATATTTGACACAATTATTATAAACACAATTAACAAATATTTTTAATTGATAAAATATAAAATATAAAAACTTTTAAAGACCGAACGAACATTAACAAACACAAACGAACATAAATGAACATATTACCGAACGTTCACGAGCATAAATGAAGGAACACGACTTCTGTTCATGTTCATTCATTTAACTAAATGAACGAACAACCTAAACGAACTTCCCGCCAAACGGTTCACGAACTATTCGTTGAGCGTTCGGTTCGTTTGCAGCCCTAATGACACCCTAATTCGTTTATACGAGCTTTATGCATTGTTTGTGCGTGAAAAATTATAAATAAACTTTCTCCTTGTTGGTTTAACTTAAAATCACCGGTTTTTTTAGCTTATTATACCCCAATACAACAATGGTTGAATGAATTAAAATCACCTGTTTTTACACCTAATATCCTAAGTGATAAACCCATATCCGATTCAACACCTCCTTGACGTATTATTCCCCAATAAATTCTTTTATAATCACTCGAATAACCCATTTAGATTGGTTAAAATATAATCATATTGCAAGAACCTTTAATCTTTTAACATCGAATCACATTAACCATTGTGATTTATAAATCTCATCTCACTTTTAAATTCAAAATCTAGTTCACCTACCCATGGTGATATTCATTTATTATTCACCTACCTATGGTGATTCACGTTTATATTCACTTACCCACAGTGATACACATTATTATTCACCTACCTCTGGTGATTCACTTTTATGTTCTTCTACCACGGTGATACATGACGTTATTATTCACCTACCCACGGTGATTCACGTTTATGTTTACCTACTCTCTATGATTCACGTTTATATTCACTTACTCACAGTGATACACATCATTATTCACTTACACATGATGATACGTGCTATTATTCACTTAAACATGGTGATATGCGTTATTATTCACCTACACACAGACATTCTCATTTACGTTCACCTACCACGTTATTATTCATATACCTACGGTAATTCTCATTTATGTTCACCTACCCATGGTGATAGAAGTTATACCCACCTACTCATAATGATTCACTTTCCTGTTAAACTACTCAAGACATTTAACACACATGTTGAACACATTATTTACCCAATACATTTCACACAAGTGTTTAACACATTAGCAATCAAATATAAATTTAATCACATACGATAAACAAATGAACTTTCAGACTTGGGTTTTGTAACACTCACTTGTGCTAGACGAATTCCTTTCTCCTATTCGATTGTCACACCAGATGATGATCAATATATACTATCCTGATATAATTTTCTTTCCGTCGATTATACTCACTCTACTCACGATTTTGTAATATACCTCTCTTAAAAGATGGTTCCACTACACACTTGTTTTGTTTCTAGGAAACATTTATGGATACATTCTGATACGTGCAATCGGTTTTTTGTGACTTGTCCCTCGTATACAGTCGTATAACAAATGTTTATACGCTCGTATAACCTCTCTCATACTTATACACCCATTTAACACATGTAGAATTAGTGTGAACATGTGACAACGATTAAATTTGGTGGATTCGTAGGTCATACATGGCCATTCATCTTATACGTCATATACAACATCCTTAAATGGTCGTATGGATTTTAAAATTTTCCTTTTTTATTTATTTTGTATAATTTCACAAAATGAGATGTTACAGTATGTATTTTTTCTAAAGAAAACCTAGCGCCAAGTATCATATACAAGAAGTTCGAGAATGAAAAGTTTGATAGCGTATTTGTTCAAGATCGCCTTGCTTTTTATCGATCTCCATTTGGTGGCTTTCCTTGTAAAACGACGATTCGAACTAGAGAGCACTTATTCACATTAGGTGAGGAGTTTTAATTTTTGTCGAGTATTGTAAAACATCAATTTCTTTTAACTTGTTTTTTATAGTCTGCACGATGTTGAAAATTTATATATTTCTTACTCACAATTTTATAACATATTTGTTAATTGTTTCATGTACATGGATATGACTGAGATGAGATAATAAGGCTCATCTTTGAATAGAAGATTAACTTAATATATGTGGACTTGCTGGTAGATGTGCTACTTTGCTGGGATGCTTTGGACTAGAGTTGGGCTTGCTGGGATTAATTTATTTGAAGCTACGCTTGATGTCTAAAGAGTGTCTGTTGATTATGACCCAGGCGACCCTTTTATTCTCTAAGAAACACGTGAGTCGTGGGTATCCAATGGGTCTATCCGGTTATCTTGGAGCTTATAAAACAAGAGAGAGTGCAAGTTAAGGCAGGCTTATCCTTTCTCTCACCTAAAAATACGGCTCACATTCTTTCTCTCTGGATTAGCTAGGGTTTCACCGATGTGGTGATTCCCATTTCTTGTCTCTAATAGTATTTTATTTAAGAGTCGGGTCGTCATGGTGATGATCTTATCGTGTCTGTATTTCTCCTTTCTATGAGATGTTGTTTTTCATATGTTGGTTGTATTACCAGTTAGGGTTGTATCCAGATTTGAGAGTTTATTTTGAATGAGTATTGCAAATAATAGTTTAGATCTATGTTTTGTGACATGGTATCAGAGCCTTACTGGCTTTGATTGAGTGATTAGTTGATTATGAGGTCTCTGGTTGTCTTCGTGAACTCTAGTTACTAGTAGCAGTTTTATCAAAGGTTCTCGCCTGTGGATTAGGCGTCTTTATCTTCGAGTCTGGCATCTAGGATTTTGTGAAACTCCATACTGGCGGCTCTTTCATAAGGTGTCGAGTTTTGGTAATTTTCTGAGTTCGTCTATGATGTGGTTTGTTTTACTGTTAGGGTTCTAAGTTGAAATGTCCCAATCCGGGTACATCTCATAGTTGGCACAAAATATATCAAACATAGTTCTTAAACTAGAAATCATAATCTATTACAGCGGAATTCGTTAATTCAAAACACTCATAAACCAATAACGTAAATCATTGTTTTAAACATAAACTATTGGGAGTAGAAATGTCAGTCTTCAACACAGTAACCCGAAGTCCATGCTATCAAGCCGTTACGGCTTCCTTCCTTTAGTCTTTCCTTTTACCTCTACTTCCTGTTATGCATACTAAAAGTCAGATAATGTTGGTGAGTTCTATCTTTACTTTAAACTGGAAACTTTCTTTTGGTAGCTTAGTTTTATAAAAATAAAATAAGCTTTTCTTTCTTTACTTTAAAACAACTTACTTTACAACGTTACAATTATAAAACTGTTACGTTACTATCTTTCATTGAAACTTTACTTTGAGGAAACCCGTCCACGTTTCGACCATCGTTTCACTTGCACAGGACATGTGGCTTTCACATACTTTAACTGTCAAATATGGATCATTGTCCGAGGAAAAGATCCATTTCTTGCTTACACCTCAGGGTAAGACTTTTACTTTAGCGTTGCCCACACCTCAGGGTGAGACTTTCTTTCTCGCTTGCACTTCAGTGCAGGACTCCTTTAGCATTTCTTACACCTCAGGGTAAGACTCCTTTAGCATTGCTCACACCTTAGGGTGAGACTTTTACTTTATCTTGCTCACACCTCGGGGTGAGACCTCTACTTTAGCATACATGTAGGACTTTCTACTATGCAATGCAATTACACTACTACCCAAAATAGAATGCAATCACATAAACTTTCACATAGACAAATAACACATATTAACATATAAGCATTTAACATGGCATTTGTCACTGTCACTGTCGAGTTGTACCGAGATACAACTCCTTTAACCTTCTTTACTTTCTTTAAAACACGTTTGAAAGATAGTACTTTACTCTTTAACACTTTTTCTTTCATTTTTATAAAAAACATATAATTCTTATAAAAATGTAATTTAACTTTCAAAACTATCTCTTTAACAGTATGCATGATAGCCCAAAACCGTTAGGGAAAAAGGGCAATAAGAACTCACATGATGTAACACCTGACACAAAAATATCCCAGATTTGGCTAAGGTACAAACCACAAGTACTATAAGTGTAAATAACCTATAGATCAAGGTTCAAAAAGTAGAAATCATGAAAATTCAACGGTGGGCTGTAAACGAACCGAACCTAACCGAACCGAACGAAGCCTTGTTCGTGTTCGTTCGTTTAGCATTTAACTTGTTCATGAATGGTTCACGAACACGAACCGAACGAAATTTCATGTTCGTGTTCGTTCATTAAGGAAATGGACTTGTTCACGAACGAAACCGAACGAAGCCTTGTTTGGGACTTTTGATGTCAACCCTAATGTCTTCCAAAATGAACATTTAATAAGATCATTTTAATATCAAGTTTTATGCATATCTATCGAACTTACTTTACTTAGTTAATTGTTAGGTAAAAAATATAATAAAAATTAAATAATACAAAAGGTTTAGATAAAATAAAATAGAAATATACAAAAATCTTTAATGAACAACATAAACAAACGAACGCGAACGTAAATGAACGTTCACGAACACGTTACCGAGCGTTCATGAACACAATTGAACGAACGAGACCTCTGTTCATGTTCGTTCATTTAGTTAATCGGACGAAATTCCTTGTTCATGTTCGTTCATTTATTAAACGAATGAACATAAATGAACTTCCCATCGAATGGTTCACGAACTGTTCGCTGAACGTCCGGTTCGTTTACAGCCCTAACGGTAACGGATCGTCACAAGACGGTCACAGACGGTAACTGTCCGTTACGGGCTGGGCATGCGAACCCTGATAGCTTGCCACGTGTCCAGTGACTCATCTTCAAAATCTGACGCGTGGAAACCCTATAACGGACCGTCACGCCTGATAACGGTCCGTCACGGCCCCAGATTCACCCTGGTGCGCCACGTTTCACTCCGTAACGGACCGTCACGCCTGGTAACGGTTCGTAACGACCCAAAATGACCAGAGGGCTACACGTGTCTGATGACTCGCGAACCCTAAAATGGTGACGGACCGTCACCACCCGTAACGGTCCGTCATGGTCTCAGAACTTGCCCTATAAATAGATGGACGAGCTCATTCCATTTTCTCACACCAATAACCATTCTCTCTTCACAATACTGTTCTAGAGCATCCCTAGGCGACTCCCGACGATCCCAGTTCGATTCCCGCTCGTTATAGTGCCCAGTGTAAGAAGAAACTCTCGATGAAGTGCTGATACGTTAGAGAAATCAAGTTAAGAAGATAGTCTATAAGCTTTCGACTTAGAGGCTCATTCCTATAAACCAAAGTGAATACTTTATCTATCTGAAAACTTGTGTCTAACATTTTATTTATGAAAATGGCCAAATAAAGGTTAAGGGAATAATGCTCAACGTTCTTCTACGAACAAATCATTCAGGCCATAGGTATGCGTAAAACTTGTAAGGGATACACGGGTCTTGGGTGAAATTCCCTGATTGCGGCTGGTGCTTGTCTTATAACAACTTCGGAGGCAAACCTGTCCATTGTTATAAGACATGACGCAAGTGTATACTGTGGTGTGATTGAATAGGACGGGCCTGCTGAATGTGTGGATTGAACATGAAGTTGTCATTATGAAATTAATACTTGTTTGTGCCAAATGATTTTAAATGTCAAGATAATTGTATTCACCGGCGTTCGCACTGACGTTTTATTTTCAAAATATTTTCAGTAAATGAATAAACTGAAATAAGAACGGGGTATGGACAGACATCAGATCTGTCCCAAGAAAAGAAAATGTGAGAGGCAGACATCATATCTGACCTATGAAAAAGATAGACTTACACGTTGGATTCTCCGGGCTCGTGTGTAGAAAATCCTAAAGAAAAGAAAAGGGAGATAGGACCAGGGGATTGATCAACCCTGGGTAGTACTATTTCCGGTGGCTATAAATGTATTTGATTTCAAACACTGTTTTGTAATCAAAATGAAAAGGGTATTAAATCCCTGTGTTTATGAAGTAAATATAAAACTTTTTTCTTCCAACTGAGTTTTGATATTTACAAATACAACCCTTGAGGTTAAAAGAAAGTTGAAATGATCCTTTTGAAAAAGACTTCCGCTGTATTTATAAAAACTCTGAAATCAAAGTTCAAAGATGATACCAATCGTTGGTCGCACGCGTCCACGGGGTGCCTGGGGTTTGACAAGGTTGGTATCAGAGCCACAGGTTTTAGCGAATTAGATACTTGGATCTGATATCTAGGCTTTAACAATAAGTTTATCTATTACTTAAAAGTTAAGATAAGAAAACAAGGTAACCTTCTGACCGATATGTAGTTATCTGACAAATTGAAGTGTTCTGTCTAAGGAAAGAGTAGTGTATAAATCTATCCTAGACCCGTCGTTGTTAGCTAGGAACATATCTGTTGGAGGTACTACTCTGGGAAGATAACCATCCTTGTAGAGCTTTAGTTAAGATAAGGATACTGGCTTTAGTATCTAAGTCTTGTCCAAAATAAGATAAGTGCTAATATTTTAAGATTGCAGATATCTGGAGATAATTCTATACCTGTTTATTATGACCCCAATCGTCTAATTAAACAAGAATCACCTGAGTATCATCCATTAGGATCTCAAATGAACCCTATCTCTTCACCCTATTATAACGACGATCCATTTGTCATTCTCCCTAATAACAACTCTCTCGAATACCACCCTCAATCTTATAACTCTTCTAGTCAATGGATGGAGGCTGGTTCAAACTCCAGCAACTGGAATACAAATAACCAACAACTGCAAGGAAACAATGAAGCTGAATCAAGTTATATCCAGTAGAATAATTCAACACAAGAGGATCCATATGAGGAATCCCACCAATATGAACCTGCTTCTAAAAACCCGGAAGACTATCCATTCAATAATCCTATTTCAAATAGTTCCGACTATCGATCTTATAATTCTGAAACTTTTGTTTTATATAACCCCTATATGTTTCCTGAACCTTCATATGATGGCCCTTTCAAAGAGTATTTCAAAACTCCTCTGGAATACCAAAATGTTTATAATGAAATTATGATGGGACTTCGTAAGCCCCCTCCTAAATATGGTTATCCAGAAAGTATGCCCTCTTTTCCTATTGCATGTTTAGACCGTTCGTAGCGCCAAACGAACGAAGTAACACGAAAGAAGATAATGGACAAAGCAAGAACCAAATTTTATGAGAAACAAGTATATGAATATGGAGAGGACTTGATGACTTTTGAAAAAGAGCTTATGAAAGATTAAGATCGTTTTTATTATATTTTGTAATATATTTTCTTTAATAATAAAATATCATTTTGTTCATTTTTCAGAATGGTCGGAAATGGCAAGGGTCCTAGCTTTATTCGTAAATTTGCTCTAGCTAGTTATCATGAACGAAAAACCAATGAAACAACTATAGAAAATAATGAGGAAACAGAAAGTTCAACTTTTAGAAGCCTCGGAGAAATAGGAAACCATAGTGTTCCCTATAATCCTTCTATAAGTTTTCATTCTGCTCCTACCGCTGGAAGTTATAATATCATTCCTATATATTCCCGAAATTTTCACGAAGGACATGCCGATATGCCTTATGAAAATAATCCTGAAAAAGAAGAACGTGCTGACTCTAATATACCTTACATTCCATACTATGAGACGATTCCCATCCCTGCTCCTCATATAAATGAGAACGCATCGGGAAGTGAAAGGGAACGAATGTTGCTGAACATGATAGTTGAATTGGAACGAGAGAAAGCTGAAGTTGAAACTCAGAATGCTTTGTTAATAAAAGCTCTTAAAGAAAAGAATTTTAGAAATTTCTAGGAACAATAAGTTCTATATGTATCATCTTCTGTAATATATTATTTTCAATAAAAAGGTTTTGTTTTAATTCCAATCCTATTTCTATATAGTATGTCGAAAAATACCGGACCTTCAAAACACACCAGGGGAAAGAAGAAACAAACATCAGTTGAAAATACTACTATTGAATCCCGAAAGGAACTCCAAAAGATGATCATGGAAGGGATCAAGAATTCTCTTCCATTGATCTTTACTGAATTAGAAAAGAGACAAGCCAATAGGCTATCTACACAACCATCACATCAAAAATCTGTCAACTCTTAACCTTTAACCCAACATACCCGAACTATCACGTAGTCCCAACCAATTACTCTAAAACCCGAAAGTTCCGCAACTCATAAGACTGAGAAGACTAGGAAAGAAAAATATTTCCATAACTCTTCTGAAGATGAGAGTATGGGTAATAACTATGGTCATATAGAAAAGAAGAGAAATGTAGTTGGTTGTACTTACAAGATGTTTCAGGACTGCAAACCATATAACTTCTCTGGGAGAGAAGGAGGAATTGCCACATTGAGGTGGATAGAAAAGACTGAATCCGTACTGGCTATCAGCAACTGTGCTAAAAAAGACAAGGTTCTTTAGGCCTCGAACTTATTCAAATACCAAGCATTAGAATGGTGGAACAACATTGTAGCTACCGAAGGAAGAGAAGCAGCCTATGCAATAGGCTGGAATGCTTTCAAAACCCTAGTAGAAAAGATGTACGTTCCCCAGAATGAGAGGGAACAGATAGAAGGAAAATTCTTAAGTGTTAAGATGATAGGAACAAATCATCAAGAGTATTCCACCAAACTCCTTGAATATGCTAGAATAGTTCCACATCTTGCTATCCCAGAATCAAATATGTTAAAGCGTTATATTTGGGGTTTGATTGGAGAAATTCGCGACATGGTCAAAGTCGTAAATTGTGAAAATCTTGATGATGCTATGGATCTAGGAGCATCACTAACTAGCAGTTTGATTAGAAACCAGGAGGAGGGAAAGAAGAAGAAGGAATCTAGGCAAGGCCCAAGTGGATCAAGGAAATCCAATTTCACTCCCCGAAACAACAACTATTCCATTCTGGAATGTCCCAAGTGCAGAAAGAGGCACTTAGGACAATGTCGTACCGGACTTTTCTACAACTTTTGCAAGATGTTTGGTCACGAAACAGAGAATTGTTTCAAAAAGAAGCAAATCACTTGCTTTGAGTGTGGTGAAACCGGCCACAACAAAATCAATTGTCCCAAGCTAAAGAAACCTGACGGGACTGGTCCAAAACCTGCAGATGGAGTAAATAAGAATGCGCGAGCATTCGTTTTCCATACTCATGAAGCAGCAGGTATGTCAGATGTCATTACGGGTACATTTCTTGTCAATAATATTTACGCTCAAGTTTTGTTTGACTCTGGTGCAAACCAAAGTTTTATAGATCATAGATTCTGTAGACTGTTAAATCAAACTCTAGCTAAATTAGACAAGAAATACGTGGTAGAGACTGCCAACGGTGACTTAGTCCAAATCTCTAAACTCCTAAACGATTGTAATATCACAGTATCAGGACATGTTATTCCTGCACAATTGTTGCCAATGACTTTGGCAGGTTTTGACATTGTCCTAGGAATGGATTGGTTAGCCTCTAACCAAGCCCGTATCTTATGTGATAAGAAAGTTATAGAACTTCGTTCAAAAGGCAACATCTTAACTATACATGGCGATAAATTATCCAACTCTGTTGGAATAATTTCCATGTTAAAGGCCACAAAGTATTTACGAAAAGGATGCTTAGCATACCTCGTATATGTAACCACCGACACTAGAAAGAAGATCGAAGATATGCCGGTTGTAGCTGAGTTTCCTGACTTTTTTCCCGATGAACTGCCTGGAATTCCACCTGAAAGAGAAGTGGAATTCAGAATTAATCTAGTACCCGGTACGACACCAATTGCCAAAGCCCCGTACAGATTAGCTCCAACGGAGATGGCAGAATTAAAGAAACAGTTGGATGAATTGCTCGAAAAAGGATTCATAAGACCAAGCTCGTCGCCTTGGGGAGCTCCGGTCTTGTTCGTTAAAAAGAAAGACGACTCGATGCGCATGTGTATCGACTATCGTGAACTGAATAAAGTCACGATTAAGAACCGTTATCCACTCCCAAGAATCGATGATCATGCTTTTCAAAAATCGAACTTCGTTCTGGCTATCATCAATTGAAAGTTGATGTCGTCCAGACGGTCTATAAAATAAACTACTAAACCTAACCTAGACTCCTAAGTAATAAATGGAAAACCTATGAACTAGACCGCACTGACAAGCAAGTGTACCTATCTAGTGTAGCACAGCTTAATGGTAAACCGGATTATCGAACCCTAGAGACACTATGATAACAAAACTGGACTCTGACTCGGACTAAAGATTGATTTGGTTTGGGGGGGTTTACTACACTACTATTAAACTAATGAATGCAGAAAACTCGAACGACTCAACTCTCAGGATGAAAGTACTAAAGGTGAAATCAAAGGATGGGAAGAATACTACCTAGGTCGGAATCCTACTTGCAAAGTACAACTTCTACCGGTTCTGGAAACTATGATTGATCTGGGTTTATAAGGATGACAACTAAAGACTACCTAGTGGATCCCTAATCACTCTCAGGGTATCACCAACTAAGCTACCTAAAGATGTACTAAACTCACCTGATGGTTAGATCACCTCTCGGCTATTTCCAACAATGATAAAGTACCCGAATAGACAGATTACCTCTCAGTCTCACTGTCCACCAATACACTCAAGGAATGCACGGGGTAATCTCAAAATAACAACTATGACACGAATAGCAACAATCACTAGACACATAATACCGACTTCCACTCAGACGGCTGACACTCAGATTCCTAATGACGAAGACTAAACGACTAATTCTCACCTCTCGGGTATTGAACTAAGACACATATTCAATTCTAATCAGCAATCAAACACAACTCCTATGGCTACTACGTCTAGCAAACCACTCAACAATCACAAACCCTAAGATCTATGACCTGAATACGCAAATCAAACTGGTAAACAACCACAATAAGCATACGAAGTTATAACCAATCACACAATCAGAATTAAACATGCTATATCATCATAATTAATATCCAAAGATCGTTTACAAAATCATAAAACCATACTTTAGAATCCAAAACCGATAAAAATCTAAACTTTACGCATATTCATCAATTGACCTAGGCAATATCAAAGTTTTAGCCTAGGATCATGCTTAAACAACCAAAAACAGAAGTAGAAACAAGATTCATGGTTTCAAACAAAGCAAGCAAAGATAAAAATCAAATCTTGCAATCGAAAACGCTAAATCTAACGAACCCGGAAGCAAAGTCTCAATCTTTTCTCTTCAATCGACCTCCTAAGCTCAAAAATCACCCTAAGATCGTCCTCTGACGGCTGGAAATCGAACTCCTCTCATAATGGGAATCAAAATCTATTTAAATCAAAATTAGGGTTTTTCTCGGAAAATAGCCCTCTCGGGTACCGCGAAACATTTGGGTTGGGTTCCTCGCGTACCGCGAGGAACAAAATAGTCACGGCCGGTTTTCCTTTCCCTCGCATACCGCGGGAGAATTCTCTGGACTTCTCGCGTACCGCGAGAAACTGAATTTCAACATTTTTTTCATTTTAAACCCTGGACTTTCTTCCGGCTTTGATCGCAGTCGAAGGTACAACCAAATTAAAACCTGAATACCTTTAGTAAAGGGTAAGTAGGGTATCGATTCTCGAGGAGCTCGTGGAAGGTTAACTGTTGCAACTAATTAAACTAGGCGATAAAAGTAAAACCGAATTTTGGAATTGATTAATTTTTAAGAACAACCGATTATGCACTTACTGAATTTAAAATTAAGAAATCAAAAATAAATGAGAGTAAACTTGAAAACGAATAACAATTGATTAAAACTAGTAACCAACCCTAGACTTCAGACTTGATATGGATTTGAAACTGTTTAATTTAATTGCACGACAATTTGCCAACAATTCAACCAATAACAATTAAAATTCATTCGGTGTGTTAACCCAACGATCTGAGATCGGACAATGGAACACAATCACAAATTAATCTAACAGTTATCACTTTGACAAAAACCTGATTAACAACTCGATATGCTAGCGGCTGTAAAAGTCGAATGACAATCGAATAATTGCAAATTAGATTGATTCAAATCTATTTGTGAATCCGGAAAACAATTATAAACACACGAAAGAAAGACTACTCAATCCCATGTTTACATTCACACAATCAAAACTAGTTAAGAATCCAAACATCAAAGTCTTACATCTAGGGTTGGGTACCGGGTGATTAGCCTGACATCATAATGATTGATTCTTCAAAGAATCCATGATTAGCTCTTCGATTTTTTTTGGGTGAAAAAGCTTCAATCTTGATGATCCAAATGCCCCCAAAATCGCCTAGATTTCCCTACCTGTTCGTCTCTGTAAAAAAAAACTGACTTTCCATGGCTTATTTTTCCTCAGAATCGAAGCTCCCGTCTTTCTGTTTTCCCGACCACCGTAAGTTACGGTGGTTTGGCCGTAACTTACGGTCAACTTTTTCAAAAATTATAACTTACAGCTTGTAGCTTCTGGTTTACGGCCAAACTTTTTGATTTTTCTTCCCACCGTAAGTTACGCCAGAGGCACTGTAACTTACGGTCAGCCTACCCAACAAACTATCTTACGGCCTGTAGATTCTGGTTTACGATCTCGAAAATCTGAATTTCTGTCCACCGTAAGTTACGGTGGCCTGGCCGTAACTTACGGCCAGCTCTTTTTCACTTCTCGTTTCTTCGTCCTGCTTAACTTGCTCTAACACCTTCCTTTTAATCCCGTTTACCTACAAAACATATTACCTCGTAGTATTCGCTATCCAAACATATGTGATAAGAAAAATATGTAAAAACGCGGGATTAAAACACTATAAACACACAAAATCCACATCCCATCAGGCTTCGTTCTCTTGCTCGGTTTCTTCACGTATTCCCTTGTAATTCATACGAGCACCTGCAAACATAACAAAGACTCAATAGTATACAAAAACGACTCAAAACAATTGCAAAACTAATTAAAAACGCACTAAAACAAAGGAATAAAGATGTGTGCTTTGCACTACATCAAATATCCCTACACTTAACCTTTTTTCATCCTCGAAAAGCTGCAAATGGAATCATAACTGGCATCTAACTAACAATACACAATTACCAATTGGCAAAACATACTCACGCGTTAAAAAGCAATAATTAGTATTTCTGTCCGATTAAACCCAAGCACCAACTTTCAAGCCCCTCGTTGCGTGTTCTAATTCCAATTACCAAGCATATCAATCAATCTATGTGACTCACACTTACCAGTTACAGCTCTACCTAATCCCGTCTCACGGTTATATCTAGGCACGGATCAAACCATATAGATTTACCCTACCACGTTAAACTAAAATTTACAGGTTTTTAGAAATGAGATGAAATCATGAATGAATGGACGATAATGACCATTAATTAGCAAATAAACTTTCGTCTAAAGGCGTTTCAACCAAGTCACTATCCCGGAAGGTAACACATAGACTAAGTCATATCAATGAAGCACATAAGAATCAACCCAGTGATGTTTCAATCAGGCTGGAACCCGACGTGTGACACGTAGGAGAAACTTAGATTTCAATTAAATAAGCTCAAGAATTATGGAATTATGGATGCGGGCGCCACCGAAACTCGGATTTATTCTCATAAAAAGAGAGTGGTGTGCCAAGAAATTTCAAAAACCTCTAAATTTTAACTTAATGTGGTATCTATCACCCTATGTTGACAGTTTCAGTATTACCATTACCCTAAGATATCACAAGATATCATGATTTTAATCAATTATTTCCTAAACAACACAAACAGGATATTTAAGCTATTCAAGCTGTCTGGGTCTACCAAAACATTACTAATTAAACACGTTTTCAATTATTTATATCATTTAAACTCACAAGTAGATCCAGTTGTACTATTATTTTCCAAGTATAAGCAGTTATTTCCAAGGACATTTTTTCAAAATTTTTTAATTTTTTTTTGTGTTTTTTAATTTTTATAAACAAGACAAACTAGCTAAACTAGACACTCACATCCCTACACTTGAAAGACACATTGTCCTCAATGTGAAGCAAGATACAACTAAAAATAAAAATGCAAAACTAAAACAGGAAGCGACTTAGCTGGTAATGCAGCAGTGAATATATCCAGCTTCTTTCATCCTTGTGTGTACCGTATAGTATTTCGGTCACGATTGCACAGACTGTTGGGTTGCCTTTACAAATTTCATATAAGTGATAATCGATCCCGCCCGAATGGAGATTAAGTATGGGCAGAATGATAAAACCTGCAAAATAAACTTCACAACAAACCCGCAACATTAAATTGACTCAAATAAAAAAAAAACTTGACTGACTCACTAAGAACTTAAAGACTCAAGATAGATAACATGCAGAGAAATATACTCAATGTGTGGCAAACACATAGACATGAAAGCCATAGCAAGGTCGGTCATCGGTCACGAACGGTTTCAAGTTCTCCCATGGTCGTGGTGTGAATGGATATGGTGATAGTGGATAATGGATGATAGAAGGATATGAATGATTAATGAGGATGGTGGAAGGTGTGTGGTTGTATTATGAATGAATATTATGGTAGATGGTGGATGATGTAGTAGTGATGATGGTGGTGATAATGGATGATAGATAGAGGTTAGAGGTGTGAATGATAGTGGTGATAATGCAGGTGAACGGTGAACGAAACCATGGGAAAACAAGGAAGAAAGGTGAATCCAGCATGGCCCCGCGTACTGGGAGAGACCGGCAGCACTCCTCGCATACCGCGAGGAGGCAGAACTTAAGCCGGCCAATTTGTTTGTCCTTCGCGTACCGCGAGAGGATGTCCCAAATTATTCGCGTACCGCGGGGACTTGTTGGTAACAGAAAGTTTAGAAATTTTTACAACTTTTATACTTAGAAAATTTTTGATCATTTAAAATATTTTTTTTCACCCAAATTCTTTAAAACTTGTTCCAACAATAAAAATCAATGTAAAACATACCTGGAACTTCGTTCCCGATGATTTCCCATGCCAAATCGAGCGTGAATCCCTGCAAGACACGACACAAACAAAACACATACCGAAAAACACAGAAAAAGACACGGACTCAAACCAAGAAATGCAAACAAACTCTACATCCCGGGCACTTGCCCGAGACTCAAATAAGCGTATCAGGAGGCTTCTCCTTGATCCTAACCGGTACCGCCTTCATCCTACGCGGTCTACCGATCCTCCACAACCTCATCAAGCTCCTACTTCTATCAAACACTGAACTCATATTAGGTCACACCTCGGCCGGCGGCGGATTATACGCCGGGGCTGACGCGGTTGTTCATAAGCACATGATCCTCTATTATCAATGACAATATTTATTCATTAATTTAAAACCATCCGTTACATAGAAAATGAAACGTTCAAAACATAACCGTATTTAAATTAAACTAGGTCCAAGTCCTAGATGAGCAAGCAGGGTCCTCAAACTAGTGCACCTGAAACATGTGAGTAAATGTCAACTACAAGTAGTTGATAAGTAACATAGGTTTTGACACCAACAAAAGTTAAGTAAAAAGTATTTAAAATTCATTATGTTCAAAGCATAACTAAGGCATGAATGTGAAAACATACAAAGTTCCAAGCGTACAATCAAATCGTGTAAATGGAAAACTGCAGGTACAATCTAACTTATTGTCTTTTGAAAAAGTAGTAAGATGTATACACAAAACCCGCAAAGGTTCGTGTTATGTAATGAATCGGACTCCCGTATAAATGATCATAATAGGTACCACCTTAGGCTTGCAACTAAAGTTAATGATTGTACTAAACATGAACACACGTATGGTCGCCAAGTAGTTTAAGACATAAAGCATATAGTAATAGCATGAGAACAATGGTATTGAATTTGTATGTATTGCAATGTAAATATGTTCCACCCCGAGTGTTTGTAAACAATAGTAAAGAGAAAGGGGGCTATGAAACTCACTTGAATTAAAGCTAAGGATGATAGGGATTGATGTGATGAATAGATATTGTGAGAATTCCTCACAACAAACCTACAAGATAATTTGTATTCTAGGTTTAAAATAGATCGAATAAGATGGTGAGACTTTAGGGTTTGATGGGGTTTGGGTTGAAGATGGACTTGTATATATTTTGTAATTTAGTATTGAAATAGAAGTTGTTCATAAGGTTAATTAGGATTAATTGAAATCAATTATCTAGTAGTTAGCTTATATAATGATCAATAAATGAAATTTTGGAATGATACAAAATAATACATTTGAATTTATTTATAAAATAATTTATAAATAGATTAGTTAAATATTTAAATAATCTCATTTAATAAGAATTATAAAAGAGTTAATAAATAAATCGGCTTCAAATGTATTTATTTAAACATTGTATAAAATACTTTTCTACAATAATTGTTGAAGTATTTAAACGCGTTTTAAACAATTATTCTCACAAAAATAATTGTTTATAAGTTTAAAGAATTTAATAATGTCTACGCATTAATTCAAAATTTGTGGGATGAATATTAGTATAAATAACATAATTAAATTTGGCTAAACAAATCATTTATTTTATTTATTTAAGAACTCATAAGGTTTTCTAATAGATTTTTAATAAAATAAAAAAATGGTTAGTTACACTAAAATATATTTTTAATTAAAACAAAATAGATAAATGTTATTTTGTAATTTCAGTTTTATAAACTTTCAAATTATATTTATAGAATTTATAGAAATTTTATTGAAAATTTTTAGATATTAAATAATGTGTCAAAAGGTAAAAAGAAGTTAATTTTAAAAATAGAAACAGTGGCCGAGACTCGAACCCGCGCCACTTCCGGGTCATACGCTTGCACACACACACTAACCATCAGACCAGGGCACTAAGCCATGTCTGATTTGGTTTTGATTTGATTAAAACACGCAAGCGCCAGTCGTTTTCCTCCCCAAATACAACCCGTAACCCTAGCCCCTTAATTCGTTCGACTGGTCAGACGATCGGTGCCCATACCATAGGGCTTTTGATCCTTGTGTTAAAACGAACCCATAGACCTAAAATGTACCTGTAATGAATACGTAAATGATGAGAACGAGTAGTCAGAGCAGGCTCGTGTTCGTCGGCTGAAAACCGTGATTCGGAGGTGGATTTTGGACACGATTTGAGTGTAAGAAGCTTGCAATGAGTTTCGTCGAGGACCAGGTGTGGTTATTTATACCCAATTTGGTCTTTAATGGCTCGCACGATAAATGATTGGTAGTGGTGTTATCAGTTACGAGTAGCTCATCAAATCGATCATAAAAATGCGATTAATTGTAGTTAGTGGGCCGTTTAATTGATCTAAACGTGTTGTCGGTAACGGTTTCGTTTGAGAATATCTCATTCGCAAGTTTGGGTTTAAACAGTTGAGAACCGGTGAAGGAGGGGTTCGAATCCGGGGCTGATTCTGGGAAAGGGGCGAGAATTCGAATTGGCAGAACATGCCCCTAATGTTTAAGGCTTCTATCATTTTATGTAAGAACTCTATTTTTATTGAATTTAAAGTTTCAGAAAAATACAAAACAAACCCGAAAGTTTATAAAACATAAAATCATTAAAGTTTCATAAGTTTTTCTAATAAATATATTTGTTATATTTAAAATGTTACTCATATAAAAAAATGTAATTTATTAAATGATATAATTCTCTTTTTATTTTCATTAATATATACCCTAATTTTTATAAAACTTAAAATTTGACTTTTGTAATTATATATATATATATATATCTATCTATCTATCTATCTATCTGTACTTGTAGATTTAGAAATAGCTTGGTATATACATACATACATATATATATATATATATATATTCTATAAGATAAAAATAAATATTTATTACACTTGAAATTGCAATAAATGCACCCAATATATGTATGCATGAATCATAGTATACTTTCAAAAATGCAAATTCATAAAAAAAAAATGAAATTACATGTGCTGGAAAAGTTAAAGTAAAATGGAGACCGGAATTTTCTGGGGATTACATATTACATGTAGCACTCCAATCCTTCCACCACAACTTATACCTTCCCGATCCAAAGATAATATGATTCAAATAACCAAGTAGCTTATCACCCGTAAACCTCCCCACACTTGGGGTTTTTAGCAGCCTCAAATCATATGACTCTATCAACGTACGGGTCCTTTTACGGGGTGGCCTAAACCTAGGAACATTAGAACTAGGGGTCGGATCAACGGTTCTCCTCTCAGAAAGCACAATGATGATGGGTAACAGTTCAGGAATGGGATTTTCTATATGTGGGACCTCTAAACCTTCACCGGTATCTCGTGGATCCTCTATACTCTCCACTAAGTTCCCCACACTTGGGGTTATGCCTATGACATCTTCAAATTCTGCAATCATCTCCAGCAGATCATCAGGCACCTCATCGCCGTAATCATCCGTCTCATCTAACAACCCTTCTAACTCTAACGCCCAATCAGATATCTCTCCCAAGTTAGGGGCGGGTTCATCAATTTCTCTCTCTGGATCATAGTCCCGACGGTCGTCCATGAGGGCATCAAGCATGCACACGGAGTGGCTATGCTTGCCAACATCCTTCACGGACTTCATAGCATCGAATGTAATAGACTCATCCCCCACACGAAGTGTGAGTTTCCCGTCGAAGACATCGATCATTGCCTTGGCGGTACATAGGAACGGGCGTCCTAGGATGAGTGGGACTTTGTCATCCACTTCCATCTCCAGAATAACAAAATCCACGGGGAATACAAAATTACCTACTTTCACTAACAGATTCTCCACAATCCTCCATGGATACTTGACTGAGCGGTAAGCCAAGGAAATGCTCATGCGCGTAGGCTGCGGTTCACCTAGGTCTAGCTGTTTATAGATAGAATAAGGTATCAGATTGACGCTAGTACCCAGGTCAGCCAACGCGTGGTTTAGAGGCAAACCGCCAAGCAAACACAGGATCGTGAAACGACCCGAATCCGGCAGCTTCTCAGGCAACTGGTTCTGAACCACCGCAGAACATTGCTCACTAAGTGAGACTTTAGAGATCCACTCCAGCTTCTTCTTGTTGGAACTTGCCATACTTTGGCATATGTTGGAGGACCTCTATAAAGGGAAGATTGACCTTGAGTTATTTAAACATACCAAGGAAGGTACTGTATTCCCTTGCATTCTTATATGGCAGCAATCGCGCTGGGTAGGGAACACGACTCAAGTAAATCTTGGGGGACTTCATCTCCACCCCATTCTTCTTCTCCTCTGCCTTCTCGGCAGGCTTCTTCATCTCTAACTCCTCATCCACCGGCTCTTCTTCTTCTACTACCGGTGGCCTCTCCTTCTCTTCTACCCTCATACTCCTAGTCGAAACAACATTCAACTCGGCTCCTCTAGCATTGATCTCAGCAAATCGAGCTCTTAAGTCTACCTTCTTCACTTCCACTACCGAAGGTATGCCATACTCAATGGAGTGGGAGTCATCCTCTACAACCTCTTTTTTCTCCACACTCCTAACTGACACGGCCATCACTGAAGCATTTGGGCCTGAAGATGGACCTCCTTGTCTACCCTTCAGGCTCTGAGCGATGTCTCCTACCGTGCGTTGCAAATCCTGGAATGCCGACTGCTGATTCTTCAATAGAGTGTCGTGGCTATCCAGTCTTTGCCTCGTGTCCTTGTCTTGCTAGACTAAGTGGGCAAGTAGTTGTGTCTGATTCTCGAGCATCTCTTCGATCTTCCTTGTATTGACACTGCTTCCCGAGCTCGCTCCAACTTCTGCTCCTCCATACTGCTGCTGGCGACAATTAAACCCAGGCTGGTTATTTCCAAATCTCCATCCCGAGCCATAAGTATTGTTGTTATTATACCCTCGGTTCTGGTACTGGTTTCCAGCATAGCTCACATGCTTCTGATTATTTACGGGGCAATCTCGGTTGTCGTGGCCTCCTCTGCACACTTGACACCGCTGAGCATTGAGCTTCAGCTCCTTAATCTCGTTAGCCATTGAGGCGAGTGCAGCAGCCACGCTAGTCTCAGGAGTGACCTGATGCACACCTCTAAGAGAAGAGGCGGGTGCTCTAGCAGTAGGAATGGAATTCCTAACAGAATGTGGATGCTACTGTTCGGCTTGAGCGAAGCTCTAGAACATTTCCTCGCACTCATCATGCTCGAGTCTCTCCATGATATGACCTCCCGCAGCTGTGTTGAACATTTACTGCTTCTCGAAGGTGAGACTATTATAGAACTTCTCCACTAGCGCCCAGTCGGAAAGACCGTGCTGAGGACATCGGCTCAACAGCGTGTTGAACCGCTCACAAGCCATGTGTTAAGGCTCGTCAGGTCCATCCAGAACGAATGGATTTGGTCCCGAAGGCGAGCGGCCCTAGAAGGTGGATAGCACTTCTTGTAGAATTTGGCTTGAAGATCCTCCCATGTAGTGATAGAATTGTCGGGAAGGGTGTCAAGCCAAGTAGATACGCGACCAGAGAGCGAGAATGGGAAGATACGCAAGTAGATAGCGTCCTTAGACACACCCGTGATATTGAATGTATCACATATCCGTGCGAAGCGGGACAAATGTCCGGGTGCATCCTCATCCTCGAGGCCATGGAATTGAGTAACATGAGTGATCGTACTCATGACATGTGATGGGATCTTCCATGTATTGGTGTTTGGAATAGTGGGGCGAGGATCGAAGATCTCGCACCCGTGACCCCATCATTGGCCCTCTAGTGCACAGTACGTCTCGCTGGTGGGTCAGCGTCGCCCATGATAGGAAATGGGATTGGGCTAGTAGAACGTACATGGGATTTGCACAGCTCCTTTAAACGCTCTCGAAAGTCGCGGGTGCGCTCGTGAAGCTCTCGTTCGGGCTCTGGAAAAGCTGAATAAGGTGGTGATCCCTGCGAACGATTATTGTGCATAAACTGACGCAAGAACAAAAGAAAACAAATAAAGACTCACAAACAGAAGGACTCGATCCTATGTTAGACACTCAGATATCACGTAGGACAAGCAAAGAAGACAAGCAAGCACACAAGACTCAAAATAAAAAGAAAATAAAATAAACCAAAAATCAAACAAAGAACTAGTCAAAGTCAATATTGCTATTGCCAAGTGTCCCCGGCAACGGCGCTAAAAACTTGATGTTGTAATCTCCAGGAAATTTCCCACTTTTATTTTAACTCTTCCGGCAATGTAAGTTCATTATTTTGGTGAATCGCATTTATGAAGAACCTTAATTACCTACTTCAAATTCATAAGTAATAAATATTTATATTATATGCTTTGTAAATAATTGTCACCATCCTATTCCATAAATATATAGGTACATACTAAGTCATTTCTAAAACTATATATATACACACACATGATATAAACAATTTATTATGAAAATATAACATTGCTAGTATTTTTAAATTACTAAAGGTAAATAAAACAAATAAATATATAATTATATCTATAAACATATTAAATATGAATTATGATGAAATGAAGTCATGAACATAAAATTTATGAGCACTTAAGTTGAAATATGTTATGAAATTAAAAACTATTTTTCATATTTTGCAATCTTAATCCCTATAACAAATTAAATTTTATAAATAAGCCCATGATACTACCCTATAAATAGACCATCATTCTTCCCTCATTCTCACACCATATCAAGTTCTAATCCCTCTCTCAAGATTCAAAGTCGTTTCCATATTCATAAGTAAGTTCTTCTTATATTCTTACTTGTTCATACTTTTCCTTTAAAAATCTCTCATAACTAGCTAGATCTATGATCCCTAACATGTTTATGTTATAATCATAGACCTATCCAAGATCAAAAACCCTATTTTAATTAAAATTGTGTCTAACTTTTATTTAAAAGCTTGGTTGATCATTCTTACTCCTTTCAATTTCAAAAATTATGTTTTTACTAAAAATCCTTATTTTCAAGTTAAATTATTTAATATTCAATTTCTATCTTTACATAAACTTATATTTTCACTTTAGCCCATATACTTTTCAAACACAAACTAAACTTGGTTAAGTATGCAAATAGAGTAAATTTCAAACCAGTATGTAGTTATCTGGCAAACATTAAAGTTCTGGCTAGAAAAAGATGGGGTTCTGATCCGACCAACTCTTTCTTGGGAACTTTTCTGTTGGAGGTACTACTCTGGAATGATAACCATTCTAGTGTACAACAACCACTTTCAACTAATTATGATTATGATTATAAACTCATTTCTTTATAAATATTTATACAAACTTTTATATAATTTATTTTTATTAAATGAGAACATTTAAAACTCAATTCTATACTTTTAATTAATAATTAATTATGGTTTAATTATTAATTAATTAAAACATTATTATACTTTAAATTTTGGTTTAATTACCAACTAATTAAATCATTATTTTTAACACTTGTTTTTCATAAATCAAATGAAATGTTTCATTCATTTATTTATGTAGTAAATTATTTAATTACTCAACTAATTATTACTCTTTTATTTATTCATCTATCTATCTATTAATTTATGCAAGTACAAATAAAAGAAAACTGGTCATTTATTTATTTGTGTATTCATTTACAAACAAAAGAAACCTAATTATTTATTCATACGTTTATATAATTATTACAAACAAACAACATCGTTATTAATTCTTTCACTTATTACAATATAAATATTTATCAAAGATTTACATAAAATATTATTTGCAACTCAAATAATTATTTTATTATTAAAATGAGGACACTCACATCAATCTCCTCGCACAATAGGATTCTCTATTTCAGTTGTACAAATCATTGATATATATGTTCCATCAAACATAGGTTAACCTTGTGATTAGCTAGACTCCTAAGTAATAAATGGACAACTGCGTCAGCCCCGACGTATAATCCGTCGCCGGCCGGGGTGTGACAGATGTCGTCCAGACGGTCTATAAAATAAACTACTAAATCTTACCTAGACTCCTAAGTAATAAATGGAAAACCTATGAACTAGACCGCACTAACAGCAAAGTGTACATATCGAGTGTAGCACAGTTTAATAGTAAACCGGATTATCGAACCCTAGAGACACTATGATAACAAAACTGGATTCTGACTCGGACTAAAGATTGATTTGGTTTGGGGGGTTTACTACACTACTATTAAACTAATGAATGCAGAAAACTCGAACAACTCAACTCTCAGGATGAAAGTACTAAAGGTGAAATCAAAGGATGGGAAGAATACTACCTAGGTCGGAATCCTACTTGCAAAGTACAACTTCTACCGGTTCTGGAAACTATGATGGATCTGGGTTTCTAAGGATGACAACTAAAGACTACCTAGTGGATCCCTAATCACTCTCAGAGTGTCACCAACTAAGCTAGCTAAAGATGTACTAAACTCACCAGATGGTTAGATCACCTCTCGGATTTCCAACAATGATAAAGTACCCGAATAGACAGATTACCTCTCAGTCTCACTGTCCACCAATACACTCAAAGAATGCACGGGGTAATCTCAAAATAACAACTATGACATGAATAACAACAATCACTAGACACCTAATACCAGCTTCCTCTCAGACGGCTGACACTCAGATTCCTAATGACGAAGACTAAACGACTAATTCTCACCTCTCGGGTATTGAACTAGGACACACATTCAATTCTAATCAGCAATCAAACACAACTCCTATGGCTACTACGTCTAGCAAACCACTCAACAATCACAAACCTTAAGATCTATGACCTGAATACGCAAATTAAACTGGCAGACAACCACAATAAGCATACGAAGTTATAACCAATCACACAATTAGAATTAAATATGCTATATCATCATAATTAATATCCAAAGATCGTTTACAAAATCATAAAACCACTCTTTAGAATCCAAAACCGATAAAAATCTAAACTTTACGCGTATTCATCAATTGAACTAGGCAATATCAAAGTTTTAGCCTAGGATCATGCTTAAACAACAAAAAACAGAAGTAGAAACAAGATTCATGGTTTCAAACAAAGCAAACAAAGATAAAAATCAAATCTTGCAATCGAAAACGCTAAATCTAACGAACCCTGAAGCAAAGTCTCAATCTTTTCTCTTCAATCGACCTCCTAAGCTCCAAAATCGCCCTAAGATCATCCTCTAACGGCTGGAAATCGAACTCCTCTCATAATGGGAATCAAAATCTATTTACATCAAAATTAGGGTTTTTCTCGGAAAATAGCTCTCTCGCGTACCGCGAAACATTTGGGTTGGGTTCCTCGCGTACCGCGAGGAACAAAATAGTCATGGCCGGTTTTCCTTTCCCTCGCGTACCGCAAGAGAATTCTCTGGACTTCTCGCGTACCGCGAGAAACTGAATTTCAACATTTTTTTCATTTTGAACCCTGGACTTTCTTCCGGATTCGTTCTCTTGCTCGGTTTCTTCACGTATTCCCTTGTAATTCATACGAGCACCTACAAACATAACAAAGACTCTATAGTATACAAAAACGACTCAAAACAATTACAAAACTAATTAAAAACGCACTAAAACAAAGGAAAAAAGATGTGTGCTTTGCACTACATCAAACATCCCCACACTTAACCTTTTTTCATCCTCAAAAAGCTGCAAATGGAATCATAACTGGCATCTAACTAAAAATACACAATTACCAATTGGCAAAACATACTCACGCGTTAAAAAGCAATAATTAGTATTTATGTCCGATTAAACCCAAGCACCAACTTTCAAGCCCCTCGTTGCGTGTTCTAATTCCAATTACCAAGCATGTCAATCAATCTATGTGACTCACACTTACCAGTTACAACTCTACCTAATCCCGTCTCACGGTTATATCTAGGCACGGATCAAACCATATAGATTTACCCTACCACGTTAAACTAAAATTTATAGGTTTTTAGAAATCAGATGAAATCATGAATGAATTCGTGCTTTAAGACTCGATCTCCAAATCGATCTTATCACTCGTATTAAGGAATATCAGAAACTTGCTTTGCAAGAACCCAACCTTGAGAAGGAAGGATTGGGAGGAATGATCGACCAATTGGTCAAGGGAAATGATGGAATTCTTAGAATGAAATCCCGAAGACTCCAACAGAAGTCCGTAGTTTCCTCGGATTGCCTGGTTACTATCGAAGATTTATCCAGATTTTTCTCGAATTGCTTTTCCATTAACTTCTCTGACCCGTAAATCAGTTAAGTATGAATGGGGACCTAAGCAATCCGAAGCTTTCAAAACTCTGAAACAGAAACTGACCCAAACACCCATACTGGCTTTGCCAGATGGAAATTAAGGCTTTTCAGTATACTGTGATGTTTCACACACTAGCTTTGGTTGTGTGTTAATGCAAGGAAGGAAAGTTATTGCTTATGCTTCCCATCAATTGAAAACTCATGAAAAGAATTATACGACTCATGATTTAGAGTTGGCCGCCATAATCTTCGCATTGAAATTATGGAGGCACTATCTATATGGAGTCAAATTTACAGTGTTCATTGATCATAAAAGCCTAAAGAATATATTCAGTCAGAAAGAACTGAATATGAGGCAAAGACGTTGGATGGAAGTCCTAAATAATTACGATTACGAAATTTGTTATCATGAAGGAAAAGCTAATGTTGTAGCTGACGCCTTAAGTAGAAAAGAACATGAGAAACCTAAACGAATTCGTTCTTTAAGACTCGATCTCTAAATCGATCTTATCACTCGTATTAAGGAATCTCAGAAACTTGCTTTGCAAGAACACCCAACCTTGAGAAGGAAGGATTGGGAGGAATGATCGACCAATTGGTCAAGGGTGGTGATGGAATTCTTAGAATGAATAAAAGAAGTTGGGTTCCTATCTATGGAAATGTACGTGAAGAAATTCTTGAAGAAGCCCACAAATCTAAATACACCATGCATCCTGGAAGCGATAAAATGTACAAAAACCTAAAAGCCAATTATTGGTGGATATGAATGAAGAAACATATCGCTATCTATGTTGCAAAGTGTTTAACATGTTCCCAAGTAAAAGCTGAACATCAAAAGCCATCTAGCTTGTTACAGCAATTTGAAATTCCTGTCTGGAAATGGGAGATGATAACCATATATTTTATTACTAAACTTTCCCGAACCAGTCTTGGGAATGATACAATCTGGGTTATTGTTGATAGACTTACTAAGTCTGCTCATTTCCTTCCCATGAAAGAAACATTCAGCATGGATAAACTAGCACAATTGTACGTTAACGAAATCGTATCATTACATGGTGTGCCACTATCTATTGTATTAGATAGAGATAGTAGATTTACTTCTTGATTCTGGCAAAGTTTCCAAAAAGCTCTAGGTACAAAATTGAATCTTGGCACTACCTACCATCCTCAAATGGACGGGCAGAGTGAAAGAACCATTCAAACCCTTGAAGACATGTTAAGGGCTTGTGTTATTGATCTTGGAGGAAGTTGGGATGACCACTTACCTCTAATGGAATTATCCTACAATAATAGCTATCATATGAGTATACATGCCACTCCTTTTTGAAGCCTTATACGGTCGTAAATGTCAAACTCTGATCTGTTGGTCCGAAATAGGAGAAAATCAGTTATCCGGACCTGAAATAGTCCTGGAAACAACTGAGAAAGTTACTCAAATAAAAGATAGATTGAAAGCGGCTCGTGATCGTCAAAAGAGTTATGTTGATAAGAGACGAAAGCCGTTAGAATTCAACGTCGGTGATAACGTTTTATTGAAAGTTTCACCATGGAAAGGCATTGTAAGATTTGGGAAGAAAGGAAAATTAAGTCCTAGATTCGTAGGACCATTCAAAATCCTGAAAAGAGTTGGGCCTGTGGCCTATCAACTCGAATTACCAGAAGAAATGAATAGAGTACACGATGTATTCCATGTGTCAAATCTACGCAAGTGTTTGGCAGATGAATCTCTGGTAATGCCCCTACAAGATGTAGAGGTAGATGAAAAATTAAGATTCATGGAACAACCTCTGCAAATCGAGGACAGACAGGAAAAGAAATTGAAAAGAAAGAAATTGATTATCGTGAAAGTGAAATGGAACTCCAGACGTGGACCTGAATACACGTGAGAACTGGAGTCTGAAATGAAAAAGAAATATCCTCACTTATTTGAATGATCTCGAGGATGAGATTAAAACAAGTTGGGGAGGATGTAACACCTGCCACAAAAATGTCCAAAATTTGGCTAAGGTACAAACCACAAGTACTATAAGTGTAAATAACCTATAGATCAATGTTCAAAAAGTAGAAATCATGAAAATTCAATGGTAACGGACCGTCACAAGACGGTAACGGACCGTCACGGATGGTAACGGTCCGTTACAGGCTGGGCACGCGAACCCTGATAGCTTGCCGCGTGTCAAGTGACTCATCTTCAAAATCTGACGCGTGGAAACCCTATAACGGACCGTCACGGCCCCAGATTCACCCTGCTGCGTCACGTTTCACTCCGTAACGAACCGTCACTCCTGGTAACGATCCGTCACGACCCAAAATGACCAGATGAATCGTGAACCCTAAAATGGTGACGGACCGTCTCCACCTATAACGGTCCGTCACGGTCTCAGAACTTGCCCTATAAATAGATGGACGAGCTCATTCCATTTTCTCACACCAAAAACCATTCTCTTTTCACAATACTGTTCTAGAGCATCCCTAGGCGACTCTCGACGATCCCGGTTCGATTCCCGCTCGTTATAGTGCCCAGTGTAAGAAGAAACTCTCGAAGAAGTGCTGATACGCTAGAGAAATCAAGTTAAGAAGATAGTCTATAAGCTTTCTACTTAGAGGTTCATTCCTATAAACCAAGGTGAATACTTTATATCTCTGAAAACTTGTGTCAAACATTTTATTTACGAAAATGGCCAAATAAAGGTCAAGGGAATAATGCTCAACGTTCTTCTACGAACAAAGCATTCAGGCCATAGGTATGCGTAAAACTTGCAAGGGATACACAGGTCTCGGGTGAAATTCCCTGATTGCGGCTGATGCTTGTCTTATAACAACTTCAGAGGCAAACCTGCCCATTGTTATAAGACATGACGCAAGTGTATACTGTGGTGCGATTGAACAGGACGGGCCTGCTGAATGTGTGGATTGAACATGAAGTTGTGATTATGAAATTAATACTTGTTTGTGCCAAATGATTTTAAATGTCAAGATAATTGTATTCACCGGCGTTCGCACTGACGTTTTATTTTCAAAATATTTTTAGAAGTGAATAAACTGAAATAAGAACGAGGTATGGGCAGACATCAAATCTGACCCAATAAAAGAAAATGTGAGAGGCAGACATCAGATCTAACCTATGAAAAGGAAAGACTTACACGTTGGATTCTCATGCCTCGTGTGTAGAAAATCCTAAAGAAAAGAAAAGGGAGATATGACCAAGGGATTGATCAACCCTGGGTAGTACTATTTTCGGTGGCTGTAAATGTATTTGATTTCAAACACTGTTTTGTAATCAAAATGAAAAAGATATTTAAATCCCTATGTTTATGAAGTAAATATAAAACTTTTGTCTTCCAACTGAGTTTTGATATTTACAAATACAATCCTTGAGGTTAAAAGAATGTTGAAACGATCCTTTTGAAAAAGACTTTCCTGTATTTATAAAAACTCTGAAATCAAAGTTCAAATATGATACCAATGTCGCACGCGTCCAGGGGGTGCCTGGGGCGGGGTGTGACACCTGACTTCTACGAGGTTTATCTCACTTAGCAAGGAAACTTCAAGCTAGGTAGGATGGTAATAAATCTTTTTTCGCGTGATCTTTCCTTCTCAAATCTCCATAAATGCCTAGCAACGGTCTTGGGTCGAGTATGAAGGTCTGGGGTGCGGGTTTTGGAACTTTCTCTCTCTAGCTTCACACTCTCTCTCTCTAAGCAATGGTGAAGATGATGATGGAATGAGGGAGAATGAGGAGGAGATGCAAGGGTTTTGTTACCCTCTTTGCGCCTTCCTTGCTCGGCCCAAAACCCGTACCCACAAGCCCGTCATGTTTTTCATTATTTCCCGAACCTCGTTCGAAATCTTTATTTCCTATTATTATCATTATTTTCAGGATGTTACATAAGTTTTAGAAATCGATTAGAGTTGATGAAAGGTCTTGGGGTTAAGAAGTGTTCCACTCTTTCAATTTGTTGAGGAGATCGTTGTCGGTTGATATCTCTCTGATTTTTTCTTCCATCGCACACCGTCTAGGGTTTCTACATGACTGATTCGGGAAGTTGTTTTCTCAAATCTGTGTTTTTTCGTTGCTTCTTGGTGACCTTCAACCTGGACGCCTATAACAAATTTTGCGTGGTTAATGATTCTCGCAGAGTCCTTGGTAGAAACAATTGAGTCAATAACTGGAAACGATCTTACCTTCTGCTGTTGTGAAGATTTCTTTAAAAAGGTTGATTGATATGTTGTATTGGTCGGTTTTCTGTTCTTGACTGTGTAACCCTAAGTGAAGGTTACAAGTCTTGAACTCCTTGCTGGAACACCCTAATTTAAGTGTCACTCTAGTGAGTTCGTTCCATCTCGTGTATTTTCTATCATTTACTTTCTTGTCACACGAATTGCATGCTTAGGCGTATTTGGCTGGGTTAGGAGGACCAGTTTTGGTTTATACCGAGGAAAGACACACCTTTGGTTTCATGTGTGCATTTTTTTATGCTTGTATCTTAGTTGAGATTTCTGTGGTATTAGTTGTGCTCTCTGTGCTGACTTAATCTGGTGTTGTATGCTTGACTATGTGTTTTCTTTATTAAATAGTCTAATTTCACGTCTCACTTGTTAAGACTTGTCTAAACACCGTGAGTGTGAAGAATCTGGACACTGACCAGGCTTCGTTGTTCTATCGAGATTTTTTTTTTTTTTTTTTTTTTTGTTTCTAATAATCAATGAGATTAACGGCAAGAAGTACCAAAATTACAAACTAATGGCAGGTATCGAGATTAGATTGTTTGTTTGCTTCTTCTTGTATGGTTCTCTTTGATTAAAGTGTCGTCTGGTTCTGTGGTAATTTCTGAAATTCCGGTTAGTAAGTTTAAAGCAAGTGATTCTAGTAGTCTAATTGTGGTAAACATACGATAAACGGAACTTGTGTGAATTCTACTGATTCTGATTGTGCTTACTTAAATTCTCAGTTATGTGAGTGAGATGCTTTATTCTTGAAACCTGATTCAAGGTTAGGCTTTTTATCCTTGTAAGATTTTAGTGTCATTTTGAAGAAGATTTTGAGGTTTGAATGTTGTAGTAGTCTTATACAAATTTGAGAGGTTCTTAATCTTGTAGTATTTTTTATTAATCTTGGTGGCAAGTTATTTAACTTGGCCATTTTTGTTTGAATTGTGTTACATGCTTAATTTGCCAGTTACCAACTTGTCATTAAATCTGATATCATATAGTTGTAAACTTAGAAAGTGTCTTAGGTTTGCATATGGAGTATTACCTCTTAATTTGAATTGAAATGTGATAAATGATTATACTAAATGGATATGTTAATTTTTAAAATTTTGCTATACTGAAAGTTTGAGAATGAAGTGATGGTTTTACAAGTTGAATTCGTTTGAGAATGAAGTGATGGTTTTACAAGTTGAATTCACCATGTATTACAGGTTTAACATTAATTATATTTCTGAAGATTGTGCTACATGAGAAATTTGGTTTTGTGATCAATCTATAAAATTCGAAATATTCTTCATCATAGAACTTATCAAAGTTCACGGGTTTGTTGTTTAGTATGTGTTTGTATCATATGTATACTATCTAACTATCTTGTTTGAGTAACAAAAAACATGTTCTTACAATCTTGTAGAAGTGAGGTTTATTATTAAACACATACATGTTTGGTCTAAATGAATGTTTGTAACTTTCATGATTTGCATATGACTATACGTATGGATATCATTGTGTATTCTTCAAGTAATGTGTTTAAATTTTTTCTATTTAGACCGCACTTGTTGTGAGCCTAATTATGTGTTCTCTTTGTTTTGAACTTTGTCTTTATTCTGAGTTTCAAACTCATATAACTAGATGAACAACAGAAAATAACTAATTCACAAATATAAATCGATAACTCAACACTTGAATTGCTACTTTTAACAGATAACGGGATTAAATGGGAATGGGTATGGATTTCTAAACCATAATCTTTTAGGTGGGTTTGGAGGATACCCAATCTTATGGTATCAACCTCATTCTTTCAAACCATACACTTAAAATAACCATATTCGAAACTACATCAAACACATAGTTTCAAACCAAGTTACCAAACACCTGCCACACACTTTTGATAAACAGAATGATCTTTGTTTGAATATTAGATTTCACTCTAGACATGGAATGATAGAATTGCAATATCAATTCAACCATTACTTCTAATTATAAGTAAACATTCAATCAAGGCAAACAAGACAATTCTGTTGTGAAAGTATGCCACTTCACCCTTTATTATATTTGATTTGATTTTTATAAATATTTGAATTTTGAAGGGATGCCAATTGGTTATAAATGTTCTAATTCTTTCTGCATTTCCCCTTTTGATGACATGATGAAACTGAAATATACATAAAACTAGTTGGGTCATTTATGATAAATACTATCACACTTTATTTAAGTCAATTACACATCCTCTACCGGTCCGAAGACAAACAAATAAAAATAATCTAAGAACAGTGGATAGTTCAAATGGAAGAATACATTTCGACTGGACTATTGGCCCGAACTATGTTTTCTCTGGACCAATGTTTGTCTGGCTAGTAGATTGGGTTCGTCTGACCATTGTTGGTTCGGATGATTATCTTGAACCTAATAATGGTCTCATGTCTTAATCTTGAATTATGTAATGGAAATTAGTCTCGAACAATGATAAAAAATTTCTTTTGGATATTACCATGTTTTTGACGGGTTTTTAATTTGTGTCATGATTATCCTTTTTAGTACTAGTCTATTTGGGTTCATGATGGTTTGCTTGACCCGCATGTCTTATTCTTTATAATCTTGTCTTTGGTTAATTGGACTTTGTGGTTCACTACGTGTTTTAACTTGTATTATTGATTTGAGTGTTCTTGAATATCTTTAACAGCCACGTATGTTTGTCTCTTGTGTAAGAGATGTTATGAAATTGTATCTAATAAATCTTTATGGTTGTGTCTTTGCAATCCGGTATAGTTAGTGTTATTTTGTTGATATCAGGTTCGTCTTTTGAATCTTGTGATTCGGTATTATATGTGAAGTTGTAAAAGTTTTTCATCAAGTCAAATTAGTCTTTAAGTTCTGCACTTGTCTTGTCTTCAGACGTGGTTCTGAGTTTTTTTTAAAAGTGATGTGGCCTTTATTATTTCTTATTAGATATGTTTATGATAGTCTTATAAAATCATATGATTCTTTCTGTCTTAATCAGAATTGGTTTTCTTATTTCTTTCTTTTTGTGGTATTACAAAAATTTGGTATATGTCTTAGTCTTGAAAGTCATGTGACTTTATGTTTTGTCAAATGTATATCTGATTTCTGTTATACAATCATATTATTCTGTGTGGTAGTTGGATATGTTTTATGATTGTTTTTCTTCTGTAATTAGTACAGAATATTATGTACCTTGAAGGTCTGTTGAATGTGTTCTTTGTCATTGATGAAACTAATGATTCATTAATTGATTAATGATAACCTTATTGTTGTTTTTTGTCGTCTATGCTTAAAACAGTCTTAAGTATTATACATTGAATGGCATTTTGTTTGATAACAAAGTTTTTTATGAAATTGATCAGGGAAAAAAATCTTAGTTGTTCTTAAATGATTTCAAAGATGGTTTCTCGCATCACAACATTTTATTCTCCACCCAAAAGTCGTATTTTACACATTGAGTGTGTGTTTATTTAGATTGGTTCTCTAGGGTTGTTCTTGTTTTGAATCTAGATGGTATTTTTAGTTCTCTTTTAGATTCATTACATTGGTGTCTCATCTAGTCTAATTCAGAGTTTCTTTTGGTTAGATTACTAGAATATGTCTCATTGTGGTTCATATTCGTTATGTTCTTGAATTTTTTTGAATTAAATAAAGAGGATGATTATTTGAAGTTTATATATATAGAGAGAAGTTTTTTTTACAACTTGTATTTGTCTTGAAGTATTGGAAAAAAGAAAGAATCTTGTTTCAAAAGAATTTGCATGTTGATTTAAGTGTCATAAACAAGAAAAAGTATTTGAAAATGTGAAATAAGCGTTGTGTAAAATTCAAAAGAGCCAGTGGGCTGCATGTTTTATGTGTTTGATCGACATCTTAATAAAGTGTTCATATTATTCCCTTCTGTCTTCAAGATTTGAGAGGTTTAGTTTTTTGATCAACTTGTTGAGAGATCTGTGCACATCCTATGTTTTAATAGTGATTTTGAGTTGTTTTCGGTTTTTGGTAGTCATTTAATTCATTTGTGTTTCTTGAGTTCATAAAAATCAAAGAGTTTTTTTTTTGGTAGTCATTCAATTGTTATTGTTGTTGAGGCATATTTTTAGACTAAATCATATTAAGTGTCTAGGGAAGTTATATTAATCTATTTTTTGGTATTTTTTAATGTGTTTTTTTGGCAATTTGTGATTTTGTTTACTAATTCAATATCAGGTATCTTTTTTAAATAAAAGTATGTGGTTTTGTCATTTGTTGGCTCTCATTTAAAGTACGAGTTATATGGTTTAAAGGAAAAGATTGGTTTTTGAAAGAATAGAGTACTTGTTAATGACAGTTTGTTTTTTTATTGGAATTGTTAAGATTTTTTTTATTGGAATTGTTAAGACAGTATCTGCTGAGTTAGAAAAAAAAATCACGGGTAATTTTTACGAAAGGCTTGCTGCTGAATCAGCATGAAGTTTTAACAAGCCGGTTAGGTATGT
The DNA here is from genome assembly GCA_023525975.1 of Smallanthus sonchifolius. Classification (NCBI taxonomy): domain Eukaryota; kingdom Viridiplantae; phylum Streptophyta; class Magnoliopsida; order Asterales; family Asteraceae; genus Smallanthus; species Smallanthus sonchifolius. Next base: position 63,629,659 of record CM042037.1, on the reverse strand, counting down.
ACAATTGTTTTGGCCTATAAAATTGGGAGGGGGGGGGGTTGTTGAAAATTTATATATTTCTTGCTCACAATTTTATAACATATTCATTAGTTGTTTCATATACATGGATATGGCTGAGCTGAGATAATAAGGCTCATCTTTGAATAGAAGATTAGCTTAATGGACATGGACTTGCCGGTAGATGGGCTACTTTGCTGGGCTGCTTTTAATTAGAGTTGGGCTTGCTGGGATCAATTTATAAGAACCGGAACCGGTTCTTGAGAATACCCGATTTGTGCACCTCTAGGGATCGGTGTCCAAAGAGTGTCTGTTGATTATGACCCGGACGACCCGTTTATTCTCTAAGAAACACGCACGTCGTGGGTATTTTTGTGTGAGATGGTATTTTTGTATGTTATGATTTATTACAAAAAAAAAATTATGTATTTAGATGAGGATGTGTGAGATGGTATTTTTGTGTTTAACTCAAACTTTCATAAAAAGTTACAACCACTTATAAGTTTCTTTTCAAGTCCATGAATAATTGTGAACGAGACATGTTTTTAATATAAGAGTAGCAAAAGTATTTATAAGCATTTAACTAAAATATCATAGTTTTAATATAAACTACTAACTTATCCTCGTACGATAAAGCGGGAAACATGTATGTTATGATTTATTACAAAAAAGATACTCCGTTTAACTAAAAGATATAGCCGTAAAAAAATAAGTTATATATTTCCGTAGTAAAACTAATGAGAATTTATGAACGAAATAAAAATGATTAGAGTAATTAAAATGCTTAAGGGGAAAAAAGTATAAAGAGATTTTAACTAAATCAATGTCCTTATCTTGTTTAAACTTTAAACTTGCTTCTTAAATTATTTAACTAAATATCAAACGTATTAAGAGTTGAATCAATGAGAAGTTTATTTCTAGTGGTATTATATTCAACTAGTTTTTACCCCCGGCGCTTCGCGGCGGGAGTTTGGTTGTTATTGGTTTGGCTCGTTTGCGTGGAATCACAGATTCGTTATAACGTACGATACCCAAAAACACTTGAAGTTGAATACAACTGTCTTCAATAAAATTTAAACCAGAACGTTGACAAAAGAAATTATTAAGAAAACGGCGCATTCCGTTATTTAAAAAAACATAACGAACGAAAGTTATCATAGATAACGTTGTCGGGCCCATCGTCAATAAAATTTAAACGAAAGCATAGGCACAACGGTAAAAATAATGTTAATAGAAAGGAAACATAAAACTAAATAATAAAAAAAGGGAAAACAAATTAAAAAAATTACCGGTTCGGTTCGTCGAAAACCATAAGGCGAATCGATAATACCAATATCAATAATGATGTTGTTCGCCCATAATAGGTTCGGTTCGTCATGGTACCACAACGGTAACGGCACTCGATACAGGCAACGATAAAAAAAATCGATTTTGAATACAACTCCGTTTTAAAACAAATTTATATCGGAACGTTGACAAAAAAAAACGGCGCACCTGTATTTTGAAAAAAGTTAACGAACGAAAGTTTATTGAACTTATGTGGCAAATCTATAAAAAAACAAAGTTTTGAGTAAAAAAGAAAAGAAAATTAAAGCTTATTTTGAACTTTAGTGGCCAGTTTATAAAAAAAAACTTTTGTAAGAAAAAAAAAACTACTATTCATCCCCATGAAAAAAAAAAAACTACTATTAGCGGTGGAAGAGCCGGTGGTGTTCACTCACCGCTAGTAATGGGTCGTATAGTGAAACGATGGTGAATGAGGGAAACCCTAATTTGGTCTGGTGTGAAAGGGGAAAGAAGAAATGGGCGTAAAAAGGGGATGCTCACACGCATAAAAGCCATAAGCAAGAGTTGTACATGCTGCATTGCATCTTGTACACATTACTATTCTCCTCCATGTGTTTTACCCCCCGCGCTTCACGGCGGGAGTCTGTTTGTTATTGGTTTGGCTCGTTTGCGTGGAATCACAGACTCGTTATAACATACGATACCCAAAAACACTTGAAGTTGAATACAACTTTGTCTTCAATAAAATTTAAACCAGAACGTTGACAAAAGAAATTGTTAAGAAAACGGCGCATTCCGTTATTTAAAAAAACATAACGAACGAAAGTTATCATAGATAACGTTGTCAGGCCCATCGTTAATAAAATTTAAACAAAAGCATAGGCACAACGGTAAAAATAATGTTAATAGAAAGGAAACATAAAACTAAATAATAAAAAAGGGGAAAACAAATTAAAAAAATTACATGTAAAAAAAAAATCACTATTCATCCCCATGGGAAATATATATATATATAATGACACGAAAAATGCACCGTGTCACCAAACACAATATCAAAGCATGCGTAAAAGTTATAGGTACGTGTTCCACATCTATACTAATAAATAAAGGTTTAATGTGGACACTTGTCGCTTTCTCGTGTCTCCTAACATTAGTTTTCCCACCTCTCTCTCCTAATAAATGCACATCCATCTTATTAAATAATAATGTATTATAAATATATTATTAAAAAAATACTAATTATATTAAATAAGAATAAATAATAGAAAATCAAAATATAACTAATTAAAGAAAAATATTAATTTGTTATATACACACATATTTCCATTTTATATATCTCGAAACGATCATAATAGTCTGACAAGTTAAGACGTATTACAAATTTATAAGTTTTATCTTTTTTAATATACAATCTCGTGTAATACACGGGATTATAACCTACTTATACATTACAATGAAAATTATAATAACAGAATAATAGTAATAACAATAAGTTTACTAAATAGGATGTGTAACAATAGATTTGATAATAATAGTTAAAAAGAGCAATTGATTGCATATGTAAATAAACTTTTTTTAATGAGAAATTTAAACCTAATAAATAAGTAACGGGTTGATTAAATATAATATTATATATTAAGTAATAAAAAAAAATATTTTTTAAAAAATTTATACGCGTTGAATAAACCCGTAAAATACAAAATAACATGTTAACACATACACTCGTCAATATATGTTAGGAGATTTATTAATACAAATATTAGTATTTTAAAAAAAATATTATTATTAAAAGATAAAGGTGTATTTAGTAAGAGAGAGAGCCGGGAAAAAAATGATGGCAATGAATATAGCGGCGACACGTGCCATGAAAAACCTTTATTTATTATATAGTATAGATATATATACATATATATATATATATACTAGTGGGTTGGCCTGTGCAAAGCATCGGGTATCACCGAGGCTCTTTTGTAGAGCACAATCTAACTCGAACTGTCTTAAACACTGACTATATTTGGGTATTATTATTATTATAACTATGTAAATATTTAGTAATTATATACTTAATCATTTAAATAATTATAAATAATTAGCATCCAATATTTTAGCTTCATTTCATTTCCGCAATAATTGAATATCCACAGCTTCAACTTCAGTCTGTAGCTTGATTTAAGCCGTAAAACCTTAAACGTTTTTTTCCAGTTTGGTCAGTCGGTCGTTCCGATCAACATGGCGGGTTTGGTGTGAAGATTTTTAAAACGGTAGTTAACGGTTTGTCTCTGAAGTTTTAAAATTTTAATTATTATACATTTTATTAAAAATAGATGATAATAAACAGTAAACCCAACCAATGGGGTGCTGCCACACCCACACGTAGGTGACAATGAACATTTTTAATTATTATACATTTTATTAAAAATAAATAATTATATGAAATTGATTGAGAGCAAGAGTGAGCGTTAGCGTAGTTGGTTCGCGTGCCACACCCACACGTAGGTGGCGCTGGTTCGAGCCCAAACCCCAACCCCAACCCCAACCCCAACCCCACCCCCCGCGGGCGCGGCCAATTCTTCCCTTTTTCAAGCTACTTCTTCTATTTATTTATTTATTTGTTATATACATATACAAATGGAAGCGGATGTAGAACAGAAATGGGCGCCGACCCAGATGGTTCGTGCGCCGCACCCACATGCGCACACACACGGTTCAGGTTCGGAAACCCCCTGCTGGTTCTTCCCTTTTGCAATTATTATTCTTTTTTTTTCATTTCCTTATTATTTAACTAAAAATACAATTATAGTTTTTGAAATGTTAAATTAACTTAACTAATCACCTATTATTTTTATAAAAAAATTACAATTTTAGTCTTTAAATTATCTAAATCTTTATAGTAAATTTTGAGAATATTTTGTTTTCTCTTATAACTTGTAAAATAAGAAATTTTATAAAACTTAATACTTAATTTAAATAGTATTTAGTTATAAAAATATAAATTTAAATCTTAATTTTAAGTATTATAAATAAAATAAATAATTAATGTAGTGAATTAAACAATCTCATGTGCTTTAAATAATGGTAATTATTGAGTGTTGGCCTTTAATTGTGGGGTTAAATGGTAATTAAACACATTTTATGCATTGGTAAGGTGTACCTTATGCACAACAATTTGTGTTAGGTATCTTAAAATTTTTAGAAAATTACAATCATTTCCTTACTATATGTTTTATATAGTAGTATAAATATAAATATAAATATAGATATAGATATATATTAATTAACTAAAAAAATATATTGATAAGTGGATAGAAAAATCTAAGTTCGTAAAAATGAGGGATCATTTTTGTTATTTCCTCAACTTATGGATAAGGAAAAATCTACAACCCTTATCACCACCAATCATAAACCATTCCATTTGACAAAACAAACACACCCTCAAACAACTTGATCAAAAACCAAATCCACAATCCAATTCCATGGCCACCGTTTTCTCACCTTCAGCACTCTTCACCACCACTACCACCACCACCGCATCCTCCCCCACTACCACCACCACCACCACAACCCCAACTTCAAACAAACCCCACCTCTCCATCCGATCCACCACCAAACTACACTTACCTAACATAACCACAACAGCACTAACCGCAGCTGCACTAGCTGCAGCCACCATCATATCCACCACCACCCCTCCTGCCCTAGCGGCTGAACCGTACGCCACATACTATGGTACAGCTGCTAGTGCCGCTAACTACGGCGGCTACGGTGGAAATTCAGACAAAAAAGCCTCAGCAGAATACATCTATGATATCCCAGAAGGATGGAAAGAAAGACTAGTTTCAAAAGTTGAAAAGGGAACCAATGGAACCGATAGCGAGTTCTACAACCCGAAAAAGAGAACCGAGAAAGAGTACCTCACCTTTCTTGGAGGGCTCCGGCAGTTAGCTCCAAAAGAAGCAGTTTTAAACAACTTGGCACTTTCGGATGTGAATTTGCAGGATTTGATCGCGGGTGCGGATAGTGTGAACTCTGAAGAGACTAAGGATGAAAAGGGGCAGGTGTATTATGTGTACGAGATCGATAGCGCTAGCGCGCACAGCTTGATCTCGGTTACTTGTGCCAAGAACAAGTTGTATGCACATTTTGTGATGGCACCTGCAGCTGAATGGAAGAAGGACCAGGAGACATTGAAGCATATTCATGAGTCATTCAAGACTGTTGGATAGAATAGAGATCATATATCAAGTGTTTGAGCTATACATATTGTTAATGTACTAAATCTTTTTCATTAATTACAAAGTAATATGATCAATCGTACACTTACTGCATGCTTAGTTTGGGATTAAATGGTGAGTTGAACTAGAATCTTATGCTTCTTTACTTGCATGGTTTACATTCTTGTGCTATTTTGGAGCCACTAGATGGTTTGATACAATATTATAGGACATGTATATTGTTGCCCTGACCGATTAATACTTAGACGAAGAACATGAACACAATCATATGAACACAATAGTTGCTCTAATAATCTAAATATATATACACGAATTCTGGGTACATTCTTCTGTTTACAATCAATCCTATTTATACTACTAAACTGAATCATCACGCCGCTTCCTTGAACCATTGCATTGCTTCGATTTTGAACTGCTGCACACACAAGCATATCGTCGCGTCCTTTTGCCAAATCAATCCTATTTATACTACTAAACTGAATCATCACGCCGCTTCCTTGAACCATTGCATTGCTTCGATTTTGAACTGCTGCACACACAAGCATATCGTCGCGTCCTTTTGCCAATCGCCGCCTTCAAGCAGTTTGTAGGTTGTAGGGTTTGGTTTTGACACATCTAGTCCCTCTAAATACAAGTCTTTACAATAACTAATCTAAATTCATTTATCCATTAATTACATAACTAACCCCTAGACTTAATAACACAACTATATTTTGTTTAATATCCAATCATTACGATAGTAACATCCTGTAGCGACGAAATTTTTTTACCCTATACCGACGACTTGTCGTTGGGATAGGCTATACCGACAATAAGTCGTCGGTACAGGGTTCGTCGGGATTGCTTCGTACCAATAGCTCAAAGGTGTCGTCGGTATAGGTGTCGTCTGGATAGACTGACCTATATCGACGATATGTCCTCGCTATAGGGTCTATTTAAAATATTCAAAAAGAAAATCTATACTGACGACATGTCGTCGGTATTGGGTTGGGGCCTATACCGACGACATGTCGTCTGGACAGACCCAATTTATACCGACGACATGTCGTCGGTATAGATTTTTTTCATTTTTTTAAAGAATTTTTGGAAAAGACCTATCCCGAAGACATGTCGTCGGTATAGGTCTTTTCTTTTTTTTATATTTTTTAAATTTGCAAATTTTTCCAGAAATATAAAATTTTCTAAAAACAAAAACCTGCAAATCAGATAATTCAAACATTCAAATCCAAAACATATTGTTCGATACACAAAGTTGTTCGACAAACCAAATATTCAAACATAAAGTTGTCCGACACACAAACATGCAAATTGTTCAAACATTCAACAATAGCTCCAACAACAAAGGCATAGGCAACAACTCCAAGTTAATTATCATCGCTACTAGTTTGACATTCCCACTCGACGCATTTCGTCCATTTTCCATTGCATTTCAAGCATTTGTTGATTATGCACACGACGTTCTTCCTCTCGTTGGGCTTCGCGTTGTTGTTGTTCTTGAAATTGTTGTTGAATGTGAGCCACACCCTCATCCACTTCTTGCCAATGGGGTTGTGGAGGGGGATACTGAAAACATCAGGTGTGGGATTACTCACCACACGACCAACACCAGGGATATGACCACGCCGATGACCCAATGCACGCTCCATTCATGCAAACTCATCGACAACAGATGAGTTACCACCAGACTCGGCATAGGATCTTGCATACTCCTCTTGAATTCGGTCATGCATTAAATAATGTAATAAACAATCACTTGACTATTTTACTATAATTCGACAGCATAACTAATAAAGACCAAATTACTAATTCCATCATACATACAAACATACATACACATACATACACATACATACAAAATCATAAAAATCTTATATCTAAACCAAATTTCATCATAAATTAGTAATTAAAACGAGTAATTACCTTCACAAAACTACAAATCCAAGAAATGTTGAACAAAATTAAACAAAATCATACAAAATCACAAAACTCCTCAAAAACCTAACAAAATTAAACAAACAAAACTTTAAAATCTTGAACAATTAGCTAAAATATGAAACCCGGATGTTAGCTCACCTTAAATCCCGAGAGTTTTGTGAAAAATTGCTCCTAAAAAGCTTAAAAACCTCAAAATCGCCGGAGAGAAGAGTTTGGGAGAGTTTTTTTTGGGGGGGGGGGTTTGGGTGGAAATGAGAGTCTGCCGTCTGTTTTCCCTATTTGTTCCAGCTAACATGTCGTCGGTATAGGCCTGTTTGTCGTCAGCATAGGTAGCCTATACCGACGACATGTCGTCGGTATAGGATTTTGTAGGATGTTTGACTGGTCAACAAATTAAAGACCCTATACCGACGACACGTCGTCGGTATAGGGTTTTTCAGATTTTTTTAATTTAAAAAAAAATTACCACGAAAAGTTTAATAAATAAAAAAAAGGAAAAAGAAAATCAAAATTAACCTATACCGATGGCATGTCGTCGGTATAGGTTTTCCCCAATAATTTATTGGGCGCCAGTTTTCCCTCCAATCTGGCTCTACCATGTCGTCGGTATAGGGTCTCCCCTATTAAATTTTGGGTTTGGCATAACCCGACGACATGTCGTCGGTATATGGTGACCTATCCCGACGACAAATGTCGTCTGGATAGGCGGCGTCAGGACAGAGTCATATCCTTGTAGTGAATACTCCCCCTTAAACTAAATATAGTTTAAGCGAGGTCTTCATCCTTTCTTGATCCAACTTCCCATCACAACAGTGTTGGTTCATAGTCCTCCTGGATCAAATTCGCCTCATCCTTTTTTTCCCACTTTGGACATTCATTGCTAAAATGCCCAAGTTCATTGCATTTGAAACACCTTACATTGCTCTTATCTCGTTGTACTCGTCCATCACCTCGACCTCTTCTGGACCCCCGACCTCTACCTCTGCCACGTCCTAAGTCTTCCCGATTCGAGCTTCCACAACCGCAATGCTCACATATATGGTGCTTAGTCTTCTCTTTCCCGTCTGCTTTGGTCAATAGCAATCTACTAGACACGTCATCCTCTTTAGTTTTCTTCTTGGTGCGTTCCTCGAAAGTCTTCAGTCTTCCCACCGCTTCTTGGAATGGCATCGTCTTAAGATCAGCAAACTGTTTAATTGCAGCAATAATTTGAGTAAACTTTTCTGGTACTGAACCCAAAAGTTTTCGACCCAATCTTTTGTCATCCATTACATGTCCAAGATTGCTTGCTTGTGATGCAATATCACTAATCTTCCCGGCATATACATCAAGTGATTCATTAACACCCATTTTTAAAGCTTCAAACTGCGACTTAAGTGTTTCTAACCGAGCCTCTTTAACCCTGTCAACCCCTACATGTCGAACCATTAACGTGTCCCAAATTTCTTTTGCTGAAGTAAGATTTGCAATCTGCAACACCATATTTTCTGGAATTGCTTGATATAACATGGCAATTGCTTTGTTGTTGTTATTCTCATTTACTTCAGTTCCCGCTTTCGGTTCAACTGCATCCCATATTCTGTGGAAATTAAAGATTGCCCTAATTTTTACAGCCCAAATGGTGTAATTTGTAGAGCTTAACACGGGGCATTGAAAGGTCATTGTCGTTCCGCCCTCTCTTACTGATATGTTGCTTTCGATCTTCTTCGGTGTCTCTTCTCCCATTGACCCTTTGATTTTTTTTTCTTTCCTATCTTTATTGGTTTTTCGGTTGCTTCTGGCGAATCAAAACCTTTTTCCCTCAAGTACTAAACTGGTTTCTTTGGTTTCCTAGGCCTGATCAAACCCGCCTCGCTGTTGAAAGTCAAACCTGCTTCGCTGATGACAGTCAACTCCGCTTTTTGCAAATGAAAATCACTCCCGCTCCTCGCTATTGACAATCGAACCCGCTTCTCCGTTGTTTATCTTAATCACCCAAACCAAATTTTCTAAAACCAGTGTTATCCCTCTAACAATCAAATTTCCCTCCTTGTTTTGTATATCCCGTTTTCTAAAGTGTACCCACTTAAAACAATTTTTCAAACTTTCCTACTTTCTAACCCAAAGGATTCTCAATCTTAATCCAGTATTTCTACTCAATTTAATGTGGTAAAGAAAAGAAATACGTATATGAACGTTAGGAAATCGTTGGTCTCCAATAGCTTGTCTGGTAATTCCCTTTTGTATTCTTTTTTGATTTTGATTCTTTCTTCACGCAAACAGACACCAAGGCACTTCTGTTTTCTTTTTTCTTTCTATGTTGCAGCAATTACTAACACCAAAAGGAACACAAAATTGTTTATGTTCCTACAAATTCTCTACCTTCAATTAATGTCCTCTTCCAATTTACGCACCGATATCGAACCTTTGATTTCTTTCTGTCCCCTTCGAATTTCTTCCTCAACACCACTTGTATCTTTGAACAAAAACACCAATTTATCTCCCCTGTGATCGATTACTCCAAGAATCAACCACCATCGTAGCCTTCTAAGCACTGGTTTCACTTCAAACCAATCCCAATCAAAGGTCAAAGTCTGTCCTTCCTTTGTTCCTGTGTTCGTCCTTATGCCTTGTTTCGTTCTCGTTCCGTTCCCCGGTTACACTGATATAACCAATTTGCAATCACGGGTCTTAAATTACAAATTCAAAAAACTTGTCTTTCGGTCGTTCCTAAACCACGTCTGGCCTTCAATGAAATAATTGCAGCGAGTATTAATCCAACCCAGCTCTGATGCCACTGTTGCCCAGACCGATTAATACTTAGACGAAGAACATGAACACAATCATATGAACATAATAGTTGCTGTAATAATCGAAATATATATACACGAATTCTAGGTACATTCTTCTGTTTACAATCAATCCTATTTATACTACTAAACTGAATCATCAATTCGCTTCCTTAAACCATTGCATTGCTTCGATTTTGAACTGCTGCACACACAAGCATATCGTCGCGTCCTTTTGTCAATCGCCGCCTTCAATCAGGTTGTAGGTTGTAGGGTTTGGTTTTGACACATCTAGTCCCTCTAAATACAAGTCTTTACAATAACTAATCTAAATACATTTATCCATTAATTACATAACTAACCCCTAGACTTAATAACACAACTATATTTTGTTTAATATCTAACATATATCGGTTGTACTGGAAAATACTCACGAGATACGAAATTTGGCTTGGTTTCGAGAGGCGGTCATACTAAATCGGGCTTGTTTCTACTAATGATGTATAACACGACACAAGTAGACGAAACCGTCTATGTTAAGAAACCCATGATCACAAAATATGAACATAACATCTTAGAGCAGGAAAGAGACCAAATGTGCATTTAGTGGCAAGGCAAATATCTTTTAGATAGGATGTGTTTAATAATAAGTTTGTTTCATTATAAGAAGCTTTATAATAAGCAAATAATCCTTTATGATCAGTCAGATGCTAAATCTTCTCTATCGTTGTGCGACTCAAAGAAATCTTTTCTAGCATTGTGCAACTCAAAGAAATGTTTCAACAAGCACGACATGAATGCTTTGAAATTGGTTGAAAGGCGAAACCAGTCTATATTAAACAAATATTTTTTTTATAAATGGGCCCAAAATATTATGTTGCTTCACATGGGGGCCAATCTACAAAAACATATCACAAGGCAGACAATCGCCATTGCCAATGACGATAAAATGGAAATCATAGGCTTGTCAGCACCAATTCTGACTATGTGTACCATCTCGTCATTGGCAATGACGAGGTTTGCTTGAAGCTCGCCTGTAGTAGGGACAATGTAACTTAACCCACAAGCCTAAACATCTTTTTAGACCTAGCCATTGGAATGAGAATTCATCCTGCAAAAGCTTAATGTATGTTGTCTTTTTCCTTCATGAACCTCGCCATTGGCAATGGCAAGGTGTTTGCATTGTCTAATCACCTTGAAAAGCTTAAAGGATTCCCTCTACAAAAGTTTAATGGATTCCACACTTTATGATGCTCGCCACCGGCAATGACGGGTTTCTTTAAGCCTCTCTCGCCACTATTAAACGCGACGGAATGGAAAGTCACACTACCAATTCACATCTACATTTCATCTCTATCTTTTGCTTTTATATTTAACACAACAAAATGGCTTCGAGTTTTACACGTGGTCTGCGGTCTGCTTATTAACAACCTTTTGTTTTTAAGCGGGAGGCACAAAGCGGGTTAGTACTTCAATAATCAACAAAATGAAGATGGTGAAGGTGTCTAAAATAAGGTGCGGGGACGCTAATTTTTGGAAACACATCAAAAAGAATCCTATCACCGTAAGAGTAATGGAAAAAATAACTTTGGCGGGTTTTAGTGGGGTCATCAAGTGTGGAAATCAAAAACTTGACCATCTATTGACGTCCTGAAACATACACTTTTCACCTACTGATCGGTGAAGTCACGGTAACCCTACAAGATATTCAAGTTTTATGGGGTTTACTGGTTGAGGGTAAGGTTGTCTCCCGCATGGATCATCCTATGACGGGTGATTAAATTGAAGATACGTTCATGTTTTTGACGGGTTGCACCCTAACACCTACTGCTAGGACTAGGAATAAAATAAACTTGTTGTTTCTAAACTAAACTTATTATGTTATTAAAGTACAGGGGTCTTTGAGTCATTATTCATAAGTACAGTTTGGAGTCTATTATGTATTTGTTGTTAGTTAGAGGGTCAGTTTGTAACAAATGAAAGATTGTAACTATATAGAATGCATAAGGTTGTAATGGTTGACGAAACCATTGCGTCTGTTTGAAAGCGTATACATACACATGAACAAAAATTGTCAAAATTGTAAAAAGAATTCAGGAAGTAAAGTTCGTTTATGTATTTCTATCTTGTTCATATTGAATTCGTTTTGTTCTCTGATTACCAACGGAATTCATATCGAATTCGAATCCAACTTAAAAAATATAAAATTCGAATAACTATATTCGATTAATATAAAGAACCCGAAATTAGATTCGATAAACACCCATATATAGTAACCAGGGAGTACCCTATAGAAGATACAGTCTAGAACATGAACACAAAAGATCAAACTACGTGGTACTAATATTGTACCATTAAAAAAAACTTTCTAAGTGAGTATAAACATTAAGAAATAAGTTAATTCTCAAAAGAGTGAAAAAACAAAGAACAACTAGAAGTCATGGAAGTTGAATTTCATTTGTGAAGAAATTAGACTTGTGAAAAATACATACTGCCTAAAGAAAAAAAACCAGCTGAATGTTAATGGGTATTTACTATAAAATACATAATAGGTATCCTGAAAGATAAAAAAGCTTCCAAACATATGTGATAAACTACTTAGAGACCTTTTTACCGGTAGCTAAACTTAATATGATCTGTGTTTTATTCTGTGTAGCAGCAAATCAAGATCAAGATTGTCCGCTTCAATTTGAATGAAAAAGTATACATGGAAGATTAACCCAAATTTAGAGAGAGTTTCAAAAGTGGAGAAGTATGCAGATTAAAGAAAGCATACTATGATCTCTAACAGTCAACTAGAGCATAGTTTGACAAGTTTGTCGTGGCTATGAAAAGATACGGGTACACACAAAGTAACTCAGAACACAACTTTTATTAAAAAGCATAAGAGACAAAATAATTTGTAATTTTTTTTTAACTGAAAAACAATGTTAATTTTATAAAACATAAGGAGATTACAATAAAGTGACAGGTAAACGGGCAACAAGTTACGACGCAACCCCCTTTTGGATAGCGAAACTATACTTACTATAAACAAATCTTTGGGTCTTAGGGGCCGAAAAATAGCACAGGTAATAGCACACAAGAACTGGAGCGTCTTAGAAACAACTTATTCTCACAATTTGAGGTGATCAAAGACCGAGAAGTTTAAATTATTTCATTGGAATTGAAGTAATACGCTTTACCAAGTAAATCTCATAAAGGAAATACATCTAGGATATCCCAATATGGCGATTGAACTGCGAAACAACATAAACACATAAGAACCGGACATGACCACTACAAGTAATAACACACAAGAACCCTAGTGTCTTAGAAAGAATTTATCCTCAAAATTGGAGATGAAAGACCTAGGAGGTTTAAATTATTTAATTGGAATTGAAATAATATGTTGTACCAAGTGAATCTTTTATCTCACAAAGGAAATACATATTGGATCTCCTAGCTAAAATGGCTATTGGACTGCATAACAACACCGAGACATGTTAGAGAACGATATAAGAGGCTAGTAATGGAACTAATATATCTAGCACCTAGAGATGAGATCGACATATGTAGTGGGAATTGTGAGCTAGTTTATGCACAAACCTAGTAAAGATCATATCGACACGCCTATCCATAGATACTTAGAATCATGCCTTGAAAATGGCATCCAATTTAGCTAAAATGGGCATATTGATGTCTAGCATATACTAATACGGACTAGGCTAGAAAACAAATTGGAAGATCCATACAATAATACTTTATATTTGTAGGAGGGGGAGCCTAGTAACCATGAGAAGCAAAACACAAAAAAGTTGAATTCAAGGGTATTGCAAAACGTATGTAGTAGATATAATTAAAAAAAAATTAATGACAAAGATAGGTATGCGAGATCAACTACCAACTTGAACTTGAGGAGTGTTTGCAATGATCAAGACAAACAAAGAAATGAATTATAATCATAGTTGTAATCAATAGAATAAATAATTTTAATCAAAGAATTTATTTAGATAAGAATTAACCTTATTTAGGTATAAAAAAAGTTTCTTCTCTTTATCTCTACATCCAATATCAATCTCTTGGAGATTAATGTAAATAGAAAGTAAGCGAGACTTATCATTTCATATATTGCTTAGGAAGACCAACTTAGACATACTCATCTTTGATCCTTTAAGTCATAATGGAGGACACCACTTAACAAAGCATCCACCAAGTATATTTTTTGGATAAATTGAAGGGAGTTATCAAATTAGGAGTGAAATTTGGCTAGTACAATGACTAAAAATGAAAAAGGGAACATCAAAGTTTGCAATTTTATACGTTCTTTTAACCAAAGGTCTAAATACTTCAATGATCATTTTGCAACAATATTATGAGTACGATGGTTGAAAATTGATAAACCAAACAATATACATAGTTCATACAACCAAACCCTAGATTTAAGTACAAGTGACATGGCCAGGAAACTGCTACAAAAAAAACATCATATCCACCCAAGTTCATAGGATCTAAGTAGCCACCATCCAAATTAAGCTCCATGCATATGTTCTACCTCAGATAACATGCCTTCATCCTCATCATCTTCTTGTTCTTGAAAGACATCTATACCAGAAGCACCATCATGGCCATGGCCATGACCAAATGCCTTAACATGATCCTTTAGTGACCTTTTGTGCTTAAAGTCAGAACCACAATTACAATACCAAATCCTCCCACAATTCTTTTCATGTGTTCTCCAATCACCTTTGACTGCAATCTCCTTCCCACGTTTCCTGCACACAAATTGCTTGATTCCATGCTTTCTCTTGTAATGTGTTTGCAGTGTTCTAAAGTCTTTGAGTGGTCTTGACCTAGGATGGTCAATATGGTGCTTGCACCCTGGTGCACAACAGTAGCATGGCAGCTTTAGCATTGTTGTGGCATGTGACCCCTTTAAAGACTCCGGTCCCTTTCTATATTGTGATCCATGTCCCCACATATGCATCTGCTTTTAAGTTTTAATATACATACAGAAATTAACATGAAATTTGGTATTGACACAGGCTTTTTTCTTTAGGAGATAGTGGTTACTATAAAGTACACTTTTTAAAAAGAAATATGATTTAGCAAACATGAAGACAATCAATTATTTAAGTGCTTTGGATTGAAGAATCTACTGACATTAACGTTGTATGTTTTTGGATCTTCACTGACCCTGCAAACATGGTGTTTTACCATGAATCTCATGATGATTTTACTTTCTCTCTTTATTTTTTACCCTTCTGACCCTGAAGTTTTCAGATATGAATAAGTTTGTACATGGGAATATCTGAACACCATGCAACAAACAAATGCTAAGGCCAGATTCTGTCTTTTTGTTTATATCCTATTTTGTCCTCCGTTAAAGATTTCAAGGTTATTATTAATGTTTGATGTACAATATATAAGCTGAAATTGTGATCCAGCAAATCAGGAATAATAGTTATGAAAATTTACAATGTTGACTTGATATATTTTTAAAAATTCTTTGCAAGAATCTAGGGCATTTGACTCAATACTATCAATATACTTGTGATTAATTAATATCTATAACTTTATAATGCGAACTTTGCAAACTTATAGAACAACCTTGCAAATGTTGATTTTATAAACGGTTTGCAATGTATTAGTCCAAGTGACGTCTTTGGATACTTTCATGAAATTATTTGTAATTTATGGTCAAATTATTATAATTTTAACTAAAAAGCTGGTCAAATGGATGATATTTAAGTAAAATTTTTTGATAAAATGGTTATTTTCGTGATTTTACCCTATTCATATCATTCCCCTTAATCTAATGATTATAGGTTCAAATCTCATAAGAAACATTGTTTAGTAAGCTGCTTGGAAATTCAAAAGGTTTCAATTATCAAAAAGTCAAAAGATATATATATTGTCTAGAACAATGTGATTAAGAAAAGGGTCAGATTTTCAAACTGATGATTTCGTCATAAGGACAAGTTTGCCTGATACTTTTTAAGTAAATTAACTATTTTTAAAAGCAGTGACTCACCATATGTATATACACACATATGTATATGTATGTGCGAAATACTTATTAGAATTGGTGATCAATATATAACTATCTTTTGAAAGAAGATTGATACACATAGATATGGATGTATATATATATATATATATATATATATATATATATATATATATATATATATATATATATATATATATATATATATATATATATTGTATCTAAATATATATTATATTTGAAATCTTCTCTATACAACATAGTAAAATGTGATTTACATTTACTATACACTTTTATAACTAATAACAGATTTGGCCAGGAACCAGATTGTGTATTTAATTATTTGCTAAATAAATTAGGTCTATTTTACTTATTAGTTAATTATATATAAATTAGGTTTTATTAGAAACTATTGCATATGGATAAATAATGAGCATACCTGAAGATTATTATATCTTGTGAAGTTCTTGGAGCAAACTGGACAAGAAAACTTATTTGGACCAGTAAGAATTTGACTAGGGTTTGGAATCCAGTACTGGTTAACTTTCTTTAATTTGTTGGATGCAAGCCCTAGAAGCATTTGATCATCCCTGTTGAAACCCTTGTAGCTAGAACCAGTAGGGCACCAATGAAACCCTAAAAGCATTTCAACTCCACTGATACCCTTCTTTTTAGGGCAGCAAGGAAACCCTGAAAGCATTTGATCACCACTGATGCCCTTATGTTTAGGGTAGTGAGGGAAGCTAGTAGTAGGGGGGCCTATATTTAGGGTTACATTTACTTCTGCATTTGTGGTTGAAAAGGTGGAGCTGTTGTTATCTTCCATGGTGGTATGATTACATGAAGCTGGGTGATGATCCTGCAGCCCTGTGTCTGTTGTGTGGATTAATTTGTGAAGAAGAGGAAGAGCTTCTTTCAATTGAGGTGATGATGATGATGTCATGTTTTGATAAGGGTATGAAGGAGAAGACTGATTATTAGAGGAATAGCAACTGCAATAGTATGGGTGGTGAGAAGGGAAAGGCAGCCATCCTTTGAAGGTGGGGTTTCTCATTGTGTGATAACAACTAGTGATGCCATGCATATATATTTGTGCACGCGTTTAACACTAAGCTAATTTTAAATAAAGATGTGAGAATTATATAAGCATTTATAGCATTTATATGTAGTGTTTGTCAGATATAACGAAAGACAGAAAAATGAGAGGTTGTTTGATCTAAGCATCATATTCAAAGCAATATATAAAAGTTTATGTTTATGTAGTTTTATATTTCTTACTTAAAATTAGTTATATATTAACCGATCATATTTTATATTTATATATATATATATATTGAATACACAACTAATTTTATGTAGACAACTCTAAAAACTACGAAAACCAGATACAACACTTATTGCTTTGAATGTTATATACAAAAACCACTTGTCATGTGTGTGTATAACATACTTTCTGACATGGGATGTTTGGGTTTGTGGTACACTTCAACGTGTTCGGTAAATTAATTAGAATATAATTCTGACTTTATTTTTTATCTTCTGTAAGACCAAAATAATCATATTGCATGTAAGGAGTTGCAACAAATAAACTAGTGACTTCTTTTGACAATGTAGAATATGTGAGTGCCTGTAACTTTAATTTGTTTATTATAATAAATTTAAGAAGAGCAGTGCTATACCTACACCCATAATATTCTAATCCAACATCGCTTCTAAACGGTCGTTTAAAAACACCTATAATGGTCGTTAAGGTAAGGGCTAACGTTATCTTTCTTACAATTACAACAGCCGTTGCAGTTGGAGCAAATGACACTGCTATAAAAAATAGGTGTTGATCGAAGATCGTAAGACTCATAAGGTCATAGTGAATAGAGAAAAATCATATCCGTTGAAGGTTCTAGAAAGAGCCCAAAAGGAAAAGCACCAGAAAGTTAAGGTTCTATCGTTGGCGGGTGAGCCCAAAAAGTTATAGCAAGGAGAACCTCTTAAACGGAAAGAGAAGAAAGATGATGTGTAATTAATTCTTAGTTTTTTTATAAACCATCTAACAAATATGTAAATCAAGGAACATTGGTTGTTTTTTGTTTAGCCCGAAACCATCGGGTTGATCACAATGCAAACTGGATGGTAAAATTTGAGTGAATGTAGAAGGTGAATGGCAAATCAACTTACTAGATGACCTCATCTATAAAATCCTTGTTTTTACTGACATTAAACATGTAATTGAAACAAGTGTTTTGTCATCTAAATGGAGGTATATCTGGACTTCAAAGTCGGTGTCTCAACTTCTCAAGTGATGATTTTCGTACGTTGTACGAGATCTCCAACTTTGATAGACGTGTTATGTCTAGCCAAGATAATGAAATAGAAGTGCCAACTATCAAGCTCACTCTTCGTGGAAAGGTTAGCCAGGTGTTTGTCAAAAGAATTTCCAAATTGGGTAACCTTATTTTTCCCTACCCAAACTAGGTTCCATTTTCTCAAAATGTGCAAACTTGCTCAATTACACACATCTGCATATAAAATTTACATGTGCATTGGTATTTTCTTAAAATGTGCAAATTTGAAGAATTTCGCGTTTCTTGTTTCATCTTCTCTCCCGATTCTCATTGAAGAATCTCGCGTTTCTTGTTTCACCTTCTCTCCCGATTCTCATCACACTCGATCTTCACACAATCTGTTATTTTACTAATGCTAGTGTCAGCCTCTGCGCACAGACCAGAAAAACATGGTTGATTCTTAGCCTTGTTTAACGGCAACCAGATCCATCTTTAAATCACTGCCATAAATCCAAGATCCAGGATGAGGTAGATATTCCCTCTGACAAGCAGGAGTTAATCTTCTACGAAATATCAATATCATTGTGATGATTATCGGTATGTTGAAAGTCTTTCTCTAAATCTAACAAAGATGTAAAGTAAGGGGATTCCTTGAAAAGCATAATGCAAACAAGATGGATAACAAGAAACAATGTCAGCTTGATCTTGATAAAAATAGCAATAGGGAAGATATCCAAAAAACTTTAATGATTAACACGGAATCCACACTCACACTTATGTGTATATCAAGGAGAGAAACTTTGAAGAACTTTGAAGAAGACGAATTACATGAAAATGGTGTTTGAGAATATTTAGGACATAAACACTAGAGAACAGTTACACTACAGAGAGTGAAACGATCTATAAGGTTTTAGAAATAAACAAGTTCTCTAGGAAGCGAGTGTTTTATTATATCTTCATGCAAGAGAAGACAAAAACATAGAAGATTATTGCTACGATGTTTGATATTGTTAAAATCAACAACTAAATTGTATTTGGATGCCTAAAATGGTGGAATATGGACGGTGAGTATTTGTATACCGGAAGTTTTCATCTGAATCTGACAAAGATGTAAATCAAGGGGATTCCTTGAAAAGCAGCTTGGAGATTTCATATACCTATAGCTTGTGAAGTTTACAAACGCATTGTTACAGGTTACCGACTTGATGTATTAATTTGATAAGCTTAAATCTCTCTGATCCATGGAATTCGCAAACCATACCGACAACCAAATCCATCAATAAATCATTGTGCCATAAGTCCAAGATCCATTATGAGGTAGATATTCCCTGTGACAAGCTCATTGCGGTAAAAATCTGTTTGTTGGAAGTCTTCTTCTGAATCTGAAAAAGATATAGATGAAAGGGATTTCTTGAAAATAAGATTGGAGGTTTCATACACCCATAGCTCCTAAAGTTCGCAAACGCATTGTTACAGGTCATCAGCTTGAGGTATTAGTTTGATAAGCTTAATCTCTCTTACCCATGGTATCCGCTAACCCTGTGACGAGCATGAGTCGATCTTTAATGAAATGTCAATATTATTGTGGTGAATATCTGTATGTTGGAAGTCTTCCTCTAAATTTGACAAAAATATAAATCAAAGTTATGTTAATTAACGGTGGAAACACCTCAATCAATCAAGGTTATGTTAAAGGTCACCGACTTGGCGACTTGAGGTGTTAGTTTGATAAGCTTAAATCTCTTTGAGCTATGGTATCCGCTAGGGGTGAGCAAAAAATGGTTCCGACCCTCAAGAACCACGAACTCGACCCTTAGAACCGTGAGTTAGAATCTTTCAAGCAAAAAGGGTCGGTTCAAGGTCATGAGATTTTAGGTCTGGGTCGGTTCTGGGTATAACCGTGGTTCAGAACCTTAAGAACCTTGAGATTTTAAATGAATAAAAAAACCTAGATTTTGTTGGGATTAGGGAACCAATTAACCAAACAACGTTTACTCATATAATCGTGAAAAAAGAGCAGCACTACATCTTCTCTCTTCAACATATAACCGACACTTCATCTTCTCTTCAAGTAAGAACTGGTCTTCATCTTCGCTTCATCTTTATTAAATTTGTGTGTATGTATGCGATTACATTGTTGTATGTATGTGATTAGTTTCAATATCTCCAATCGCAAATAGAATGGATAACAAGGGTGAAAACTGAAACCCAACTTTGTATGCATGCGATTACAATGCAAATAGAAATATATAATGGATAACATGGGTATTGCACCTACATGACATGCGATTACTCATTTAACTTTTATACTTGTATGTATGGCATGTCATCATTATTCACCACCTAGCTATAAGACATATTGTATGTATACATTGCAAATATAAAACCTTACTATATGTATACATTGCAAATATAAAACCTACTGTATGTATACAACATTGTGATATATACTTTTTTTTAAACAGAATGGACGCAAAAAATATTTCTAGTGATGATAATTACGGAACCGTTAATAAAACACAAGCCAAAAAAAAGAAAAGTGACATACTGAAGAGTCGGACCCTTAGACCCTTACCCGAACCCTCCGTATAGGGGTCGGTTCCCGGTTTCAGACTTTTCGATTTCAAGGTTCCGGTTCCGGGTCGGGTCGATCCGGTTCCTGAAGGGTTGGACCCTTTGATCACCCCTAGCTAACTGTAGCGACAACCAGACCTATAACTCAATGGATTGGTCTGTGATGATGTCACTCATTGTTTAAGAATCACCTACAAAATAGTTTAGTAGATGGATGCCACTACTAAAAATGATAAAAAGTTATATGAACTTTTTATAAAGTGAGAAAATAAAATATGTGAAATGTTATCAGCAATATCTCTGAATCTAACAAAGATGTTAACCCATCCGCAACACTTCCCTCGCTAAACGGTTGTGTGAGGAAAACCTAAACGGTCATGGATATGTAACGACCGTTTGATGTAAAATAAACAACCGTTTCAACATAAGGGCTAACGTCATACAGGTCGAAATCAACTTTGACCGATTTTAATAATCAGGCGACTGTTCGAGTGGCTTGGGACGGTTGTTTGTGCAAAAAAGGCTTACGTCATAGCCACCATAATGACCAAACAACCGTTTCGGCCTATATTCCAATGGCGTTTGAATGTAATTTGACCATAAGAATAGTGTGAGATTAGAATTGTGGGTGTAGCACCACCCATTTAAGAATTCTTTCCTCTCGTGTAAGCATATAAAAAACTGATTATAAATAATTTTACATTTTATTGAAGTGAAGATTTCAAGTTTTCAACTAATTTAACCCTGTTTAAAGTATTAAAAATAATTCGCCACTCACTCATGCTAAGCGTATATAAACACTTATAGAGTTGTAGCTATACAAATTTTTAGTATGTAATCACTCCAATATTAAATCATAAGAATTAACCCATTTGTTGTACTTGTAACAATAGTAAATTTTGAAAGGTATAAATAAATATCCTGTAAATGCCGTTCAAAAAAAAATAATTTTTAAAATAATATCCTGTAATTTGTTGTATATACATATTTTCTTATCTATTTATATATACCTGATTTTATTTGTTGCATTTAACATTTACGATTTTAGATAAGTTGAAAGAAATTCAAAACTATTAAAATAAAATGATAAACAATACAGATTATAATAAAATTTAGACGACCCCACATAAAAATCAAATAACCTAACATCATACCGACTGAAAAGTGAGAACTGTCTCAACAAATCAAAGACGAGTAGACTTGTCATACAAACGAAACACTCGTTCGGTGTAACGAGTTGAGCTACTCGTGAGCTAGTCAAGATTGATGAGTCAAGTTTAAATGAGCTTGAGCCACATCTCAAATTTATATTGAAACTCATTTAATAAACGAGCTCAAACTCAAGTTTCATCTATTAGGTTTGACTATGCTTGCGAGTATAAACGAAGTTATTATTTATATTATTTTCTTTTAATATAGTAAATATATTTATATGATCATTATTACTATATATAACATTAAAATAAAATTAATTAAATAATGTACTGTATATAAAATAATTATAAATATATATATATATATATATATAAAATTATAAATAAAATAATTAATAAATAATAAGTGAGCCGAGTTCAAGCCAATCTCAAGTTTGAAAAACTATTAACGAACCAAGCTCGAACTTTAGAATTAGAGCTCTACATAAGTTGAGTTCGTGCTTGAGTTCTTTTAAATAAAAATCAAACTTAAGTTTAGATGAACTCGTACTTAGGGTACTAGGGGCACTACCCTAACAAAAAAATACCCTAAGAAAATACCCAGTGAGGTAGCGTCACCTCATTTTTACCCAAATCCAACCCCAAGTACCCTAAGTGGTGGAGGCACAACCCTACGTATAAGACAACCCTATATAGCCGTTGTCGAACGGCTTCCTCAAGCAAAATCATCGGGTACATATGCCCGCACACCTTACCCGCAACCCCTACCTGTGACCCTTGCGATTGTGTACCTGATGAACCCGACTTACCCGCTTCCCTACCCGAACTTAGCCCCCAGTACCCTTACTCTACTTGTTTACCACCTTAATACCTACTCTCGATAAAGTGCTAAGAGCATTCGATATACCTCCATCATCCACCTACGTGATCCGATGTGGCATCCATGTGGCACCATCACTTGAGTGATACACCACCCCTTGTGGTATGATAGTTGGTGTGATCAAATAGCATGAAAAAAGTCACGGGAGAAGAGCAAGTGATGAGACGGCATTGGGTGATTGGGTGTGATCCAAGTGATAATGAGAGAACACCATCCCCTCTCCAAGTGATAATGTTAGGTTTGAGTATCACTTGAAAGGATTACGTGTGTATACCGGATGCTCAAAAACAAATATTGTTAAATAGTAAAAAAAAATGTTGATTAGATAGAGATAATTGATGGGAAAACCGATTTAATTGGTCGTACTTTTGACCATAAACTTCACCTTTTCCCAAAACAATGGTATAGTAATATTAATACATATGTTTCCAAGAATGCACGAGTGATGGAAAGTTTCGAGACTTGTATTTAAGTCTCCAAGTATCCACGTTCCAATTAATTGTCTTCAAACTTTCCATAGGAAGCTCTGCCTTTTTTTTTCTTTGAAATCCCAAAATCCCTTATTTTTTATTTTTTTTAAGCAAACATCAGGATCCTTTTGAGAGATAGATATTATCTAAATCGGGTCCAACCACCCCACTAATTCATGAGAAAACCCACAACTACAAAACCCGCTGGTTCAACCTAAATAATTGCTTCATGTGAGACTCGAACCCAAGACCTTTTATCTAAATCGAGCCCAACTACCCCACCAATCCGGATCAAACCCCCAACACAGGAGGAAACCCACAACTGGAAAAACCTACTGGCTCAACCCAAATAATTGCTTCAGGTGAAAACCCCTCACTCAACACAAAAACCTTTATTAATCTTATGAAAAAACTGTTAATTTTTTTTTTGAACGGCTAATGCTACTCTACTACACACCAATCTAAATCTACTCTATGCCTCAAGTGAGACTAGAACCCAAAACCACTTAGGTGAAGGACATACACCTTTGTCACTAGGCTATGCTAGTGGTTGTGAAAAATTTGTTAAATAAAGAGGGAAACAAAAAACCGAGGGAGTCGTTTTATTTATTTATTTATGAGTAAATCACAGAAAACAACCTTTATGTGTAACATCCCGAAACATGTAATCGTGCATAAAATTAACTATGGCAAAGGTTTTAAAAGTAACTCATTTTGTAAAGAAGGAGGTGTTTGTAAATTGAATTTTTGCACCTAAAGAGGGGAGTAGACCCCCATAATCACGCCATTCTACATTCGTGTTTTGGTATGTGTGTGTGTGTGTGATCGGCCGAGAAAGAGAGAGAGCACAAAGGAAGAGGAACGAGCCCATCTCGTTTGGATATTCTTAAATCATTCATTCAAATGAAAAGAATAGAGTGTTTATGTTGCTTGCAACCAAGAGGAAGAGGTGATCGCCGGAGCTTCACGGCTCACGGCTTTTGCATCGGAGAGGTAAGAATTTACGTACTAAATTACATATTTTCAACGCATGACGATTGGGTATTGATTGTATGATGATTCCAAGTCTTTTTGGACGTTAATGCACATTTATAGTTTTCTGTGAAGAAGATGATCAGGGCAAGTATTTGCAGAGTGCATTCTTGCGTGTACCTGCCTAGTATTCGCATAGTGTACCCTAGAGTATACTCATATAGTATTCGTAGCGGATATCTCTTATGTATACTTGCTCAGTATTTGTAGGGACGCATGTGCGTGCACTTGCATAGTATTCGCATGAGTACTCATGCGAGTACTGTATGCGTGTACCTTATGTGAATACCCTTGTGAGTACTTTTAGTGCACATACTTAGAGATATTGAGAGTCAACACTTTTGTTAGGTGACTTACACAGACGTTAATCCACTACTTCACGTGGTGAACTTGTACATATTTGGTATAATTGATAGAGCTGCAGTTCAGTCTGAACTAAACCCTAAATGTAACATCCTGATAATCCGATGGTTAATGGGTCGGACCAGGGAACGACCCGAATCTTTATTAAATAGAATATGGAGCAAGGGTTGTCATGTATGAGGCGTTTTAATGATAATAAAAGAGGACCCGATTAGCCGTTTAATGCACAGTTCGAGATCGAAACACAGGGACCCGAGTGTATCATCTAGTGGTATAAAAACCACATTAGCGCAAACCCTAGGGCCATTTGTACCCTAGGCATGCAATGGCAAGTAAAGACACGAGGAGGAGAACCGGCGGCGGAGAAGGAGGAAGACGACGGCGCAAGGGTGGTCCGGCGAGCGTGGCTTCCGTATAGCGTTAAGGTAATTCCGTTTACTCTTTATTCGCTTTCTTGTTTTCGCGTTTACGTATAAGGAGTTGGTTCGGTGTAGGGGTAGCGGCCAGTGAAGGATGTGGTGTTCACGGTAAGGGCTACAAGTTGTAGCAGGTGGCGACGTTAGCTTGGTGGTGGTGCGTGACGATGGCAGACGGCAGGAGGGGTCACGGTGGTGCCCTGTTTGTGTGACATTCGGCTGTCGAGGAAAGAAGAGAGAGAGAGAGGATACGAGTATGGAGGAACGACGAGGAGGAGGTGACTGCCGACGACAGCGGTGGTTGTGCACTACGGTGGCGAACAGTGGGAGACGTTAATGGTGATATATCCGACGCGTAGAATGGCTCGGGTGGAGTCCATCGGGTATAGTAATGGGGATGTTAGCTTATTAGGGTTGTTGCGCGAAGAAGACGATGGTGACGTGCGTGGTGGTGCACGTTGGTGGAGACGGAAGACGACAAGGTGGCCGGTTAGAGTTTTTCCAGGATAGGGTTTTCATGGCTTGCATGCATGTAGGAAAACCTGGCTCGGGTACACGTGTTTTCGTGGGGCTAGGGTTTTGAATGGTCACGTGTACGTGCATGCATGGGACGGAACCCGGTTCGGGTATTCAGATTCTAAACGGGTCAAGGACGACCCGATTCATGTGAACTTGTGAAACTAGGGTTTCGTGGAGAAGGAATGACGAGCTGATGATTCGAGTGTCAGGGTTTAATTATATTTATGCGTTGATCGACGTATGTTTAGAACGTGTCTTATCATGTGATTGAACGTTTGACAGGTTCGAATTTCGAAAGCGAGGTACGAGTAGCAAAGCAGGGGTTTGATCTTCGCAACCGGTGAGTTTCTAATCCCCTTTTTACTTGTTTTTGGGGCTATCGTACATACCTGTACGTTTTATCATTTAAATGCACGTATTATGAGAAATGAGTTAAACCTGTCGAGTTTTATGAGTTAACTATATCTTTTAACATAAATCTAAGGGTCTATGTGGTATCCCTAGGTTGAGTGTGTTGGATGTCGGTATGACATCGGTATGTCGTATAATGACTTTCGGGATAAGTCAGAAGTTGAGTCTAGACGTTACGAGGATATGTCTAGGATATGTGTTTGGTTTTATACATAAGTGATCCGTGTAAGTACGGTGAGTCGTTGTACATGTCCATGTAGTGTCATGTGTGTATATTTGTTACTTTGTGTGCTTTCATTATTGTCTGTGTATACGGCCAATGATGGTGTGGATGACGAGGTCCTTCGGGGTCGTCACCGTGCGAGTGATCTGGCAGTTATCGTGTGGGTGGCGTGTCAGTCACCGTGTGGATGATGATGTGGTCACTGTGTGATGTGACGAGATGAGCATGAATGCCGGCGGACTCGTGAGGAAGTGTCACGCGTGCTTTTATGGGTTATATGGGTGTGGGATTGAGACGCGGACGGGGGTACTCTGAGGTGATGAATATCCCGACAGGGATAACCCTGACGAGGGTGATGTTTTGAGACAAGTGAAACTCTTCGAAGGTATGTCTCATGTGTGTGATTTTTTTGTATGTTAATCTTGCTTGACCTTAGTGATAAGGTAACAATGTGATGGTTATATTAGCTTGTGTGCTTAATGTTGATGGACGTGATGTCGTGTTTACGGTGGAGGTGTTGGTAGACCTTGGGAGAGTCTTGCTTAAGGCTTGTCAGGTCTATGTCTATGAGTCAGTTATGTTAACCGGTCTTCGGGTTGTTATGGGTGGTAGGCCACAGGTTGTGTGTCGGTAAGTTCGATCCATATCGGAGAGACTTACAGGTTGTGGTTATGGGTTGAGACAGGGTTTGTAGAACCCTTAGGGGAGTTGGAATGTCTTAGGTGGCGTGGGTTACCGCTATGATTAGTAAAATATTTTACAACTGAAGGGAAAGGTTCGAGTTTTATTATAAAGATGTTTGCAACGAGAAGGTTTCTTTTAAAGATAAAATGTTAGAACTCGCTCAGCCTAGCTAACTTTCAATGTACGTTAGATTGTTTTGCAGGTGAGTTCTTGTGACGATATATCTTGGCTTCGACGTGGGGTTACTCTGATCGGTGTGCATGCATTCGTACGGTAAGGTAAAGAAACATAATGGTTTTAAAATACAAATACTATTTTGAGTGAAGACTTTCGCCGTATGTTTTTAAAAGGAGATAAGTGTTTTTTAAAAGAATACAGTGTGATGTGATCCAACTGTAGGGTGTCTGGTTTGGGGCCTTACATAACAATTAAGTTTTGAATTTTTTTGTTAATAAAAATAAATATGTTTTGTGTGGATATGTGGCGTGTGTTTTAATAGATAAAAAAATGATTGTAGAAATCTAACACAATTTAAGTTTTAAATTTATAAAAATGATTATTACCATAATACAAAACCACACACATATAGGCAAGTGCACCTATCGTATGTATAGCATAGTAATGGCAAGAACCAAGTGTCGATTTATGGACGCGATGTGCAACTCCTGATACTTAACTTTTTTTTATCAACATCTAATCAAATTTTCTTTTCGAGGTAATAAGAACTACTTTTACCGAAGAATAATCAAGATGAGAGAATATTATCTAAACATTGAATCCTCGTTAACTCTGAATGGCAATCTATCGGGTTATGATAGTTATTCTATGAATGGCTAGGTTCTCAGCAAAGTAACCTAGATGGGTAAAGTATTTAAACCTTCTAAAACACAATGTTGGTTACCCTAAAACTTACCTCAATGAAGAGCTAATAATTCCTGAATTAAAATACTCACTAGGAAACTACCTCACCTAAGGCTTGAATCCTTTTTGATAGAAAGGACGTCAATGCTATAGACACACACTAAATATCTTTAAATCACAGATTAACGTTAAATGGTTTACTTGTAATCTAGGACCTCCTAACTAAAGAGGGTGTATCACTCGCCAGAGGTTCTTACACTCTTAACTGAAACTGGGAAAGTTCTAACACAAACATGTGCCTTTTGAGTACAAGGATGAGGTAGCTTACATGTTAGATGTTATTATAATCATTCTTATCACCCACTATCCCTAGTAAGAGTTTTAGACTAAAGTGGTTCAACCCAAAAGCAATTATACAGAAACCTAATAGCACGTCTATTACCAGATTCCCTCTAACCATATAAAAGAGATAACAAGAATATTAAAATCAGGTACTCATACACATCATAAGTAACAACTGAAATTCATAATGAAATCACAAAGTAAATAGAATAACTCGTTCCGTGGTTTGATTTACTTTGAATGCTTCCTTGAAACCGAGTGATTCTTCTATTCTTCTGAAAAGCATCCTCGAGGCCTACCCTTCTAACAAGGATAGGATACTTCTACAGAATGGAAAACTAAAAACAAAGCTTTGATATGAAAACAAAATCATTTGGCTGAAGCTCTATGCCTCCTATGGGTGTTCTTCGGGTTTTTTAATCGGGTTATTCGGGTTTTTTGTTATAAGAAACCTACCCGTTTACCGACCCAAATAAGATTCGGATTAATCAATTTTGGGTTATTCGGTTTCGGGTTTATTAGGGTCGGGTTAATCGGTATTCGGGTTTCTAAGTACAAGTTGCAAAACATACTTTACAATTTAACTTAACATGATATTCATTAAATAAAAAGCATAAAATATCAAATAAAAACACTCCCAATATGATCTTTCATTCAAACTTATGCAGTAAACACATATATTAATTAAAAAAACACCAAATAAAACAAACATAAAACCAAACCGTATCAACCAATCGTGTAAACTTATTAAAAAAACCATCAAATCGTATCAACAAATAAAATGTTCACTCTTCGAATTGGCACCTTCATATCCGCTCATCCATTTCCAGTCATATATTAAAAAAATTCAAATAAAATAAACATTAAAAATGGTTACATGTATATTGAACTAAGTTTCCAAATAAAAATTAATAATAAAAATACATTTTTATTATTATTCGGGTTAATCGGGTTAACCCGGTTAACATTTTTTTTAACTCAATTACCAAACCGAATGCTACCTTCGGGTTTGGGTTCCATCTTAAACGGGGTTGTTCGGGTTTCATCTTAATCGGGTTCGGGTTCGGTATTCGGGTTTCAGGTAAAAAGGGCACCCTTAATGCCTCCTTTTATAGATGAATTTTTGTGATGCCACATTCGGCCCATGTAATGCCATACGTATCGGATTATAGATGTCTGATCATCGATAATATCAACGTTGCTATCGAGGTACGATACAAAGAGTTACACTTTGGACAACGAGCAATTAATAATGTTTAATCGCAAACATTATAGTTCATGAAACGCGGAATTTTAATTCGTTGTATAAATATTTAAAGAAATATTTATACGGTTAACTCGATTGATTCAGAGATTAATTAGAGAAATAATTAATCATTTATTCGGTATTAATTATTTAGAGAAATAATTAAGGACGAAAGGTTTAAACGTTTAAGAGTTAAACATTAGTCAGTTAAATATTACGATTAAATGTAATTAGTAAAGCAAAGGAATTAAAGGTAATTAACAGTTAATTACAAGGGAATTAACTGTTAATTCTCAAAGGGTGCGTTATGTAAGTTAAGGGATTATAAATAGAACCTTAACCTTAAACCCTAATGATCTTGACTTGCTACCATCATAACTTGCGCAAGAAGGGAGACACCCCCCTTTTGCGCCGATCGGAACTGACCCCACCACCACTGTCACGCCGCCAAGTCGCCGGCCACCGTACACCACCACTGTGATCCGTCGAGCAGCGCCGCCGACTTCCTGCCCTCCTCTCCACCGTGCGCGAACGTCGCCGCCACCACCGTGTTCCATTGTGAACCGGTTTCATCTTAAGGATCGAGATTTGCTCATCAACCGTGAGACAGTTTATTGGTTTTGTGGGTTCGTGAACAAGTCACTAGCGAGACGCTAGTTGCTCCAAAATGTGAAGCTTTCAAGTTTTCGTCAAAGGTATAAATTCCTTAACACACTATCGTTGCGCTTGTTTTAATTATCTATACAATCGTGTAATCGGATCACTGTCGGAATAAAGTTTAGAACTTTACTAATGGTGTGCTAAATCGTTTCCGCTACGCAAACCTGTTTTGTAAAACAAAAACGTTTTAAGAGTTTAAAACCGGTGCACGATTTCCTTCAATACGACCGTACGATATCTTTTCTCCAGCTGATTTGTGATTTTGTACTTTCGTACGACCCGTACGTTATCATACGGCCCGTATGTTGTCATACGGTCATACAGTGTCTTCAGAATATCTGTTTAAATGTTATATAAGTTAATATAGTTGAAATATATATATATATATATATATATACACACACATATAAAGTTGACTAAATTACAAATTTCGTCCTTTATGTTTACCTAAATTATGGATTGGGTCTTTTAAATTTTTTACTTTCACTCAGTGTCCTTTATTTCATTAAGTTCTTACGAATTTCGTCATTTCCACTAACGGATGTTAAAATTTTCTGTTAAGTCACCTCATGTGCACTGCACATGAGGGCATTTTTGTTTTTTTAACTTTAAAGGACAATTTTTATAATTTAATTAAGTTTTATAAATTTAATAATTTTATTTATTTATTAAAATAAATAGCATATATATATATATATAAAAACATAAAAGATTAAATGTCTCTGCATCTCTCTATCTCTCTCTCTACCGATCTTTCTCTGCAACCCACCACCACCACCACCAGCACAACCGCCTCACCATCACGATCTCACCTACAATCACAGTCGGTAACACCACCACTACCGCCCCACCATCTCTTTCCCCTTTATTGCGGTCACACTCTCCTCTCCACCACCCACCACCACCACAGCCTCTAAAATCACCCCATCGACTCTCACTCTCTACCCCTTGAACGCCACTGAGCTGTAAAATCATCGCCTGCGGGGATATGGAATCAGATCGGTCATAGCACCAAGATCTACCCTCTCAATCTCGTTTCCTCTCAAATCGGTTCAGATGAGGTACCACACAAATCGGTTTGGATCTGAAAAAATGAGTGGTCGGAGAGGGAGGGGGAGCCGACGATTGAGATTCGGTCTCACTTGGGTATTACCAATTTCATCTCAGTTTTATATGGTGGAAACGAGGAAGCTAAGCAAATCAAATTTTCTTGCAATTATTTTGACTTTTTGAGATCAAAACCCACATCAATGCAGGGTTCTTGTTGTTAGAGATTTTGAGTTGCTATCAGTGATGATGAACCAAAATTTCAGATCTGTTGAACATGGTGGTTACCTGACGAGAAAGACAAAGGGAAGTTGGGGTTGGTAGGGTTTGACTTTATTTATTAATTTGTGAGACTGAAGTTAAAAGGAAAATTGAATTTATCTTTATGCCCTCTTGTACTTGTCACATGTTAAGACTTAACTGAGAAAGTGGATGGTCGTTAGGGTAAAGGACAAAAAATAGGCAACTTTTTATATAAAGGACAGTCACTGAAAGTCAATTTTTTAAAGGATTAATTCTATAATTTAGGTAAACATAAAGAATAAAAATTATAATTTAGTTTATAAACTTCTATAAATTTATAAATCTATAGCATCTTTTTGTGTCCTAGAATAAAGGGTTTTTATCCAAAAAGATACTATAGATTTATAATTTTATAGAAGTTTATATATATATATATATATATATATAGTCTACAAAAATATATGCGTTGGTTTATTTAAATTATTTAATCTGAAATTATAAATATAGTTGGATTTAAAATGTCGTTGTGAGTTGCAGGCGTGTATCAGACATTGTCCGCCAGTTATCTACAACACTTAGAATACTATTTTTAAATAATAATAATAAAATTAATATTAATATGTTGTTGAAAAAATATTTATTGATATGGATTTAATTGGGCTGGGTTTCAAGATTAGGCTCTAAATAATGGGTCGAACTTGGGAATAGAAAATTTTCAAATTTGCTCTATTTCCAGGGTTCTTATGTTATTCCACTCCTAAAACCCACATGATTGCTTATTTACAAAGATGGTTGGAAAATAAACTATCAAAAGACTCCTAGTTGAAAACATCTGATGAACCAAAACCCTAAATTTGGGAACATCTGATAGAACACATTGAAGCTACAAACGAAAAAACTGAAATTCGTTAAACTAAATTAGTTCTAAACATGGTAGTTGTGCCAACCACAGATCTAGCCGCATATGGCTGATTAATGTATAAAATTATAAAGATTTCGATTCTTACATGGAGGTCGCCCAGAGATAGATAACTGTTGTGTGGTGCTCAGTGGCATCAAAGTGCTATAGCGCGGTGTTCTGTAGCGAAAAAAAATTAAGGTTCAAGCATGCAAAAATAGGGTTCTATAAACAGACTAAAAAACTCAGATTCATAAGGAGATTAGAGATCAATGGAACTGTACCTTTTGTTTTTGGACCAAACGATGAAGATGAGAGGATCATCGGAGAAATAGAAGCAGAAATGGCTGAAGCAGTAATGAAAACTCAAAAAGAATGCAATTGTTCTGTACACACGCCATACAAAAAGAACTACTATTCCTTATCGTTTCTTAATCATATTGAGTATAATATAATATAATCAGACTATTTATGTGATTAATTTTTTTTAATCGACCCTTTTATTACATTTAAGTTTTCTAATTTATCTTTTTATTATATAGAGAAAATTTCATATTATGTCCTTAAATTTTATAGTAAATTATAGATTATGTCATCTGGTTTTAACAATTACATTGGATGTTCTTTTTTTAAAATTTTGCACATATTTCGTACTTTATATTAACTGATGTTAACTTTCCAGTTAAGTATAATTATGTGTTTTGCATACGAGGACATTATGATCATTTTACCTCATAAAGAACAAAAAGTGACTTCAACCCTGAAATTGCAAGTTTTCATCAAACCATTTTCTCCATCTTCTCTTTTCTCGAAACATTTTCTCCGACAGTGACGGTGAGGGAATTGAAAGTCCAAAAAAATTGATTTCATCTAGAAATTAAACAATCGATTGTTCCCTCTCCCAAATCATCTGATTCTACCTCTCGCAAATCATTCGTTTGTTCTTCAGATCCCAAACAAATAGAGGAAAAATGAAACCATCTCAACTACCATGAAGAATCCCGGATTTTTAGCAGCTTCGATGAAGAATCCTGAATTAGATGCGAGTTTTCTTCATTTCCGTTTGGGATTTCTTGTTCACACTTTCGTTTGGGGAACTCTTTGTTCCGGTGGAAGGATGGGGCGATTGAGGGTTGACGCAGGAGAGGTGATCAGCCTGTCGGAATCAATGGCCGGTGCCGGCTGGATATGAAGGAAAGGGGCAGTAGGTGGGTTGCGTCTTCAAAAAGAAAAAAATAACACATTAGGTGGGTTGCATCTTGATGATGATGAGCTCTTGAGTCTTGAGGTTGGAACATCCGATTCCAATTTGTGAAGGTGAAGATTGAGTTTTTGGGGTGTGATGTCCTTATTTAACCTTTTTATAACTTATTAATTTAAAAAAAAAATAGATAAGTCAATAAATATGTTTAACTTTTTTTACCTTTTCTTTTTTTTTAATGGTTTTTGAGAAGTAAGAAGAATCTTATTTATAATTTTTTAAATAAATTAATAACCAGTTTTAAATAAGTAAAACAAACAAAGCTTTTATGTGTGGCTGTGGCTATGGCTGTGGCTGTTAAAGAAAAAATAACATAATAAATAGCCGAAAGTGCTGAAGATGAACAACAAACTAATGCCTTTTGATCGAAATTTCTTTAGTGGTGGCTGTACGGATGATGGTGGCTGTGGCTGATGGGGGTGAGGATTTGGAAGTGTGATTTCCTTGAATTTTACTCTTTTTTTTAATATTTATTTTACATAAAATTACATTTTCCGTCCTTTAAGGGTAAAATTACCATAATGCCCTCGTGTGTAAAACATATGACTAGAATTAACAGAAAAACTTAACACCAGTTAGTGTAAAGGATAGAGAATGTGCAACATTTAAAAAAAAAGATATCCAATGTAATTATTAAAGTGTAAGAACACCATGCAATTTCATATATTTATAAATAACACAATTTGTAATTTACTCCATTCTATATTTTTTTTTGAACGACAACACCTAGATATTCTAGGATAATTGGGTTTTCCCTGATGCAACACCTAGAACATCCAGTGCAGCCTATCACAGGAGGAACCCCCAAACTGGGTAACCCTATGACCTGGCCACATAACCTTTTATGTTGTTGCTATGATTCAAACTCAATACCTCCACTATGAAAAGTCTTAGGATTATCATTACACCAAATGAAACGGTTTACTCAATTCTATATAAAATGGTTCTTAAAATACGGGTGGATTGCGTGAATCAAAAGTCCGGATATAACCCACCACATCACCCCCAAAATAGTGTCGAGAAAGATGGTGACGGAAAGGATGAGATAAAGTGACAGTCAGTGAGTCACAGTTCCCTTCTACATATGTCTCCTGTGTGTCTGTATCTATACATATATATTTGAGAAATAGAAAAAAAAACACACACACACATACTGTGTGGAAGATCAACCAACAGTTTTCCTTTTCCCCTTCACTTTCTCATTTTGTTCGCTTCATCTGCTCCGGCCGACCAATCGCCGGTACAATGTTCGTCATTTCTCTCTCTCTTCCTCTCTCTATGTTTATGCCGTGCGTATGTATGTATAATTGTTAATATTTGTATGTATAATTGATCGTTTTGATTGTCGATTTCTTGTGATATCATCTTCTGAATCAACGGTTAATTTTGATGTATGAACGAGGCTAACGGCGATTGTGAAATTCGCGTTTGAATATAGCGGTTTGTTGTTGAAATCAGAGCAACGGCTGAACGCGTGTGCTTATTTTTCGCACTAGTATTTCGTCGTTTGACTTGAATTACTTTGTTACTAGCGGTTTTGTTTGAATGATTTGGTATTTTGTGTATGAACGCAGTTTGAATTTGCAATGGAACAGTTTTTTAGGTCTCTTCATTAATTGAAGGTGAAGAAGATGAAAATTATTCAGCCGTTGTTTGGTTTACGGTAAATGTGAAATTGAACTCGTGTTAGGTTTTAGCATGTTAAAACTTTAATTTCTCTTTTGTTAATTAGGTTCCAAATGCCAAATTAATTGACATTTAGGTTTTATCTATAGGATGAAAATTTTAGGACGGCAGCTTTGTTTGTTTGACAATTTGCCTATTATTCCATCTTTAAAGAAGTCTATATTGTCGAACGGATGGAGTGCATAAACATAGATTTTGCTGTTTCATATTTGGGTAATCCTGAAGCTTGGTATGGCTGTATGGATGAACTAAGTAGGTACTATCTATTACATCTTACGGTTGTGTTTGAACAAATTGTTAGTGCCATGTAACATGTTCTCTATTTTCTTTAATTGACGGTGAAAAAGATGTAAACCCCCAACTGTTTGTGGTTGTGCTAGCTTTTAGTTCTCTTTTTTAATTGAAGGTGAAGAAGATGAAAAATAGGTAACTATTTATGGTCGTGCTAGTTTTAGTAAATGTGAGTGAAAGTTCAACTTATCTGGTTGAGTTAGGTTTAAGCAAGTTGAAGCTTTTATAGTTTTATGGCTTTTTTTTTTACTTTTACATTCTCATCTCTAGGAAGGAAATATTATGACTGCAGCTTGTTCTGTTTGATTTATTCCATTATGTTAAGAAGCACGTGCTTCCCATATAAGGAAATGGTATACATAAACTTGATTTTATTTCCCAAATCTGGGTAGACCAGAACTTAACGTATGGTTTACTTCTACATCAGATGAAATAATTTAGTGATGTTTCTAAAGGAGTACAATGAGAACTTGCATGTGGGACACGAAAAGACTTGATGAGAACTTGCATGCAGGACACAAAAAGACTTTGCATTAATCCAAGTAGGGATTAGTGGGAGTTGTTGATGATGTATAGACTCATAGCATATTATGCTCCTATTAATTCTGTGAAGAAGAAATAAACTATATGGTTATGACTTATAATGATGTTGGTTTTATCATGAAGGGTTCAAAGCAAATTATATATTTTATTTATGGAATTAGCTTTATACTTTGATGGAAAGTGTACTTACACTCTAAACTCTTGCAGTTCATCAGTTTGCTTGCATATGTTGTCAAGCTGCATGCTGAAAGGTTGATTGCTGCAGTTTTCTTGCAGTTTCAGTGTCAAAGCTAATTACAAGTATCGGCTGCAATGGATGGGAATGGTAATCGGCAGTTGGAGGTTCATTACATAAACTCAGGTTTCCCATACATAGCCTCTGAGAGCTTCATGGACTTCTTTGATGGGATTCCACATCAAGCCACACACTATGCTCATTCTGGTCCTATGCATGGTCAGGTTGTTTCATTATTCATTACCCTTAGAAATCTAACTTATTACTGAAAAGTTGTCTTGGTTATGCCATGAAAGTTGTATTACAGAGCCACTCCCTCCCCCCTCTTCCTTCCTTTCCAAAATATCATCTTTATAGGTAAGCATTTGTGATAAGCATTTGTGATGGGACTAGGTGACAAGAATGCAATTTTCCATTATACTTCCAAAGCATGCAAACAAACCAATAAACTTGTATATATAATGATAACATGGCTTATCGTGAATGCTGTGTATCTGATATTGATATTCTGGTTTCTTTATAATGTGTCCAGGTGAATGCATATTGGTCAATGAATATGAGTTCATACAAATACGGATTGCCTGCTGCTCATGGAAGTATACCTTATTATGATCCATATGAAGTCCATAATTATGTACCAAGAATGGATCTGAATCGAAGTGCATGGGAATATCCTGTAATGATGCATGTCACAGAACCCTCTTCTACAGATGCACAGTCTGCTGAGTATTTGGTTCCAACCATGCAAGCTATTCCCGAAGAATGTCAGTTCCTGTTTTTATATTTCCAGCTGCAAAGTTGAGACATGTAAAGTGTACATACACTTTAGGATATGATGCATTGATGCCATAATTTTGATGTATGGATCATATTATGCTACTTATTAATTATATATTATATATAAATATAAATATATATAGATCTAGAAGTTTTTCATCTTTTTGATTGCATGCATCAGAAATTTGTTACCCTTAGGTGGTTAAACTAGAGTTTGCATGTGTAGCGGTTTTGGTAGTTATGTTCTCAACTGCTACCAGTTTTTTTATCTTTTCTTATGCATTAATTTACTTTTCCATTTCAGCTTTTGTTAACGATAAGCTATCTTATGCCATCTTTCTCCATGTTGCAGGCAGTCCAAATGATGACAATGCATCTAGTTCTCAGGTGTTAGGCATTTTATATAAGATTTTTTATTCACAGCTTATAGGCATTCTTTTGAGTCTATAATTGGGAGTAATATATGTTAATTGTAAATATTAGATTAGGCGCATTTGTATGAGTCCATTCAGTCCTGGCCCATGGGTTTTTTTTTAGGGTTTCCTCCCTCCTCTATAAATAGAGGGCCCCATTTACTTGTAATTATACCTTCAGTTAATACATTACCGGTACATGGTATCAGAGCTACGACTCTAGATCTGATATCCCGTTTCCGTCCCGTCACGAATCTGGTCACCAGTCACCGCCCCTGTCTCTGTCTCTGTTCCAGATCCAAGATTTCAAGTTCAAGTTCTGAATCAGTTAAAATCCAGTCCACGTTTCATTGTTCAGTTCAAATTCCAGAACACCTGTTCCTCACAAAATCCTTTTTCGAGTAACAATTACAACTCACCACCACCACCATCGTTCTCGGAATACCTCGATTAGGGTACCCTGAAAGACGGTAGCCGATCTGCCGCCGGACGCGCTTCCACGCGCCACCAGTAGCCACCACGTGCCGCCACCTTCTTTCTCAGATCCGGTCACTTTTCCAGCGATTGAAGCTACACCGTCGGCACCTCTGTACTCCCCTGGAATTTTTCGAACAATCCCCTACCATCTCCGCCGGCCGCCGCCGCCGACCGAAATCACCTTCCTGTTCTGTTTTCTGTCCCCGAAAACCCGAGGGACTGTTTCTGTCCCCGGAACACCTGAGGTACTGTTTACCGCATTTTATCACGAGTTTGTTACTGTTTATTGCCAAGAATCTATTGTTTTCCGTCCAAAAGTACCATCTACAGCCGATTTTTATTGTTTATCACCTGAAAATTAACATTCTCGTCAACCCCCTTCCGTTTGTTCTCCTGTTCTATTTGTGACTTGCTGTTTCCGCTGTTCAGTTGATCTGTTGTCTAGCCCGAGACTTGTTTTTGCCCCTTTTACTGTTCCTGAACCATTACTGCTTGTTTTTTTATCGTGTTGACTGCTCAATTTCTGTGTAGACCTGTTGCCTATTGCATGTTCAAGCGTTCGTTTGTTAACTAGACCTGTTGTCGACC
Organism: Smallanthus sonchifolius; assembly: GCA_023525975.1. Classification (NCBI taxonomy): domain Eukaryota; kingdom Viridiplantae; phylum Streptophyta; class Magnoliopsida; order Asterales; family Asteraceae; genus Smallanthus; species Smallanthus sonchifolius. The sequence continues at coordinate 63,590,878 of CM042037.1, read as the reverse complement.
TGTTGTTTGTTTTCTCTCTTGCTCCTGTTGTTGTTCCTGTGTCTTATTTTTACAAGAAACTTGTTCTTGATGCTTGGTTTTAAAAACCGCGCTTTAAGAGCGAGTACTCGCAACTCGAGTAGGGGCGACAGCCTCATCGAGTCATGTAACACAACTCGAGCTCTGTACAAGACTCGCTAAAAAATCGCATTTTTTGGAAAAAAATCGCACTAAAACATGCGCTTCTTGTACAGAACTTTGTATTTCAAACAAATGGACTTACAAATCGACAGATATGGGGAAACCAGTGCTGAATGGTTACCAGGGGTGTTTGCTGCAACTGTTCCAGCCCTTGCAGCTGTTTGTTTGTGAGCTTCTTGTACAGAAACTGTTCTGAATGTTTGCGGCTGCTTGGTTGTGCACTAAGTAAACCTAAACCTAATAAGGGGCTGGACATATATACACTAAACCTGAACCTAATAAGGGGCTGGACATAACTTGGGCTTAAGTCAGCCCACTTACATAACATGTGAAGTTTGTACAGACTTGGGGTTTTTTCTAAATAAGTTTGCAGCCCAAATAAAAAATAAAACAAACAGACCCAATAAAAACCTAAACTAAATAAATAGCCCACATGTGTGTGTGTATATATTATGGTGTTTTAGGTGTTATAAGTGCTTTATATATAATTTATAGATTTATTTTAAACATGTGCGCTTCGTATACGAAAATCGGTCCGCTTTTGCGCTTTGCGCTTCGGATTTAGACCTCGTCGCTTCGGTGCGCTTCTCGCTTTTTAAAACCAAGTCCTGATGTTCCTGCTCATGTTCCAGTCCATAGTTATACCAAAACCACTGTTTCTGTCCCATACTTGACTTGTTTGCTGTTGTTCTTGAACTATCTTTTCTTGGAAATGGGAGACATAAAAGAATGAGGCTCACACCTTTATAGTCACCAAGGAGGAGTATGATTTGCTCCAACGGTTGCTTGTTTCCTTATCACCTAGTCCTCAAACCAACTCAGCACACCCAGATACGTCTTCTAGCCTTGACTCGCCGTGGGTGATTGATTCTGGAGCCACCCATCACATGTCTGGGAATCGAGGTTATTTTACTACCCTACTTGATACTTCTCACCCACCAGTTCAACTTATTGATGGTTCCTCATGTCCCGTTCGCGACATCGGATCCATTGGTAACTCAAGAAACCTAGACCTGTCTTCTGTCCTATTTGTTCCTAAGTTTCCTACCAGCGTGTGTTCCATTAGTCAAGCTACTAAACAAAATAACTGTAAAGTAGCATTTTATCCTACCCATTGTGTGTTTAAGGAACTAGGAACGAAGCGGGTGATTGGCACCGGTTTTGAATCAGGAGGTCTCTACCGTCTGTTCTCGTTGTCACACCCTACAGCAAATATATGTAATTCCAATATCAGGGATGCTCACTGTCGGTTAGGCCATCCCTCTGCAGCGGTTCTAAGGCAGATGAGACCGGACTTTTTTGTTCCAGATAATTTTCATTGTGAGTCATGTCAGTTTAGTAAACATACCCAACGTCCCTATTCTCCAAAAGTATCTAGTAAAAGTTTGTCATGTGTTTGAACTTCTGATATTTAGGGTCCTTCCCCTGTCAAAACCCCTTTAGGCTTTGAGTACTTTGTTACTTTCATCGATGATTATTCTCGTACTACTTGGGTTTATTTGCTGAAGTCTTGTAGTGAAATCAACTCAATCTTTCGTAATTTTCATTCATATATCAAAAATCAGTTTAATACATCCATCAAAACTCTCCGTACTGATAATGCGAAAGAATATTTATCAACTGATTTTTCTACGTATCTCAAAACACATGGTATAATTCACGAGACATACTGCGTGTATACACGCAAGAATCGCCATTTGGTGGATGTCACTCGCACACTCATGATTCACTCTTATGTTCCTCATCGATTTTGGGTTGATGCTGTTCTTACTGCAGCCCACCTAATTAATCGCATGCCCTCATTGGTAAAACCCCGTTTTCTATCTTGTATCCTATAGGAACTCCTTTTCCCCTCATTAGTCATTCCCCGAATTTTTGGATGTGTGGCTTATGTTCATGACCATCGTCCAAGGGTCACTAAGCTTGACCCGCGGCCATTCATTGTGTCTTTCTTGGTAGGGGTATCAGTGCTACAACCCCTCTCTTCGTCGATACTTTACCAGTGCTGATGTCATTTTCACGAGCCCTGTCCTTACTTTCCTGAGTCCTCTGTCTCGTTGATTGACTTGATCCTGTTATACCCAAGTCTATCACCGTTCCTACCATTCCTATATCCCCTGTTCCATCTACACCTGCACCTCCGGTCTCAGTTGTCACCAATCCGGTTCCAGCTACATCTGGCCTATCGACAGAGCTTCCACCTTTGATTTTCACATATGCTCGGCGACATAAGGATAAGACAACAGAGGCACCTGTTTCACAATCGGACCCTGACCCTGACCCTGGTATGTCCTTAGTTCCATCCCCTGAGCCTGATACACCTGATCCTACTCCTGTTACACCATACACACATGTTTATGACGCTCCTGGTGCACCCTTACCTGATATACCGATTGCATTTCGCAAAGAACCATGACTTGTCACCCGTTATCCTATTCAGGATTATGTTGCTTATACCCACCTCTCACCTGAGTCCCATGCCTATACCACTGCTATAGATTCCTACCCGATTCCTAAGGATGTGATGACAGCTCTTGCTCACCCAGGATGGAGACAGGCTATGGAAGACGAGATATGGGCTTTTTAGGCTAATCATACATGGGATCTTGATACGCTTCTTACTAGAAAGCGTGTTGTGGGTTGTCGTTAGGTTTTCACAGTTAAACTTAACCCTGATTGCTAAGGGTTATTCTAAGGCATATGGTATCGATTATGATGAGACATTCTTCCCGGTTGCTAAAATGTCGTATGTGCGCATCTGTATTGCTCTCACTGCCATTAATCATTGGCCACTTCACCAGCTTGATGTCAAGAGCATCAAGTTTGAGTTTGGTGTCCCGCACATAAAAATCCCTCAAACCTTCGCTCTGATACCAACTTGTAACACCTAAAAACTTCAACCAATTTTAACTTTCAACGCACGCAGAATATAGGTCCCATAAACACACTTGACAAAACAACACATGTTATTTACAACAAAAAGACGACATAACTTGTATTAAAACGTTCGACCGACATCTCAGAACGACAACAAGTTTCAATATCTAAGAGATGACTCAAACAAGTTTAATGAACCCCAATCAATGAGTTCTAACTCCAACCGCCAACACACAACAAACCGAATGAGAATCCAATTCCACCACGAAGCGTGACCCAAGACTTCAAACCGGAGCTTTACGTGCAAAACGCCATGCATAACACCATTAGTAATGATATGCAACCTCCCTTAGACCCCCAAGGGTTAAACCCAAGCAAATACCCCAAAAATGGGAAGTTTTGAAGAAATAAAATTTCTGACATGGCCATATGCATAAACTGACATGGCCATGTGCACCTGATGCCCACAACAATTTTCAGACATGGCCATGTACAAACTCACATAACCATGTCCACCTGATGAACTAAAATTTCTGACATGGGCATGTGCAGAATCAGACATGGCCATGTCCACCTACAGCAAATTTTAGTTTTTTCGCCTTTTTCGACCCTCCCAACTCGACCCCCGGTCGTTACAAGCAATCAACAACATTTTGTGAATGTTTTAAACTCCTCATACGAGAACCACAACTCGTTTTTACCCCTTATCCAATCTGACTCATTCGTTATTATTTGGTATCTTTGACTACAAGCTTACCACCCGAGTTTACCACACTCGTTAAGTTATGTCATTGGGTAATTGACTCCAACACCGACATTTAGACAAGTATTGACATCATACAAGTCCTATTATTATACTAATTCACCATTATTCCACAATGATTTGACTTATACCACATTAAGTCAATTTACAACATTTCACCATTATTCCACAATGGTTGGACTTATATACCACATAAGTCAATTTACACCAATTTCACTATTATTCCACAATGGTTTGAATTATATACCACATAAGTCAATTTACACCAATTTCACCATTATTCCACAATGGTTTGACTTATACCACATTAAGTCAATTTACACCAATTCACCATTATTTCCTCAATGGTTTGACTTATATACCACATAAGTCAATTACTCTGAATTACCACATTTAGTTTGACTTTACACAACATAAGTCAATTACACCAATTTACCACATCTAGTTTGACCATACACCACATAAGTTAATTACACCAAATTGCCACATTCTACCTTTTAGTTTAACTATATACCACATAGTTAACTACACCAATTTATCATATTCTATATTTTAGTTTGACTATATACCACATAGTTCACTACACCAATTTCAAACTACATTATGCATACAAGTTTGACTTTTACCAAGTATAAATATATTTACCATTAAAGTTTCATAATGTTAAAAACTCAATTACATAAGTCTTAGAATTCAAATAAACAAATAACAGGTTCAAAAGACAAAACATTTAAAATAGAATTTCTTCAATAGATATCTAGGCAAATTCTATGTGTTATTGACTTGACCTATCACGATCTTAATCACCTGAAACATGTACGAAAAACAAGTGTCAACTAAAAATAGTTGGTGAGAAATCACAGGTTTAATAAAAGTATAAGTTTGGCAAAGGTAACAATTCATAATTCAAGATCATCATATATCACATAAATAAAACAAACACATGATTAGCAAATCCAACCTAAAATGATGAGTAACGAATAAGTGGTACAACTCGCAAATTGCACTGATAACGAATAAGATGTCCAACAAAAAGTTGTCCATAAAGTATATGCGGTTTCCATCCTATGGCCCATATATGTACTACCGTTGGCTTGAAAGTTTCAAGTTAAGGATTTGCAAGTTTAACGTTTATCATGTTGTGTTCATTTACTCACATACATATATGATTCACTTGTTTTAGAATTGTTTGAAAACGTGTTTTAATGCGTGCCAACGTGTACATGTTTCCCCCAAAACGATTTGAATAAAGTGGGGCTATGAAGTCTCACCTTGAAAGCTAGACAATATAAGAGACTTGAACGAATAGACGAGATGAATCACGGACCAGACCCTAAACAAATAAATAAACTAGTTTTAGGGTAGGTTCGATGGTTACGAGTGTTAGATAGGCGGTTCGGGTCATAAGGTTATGAATTAGATGCAAAAATCGAGTTATAGTCGATTTTCAGATTTGGACAGCAAAGTAGCTGAACAGAAACGTGCTTGTTAGCCAAAACGTCCCGTGTCACCGGTCTAGCCATGATATTCACGTAAGAGTTTTGGAGAATCACAGAATGCAATCGGCATAGCCGACACGAGCAAGCGGATTCTATATTTAATTAGCGTGTGAGTTCATATAAGTGATAATATAGAATAAATAACATATTTTAAGTTAGCAAGAACATACTAAAGCATCGGCAGAGCCACTTTTGCAATAGTTGTCTTGAGGATTCGCAGAATGCGACGGCATAGCCGCCATTGCAAACGGGATCCTTTGTTTGTTAGTTGGTGATGTTAGCTTGATTTATTAGTTTGATTAAGATTATTAGAGGGTTTTTAGGGGTGAGGTTTCACATGATCAAGTGATCATGGATAGAAAATAGAAAAAGATTGAGGGGATGAAGAAATAATGAAATAAAAAGACGGTATTGAACTTCGGAGGGTTGCTTACTTGTTTGATCTTCAAACTCTTGGAATCCTCTAAGGGATTTTTGAAATCTTCAAGGTTTGGAAGGGATTTCACAACTTAGGAGGGTTTGGGAGTGTTTGAGAGAGAATTAGCAAAGAAAACAAGATCATAAGCCTTCTATTTATACTAATGATTGAAGGGGTGTAAATATGGAACGTCTTGGAAAGCAATTTAGGGTTTTAGGGGCCTCAAATCTGCGAAATTTTCCTCAATGGGGCTGGGTTTTTTGTGATTTCTTGCTTGGGCTAGGTCCAAGAATAGGTGGGTTGGGTCCTAGCTTGACCCGGTTGAGTGCGCGTATTCGAAAATTGCGATTTTAAGCATTTCTAAGCGAAATTGGCAAATGTTTTCAACATTAAAGTTGATTGTCATAACAAAAAGAGTATGTTTAGCTAAAAACATTTAAGTTAAAGTTACGTTATTCACGTATGGTAGTTGGCGATCGGTGGGCGAGAAAACGGACTTTTTGATCATTTTTCGAATTTCAGGATTTATTTAAGGAAAGTTTTGCAAACAAACTTTGTTTTAATTAAAGAAATGAATATTTTAAACATTTAAAACATAAATTAATGTCATTTTAAACGAATTTGTAGGTTGTGGACGGTACGTAGTTAACGACGGTTTAAAAGGCGGACGATCGCACGAAAATACTAACTAGTACTTTTAAGCATCAATTCACATTAAATGAGTTGTAAGAACATGTTTGAGATGTATGGGGATGGTTCATGTGTATTTAATGTGTCATAAAGATCAATTAAGTTTACGTACAGATAAGTATAAGTCTTTGAAATCAATCATAAACGTAATGTTTCACATGTGAACTAGTATTGTAACAATGTATGAATAGGATTTCAAGTAAAATGAAATGTCATGCGGATTTTCATTGATAAGTCTAGAACGAGTACAAGTAGTGAAAATCAGAAGTGTCACAACCAACATGTAAATCAAATATGTGCAATTACCACCATCTATCATTACTAAGTAAGTGTAAAACACTTACCTTTTCCAAAGATCTCGCTTGATCCTCCAAACTAACTTCCTTACTATTTGATCACCTATACAACCCAATTACAATTAGTAATCCAATGATCACCAATTGACACCCAACACCTTTATGGTCTAAAGATCAAGACCCTAGCTTAGTTTGATTAACATGACCTTAATCAAATCCCCAACACCCAAATACCACCTTTCAACCCAAATGACCCGTTTTACCTATAATAGTCAAACTTTCAATCCACCAATTCACCATTTCCAATTAAGGTCTAACACCCACCTTAGACCTTATGAATTACACCAATTCTAAACTTGATTAATTACACCTTAAACAAGTTTTAACCTCCCTACACAATCATTCACCCATTTTGACCCGTTTGGGTTCCACCCAAAATCCCAATTTCTTAAATCATCAAATAGATTGAGGGTTATTACTTGGTTATGTGTTTAATCACACCACAAACACTTACCAACCCCAAATTACCATCCAAACAACCTCAATTTCGAAAACCCCCAATTTCACCTCAAGAACCGTAATTTCAAACATCAAATTAGGTGTTATAATCATGTAAAACATGATTCTCCAACATTAATCGAACTAGATTAAGGTTTATAAACGACATTAAACCCAAATCACAACACCAATTGACCCAATTGGGTCTTTTTGATCAAGAACACCATAGATGGTGATTGAGATGAGGAAGATGATACTTACTAGCAATCTTGAAGAGGATGAACACTCCAAATCATCTAAGTTTCACAGGCAAATCATCAATTTCGGGTTTTGGCTCTTCCTCCTCTTGCAAAATTCACTAGAAACACACACAAGTGTGTGTTGTTTTCCTGATCATGATATTTAACACAAATTGAGTTTGTGTTAAATACAAAATGGCCCCTCCATCTATCAAAATGACTCCGTGTACCCAAAACTAGGTATTTCCATCTTTACAAAATGTCTCGAACTTTATTTTATATAAATATACCCCTTACAATATAAATATTATATTATGGGGTAAACCCGAAAGTCGGTTCGTTACAATTTACTCTCGTGTGTTTATAGGATTGGTATCATGTTAGATTGAGCACTGAGTTAGACATGGCCTGTCACTCAATATTTTTTGTTTTAAAAGCTCCAAATCAATGTTTTTATTTAAAAAAAACTGACTTTTTCTGATGTTTTTGCAGATATATACTAAGGTTTGAGTTTGATGTCTCGCACAACCAAATCCAGTGTTTTGAAAACCGGACCGTACTGGCCGGTCTGACTGGTCCGGTTACTTATGTTGAAACGAACCTTCAGCGACCCGGCGGTCGGACCGGAAAACCGGGTGGTCAGACCGGGAACCGGGTGGTCAGACCGTGTGAGGCCCCAAACCCGGGAGGCCCCACGCGTTGGATTTACTCATTCACAAACAGTTCTTAAACTCTTATATCAAAATAACGCAGCGGAAAATTTCGTTCATTACATAACATAACTGTTCTACATGCGGAAGCGTAAAACTTTGTTTACAACATTCATTACATAACATAATCAAAACATAACGGGATGCCAGTCTTCGTGTCAGCCGGGTAACTCTTCATCGCTAGCCAAGCATCACCGTCCATCATCATAACCTGCCCTTAACCTGAATGTGCATACTAAGAAGGTCAGCTACGCTGGTGAGTTCTAGTTTTAACATAAATCATTAACATCAAATATTTGCCAAAAACATAACATCATACTTTATTTAATAAAAGCGTACATAAAACATGCAATAACTTAACATCATCAAAACATCGTAACATAACATCGTAACAATAGTCAATATGAACCGAATCTGCGCCTTCTCGTAACCGTCAAATCCATACATCGCATACCAGCGGATGAACTTAAGGCTCGCTACCTCTAAGTCATCCGTCATCCAGGTCTCCTAAGGCTCGTTACCTCTAGGTGGACCAAACATACGTCTCCTAAGGCTCGTTACCTCTAGGTAGACCATACACACGTCTCCTAAGGCTCGTTACCTCTAGGTAGACCATACACACGTCTCCTAAGGCTCGTTACCTCTAGGTAGACCATACACACGTCTCCTAAGGCTCGTTACCTCTAGGAAGACTAAACATACCATAGGCAATATTTCCCCGCAAGGAATAGTACCTTCCATCGGGATCCCGGTAATCCCATGGGCGACCGTCGTCACCCCATCCTCAACCAGTTGTACAACCGTTAGCCAGCCACAAAGGCCCCCCGTAAGGTAAGGCCAATACATACATACATACATACTCTAGCTCCCGTAGGAACTCGTGGCAGATTCGTTCATTCGTGACTTTCATAAAAACCTTTACCTCGTTTTAGTTAAAGCATTCGTACGTTTTATTAAATAACACTTCATTCGTAAACCTTTCACAACTTCGTTTGGCAAAATATTTTATAAACCTCATCTCGTAAACCTCGTTTCGTAAACATCTCATTAACTCGTTTCGTCTTCCCCTTTCGGAAGCATCGTTCATAAACCTCGTTTCGTAAACCTCGTTTCATAAACCTCGTTTCGTAAACCTCGTTTCATAAACCTCGTTTCGTATGTATGCACACCAGCCCAAAACATTTAATTAAAACATTAAAAGAAGGGCTTCTAGAACTCACCTTATAAGCTAGTCTCGGTTGTCCTAAACAAAGGTCCAACAACGTCACTTCCGATCTGAATTGATTAATTAAATACACATCAGACCTAAATCCCGACTCTAACGGTTTACTCGTTCTGTTACAGGTGAATACACTGACTTCACCTACTGATGCAGACCTATCGAAACTACTTAGTTTCGACAGGTGCAGGCCCATCGAAACTTCTAGTTTCGACAACTGCAGGTCACTCGAAACTTCTAGTTTCGACAACAACTGCAGGTCACTCGAAACTTCTAGTTTCGACAACAACTGCAGGTCACTCGAAACTTCTAGTTTCGACACCTGCAGGCCACTCGAAACTCTAGTTTCGATACCTGCAGAACTCAGCTATCTTCTCCAAAAACCCTAACTTTCGCATGCAGGTCCGATCTTGTCAAGATCCGGACTTTTTGTATTCAAAACGTGTATTTTCCTTTCGTGATTCCAGATTTATAACCCTTTCCTCATTTGGTTTATAAAAACCCGTCATTTTCACAAAAATACCCGAAAACCCAAAAACGAACAAAAACTCAGATTTGGTTCGGGTGTTACCTGATTTCGAGATTCTGATCCGGAGGTTTTGCTCACGAGTTCAGTAGCAACAAGCTCCTTCAATCTCGGGTCGATCCGCCAACTTTCTCTCTCTACGGTTTCTCTCTCTAGATTCTTGCAAATGAGAGAAATGGTGTGTGTGTTGGCTATTTAAAGGGAGGAAACCCCCCCTTCCTTCAAGTTTGCCGGCCCAACCGGCCCGGCCCGTTACGCCTCGTTCTTTTATCCCGTTCGTCCCGGTTCAACCCGTTATTTAAAATCCTCATTTATTTTGGGATGTTACAAGTCTACCCCCCTTACAATAGGTTTCGTCCCCGAAACCTATCATAAGTCAAACAGTTGAGGGTACGACTCCTTCATTTCCGTCTCCGTTTCCCATGTAGCTTCCGATCCCTTCCGGTGCTTCCACTGGACTTTAACCAACTGGATAACTTTGTTACGTAAACGTTTCTCTTTCCTGTCTAGGATGGCCACAGGTTCTTCGATGTAGTTAAGGCTGTTGTCGACCTCGATGTCCGTAAGTGGTACGTGAGCCGTTTCATCCGCCAAACACTTTCGCAAGTGTGATACATGGAAGGTAGGATGAATCCCACTTAACTCATCAGGCAATTCCAACCGATAAGCGACTTCACCAACCCGTGCCATAATCCTGAATGGTCCGATAAACCTCGGACTTAACTTTCCTCTCTTCCTGAATCGTATGATTCCCTTCCAGGGCGACACTTTCAACATTACTCTGTCCCCAACATTAAATTCAATAGGCCTTCGTCGTCTATCCGCGTAGGATTTCTGACGATCTTGGGCGGCCTTCATTCGTGCTTTGATCTGATCAAACCTTTCCGACGTTTCTTTTACAACTTCAAGACTTCCCAATTCCTTCTGTCCAATCTCACCCCAACAGACCGGGGTCCTGCATCTTCTCCCATACAACATTTCATAAGGCGGCATGCCTATCGTCGTGTGATGACTGTTGTTGTAGGAGAATTCGGCTAACGGCAGATGACTGTCCCAACTGCCACCGAAGTCGATAATACAAGCACGAAGCATATCCTCCAACGTCTGAATGGTCCTTTCGGTCTGACCATCCGTTTGCGGGTGGTATGCCGTGCTGATATTAAGTCTCGTACCCATCGCCTCGTGAAATCTTTTCCAGAACCTCGATGTGAATCGTGTGTCCCGGTCGGATACAATCGTTAAAGGCATCCCGTGCCGTGCTACTACTTCATTAATAAATACTTCTGCTAATCTTTCCGACGAGAACGTCTCGCGAATAGGTAGGAAATGAGCACTCTTCGTTAATCGGTCCACAATTACCCAAATGGTGTCATGACCTTTAGCTGTGCGGGGTAGCTTGGTTATGAAGTCCATGGTAATGTGTTCCCACTTCCATTCTGGTATGTCAAGTGGTTGAATCTTTCCATACGGTTTCTGGTGTTCAGCCTTTACTTGCGAGCAAGTCAAACACTTGCTTACATACTTCGTCACATCATATTTCATTCCAGGCCACCAGTATTCCTTTCTCAGATCTTGATACATTTTGTTGGTACCAGGATGGATAGAGTAACGAGACTTATGAGCTTCATCCAAGATTTTGGTTCTAAGCTCGCCACCCATAGGTATCTATATCCGACCAAAACGTGTCCTAACACCAAGGGTGTTATATTCTAACTTATCCTGTTGGCCAACCATCCTTTCCTTCTTTATGTTTTCCCCCTTTAGTGCCTCTTCTTGAGCCTTTTCAATTTCCCTCATCACATCCGACGTTACCACCATTTGGCAAGCTTTCACTCTAATAGGAGCAGGCACATCCTTCCGGCTTAGAGCGTCAGCCACCACGTTTGCTTTTCCAGGATGGTACATGATTTCACAGTCATAGTCTTTCAAAAGTTCCAACCATCGCCTCTGCCTCATATTTAACTCCTTTTGCTCGAAGAAGTACTTCAGACTTTTGTGATCGGAGTATATGGTAAACTTTACCCCATAGAGGTAGTGCCTCCAAATTTTTAATGCAAACACAACAGCAGCAAGTTCCAAATCGTGAGTCGGATAGTTGACTTCATGAACCTTCAGCTGTCGTGATGCGTATGCGATCACTCTTCCACGTTGCATCAGCACACACCCCAACCCCTGACCCGAAGCGTCAGAGTATACCACCAGGTCTTCATTGCCCTCGGGAAGGGCCAAGACTGGAGCTTGGGTCAGCTTTTCTTTTAACTCCTTAAATGCCTCATCCTGCTTCGGACCCCATTCGTACTTTTCTTCCTTTCGTGTCAACTTTGTCAATGGCGAAGCTATTTTCGAGAAATCCTGAATGAATCTCCGATAATAGCCTGCCAACCCTAAGAAACTGCGGATCTCCGTTGGCGTCTTAGGAATATCCCAGTCCCTTACCGTCGTTATCTTTGCTGGGTCTACCATAATGCCGTTCGGGTTTATGACGTGACCTAGGAATTGGACTTCCCTAAGCCAGAACGCGCATTTGGAGAACTTAGCATACAACTTCTCCTTCTTTAGAGCTTCCAACACTTCCTTCAAATGACAAGCGTGATCACCCTCATTCTTGGAGTAGACGAGGATATCATCAATGAACACAATTACCGATCGGTCCAGCATCGGTCGACACACCCTATTCATCAAATCCATGAACGCTGCGGGGGCGTTCGTCAATCCGAAGGACATTACGCGGAACTCGAAATGTCCATAACGCGTGCGAAACGCGGTTTTCGGTATGTCTTCTTCCCTTACCTTCAACTGATGGTACCCGGACCGAAGGTCGATTTTCGAGAACCAACTTGCGCCTTGCAATTGATCAAACAGGTCATCGATCCTTGGTAAAGGGTACTTGTTCTTTACCGTACGCTTGTTCAACTCGCGATAATCAATACACATTCTCATCGACCCATCCTTCTTCTTCACAAACAACACCGGAGCACCCCAAGGCGAGATGCTCGGTTGGATAAATCCTTTCTCAAGTAATTCGTCTAGTTGTGCCATTAGTTCCTTCATCTCCACAGGTGCTAGTCGATATGGAGCCTTAGCCACGGGCTGGGCATCTGGTACTAAGTCAATTCGGAATTCAATCTCTCTATCGGGTGGTATCCCAGGCAACTCCTCTGGAAACACCTCCGGGTACTCGCGTACCACGGGTACATCGTCTAGTTCCTTCACTTCCTTACACTTGTCAATCACGTACACCAGATAAGCCTCGCATCCGCGCCTCAAGTAATCTGTTGCCTTAATCATCGAGATGACGTTTGGCATCGGGACGTCACGATCTCCAAAAACCTCGACTTTGCTACCATCCGGAGCCTTGAGTCGGATTATCTTTCGTTTACATATGATTTGTGCTTCGTTGGCAGTTAGCCAATCCATACCCAGCACGACATCAAACCCTCCCAAAACCATAACAAACAATCTGACAGGGAATCTATGACCTTCTATTTTTATCGTAGAGTTGTCAACTACCTCGGTCACTCTCGCAGTTCTACCCTCAGCGGTTTCTACATTAAAGGCTCGTTCTACTTTACTAACCGTGTACTTTACTCGTTTACAGAAAGTTGCAGATATAAAACTCTTACTGGCACCCGAATCGAATAACACTGAAACAAAAGTGTTGTCAAGGATGAACGTACCTGACGCCACATCGGGGTCATTCCTGGCCTGTTCTTGCGTTAGTGCATACGCTCGAGTCTTCGCTCGGGGCCTTTCCTCCCTCTTCTCTGGGCCTTTCCCTTTCCCGGTCTCGCCCATCCTGGGCTTAGTGCATTCCCGGCTCATGTGGCCACTCTCCCCACAGTTGTAGCATTTGATACCGTTCGGGCATTCTCGGGAGTAGTGCCCGGTCTTGCCACATTTGTAGCACAAATTTGATCCCAACCGGCATTCACCGGCATGCCTTCCCCCACACTTCCCACAGACTGCTAATTCATTTACCCTGGCCCGTTTGTCCTGAGCCCCAAACAACTTCCCACCCGATCGCTTAGCGGGAAAACTCAGCTTCTTCTTAGGCTCTTCAATGGCAACGACATTCAGTGCCAGATCATCAAATACCACGCCGCTCAGTTCTACTACCGAATCGTAGGTAGTAGGGGCGTTTGCCTTAACATATGTGCGGACCTTGTCCGGCAACCCTTGAATATAACAAGCGATCTTTCTTTCTTCAGTAGTGACTAGGTGTGGCACCAGACGTGCCAGTTCATTGAACCGTGTCGTATACTGCCGGTGCGTCATGCTCCCGGCCTTCAAGCCCAGAAATTCCCTTTCTACCTTTTCGATCTCGTTCCTTGGACAGAAATTCTTGATCACCAAAGTTTTCAAGTCGTCCCACATCATCGCATCAACCACCTCATTACCTTTAGCCTGGCGTACACCTTCCCACCAGTGAGATGCTTCCTCCCTCAGGGAGTTAGCAGCAAATTTCACAACCTGATTTGCTCGGCATTCGCTCAGACGAATGGCGGCCTCCATACGAATTACCCAGTCAAAAGTAGCCACCGCGTCCTTCTTTCCAGTCAGAATTGGCGGGTCACATGCCTTAAAGGACTTATAATCGCATCCGCGAGCAGGCGGTGCATTGTCGGTCTCATTGTTCTGAGCACCAATTGCCGCGCTAGACCCACCCGCCCCATTGACCTGCTTCAACGCTTCAGCCAACAGACCTGGCAGAGAATTCTTCATCAATTCTGTGAATTCTCGAGCTATAGCTGCTCTCACTTCTGGTTCAAAAGTGAAAGGTTGCTCTTCGACCTGTGTCTGCTCGGCTTCATGCACACTAACCGCCGGTTCAGTGTGAACACTTCCTTCTTCACTGTGTTCTTGGCGCGCAGGAATCCTGCCACGCCCACCATTTCGACCGCCGGTACGACCACCGGTACGGCCACCACGCCTTCCGTTCCCTCTTCTTGCCATTCCGTTCTACAAGACAAGGAAATCCAATGTCATCACGCTAGTTAACAAATAGAATTCAACAAGCATTGTAAGATGTTAATATACACTGGCCATCTGTAATTAACCATTACACTACTTTTCGATTTCCATTTGACCACCTTTGTGATTCCATCAGAACTCAAGTCCTCATCTAACCTCTTCTAAGGCATACTATATACACATACTCTACTTTTCATACCTGATGCGGTGGCTCGAGTTACCCGTACTGGCATCCGCTTTCGGTCCCATTCTCAGTTTAAGTTCAGACACAGGGAGTGTCCAAATCTCTCAAACTATTGCTCTGATACCAACTTGTGAGGCCCCAAACCCGGGAGGCCCCACGCGTTGGATTTACTCATTCACAAACAGTTCTTAAACTCTTATATCAAAATAACGCAGCGGAAAATTTCGTTCATTACATAACATAACTGTTCTACATGCGGAAGCGTAAAACTTTGTTTACAACATTCATTACATAACATAATCAAAACATAACG
Organism: Smallanthus sonchifolius; assembly: GCA_023525975.1. Taxonomy (NCBI): domain Eukaryota; kingdom Viridiplantae; phylum Streptophyta; class Magnoliopsida; order Asterales; family Asteraceae; genus Smallanthus; species Smallanthus sonchifolius. The sequence continues at coordinate 63,575,495 of CM042037.1, read as the reverse complement.
GGATGCCAGTCTTCGTGTCAGCCGGGTAACTCTTCATCGCTAGCCAAGCATCACCGTCCATCATCATAACCTGCCCTTAACCTGAATGTGCATACTAAGAAGGTCAGCTACGCTGGTGAGTTCTAGTTTTAACATAAATCATTAACATCAAATATTTGCCAAAAACATAACATCATACTTTATTTAATAAAAGCGTACATAAAACATGCAATAACTTAACATCATCAAAACATCGTAACATAACATCGTAACAATAGTCAATATGAACCGAATCTGCGCCTTCTCGTAACCGTCAAATCCATACATCGCATACCAGCGGATGAACTTAAGGCTCGCTACCTCTAAGTCATCCGTCATCCAGGTCTCCTAAGGCTCGTTACCTCTAGGTGGACCAAACATACGTCTCCTAAGGCTCGTTACCTCTAGGTAGACCATACACACGTCTCCTAAGGCTCGTTACCTCTAGGTAGACCATACACACGTCTCCTAAGGCTCGTTACCTCTAGGTAGACCATACACACGTCTCCTAAGGCTCGTTACCTCTAGGAAGACTAAACATACCATAGGCAATATTTCCCCGCAAGGAATAGTACCTTCCATCGGGATCCCGGTAATCCCATGGGCGACCGTCGTCACCCCATCCTCAACCAGTTGTACAACCGTTAGCCAGCCACAAAGGCCCCCCGTAAGGTAAGGCCAATACATACATACATACATACTCTAGCTCCCGTAGGAACTCGTGGCAGATTCGTTCATTCGTGACTTTCATAAAAACCTTTACCTCGTTTTAGTTAAAGCATTCGTACGTTTTATTAAATAACACTTCATTCGTAAACCTTTCACAACTTCGTTTGGCAAAATATTTTATAAACCTCATCTCGTAAACCTCGTTTCGTAAACATCTCATTAACTCGTTTCGTCTTCCCCTTTCGGAAGCATCGTTCATAAACCTCGTTTCGTAAACCTCGTTTCATAAACCTCGTTTCGTAAACCTCGTTTCATAAACCTCGTTTCGTATGTATGCACACCAGCCCAAAACATTTAATTAAAACATTAAAAGAAGGGCTTCTAGAACTCACCTTATAAGCTAGTCTCGGTTGTCCTAAACAAAGGTCCAACAACGTCACTTCCGATCTGAATTGATTAATTAAATACACATCAGACCTAAATCCCGACTCTAACGGTTTACTCGTTCTGTTACAGGTGAATACACTGACTTCACCTACTGATGCAGACCTATCGAAACTACTTAGTTTCGACAGGTGCAGGCCCATCGAAACTTCTAGTTTCGACAACTGCAGGTCACTCGAAACTTCTAGTTTCGACAACAACTGCAGGTCACTCGAAACTTCTAGTTTCGACAACAACTGCAGGTCACTCGAAACTTCTAGTTTCGACACCTGCAGGCCACTCGAAACTCTAGTTTCGATACCTGCAGAACTCAGCTATCTTCTCCAAAAACCCTAACTTTCGCATGCAGGTCCGATCTTGTCAAGATCCGGACTTTTTGTATTCAAAACGTGTATTTTCCTTTCGTGATTCCAGATTTATAACCCTTTCCTCATTTGGTTTATAAAAACCCGTCATTTTCACAAAAATACCCGAAAACCCAAAAACGAACAAAAACTCAGATTTGGTTCGGGTGTTACCTGATTTCGAGATTCTGATCCGGAGGTTTTGCTCACGAGTTCAGTAGCAACAAGCTCCTTCAATCTCGGGTCGATCCGCCAACTTTCTCTCTCTACGGTTTCTCTCTCTAGATTCTTGCAAATGAGAGAAATGGTGTGTGTGTTGGCTATTTAAAGGGAGGAAACCCCCCCTTCCTTCAAGTTTGCCGGCCCAACCGGCCCGGCCCGTTACGCCTCGTTCTTTTATCCCGTTCGTCCCGGTTCAACCCGTTATTTAAAATCCTCATTTATTTTGGGATGTTACAGACCGGGAACCGGGTGGTTGGACCGGACGGACCGGTTGGCTAATATTTTTTTATTTTTTTTATTTTTTTTTATCTTTTTTAAGTCACTTGGATTCGTATTTCGTAGCTAATTATTAGTTTAAGACTATTGGAATTGACTTGTTGGTGGTTTTTGAAGGATTAATGGTTGTTTGGATTGATATATTTTTATAATATTTATCACGCCGTCCGGTTCTTAAATCCGGTCCGACCAGTGGACCGGTAAGGAAACCGGTTCGACTTCCGGTCCGGTTCGGTAAACATTGACCAAATCTCTTAAACTAATACTCTGATACCAAGTTGAATCACCCAAAATTTTGAAATGAATTAAAACCTTTTAATTTATGCGGAAACGATCCCATTAAAACCTTTCAAAACATACATAACATGTTTAGTACTAAACAACGTGACACCTAGTCGACAATTCAAGAAATACAAGTTCTGACATACATCATAACATAGTGTCACTTTACATTTCAAAAACAAGTTTATAAGCATCCTCATAAAGAGGTAAGATTAACACCACCAAAAACACATGTTAAAAGATGAATGTCTTCATGAGAATCCAAAAAACTAAGCATCCCGTGTCCCATGGCTTAAACCGGAGCTTTACCAACACCACAAATACCCATAATTCAAGTTAGTAATGGTATGTAAGATCCCCAAAGCCCCGAAGGGCAAAACCCAAGGATTTAACAAAAAAGTCAAAAAGTCAGTGTAAGGGCAGCGTAGGTCAGGCCACATTGGTGTAGCCTATGCCACTCAGCGTAAGTTATGCCGGGAGGGGCGCAGCCTACGCTGGCCTCTGTACTAGCCAAACTTTAGCTGATCCAGCCCATCCCTAACCCAACATTTGGGTTTTTCTGTAATTTCCTGTAATTCTTTACACATAACAAGTATTCAAGACAAATATACGTGTTTTCCAATCAATCATAAGTTCCAAAGGGAATGCATACCATTCATGAAGTACTAGACTTCCATTTAACACTCGTGAAGTCTATGACCTCAAAACACCCATGAAATCCAAGTCCTCAAGCATGAGGATCATGATTTCACATAGCACCCATGAAGTTCATGTCCTCAAAATACCCATGAGGATCATGACTTCACATAACACCCATGAAGTTCATGTCCTCAAAACACCCATAAGGATCATGACTTCACATTCACCATTGTTTGCAAACAAACACACACAATTGAAAATCACCAAACTACACCCAAGCATATAATCAAATAATCCAATCATGTGTAAGAAATAACCCCAAATACCAAGGCACATAATCATACAACAATGTATATGAACTAAGCCAACTACCCATTACTAAGTAAGTGTAAAACATTTACCTTTGATGTTAGACGAACCCAATTGATCTTCAACATTGGCACTCTGGTTATCTAAACAATTTACACCTATTGTTTAGTAATCTAAAATCCTAATGAAATCACCAATTGGGTTATGCACACATTCTTATGAATTAATGTTTAACACCTATGACTAATTTGGTCTATTCAACTTATTCCAAACCTCAACCCCCAAAATCACCACCATTTATCAAAGATCAATTCAATTAACCCATTTGGGTAAAATTCATCTTTCACTCAAATCCCCAAAATCTTATATCACCAAATTGTTTAGGGGTTTCATTAGGTTTTGTGTTTATGAACTCCATAAACACTTACAAACCTTTATTACATCATTTAAATACTTAATTTCAGAAAACCTCCAATTGACCCTCAAGAACCCTAATTTTTATAATTCCAAATTAGGTGATATTATGATGTTATCTACCATCCTTTATCATTAACCAAGCTAGGTTATAACTTTTATCAAGTTTTTGACCATTAAAACCTCCCAATTCAGCCACATATTCGTGATCCACCATAACCCCACCAAGAACACCATAGATGGTGATTTAGATGAAGATAAAAACACTTACTTGATGATTTGAAGGAGATGTGAACACCAAAACCTCAAATCCAAGCATGCAATCACCAAAATCAGTTGTTGGTCCTTCTCCCTTCTCCTTTTTGCAATCCACGGCACACACACTTGAAAGAGTGTGTGTGTCACCACCCCTCACACACCGCTAATTTGATTTTCAGATTTTACACAATCAGCCCCTAGACGTTCCATTATAATACTTTCTTCCAAAATACATGTATGCCTATATGTACAAAGGAACCTTCCACTTTAAATTGGTTTATTTACACCCCTTAATATGATTAAACGTATAATAAACCTGTAAATTGGTTCATTACATATTGGGCCATGGCAATCGCAATAGTGGTCTGGCTGGCAGCGACGGATACGAGTTTTGATCTAGAGTTGGGGTGTAGAGATAGAGAGCAGAAAGATAATGTTTAAGATGACATGAGAGAAAAGGGAAAGTGAAGTTTATATAAATTTTATTTTTTATTTTTAACATTAGGGGTAGTTATGTCTTTTTATAAAAATACTAACAGCAAACATGGATGGTGTTAGAGTTTTGGACTTAACTGAAACGAGAATGAAACTATTGGATTGAAAAAACCAAATTATAACTTTTAGACTAAAATGATTATTTTGACCAAACCACAAGGATTAAAACCGTATTTAACTCTTTATAAAATGAAATAAATGCCCGCTAACATGTTATTAACAAAAAAATACAACATATTACTCATAAAAAAATATAAATGTTGATATTAATGTCAATTCAGTTAATTCGGTTATTTATCTATACTATATTATAATATATATTTGAAGGACAGAAAAGTAATTTCATCAAAATTCAAGAGTTTCACTCGAATAGAAGTTTTAAATCACAAGATAGAACCCTTTAAAACATACGTTGGACTTTTAAACCAACTTCTCCAACGGTTTTTAAACGGCCATAACTTTTTCATATGTTAATACTTAAAAAAAATATTATATCGTAAAATTAAGCATTTTATTATCTTTAATTAGAGTATGGTATTGTTATAGTTTTTTTATTTTAAAAAATAATAATACGTGATTATGCGCTTTACCAGTGTCTATGTTAGTGTTATTGTGTTCATCGACGCATCGCGCGGGCACCCCTTCGGTACATATATAACTTGGGGTGGCAATCTTGACCCATCCTTTAAAAAATGGGTTCATTTGGGCACAAATCAATTGAATATGGGTTAATTTGGGTGACCTCAAATTAGTCAATTGGTTAATTTGGGTCACCTTAAATTAGTCAACGGGTCAATTTGGGTCACATCAAATATTCAGTGGGTTAATTTGGGTCACCTTAAATAAGTCAACGGGTCAAAATTATCAAGTATATTATAAAAATAGTTCATATGGGTCCCCGTCGCCACCCCCCACCCTCACCCTCACCCCACCGGCCCGCCGCAGCCCCCCCCCCCCTCTCCCATTTAGCCATGTAAATTGGATCACGTCTATATATGACTTGGCCTGGAAATTCACGTGAGAAATCAAGATAAAATATTGACCATGTGCTTTGGTTTGGTCAAGCATGTATGTATTTACGATGGACAGCTACCGAGTCGTAACTTTGACGTCCAAAATAATTGGAATTAACCCACGTTTATAAACTGCGTTTTAATTAAAATATTTTCCCCGTCGCCGCGCCCCCACCAACCCCCCTACCCCCGCCGTATTGCCCGAACTCGTTTTGACCGGAACCAATATGATACTTTTTTTTAAAGACGACCCGTTTTGATCTGGACTCATTTTGCTCCAAACCCGTTTTGACCTGAAGTCATTTTGCTCCTAACTCGTATTGACCCGAACCCGTTCTGACCCGTGACTCGAACCCGCCCGACCCGCCCAGTTTGCCAGCCCTATATATAACCATACTAGTTTAGATACCGTGTTTACACACGAGGTGAAAAATATCAATATTTAAAACTTTTAAATTTTTATGTATATATTTTACAGGTGTAAAAATATATCATGTATATTAAGGATAGAAACAAACTCAAAATATATAAAAATTAATATATAATTGAATTTCGAAAATACGTTAATTAGTATTTAATGTAATTTTATTTTCATTTTATATTTGATTGATTGAAATAAAAGTTAAATAATTAAATTTCAAAGTTTCTTATAATAAGAAATAATTTAAAATAAATGTGTTTTATTAGTATAATTAAAGTTTTTCTAAAATATATATGCAATTATTAAAAGATAGAAATACATTAAATAAGAGAGAGACGGAAAAAAAATGATAAGCATGAATATGGAGACGACACGTGTCAGTAAAAACCTTTATTTATTATATAGTATAGATTTGAACCATAAAAATCCGATATTCTTCCGTTAACCACAGATAATTGTTGATACATGTTAATAAGAATCTTAAAAATCAATCAACATAACAAAGAAAAAAACACAATAATCTCACAAATTAGCATAAATAAACTCTAATTATTAGTATGATAATATGAGATTACACTTATAGAACACAAAACTTAAGAAACTCTAAAAGTATACATATATATACAATCCAGAATGAGATGATTGAAAATTAACAGGGAAGGTGTGAATGATTTCATCGAGTGGAATTGCAGAGCATACAATTCAAAACCCTAGAACAAGCATACCGCAAAGCTGGGTACATCCGATTGGTGTACACGGTGGACTCCCGCCATAGATCTCCCATGGATGCCACAAACAGATTCAAGTTTCTAACCGGAGGCACGAACAGAATCAACGGTGCCGCCGAGAATCCCACTGCGAACAATAGATGAAGCATTTTTGCAGGATTTTGGGCTTTTTTTTTCTCTCTGTATTTATCGGTAGGAGATTTGTTGAGGAAACTTGCAGTTAAGGGCCTGAAGATTTGTGGTGTTGACAAAAAGGTCCCTGTAGGTCGTGGCTTCTTCACGTCTGCTGACTGGAGTACTTGATTTCTTTTTCTGTTAAACTTTAATTTCTAAATGAGACCATTTTAGAAATAGTTCTTGCTTAGTAGCTTGTTCATGTATAAATTAGCTTGTTAAAAACTTAAGCTAATTTGATTTGAGTTAATTTGGATCGAGCTCATGGACTCATTAATCGTTATAAGTGTCTGAGTCAAGTTTGAGATGAAGGTGGGTTGCTCGTATAAAAGTTCTAGATGATTTGTCTCAAGTAATTCGCCGGTTGACTCGTAAATTAACTCATTTTATTTTAAATTAGTAGTTGAGTATTGTGTTATTTGAGACTTGTATAATTTGATATTATTTTTAATTTGTTATCACTTATCAGGGGTGGCCCTGAGGGTGTGCCGGGTGAACAATCGCACAATTAGTTTAATATTTAGTTTAATAATTTATTTTATTCACTTATAACAGTATTGTTTTATTTGTTATCTAATTTTATTATTATATAATTTTACACGATTTAAGATTGTTTAATTTAGATTTTTTTTTATATTTTGTTCAAAATATATATAATATTGATATATTATCATATTTAAATGTTTTTATAAAGAAAATTTAAAAAAGTAAGTTTTTTTTCTACAATGTAGTTTTTTACATTATTTACGCAATAATATTTTCCCTTAAGATCGGTGTGTTACATCGGGAAAAAAACACGTTTTTATAAATATTAAAATGAAGTAAAACTTTTATTAGATTTTTTTTTTTTTTTTTGAACGGCAACAATGAGAAATTTACTCAAAGAAAGCTAGCGGGGGACTAGCAATACCCCAGTTACAAAAGTACATGCCCAATTGTAAAAGACCAGAGATACCACCAAATACAAAAGTTTTAGATGTCTATTTTTAACCAATACCTTGAAGAGGGTTTGTCACCCACTCTTCCCAGCTACTACCCTTTTTGATCCCCCTTAAATCCTTCCATTTGAAGCTCATAATTTTGATGTCCTCAATCATGTTATCAATCGATCGTTTAGACTTTGAAAAGATCCATTCGTTTCTTGTTTTCCAAATTGTCCACATAGTACAATAGCCAATCACACACCCAATGATACCTTTCTCCTTTGAACCCGATATCTTTTTAATACCCCCAAACAGATCCGATACCTTAGAGTATGAAGACAGATTGATTTGGGACCACCATTCAATCCTCCTAAGAACCTCCGAAGCCACCGGGCATCTAATAAAAGTGTGATCCTCCGTCTCCGTTTCTAGCAAACAAAGTGCGCATGCCGTAGATTGAATGGGGACCCCACGGCAGCCTAGGGCAGCCGCCATTGGAAGCCGATACTGAGCAAGCCTCCAAATGAAACAACGAACATTTAATGGAATGTATTTGCTCCATTGCATGTCCACAGTTGTGCTTGGAAGAAACTTGTCTTCTATCCATTTTCTGCAAGAGCTTGTTGTAAATTCACCACTTGTATCCCCTTGCCATACCCAGCAATCTTCTCCAACTCCAAAGCTATATGAGTTTATTATTTCTTCCAAGTCTCTTACCTCATCAGCCCTGAGTTTAGCTTCTTTTTTGTTCCTCCAGTTCCATATAAATTCCAATTGACCAAACTTTTATTAGATGAGACAATGTACACGAAGAAAAAAATTTTATTAGATAAAATGTTTGACAATTGACTTTGCTTGGGTCTAAACTATGTTAGCCTTATGTCAAAAAATTAAGGAGTACTCCACTTTTTTTTCCTAAGGTTTGATAGTCTTAACAGGTTTAGTACACCCATAACACTCTGAATATCTGACGTTACATTTCTTAACGCTTTTATTCCAATTTCACTAACTTCGTTAAGGTTTTCAGTTACATCTTGTTAAATGACCAAAATACCCCTCTTCATCCCCACTCCACCACCACCACCCGCCATCACCACCGGCCGACCACCACCTGCCACCACTCCCACCTGCCACCACCTACCACCACCCCCACCCACCTGCCGCCACTATTTATAAGAACCCCCCCCCATTTGACCAGATGATTAACCACACCACCTCCGACAAAAATCACCACCATCATCGCATGAAACCTTCGTCGTTGCTTGGCGGTTCGTCTTTTCCGGCGACCCAACCTCTCTAACCAGATCAGTGGCAAAGCAAAACCCCAAATCAGCGTTCACAGCCTGATGGTTCGTCTTCTCTAGCACCAGATCTTCAAGACGGTTACTACTTGAATCTATTAGATTGGGGGATCATCAATGTTCTTGCAATTGTGCTAGCAAATACCGTGTATCTATGGAACGCTACAGATGGTAGCACGTCGGAACTCTCGGTCCGGTGACCGGTGTTAAATTTGCACCAGACGGGCGTTACATCTCCGTCGGTCTGAACAATTCCGTCGTCCAACTCTTGGATTCTACCTCTAATAAATTGGTACTAACCTAACCTTTCAAAGTCAAAACCCTAATTGCAGGTGGGTAGGGGTGGTGGCAAGTGGTGGCATGTGGTGGTCAAGAGGGGTATTTTGTTCATTTAACACGATTTAACTAAAAAACTTAACGAAGTTAGTAAAATTGGACTAAAAGCGTTAAGAAATGTAACGTCAAGGACTCAGAGTGTTAGAGGTGCACTAAACCTATTAAGACCATAAAACCTAAGGGACGAAAACTGCAGTTTACTCAAAATTAAGATTTAATTACCGAATTGATAATTGTGTCTATTGAACCTAGTAGTTATGGATTTAAGAATGGGTCAAGCTATATCTACCGTCCTTCTTTACTTATCATATCCCCCCTCCCCTCTAAAAACTGACTTTAAAATTTATCGTTTTCATTATTCGAAAAATCATTATTTATAGTTTTTATAAAAACGTTATATAATTATTTTTTAATATTACATATTAACAACATTATTCCCTATTGCATGACTTTTCACCCACTTTCCCATTGTTAATAGTTTTATAGAAAAAAAAGATGATTTATGAAATACTATATTAGTTGTAAAAAACAAGTTATGGTACTTTAAAACTGAAAATACTCTAATGAAAATATAAAAATGTCTTTTGAACTATTTTATATATTATTCCTTAAAACTAAATAAACACATATTTTATGATTATTAAAATTTAATATAATAAAAACGCATTCAAACATTTATTTATCATTAAGAGCAAGTGAAACAATCACTAGGTTAGCCTAGTGACAGATTTATATCCAAGACTTCATTAAAATGAGGAGTTCTTAGGTTCAAGACTCACTTGTGATAACAAAAAATGGGTCCAGGTTGGGTCAGGGGGTTTTCTTACCTATGATAGGTTTCCTCCTAAAGAAGGTGAAGAAAATCAGGTGAGTCAGTAGCCCGTCAGTGATCCAAATCGCCGTTCCAAAAAAAAAATTAAGAGCAAGTGAAAATGCTACTTTATTTGGAGATTAACAATTTGTTTTAATAGGATAGAACAAGAACCACGTCTACGGTTACCGACTTTTAGTGCTTCTAGGAGATTCTTTGACAAGTTTTTTTTTTCTTTTTTTTTATTTCCTTTATTTTTTGTTTTCAATTGTTTGGCATTTTTTTTTGTTTAACTTGTTATTAAAGGATTATATATAAACAAAAATATAGAACCGTCAAAAGTATGAAAAAAATGAGTAAACTCGTCAAGCTAAGAGGTGGCTCGAGTTGGTTGGAGGCGAGCCGAATACGTACTCTTCAGGGGCGGCCCTTAAGGGGGTGGGGAGGACGACCGTCCGGGACCCGGTCTCTTAAGGGGCCCGTAGTTTAAAAAAAAAATATATATTATATATATGTTTTTTTTAAATGTATATATATAAGTCCAATTATTTATAAATCTGAACCGAAAACGAATAAATAAAAAAAATCTATATATATAAGCCTAATTTTTTTAAAACAGTCTATATATAAGCCTAATTGTAAAAAAAATTTATATATATAAGCCCGTATTATATTTTTTTTATATATGATTATTGAGTTTATATCATATGGCCTTTTTTTTTTACATGTCCCGGGCCCAAAACGTTTTGAGGATTCTCGGGACCGGCCCTGGTACTCTTCAGTCTCAACTGGAAACAATTGATTTGACTCGTATTATTGGTCCGAGCTCGAGTTGATGCTGATTCGATTTGGACTCGCTTGTTAAACAACCCTATTCATGATATGCTAAAAATAGGATCTTAATGCAAGAGTTTATTAACATGTCAAATTTAAAGATTAAAAATTAAAACGAGTTTGCCCATCAAAGTTTCTTCATATTTATAAATATATTAACTAACACTAGCTTAAAAACCAGTGTATTACACGAGTTGAATAATGAAAACGATATAATTCATAAATCTCAAAATATTTCTTATGACTTAAATTATGTATTAAATATAATAATTAAAAATTAAAAGTTACAGTTAAAATTCATAAATCTCAAAATTCTTATTTTTATACAACATTCTTGGTTTTAAAAAGCGAGAGGCGCACAAAAGCGACAGGGTCTAAAACCGAGGTGCAAAGCGCAAAAACGGTGAGCTTTTCGTACGCGCGACGCAAAATAATTATATAATTTTTTTAATATATATCATAAGTTTTTAGTATCCCCTACCAAAAAATTTAACTATATTAAACTTTATATATGTTTTAACATATAAATTACCTACATATACAACCTAAAAAGCACGTTGGACAACATTCTGTTACACAAAAGAAGACCATGTACATGAGGCGCGCGTCTCACTTGCGCCTCATGCCAATTTTTTGCCAAAAAAGCGCGCCTCATATGCGCCTTTCGTTTACACTCGCTTTAAGTCATCAAAAGCGCAATCCTTTGCGCCCAAGGTTGCCTCGCGTCTGAGGCGCGCTTTTTAAAACCAAGACAACATTTGATGTTCTGTTGGTAAGTTTACCATCTTTATCGAAGATTAATAATTTCAGTATGTCTCTACTTTTAACTTTAGATGATACCTCATATGTTGTTTTGATTAAATCTCATTAAAATGGATTAAATCTCTTCTCCTAATCAAATCTATCTTCGTCATTTTGGAATATTTTTTCCTTTATTACCACTACCTACATCAATTTCATCTAAATGAATCTTTCGGTGATTTTTATTGTGGAAATAGTTTTCGATCGAAAATCTCTTACATTCTCTTTTCTTTTCTTGTAGAATGCACTTTTTATAGTTTGATGCATAAAAAAAGCGACGAATTTGATTTTTTGTTTTATGAGTTTTCGTATAAGAAAATAATACAATAATTACTTGGTTGTGTAAATTCATTAGTATAAATATTTAATTATAAGTTAAATGTATTTTTATTGAGAATAATAAAATCTTGGATAAACCATATAGCTAGTAATTTAAAAAATAAATAAGATAAAATCTATATTATCTAATAAATAAAGGTTTTTTCATGTCACGTGTCGCCCAATATTCATTCACATCATTTTTTTCTCGTCTCTCTTTCTTATTAAATACACCTCTATTTTTTAATAATAATAATTTTTTAAATAAAATACTAATTATACTAATAAAACATAATTATTTTAAATTATTCTTTATTATAAAAAAATTTGAAATCTAATTATGTAACTTTTATTTTCAATCAAACAGTAAATGAAAGTCAAATTATATTAAATAATAACTAACGTATTTTTGAAACCCAATTATATATTAATTTTTACATATTTTAAATTTTGTTTTCTATCCTTATTATATGTAATGCATTTTTACATCCGGAGTGGATTTACATAGGGCCGGGGTTCACCGGAACCCCTGGGTTTCAAAATTATAGTAGAAAGTTATATAGAAAACTGGGGTAAACCTCTTAAAAAAATTACAGGGTGAACCCTTTAAAAGTCACAGAAAGGGAAGAAAAGAGAAGGTTTAAGCTGTGAAGACACCGGATCTAGAGTACAAGAATGATAAAATTAGATGTTAGACTTTATTTTGATGATATGGTGATGCGAGATCTAAAATCTAGCCATCGTTGGACCTTCGTTCACCCTTCATTCCAACTCCGACGGTTGCTGTTGGAAACTCCAAAGGGTGCACTGGTGCAATGAAAAATTAGTGGAGAAGAAGAGTTTGAAAATGTTGGTTGCACAACGAGAAAGATTTAGGGTAATTTTATGACTTTCTGTTCTTGGTGGGCTAATAATTGGGCCAAATAAATTGTAAATTAATTTGGTGGGCTAATATCTAGGATTATTAAATAATTAATTTGGTAGGCTAAATTAATTTCTAATGAAGATATTTTTTTATTATTTTATCGTATTTTTATTGTGATGAACCTTACCCGACCCGAACAATCGAAACGAACCGAATCAAAATTTTTTATGTCCGCCCCTATTGGAGCATTTAAAAACAGTGAACCAATTGGAAAAAATTCCTAGATCCACCACTGTTTACACCTGTAAAATATATACATAAAGATTTAAGAATTTTATGTATTAATATTTCACCCCGTGTGTAGTACACGGGTTCTAAGCTAGTAATGTATATAAAAGTAACAATTTATCAAAAAAAAAAAAACCACATCAAATTTGAGATACCATATAATAAATTAAAAATGTTACATTTTCATAAATTGATTTTCCTTCTAAAGTATGACATTTTTTTTAACTAAATTGGGTATGGATATAAGGTAGAAGAAGAATAATCCGAAAATGATTGAGGTAGTTGAATAAGGAAAAGATAATTAATTATTAATAAGATTTAATCAAAACGACGTAGTTTTGATGGGTAACGGGTTTAGGCGGGAAAATGAATGTGATGTTTAACCACAAAGCGACAAGTGTCCTAAAATTTATTCTTTTACTAGTTTAGAACACGTGTACTACACATGGGGTGAAAATTTTTAATACATAAAATTCTTAAATCTTTATGTATATATTTTAAAGGTGTAAAAATGTATTAAATATACTATAGATAAAAAATAAAATTCAAAATATGTAAAAATTAATGTAATTTGACTTTCATTTACTATTTGATTGAAAATAAAAGTTACATAATTATATTTTAAAGTTTTTTATAATAAGAGATAATTTAAAATAAATACGTTTTATCAGTAAAAGTTAGTATTTTTGTTTAAAAATATATTATTATTATTAAGAGATAAAAGTGTATTTAATAAGAGAGAGACGGGAAAAAAAATGATGAGAGTGAATATGGAGACGACACGTGGAATGAAAAACTTTTATTTATTATATAGTATAGATTAGATTGAGGATTAGTTATATTATTATTACCGTTAAAATAATTCTTCTTTTTTTAATAGAATACTTTAAAAGGTTATTCTTACATAATTTTTCTTGTTTGTTTCTTACGTTTCAAATCTTACTCTTGAATTATTGTCAATAATATAGATAAACACACAAATTTAACATAAGTGGATTGAAATAGGTAGGCTCTTATGTTTTTATCATACACTATAACATATATTTTTATGTGCTATAGTTTAGTTATGCTATTTTTATGTCTTTTTATAAAATAATGTTTGGGTTTATGTTAATAAGAAACTCGCACACTCATCTACTATAACTTCTAAACCTCTACTAGAGCGTATGGTTTAGACAAGACGAAAAATAATATATCTAACAAACATTATTAGTTGAGACAATATATAATGTTAGTAATTTCCGGTTATTAGGTCCAACACGAGTAGATGGAGGGCCTAACCCGATGGACCCATGGAGTTCATTAAGTGTGCTAACGGGTTTAAGGGGTTACAATTAGGGTTTTATTATATTCGGTAATGTCTTGGCTAGCAAGTCAGGGTTAGTCTATATAAACGAGTTATGATTAGGCATTATGTATTCAGTTTTTTTAGAGATATTTTATGAGTAATAAACATGTGAGAGTTATTCACCATAATTGTGTGTTTGTGTTTATCGATTCAATCCTTCAATTGGTATCAGAGCTGCAATTTTGAGAGTCGACCTTCGAAAGGGGGAGCAGCCTCTGGCTGCAGAAGAAGGCGGCGAAGGGCTGTGATCGACGGGTGTGAGGTTTTCTAATCGGCAACAGCAGATCCGGAGATAATCAAGAAGTGGTGATAGAAGATTCAAGAACCTGCAGTCAAGAAACCGGAGATCTGAAGGCTGCGATCAGGGGTTGTCTTTTGCCAAATACTAAAACCGAACTCAAGTTGGAGATCGCTTGATCCGAAGGACTGGATTAGGATTTGAAAACCCCGACCGAGAACATAATCTTACTTCCAATTCTCTGTTGACATCATCTTTCGGTTTTGATTTTTTTGATTTCGAGAAGGAAATCAACTCTAATCAGCGATCCGAAGGACCGAATCAAGCATCCTCAACATCAAAGCTACGATGGGAAGAAGACAAAGCCGATAAATTTTTGCTTGAATTCAAGATTTGCGATCAAAGGACTAGATCAAGGACACATTCAACAAGCAAGGGTATGTGATTCCCGATCACAAGCCACAAATTGATGGCAGGTACAGTGGTCATCAACAAGTCGGTTGAGATCAATGATGTGGTACTTTCAAAGATTAAGGACTAGATCAAGGACACATTCAACAAGCAAGGGTATGTGATTCCCGATCACAAGCCATAAATTGATGGCAGGTGCAGTGGTCATCAACAAGTCGGTTGAGATCAATGATGTGGTACTTTCAAAGATTAAGGACTAGATCAAGGACACATTCAACAAGCAAGGGTTTGTGATTCCCGATCACAAGCCACAAATTGATGGCAGGTGCAGTGGTCATCAACAAGTAGGTTGAGATCAATGATGTGGTACTTTCAAAGATTAAGTTCAAGAAGACTAGTTTCAAGTCTGAAATTAGGGTGAGTTGCTTGGAGCGGAAGACCACCTAGTTTCAAGTCGAAAATTAGGGGGAGATTGTTGGTAATATTCGGTTATTAGGCCCAACACGAGTAGGTGGAGGGCCCGACCCGATGGACCCATGGAATTCATTGTCACACCCCGGCCAGCGACGGATTCTACGCCGGCGCTGACGCGGTTGTTTATAAGCACATGATTGACTATTAAATGCGTTATTATAATTAACCATCAAAATTAAATATTTGTTACAAAGGGAAATTGAAACATATAGTTCATAACATGACAAAACTTAAATTATTTATTTCTAAGTCCATTTTCCTATGTGATCAATCAATGTCCTCAAACAGGTGCACCTAAAACATGTAAGTAATGTCAACTACAAGTAGTCGGCGAGTAACATAGGTTTTGACACCAAACAAAAGTTGTAAAAAGATTTGAAATTCAATATGTTCAAAGCATAACTAAGGCATAAATGTGAAAACATACAAGGTTCCAAAGCGTACAATCAAACCCGCCAAGGTTTGTGTTAACTGGTATCGGTTTCCCGTATAAATAATCATAAAAGGTACTACCTTAGGTCTGCCTCGCAAGTTAATGATTGTACTAAACATGAACACACGTATGGTCGCCAAGTAAGTTAAGACATAAAACACATAGTAATTAGCATGAGAACAAATGGTATTGAATTTGGTATGTATAGTTTGTAAACATGTTTCACCCCGAGTATTTGTAAACAATAGTAAAGAGAAAGGGGCTATGAAACTCACCTTAGATCGAGTAATAGGGTGGGTGTATTACCTGTTTTCGACTTTTGATTCAAGGAAAAGAAAGGTGTTCTTGCTCCCATTGCTGTTCGTGACCGAAGGGAAGGTGGAGGACAGGTTTCTATTGTTTTCGATCGTTATTTGGGTTAAAGCCTTTGAGGTATGATTTAAACCATACGTTATAAGCTTCGATCGATTGGGATTTCAGAGTTTGAATTAAGAATCGTAGGTTTGAATGCCATAACCGAAAGGAGAATTGAATGGGTTTAAAAGTCTTGATTACAGTCAAATTAACTTGTCATAAACATTAGTAGTTGATTTAGTAACGTCTTCATATCATTACTTAGCATCAACAACTTCGAATTCCAAGGGTTGCAACTGATTTGAGTTACCCTTGACTTTGAGAAGTCAACAATCGAATTCCAGGGTCCAATAATCAGTTGAAGGGGTTCAAGTGAAGTTGAGGGGGTTCATTTGCTTTAGAAATGGTTTAAAGCCTTATTTAAATTTGTCTTTTATCCAAGTAACTCATTTTTTTATTGTTCAAAATGTTTATATAAAATTTATAAGACTTAGACATTGTATGTTTTATTAAAATAAATTTGTAAGGGAAGGGTTTTATTTTTATAAACTCACAACTCGCATAAATGGTTTAATTTTAACAAAATCCAATGTGTATATATATTTACATGCCTTTTTCACAAATAAATGTAGACATATATTTAAAAGATGTAAATACATGATTAAAGGTCGTAAGTCTTATTTTTATAAAATTAGGAGTTGTATACTTGATTTATTTAGTGTAATCAAATATATATGTGTATTTATTGTAATTCTAGAATATGAAATTGTATGGATGAATTTTGGGATTGAAATACTTGGAATCATGATTAAGGATTCACTATGCATTGAACTGGAGTGAAATTTAAAATATCATCATTGTACTAATAAATAAATAAAAAATATATGGTCAGAAAATCATGGATGTTACAGTATCCCCAAGTTGAGGGAATTTCGTCCTGAAATTCAACTGTTGGAGGCTACTGAATCAGGAAAAAGATATGAGTTTGGATTCTCAACGAGCTTTGGTTGTCGGTTTGAGGGGTATAGTGGATGGCAAGGTCCAGGTCTGATACTCAAGGCCAGGTCAGGTTATCGTGTCAGGCATTGATGGTGGTAGTGGATTTAGTTTGAAGATGATTAAGGATAAAATTGCCCTAGGATAATTTTTGGACCCGAAGGGTTAGATGCACCACTTGCAGTGAGAGCGATGTGAATTTAATGATCAAAACTTGTTTTAGGGTATAGTCTAATATGTTCAAAAAGTATCACTGGGTAAATATTTCACGAACATTGGTCAAGGTCAAGATAATAGAAAACCCTACATGACACGGACAACGCTACTTCTGACAATATGACATGAGCACTTATATATAGGATGTACCAGCAGTATATCCACTATGCCCTTATCATATCCCATTAGTTTCATTACCGTATATCACCATTTATTTTATGTCATCACACACGATAGAATTACTATGTTTTCCATGCGCTGATTTTTATGATTACGTGTGCACCCGTAATTACTCAAATCGTCGTATGGTCCGTATAGATCATTCTATTGTGTGTGGGTACAGAGGGGGAAACACCAAAAACATTTAGTTCATAATTGTTGTTTTCATGTATAAGTTGTTAATAAGTGACTGTGTCTCTAGATGGTAAAGTCAGTCAGGAAGTAAAGACTAACAATGTGGCACAACCCCATACATGGGTGTCCTGAGTAGATGGCATATCCCTCCAGATTACCCATAAAGTTGATAGCTCTCTCGTGTCTGAACAAGAATACATCAAACTCCGAGTAACTCAAAGTTTATAACTTCCTCGTGTTTGAACAAGAATACGTCAAACCCCGAGTAACTCAAAGTTTATAGCTTCCTCGTGTTTGAACAAGAATACGTCAAACCCCGAGTAGTTCCAAGTTTATAGCTATCAACTTTCCATGGATAAAGTGAATGATCATGCCTCATGTATATAGTGGACAATCGATAGCAAACAATGTAAACAGTCTAGTTTCGTGTGTAATGTAAGCACTCAGGTTTCATGTATAACGTAAATGATCTAGTATCAAGCGTATTGCAAACAACTAAGTATCATGTTTCGTTTGGACAATCTAGTATCATGTATATTGCAAGCAATCAAGTTTCATCTGTAGTGTGATCAATCTAGTATCATGTATATTGCAAGTAATCAAGTTTCGCCTATAATGTGTTCAATCATGTATATTGCAAGTAATGTGATCAATCTAGTTTCATGTATATTGCAAGTAATCAAGTTTCGTCTATAATGTGATCAATGTATGAGCGTTCATATGTAAATTATTGATTCTCACGAATAACGTAGACTATCGAATTTTGTAGATGATCAAGTTTTGCGGATGTGCGTGATGCTTGGTGCTTATGTACAAAGTAGGTAGTTGGGTTTTAAATTCTTAATTTGGTTGTGGTTTGTATGAGTGGTTAACGCCTACGCGAAATGATTCATCTCCTTGAAGTGACCAGTAATCTCGTACATTTTCGAAGGTGCAAGATAGTGAAAAAGTTTTACAGGTATTTAGAATAATACGCACACGAATACTGATTTGAACTTTTTGTTTGTAAATGACAAGTAATTGAAATTTATTCTTGTTTGTAAATTAATAAGTGAAAGCAATAAGTTGAATAACTAGGTAATTAGGTAAATAAAACTTTTTATTTATTTAGTTTTCATAAAAAAAATGTTTTAAAAGAAAATAATGGCCGAATTATTTAGTAATCAGACCAAGAATTTAAAAGTAACGAATTAAGAGGTCGTAATGAAAAAAATAAATCGAGTCATACTTAATTATTAACTAAGATAATGAGATAGATGTTTTTTTATCAAACAAATTGCATTAAGTTTCTTCACGAGGTAAAGGGGTTTGTACATAATTTATAATCTAGATAAAATCTATAAACTAAGGGTTTTGATAAAGGTTTTGTTTGAACAAAATAACTATATTAGTCAAATCGGGAAATAACAAAATAATTAGTTTACAAAGAAAGTTTAGATGTCAACCATTAAGGAGAGCCAACAATAATAACATTTATATTCGGGTATAGGATATGAGTTTCAATTTAATTTTTTTAAGAAAACGCGTAATAGAATATCCGGCTAACATCTCGGATAGTTTCCCACCAGGAAGCAGATGAGCACCAAGGCGAACATCATTGTGGTTATTCGTATTGCAAGCCGAGCTTCAGTTCTAGTTATTTCTCGTACGTGCATCAAGTATTCCCTGATCTCCATTTCTTGTCTCAGAACTCTACGATCCTTACATATAGGTGAGCGGTGTCAACTGGAACTCCTATTGCACTAGTAAGTCCCATGATTTGTCTTGCTCTTGGTTCTGGATGGTATAGGTTAGGTGCTAGATAAAAGTCTCTCGATGGTGGTGGTTCAACTGCTCGGAGTCTCATGCCTGCTCCTATGCCAATCTGCTCTGTAGTCAACTATGGATCTGGCAGCAAGTTGTGTCGGTGACTGGTTGTCTAGTGATGGGGATCCGAAGTCTTTCTCCTGGGCTGATTCTGCTGCGGCGTGATACTCCGAGGAGTGAGGAGGGTAAGAGGTCATGTCTAGCACGAAAAAGGTCGTAAATGCAATGGTGAGTGTTAAGTACAAAGGTATTCATGAGTTTAAAAATTGACTAATCATAACACCGAGTTCTTATAATAATATATCGGGAGTAACACTTAACCTATAAGTAGTGTACCCACGAAAAGGATTCCCAGGAAAGAGAGGTGGGTCACAAGGGACACACTGAAGTACTCAATCTTTCCTTTGTCAGAATCTTTCATGGACTTATACTCACACTTCTAGCCATCATGTACCATTAACATTATTATTTGAACTCATGGTTATGGTGAGAATCGTTAGGGATTTCGTCTTGTGGCTCAAGGGTGTGTTTCATCTATTCAAGCAACTTCCTTTCCTTGGATGGTGGGGTCTAAGGGTGTAAATTTCTCACAAACGATGATAAGGATGATAAGATTTTCAAGGCATAAGGATGGAAGGTATAGGAAACTTAAATAAGTTTAAGTGTAAGAATCAAATAGGGTGGTTTAGGTAGATTGTAGTAAACAACGAATGATGTTTAGATTCCATTCATCTGGCAGATAACCAAATGGATGATGTGAAAAATCAAAGTGATTCAAGTTCGCATACTTTCAAGAAAACATGCTTTAGCCTATAGGTGAACACTCATTTTGGGAATTCCCAGGAAAGCATACGGATCATTCGGTTGATTTGGATTTATATGAAATGCTTTCCTAGACAGAAGACCCAAAGTACAGGCATTCACCCTTACGGATTGCATGTGTTCTCTACTAATTTTCAAAATCAAAACTTTGACGGGGTTTTTAAAATTTTGTTTATAGGCATTAGGTCTAAGAGCCTAAATCTTTACAAGATGATAGTGATGACGTAGTTCTTAATGCACAAGGATGAAAGTGTATGAAGTCTTAGATATGAATAAGTGTATAGCAAGACTTAGGATAGTATTTAGTGATATCAAGTAGGTAGTATGCACACTAATCAAATAGTGTAACAAGTAAGGTATCACATGAGTAGTAGTCTTTGTAAACATGTAACATAGCACACATGTTGTATTGTGCAATGTAATGCCTAAGATAACATGTATGATAATTACACAAGGCTATTCTAAGGTTATAGACTATAGACTAAGAATATGTTTCAAGTCATCCATGTAGTTTCAAACAGTTTCATGTAGTCTCTTGAATGCTGCAGTTCATGTATTTGCACTACGTAGATAGAAATAGGTAGATGTAGATAGGTAAGTGTATAATGAGTATAGAGTGGAGTTCCTAGTAAAAGACATGAGTTAAACTCATGTTTGGGACTCCTAGGTTATAGTCTAGGTCATGTGTGTCTAATAACCTAATTCCCTATAACAATGGCTCTGATACCAATCTGTCACATCCCGACCAGCGGCGGATTATACGTCGGGGCTGACGCGGTTGTTCATAAGCACATGATTAACTATTAAATGCGTTATTATAATTAACCATCAAAATTAAATATTTGTTACAAAGGGAAATTGAAACATATAGTTCATAAATGACAAAACTTAAATTATTTATTTCTAAGTCCATGTTCCTATGTGATCAAGCAATGTCCTCAAAAAGGTGCACCTGAAACATGTAAGTAAATGTCAACTATAAGTAGTTGGTGAGTAACATAGGTTTTAACACCAAACAAAAGTTGTAAAAAGATTTGAAATTTATTTAGAAATTTAAAACTATCCATTTGCATATTAAGTAGTGAAAAGGACTTAAGACAAAGAAAAAAAATGATGAGGGACGCGTGACTCGAACCCGTGATCTATGTTGTGGAGGACCAAAGACTTAACCAAGTGATCTGGGCATGATGCCATGACCAAAATCAAAAAAGCTAGCTTTTAATTAATCAGACCCGAAGGACCTTCTTCCCCAATTAACCAATTTGAAACCCTAGTTCCAGATTTACACCAATCTGTTACCCGATTCAAATGGCTTTTGGAAAGGACGGTTAGATCGAGTAATAGGGTGGGTGTATTACCTGTTTTCGACTTTTGATTCGAGGAAAAGAAAGGTGTTCTTGCTCCCACTGCTGTTCACGACCAAATGGAAGGTGGGGGATGGGTTTCTGTTGTTTTCGATCGTTATTTGGGTTAAGGCCTTTGAGGTATGATTTAAACCATACGTTATAAGCTTCGATCGATTGGGATTTCAGATTTTGAATTAAGAATCGCTGGTTTGAATGCCATAACCGAAAGGAGAATTGAATGGGTTTAAAAGTCTTGATTATAACCAAATTAACTCGTCATAAACATTAGTAGTTGATTTAGTAACGTCTTCGTATCATTATTTAGCATCAACAGCTTCGAATTTCAAGGGTTGCAACTGATTTGAGTTACCCTTGACTTTGAGAAGTCAACAATCGAATTCCGGGGTCCAATAATCAGTTGAAGGGGTTGAAGTGAAGTTGAGGGGGTTCATTTGCTGTGGAAAGGGTTTAAAGTCTTATTTAAATTTGTCTTTTATCCAAGTAACTCATTTTTTTATTGTTCAAAATGTTTTTATAAAATTTATAAGACTTAGACATTGTATGTTTTATTAACATAAATTTGTAAGGGAAGGGTTTTATTTTTATAAACTCACAACTCGTATAAATGGTTTAATTTTAACAAAATCCAATGTGTATATATATTTAAATGCCTTTTTCACAAATAAATGTAGATATATATTTAAAAGATGTAAATACATGATTAAAGGTCGTAAGTCTTATTTTTATAAAATTAGGAGTTGTATACTTGATTTATTTAGTATAATCAAATATATATATATATATATATATATGTATTTATTGTAATTCTAGAATATGAAATTGTATGGATGAATTTTGGGATTGAAATACTTGGAATCATGATTAAGGATTCACTATGCATTGAACTAGAGTGAAATTTAAATTATCATCATTGTACTAATAAATAAATAAATAATAATAAAAAAATATGGTCAAAAATCATGGATGTTACATTCATTAAGTGTGTTAATGGGTTTAAGGAGTTGCAATTAGGGTTTTATTATATTTGGTAATGTATTAGCTAGCAAGTTAGACTTAGTCAGTTAGTCTATATAAACGATTATGATTAGGCATTATGTAATACGTATTCAGTTTTTTGCAATGTTTTAAAAACCGGTTCAAATCGGTAATACCGGTTAAACCGGATCTCGGTCACTAGCCGGGTAAGTTTGAGCCCGGTAAATTGGAAGAACGTTTTGTAACTTGAACCGCCGGTATTACCGGTAATATCGTGTTAGACTGTTATACCGGTTTTAGGCCAAAGTAAAATTTTAGGTTTAAACCAAAAAAATTAAGTTTTAGTATGACCGGTTTCTTAAACACAATGTTACTTGTTATATATGTTACTTATCTTACGTAATTTTAGTATATTATGATTATTGGTAATTAAAGCTTCGGATTTAATATTGTAGGAAACAAAAATAGTTATGCTCTTGTTGATGAGGATGTCGATGAACTTGATGCATTCAACACTCCAATTGCATAAAACAATTGTACACTTTTATTTAAAAAAAACTTTGTCAGAAAATTGAGTGGTTTTGGATTATTTTTTTTATTATAGATTAACTTTTTGGATTTTTTTTATTATGGAATCATGAACTTTTGAATTATTTTTTGATTTAAAGTTTTAATTTTATGGAATTATAGGGTTAACTAGTCAACCCGGTTGAACCGCCTGGTACAACCGGTTGAACCATTTCTGAGCCCAACCCGGTACGGTTTAAAAACCGGCTTTTAAAACATTGGTTTTTTGAGAGATTTTTTCCGAGTAATAAACGTGTGAGAGATATTCACCATAATTATGTATTTGTGTTTATCGATTCATTCTTCGATATAAGGAACAAAATATTTTATTACAGGAACCATTAATGATATCAATATAATTTTACCGCCAACATTTTCTTATCCATAAGACAAATTTGCATATGATCAAAACGTACAACATTTTTTTCCTTTCAAATAGTGTTCAATAAGCTTTAAAAACAACAAAGCTAATAAAATTGAATTACATTGTCATTTAAAACTTAGTGAATTCAACTAGTCTCTAACAATCAACTGAGTTGAGTTGACTTCGCTCGGTCTGAACTTCTTAACCTTGTGTCAAAAATCAGGATTCCATTACTGAATTGGTACTCGTGTGTCTATTAGGGTAGACAGATCACACTTCCCGCATTGCTAGGTACCGATCGGTACCTAGCGGGAATACCGCCGCAACCCCTGCGGTACCGTAGAAAGATGGGTTATAAGGGTTGTATATGCCGATGTGGAGAGAAATCATTGAAGGAAATGAGAGAGTGGGGAAAATGTTGCAGGAGATGCGGGAACACCACTCCGACATGTTAGGGATGGTGGTGGGAAGCACCTTCCCGTCGGGAATTGATAAGTGTGCTTCGTCTGCCCTAAATAGTAGTTATGGACTCAAGGATTCGATCAATGATGGATGGAGGTTTTGCATTATTTTCATAATTTGCTTATTTTTATATGTTTTAGAATTTTATAAGAATCTGCTTAAGTACGTGTTTCAATTTTTTAACAAACAACTAGTTTGGTTTTTGTTTCGTTCTACTCTTTTCATCACCAAGATATTAAGGAGTTTTTTTTTTCAAAATGGTGTTAAGGGAAAACTTATTTATCAAAATGGGTGTTTTCTTTGAAAAACTTTCTTTTTTTCTTATTTTTAATTAATTAATTGTTAAAACACACATATGCTTAATTATGAATGTAAATTGATTTAAATTTCTTATTATAATGACTCTTGTCTCGAAATAATAATAAAAATACTTTTTTACACTTTCACGTTATCTTTTAACTTATAAAAAAATAATAGAAAAAAACATTAAAAACGTTTTTTTGGTAGGAAATGCTTTCAGCAAAACTTTTAAAAGAAAATGCTTCCAAAAACAAATATGTACCATTTAAAAAACGTAATGTATATGAAAAACTAATTAAAGGTTTCTAATCTAAAAAGCGGTAATATATAAGAAAAAATATTTAAAAGAGCGTAATATATATAAAAAATTATTTAAAAAGTTAAAAATAAAAACGTTTATAAAAATATTTTTAAACGAAATAAAAAAAAGATGTTTATCAAGGACTAAAAAGATTTCTATTTTAAAAAAAGTTTAAAAACACTCAAGAAAACATTTACGAAAGAATTATAAAACATTTTATAAAATATCACAATCCGACAAATTTATTTTTATTTTTATTAATAGGAAGTTCTTTTTATCTAATAAGATTAAGAATGAGAAAAAAAAAGTTTCCAATAAAAACACCTATTTTGGTAAATATTTTTCAAATCACTCATTTTGATAAATAAGTTTTCTTTCAACACCATTTTGGAAAAAAAACTCGATATTAAGATAATGAACTCATGTCTTACGAAAACCTTAAACACCCTTATTGATCTTTATCTTTGTTTCCATCCCCTCGATCTCATGTCCTTAATTAGAATACTTCAATACTTTTGTGTCATCGGCCGTCCTATTCCTGAACAAACTTTGTTCTTTCTCCTATCGACTATTTAAACAAATCCTTGCCACATATTTTGACTTACCTCTTGTAAATAAAGAAATATAGAATACTTCAATACTTTTGTGTGATTCAATTAATCTATTACAAGTCTAAAGGTTAACAATAAAGATAAGATAAAGAATAGGGAAACACATATAATATATTTACCTTTATAGAGAGAAGTTTATGGTAATAGTTATCGCTACCGTTTTAGAGAGATGTTGACAATGAAGGAAAATCTTGATCAAGGATCAAAGAGTGGACGTATGGTGAATCGTTATTCTTCACCGGGAACAATATACATCGTGGTGTTTATGTGATGACATCTTTTCGATTCTTTATCTCTTATTTATCTTACTAGTCTTGACTACTTTTGTTATCAAAAGAGCAGTGTTTTTAGAACCGGACCAGTTCGATCGGTTGGATCGGTTCGAAACCGGTCGGGTTATATCTATTTGGATTATTTCCATTTGAACTGACTCGTTACTGGTAGGACTGGTGAACCGGGTGAAACGGACTGCGCAATCGGACCGGATTTTTAATTTTTTTTCCCTTCAAAATCTCATTTTCTGATCAATTTAATATTTTAGGATCTATATTTTACTTATTTAAATCTTCATATTTTATTAAAATTATATATCCACACCAAAACATATAGTATTTTCATATTTTGTTTTTAAATTTTTATCCATTGTATATATGCGGGGTACCGAAACTCATTAGGATAAGGTTCATGATATAACCTAAAAAAACTAAGAAAATCAATCACAATCATTGATATTGTTTGATCGATGGTTAAAATCCATCAATGACAATTATGTAAATATATGGAAGTCAATGAATTAAATTAGAAGGTAGAGGGGTGTACCGGGGAAATCATATTTTTGAACTTTGAAAACTACCATAATCATTAACAAGATCTTATAAAATGTTTCACCCTCACTACTCCTATCTCACGAAACCTTCGAGGCATTAGATTACCCCATTTCTGCATATATCATGATTTGTTTAATTTTTTTAGACATTATGATATAAATTTTATTGAAAACCAATCGTTTTCAAAATAATGTATTTTCTATATTTACGAGACTAAAAAATACTATATTTTAAAAATAACTCGGTTTTTAATAAAACTTATATCGTAATGTCAACAAATTTTTTTTTAAACAAAACAATGTATATAGATATTAAAAAGGAGTTACATATTATAAGTTATTATAAAAAAAACAAATTGTCACTTTAACTAATTATTGAATAAAAAGTTAAAAAAAAATAAAATTGAGCGGTAAGGGGAGGGAGAATACGGGGATATAATACCCCCTGCACAGTTGAATTGTGTGCAGTGTCGTATTGTGTGCAGCCCCTCAATACGGCGCGCCCGCTAGTTACATTACATCACCACTTTTCGGGGTTATCATAACATATAGCCTAATATACTTTATGAACTTTCGGTTATCATAACACATAGCCTGATATACATTATGAACTTTCGGTTTATACGGTTCAGTCACTTTTAATCAACAATATAAAGAAAAAACACAATAACCCCGCATAAACTTATTATTATGATAATATGATATAACATTCATGGAACACAAAAAAAACTTGTTCCAAAATAAAAAAAATAAAAAAACTATATTCATATATACGATCCAACAATCAAGAGTGAGTTGATCGGAAACTATCAGGTGGAATTGCAGAGCATACAATCCAAAACCCTAGAACAGGCATACCGTAAAGCCGGGAACATCCGATCGGTGTAATCGGTGGACTCCCGCCATAGATCTCCCACGGATGCCACAAACAGATTGAAGTTTCTAACCGGAGGCATGCACAGAATCAAAGGTGCCGCCGTTGATCCCACTGCGAAGAACAGATCAAGCATTTTCACAAGTTTTTTTGCAGAATTGAATTGATCTCTGTATTTATAAGTATAGATATATGGATGAATGATTGAATGTTGCAATTAAGACCTTGAAGATTTGTGGTATTGGCATTAAGGTCCATGTAAGATGTGGCTTCTTACGTTACTGGTTGGAATGGAGACCACGTTTGTTTTAGGCTTTTGGCACATTGTTTTTGTAGGTGTTTAGGTCGCATTTCCTTTTCTATTCTGTCGGCTACTTTTTTTAAATAGTTAGTGTCGGCCTGTCCGGCAACTTATAAATTAGCTTGTTAAAAACTCGAAGGCAATTTGGCTTAATCTGATTTGACTCGAACTCAGGGACAGCGGACTTGTGTATAAATGTTTGAGTCGAGTTTGAGATGAAGGTGGGTCGCTCGTATGAAAGTTCTATTTGATTTGACTAAAGTAATTCACTTGTGGACCAGTAAATTAGCTTATTTTATTTTATATTGGTAGTTGAGTACTATGACATTTGAGACTTGTATAATTTAAAATTGTTGTTAACTTGTTATTTGATGCTTTTATAAAAAAGAAACATACAAAATCATCGAACCTGAAAAAAAAAACGAGTCAAAGTCATGAAACCGAGAGCTGGCTCTAGTTGGAGGCGAGCGGCATACGAGCTTTGTTTCTGGTTCGGCTGAAAATACACTGAACTATTACTAGCTTGAGTTGAACTCCCTTGTTAAACAACCCTTGTCTCGTAACAGTTTATATGAGAAAATGTTTATCGCTAGCTACGACAATGTACACAAAGAAAAAACTTTTATTGGACAAGTTTTGACTAGGGACATCAATTCCTGACGTGACACGAGAAAATACAGGTTTTGGGTCGGCTAACACGACCCGTTTTTTAAACAGACTAACCCAAACACGGCCTGTTTAAAAAATGGATCAACCCGAACATAGATGGAGATTTACTTTCTCTGTTAAGTTTTGATGGTTCATGTGATTTGGCCAAATTATGGTTTTACTCCCCAACTTTGAGAAATTACGGATTTAGTCTCAACTATTTTCCAACTTGTTTCACTGACGGTACCTAAAATAGATAGATGTTAACCTTCTCTTTTAAGTGGGTGTGAAAAGACTAAAATAACCTTAAGGTTAAATAAAATAAAATTAATAAATGAAACAATTAAATATTACGTTACGTGCCCCACCACATTAATATTTTAAAAAATATCCAAAATAAAATATAAAATAGAAATATAATAAACCTAATTGGTTATACCCAATGACCCAAGAACCCATTGCTGGCCATCTCCTCCGTCGACAACCAACTTTCTCGACGATTTCGTTTTCTCCGACCAGACCTCTGATATACACCATCATCACTTGAAAGACATATCCCAAACCACTCAAATCTTCTTCTTCACCGGTCAAAAGTGATGCAGTTACTGAAATAATCAAATGGCTCAAATAAGCAATCAATAATCGCATGTCTCAAAAGGAACCAAAAGATTCAAGAACAAATTTCTTTTTCTATTCAAACTGAAAAAATTGTCTTAACAATAAACCTAACATCCCCTATTTATAGTTAGGGAATCATAATTTAATTAAGACAATTAAAATAAAATAGGAAACTAAAATTTAAATAAATAATAAAAGATAGCGTATTGATATCGGATTCTCCTGCATCATACTCTCACTCTTTAAAAAGACTCGTCCTCGAGTTTTGCCTACGCACCAAATCCACCCGGATCGAAGGGAACGTCGGGTCGTGTATTTTTCGGTATCGATAACGATGCGGGTACTGAAGCACTCAATTCAGTTTGCCTTTTAGAATTACCCACATAATGATCGCACACCCCCTTTAATTTTGCAATCGCCATATTGTTGGGCTTCAGTTGACCTGTCTCCGTTGTTTTTTTAATCTTTTGATCCTCACAAATTGAACTGCCATTAAAGTTGAATGGCCCATCACAAATTAGTAAACCCATGTTATTTTTTGCATGTATCTCAATTTGAATTTGCACATTTTTGATTGGTTTGACCCTTCCCGAGTCAACAACCCTTTTGTAATTGGCATTAATGGATTTTCCAAAATACAAACCTTCCGTATCTTGCGCAAAAGGTAACCCATCCATAATTTTTGTCGACATTAATGGAGTTTCCATACTACCAGCCGCCTTAGCGCCACCGGTAGCCACCCCATCGCCGCCATTTTCAGCCGTTGTTGTATCCGTTAAAGATTCATAAAAAATTCCGACAAAAGTCTTCGCGTATTCAGTTGGCTCCCTCATAAGTGATTTTCCATTTAATCCTTTGGTTTCCGTCGATCCACAACAATTAGAACCAGACCAGAAATCTATGTTTTTAACGCTGAGATATACCGTTCCTTCTACGAGGGTGATGAACACCCCTGAATAATGGGATCTTTTGTCAAACCTCGTTCCAATGGAAATCCCGTTTCACCTAGTTTCGTCTCGTGATTATCCTCCTCCTCGTAATCATCGTACCGTGGTGGAGAGTCGTAGATAGGGTTGCACCCACCAAAAGGATCCTCCTCTTCCCCAAAGCCATCGTTCCTGACGTTGATCTCTGGTTCGATTTCCTTCAGCAGTCGTGCTTCTAGTTTCCGGATGCGTTCCCGCAACCGTTGGATCTTACGATCACGCAGATAAAAAATACCCCCGTCGTTTCCTCTGTCGGCGATTCTACGAGCAAGCAAGTATTCACTTCCACGTCAATCCATTTGATAACCAAGAGCTCTGATACCAAATGATGCAGTTACGGAAGCAATCAAATGGCTCAAATAAGCAATCGATAATCGCACGTCTCAAAAGGAACCAAAAGGTTAAAGAATAAAGTTCTTTTTCTATTCAAACTCAAAAAAACTGTCTTAACAATAAACCTAACATCCCCTATATATAGTTAGGGAATCATAATTTAATTAAGAAACAATTAAAATAAAATAGGAAACTAAAATTTAAATCAATAATAAAAGATAGCGTATTGATATCGGATGCTCCTGCATCAAAAAGGACTGTAGAAACTTCACAAATGGTGGAAACGACTAATGGTGGTCTTTTGCGTTTACCGGTCTGAGGAGTAAGATCGGAAGCTCGATTTCTTCACCGGAATCTATGGCGATAGAAAAGAAAAAACGACTTCGCAAGTAGGGTAGCGGCGGGTTTCATGCGAGGGGTTTGTAGCGGGTTTCAGGAGTTGGTCGCCGTTGACAAGTGTTGAAGATGGCCGGGAGAACGAAGGAGGGAGGCTAGGGTGGGTTGAGGAAGATGAAGTGTGGTCGGTCCCATTTTAATTTATTTATTAAAATGTGGGTCTCATCTTTTAAATATTTAATTTTGTTTTTGTTGTTATTATTATTTTCTTTTTAAATTGAATGGTATTTTAGCCTTTTTCACGCCTATTTAACAGGGATAGTTAACCTCCTATTTCAGGTAAATCAGAGAAATAATTTGTAAAATATTTGGGACCAAATCTGTAATTTCTTAAAATTAAAGAATAAATCTATAATTTGGTCAAACCAGAAGTAGATCTGGGTAATTAATTTTTTGTTTTAATAGGACAGAACATGAACCACGTCTACGGTTTACCAATTTTTTAATGCCTTCTAGGAGATTCATTGACGAGTTTTTTTTTTCTTTTAATTTCCGTATCTTTTGTTTTCAATTTAAGCAACCATAACGTTTGACATTTAATCATTTATTATTTTTGTCTTTGTCTTTTTAGGTCATTTCTCACTCTTATATAATTTAAGATGTTAACTTGTTATTTAAAAGTAGGGACCGTCCAAATTGTAAACAGAAAATGATTAAACTCGTAAAGCCAAGAGGTGGCTCGAGGTGGAGCGAGCCGAATACAAGCTCAATATATGTCTCCACTCAAGGCCGGCCCTTAGGGGGGGGGAAGGTGGGAGATGGGAAGGGCAACCATTCAGGGCCCGGTCTTCTCAGGAGTCCGAAGTTTTTAAATTTTTTTTTGTATTATATATACATTTACAAAAAAAATCTATATATTTTTAGTTTTAAACCCAATTCCATTAGTCCGGATTGTTTAAAAAAAACTCAATTAAGTTGTAATTAAACCACATAAAAATTAAAAGGCACAAACATATTTTTAAACTCAAGAAAAAATAGGGATTGTATTATGGTTTTTTTATATAAAATTATTGAGTTTATATTATAGGGGCCCACTTTTTTTTACATGTCACGGACCCAAAACATTTTAAAGATTCTCGGGACCGGCCCTGTCTCCACTAAAAACACTAGGTCACTTTGGTTTAACTAGTATTATTTTTTGTCCGAGCTAGAGTTGATGTTAGTTCGATTTAAACTCGCTTGTTAAACATCCACGTCTCATGACGTGTTAAAAATGGGGTTTTAGTACATGAGTTTATTAACATGTCAAAATTAAAGATTTAATACTAAAACGAGTTTACCCATCAAAGTTTCTTCATATGTATTTTCTTAATTTTATAAATATGTTAACTAACATTAGTTATATTACTATTAAAATAATAATTTTTTTATTTTAAATAGAATAATTTAAAAAGTTATTCTTACACCTTGTATGATTTTGTCTTATTTATATCTTACGTTTCAAATCATACTCTTTTGAATTATTGATGAACACACAAATTTAACATAAAATGATAGAAATAGGTTGGCTCTTATGTTTTTGTCACACATTTTAATATAAATAATTATATATTATACTTTAATTATGCTATCTTCATGTATTTTCTTTTGAATAATTTAGTTTTATTTTAATAACAAACTCAGACACTCATCTACCCTAACATATGTTTTAAACAAGGTGAAAAACAAAGTACCTAACAAATATTATTAGTTGAGACGTTATATAAGATCATGTGGTATATCCAAGTGATAGGGGTGTCATGTGATAATAAAGTGTACGTCATGCGACGTCACGTCACACCCTTCATTATCACATCATCCATCACTTGGTAAGAGAAATACCCAAGTGATTGAGGTGGTGTGATAATTAAATGTTTTTTTAATATTCATTTAAATAAAATAAAACATAATAAAATTAAACCTAAATAATATTTCATTAATAATTAAAAAAAATTACATGAAATAAAAAAAATTACACAACTAAAAAAAATTACATTACTAAAAAAAAATTCCCTAATGATTTGAATTTTCGTAAGCATACTCAATCAAGTCCGCCTTTAGTGAAATAAATTTCTCGATTGCGTATTTCTTGTCAGTTTACTCGCTTTTGATTTTCATCAATTTCTTCGTGCATAGGCTCCTCCTCATTTGGGTTGTATTGACAAATTGTCACTCCTTGATCCTCTAAAATCATATTATGCAAAATCACACAAGCATACATAATGTTTCGGATTTTGATTTGAGACCAAGATCGAGCCGGCCGTTCGATTATATGTCACTTATTCTTCAAGAG
Organism: Smallanthus sonchifolius; assembly: GCA_023525975.1. Classification (NCBI taxonomy): domain Eukaryota; kingdom Viridiplantae; phylum Streptophyta; class Magnoliopsida; order Asterales; family Asteraceae; genus Smallanthus; species Smallanthus sonchifolius. The sequence continues at coordinate 63,542,659 of CM042037.1, read as the reverse complement.
ACCGAACGCTCGTTTTTATAATTATTACGTTTAATATATTCTGGACACGTAAGAGACTTGACAGTTGTAGCATATTTTGGATATATCCCATCGGCTAGATAATACCCACGTTTGTAATGCGATCCTCTATGTTTAAACGATGAGTCGGGTGCGGTTCCATTGATAATATCGTCGAATATAGGCGATTAAGAACATTAATGTCATTGTTCGCACCGACAACACCAAAGAATGCATGCCAAAACCATATATCATTTGAAGCCACAGCTTCAAGCATAATACTTAGACGAGGATGATCCCCGCGTGCAAACTGACCTCGCCACGCATTGAGGAAATTTTTCCAATCCCAATGCATGCAATCGATGCCACCGAGCATGCTGACAAATCTGTGTTTAGCTTCATGAAAAGCATATAATTGTTGAATGTCGCTAGCCGACGGTTTACGTAAATATCTCTTACCATACAATAAAATTATAGCTTTACAAAACTTGTAAATATATGACCTGATCGTTCATTCTGACATCTTCAAGTAAGCGTCAACCCATTAACGGAACCAAGGTACGTATCTCTCGAGATCATTATTAATTCTTCAAAGTAATTTCCGACTCATTCGAAACCGGGTATTAAATTGCTCATCCCCGTACAAACACCCTTCGTCAAAGTAATCTTTGAGTAAAAGTGCATTTGCAGCCGCCCAGTCACGGTTGAGACGTGCACTTCGTTTTAATGGTCTTGAGGACGATTCCGCCTCTTGCCACCACATAACCGCCGCCGATGCGAAAACTCCGAACGCCATTTCTCGGGCTTCTTCGCTTGAAGATGACATTTTTTAAAGATTTTTATAATATAGAGAAGATGAGGTAAAATGTTAATGGTTTTGTGTTATATAGAAGATGAGAATGAAAATTTAATAAAAAAAACTTTTTTATATTTATTAAAAAAATAGCCGTTTACCAACGTATATATTGCATTTGAAATTGTGCAATTCTCCCGTGAAAAAAATCACACAAAACCAATCACGGGGTGGATCACGCCTTGAGGGGGCGATGTGCCCTTCCTTTCACGGCATGATTGGGTTGCACACGTAGGCCCCTGGCACTAACTCCGTTAGTTTTCTCTGTTAAAAGTAAGGATATTTTAGTCTTTTTACTAATAAGTACTATTTATGTCATTTTCTTAAATTAATAGAGGGACCATTTGTGTAAATTAGACAAAACTAAAACCAATCTTCCCCAAAACAAAAACCCTATATCCTCATCTTTCACCCACCTCCCCCAGCCACCCACCAGCCACCATCTTCCCCCAAAACACGAACCACCTTTGTCACTAAGTTACTCGGTCTCGCCGGAACCCTAATTGGGTTGCCGGAAGCGCGTCAGCCATGGCCCTCTTCTGTCGGAAGCGCGTCTCTCCGGAACCACTGCCACTGTGTGTTGTCGGGAATGCATCTCTGTAGGTCCCACCGGGTGGGTGTGTCGGATCGTGATCGTGTGAGTATGTGGACTAGTCATTAGGTGCGGAATCCCCGTGACTAGGTGGAACAACGTTCAACTGAAAGCATAACAAAACAACACAAGCTCGTACTTATAAATACATGTTCTATATATAACGAGGTGTTTCAAACAAGTACAGACACAAGACGAATGACTTCTGGAATGTCAAACAACTGACTCATACGTACTTGACTATCTGGTTACATCTGATATGAAAATGAAACAAAATCACACTATTTATAGAACTTGGTCCATGCGTACTTGACAAGTACGCATGACTATCCTTCATGCGTACTTGTTTAAGTGCGCATGACCATTTATACTTAACAAATACGCAAGACCACTTCCATGTGTATTTGCTTAGTACAATCAAAACATACAAAGATTACAAGTTCAGATATTACAACTCGATAAACAAAGACAAATACAACAAGTACTAATACATATAAGACTGAAAGATAAATAACAAAAGCTTCATCTTGATCCAGAGTGCCTGTCACCGAAACATGCTCTTACGATCTCCGCCGCCCGGATCTGTACAAGCTCGTCGGAAAAGCATTTCTTCCCACAATTAACTCTCCAATCCACCTACAAACCCCAATTTCTTCCCACCATTAACCTGAATCCGCCATTGATGCTATGAAACTAAAGCGTCGAAACCTACCAAAGATTCCTCAATTTCAGAGCGTTGGTTAGGGGTAGTGACCGGTCAACGCTAAGTGTCTTGAATCGTTTTTAGTGTCTTGAATCGCTTTCACAGGGGTAGTGACGAGATCTTACAGGAAAATCCGTCGGCCACCATCGCATCATGGCAGATCTAGACAACTCCCTCCCCTCTGTTCTGATTTTTACCAGTGAGATTGGTCTGGAGAGGGGTGGCAGTGACCGGAGGGGGTGGCGGTGACCGGAGCTAGTTGCTTCTATGGTGGTGGTGGTGGTGCTTCTATGGTGGCTAGAGCATTGTAGATGAAGGGGATAAAGTGATGGTAGGATTGGGGTTGATTAAATTACAAAAATAGTCCCTATTTTATTTTGAGTAGATTACACAATTAGCCCCTATATGTGAAAAGACTAAAATGTCCTTATCTTTAACAGAAAAAACTAACGGAGTTAATGCCAGGGGCTTAATTGAGACAATTAGTTAACCACATGAAACAAAAAAGTCAAATTAAAACTAATGAACTAAAACCGCTATTTTGACCAAACCACATGGGCGAAAAACAAAGTTTACTCTATTATTTTTTTGTTTTATTCAATTTACATCGTGTTTAAATAAGTTTAGTTTCAACACAATATCCAATAAATAAGTTTATTATTAAGTGTTAATTTATCTACATTTTAAATATGCTCACACTGTAACACACGGGGTGTAAGTGTGTAACCACCAACTACTTACTATTAAAATAATAATTCTTAATTTTAAATAGAACTAGTTAGAATACCCGTGCTTCGCAGCGGTTTAAGTCGCCTAATTCTCTCATAAAAGGCTCGGTTCGTCACAGTATCACAACGATAGTAACACTCGATATAGGCTACGATACAAAAAAAAACCCATTATGAATAAAACTCAATTTTCAAATAAATTTATATCAGAACGTTTAAAAAAAAGCCTTGATTTGGACCCATTATCAGTTTAAGTTTAGACATTAGAGTTTCCGACGCAGGCGTCGGGCTGGCCGTTAATAAAATTTAAATGAAAACATAGGCGCAACATTAAAAATAATGTTAATAAAAAGAAACCTAAAACTAAATAATAAAAAAGGACAAAAAGTTCAGGTTGTCGAAAACCATAAAAGTGAAGACTTAAACCGGTTCCGATAATACCAATAACGACAATTATACTGTTCGCTCATAACAGGTTCGTTTCAGCTCGGTATCACAAAGGTAACGGCACACGCTATAGGCCACGATAGCAAAAAACTCGATTTTGAATGCAAGTGTTCAAAAAAAATTATATCGGAACATTGATAAAAAAACTAAAAACAGATGCGCACTCGCTTTTTTGAAAAACGTTAACGTACGAAAATTATTAAAGAAAAATGAAATTATTGGATAATTAAATGAGTTAAAATCGTATTTTATATATATTTGAGAGGGGAAAAAAAAAACCAGACGTGTCAATATGTGAATGGGATTGCAACTGTGGAAGGCCACTATCTTTTAATCTAGATTATAATAGTTTAGAAAGTTATTCTTGCACCTTGTATGATTTGTCTTTCAGTTTCAATCTTACGTTTCAAATCATACTCTTTTGAATTATTGATGAACACATAAATTTAACCTAAAATGATTGAACCTTATCGATCTCTATCTTTGTTTCTATCCATTCAGTCTTGATCAAATCATTAACACTCGGGCTTTTTTACCCTCTTATGTTTAAGAAAATACAGAAAATAATTTTTTTATACATCAACGACTACATGTTTAAATGCTTTAGTTAGGGAAAAAAAGGAAAGAAAACTTAAATGGTAAATACTATAAAAAAAACGAACATACTTTCTGTTTTTTTTCACAAAAGTTCTTTAACAATTTTTTATACATACAAAACCAACATATTTTCTCTTTTTTCTTACAAAAGTCACTCAACAATTTTTTACACATAAAAAAATCAACATACTTTTTTTGTTTTTCTCGTAAAAGTCCCTCGAAAATTATTTACATTAGCAGATAAATCGGCAGAAGCAAGACAAAGGTAATCGACCGACATAAGCAAGAGCAAAGCAAACGATTCGATTGTAAAACGATTTGATTGTTTATGTGTTTTCACATATTTTATAGGTATTTTTACAAAATAAATTTAATTTGATTACAAATTATCTCTTTATAGAATGAATTTGTCGGTCGATTTTCTTTGCCTACCTTCTACTAATTCATTTGTTAGAGTAAATAGTTGTCGAGTGATTTTTGTGAGAAAAACCAGAAAGTATGTTGGATTTTTATGTGTAAAATTTTGTTGAGAGACTTTTAAAAAAAAAAATAAGAGAGACTATATTAGTTTTTTATATGCGAAAAATTGTTGAGAGATTTTTGTGATAAAATATGTTGATTTTTTATGGTGTTTGAACAAACTTAAAATATGAAACTTTAGAATTATTAATCTCAAATAATAATTACTAAAATAGCAATATAATAAAATATAAAACACAGAGAAAATGTTATGTAAATTTCAAACACTCAAAGAAAAAAAGAAGAATAAACTTCGTTTTTTTTCCATGTGTTTTGACCATTTTAACCTTTTTGCCTCAGTTGTTTGAAAATGGCCATTTTGCTCCCCGTGGTTACAATTTTTACTCCAATATACTCCCCTACTGTCACAACCCGACCAGGGGCTAGGCGTGAAGACTGATATCAACCAAACACAGCGGAAAATAAAAAAAATACATTACATAGTTGGACTAAACGTCCAATCCCCAAAATACAAGTTTTGAAAAGAAACAACACAAGATAATGTTACAACCAACTAAAGACTTAATCGTCTAAACAATTTATTCTTCTAATCTTCAAGTGGTTGTACTTTTAGTGTTGTGCCTAGTTGACTCCTCCCTGGTTAGTACCTAAAATGTATACTCAAAATACGTCAACAAAATTGTTGGTGAATTCATGCGTTTATGACAATCGACACAAATAAATAAGTATGGTGCATATTAAATAAGTTCATAATCAACCCTGTGCCCACAACCCGTGAACATCTAGAAATAATAATATACCCCTAACCCTTATTGTTATGGGTCTAATTACTCATGTCTGCCAACATAAGTTTAAACTGTTAAACGAACATATGTCACAAGATATATATTATCATTCAATGATTATCATTCCATGGGAGGTTGTCCCGGTTACGTCGAGCCCATTGTGTTCGGGGGTTTCACCAGATAGTACTACCCATATATTCGCTGGCTCCAAAGGAGTTAATGATTGTGTGCTAGAGATCGGGGATTCGTTATGGCAGCTAGAACGACGTTATTTAATTATAGCACCAAGTATAAAAACAGTTTAGGAGTATGCTGAGACAACTGCGGTTTTCAGGTCCTTACCGTTTCTCGACTTTTTATACGTTATATTTTTTTAATATTATGATTTTATATATTTTTAGTGTTTCTAGGAATACTACCTTAGACAAACACTAAGGTATGAACTAGAAAACCCGGTTAAGTGCAAACACTGCGTATACTGTGAACGCGTTAAATAAACGGTAAAAATTAAATTCTCAAAAATAATTTTTATATTTATATTTTGGTTAAGAATAATGTTTTATAATATTTTATGTGCTAACTTTAGTGATTCTTGATTTAACTAACGATCACAGGTGGTTCTTCCGTTAAAAACCCGGTGTTTACCCAATATAACTTTTTGAAAATTTTTGAGTTTTTATGTTTTAAAAATTTATAAAATCCATTATTTTGGATACTAGAATTTTATATTTGGATAAAAATATTTATTAGAGTGTTTAGGGGTGTAATTTTTATAAAAAATGGGTATTTTTTTATACAATTGGTCTTTAAACCACTAGATTTCACTCTCCCCTATAAATACCCAACCCTCCACCCCATTTTCCCCTTCCCTTCTCCTTCTTCCAGCCGTAACCCCCCCTCTTCATCCAAACACCCCCAAATCTCCTTCCAAGCTCAAGAATAATCCAATTCCAAGCTTGATTCTTGGTTCCAATATATTCATGAGCTTGTTTTTAGTGTTTTAAAGGTATTTTAATATGATTTCATCTTTAAAATTTCTTTTTTGATTCTTGCATGTGTTCTCAAGAACACCAAGAACACACACTACATACACTCACTTTGATTTTCAAGTTTTGTTGTTTTCAAGAGTTTTTAGCTTGAATCTTGTGGTTTTAACAAGGATTTGTGGATAAAAACTAGTTGTAATCATCCACAATGAGTTATCTAGTGAAAAGCTTGCAAGATTTGATGATGAAAGTGTATGAACACTGAATTAAAAGAGCATTTTGTTGATTTTTGATTTTTTGATCTTGGAATTGAACCACATTGTGATTGTAGGTTATAAATCAAGGAAAACTCAGTAGCTTAGCATCAAATTTCATCATCATTTGTTGAATTTGGAAGGTATAATCCTTAATCAAACTTGTAGTTTAACTTAAATGATCAAGAACAAACATGTTTTTGGTGGATTTTTAAAAATTATTGATCCAGCACCCAAAAGTGGTTTTAATCAGTAGAATATATTTTAAAATGAGTATCTGGAAAATTTGGTTATCTAACTCTTTATAGATTATTTATTAAAATTCACACAAGTTTAATACATGGAAATTTGGGAAAAATACTTCTGAGTATTGAAAAATTCTGGAAATTGAACAGTGAAAGTTATATGATGAACTAAGACTCCTGTCCAAAGTTTATGAAAATTGCAGTTGTTTAAGTATACGTTTAGTATTTATAAAATTTAAACGGACGATTTAGGGTTTGTATACTTCTAAATAAAATCAGGACTTGAAACTTGGTATGAGATCTTATATTGACTTAAAACTAATATGGTATAAATTTGGTGAATTTTTGATGTGTTTAACTATTTTTCCCGAATTTGTAAAATTTTAACAATATTAAAGTCATATTAAATAATATGGATACTGGAAAAATATGAAAATTTATATATATGATCAACTGGTATAAATTTAAAGCAGTAAATTTATGTCTAAGTATAGTTTTGGAATTATGGTCCATTTAAATTTTATAAAAAAGTTAATAATTTTGAAATTTTTTTATATAAAATTGATTTTATAAAAATTCTAAGGGATTTTGGAGAGAAGTATAACCCCATTTAAAACATAAAATTTGACTTTTAGATTTGGTGCTAATATCACACTAAAACCCTAATTTCGGACGAATCTGATTTTCAAACCGTAAACCGGACTTTACGCGCGTATTCGCGTTTTTGATCATACGAAACCGTGACATGATATTTTATCAAATGTGATTTTTTTAACTACTGATTTTATTTATTAAAAATCTAAAACTTAAAGCTTTAAGAATATTAATTCATATAAAAGCCGGTTTTACAATTCTTAACGGTTCGTACGCACGTGCACGGGTTTTGGCTATACGATTGACTGCATAGCCACTTTTGACTTTTGTTGACTTAGCCACACATATTAGGTTTTCAAAATACATTTTGTGTCTACTTATTAGTAGGACTCGGTTAGGATACCATCGTTGGCTGTTTCACTATTTTACCGCACTTTTTCGCATTTCACTCTCAGGTGAGTTTTCGCGGCCCCTTTTTACTTACTGTTTTAATGTTTTTGGGGGGAAAGTTGTTTCATTTTTTTTAGTCACATGTTACATGATACATTGATTACATGAGTTATTTTTATATTTATGTATTAAAGTCCCCAATTTTTTTTTGTAATCAATTAGGGAATTTTGAGTAGTACTACTTGGGTTGACACCTCCGCTCATGGTTTGGTCGCGCCAACCAGACTTGTAGGGTCACGTGAGCGCAAAGTTAGCCAATTATTTTTAGGCGGTTGTTGGTATAAGACTTCCGTATTGGGTACTTTATTTTTATTTTGTCTAGGCTTTGATTACGGCTCATGGTAATATGTTGTCTAATACATGTGTACTGACTTTGGATTTTTATAAACTTTTATAGAGTCGTAAAACCTGCGATACTCACCAACTATTTATATAGTTGACCCGTTTTTTTTAAACATGCTTTCAGGTAAACAGAAATGAAGATAAGGTTCATGGGGGCATGCTTTTGTTTAGATTTTGTTGTTTCACGTTGGAACAAACTTAGTACCTATGACTTTGGTTGTTTATAAGACGCTCCTTTTATTGTTTGAATTTCGGATGTTGTATGACTTATTTTAATTTTGGGTTTAGTAATGGTTCTTTTGTAATTTACGATGTACCCGTTAGCATTCTCTTGCGCCTAAGTGTTCGATGCACCGCTTTCGTCTCACCTCCGTGTTTCTGCCTTCGGCGGGGTGTGACAGACTTGGTATCAGAGCACTGCTTATAGAGAATTAGGTTTACCCCAGACTCGAACCTAGACTATGACCTTAAGAAACATTGCAAAGAACCTTAGGAACTATGTGTACATTGCATATCATTTCGCATTTCTTACGTTCTCCGTCACAGCATGTCTTCGTCTTCAGCATCTTCATTTCAGCAGTACTTCTCAGACGATGAGGTTGATAGCTTCAACAGTTTCCCTCTTGTACCTGTCCCTACATCATCAGGTGATTGGAGTGCGCCCGAGCCAAGTCATACGTCAGAGGAGGATCCGTCGGAGCACTATGTGCCCAGTGAGTCTAGCTACGCGACCAGCTTAGAGGATTTAGGGAGCCGTCTACCCTCAACTACTTCGGTCCTACCCCCTTCCAGGGTAGCACCAGTGACTGTTGTTCTACACCCTGCTACTCCCGCTGTTGGACGATCACTGTTTCCTGGATCGACCTTCGAAGTCAGAGGATCATCTACTAGGACTGCACCTGTTATTATAGAGTTATCATCAGATTAAGAGGAGGAGCCAGAGGACACCAGGACTAATAGGGAGGTACAGATGGATGAGTTAGTGGAGGATTACGCTGGACACGAGTCGAGACTGAATCATCATCATACTGTGTTGGAGGATATTCTAGAGAGGATACCAGAGCTATATCAGTATGTTACTACTCTTCAGGCGTCAGATCTGAACAGGAACCAACGCATGGATCGATTTGAGAAGAGGGTCTATTCAGATTGGCTATTTTTGTGGCTTTCTTTGTTTTACTGATTGTTGTTGTGTTAGGTTTCTATTTCAGACACTGGGCGACATGTGCTCAGGTCCTTTTGATGGGTTACAAAAACTTTATTTTTGGGGTATTGGCTTAGTTCTAACTAATGCCTAATTTTGTAAAATTATTACTAGCTCTTGTAAACCCTAGCTACTATCTATGCTTTATGAAGCATTTTTATAAATCTTTTGATGATGGAATAAAACAATGTTTTGGATAATTATTTGTATGCTATAAGCTTCATTTGGTTATTGTTTGTGTATTGTTACCATCCTTATTTGTTACCTTGTGTACATGATTCGGTTAAAAATTTTATTGTCATTCTCAAAAACATATCTTTTATATATGGTTTGTTTACTATGTTTTGAGTGATTTTTAATCAAGTGTTTTCATTTACTCAAACTCTCATCAAATTCCTGTCCGTTTCCGTTTTTAGAAAATGCCATCGAGGAGGAATCCTCAGCATAATGAGACAGAGAATACTTAGCCGGATTTGGAACAGCTGATAAATCAAGGGATAGATGCGGCTATACCAAGAATAGTGGCACAGATCACCGCAGGGTTAATCAGGAGTGCTGGCGGCACTAGTGGTGGAGCCGGTGGTGGTGCTGGTAGTGGCACAAATACTTGTAACACCAACCGTGGATGCACTTTTAAAGACTTCTCTGTAGGAAAACCTTTGGGTTTTTATGGTAGTGAGGGAGCAGTTGGGATTGTTCGTTGGATAGAAAAGATGGAGTCTGTCATAAAAATCAGTAACTGCTTGGATAATCAGAAGGTTAAGTATGCTGCTTGCTCTCTGCAAGGCGAAGCCCTAACATGGTGGAATTCTCAAGTTGATGCGTTAGGAGAACAGGTTACTGATAACCTGACTTGGGACGAGTTTAAGAAAATGTTGATTGAGGAATACTGTCCTCGAAATGAAATAAAGAAGATTGAAGTTGAGTTTTGGAACCTAGAAATGGAAGGAGCTGAAATCTTGGTTTACACAACTCGATTCCAAGAGTTGTCCCGTTTGGTGCCACATCTGGTGACACCCGAATCTAAGAGGATTGAAAGGTATATATGGGGATTGGTGCCCCAGATTCGGGGAATGGTTACTTCAGCCAAACCTTCTACTATGCAAAGTGTGATCCAATTGGTAAGTGAATTAACTGATGAGATGGTGAGAAATGGAATTTTGGTTAAGAAAGGAACATTTGGAAAGAAACCAGAGGAGAAGGCTATGAAGAAATCTACTGGTGGTCCAAGTAAGAAGCGTAAGTTTGTAAAGAATTATGTGGCGGTGACACCACAGAAAAGGGCAAACACTGGAAATCCACCTCTTTGCGCCAAGTGCAATTCTCAACACTTTGGGGCTTGCGAGCAGTTCATGTGTGCAAAATGTAAACGAGTGGGGCATACAGCGAACTATTGCAGATTCGACCCTAATGCACCAAGGGGTTGTTTTGAATGTGGGGCAACTGATCACTTCAGGAACAAATGTCCCAAATTGGGCAGAATTGGTGGGAACGCAGCGAATCAAGCTAAAGGTAGAGCTTTTGTGATTGGGGCTGTAGATGCACGTCAGGACCCGAATGTGACGACGGGTACGTTTCTTGTCAACGATCTTTATGCATCTATACTTTTTGATACAGGGGTTGATAAAAGCTTTATATCTTCTGAATTTAGATCATTGATTAAGTTAAAATCACAGAAATTGAAAGAGGCCTATACTATAGAACTAGCTAATGGTAAATTGATTAAAGCTAGTGACATTATCCGAGATTGCTCTATGAACCTAAATAATCACCAATTTAATGTAGACATTATCCCAATAGAGCTCCGTAGTTTTGATGTTGTTATTGGCATGGATTGGTTATCCGAAACCGAGCCGAAATTGTTTGCTCAGAAAAGATGGTTCGAATTGCGCTTTCAAACGGTGAAGTCCCGAATGTCCAAGGCGATAAGCCCGGGAGGAGTTTGAACATTGTGTCTTGCATGAAGGCATGGAAATACCTTAGAAAGGGAAGCTATGCGTTTCTTGCTAATGTCATTGAGAAGAAATCAAAGGAGGTTAAGATTCAGGATATTCCAATTGTACAGGAGTACCCAAAAGTTTTTCCCGAGGAATTGCCTGGATTACCCCCTCCATGACAGGTTGAGTTCCGGATTGACTTGGTACCCGGTGCCGCACCTATTGCTAGATCCCCATACCGTCTGGCACCGTCTGAATTACAAGAGTTGTCGAATCAGTTACAGGAACTTTTAGAGAAGGGATTTATTAGACCGAGTTTCTCGCCTTAGGGAGCTCCGGTCTTGTTCGTGAAAAAGAAGGATGGATCATTTCGAATGTGTATTGACTACCTGGAGTTGAATAAATTGACGATTAAGAACCGATATCCACTCCCGAGGATCGATGAGTTGTTTGACCAGTTACAAGGATCGACTCATTTTTTCTAAGATCGACCTCAGATCTAGTTATCATCAATTAAGGGTCCAGGAGGATGACATACCAAAGATAGCGTTCAGAACTCGGTACGGTCATTACGAGTTTTTGGTTATGCCCTTCGGGCTAACCAATGCACCGACAGTATTTATGGATCTGATGAATAGGGTGTGTAAACCCTATTTTGACAAATTCGTGATAGTCTTTATCGACGATATTCTGAAATATTCTCGAAGTAAGGAAGAGCACGAACATCACTTGCGGTTGATTTTGGAATTGCTTCGAAACGAGAAACTATTCGCCAAGTTTTCTAAGTGTGAGTTTTGTCTTAGAGAAGTTCACTTTCTAGGTCATGTGATTAATAAGAAAGGCATTCATGAGGATCCAGCCAAAATTGAGGCGATAAAGAAGTGGGAAACGCCTAAGACCCCAACTGAGATTCGTCAATTTCTTGGTTTGGCGGGTTACTATAGGCGATTTATAGAAAATTTCTCGAAGATAGCTCAGTCTTTAACCCTCTTGACTCAGAAATATAGAAAGTTTGAATGGGGTGACAAGCAGGAAGAGTCATTTCAGTTATTAAAGCAGAAATTATGTAACGCTCCGATTCTAACTCTTCCTAAAGGTACGGATGGCTTTGTTGTATATTGTGATGCATCTCACCAGGGTCTTGGTTGTGTGTTGATGCAAAAGGATAAGGTTATTGCTTACGCATCCCGACAATTGAAAGTGCATGAAAAGAATTACACAACTCATGACCTAGAGTTGGGTGCTGTTATATTTGCACTCAAAATTTGGAGGCACTATCTTTATGGAACCAAATGCACTATTTTTACCGACCACAAAAGCCTTCAACATATATTCAATCAAAAGATGTTAAATATGAGACAAAGGCGATGGGTTGAACTTCTGAATGACTATGACTGTGAGATCCGTTATCACCCTGGGAAAGCAAATGTGGTGGCAGATGCTTTGAGTAGAAAGGAAAGAATAAAACCTATTCGAGTTCGTACTTTGGGGATGACAATCCAATCGAGCTTGAAAGCTCAAATTCTCGAGGCACAAAAGCAAACACTACAGAGAAATAATTGGAAAGACGAACTTTTATGTGGTGCTGAGAGAAAATTTGAATAGAAAACTGATGAGTTGTTTTATTATTTGGATCGAATGTGGATTCCGGATTCCCATAACTTGAGGGAACTGATTTTTAATGATGCTCACAAGTCGAGGTATTCTGTACATCCCGGAGCCGACAAGATGTACAAAGACTTGAAAGAAGTTTATTGGTGGCCCAGAATGAAGAAAGATATTGCAAGTTATGTTGGGAGATGCTTGACATGTTCTAAGGTCAATGCGGAATACCAGAAACCGTCGGGACTTTTGCAGCAACCCGACATCCCTCAGTGGAAATGGGAGCAGATTGCTATGGATTTCGTCACCAAATTACCCCGAACTTCTAGCGGTTATGATTCAATTTGGGTCATTGTTGACCGGTTGACAAAATCTGCTCACTTTATTCCCATCCGAGAGGATTATAAGATGGAAAAGTTAGCCCGTTTGTACATTGGTGAGATCGTTTCTAGGCATGGAGTGCCCGTTTCCATCATTTCGAATACGGATAGTCGTTTTACTTCCCGATTTTGGCAGACACTACAACGAGCTTTGGGAACGCGCTTGGATATGAGCACGACTTATCATCCTCAGACTGACGGTCAAAGTGAACAGACGATTCAGACCGTGGAGGATATGTTAAGGGCATGTGTAATAGATTTTGGTGGTAATTGGGATACACATCTACCGTTAATCGAATTTTCTTATAATAATAGTTATCACGCTAGCCTCAGATGTGCACCGTTTGAAGCTTTGTATGGACGTAAGTGTCGATCACCACTTTGTTGGGCCGAAGTTGGTGACAATCGTTTGACGGGCCCTGAAATAATTCAGGAAACTACGGACAAGATTTTTAAGATTCGTGATAGACTAAGAGCCGCGTGGGACAAACAGAAAAGCTATGTCGATAATCGAAGAAAGCCCTTGGAATTTCAAATTGGTGACAAAGTACTTTTAAAAGTTTCACCTTGGAAGAGCGTTATTCGGTTCGGAAAGAGGAGTAAACTCAATCCGAGTGTGACATCCGGCAATTTCAGGTTAACTCCGTTAACTCAAACCCCGTTAGTTCAAACTTTATTTAATTGAAAACTCAGTTATCTCAGTTAGTTGCACGTACATTGCATTTAATTAGGATTAATTAAATGTGTCAGTTAGTTCGCACACATCGGATCGCACTCGAGTCTAACCCGGAACGTTGGTGATTAATCGAAATTAACATTACGAACATTTAATAATTTATATTTAATATAAATTATGAGTTTTTATTATTTATATGTGATTACGTGAATTATGTGAATGTTATTGTTTTCGTATCGTGTGTAAAGCGTAGTTAGTATTTTTATAAAAGATAGTGTTTATATAAAAATAAAAATTAAAAGGTTTAATTATTAATTAAGTTATTATTTAGTTAAATTGACTTATGGGCCTTAATTAAGCCCGCAGGCCAATTTAGTTACCCATTAAGTATTAGATAAGGATAAAAGTTTAAAAATATATATATATATCAAAACCCTACCCACCTTCTTGGCCATCGACCTCAAGAACCCCACCCCCCATTCGACCGAAACAAGGAAGCAAGCATAGAACCTTCGTTTGAGCTCCGATCGTGAAACCGGAAGTGGATACGCACTAGTCTACGCCTTCCTAACGTTCCTACGTAAGTTATTTTATAAAAATCCGTCGTTAATTCATTATTATTTTTGAGATCGAAACCCTAGATTATCCAAACGTAATGATTTTGAAATATGATAATGAATTGGTTAATTGATTGATATTATTGTATCGATTTGGTGATTTTATGAAATTATGTGAAACCCTAGTTGTCATACAAGTTGAAAATTGAATATTGTTGATTATGTGAAGTATAGGAATCGTATGCTAGACGTGGATTATGATTAATATAGTTGAAAGATTTAAAATTGATTGGACGTGTTAATTAGATGAATTAAGCGTGTAATGGACGGGTTACTAAAAAAAGGGAAACTTTTTATGAATTCTATTTTGCATGCTAGACATGATTAGGATGATGTGATGATGGTTATGAGTTACTTGATACATGTTTAGATGATTTGTGAAATCAGATTTTGAATACATAACCAGGTTTTACCAACTTTCCAAATAAGAAAACTTTAATTGTTAAAAGTGGTTATAACTTGCTATTTAGACATGCATGACATGGTTTGATGATAGATCTATGTTAGATAGGACACAATAACTAGTTGTAACGTGTTAGGTGTTTGAAATCACGCATGCTAGTCATAGGTTACTAAAGTTGGAAACTTTGTCTTGAATTATGATTTGCATGTTTAGGTTCTAGACAATTGTTATGTGATGTGATGATCTAGAACATGTTAGAGTGAGCCTACGAATATATCAATGATGATAGTTTCCAGGAAACACGAGTCCCGAACAAACTTTCTATTTATAGAAACCTGCTATTTTTGAAAACTTTCTATTTATAGAAACCTGCTATTTTTGGAAACTTACTATTTATAGAAACCTGCTATTTATGGAAACTTGCTATCTTGTTAGAACAAATAGGATTTTGTTGCTAAGTGTTACAGCAAGATCATTTGTGTATAATATAGAAGTATTATACTGAACAAACATTTAATCGTTAAACGGGTCACCAACGGGTCGTCGGGTCAAACTTGGTCAAACATGAGTCAAACTTGCAAACCTTTTCTAAACACTTAAACAATAGTATTGTTTGGATACTAAGGGTTCCTATCATCTTGCACAAACACACACTTATAAACCGGTGTTTATAGGTGGCAGTTAATCGTCAAGCATTCTAAGTTCGCTTTCTTTCGCACGCACTCTAAGGTGAGTTTCACGGCCCCTTTTCTTATGATTTAAACTTGGGGGAGAAAACATGGGTACGAACATTTAGATTTTACATTTCTTTTATATCACTTGTGTACTAAGCGCAAACATATCATGAAAGTCCTTACTTATCGAACCGTTAGTATATGGGTTAGCGAGGTAATCTTGAGTAGTACTACTGGGCATTGACAAGCCCCACCCGCGTTAGTCGCGCTAACACGACGAGAAGTCGAACGGGTGTAACATTGACCTAAACATTCACCATTGATTATGGAAGGCAGTACAAACATAAACAGTCAGCTTCGGTGTCGAAACGCTTTAGTAACATGTACTAGGTTAGCTACCTATGATATAAATTGTAAATGGTATTATCTAGTAAACTTTACAAACATTGAAACCTGTGAACTCACCAACCTAGTGTTGACACGTTTTAGCATGTTTTCTCAGGTAATTAAGGTACAAGCACCAGCTAAGGCATGTATGCATTCGAAGTCCATCATTTCCAAACTCAAGAATTATTTATTTAGTTTATTGTTGAACTATTTATTCTTGGCGCGACTGTTTTGGCGCATGCTTTTCATCTAACTTTTTGCTTCCGCAAGTCTTACAGTAAATCAATGTTTTCATTACTAGTGTTGCATCGTGACTATGAGCAATACTAGTGGTTTTCTTAAACTCATATAGAGTCGTTCAAAGTAACTAATGACTGAGATCCTGGTATGTCACCCTCCTAACGGTAAAACTCCGTTAGTGGATTTTGGGGGTGTGACACCGAGGTATATTGAGCCGTACGAAATTATTGATAGAATTGGTCCCGTGGCGTATAAATTGAAATTGCCTCAGGAACTCAGTGGTATACACGATACTTTTCATGTATCAAACCTCAAAAAGTGTTTAGCTGACGCGTCCTTAGTGATACCACCCGAGGAAGTCCGTATTGACAAGAAGATTCATTTTATCGAGGAACCGGTTGAGATTTTGGATCGCGAGATAAAGGCGCCTAAGCAGAGTCATATCCCTATTGTGAAGGTCCGTTGGAACTCGAAGCGTGGACCCGAATTCACATGGGAACACGAGGACCAAATGAAACAAAAATATCCTCATCTCTTTGAGAAGGAAGCGGTTACAACTGTCACCAGTTGAATTTCGGCACAAAATTCCTTTCAACTGGGGGATAATGTGACAACTACAGTTTTTCAAGTCCTTACCGTTTCTCGACTTTTTATACGTTATATTTTTTTAATATTATGATTTTATATATTTTTAGTGTTTCTAGGAATTTTAGGAATACTACCTTAGACAAACACTAAGGTCCGAACTAGAAAACCCGGTTAAGTGCATACACTGCGTATACTGCGAACGCGTTAAATAAACGGTAAAAATTAAATTCTCGAAAATAATTTTTATATTTATATTTTGGTTAAGAATGATGTTTTATAATATTTTATGTGCTAACTTTTGTGATTCTTGATTTAACTAACGATCACAGGTGGTTCTTCCGTTAAAAACCCGGTGTTTACCCGGTATAACTTTTTGAAAATTTTTGAGTCTTTATGTTTTAAAAATTTATAAAATTCATTATTTTGGAAACTAGAATTTTATATTTGGATAAAAATATTTATTAGAGTGTTTAGGGGTGTAATTTTTATAAAAAGTGGGTATTTTTTTATACAATTGGTATTTAAACCACTAGATTTCACTCTCCCCTATAAATACCCAACCCTCCACCCCATTTTCCCCTTCCCTTCTCCTTCTTCCAGCCGTAACCCCCCCTCTTCATCCAAACACCCCCAAATCTCCTTCCAAGCTCAAGAATAATCCAATTCCAAGCTTGATTCTTGGTTCCAATAGATTCATGAGCTTGTTTTTAGTGTTTTAAATGTATTTTAACATGATTTCATCTTTAAAATTTCTGTTTTGATTCTTGCATGTGTTCTCAAGAACACACACACTCACTTTGATTTTCAAGTTTTTTTGTTTTCAAGAGTTTTTAGCTTGAATCTTGTGGTTTTAACAAGGATTTGTGGATAAAAACTAGTTGTAATCATCCACAATGAGTTATCTAGTGAAAATCTTGCAAGATTTGATGATCAAAGTGTATGAACACTTGGGTGTTCATACATGCATTTTCTTGAATTAAAAGAGCATTTTGTTGATTTTTTGATCTTGGAATTGAACCACATTGTGATTGTAGGTTATAAATCAAGGAAAACTCAGTAGCTTAGCATCAAATTTCATCATCATTTGTTGAATTTGGAAGGTATAATCCTTAATCAAACTTGTAGTTTAACTTAAATGATCAAGAACAAACATATTTTTGGTGGATTTTTAAAAATTATTGATCCAGCACCAAAAAGAGGTTTTAATCAGTAGAATATATTTTAAAATGAGTATCTGGAAAATTTGGTTATCTAACTCTTTATAGATTATTTATTAAAATTCACACAAGTTTAATACATGAAAATTTGGGAAAAATACTTTTGAGTATTGAAAAATTCTGGAATCTGGAAAGTGATAGTTATATGATGAGCTAAGACTCCTGTCCAAATTTTATGAAAATTGGAGTTGTTTAAGTATATGTTTAGTAATTATAAAATTTAAACGGACGATTTAGGGTTTGTATACTTCAAAATAAAATCAGGATTTGAAACTTAGTATGGGATCTTATATTGACTTAAAACTAATATGGTAAAAATTTGGTGAAGTTTTGATGTGGTTAACAATTTTTTCCGAATTTGTAAAATTTTAACAATATTAAATTCATATTAAATAATCTGGATATTGGAAAAATATGAAAATTGGTCAGAAATTTGTATTTATGTATATTATCAACTGGTATAAATTTGAAGCAGTAAATTTATGTCTAAGTATAGTTTTGGAATTATGGTCCATTTAAATTTTATAAAAAGTTAATAATTTTGGAAAATTTTTATATAAAATTGATTTTATAAAAATTCTAAGGGATTTTGGACAGAAGTATAACCCCATTTAAAACTTAAAATTTGACTTTTAAATTGGGTGCTAATATCACACTAAAACCCTAATTTCGGACGAATATGATTTTCAAACCGTAAACCGGACTTTACGCGCGTAATCGCGTTTTTGATCATACGAAACCGTGACATGAGATTTTATCAAATGTGATTTTTTTTAACTACTGATGTTATTTATTAAAAATCTAAAACTTAAAGCTTTAAGATTATTAATTCATATAAAAGCCGGTTTTACAATTCTTAAAGGTTCGTGCGCACGTGCACGGGTTTTGGCTATACGATTGACTGCAAAGCCACTTTTGACTTTTGTTGACTTAGCCACACATATTTGGTTTCATATATACATTTTATGTCTACTTATTAGTAGGACTTGGTTAGGATACCATCGTTGGCTGTTTCACTGTTTTACCGCACTTTTTCGCGTTTCACTCTCAGGTGAGTTTTCGTGGCCCCTTTTTACTTACTGTTTTACTGTTTTTGGGGGAAGCTTTTTTATTTTTTTAGTCACATGTTACATGATACATTGATTACATGAGTTATTTTTATATTTATGCGTTAAAGTCCCCATTTTTTTTTGTTGTAATCAATTAGCTGAGCGTATCCGTTGAAAATTTTGAGTAGTACTACTTGGGTTGACACCCCCGCTCATGGTTTGGTCGTGCCAACCAGAATTGTAGGGTCACGTGGGCACAAAGTTAGCCAATTATTTTTAGGTGGTTGTTGGCATAAGACTTCCGTATGGGGTACTTTATTTTTATTTTGTCTAGGCTTTGATTACGGCTCATGGTAATATGTTGTTTAATACATGTGTACTGACTTTGGATTTTTATAAACTTTTATAGAGTCGTAAAACATGCGATACTCACCAACTATTTATATAGTTAACCCGTTTTTTTTAAACATGCTTTCAGGTAAACAGAAATGAAGATAAGGTTCATGGGGGCACGCTTTTGTTTAGATTTTGTGGTTTCACGTTGGAACAAACTTAGTACCTATGACTTTGGTTGTTTATAAGACGTTCCTTTTATTGTTTGAATTTTGGATGTTGTATGACTTCTTTTAATTTTTGGTTTAGTAATGGTTTTTTGTAATTTGCGTGCACCGCTCTCGTCTCACCTCCGTGTTTCCGCCTTCGGTGGGGTGTGATAGACTTGGTATCAGAGCGTTGGTTATAGAGAATTAGGTTTACCCCAGACTCGAACCTAGACTATGACCTTAAGAAACATTGCAAAGAACCTTAGGAACTATGTGTACATTGCATATCATTTCGCATTTCTTATTCTTACCAGCTTTACGTTCTCCGTCACAGCATGTCTTCGTCTTCAGCATCTTCATTTCAGCAGTACTTCTCAGACGATGAGGCTGATAGCTTCAACAGTTTCCCTTTTGTACATGTCCCTACAGAATCAGGTGATTGGAGTGCACCCGAGCCAAGTCATACGTCAGAGGAGGATCCGTTGGAGCACTATGTGCCCGGTGAGTCTAGCTATGCGACCAGCTCAGAAGATTTAGGGAGCCGTCTACCCTCACCTACTTCGGTCCTACCCCCTTCCAGGGTAGCACCAATGACTGTTGTTCTACACCCTGCTACTCCCATTGTTGGACGGTCACTGTTTCCTGGATCGACCTTCGAAGTCGGAGGAACATCTACTAGGACTGCACCTGTTATTATAGAGTTATCATCAGATGAAGAGGAGGAGCCATAGGACACCATGACTAATATAGGGGGTCATACGTGCCTATAATGGTGTAAAATAGTGAAAATAATGCTTATAAACGTAAGGTTTTTGGGTAGGCTTGCGTACCTTAACAAGGGTTGGGTGTTTAGCAAGGTTGGGGGCTCCAACAAGAGTGTTTAACTTCTTAAATAAATTAGATTTCAAAAGGGCTAAGTGAAAATATGGACGAAACGATAATTTGACCGTTTAAGGTGATAATACGAGTGATCAAAGCTTCTCATGCAAAAACCGTTTTGGGTGAAGGTTTGTGCATGGTTTGGAGTTCTAAATGGAGTTATCTCATATTCAAATAATGGTCTTTAGTAAGGTTATGATGGATTTAAAAACTTAGCTTTTGATTATATAGTTTAAAATCCGATTTTAGGGTTTTGCAATTCTACTTTTCGGTTGTAAGATTTCAAAAGCTGCGTGTATGCCAAGTCTTGATCAAGTCATCAGTGGTTATATCATCACCCATGAATATGGTTATCCATGGCTGATTATATGAACGAATTGGAAAGGAAAACCCGATGATTCGGGTGGAACGAACGAGTGTACTTACTTGTTTACGTGAGCTTTGTTTGGAACGATTCTTGGAGTGTTTCTTTCAAGCTATGAGAAAAAAAATGAGGATGAATATAAGACAATGTTAGGGCTGTGATTTGGACAGAAATCGTGTACAAAGATGGTGTGTATATGAGAGATTGAATGGTGAATAGCGTAGTAACTTACATGGGATGAACTTGGCTTGAATCCTTGCTTGTTCTTCACCAAAATTTTGAACTCCTACAGGGTATGGGGCTGTTCTACGAACTCCAAGGACTGATGGGAGTGTTTGAGGGCCTTGTGAGAGAATAAAATGGAATAGATGGTTGTATAAGAGCTTAATGGTGGAGGGCATGCAATGGTTCTTGGAGTTGGGATTCTCTGATGCTTCACGATTGGAGAGGGGGAGATGTTGCGTGATTTCCCTTGCCAGACTTGTAGAGACTGTAAGTTTGATTTGGAGATCTAGTAGGGTTTGACTTTAGGTTAGATATGGTAGGATTTGGAAGAGATATGCATTGGGAATTAGTAAATATGGATGATATTGCAAGATTTGCTTAATATTGCTACAAAATAGGAAGAAAATAAAAAAAATTCGTGGAATAAGTCTAGCATGCTGGACGAATTTTGCAAGGAAGAAACCAAAAGAATGGTTTCCTAGTTTTTAGGAATTAAAGGACTGTGAAGATTTTATAAAAAAATATTCTAGTCTTTTATATAAAAATTGATTTGTTTAAAGGTTTTAACTAAATAAATAGAAATAGGTAAATAATTCTTTCATATAGTTATATGTAGAGATTTTTATATATATTAGATGGTAGATTTTATAAAAACATGGATTTTATAAAAACCATGTAACATTTATTTAAATTGTAACACTAGGTATTATTTTTAGTACTTATAAATGTGAGACATTAATATTCTCTTTTATATAAGTATATACTTAATCAATATTAATTATTGTTCCTATTTTTATAGACATGACATCTTATACCAGTGTTCGGGGTTTATAGATACGCGAGTGTGCGTACCACGCATGTGTATGGTTCTAATTATATAAATATAGGTTCATATTTTGTGTAGGTATTATTTATTTAAGTAACTCTTATTGTAGTATGTTGCATATGGTACGACCCCGGGTTCCGTACTCGAATCAAGTCGGGTACGACTAGAATCGTAATTATTTAAGTATAACCGTTCGGGTTTTAAAGTTGATTTATTTTTAATTGGTTTTTGGATGGTTGGGCCAAGCCCAATATTTCATGTATGGGTCAAGCCCAATAACTCATAGGTGGGCCAAGCCCATTGACTTGTGGATGGGACAAGACCATTGGGCCTTGTTTGTAGTCACCGTTTATGTCATGAATTTCCATACCGGTATCTGTCTATGTCTGTGTCACTTATGTCTTCTAGAATAATAAATAAAGGAAAAAAAATATAGCCCTAAAATTGGGGTTGTTAAACCTACTTTGTATGGTGATTCAAGAACAGGGATTCAAAGTAAACATGATTGTATTGCCTAATCAAAGTTACAGAGAAAACTAATTAATGACCGCTAACCACATACGGTTAGGGTATACAAGTATATATACTTAGCTACTTGATACTAAGCCCATTATACTAGTACTTAGACTAAAGCCGGCCCAAACACCCTAGCTGTGAACCTTAAGTTCACGGTTACACCAAAATACTCGAATAAGATTAATCATAATAATAATAATAGGGTCAATCTCGCCCTAGGATTAAGCTATCAAATTATCTTCAGAAGTTGGTATCTTCGTTATGGCTTCCACTGCCCGCATAAAGTTTCTTTCTTATGATATCTGCAACTGCTCCAGTATAAACCTTAGCTTGTTCTTCAAACAGTTGTTCACTTCTGATTTGACTCCAAGCCAACACATTAATATCTTGTTCACCAAACTTTGACAAATCAAACGGATCTAAATTCCGAACTCAATGTGGTTTGTAACTATCACAGCTTCAGCTGCAACCGGATCATAAGCCCAGAACTAAAAATCTTTCTCTGCTTGTCATCAAGATCATAAGATTTGATTATTGAAATCAAATCATTCAGATGAGTAGCATTCAAATCCTTAGTTCTCTTCAGCAGAGCAACATTCATGTCCCAACTTTGTGGGAGACTATTTATCAGCTTCTTATTTAAATCACAAGTGCTCAATTCAATCTGAGCACCTCTCATCTCAGTTACTAACTTAGTGAACCTTTGCAGCTGCACTTCCAGGGATTCTTCCAAAATGTGATTGAACATGTTAAACTTCTGCAAAAGCATCTCCTTCCTACTGGCTTTCATGTCATCATTCCATTCAAACACTTTCTCCCAAGATTCCCATAATTGTTTAGCATAAGTACACTCTTTGAAGCTATGGGCAATATCGGGTGATAGTGCCATAGTTAGTGAGGCCAAAGCTTTTAGATCACGTTCAACAAGATCATAGTCTTCATCAGTATAGTTCTCAATCTGCTTGGGTGCCTTTGTACCATCTTCTTTGGAATACATAGGAATCTGAGGACCCCCTGGTGATACTTCTCCACATTTTGGCTTCTGAAAGCATGACATAATTCTGGTACCTGTATTTTTGGTCAACAAAATCTTCTGCAGAGGTAAGTCTTGGTGGTTTTGTGCTGGTACCAATTTGAAGGTATATCATACTATTAAGATTCATGGTTTGTTGAGAATTCATCTTTATTAGAGTGCAAATCCATTGATCTAGCCTGTAAAACTTGAATAACAATTTAAATGAAACCGTGAACACAAGTTCAACGGTGAACTTATGTCTAACCGTGAACTAGGTTAACACCGTGAACACACAGTAAAATTGTAACATCCCGAAAATATATATACGTTGATGGTTCGAGTTAGCAAGTGAACCGAATCCTTATTAAATAGGAGGATTTGTAAGAGTCGTCACCCGAGGTGCGTGTAACTATCAGAAAGAGGCGGTCAGTGGTTTAAATGGGACCCAGTTGGTCGTTTTACACCTAATTGAGATCGAAGCGTACGATATAAGAACTACGAGGACCTGGATGTAAACCCCGATAGTATATATGCCAACTTTCGAGTAAGAGATGTAGATAGAGACTCTATTCTGAATGCTTTTAAGGGAATGAAAATCATTCATAATTAACTTTAATAACTGTTTCAAAAGTCACTTCGCAAGGAAAAGAGGAGGACGCCGGTGAAACCAGGTAGTCGACGACAGTGGTTCACGGTGGTTAGGAGCACGGGACTTCACGACTAATCAAGGTAAACCCACGTACATCCTCTTTATTCATTTGTGTGCATTTTGTGTAAGATGATTAGGGTTTAGGGGGTCTGGTCACGGCTAGCGACGAGGATGAAGGCTGCAGGTGGCAAGAGAGGGCTGTGGACAGCCGGGAGTGGTGGTGGCGTGCAACAGAGAACAGGCGACTTGCAGGGTTTGGAGCCGCGGCCGAGAAGGGAGAAGAGAAGAGAGGCCGACCACGGAGGAGCGAGATAGAGTAGTGGTACTCGACGGCCACCACATGGGTGGTGCTCGACAACTGTCATGGCAGCAGAGGTGGTAGGGTTCGTCGGAGGATGGCGGTGGAAGACGAGGTTGTGTCGTCCGACTTAGATGGACACGAGAACGAAGGAGACGATACGGCAATGGACGATGGTAGGCTCGGCTAGGGTTCAACCGGATCAGGGGTTGGTCATGGGGGAAGAATGGAAGACGGGCACGATGGTCACGGGGGTGGCCGGACGGGGCGCACGGTGATGCGTGGTGGTGCAAGGACCAGCTCGGGGACCCTAGGGTTTTGTTTTTGAATAGATGAGGATATCGTCAATGAAGACGATCACGAAATTGTCCAAGTACGGTTTACACACGCGGTTCATAAGATCCGTGAATACCGCGGGTGCATTGGTTAATCCGAAGGGCATAACCATGAACTCGTAATGACCGTATCTTGTGCGAAAGGATGTCTTGGGGATATTAGATTCAAAGACTCGTAACTTGTGATAACCAGAACGAAGATCAATCTTCGAGAAATAAGTCGAGCCTTGAAGTTGATCGAATAAATCATCAATCCTCGGGAGTGGATAACGGTTCTTCACGGTAAGCTTATTGAGTTCCCGGTAGTCGATGCACATCCGGAAAGAACCATCCTTCTTTTTGACAAATAAGACAGGTGCTCCCCAAGGAGAAACACTAGGACGGATAAATCCTTTGTCAGAAAGTTCTCGAAGCTGACTTGAAAGCTCTTGCATCCCTGATGGTGCAAGACGATAAGGTGACTTGGCCACGGGATTTGCTCCTTGCTCCTGGCACTAGGTCAATACGGAATTCAACTTGACGTATGGGAGGAAGACCGTGTAAGTCTTCGGGAAAGACTTCTGGGAAATCTTTGATCACGGGAATATCTTAGAGACTTTTGTCTTTGCCTTTTCGTTCCACAATATGAGCCAAAAATGCTACACATTTCTTCCGTAAGTACTTCCATGCGGTAGTGAAAGACATAAGCTTGAGTCCCTTTGATGGCTTCTCACCATAAACTTTCAGAATGTCACCCGAGTCAAGGGGAATACGAATATACTTGTCAAAGCAGACAACTTCAGCATGATGTTTGGTCAGCCAATCCATGCCTAATATGACGTCGAAACCTCCGAGAGCCATAGGAATGAGATTGATTGAGAAGTTTTGATCGTTCAAGTTTAGGGTACAATCACTAATAATGGTATCACATGAAACGGAATATCCATCTGCTACTAATATGTCAAAGGGTTTGTCTAACTTAGCCCGACCCATATCAAGTTGTGGTTCAAATTCAAAGGATACGAAACTCCTATCAGAACCAGTATCAAATAGGACAGAGGCATATTGTTGATTAATTGGGTACGTACCGTTCACCACATCGTTGTTGGCTTGAGCTTCATTGGCATTGATGTTGAAGGCACGTCCATGAGCTACGGGGTTTGCATTCCCCTGATTCACATTTCTTCGGTTCATGTTCCCCTGGTTCATGTTTCCTTGAACCATGTTGCCCTGATTTAGGTTGGCTTGGTTCACAATGACTAACCTAGGGCAACGGTTCCTGAAATGGTTAGGGTCACTACACTCGTAACAAGCGCGACCCTGAGTGATGGCAGCAGGGACAGGAGCAGCAGGTTGATAGGCTTTCTTAGCTCGGGGAACAGCACGACAGATGTTAGCTGTATGTCCATAACGTCCACAACAGGTACATAAACGACATGGTATGTTGGTTGTATGATGGTGCTGGAAAGTGTTGCACAAAGGTAAGGTTTCACCATATGGCCTCTTGTTGGGATTGGAGGCAGTGGGGGCTACTTGGGCTAGAGGAGTAGCAGGTGTGACAATGGCAAAGTTCCTGCCCTTCCTTTTCTTCCCATAGAAGGAAGACTCAGTCTTGGTCTCCTTAGTGGGTTCGGCAGTGGTTTTCTCAAAGGTCTTCTTGGCACCCTTTTTGGATAGAGTCCTTGCCTTAACATGGTTGTCTGTCAAGGCAGCAGCAAGACGGATGGCTTTCTCGAGAGTGGCTGGCTTGACACCCAAAACAGTATCCTGAATCTGCATGGGCAGACCATTGATGTATTTCTCGATGGATCGGGAGAGAGGAGTGACCATATGAGGCACCAAAAGGCTAAGCTCATGGAAACGGGTGGTGTAGGTAAGGCTTTCCCCACTATCTTGTTTGAGATCCCAGAACTCAGCTTCCAGTTTCTTGACCTAATTACAAGGGCAAAACTCATCAGTCATGAGTGTATTCACATCATCCCAAGGTAGGGCTAGAGCAATTTCAATCCAACAGTTACCCCTTTTCCCGTTCCACCATGTGAGTGCCCTCTTCTGGAAGACACTAGTAGCATAACGGACTTTCAGGTTCTCGGGACAGTCAACATTGATAAAATTTTCCTCAATGCTTTCAAACCATTGGAGAAGTCCAGTGGCTCCCTCATTCCCGTAGAACTTGGTGGGGTTGCAGGAGTTGAAGTGTTTGAATGTGCACACCGGGTTTCTTGGTGCAGTATTTTGGTTCCGCTGGTTAACCATAGTCGGTAGGATTGTAGCCATTTGCTGAATGATCCTGTTGGTGAGGTTGCCTCTACGTTCACGACGGGGAGGCATTCTACAAAGGGATGAATAGGAAGTTCATAAGATGTGAATCATGTATAAGAGTTTGCAGATAAATCATAAGGTACTAGGTAATACATGGATGGTACCCTAATGGGCACATTGACTTAATAAAGTACTTTAAGTTCATCTAATGTCTGAGAAGTCATGCTTTAGCCTATAAGTGGATACCCATCCCAAGAATTCCCAGGAAAGCATAACTGATCCATCGGTTGATTTGGATTTATATGAAATGCTTTCCTAGCCAGAACTCCCAGAATACAGGCATTTACCCTTCTGGATTACACAAGTTCTCATTCATTGGTTAGAACCCACGTACCTTGGGAAGTTTCATATGGATTAGACTTTTAATTCTAAGAGTAGGATTCATGTAGTTCAAATAGTTGTTGTGTATGTTATTGCACCATGTAGACAAAAATGAGTAGATGTAGGTTGGTAGAGTGGAGTTCCTACTAATAGACATGAGTTTAACTCATGTTTGGGACTCCTAAGTTATAGTCTAGGTCATGTGTCTAATAACCTAATTCACTATAACCATGGCTCTGATACCAATCTGTCACACCCCAGCTGGCGGCGGATTAAACGCCGGGGCTGACGCGGTTGTTCATAAGCACATGATCATCTATTAAATATGATAATATTTATTACTCGAATTAAAAGCGTCCGTTACATTAGGAATAAGAAAACAAAGTGTTTAACAAAACATAATTAAAAGTTAACTAGGTCCACTTCCTATGTGATCATGTAGTCCTTAAACGGGTGCACCTGAAACATGTGAGTAAATGTCAACTACAAGTAGTTCGTGAGTAACATAGGTTTTGACACCAACAAAAGTTAAGTAAAAAAAATATTTGAAATTCAATATGTTCAAAGCATAACTAAGGCATGAATGTGAAAACATACAAGGTTCCAAGCGTACAATCAAACCGTGTAAATGGAAAACTGTAGGTACAATCCAACTGATTGTCATTTTAAAAATGTAGTAAGATGTATACACAAAATCCGCCAAGGTTCGTGTTATGTAATGAATCGAATTCCCATATAAATGATCATAAAAGGTACTACCTTAGGCTTACAACTTAAGTTAATGATTGTTCTAAACATGAATACACATATGGTCGCCAAGTAGTTTAAGACATAAAGCACATAGTAGTAGCATGACAACAAATGGTATTGAATTTGTATGTATTGTAATGTAAACATGTTACACCCCGAGTATTTATAAAAAATAGTAAAGAGAAAGGGGGGCTATGAAACTCACCTGAGTTGTGTACTAGTAGTGGATATCACCACACAAGAATGCAATAGAAAGCACAAAAGTTTGCCTGTGAACCGTCTACGTATGTCCTAGAATTATAAGCATAATAATTAGGGACACATGAGAGATTATGACGATGACACGGAAGAGTGAACGTCCTAAGACGCACTAACGATTAAAGAGTAGACGAACTTGTCCACGGGAATAAGGTTTCTTAATATAATAATTTGGATAAATGCGTTACGTGCCGGACGTCTCTAATTATGAATAATAAATAAATAAATATCGTGCGTTTGTACCATTAAAATAATGGTTAGGAAAATAATATAATTATATATATTATTTTTAAGTTAGAAGGATTAATAAAATAATCATTTATGTGGCGAGAATAATAAATATATTTATTCTTATTCGGGGATATAAATGTGGGTAAATAATATAAATAATTATATTGTTTATAAGTTTTAAAACGTTACACGAAGTTTCTAAACGAGGTGAAAGTAGTATCTAAATATATATTATTTTTAATTGGGGTCACGGGTTGAAAATAATATAAACATATTATTTTATTTGAAGTCGTGGTTTGAAAATAATATAAATATATTATTTAAAAGTGGAGATAATATTAGTTATAAGTTATCAAACCAAACCCGAGCCTACGGGTTGTTTCCGGGGCTAAAACACTTTAATATATTATAATAATAATTTATTGATAGGTTTTTATATTAAAATAATACTAGAACAAGCCCCAAAACTAAAATGCAGGAGCCCGGACTCGAACCCGGGTCTCTCCCACACACGCACACAGTCTTAACCAGTCCCGCCCGCTAGGGTATCGCGTTAGGATCCTGTTCCGAATGGTTTTATCATACAATTGCCAGTGATATCCCTCCCATACGCATACAAGATCGAACCCAGTCAAATACCCATGATTTTGATTACGATTTGAATTAGGAGTTTAGGGGTTTTGATTACGAGGCATAAACGAACCTGATTACAAGTTTAATTGGAAAAACATCAACTTTTGAATCGTTTAATTCCCGTTTTAGAAACCGAAAACCCTGGATATGAACACCGAATCAAATTACTCAATTCTGATATTAATACTTGTTGAAAACATAGGGCTTTTGATAATTAGGGTGTTGCGAAACTACTTATATGGTTTAATTTGGTTTAGGTTGTGTCTAGGATCAAAAGCCCCAAATCTAATTATGAACAAACCCTAGTTTGAGGGTCATGAATAAATCGATGATGTGATAATCCCATTACTATGGGGCTTTCGTTAAGTAGAAGATTACGAGTCTAAAGGTGTGGGTTAATTAGATTTAGACAGGGTCAAAGTGGACATCGATTAAACCCGATATAATCGAAACCCTAGAATCTGTTCTTGGTCGATTTGATGTTATAAGCCCTAATTGGCATAGGGCTTTCATTCTAAGGATAAAAACGAATCTATAGGTGTAAGAAATTACCAGAGTTGGATTCAAATTGGTGGAGGACGACTAGTTAGGGTTCCGACTTCGTGTGCTCAAGCTTCTGGTGATTCCGGCTACTTCTTCGACCAAAATGATGCGTGCAACGGTTTCTGTGGGAATCGTTTGAGGTGAGCTAAGGTTTGATTTGTGAATTGGTAATTCAGATTCATCTAATTTGATGGATAAACGACATGGGTCGACGGTTACGGCCATTAATCTCATTATTGGGATTAATTCATATCAATGTCGGGCTTAATTATGTTAATGATGGACGTTAATGATAATGCTCGTGCAAATCAGTTACAATTTCACATAGAAATCGATCATAGAGTTTGAATTAGACTCAAACATAGTCGGGTTGACTTTCTAAAGTAAACGAAATCGATATTGGGCAAAATACAGGATTAGTCCCTGAGTTTTGAGTTTGAATATAGGCAGAAATAGTCCCTAGGGTTTTAAGGCTTTATTATTTTATGTTTAAAGTTAGTTTTAGATTGAACATCGTTTTCAAAAAGTTATATCTTGAACTCCTAATATTTATAACACATACACTCTAATAAATCTTATAATTTTATAAAATCTAATAAATAAAAAAATATATTAAATGATATAAACCTTTTTATTTTTATCAATGTAAACCCTAATCATTTATAATTTTACTTTTGTAAATATATATGGATAATGATAATTATGTAACCTTTACATAAATATTTATTTCTCTCGAATTTGAAATAATTGCACCAAATATATGTATGCATGAGTTACATGTGCCGGAAAAGTTAAAAATAAAGGCGAGAATTTCCTGGGGATTACAACGCTCGACCAGAAATGTCTATGTTGAGATCGAGGTGATGACGCTGAAGGTTTCAGAACGGAGTTAAGAAATTGACGAAGGACCTTCATGGAACACGTTCCATATGCAGGATTCAGTCGAGGTGAGACACCCGATGAATAGGGATGTTTTCCCTGGACGAGATGACAAATAGCAGAGGTTCATGTTCGTACATGATAAATGAGATGCGGTCGGTAATCGCATGGTAATAGTAGAGCAACAACGAGAAAGGTGAAACCCCGGAAGGGTAAGTGCGGGATCGCACATAAGTGACTGGGAAGGAGAATCCTACGCTAGTAAATGATTTACTTTCGAGGCATGCATGATGGTGACAGGTGGACTTTTGGGAATCCAGGGGAATTGATTATGACTATAATCTTGAATTATATGAGCTTACTTAAGGGACGTATTGGATGCGAGATAGTGAAGAGAATAGATGCTATGGTAAAGAAATTTAGTGGAGACTAGTGTAGCTTCGTATAAGCTCCTGGATAGCGTCAGAAAAGAACAAAAGAATTCCCTTATGGGTAGGGAAGTGGGTTTGAGTTTGAGGAAACATCGCAAGATGGCAATTGTAGAAATAAGAGGGGCATGACAGACACATGATAATAAAGCAACTATTACTCCTGTATGTGAACGACAAGGACCTACTTGGGGGGGAAGATCGTTGGAATGACGAGTTCATTAGGGTTATACGAGAAACGTGGGCAATTTTGCCTATGAGCTAGAATGAAGTGTGGCAAGTGAGGGGACGTTGGGCAGTGTTGTGTACGTAGTACCGGTGATGGTACATACGACGTGGTTAAGAATAACAAGGGCAATGAGGTACTGTCACGGGCAATGAAGAAGATTTCTTTGAACACCAAGAGGGTGGTTATATTGCAAGGAAAGGTAATGAAATCGGATATGATGAAGATGAATGCTTGAATGGAGTTGGTGCACGAGTATAAAACGGAAGGATATGTTGGGTTGGTTTGTACCGACACAGGATTCGAGGACGAATCCTCGTTTAAGGGGGATAGACTTGTAACATCCCGAAAATCTATACGTTGATGGTTCGAGTTAGCAAGTGAACCGAATCCTTATTAAATAGGAGGATTTGTAAGAGTCGTCACCCGAGGTGCGTGTAACTATCGGAAAGAGGCAGTAAGTGGTTTAAAGGGGACCCAGTTAGTCGTTTTACACCTAATTGAGATCGAAGCGTACGATATAAGAACTACGAGGACCTGGATGTAAACCCCGATAGTATATATGCCAACTTTCGAGTAAACCCTAGGCCATTTGGCCTAGGCTTGGGATTTACGGCTGCCACAAGGAAAAGAGGAGGACGCCGGCCAAAACCAAGGTGTAACATTCCTGATTTTCCGACCCTATTTTAATTTGTTTTAACTAATAAAATAACAACACGACATTGAATCATATACTTGTTCAAACATATACCTCATTAATCGTTAGCCGATCGTATTCAATTCAAAGATTTAGAACTCATAATCAGGTGGTAACACCTCTTAGAGTTAATCCAGTTAGTAATCCCGTTAGGTGTTCTGTTAAATCCTAACCAAGCTAATTCTGTCAAAGCTGAAGTTGCAAGGGCTGATTTTGTAAATAACCAGAAACCCTAGTAGGCACGGTCGCGCCAAGTTTTGGCACGGTCGCGTCTCATCTGGCATGGTCGTGCCTCTTATAGGCACGGTCGCGCCTCACATCAGTTGAAACGTAAATACAACCTTTAAACGCAAAATCGTTCGAATTCGTAACCGTTTCTCACATTAACAAACCCAGTTAAAGGTTTTAACCATTTTATTTACAACGCATAAACCCAATTGATCGATTCAAATTATAACCGTCAAAACCCTCCATGTGACCATCGATTTCAAGATTTTGGTTGCAATCCTCTCAAACAAACTACAAAAATACATCATTCGATCCTCCCTAAACCTCCACAACACATTGAGTTAGCCGGAGTTATAGCAGAAAGCGCCGGAGATCAAACCGTCGTCGCCGGAACTCGTTTCTACCGAACGCTATCAATACATCATTCTTCCGGGTAATTGAAACCTCCTACATCTTGGTTTTAGTCTATAGATCAAAAACCCAACATAAATTGGGCTTACAATAACGAATTTAACATGAACCCGAATATAGAGTTCAGTCTAAAACGGTTTAATCAAATCCTACTATGGACATGTTTTAAATGCAATTAAACTATACCAATAGACTCGTAATCACCTAATGGATGAAAGCCCTAAGGTTTCCAGTACTGATATCATAAGAATTAGACAATTCGTCTCTGTTTTGTATCAGACACGGTCGCGTTAGTCTTCTAGCACGGTCGTGCTTCATGAAGACACGGTCGCGCCTCTCCAAGCGCGGTCGTGCCTCACCCTCTGACCCGGTCGTGCCTTTTGGCTAGACCTGGTCGTGCTATCAGAACCCTAGACACGGTCGTGCCTGGCCCAAGCACGGTCGTGCCTAGTGGCGCGGTCGCGCCCGTGGTCCTAGCACAATCGTGCCTTGTCCCAGGCACGGTCGTGTGTGTGAGAAAATTTTGACAGAATACTTAATTTTATATTCTAAAAACAATGAGTAATCCAAATTAACTCTCAAATAAAAATAATTAATTTTATAAAGATTTATATTAACTTTATTTAAAAAAAAAGATCAAATTCTTATTTCTAAAATAAATAGAAGTATTTATTTTAACATACAAAGTCATGTTTATATTTATCATTAAACTCTATACATAAATATAATTTATACAACTTATTTACACATCTTTATAAAAATAGCGTAAAGATTATTTATTAAATTTATATTTAATATAATACGCCCGATACATTTTTATAACTAAATGACTAAGTTACATATCTTTATAAATAAATAAAGTAACGATTATTTATTTAATTTATATTTAAACAAAATTTGTTTATCTAAATTATACTTAACTAGACCTAACACCTACATTGTTTTTATAACTAAATGAATAAATAATAATTATTTAATTTATTTAGTTATTCGAACCCAAACCCTAATCAAAATGTTCTAAAAATATCCATTTCAAATCTTTCATTTTATACAACACCTTTCAAATACAAACCACTAACATCTACAACTTCAACTCCTTATACACCCCCCCCCAATTCAACCCTAGACTTAGACATAGATTATTGTGCACATTATTAATTCAATATACATTACACTCTAGGTTAACGTTGTGCATTACAAGGATCACGTTACTATCTAGTCTCTCGTGTTAGCCACGCCTTTTGAATCAAGTGAGTATTACATTGCCCCTTTTACTCTTTTACACTTTTTGGGGTGGAACATAAACATTATACAAACTATTGCTTACATTTACACAAACTACACAAATACAAATCCTCTTTACATTCATGTGTGCAATTTGAGCTTTATGCCTGAGTGCTAGTTGTGCTAACTTTTGTGTGCAATTTATGTGTAATCATTAACTATTCAAGCCGACGGTAAACAATGATAGATCTATTGAGTCTGACAAACCCACCTAGATTGGGGTGATTGTTACCGACAACACAATTTTGCATGCTAGTTACAAAGGTTTGATTGTACTTTGGTTACACAATGGCTACTCTCCATAAATGCCTTATTTTATCACGTTATGTAAGGATTTGTTTATTTACAATCTATACGTTATTTATGTACAAACCTGTGTATGCTCACCAACTTTTTAGTTGACCTTATTTTATTCATGTTTCAGGTGCCATCATATGAGTTTGATCAAGACATGATACACATAGGCGTTGGACTTAGTTAATTTTAATTCAAAAATAATTTGTATTTCATTTATTTACTTTGGAATTGATTCCTGTTTGTTTGAATGGAAATGGATTTAATATATTACAATTTAGTCGACCTTGAGCTCATGAACACTCTACATGTCCCGCCCCGACGTTTTTGTCGTCGGTTGGGGTGTGACAGATTGGTATCAGAGCCTTGGTTATAGGGAACTAGGTTATTAGACACCCTTGACCTAGACTATAACTTTAGGACACCCATACAATGCTATGCTACTACATGTTACATTATTAGTTCTTGTGTAAATATTTTTACATGCTATCATAAGTATTTACACTACGTGATACAATACATAATGACTTATGTGTCACACTACTTGATAACTTTTGTGCTTACACTCATTACTATCTACATGCTATATGATTATTATTTTTATATGAATATTCTTACATGTTATGCTATATAACTACATCATATGATACAATACCTAATAATCTATATGTCACATTACCTGCCAACTTTTTCTCCTATTCATTGCTACCTATTTAATCTATTTAAAAGTGCTATCCTAAGTTTCCACACACACTCATACACACTTAGTTATTCATGCACCCCTAAACTCACATACATAATACCACACCTCTTGTGAACAACAAAATTTTAAACTATTGGGCCTAATGTCCATCAATAATAAACTAAGCAGTCTATCTATCCTCCTAGAAGCAAAAGCCCACTGAAATGCATAAACCTTACTTTCGGGCCACAAGGCCCAGTTCACAACAATTCTCATCATGACCATGAGCCCAACAATAGTGTTATTAATACATGATGGTTGGAAGAGTGTGTAGGCCCATGAGGGATTCTGGCTAAGGAAAGATAGGGTACTTAAGTGTGTCCTAGTGACCCACCCCTCTTTCCTGGGAATTCTCCTCAGGGATACACTACTTATAGGTTAAGTGTACTCCTAAAATACTATTGTGAAGACTCGGCGTTATGACTAGTCAAACTCTAAACCTATGAGAACTCCTATATTTGACACTCGGTATTTTATTATCGCTTACAACCTTTCCATTGTTTTCCTGCTAAGCATGGGCTCCTACTCTCCTTCCTCCCCGGTATACCGTCCCGGAGCAGAATCTGATTGGGAAGAAGACACTGAGACACCCGTGCATCGGTCATCAACACCCCCAACTACTAGACCAAGGTTTGATGTAAGGGCAGATTGGATTAGGAACACCGGCCCAAGACTTCGAACACCGGGATCACCCGCACCCAGAAACTCGTATCAGACACCCCATCTCCACAATCAGTTACCACTCCCACTAAGAGACCCATATCTAATGCCCGACCCGTACCATCCTAACCCTTGGGTAAGGCATACCACGGCACCCACTAATGTTATGGGAATTCCAACCAATGACATTCACCAATATGTAAGGACCTCAGAATTTGAGAGGCAAAGGATGGAGCAGGGAGTAATGCATGATTTGAAAGGACAAAGAATGGATAGTCTAGCTAACCAATTAGGGTACCAAAAGGAGTTAATCTCCATCATCGAAAAATAAATACAGGAACATCTCACGGAGACCGCCAAAGCTGAAGCCAGATCTGCTACTCGAGTGACCATAGCGGTGCTCATCTTGGTGATTATCTTCTTCCTAGTGGAAAACTACTAGAGACGTTAGGAGAAATTTCTATTTATTGTCTTTAAAATTTTTGGTTTGAGAACCATTTCCCTATGTTTTGAGTAATGTTTAACGTTTCAGCCTTTAATCAATTTTATATATATTTCAAATCTGAAGTTATTATTCATTGATTTGACCCGTTGAGTGTGAATTACACCCATCATATTTTTATCAAAATTTCTCAAGTATCACCTTCTTCATTCAATACGATTTAGTATACTACCAACAATCTCCTTCATAAACAAATCATCCTATTGTTCGATTTAAACAAAACCTCGTTATCTTGTTCAAACAAAATGTTTATCAAACTTTTAGATAGTATCAAAAACATAAAGCTTCCATAAAACTTTCCACCTGATAAGGGAAGTTAATACAACCGATTTTATAAAAAAAAATTTATTATTTCGAATTGATAAATAATTATGGTTTTCCTCATTAAAGTAAATATTTCTAAACCCTAGCTAAATTAATATACGACTACTTGTTTAGCCAATAAATTTGCTTAAAAATATTCTCTTATTAATAGTTGAAAATTTAAATTAAAAGATTTTTCCCATAAATTGTCTAATTATTTAAATTATGTGATCCAATGGTTTCACGACTTTATATATCTACAATCAAGAATAATTTACCACTTTCTATTTTCAAACAAAGATCAGTAATTGTAAACACATTTCCCCGAATATTTTCAGAACCTTCTCATTACCTTTCACTTGTCACTTCAAAAGACGATCGTACAGCGTAAACGTTAACCCCCCCCCCCATTAACCTCAATAAGATTTAAGAGCTACAACCTAACTACCACATTATACAGGAACGCCAAACAACACGCTTGTCCGCAACACTGGATCACATGCAAAACCCGTTAGTATACATCACACACGAAGTCCAACAACTTACGTATACACGTTCACAATATACCCAACGCAACCACATGGTACATGAAACTCAATTATTCTCAATATACCCAATGCTACACAAATTACATAATACAAGAAACTAGTTTGCCTACAAATCACAATTTACTGGATTGATCACATAACACACGAAACATGTTTATTTACAATACACATGCTACCGGATTGAGCACATAATACACGAAACTTAGTTGTTTGCGATATACGTGATACATAACAATTGTTTGATTGATACATAATTCTAGATTGACCACATTAAACATGAAACTCATTTAGTTACAAAGTACATCATACTAAAATGTACACATTATGCAATATACATGATGCTAAGTTGTCAACGCCATACATGAAATTCATTTCCTACAATACACATGATGCTATGTTGTTTACATTACACGTGAGAGCATATTGATGTATAAAATACATGATGCTAAGTTGTCAACGCCATACATGAAATTCATTTCCTATAATACATGTGATACCATGTTGTTTACATTCCATGTGAGAGCTCATTGATTTACAAAATACATAATACTAGCTGTTCATGCTACACAAGAGACTTGTGTGTTTACTTTATACATGAAACGAAATTTCTTACAATTATTATAATTGATTGATTTTATTATACACAAGACATGGTCATGCACTTTGTTCACCAAAGTTGAAGACCATAATACATGGAAACGACTCGGGGTTTGACGTATTCTTGTTCAAACACGAGCAAACTAAGAAACTTTAAGTTATTCTACTTTACTACTCTTTGGTTGCGAACTGATCTGATTTAGGACATAGTTACTTATTAGCGACTTTTATGTGAAAACAATGGACATGAACGGAGTAAAATTTTTCCCCCCTTGACCCGCACACAACGGAATGACCTATACGGACCATGCGATGATTTGAGTAATTACAGGTGCACATGGAATTATAAAAATCAGTGCATGGGAAACATAGTAAAATTTTGTCGTATGTTGTGACCTAAAGCTTATCATGCTATGTAACAACGAAACTGACGTGATATGACAAGGGCATGGTGGATACGCCGATGGTACTTCCTATACATACGTGTCCTATCATGTTATAAGAAGTATCGTTGTTCGTGTCACGTGAAGTTTTGACCTAGACCAATCTCTATGAAATCTGTTACCCACTGACATTTTTAAACATATTAGACTACATCATGCACAAACCCTAACAATCAAGGTCCCATCAAATTCATTCCAAATAATACATCTCACATTTAGAATTCAGAATTATTATTCGACAATCTTGTGACATTCCGGATTTTTATTCACGCATTTGTAATATATATCATGTAATCATTTTCAACTGAATGAAATGCAAGTGTTTTTATTTAATTTTGTACAAAATATATATTTATTTTTATTTATTTTGTGGATTTAAAATAATTAAAATTTTATACGTTTTAAACTTATATAAAATTTTATATAAAAATCTAAATTAAAAAGGCTTATATATAAAATAAGATAACCTATTTAAATAAAATAATTAACTTTTATAAAAATATTTATAATAATAATAATAATATAAGTTTATAAAATAAAATTTAAAATTAAAAAGAAATTTATTTAGTTTATTTTTAAAAAGTTGAGGGGACTGTTTCGAAAATTTTCAAACTAAAAGGTTTTAAACCAAAAACCGGTTAAGGGACTAAACATGGCCAAATCAAACCACAAGGACCCATCCGTAATTATCTTAGGGACTTTACTTAAACAGAATCAAACTTCAGGGACCAATTCTGCCATTTCTCAATTCGCAATTCCGGCCGTCTTCCCCATTGATCGGCGGTCCGAGCTATTTTCCGACGAACCCCCGACACGTCTGTTCCCTGCACCTCGACAACAGATTTTGGTCTCCCTGACCTCGTCGTCCCCACGCGAACGAAAGCCCTCGACCAATTTGTCTCCCCGACATACAGAAAGCCTTATCGTGTTTGTGGCCGAAAGTCCACGCCACGAATTCGGCCCCGACAGTCAACCTCCACGCCTGTAAGATGGCTCGACAGTTTCGTCTCGTCCAGATGAGTGTCGGGACATGCTCAATTGCTTGTCTCATTATCAGGATCGAGCTCGGCTATAAAAAGCCATTACTGAACCTGCACGAGCTCGCCATCCCCTCTCCACCCACTCTCACTCAAAATTGAAACTACCATTGTGTTCGTCGTCTCTGAGAGAAGCTGGGACCAGAATATCAGAGTCTAATTCCATCCCGAAGTTTGATTCCCTTTCTTGACATTCTCGGATTTAGGACCCTGCCGACCAGACCCTTCGCGACCAGGTTCGAGCCTCAAATTGGTTTTGTTACCTTCTATTATCAACAAGCAATCTATCCCAATCGAAATC
This sequence comes from Smallanthus sonchifolius, assembly GCA_023525975.1. NCBI lineage: Eukaryota > Viridiplantae > Streptophyta > Magnoliopsida > Asterales > Asteraceae > Smallanthus > Smallanthus sonchifolius. Next base: position 63,503,366 of record CM042037.1, on the reverse strand, counting down.
TCGGCCTCAGACCATCGATCATCGGGCAAACCAATATCCTCGGACACTGGTTTGCCGGTTGCCGAGAACCAGCGACCAATTCGCATATGTGTTATGTATTAAACATCACACATATAACCAGCGATGGGCGATAGCCCGACTGGTTATGCGCGTGTGTGTTTGTGTTGTAGGTCGCATGTTCGATTCTTGTGGCCTCCGGCCCAACCCAAATTTTTTCTGTTTTTATTTTATTTATTTTCTCATATTTTAATATTTTCCCTATACAATGAAAACTATTACGAGTTGGTTGACTCGTTCGTTTATCTTGGAAACAATTAAACCATTTTTTTTCGTCACGCATATTTAACCCGTCAAAGTTTTAAAATAATGAATAACAAACCCTATATTTTATAAACTTGTTTAAATAAGTTTTAATTCATAAAAGAAAGTATATATATATATAATAATGATAAAATAAATAAACAAAATAGAAATTTTTTTATAAAAATAATATCAACTTGTTTAAAAATATAAATATTTAACAAGATTAAATATATATTTTTAGATGTTAAATTTTACTAAAAATCATTATTATTTTACTACAATATTTTATACAAATAATTTTAAGGAATGTTATTATATACCTATACACATTTAAATACGAATACACATATACAAACATACAATAATACATATTTATCTGCATAGGATTTCATCGTGCTTAGTTTTCAACATCCTTATCACCCGCACTCGTGGATTAAAACATCCGCTAGCCAGGTAAGTTACATAGCCCCTATTTTACCTTTTTACATACTTTGGGGTGAAACATTATACACGCTACTCATCAAACTGTTTATACGTGTTATACATATGGATTATATGCTTAAATTATCTTGAGTGTACATTCATTTACTTTAAACACAAGAAAACCAACAGTAATATAAATAGATCTATTGTGCCTAACCAGCCCACCCGGTTAGGGTGTTTATTACTGCATACTCGGATATAGCCGCGTGTTATATTCAAACATATCGGATATAGTGGGTAACTATATTCAAACATACCAGACCTAGCTGTTGTGCTATGTTCAAGCGCGTCAATCAAGGTTTGAATTGTGCTTAGATAAATGATACAACCATATATGTTATGTTTAACAAGATAAACAATGAGTTGCAAAACGCTTTATCTACTATTTATCGGTTCCACTAAACCTATGTACTCACCAACTTTATAGTTGACACTTGATTTTAAATAATGTTTCAGGTTTTGATATGTGATTGCTTGTTGAAGATTCCTCCACTTAAGAACTTATGGACCTAGTTAATTAAATCATTGTTTTGAAGTAGACTAGGTTATTTGAATTGTATTGTACTTGAATATTTGTTGTTTTTAATTAGATTAATGAATTATGAAATATTTTAGCTATCATGTGCTTTTGAACAATCATTCCATTGTCCGCCTCGATGATTCCGCCATCGGTTGGGGTGTGATAGATTGGTATCAGAGCCATGGTTATAGGGAATTAGGTTATTAGACACAATGACCTAGACTATAACCCTAGGACTCCCTCTTATGTGTTACGTGCTAAATAATTATTTGCTATGTGAATTATTTGTAATTAGGTATTATTTGAATTTTCCCAAGTTTGGTACATGAGACTTATACACATACATACAAGACTTTAACCACATAATACATACTTTACATACACATTTGACAAACAAACATATGCAAAAAAAATACACTACACCTCCTTATCCATACTCTTTCCTCATCCATACTATTTGCAACATTTCTACGCATTTTATACTCATAGACTCTCAAGTCTATTAAAATCTTGAAAATCTCGTCAACGACTTAATTTCTTAAAACCAGTAAAGGACATGTGCAATCTGGAAGGGTGACACCTGTACATTGGGTTTTCTGTCTAGGAAAGCATTTCGTATAAATCCAAATAAACGGACCCGTATGCTTTCCTGGGAATTCCTGAAGTGAGTGTTTACCTATAGGCTAAAGCATGTCTCCTTGAAAGTTTTGAGGAATTACTTAACGTTGATAAGTCATTGTATTCGCAAGAATACGATCCGAACTTAAACTCAAAATTTTGGGGACATTATAGTAAGATAGAAAGAACTAGATGAACATGCAAAACAAATCATTGTTACGGGTGCACACGTAATAACGATTTGTAGTGCATGCGAATCCTGGCAATTCCTATTACGCGAATAATGATCTATGACATCATCTCCTACCTGGAATAGATGGCTTATTTTCCCCATCAACCTTGAATAAATACACATACATTGGCACGCGACATGATGAATTCCGTATTTCTGCTTACATTATTTCCCACTATAACTCATATATATCCCCTTTATCTAAAGTATCATTGTCTTTTCTTATGGTGTTAGAATGCCTCCTCGACGTGCAAACTCAAGCACTTCCAACCCGGATCTTGCTACTCTTCTTGCCCAACTGGTAGGACAAATGACCCAAGCCAATAACAACAGTGACGGGTCTCACAACATCCAGGGAAACGGTGGTACCAACCCGCCTCCATGCACGTTTAAGCACTTTAACTCGTGCAACCCTACAAAATTTTACTGGACTGAAGGTGCTACCGGCCTACTACAATGGTTTGAAAGTATGAAAGCACGTTCTTAAACAGTGACTGTCCCGATAATCTTCGGGTTCGCTATGCCACAAGTGTACTTCAAAAGAGAGCCCTCACCTGGTGGAATGGTGAGAAACGCACTCGTGGTGTTGAGGTTGCTACATCCTTATCATGGGTTGATCTGAAGAAAGCCATGACTGATGAATTCTGTCCTCGAAATGAAATGAGGAAGCTCGAGACTGAGTTTTGGGATCTTGCCCAAGACAGCGGGGATAATCTGGCTTACACCACCCGATTTCAAGAGCTGAGCCTATTAGTACCTCATATGATCACTCCCCTTGCTCGGGAAATTGAAAAATACATAGGCGGGATGCCTATGCAAATTCAGGATGTTGTGTTAGGAAGCAATCCTCCCACACTTGAAGCTGCTATCCGTCTATCCGCTACACTGTCCGACAACCACATCAAAGCCGGAACCTTAACAAGAAAGGGTTCCAAGAAGGTTGTTTCTACTCTTGCGGCCGTCAAGGATGTAAAGCCCGAGTCTTCTAACCGCAACAAGAAACGAAAGGGTCGAAACTTCGCAGCCGTAGCTCCCACTATTCAAGTGGCCCCTTTGGGTCAAAACCCGAAACCTTATTTGGGCCCAAATCCCCAATGTCAGACCTGCAAGTACCACCATCCTGCCAACTTACCATGCCGATTGTGTTCAAGCTGTGGACGATATGGACACGTGGTCACTACTTGCCGTACCCGTCCTCCCGTCCATCAAGCTGCTCCAGCCAACCGTCCAAACTATCCGGCACCTCTTAATGGTCGGGCATGTTACGAATGTGGAGACCCAAACCATTTCCGTGACCGATGCCCAAAACTTCATCATCAAGGTGGTCCCCTAGGATGAGCGTTTAATATAAACGCTAATGAGGCACAAGCAAACAACGACGTGATAAACGGTACGTTTCTCGTAAACAATCATTATACATCCATTTTATTTGATACCGGTGCCGATAAGAGTTTTGTGTCTCTTACCTTTGAATCTCGACTTGCTAAACAAAGAACGAAACTTGACAATTCTTATTCCGTAGAGATAGCAAACGGAAAATCTATTACTATAAATTCTGTCATCCGCGACTGCAATCTCGAGCTTAATAATCATGAATTCTCTGTTGATCTCCTTCCAATGCAATTGGGAAGCTTTGATTTTATAATTGGCATGGACTGGTTATCCAAGCACCATGCCGGGGTTATTTGCTACGAAAAGTGCATTCGTATACCTCTCCCTTCGGGCAACACGTTAGTTATTTTCGGTGAAAAACCGTGTCGTGGTCTTCAACTCATGTCTTGCACATTGGCACAAAAGTACTTGAGGAAAAAGTACGTTGCCTTCTTGGCCCACGTAGTTGACACGAAAGATAAAGGTAAGAAACTGCAAGATATTCCGATTATTCGAGACTTTCCCGAGGTATTCCCCGAGGATTTACCCGGTCTTCCTCCCCCAAGACAAGTAGAGTTTCGTATTGACCTTGTGCCCGGAGCAACTTCCGTGGCAAAAGCTCCCTATCGTCTTGCACCTTCCGAGATGCAAGAACTCGCAAGTCAATTACAAGAACTCTCATCCAAAGGATTCATCCGACCAAGCCATTCACCTTGGGGTGCTCCCGTGCTGTTCGTAAAGAAAAAGGATGGATCGTTTCGAATGTGCATCGATTATCGTGAACTCAACAAGCTTACAATCAAGAACCGTTATCCTTTACCCCGTATCGACGATATTTTCGATCAACTTCAAGGTTCAACATGTTTCTCCAAGATTGACCTTCGTTCCGGATACCATCAACTTCGTGTCCTCGATGAAGACATTCCAAAGACTGCCTTTCGGACTAGATATGGTCACTACGAGTTCATGGTTATGCCTTTTGGCTTGACTAATGCTCCTGCGTGTTCATGGATCTCATGAACCGTGTATGCAAACCTTATTTGGACAAGTTCATGATCGTTTTCATTGACGACATTCTCATCTATTCTAAAACAAAAGCGGAGCATGAACAACACCTTCGTTTGATTTTGGAGCTCTTGAAGAAAGAACAACTATACGCCAAATTCTCCAAGTGTGAATTCTGGCTAAAGGAGGTTCAATTTTTGGGACACATAGTCAACGATAAAGGGATTCATGTGGACTCGGCAAAAATCGAAGCGGTAAAGAATTGGAGTACTCCTAAGACTCCTACCGAGATTCGTTCATTCCTTGGACTAGCGGGTTACTATCGTCGCTTCATCTCAAATTTCTCCAAGATTGCGGTTCCGCTCACTGCCTTGACTCACAAAGGTAAACCTTACGAGTGGGGACCCAAACAAGAAGAAGCTTTTCAAACTCTCAAGCTCAAGCTCTGCAATGCTCCTGTTCTAACTCTTCCTAGTGGTAATGACGACTTTGTCGTTTATTGCGATGCATCCAACCAAGGTCTTGGTTGTGTTCTTATGCAGCATGGTCAAGTAATTGCATACGCATCACGTCAACTCAAAATCCATGAGAAGAACTATACGACCCATGATCTCGAGCTTGGTGCTGTCGTTTTCGCCTTGAAAATTTAGAGACACTATCTTTATGGCACCAAATGCGTGGTTTTCACCGACCACAAAAGCCACCAACATATTTTCAATCAAAAGGAGCTGAATATGAGGCAACGACGATGGGTCAAACTTCTTAACGACTACGATTGCGAGATTCGCTACCACCCCGGCAAAGCAAATGTTGAAGCCGACGCCTTGAGTCGTAAAGAACGTATCATGCTTCATAGTGTTCATATTCATAGCGATATCCAAGCCCGCATTCTCCAAGCACAACACACCTCGGTTACCGAGGGAAACATGTACCAAGAAATGGCATGTGGTGTAGAACTCTTGCTAGAAACCAAAGCCAACGGCCTATTGTATTACTTGGATCGTATCTGGGTTCCCTATCGCGACGACCTTCGTATATTTTTGATGAACGAGTCCCACAAAACTCGATATTCGGTACATCCCGGAGCTGATAAGATGTACATGGGTCTTCGTCAACAATACTGGTGGCCCGGCATGAAAAAGGATATTGCCCTCTTTGTGGCAAAATGCTTAACTTGTTCTAAAGTAAAGGCCGAACACCAGAAGCCTTCCGGGCTCCTCGAACAACCTGAAATTCCCATGTGGAAGTGGGAGAACCTTTCCATGGACTTTATCACCAAACTCCAACGCACTTCTAGTGGGCACGATAGTATCTGGGTTATTATCGATCGACTCACAAAGTCTGCTCATTTCTTGCCTATTCGTGAGGACTATCGAGTCGAGAAATTGGCTCGGATCTACATTGAACATTATCTCCGATCGTGATTCGCGTTTTACTTCCCGATTTTGGCAATCATTACAATCTGCGCTTGGTACTCGTTTGGATTTAAGCAAGGCTTACCATCCCCAGACCGATGGACAAACCGAGCGAACAATCCAAACTCTCGAGGATATGCTTAGAGCTTGTGTCATTGACTTTGGCGGCAATTGGAATTCTCACCTACCACTGATCGAATTTTCCTACAATAACAGCTACCACAGAAGTATTAGCATGGCACCGTTTGAAGCTCTTTATGGACAAAAATGTCGTTCACCGATTTGTTGGAACGAAATTGGTGAAGCATAAATCACCGGCCCCGAGCTTATCCAAGAGACCACTGATAAAATCTCTCTTATTCGTGACAACATTCGAGTAGCAAGGAGTCGGCAAAAGAGCTATGCCGATAAACGACGAAAACCCTTGGAATTTCAAGTTGGGGATATGGTTCTTCTAAAGGTATCACCTTGGAAAGGCGTAGTCCGATTTGGAAAGAAAGGAAAACTTGCACCTCGATATGTGGGCCCATTCAAGGTACTCGAAAGGGTAGGAAAAGTGGCCTACAAACTCGATCTTCCTTCAGAGCTCAGCAACGTTCATCCGACTTTTCACATATCTAATTTAAAGTGCCTAGCCGAAGAAAATCTCCACATCCCTCTTGATGAAGTGCGCATTGACAAAAAAAATGCACTTTGTTGAGAAACCCGTGGAAATCATGGGCCGTGAAGTCAAGAAACTCAAACGTAGTCGCATCCCCATTGTCAAAATCCGTTGGGAGTCTAAATGTGGACCCGAGTTCACTTGGGAACGTGAAGACCAAATGAAGACCAAATATCCGCATCTCTTTTCATAGCCTCCATTAGTTGAATTTCGGGACGAAATTCCTTTAACATGGGGAGACTGTGACATTCCGGATTTTTATTCACGCATTTGTAATATATATCATGTAATCATTTTCAACTGAATGAAATGCAAGTGTTTTTATTTAATTTTGTACAAAATATATATTTAATTTTATTTATTTTGTGGATTTAAAATAATTAAAATTTTATACGTTTTAAATTTATATAAAATTTTATATAAAAATCTAAATTAAAAAGGCTTATATATTAAATAAGATAACCTATTTAAATAAAATAATTAACTTTTATAAAAATATTTATAATAATAATATTATAAGTTTATAAAATAAAATTTAAAATTAAAAATAAATTTAATTAGTTTATTTTTAAAAAGTTGAGGGGACTGTTTCGAAAATTTTCAAACTAAAAGGTTTTAAACCAAAAACCGGTTAAGGGACTAAACATGGCTAAATCAAACCACAAGGACCCATTTATTTAAACAGAATCAAACTTCAGGGACCAATTCTGCCATTTCCCAATTCGCATTTCCGGCCGTCTTCCCCATTGACCGGCGGTCCGAGCTATTTTCCGGCGAACCCCCGACACGTCTGTTCCCTGCACCTCGACAACAGATTTTGGTCTCCCTGACCTCGTCGTCCCCACGCGAACGAAAGCCCTCGACCATTTTGTCTCCCCGACATACAGAAAGCCTGATCGTGTTTGTGGCCGAAAGTCCACGCCACGAATTCGGCCCCGACAGTCAATCTCCACGCCTGCAAGATGGCTCGACAGTTTCGTCTCGTCCAGATGAGTGTCGGGACATGCTCAATTGCTTGTCTCATTATCAGGATCGAGCTCGGCTATAAAAAGCCATTACCGAACCTGCACGAGCTCGCCATCCCCTCTCCACCCACTCTCACTCAAAATTGAAACTACCATTGTGTTCGTCGTCTCTGAGAGAAGCTGGGACCAGAATATCAGAGTCTAACTCCATCCCGAAGTTTGATTCCCATTCTTGACATTCTCGGATTTAGGACCCTGCCGACCAGACCCTTCGCGACCAGGTTCGAGCCTCAAATTAGTTCTGTTACCTTCTATTATCAACAAGCAATCTATCCCAATCAAAATCTCGGCCTCAGACCATCGATCACCGGGCAAACCAATATCCTCGGACACTGGTTTGCCGGTTGCCGAGAACCAGCGACCAATTCGCATATGTGTTATGTATTAAACATCACACACATAACCAGCGATGGGCGATAGCCCGGCTGGTTATGCGCGTGTGTGTTTGTGTTGTAGGTTGCAGGTTCGATTGTTGTGGCCTCCGGCCCAACCTAAATTTTTTCTGTTTTTATTTTATTTATTTATTTTATCATATTTTAATATTTTCCCTATACAATGAAAACTATTACGAGTTGGTTGACTCGTTCGTTTATCTTGGAAACAATTAAACCATTTTTTTTCGTCACGCATATTTAACCCGTCAAAGTTTTAAAATAATGAATAACAAACCCTATATTTTATAAACTTGTTTAAATAAGTTTTAATTCATAAAAGAAAGTATATATATATAATAATGATAAAATAAATAAACAAAATAGAAATTTTTTTATAAAAATAATATCTACTTGTTTAAAAATATAAATATTTAACAAGATTAAATATATATTTTTAGATGTTAAATTTTACTAAAAATCATTATTATTTTACTACAATATTTTATACAAATAATTTTAAGGAATGTTATTATAAACCTATACACATTTAAATACGAATACACATATACAAACATACAATAATACATATTTATCTACATAGGATTTCATCGTGCTTAGTTTTCAACATCCTTATCACCCGCACTCGTGGATTAAAACATCCGCTAGCCAGGTGAGTTACATAGCCCCTATTTTACCTTTTTACATACTTTGGAGTGAAACATTATACACGCTACTCATCAAACTGTTTATACGTGTTATACATATGGATTATATGCTTAAATTATCTTGGGTGTACATTCATTTACTTTAAACACAAGAAAACCAACAGTAATATAAATAGATCTATTGTGCCTAACCAGCCCACCCGGTTAGGGTGTTTATTACTGCATACTCGGATATAGCCGCGTGTTATATTCAAACATATCGAATATAGTGAGTAACTATATTCAAACATACCGGACCCAGTTGTTGTGCTATGTTCAAGCGCGTCAATCAAGGTTTGAATTGTGCTTAGATAAATGATACAATCATATATGCTATGTTTAACAAGATAAACAATGAGTTGCAAAACGCTTTATCTACTATTTATCGGTTCCACTAAACCTATGTACTCACCAACTTTATAGTTGACACTTGATTTTAAATAATGTTTCAGGTTTGGATATGTGATTGCTTGTTGAAGATTCCTCCACTTAAGAACTTATGGACCTAGTTAATTAAATCAATGTTTTGAAGTAGACTAGGTTAATTGAATTGTATTGTACTTGAATATTTGTTGTTTTTAATTAGATTAATGAATTATGAAATATTTTAGCTATCATGTGCTTTTGAACAATCATTCCATTGTCCGCATCGATGATTCCGCCATCGGTTGGGGTGTGACAAATCTCCTCATTAAATTCATTTCAAAACAAAATTCATTATCACCCTTCATATTCAACTTTGAGTATCAGGCCTAAGCCATGTCAATGGTTACACTCCCCAGAATCCAACAATCAAAACTCACCGAGAACCCAAAACTCCCACCTTTTTCTTGATTTTTAGTAGCCTCCATTAGTTAAATTTCGGGACGAAATTCCCTTAACATGGGGAGACTGTAACATTCTTAATTTTCTAACCCTATTTTAATTTATTTTAACTAATAAAATAACAACACGACATTGAATCATATACATGTTCAAACCTACACCTCATTAATCGTTAGCCGATCGTATTCAATTCAAAGATTTAGAACTCATAATCAGGTGGTAACACCTCTTAGAGTTAATCCAGTTAGTAATCCTGTTAGGTGTTTTGTTAAATCCTAACCAAGCTAATTCTGTCAAAGCTGAAGTTGCAAGGGCTGATTTTGTAAATAACCAAAAACCCTAGTAGGCACGGTCGCACCTCTTATAGGCACGGTCGCGCCTCACATCAGTTGAAACGTAAATACAACCTTTAAATGCAAAATCGTTCGAATTCGTAACCGTTTCTCACATTAACAAACCCAGTTAAAGGTTTTAACCATTTTATTTACGACACATAAACCCAATTGATCGATTCAAATTATAACCGTCAAAACCCTCCATGTGACCATCGATTTCAAGATTTTGATTGCAATCCTCTCAAACAATCTACACAAATACATCATTCGATCCTCCCTAAACCTCCACAACACATTGAGTTAGTCGGAGTTACAGCAGAAAGCACCGGAGATCAAACCGTCGTCGTCGGAACTCGTTTCTACCGAACGCTATCAATACATCATTCTTCCGGGTAATTGAAACCTCCTACATCTTGGTTTTAGTCTATAGATCAAAAGCCCCAACATAAATTGGGCTTTCAATAACGAATTTAACATGAACCCGAATATAGAGTTCATTCCAAAACGGTTTAATCAAATCCTACTATGGACATGTTTTAAATGCAATTAAACTATACCAATAGACTCGTAATCACCTAATGGATGAAAGCCCTAAGGTTTCCAGTACTGATATCATAAGAATTAGATAATTCATCTCTGTTTTGGATCAGACACGGTCGCGCTAGTCTTCTAGCGCGGTTGTGCTTCATGAAGACACGGTCGCGCCTCTCCAAGCGCGGTCGTACCTCACCCTCTGACCCGGTCGTGCCTCTTGGCTAGACCTGGTCGTGCTATCAGAACCCTAGACACGGTCGTGCCTGGCCCAGGCACGGTCGTGCCTAGTGGCGTGGTCGCGCCCATGGTCCTAGCACGATCGTGTCTTGTCCCATGCACGGTCGTGTGTGTGAGAAAATTTTGACAGAATGCTTAATTTTATATTCTAAAAACAATGAGTAATCCAAATTAACTCTCTAATAAAAATAATTAATTTTATAAAGATTTATATTAACTTTATTATAAAAAAAAGATCAAATTCTTATTCCTAAAATAAATAGAAGTATTTATTTTAACATACAAAGTCATGTTTATATTTATCATTAAACTCTATACATAAATATTATTTATACAACTTATTTACACATCTTTATAAAAATAGCGTAAAGATTATTTATTAAATTTATATTTAATATAATACGCCCGATACATTTTTATAACTAAATGACTAAGTTACATATCTTTATAAATAAATAAATAAAGTAACGATTATTTATTTAATTTATATTTAAACAAAATTTGTTTATCTAAATTATACTTAACTAGACCTAACACCTACATTGTTTTTATAACTAAATGAATAAATAATAATTATTTAATTTATTTAGTTATTCGAACCCAAACCGTAATCAAAATGTTCTAAAAATATCCATTTCAAATATTTCATTTTATACAACACCTTTCAAATACAAACCACTAACATCTACAACTTCAATTCCTTATACACACACCCAATTCAACCCTAGACTTAGACATAGACTATTGTGCACATTATTAATTCAATATACATTACACTCTAGGTTAACGTTGTGCATTACAAGGATCACGTTACTATCTAGTCTCTCATGTTAGCCACGCCTTTTGAATCAAGTGAGTATTACATAGCCCCTTTTACTCTTTTACACTTTTTGGGGTGGAACATGAACATTATACAAACTATTGCTTACATTTACACAAACTACACAAATACAAATCCTCTTTACATTCATGTGTGCAATTTGAGCTTTATGCCTGAGTGCTAGTTGTGCTAACTTTTGTGTGCAATTTATGTGCAATCATTAACTATTCAAGCCGACGGTAAACAATGATAGATCTATTGAGTCTGACAAACCCACCCAGATTGGGGTGATTATTACCGACAACACAATTTTGCATGCTAGTTACAAAGGTTTGATTGTACTTTGGTTACACAATGGCTACTCTCCATAAATGCCTTATTTTATCATGTTATGTAAGGATTTGTTTATTTACAATCTATACGCTATTTATGTACAAACCTGTGTATGCTCACCAACTTTTTAGTTGACCTTATTTTATTCATGTTTCAGGTTTCATCATATGAGTTTGATCAAGACATGATACACATAGGCGTTGGACTTAGTTAATTTTAACTCAAAAACAATTTGTATTTCATTTATTTACTTTGGAATTGATTCATGTTTGTTTGAATGGAAATGGATTTAATATATTACAATTTAGTCGACCTTGAGCTCATGAACACTCTACATGTCCCGCCCCGACGTTTCCGCTATCGGTTGGGGTGTGACATAGGGAGCCGACGACAGTGGTTCACGGTGGTTAAGAGCACGGGACTTCACGACTAATCAAGGTAAACCCACGTACATCCTGTTTTTTGTTTGTGTGCATTTTATGTAACCCGATTAGGGTTTAGGGGGTCTGGTCACGGCTAGCGACGAGGACGAAGGCCGCACGTGGTAAGAGAGGGTTGTGGACAGCGGGGAGTGGTGGTGGCGTGCAACGGAGAACGGGCGACCTGCAGGGTTTGGAGCCGACGGCCGAGAAGGGAGAAGAGAAGAGAGGCCGGTTACAGAGGAGCGGGATAGAGTGGTGGTACTCGACGGCCACCACATGGGTGGTGCTCGGCAACTGTCATGGCAGAAGAGGTGGTAGGGTTTGTCGGAGGATGGCGGTGGAAGACGAGGTTGTGTCTTTCGACTTAGATGGACACGAGAACGAAGGAGACGATACGACAATAGATGATGGTAGGCTCGGCTAGGGTTCTACCGGATCAGGGGTTGGTCACGGGGGAAGAATGGAAGACGGGCATGATGATCACAGTGGTGGCCGGACGGGGCGCACGGTGATGCGTGGTGGTGCAAGGACCGGCTCGGGGGACGCTAAGGTTTTGTGTGGCAAGTTGGAGGTTTTGCATGGCAAAATATGTGCGTGCATGGGAACCCGGTCCGAATACGTGTGTACTCGTGGGACTAGGATTTCATGATCATGTGCATGCATGCATGTAACATATTCGGGTATTCGGTTTCTAAACGGGTCACGAGCAATCCGGTAGGGAGGTAACGCGAAACTAGGGTTTCATGGAGATGGATTGACAAGCAGATGGGACAAGTGTCGGGGTTTTATTATATTGTTATACGTTATCCGACTTTTGTTTTGAGCATATCCTGATCATGTGATCATACGTTTAACAGGTTCGGGGTTGAGCGAGTACGCGCGGTGCAGAGCTAGGATTTTGGCTCGGTACAACCGGTGAGTTTCTAATCCCCTCTTTTAAACATTTTACTATTTTTGGGGCTATCGTACATACTTGCAAGAGATGTTTAACGTATTAAACGTGTTAAGAGTTTTGGGTTTTAACCCGATGTGTTTATGAACTAAAACATTCAGTAATGAGTCTTAGGGTCTACGAGGGTATTTATGAGATTTTGTGATCTAGTCTTAAAGGTGTGTATATGGTCGCAGGTCGTATAGTGACCTAACAGGGATGAGTCGGGATTGTAGTTACGGGTCGTACGAGTACGACTAGGAGGTGTCATAGGGTGTGCATGCACGTGGTATGTGCTTAAATAATGAGATATAACAGTTGTATGTGTGTTGTGTTATGAGTTAGTCGAGGTGAGTCGGGATATAAGCTAATGCTTATGAATACGTGTAGGATATCTTATCCTAGTACTATGTGTGAAGTGCAGGTACAGTTAATGATTCATGTACGTAGGGTATAATGTTATGTGATTATACATGTGTTGTGTGGATTGTGTCGTTGTCCTCGTGACACGACGGGTATTGTGTTTACGTTGTTGTCTTTGTGACACGACAAACGAGATTGTGGAGGACGAAGTCCTTCGGGAGGTCACCAAAGGTGACGATGTCCAACAGGACAGTGATGAGCTCGGGGTGTGTCTAACACCCTGACGAGGGTGCAGCGAAGAGGTATGTGTTTGTGTGCTTATATATTTGTGTTAAATTGCATACAAACGTTGAGTTATATTTATTATGCATGAGATAGTATTATTGTGGTGAGTCGAGTTAGATTGACCATTGTGTCTGGATTGTTCTGTGGTGTTTACAACTGTTATGTCAGTTGATTTGTAAGAGCCTTGGTCAAGGCTGAGTAAATTGAAGTTTAGGGATTGGTTGTGTTAACCAAGTGTCGAGTTAATATGTGTACTTGAGTATGAGTTATTAGTGTAGTAAGTTCGACCTATGTTGATGAGACTACGGGATTATTATTATTATGGGATGAGTCATGGGTAATGAGTTATTATGGGATATCGGGTGATGACAGGGGTTATCTAATGGTTAATGAAATGTGGATCTATTTTATAAGGACAGTGGGTCCTGAGTAAGTTTCAAATAACTTTTGAGACTAGTTGGCTTTTAATTAAACTAAACTAGTAGAACTCACTCAACGTAGCTGACTTTGAGTGTACGTTAGATTGTTTTGCAGGTGAGTCTGCCTGACGAGGTATCTTGGCTTGGGAGCGGAGCTATTCGGATTGGTATGCAAGCATTCGTGAGGTAACTTGATGACATTAAATAATAATTAATGTTTTTAGAAAGACTTCCGTTGTAGTTTAATATATCTAAAATGTGTATTTTCAAGGGTATAACCCGTTATGAGAACCAACTGTAGGGTGACCGGTTTGGGGCCTTACAAAAACCTGTGAACTTGCTTGAAACCATGAACCCAAAATTGAGCCCATGAAGTTAATTTCAGCCGTAAACTTGTGCCCGAGAACAACTTGCCGTGAACCAGAACCCAAGAACCAACCAGCCATGAAGTTGAATCCAGAGAAGACTACCCGTGAATTCCAGCCGAGAACAGCCATACGTGAACCTGAGCCGTGAAGTGTACCCGAGTGCTCTTCCCATGAACCAACCCGTGATCAAATCTTTGACTTGATCTTGTTTCTAAAATTAATCCCGAGAATTGTGGGATTTCGAATTTTGAATTCAAACAGCTTTCGATGAACACGAAGACGATTTTAATCAGTTTTCAATACAGATCCTTTCCAACGACATCAATATAGCAGCAATTTCACGAAAAAACAGCAATAATTCCTTGATTCTCAGCAGAAAAAGATGACAAACTAACACAAACACAATCGATTAGTAGCAAAAACAACCAAAAACTTAAAGAATACCTCAAATCTTGAATCCTTGATATCAATAACCGAGCCTTGAATGACTTCAATGGCTCTGACAACAATTGTAAGTCCCAAATCTCTCTATGGATCTTCAAACACACGAACTACATGAATAAGATTTCAAACTCTCACACAAAGTAGGCGGAATCTACTTTGTATAATGATTCAAGAACAGGGATTCAAAGTAAACACGATTGTATTGCCTAATCAAAGTTACAGAGAAAACTAATTAATGACACTAACCACATACGATTAGGGTATACAAGTATATATACTCAGCTACTTGATACTAAGCCCATTATTATCGACCAATGGGTTATAGTTTGGATTATAAAAATCCAATTTGCTTAATAATATAAAGGTGTCAAAACATGATAATCTGAATAGTACAAACCTAAACCAAAGATTTATACCTAAAAAATATAAGATCTGATACAAACCAAATAACACAAACCAAAAACTCTCAGAAATCCTAACTTAGATCGTGATTGATCAATACTATGACTCAAGTACTCAACAATAAGAATAACAACTCCAGACTCGAACGAATTTCAACCAAAATATGAAACCCTAGTTTGCTACCAGAAAGAGAGAGTTGAAGAGCGTGTATGTGTAAAATATGAGAGAGTTCCTTTATAAAAGTGATCGCATCAGAGGAAAAACTAAGAGCCTCTTTTATATATTTTCCGGTCACATTCGGGTCTCCAACGGGTATTTTATCCAAAGTCTTTAATCTAAGCCCAGCAACATAAGCC
This sequence comes from Smallanthus sonchifolius, assembly GCA_023525975.1. Classification (NCBI taxonomy): domain Eukaryota; kingdom Viridiplantae; phylum Streptophyta; class Magnoliopsida; order Asterales; family Asteraceae; genus Smallanthus; species Smallanthus sonchifolius. The sequence goes on along the minus strand of CM042037.1, from coordinate 63,487,581 downwards.
TAACACCACGACCACAAGCCCAGCTGCTATAAGCACTTTTTCTGCTACAACCTATCAAATCCCATCTCATAATCATAGAAAGAAAAACATATTAAACAGTATCACAATTAGAAATAAATTGAATTGAAAGCCCAGCACCACGGCCACAAGCCCAGCTGCTATAAGCCCTCATTCAGCACAAACCCATCAAAGCCCACCTCATAACCATAGAAAAAAACATATTAAACAATATCACAATTAGAAATAAATAGAATTGATAAAACATAGAAAAAAACATATTAAATTTATAAAACATTGTTTAATAAAAGAAAAGAAATAGAAGAAAAGGTAATAAAAATAAAAGAATATAAAATGGTTTAATCAATTAGTGTCAAATCATAAGGGATAAAATATTAAAATCTTATTGGTGGGTTCAGGTGTTGACCGAGTCAAATCATCTTAACAAGTGGTCCGAGTGAGATCAAATCCTGGAGATCCCGCTAGTAAACTTCAACCAATGTCGACGGTTTGCGGTCGTCATCCTACATATTTGTTGTAAACCTTAGATTTGGACTTTAGTTCAACCTTGCATTCGATAGGAATTACTTTCATTAAAGTCATTTTAACTTGTTCTTGTTATTATGCTATGATTGTTTACATGTTTAAACGTTAGGTCAGGTAACTTTATCTTGACTAACACCGGCGTGAAGAGCTTGGGCGTGAGCCACCTCACCCTTTCACGCCAGGGAACACCGCCCCCTAGGCGTGAAAGGGGGGGGCGTGGGGCGTTTCACGGGCACTTCACACTACCAACACACTCTCCAACCATTCCAACGGTAATATTATCGTTTAAAAAGGAAAATTACCATTTAAAAAAAAATAACCCAAAATCTAATATAATTTTTTTTGAACGGAAACACCTAGATATTTTAGGATAATTGGGTTTCCCGGGGCAACACCTAGAACATCCAGGGCAGCCCACCATAGGAGGAACCCCCCAACTAGGTAAACCCCCTGACCTGGCCACAGACCCCTTTTTTGCTGTTGCCAGGATTCGAACCCAAGACCTCTACTATGGGAAGTCTTGGGGCTACCATTGCACCAAATGGCCAACGGTATCTAATATAAATACCAATCATTTTTACTCACTAAATCATCAACCAATTTCTAAATTTTTTCTTCAAACCAACTTCAAACATCACAATGAATCCTTGGAACCTAAAAAATTAAATGCGGGGCATGAAACTACTACGCACCTTAGTGAAAAGGGGCAGTGAAAACCTCTGTGCTGATGTGGCGCTGGCGTGGAGGGGCGTGAAAGAGAGGAGCGTAAAACCACTACGGATAGCCTGAAGGGGGCACCCAACTAACCAAATTGTCCAATACAATTTTACCAACTCAAAACTACTTATTTACTCAGATTTCATTGGAAACACCCTACTCAAACTACTCACCCGCTTTTAAAAAAAATTAAATAGAAAAAGTGTGTGTGGTGAGTGGTGGGGTCCACTAGAGAGAGAGTGGGGATTCATCCGAGTAAAAAGACTCAGACGAATGAGCTACTTGGTTTAATGTGTGTACCCATTTTACCTGGCTTATCTCTCATACTCAAGAACCACCCGAGTAGGGTGCCCCTCTCACCCTTAGATATTGTTTATGTACATTATTACTCGTGCATGTGCTGTGGGGATTCTAGAGGCATGCCATTGTGGAATCAGTGACTGGTTGCATTTGGGGTGCTTGAGTTCAGATATTCGATGACTCAAACTGATGAAAACACATCTCATACTCAGTTTATTCGTTAAACGGCTTTTGTTTAATTATTTTGAATCTTAATCGAGAAATATACGAGTTGAACAGTATTTGAAACTGATTTTAATCAATGTTTCATGTTCAATGAGAATGGATCATTGATAACTAACCACACACATACACTACTTATGTGTTTAAATATGATTTAAACAAAATCAACCCAAAAACTATTATAATTTATAAGCATTAGATTTAGATGTATAATATATTATTAATCTTAAATGATTGTAATTATTATTATGCAAAGAAATAATAAGTAATTAATGATGAAAACAATACATGGATTTGTATACCATTTTATGTATAGAAAAACATATATAAAAGATGTAACTATAAATGATTAAATGTAAATAAAATTATACATGTATTTATTTTATATTAACTATACATGCATGGATTTTCATTTTCATACAATCAACTAGTTTTGTTAATGAAATGGAATTAGTTACATTCCATTAAATACCTTTTCAAATGTTAATTCATATGTTATTGGTTGTAAAATGTATTAAAGCTTTATGATAAAAGATATAATACTTTAAAGGGTTAAAAAAACAACACTAAACAATTAGGAAAGGGGAGCCCCTCCCCCTTATCTATCTACCTTTAAGCCAAAACACCCCATTGAATGTGGTTTTATTTTTATTTTTTAATGTTTTATCCTTAAGAGCAAAAGTATGGATGTTATTTATTTCAAAAGTTAAGACATACAAGTAAAAAAGGGACATCATGTTGAAATGTTATGTTAAAGCATGTCTTGGTTCCCACCTTAAGAAAGTGGCTTTGATTGTTCAATAAAAATAGCACTTAGATAGAATATTCAAGAACCCTCTCTTTATTTCTTATAACAGAAGCTTTTTTTGATTGTTTTTTGAATTGTTTAAACATGATTTACTTCCATTTTCAAAATATTGAAAAAGACAAGTTGAAGAAGATTCTTCTAGTTCTCATATAACTATTTGATATTTGGGTTGAGACTATCACCACTAGGATCAAGTCTTGCTCGGTGTTGATACTTGTAGAAGGAAGCATTCTGGTTTCTCTGTCATCCTTATCATGATCTCGTCTAAGAACACACTTTAAATATTGTTTACCTTGGAACGCCCTACGGATGTTTCTGTATATTTGATTTCTTAATTTAGATGCACTTGAACGTTAGCGGAGGATTCTAAAAGTGTCAAGAATCGTTGTAGTTTTACATCTTTCCATTTCTAAAAGAATTCAAAACTTATATACAAGCCCCCCAACATCTATAACACATGCTAACCGATTTATTTAACACTTTATGTTAATAATCATGATTGCGGTTTTGAAGTATTTCTCATAATGTAAATGAAATGGTTGGTACCCGCGATGATGGTGATGATGGGTCGCTCCCACTTGATGATATCAAGAATACGCTAAAGTGTTCTTACTTCAAGGATTCTTATCGATCCGATTTTGACATTTCAAAGCACTTTTTTTACGGCAACGACGAGAATTCTCATAGAAAAACTAGCGGGAAACTAGCAATACCCCAGTTACAATCATACCAAATAAAGCATGCCCAACGTACATTTTAAACTAAATAATTCACCCAGTTTATCCAATACCTTTTAGTGGTTTAGTTACTCAACTTTCCCAACTACACCTGCTTTTGATTGATCAAAATGAATTAAAAAAAAAGTAACAATCCAGAAGTAAGAAATGATAGCTTTTACTCTAGATTCTTAAAAACAAAACGCTTTGTATGTTTTCTAATGCGTTTCATAAAAAGATAAAACATGTATAAAAGAATAATCTTTAAAAAAAAAAAAATATAAAACTTTATTTTAAAGGAAAAATATCGAACATTTTAAAATGTTATCTTTTTAAAAGATGAATCTCTTTAGTATTGTCGGTACTACAACTGTATAGCACCATAACATGTCAACATTAATGAAACCTTCATCATTCATAGAAGTTAAAAAGACACTTGTTTGGGACTTCTACTCCTTTTGGCAATTTTTATTGACTATGTGACATGTTTTATTGTTTAATAAGCTTTAAAATATAATATTCTATCAATTTTAATTATATTATTTCATTTGTCCCCTACTAGTTTTAATGTTTTATCAGCACTTGCTAGATATGTGCAAATAAAAAATCACTCAAATCTTTACACATATGATGTAATCTTGTCTATTTTTTATGTTTTTATAAATAAATAATAAAATATAGCGCATTTTTCCAACCAATTACATCATTAAAAATATCTATTTAGTGCGTTCAAAATAAAAACTTAAGTTGAAATTTTTTATACCAAAGAAATAGTATATTAACAAAACATATAAACTATATTACAATCTATTTTTTTTTACATTACTCTATTCCCTAGTAAATCAATTACAAAACAATAAAAGTAATATATTACTTTTTACTTTATAAAATAATATAATTCGTTATTGCACTAATAACAAAAAGAACCTTGATGAATAGTAACTCATCCGATGAAATTGGATCGCGCACTATAGCCACTCCCCTACACCTCTAGGGTAGGGGTTTCGATTCCCTCCAAGCGATTGTCCGGTTCTATTTTTATTTTATTTTTTCTAAAATGTCTATATTTTATTTTTTTTCTAAAATGAATCTGAAAACTGTATTGTCGTGTGGACCTACCACCATCAATACAAATAATTTTTTATGTTTTTTTTTCCTTTTTTTAAATGTCGATTGTAAATACAATTAGAGTTATATTTTACGTAACAATTTTAAAAAGAAAATACTAAAATTTTAATTTTATTTAAGGTAATTCAAATAGATTTTTTATGTAGTACGAGTATCACTTGATTTTTTTTTTAACGACAAATCTACCATGCTTGTACTCCTGAATTACACTAAATAATTCACTCTGCATGAGTTTGAACCCAGGACCTTTTATCTAAAATGCAAGAGCTTCTATCAAATGGACTAATCTCACATTAGCTAGAATCACTTAATTAATTAGTGTCACTTATTAATTAGTATGATTGTTATGTTCAGTTCATCATCTTCTTTTAAATAAATCTTTTAAACTCTTAATAATCGAGAGATATTTCAAGCACCAATCAACGATTATATTCATCATTGGATCTCGGTTTGCTTAATTGGTCGACTTCTTTGGTTCAACCCTCTAATATTGAATGTGTTAAATCGTTGCTACCAAAGGCGCTTTGTCTTGGCGGTACCTCGGTGACTTTCAAATGGAAGGCCGCTGGTTCGAATCCGGCCACAACAAAAAATTGGGTCTGTGGCCAGGTCAGGAGGGTTTACCCAGTTGGGGGTTCCTCCTGTGGTGGGCTGCCCTAGATGTTCTAGGTGTTGCCCTGAATGTTCTAGGTGTTGCCCCGGGGAAACCCAAATATCCTAGAATATATAGGTGTTGCCGTTAAAAAAAAGTTAAATCGTTGCTTCTAAATTTTTTAATATACATCTTTACTAGAGATGAATAGTAACTCGTCAACTCAAATTTTACTACGTTAATACGTTTGATATTAGTTAAATAATTTACTAATCAGTTTTAAATTTAGATATGAAAATCAGAATCAAATCTATTAAATTAAATTAACTTTTTTTTAGTTGTGAAATACGTTATTTTCCTTTTAACACCATTTATCATATGAATTAAAAATCTATCATCTAAAACACTAGCACCAATGCATCATCTAGCATAAATTTATTTACCTTTAATAAGCAATGTCGGTAACCAATCAAAAATCACTAACTAAGCTTTCAAGTCTTTTTAAAGATATTGTTTTCATTGTTATAATAAAAAAGGTGCAGGGGTTCAAGTGGTGAGTTTACTACAATTTGAAGTTGCTTTTCTGTTTTTGAATCCCACTTACGGCAGCTTTTTTTTGTTTTTTTTTTCCTTTTTTTGAACGACAAATTAACCCATTTTCTATTCTTAAATTACACTAAATAATTCACCCTATGTCTGAGTTAGAACCAAAGACCTCCGTCTAAGAGACAAGAGCCTCTACCAAGTGAGCTAATCTTACATTGGCTTTTTATTTTATTTATTTACTTTATTTCTTAACTGTTTTTTTCCATTGAGCGATTAATCTATTTTTCGATCTCCAGAACTGAGTTGTCACAATTTCATACGTTTCTTTTATATACTTAACTACGTTAATGTCGACGCCGCAATGCGCGTAATGAAGTTCACAAACCCGCCGCATCGCGCGGGCTTCAACTGTTTTTTTTTTATTATTGAGTTTATTACATGGATGGTCCATGTGGTAAGGCCATATTGCAAGTTTAGTCCCTAAATCTAAAAAATTACATTCTTGGTCCAACAGTTTGTTCAAACATAACATAGATGGTCCTTGGAATGAATGGATATTAAAAGTTCCGTTAAGTTTTTATTAAATGACGATAATACCCTTTAAGATAAAATGCTAAAAATGTCATAAAACAAAGAAAGTTGCCCCTTCTTCTCCCCCACACGTGCTGTAGGGCACCCGTTTCTTCTTTAATCGGTCACGATCTTTCATCTCCGAGACCCATCACAGCCGTCGCTTCCTGGTCACAACGGAAGTCTGAGAGATGAACGGATGTGGTTTTCTAGTGCAAAATCGAAGATGAATATTGATTTTTGGTGCAAAATTGAAGTATTTGATGAAAAATCGAGTTCTGCGGAACAAAATCGAAGGTGGATATTGATTTTAAGAGGATTCAACATTCATACAAAAAACAATTAATTTAATGAGTTTTTGACATGTTTCATGATTCCTACACATTGAATACCATCTGATATTCACAAATATACTTAACATATGATCTTAGTTCGTGTTATTTATCGATTCTAAATGCTGAATAGTTTTGGTTTTTAAATTATGGTTGTGTTGATTCAATTGTTTTCTTATTAGGGGTTGTTTTCGGATATTGGTTTTGTCGAAGAAGGAAGTTGTAGGGGGAATTTTGATTCACTTTCCAAGGTTAGCAAAATTTTGTGAACTTTGGGAAAAAGTTGAGGTGTCTGGATTTCAGGGAGTTAGTACTTCACGGCCTCAAATCCGGCGAAGATATGTTGAATCGAAATGAAATGATCATGGCCACCATTGTTGCTGTAGAGCACCACTTTTTTTTTGTTTTTTTTAATGTTGAGCGGTCTTTTAGTCATTTTACACCCACTTAACAGGAAAACTTAACTTCCATCCACTCCAGGGACCATCTATGTCACGTTCGAGCAGACTGTTGAAGAAAAAGTGTAACTTTTTAAAGTTAGCGACCAAACTTGTAATATGACATTACCACAGGGACCACTCGTGTAATTAACTCAAAAAATAATAATGTATGAAAAAGTTATTAATGTTTAAAAATTTAAAGAATGAGTTTTCGAATTTTCTCATTTAATAAATAATAATAATTGTTTCTCAAAAAATAATAAACGTGTTTTCTCATGAACCAAAAAAGAGCAATACATATAATAGACTTTGGTCTCAAATCAAATCACAAATACCATTCAGGATGCATCCCAATAGGGAGAAAGTGAGGGTTCCATTATGTATACACTTGAAAATTATATATAACATACGAACCAAACTGAAACCGACCGACCGACCTCAACTGTGTAAGTAAAAGAAAATAGAATCTAAATGTTGATGGTTGCGTCCCATAGTCTAAGCAGTCCATTACGGCCGCCACTGCATATCCTTTTCCGTTCAAGATCTGAAGCCACACATCTTACCTGAAACATTACATTCCCACCAACAATAAGTAGGAGAATGAAACTAGAGTGAATGTATTGATGGTTGGTTGGTTACCATAGCTAGTGTTTTTTGGGGTGTTCTGTAGAGCTGCCAGCTGGACATCTTGTGAGGGCGATGGAAGAGGGACATGGTATTATCAGCAGCTCCTATTCCCAGCCAATTTTCCCCAGAATTGATCGATAGAACAGCACCGCTATGAATTGTCACATTCTTTGAACTTTTCAATCCTCCTCCTACAAACAATTAATTTCATTGAAGAAGAATATTTTTTGAATTAATACATATATATATATATATATATATATATATATATATATATATATATATATTTTGATTTAATATTTCTCACCATCCTCGTTTTCCCAAAACCTGACTAAACCGTCACTTGAACCTGTTATCACTCCTCTGTCTGACTTTAAGTAGTCAACACAAAGAACAGGGCCAGCATGGCAAGCCAGTACAGCATCACATGTCCCTTGAGAAATGGACCACATTCGGGCAGTCCAGTCATCACTACCAGTAATTACAGTATCCCCAACCATTCTTATGGACCTGATCCACTTCGAGTGTCCTAAAAGCTTGTGCATTTGTCGACCAGACCGTATGTCCCATATGTTTGCAACTCTGTCAATGGTAAATAAATTCATATTAAAAATATAAACTGTTGCTGTAATAAATACATATATATATACATACGCGTCTCTTCCAGCAGCAGCTAGGACACCGGTAGAGTCATCATATTCCATGCAAAGGACAGCACTGGAGGAACGGCCAACAGTAGCAACACATGCATCTGTTCTTACATCCCACATTTTTACCGTTCCATCATATGCTGCTGTCAGTACACGCTCCCCAGATAGCATCCGAGCACAGCTAACCTAATTAACAAACAACCACCTATTACATCCCAAGCAGAAGGCAACGACATGAAAATACATATACCTCAGCATCATGGCCTTTAAGCTCTTCTAGAAGCTGTGTTGTCTGTTTATCCCATACAAGCACATAGCGATCATCAGATCCTGATACGATCTTACCTCTGTCAGAACTAATCGCCCTCACAGTCCTGCATACCATACCATACCATGCTTCAGAAACTTTTAGACCCTCCCAATATGCTCATAGACCTCAATTGCAAAAAAAATGTACAATAGCATCACCTCGTATGACCCTTTAGAGTTGCCCTGAGTTCATTACCACGAAGACTTGGATCCCAAATCTTAATCTGCATCACATTGACTCTTGGTCAAACATAGTAGAGGTGGTTATTTTACTCATTTACTATTATTAAATAGGTTGATTTGATTCCAAAAAGGTCAAATAACTAAGAGGGGAACCCGTAAATAGGTCAAGCGCAAACACTTAAATAGGTCAAACGTAAACACATTTAAAATAGAGTTAATTACAAAGATGGTCCTGTGGTATGAGGTCGACACTTTTAAACGTCGTTCAGATCTGGTTGATGAAGATGAGGTCGGCAAGATGGTCACGAATCGAGACACCCAGAACCTTCCCCGCCTTTTACCACACCCAAAGCATTGTTAGATGCAACGGTTGTTCTTGTGGAGCAGAGGGACGAAAGAGATTAAAAACAACAGGGAACTAGAGCTTGAGTAGCAGCGATCGAGAGGTCCTTCATGGGTGACACTGAGTAGATTTTGCCGGAGATGGTGCAGTGGATTTTTGCCAGAATTTTCATCCATCCACTTAAAAGTTAACGTCCATCCACTCCATGGACTATCTGTGTTACGTTTGAGCAAACTGTTGGACCAAGAGTGTAATTTTTCAAACTTAATGACCAAACTTGCAATATGGGCATACCATAGGGACCATCCGTGTAATTAACTCTTTAACATATTTAGATTCTTGTAATCATAATTTAGGCATAACTCTTCTTTTACAAAACAGCATTTGCAGGTCCACACGACCAGACCCATTTCAACATACTAAAAATGGTCTAGAGGAATAGCATACCGTGCAGTCTGTACTTCCACTTATAAAGAAGCCGGCATCTTCACGGTCACCAACCAAGTCCCAAACTTCTCTTTGTGACACACAATGCAATGCAGTGATTGCACCATTATGGCCCCTAAGTGTCCGGATGCTAGTTTGTACTTTAGGTTGCCCAGCTGCACCGCTCTCACTTTTTACTATATTCTCATAAACAAAAAATCATAATTAAGTTTAGGGAATAGTCCACACGATAATAACCAAGTTTCTTCAATGTTCCACTACAGTCGCTCACACTTTTTCTAACAAAAACCACTCAAGTTTCAATATTGTTACATTGTTGTGAATTTTTTTTTATAATCATTATATTCTTTTTAAAATAAGTGACATAAATGGAACATATATGAAACTTAGTTACTATTTAGTGATTATTTATCAAGTTAAACCTGTAGTAGGAGATAATTGTGAAGAAAAAAATTCAGTAAATAAAAAAAGAGTTTCATAATTGTTACATTTAAGTCACTGAATAGTAATCAAGTTCCATATATATTCCATTTAAGTCACTTAATTTTAAAAAAATGAATATTTATAAAAAAAATTCACAACGGAACAATAATGAAACTAATAGATATCGCATATTATGGTGTTGTAATTAGTTGTAATTAGCTGTGTAATTAGCTGTCATTTGATTTACTTGTTTCCCGATTTTGTTGCCTTAATTACTGGCACAATTTTGTATTATATATTGAGGGTGAATAATAAAGAATCGATCATTCAAGGCAATACCTTTTATGGTATCAGAGCTTTTCCTCTCTGATTTACCCTAATCGATCTCTTCTCCCTCATTTTTTTTTTCTCTGCCGCCTGTCTCCTCTCTGTCCGACCATGGGAGATACAAACACTGACAAACCCTCAAACTCGGCTCCCTTTCCCTCAATTCTTATGGTCGATGTCGATCATACGCACAACACTCAAACACTGCTTCTCCATGGAACCCCTCACCTCGTCCTTCTCAGCAGTCTGCAGGGAATCCTTGGATGCCACCATCATAGCCCCCACCCTACTGGGCTATCCCACAACAGCAGAGAACTCAGTGGGCCACGCCTCCTTCCCAATTTCCCACGGCCCAACAGCAGCCTCAAAGGCCCACTAATGCACAGGCCTATGCTGGGATACTAGGCCCACGACCTCTACCGTCGTCAGAGACATCTTACACTCCTACGGACATCGAGCAAGCTTTGTACACAATGTCGCTCAACCCCCCGGATGGAAACCGGTACATGGACACGGGAGCAACATCTCATATGACCCACTCGGCAGGTACTCTCTCGTCTTATATCACTAATAAGTCTTTAAATAACATCACCGTTGGCAATGGTTCCAAAATACCCATCCACGGTTTTGGTCACACCATCCTAAAATCACCATTCCCACCCCTTAAACTTAAAAATATTCTCTACTCTCCCACCTTAATTAAAAATTTATTATATGCCCATCGTCTCAGTACTGATAATCTTGTGCCTATTGAATTTGACCCATTTGGTTTTCTTGTGAAAGACTATCGGACGCGGATACCCATCCTCCGTTGCAATAGCACCGGGGACCTCTACCCGCTCACTTCACCAAATACTCAAACTCTCTCACCTTCCGTTTTTGTTGCTCTCTCTCAAGACCTATGGCACCACCGGCTTGGTCATCCTGGCACGGATTTACTTCATCGTCTCAAAAATAATAATTTTATTTCTTGTTCAAATAAGAGAACTACTTTATGTCAATCATGTGTTTTTGGGAAACAAGTTAGATTACCGTTTCATGATTCAACTTCTGTTACTTGTATGCCATTTGATATTGTTCACAGTGACCTATGGACCTCCCCGGTGCTTAGCTCGGGGGGGCATCGATATTATATTTTGTTTTTGGATAATTACACTAACTACCTATTGACATATCCACTATCTAATAAATCACAAGTCTTTTCAATTTTCACCCAATTCTATACACTCATCTCTACCCAATTTGAAAGAAAAATCAAAAGTTTTCAATGTGATAATGGCACTGAATATTCCAACTCCTCTTTCCAAATTTTTGCCAACAAAATGGTATGGTATTTCGATTTTCTTGCCCACATACATCCTCCCAAAATGGGAAAGCCGAACGCAAGATTCGTTCTATAAGTAACATCATTCGAACCCTCCTCGCCCACTCGTCGGTACCATCAAATTTTTGGCACCATGCCCTACAAATGGCCACATATCTAATCAACATCCTTCCCGCTAAAACCAAAGCCTACAAGTCACCCGCTTCCATTCTATACCAAAAGCAGCCTTCCTACGAACACCTACGAGTTTTCGGATGTCTCTGTTTTCCTCTCACCCCTTCCACCACCATTAACAAACTTGAAAACCGCTCCTCCCCGTGTGTATTCCTCGGCTATCCTTCCAATCATCGAGGATACAAATGCTATGAAATATCTACCCGTAAGCTTATCATCTCACGACACGTCGTCTTTGACGAAACCATTTTTCCTTTTCTCAAACCACACCCTCCCCAAAATCTTACGATTTCCTCCAAGCTGATATCCACCCCTCGTTTTGGGAATATCACTCTCACCCACCCACCCCTACTACCTCCGTACCCCCCTCTACTAGTTTCATACTTCCCACCACTACTTCGTCCCCTCCCCTACTTCACACCTACACTCGCCAGCCCAAACAACAACAGCCTGGCCCAAACACCGATGCCTTTACCAAATTCTCAGCCCAACAGCCCAATCTTTCTTCCACCAGACCTGTTCAGGGCCAACAGGCCCAACCTGCTGTTTCAGGCCAACAGCCCCCAACCAGGCCCCCTGCTCCACCAGCTCCCACAGTCCAGACCAGGTCCATGACTGGTGCCCGGAAATCCCATTCCACATACAACCTTTCTGCCACTCTTCCCGCTTCTATCGCCCCATTCCACACAACCCACCCGCAGCCTTAACCAACCCATTTTGGAAACAGGCCACGTGTGATGAATTTAATGCTCTTTTAGAAAATAAGACGTGGGACTTAGTACCGTGTCAGCCTCATATGAATGTTATTAGATCAATGTGGATTTTTAAACATAAACTTACTTCTACCAGGACTCTTGAGAGGTACAAAGCCCGTCTTGTTTGTGATGGCAGGTCTCAACAGGTTGGTATCGATTGTGGAGAGACTTTCAGCCCAGTGGTCAAACCGGCCACCATCCGGATTGTTCTCAGCTTGGCCTTAGCACATTCTTGGCCCATCCATCAATTGGATGTCAAGAATGCTTTTCTTCACGGTCACTTATCCGAAACCGTGTACATGCACCAGCCATTCGGTTTTCGTGACCCTTCAAGACCAGATTATGTGTCTTTTAAAGAATTCTCTCTACGGCCTTAAACAGACCCCCCCGGGCTTGGTATCAAAGATTTACCGACTATGTTCATACTCTGGGATTCATCCACAGCACATGTGACCATTCTCTCTTCATTTACAAAAGGGGTAGTGATATGGCCTTTATTCTGCTATATGCCGATGATATCATCTTGATTACATCATCCGACTCCTTAAGGAATCACTTCATGGTTCAACTTTCACGGGAATTCGCAATGAAAGACCTTGGTCGCCTTAGCTATTTCTTGGGAATCTCTGTCACTCACACGGCTCAGGGGTTGTTCTTATCTCAACAAAAGTATGCCGCTGACATTTTAGAACGAGCCGGCATGTCTACATGCAACCCGGTTGCTACCCCAGCAGACACGAATGGTAAACTCCGCGCCTCTGATGGTGACTTGATCGATGACCCCACTTTTTACCGCAGTCTCGCAAGAGCACTACAGTACCTCACCTTCACCAGACCTGACATCACCTATGCAGTTCAGCAGATTTGCATGTATATGCACGCACCGCGCACTTCTCACTTACATGCCCTAAAACGAATTCTACGATACATTCGAGGGACTGCATCTCACGGGTTACACATGACTCGATCCTCGACACCGGCTCTTATAGCATATACCGACACCGATTGGGCAGGTTGCCCGGATACCCGCCGCTCAACATCAGGTTATCGTGTCTATTATGGAGAGAATCTCATATCATGGTCTTCAAAGCGACAGTCTACCATCTCTCGTTCCAGTGTCGAGGCCGAGTATCGGGGTGTCGCCAACGTCGTAGCCGAACTATGTTGGATACGGAACTTACTGCTCGAACTACATCTTCCTCCCTCTCGAGCATCCATTGTATATTGTGACAATGTTAGCGCAGTCTACCTCAGCGGCAACCCCGTACAACATCAACGTACGAAGCACGTCGAACTTGATATTCACTTCGTTCGTGAAAAGGTTCAACGGGGCCAAATTCGTGTCTTACACGTCTCCTCCAGATATCAGATCGCCGACATATTCACCAAAGGCCTACCATGGATTTAATTTGAAGATTTTCGATCCAGCCTCAACCTCCGGTTACCTCCGGTTTCGACTGCGGGGGTGTAATAGATATCGCATATTATGGTGCTGTAATTAGTTGTAATTAGCTATGTAATTAGCTGACATTTGATTTACTTGTTTCCCGATTTTGTTGCCTTAATTACTGGCACAATTTTGTATTATATATTGAGGGTGAATAATAAAGAATCGATCATTCAAGGCAATACCTTTTAGAAACTTTTGTGGTTTTTATAGTTAATAAAAGTAAGAGTGTCTTTATAGGAACAATATTGAAACTTGAATATTATTTCATGATTTTATTCATAAACAAAGGATAGTAGGTTAAAATATCAAAATTAAAGAAAACATTAACCTTGTTCAGATGTCCCTTTACGGACGCGAGTGAATGAATTAGCACGTAAAGTAGTAGTATCTCTGCTAAACATGCTCTGGACCCAACTCCTACCAGAAGCCTCCGCAGGTTGTTGATTGTCGGCGGTAACATCTTGAGGCCGTGGGGACGGCAATCCCAGAGAAGACATAGATTGAGATTTCACTGAATAAATGCCCCAATAGCCAACACATAATTGTTGTATGTGTGACATATATCCCCTAAGCTTTATCTATAAAAAATAAATAAAATATATATATTAGAAATAGACATACTCAGCGAGATTGACCGATTCATTCAGGATTCAAACGCGCATATTTCAGATTTCTATAAGTTTCATGAATGCAAAATTTCAGAAATGGTGGATGAAAGCAGTTTCCACCTAAGGTGGCATACTAAAAGCAAAGCTCTCCATGACAATGTAAAATCACACCAGCAGCAATAATATTTAATTATTCAAAAAATATAAAGACAAGTAGACGCCCTGTTTGATACTTAAATTGGTGTTACTGTAGCATGCTTTTAAATTTACAAAAATCCATCATAAATGAAGAGAAATAGATCGATATATGTTTGACTTACAATATGACTGTAACCTATGTTGTTCTTCCCTGCAATTGTTTCGATGATATACCAAGAATCTGTGTCAGGAAGACCTAACCCAGCCTACATAAAATAAAAATAGAAAAGACTATATCAGTATAATGGTAAAAAGAAAGAACAAATGATGGAAAAAAATAATAATTTATTGAGATGAGCAAGAAGTATATACCATGTGTGTGGCCAAAATGATTAGCTGTGCAGTCACCAAAGCCGCATAGTTGGTTGACCTGACAAAATTTTAGGCGATAATAAGATTCAAGGTATAACTTTTCTAATCAAGAATTACCAGGACTTAATAGCGTTTCCTCAAAATACATTATTTTTTAGGAAAACTGTAATAAAGATCATAGCAAATAGCTACTTACTTGTTTGAAAAGCATTCCATTAGATACTCAAAGTATACATCCCAGAAGCTGCAATAAGATTCATAGATATAGAAAACAGTGATACACACAAAGAAACAAACAACTTTGATGTATAAATTTATTTTCCTTGAACTGCAAAGCTTTAATAAAGAAAGCAAATAATTAAAAGTAGTTACTAGAAGTTGCCATTTTGACCCATTTACTAAATAATGGATCAAAAACGGGTCAAATCAAAGTTTTAGTTAATACAGAAAAGAGCCAATATGGGTTACATCGATTTTAAGGCACGTTATCCAAAGTGTATTTATAATGGATTGCAGCCTCCTAAATTGTTATATAATAAAATCCAAGATTAATATTGTAATAACATAGTCTGTTTAGTAATACCTAACACAATCTTGGTTTAAAAAAGCGCTAGGCGAGGCGAGGCGTTTCGGTCCCAAAATCCGAGGCGCCACGCCTCAGGCGCGAGGCGAAGGCTTCACGTATGCGAGGCGCTAAGCTAAAAAAGTAATAAAAAATTTAGTAACATTCTTAAAACCTCCCAGTAAATGTTGTTTCAGTCTAAAAACTCCTCCTTTTGAGTAATTTTCACAAAACTTGCAAGAAAAACAACTTAAAAAACTGATTTAAGTAAAGAGGAACTAAAATTGGAACTCAAATTCATAAAAAAACAGTGAAAAAAAGGCAAAAATACATGAAGCGCGCCTCACCACGCCTCGCCCCGCCCCTCAAGCCTGAGGCGGCGCCTCAGGGCGCTTCATGTATATGGGGCGCCTCACCCATTTGAGGCGTTTTGTTCAGCGCCTCACGCCTTATGCAGCGCCTCATGGCGCTTTTTTAAACCAAGAACACAATAACTTCTTAACATAGAAACTGAACATAATATGTTAGTGGATCAACCAAATTTGTCCAGTACTAAAAGAACTTGTTTCAACCCGAACCTGTTTTAAGCCATTACTCAACCCGCCAATTTTCTAACTACTTTGTATTTACACTTGTCTTTCCTCTTATAAAAGGTGCTCCTTGAATAAACATGCACATATAAGATGCATTTAGTTTTTAATAAACACCAATAGGTAAAAAATGCATACCGTAACTCCTCCCATATAGAAAGGGAAGACAGATGTCGTTGAACATAATCTGGAACATTGTTCCTATCTTTTTTGTACATTTCAGCTGAAACTTCAAGGGCATCTCTAATAGTTGCTATATCATTCCGTGACGTAGCACGAGTGATTGCAGTTTTAAGCTGGGTTACATTAAAAAAAAAAGAATAACAAAATGTGGCTTCTTATTAGTAAAAGCATCATAAATGAAGTGAAGTCAAATTTCAGGAAGGAGGATATCATCAACCAAAAATGTAACTAGTAAAATGATATTCAACAAGAATGATGCATAAAACACAAAATGATGCCTACATAGTACAAAAGATACAAGGACTTGAAGCAGAAAAAATTGTATCCATGCTAACACTACCAGTTAATAAATACATAATAATCTAATCTGTATAATATACACACAATAACATAGTACCATAGTAAAATTGATTGAAACTACAAAAAAATATGATGTACGAAAAAGAAGTAAGCATTTATTCAAAGCTCTAAAAAGAAACAAAATAATATCTAAAGGAGTTTCACACAAAAATGTATATTCAAAAAGTCCAAACTGTAGAAAGAAAAAAGGAGTGCTCACAATACAAAGACAGCAATCTACTTTTATCTCACAAGCACAAGGCACAATATTATTTTTATTTTTAACTAGCCCTAACTTGTAAATAACAATAGTTTTCTTCCCTTCTCCAAGGAAAAAAGAAGCAGTTGCAGTAGAAAAATCAATGAAATTTTAGAACATGCTTAAGCACATACATCGAATAAAACCAAAACATAGTTGTATTATGGAGTGACAAAAAATTTATAAAAACGTTGATTTCTAAACCGAGGAATATCATCGACAGAATTACATACCAATTCTTTCACGGCTATGAACTGCTCTTCAGTCAAATGACCTTTCCAACCCTGACCAAGTAGAATATGTAAGCTCCCAATTACAAGAACGTACATCAATCAACTTACAGCTCACAATGTTTCATACCGAGTGAATATGTTCCCTTATACATTCAACAAAGCCACTACCACCAATCCCCTCTGCGTCTATTTCTATCAACGCTGCAAAATAATAATAATAATAATAATAATAATAAAAAAACAATTATAATAATAATAATAATATTAAAAGCCAAAACCCTGTTTAACAGCGTACCAAGTATCGTTCCATATTCAAATGATGAAAGAGGATCATCAGTGGCTCCCAGTTTCAAAAGACGTAGCCACAGACCCTGTTTAACATAAACAGTCATTTGTCAAAATTGGAACATCGTTAGAAGGTAAAAATATACAAATGACTAGAAGAACATACAGAAAGAAAAATAAACAAGAAAGGGGCATACGTGAGAACATACAGAAAGAAAAATAAACAAGAAAGGGGATTACGTGTAGCATGAACGATTCTAGGGGAGAAAGAAAGAGAACAAAATAAACGAAAGAGACAAAAAAGCTAACTGTTATACCCATGTGCGGATGTGCTAAGAGCATGCACACATTCATCCATATGCATGCATGCATCATAGGTACACACAAGGATGGAAGCAAAAGCATTCATTACACATAATATGTGCATAAGACACAACAGAAAGAGATAAAGAAGCAAAGTGTCATACCCATGTGCTCATGTGCTAAAAGCATGCACAAATGCATCCATATATGCATGCATGCATCATAGGTATACGGTATACACAAGCATGGAAGCAAAATCATTCATACACACATAATGTTGTTGCAAAGAATCATGATTGATGATTACTATAAACTGGTATTGTATTAAAATGAAGTGGAAACCCTAAAGGGTGGCCATGGGCCAGACCTAATGGACTAATACAAATGGACCTAAAAATAATTATTTACAATTAACAAACCTTGATACAAACCCAGAATCGGACCCCACCCAATGGGTCCGACCAGCTGGATCCAAGAAGTAGCAACTCTATGGAAAACTGTTAGTAAATGGGACCGTTGATCTTCAGGGGAATAAATGTCAAAAATCTGTCTGGCTTCTCACCAAAAAACTCTTTGGTTTCACCTTCACGTCTATTTAAGTTCTTATGTTCTAGTTTTAGGTTTGTCTTGTTTATCTGAATTACTTACGTACCTTGTAACCGGGGATTTGCCTATCTCAAATCGGGCTGACTATTGAAATCTTTCCCGTTTTCCGGTTCTCAAATCCGGTATCTATCCTTTGGTTCCATATCGAGGAGATGATCCGGAAATCACTATCACCAAATCAGACGGTTGCGCTCGCTGCTCAATTAGCAGCCATTGAAGCCCGCTTAGATTCCCTATTGGCCTTGAAGGATGATGTTGCAGTGATCAAGGTTTGGATGGTTGATAAGGGACCTGAGAATGAACCCCACAGTTCATTGACAATGCAGGTTAAATACATAACAGCCACATCTTCAGAACCGATGGCTCTTTCCGGTCAGACAAGAGTTGACGCAGAACCAAAACCGGAGGATGACGAGGGACCTGAGAATGGTGAGCTGACTTACTAAACAAAGGTTACTAAGGAACTTGGGAATTGGGAACTAGCAGTACAGATGAAAGTTTTAGATTTTTCGAATTACTAATGGATCCAATACCACGAACTGGGCACGAAGATCTATCAGCAAGTCGAACTAGTGGGTGAGGTGTATTATGTAGGTTAGACAGTATACCTTGATTCCCATTCATGTGATGAGTAGCTCCAGAATCAACCACTCAGGATAAGTCACTGTCAGAGAATGTACCTGAATTGGCCGAGTTGGCTCAAGCACTAGGAGTAGTTGGTGAAGAAGTAAGCAGTTGCTTCCGGCATGTAAAATCTTCTTTCGCTGAATGTGTAGGCAGGAGCAGCTTCATAAGTATCAGTAATTTGGGTAAGAGACCAGTCAAAAGTGACCATTCGTGCTTTAGGACAGGGAGGTGGTTGAGAGCGAGCAGGACGATTGGGGCAATTGTACTTTGTGTGTCCAAACTCCTTGCAATAGTGACAAGTGATACCACCACCGTGTCTAATACCCTTTCTCTGTGTCATATGAGATCCTTGGCCTGTACCTATACTAGTAGATGTATGAATTGCAGATATGTCAGTAGGGGGTGCATCGGAACAATAAATTTCTCGAAACAGATGATAGGTGGATGCCATACAGGAAATAGCGGCAGAGTTACTCAGTAACAGTGGTCGAGCACTAGCATACTTTGGTGATAGGCCGGCAATGAACATCATGAAATCCATTTTGGTGTTACACACCTAGATCTTTAAATCAGCGGTTGGAAGAAATAGAGCACGTAGTTTAACTTGAAGCTTCGAAAAACGGGTGAAATGATCGGTGAATGACTCACCTTGTTCAGCTCTGGTGTAGGCTTGAACCAAAGAATACGCATGAGATTAAGATTCCTTCGCAGAGAAGGATGTAGACAGGTGATCCCATATTCCTTTCACCGTAGGGAAATTTTGAGCAATAGTGAGGATTTGTGGCTCCATTGCATTCCACATAACCATTTGGATCCACTATCATCAATACGCCATTCACGCGTAACTGGATCCGGGGGGTTGCTGAGTCAGATGATCCTCTTTGTCCAGACTTGCAAGACCTTTCTGAACAAATAGACTACATGAACTCCGATTATTGGAGTTGAATTTCATGAGGATACACAAAACAAAGGCAAAGTTGATAATACCAGGAGCAATCTGGTTCTCTGGAATAACTTTAGTCTTCCCGTCCCCCATCGAAAGATAACAGTATCAAACCGGAACAAGAGTCACAAACAGAACAGGAGTAAAAACGAAACAGCTTTGACGTGGATGTTAACTTCCAGGTGATAAACAATAAAGTCCGGCGGTAAACAATATTTTGCAATGAAGAACAACATATTCTTGACAATAAACAGTAACAAAAAAACGTGGTAAAACGTGCAAACAGTACCTTTGGTATTCCGGGGAAAGAAAATAGATGGTAATGGTGGCCGGCGATAGATTCCAGACAGATTCAGGTGGCAACATGCGGCGGACGGCGGTGACAGAGGAACAGGTGGTACAGGGTCAGTCGGAATTTCATGGAGTGCAGTGGTGCCGGCAGTGTAGTGTCACTCGCTGGAAAAATGGTCGGATGTGAGAACGGAGGTGGCGACACTAGGCGGCTAGTGGTGGCGTGTGACGTTGCGTCTGAAGGTGATTCGGCGCGATTTTTTCAGGGTACCTAAATCGCTGCCTTCTGAGAACGATGGTGGCGGCAATGACACGGAACGGTGTCTCGAAAAAGGATTTCGAGATAACAGCAGGATACGAGCAGGAACCGGAGACCCGAACGAGTGATGGAACAGAAACGGGACAATAGAGCTAGAGCCTTAGCTCTGATACCATGTAAACTGGTAATGATTAAACTGAAAGTGCATATTTACAAGTGATGGGATCCTCTATTTCTAGAGGTGGAAACCCGCCAGACCTGAATGGTCTAATACAAATAGGCCTAAACTAATAGTCATTTACAATTAACAATTACGAAAACATAAAATTCTCTTTATTAACGCGACAAGAACAATTCTCCAAAATGAAAAACTGCAATAGTAGACCCTTATCTCACCTGCAGCTTCACTTTTATATCCAAGACCATGCGCTCCCTTTCAGCCTGTAAGTTCACTTACAGATGTTTAAATTGAATTAAAAACAAGAGATGCCAGCATATGAATTTTTTACTAGAGGTGGCAAAATGGACAACGGGTCGGGCAAGATGGGTATCAAGTTATTTTGGTTGGGGTTGAAACAGATCGAATCGACTCAAAGGTCAAAACTCATTGGTCTACTATTTTTAATTAATAGAATATAATTACAAAAACAGTATTACTAATATAACCTTGCTCATAAAGTGAATTAAGAGATTGTATGCATTGAAAGACACTTTGAGCGACTTTCAATCGGATTGACCCGTTTCCATTTTAACAATGTTCTGGATTGCACTATCTGACTTGTTAGAGATAAGCATAACCCAAATTGACCCAATCAAGAAGTAAATGGGTCAAAACTACCACCTCTACTAATGTGATCAATAGAACTTACAGCCCTCTCTCTAGGACTAAAACTTCCTCCTTTGGAGTCTCCATTGTATATTGAAGGTGAACTGATACAAAGAAAAGCATATAAAATTTAGTAACAGAATTTATGTATGATTTCTCACTTGAATATAACTTCTTTTACCTTGGAGTATGCTTTATAGTATATTCAAGAGCTCCACTAGCTGCTGACAGTATCTGCTTCCTTTTCTCTTCTTGCTCTTCTGATCTATAGTTGGCAGGGAACCTCTCATAAGTGTGCCTGGCACCAGATCCTGAGTGACAAAAAATATGGATATAAATTAAGAAGCATGATTCTATGTGATGGTAGTTACTACCATGATATATAGTACAAAGTAGAGGTGACGACGAACAAGTCACAACAGATCTTGGTCAGAATGGGTCATTTTCAAGTACAATAATGGAAAGGGTCTCGATGATATGCGAACACTTTTTGTCCATTTTTTGTAAATAATTATGTCTTAATATTGAATAAATTTTTATCAGAAACAAGTCACAACAGATCCTAGTTTACACTTTTTGTCCATTTTTTGTTAATTCTTGTGTCGTTTATTTTTCTTTCGTTTGTGCGTGTGTGTTCGCGTGTTTCCGCTACGTACAGACTCTGATTGATAGATACCTAACAAGTGGTATCAGAGCTTCAGGCTCGTAAGGTTTTGAAGGTCTAAACTAGGTCGGGAGTTTGGTAACAGTGGGAGCACAGGACGTGTTCCGGGTACCATTCCAAAACATCGTTAGGTTTTGAAGACTGGGATTCCGAATGGTATAATCACTCCTGGATACTTGCTAAATTTAGAAAGTGTTTGTCCTCTGATGGGCTTTGGATCAGGCGTTTCAAATCAATGAGAGCCAGTTGAGATTGAGGATGGGTCTGTGGCGGTTTCAACCCGTTGGGTTGAAGCCTGGCCCTTCATGTGCTTGATGAGAGGGGTGGTTGCAACTAAGGGGATGTGACTGGACTTTGTGAAGTCTTAGCTAAATTTTTGAGAATTGAGGCTTGGAAGACTTGGATGTATATATGGCTTTTGTGGACTATGCAAAGCCTCCAAGTGGGAGATTGTTGGGTTTGTGGAGGTTTTAGCCAACCCTAACCTGATCGGGTTATTTTAGACTTGTTGCCTAAAATACGTTTTCTTATTCTCCAAGTTGTTTATCTTATAAATACCTATGATGTAATTGTAATCTTTGTAGCACCTAATAAAGATAGATCCCTAGTTGCACCCGTAGATGTAGGTCACCTTGACCAAACCACGTTAATTCTTGTGTCGTTTATTTTTTTTCGTTTGTGCGTTTGTGTTTGCGTGTTTCCGCTGCGTACCGACTCTGATTGATACCTAACAAGGCGAAGCAATGAAAATTTAAGAAGGTGTTGCTAAACATAGATTTTTTCTTTTCTCTGTAAATGTATGTATGGATGGGATATGGATAGAAGATGAAGTTATTTAAGATGGGTTACAAAGAACAACTCTATAAGGGCGTTTAGGCTGTGTTGCACTGTACAAGATACTAAAAGTGTATTTTGGTTGCCAAATGGTACAACTATAGCTGAGTTGTTGGATTGTGCACAAGATATCAAAACATTGTTGCATATTAGATTTATTATACATATTAACTTTATCATATTAGGTTTACATATCAACTCAAGCACGGAAGTTGAAGACAACTGAGATGAGGATGTAGAGGTGGATGTGTGGTTACACGAGCTTAGACAGGATAAGGAATGAGGTCTTTAGAGACATATTAGGGGTAGCACGTATCTCGGATAAAGTAAGGGAGGGGAGATTGCGATGGTTCGGGCATGTGCGGAGGAGACAATTGACGAACCAGTAAGGAGCGTGGAGACACCAGTGTTGTAAAAATCGCTAGGCGCTAGTCGGGCGGTGGGGTGGGGCCTAGGCCTAGGCGGGATTAATCGGGGCCTAGGCGGGATTAATCGGATTGGAATTTTTATATGTAAATTTCAGTTTTTTATATATATACACACATTTTTACATGTAATTTTTATAAAAATGGTCATTTTTATATATATACACACATTTTTATATGTAATTTTCATAAAAATGTTCATTTTTAAACCACACCAAAGGTTTTCGCCGGAAATTGGCCGGAAAGTTCAGGTTTTCGCCGGAAATTTCAGGTTTTCGCCGGAATCTGGCCGCCTAGGACCGCCTAGGACCGCCTAGGCCGCCTAGGACCGCCTAGGCCCAAAATTCCTCCTTAGCCGAGCGCCTAGCGATTAATCGGCGCCTAGGCGCGATTTTTACAACACTGGGAGACACTCACTGTGGAGAGGAAGAGGAGCTGAGCAGACCAAAACTGACTTGGGACGAGACGATTCGGCATGATTTGATAGACTTGCACCTCTCCGAGGACATGATCAAGTGTTCGTGGAGACGCGGGATAAAGGTTAGGGATTTCGAGGGACGAGTATAGGTTACGCCATTGGGAGGTTTCGTCGCTTGACTGCTAGTTCACTTAGGCTTCTTTTAGGTTGCCTTTAGTGTAGGTGTTAGGTTTGCCCTTGGTTGCATGTAGGCCTCTAGCCTTACAATGCCTTTAGTCTTATCTACTTTAGCCTTAGGGATTTGTATGTCATAGTTATTCTTACCTTATTATTCTTGTATATGTTATGACGGCTTGTTTCTTGGTATATGTAGTTCTTGTATGCCTTCTGTATGCCTCGCGACTTTAGATTTAGGGACTATTATGCATGTTGCTCTCTCTGTATGCCTATGGTATGAACTTCTATGCCGTGTTTTTTTATATGCTTTTGATACCGGATATTTGTTGCCTATTGCATGCATGTTTTGTAAGTTTCCCGAGTCGAGGGTCTCTCTGGGTGCAACCACTCTACCCGATGGGATAGAGTTAAGGTTTGCCCTCATCCCACTCTCCCCAAACCTTACTCTTTGAGTGGAATTTTTTTTGCTGGGTATGTTTGTTTGTTATATACACACACACGCTGATAGAATCTAGGAATTGAAAACGAAATTGTAAAGCTTGATTGCTGAATTAAACAACCCAATTCGAGATGGGGAATCTCCAATTACAAGGTAAGAACCCTAATTTTATAAAATAAACATCGACAAAAACAGAAATACATGAAACCAAATACTTAATACTAAAAATTAGTGGGAACAGTTATCCCCAGTTCCCCCCTCCTTGATTTTCGAATATCCCCGCCCCCACATATTTTTCGCTCAGAAGTGTTAATTTACATGTATTCGGCCGAAAATTTTATAGGTATTAAGTTTCGGCCCCCGCTGATAGGAAAAAAAATTATAGGATTCCGCCGCGGCCCCCCTGCGTTTTTCTTCAAGCTTCGCCACTGCTAGTCCACCCCGTTTAGCATTAACTGGATCTGGTTCGCCCCATTCTGGCCAGCAGCCGGCCGGTGAAACGACTTGTCCACAAGTCGACAATCCGATATTTGTTGACAGTTGTGCTAAGCGATAAGCCATTCAATCGTAGGCTGACCCGCTTCATGAACCAAACCTTGTGTGATAATCGATTGAAATTGAAGGTCAATTCCCCAGCCTTTCATGATAGGCATACAAGCAATATGTGTAGTGCTCAACTGATCTACACCCACCCATCTCGTATCACAAGGATTAGATGGGATCTCGAGGCCGTTTTCTGGGTAGCACCCATATTTACAACCAAAACAGTTTCGGATCCAGCGTCGTTATCATTAGATCCAAATACTCCAACTTTTCCTTCCGCAGGTCTTCTTGTTCGTCATTTTTTTCTTGATTTTCTCCTGCCGGTTTCTCATCAGTTACTTCAAAGTTCAAAATCATAGCTCTCTAGAACTCTTACAACTCCTGATACGGAACTGTCACCGGTATCGACCTCCTTGACCCGATCTGTCAAAGGACCTTGAGGTACAACCTCAGGTTTCTTGTCATCACCGAAATCACCAAAATGTGGGTGAATTTCCGAATCACCACTTTGATTGTTGCACAGGACGGATGTTCCATACATCAAACTCTTGAGCTTTGCAACATCTCCTCTCATAAAAATTAGTGGGAACAGTTATCCCCAGTTCCCCCCTCCTTGATTTTCGAATATTTTTCCCTCCACCCCGTTTCCCTCTATCCAGCAATAACCGGGTCTGGTTCGCCCCATTCTGGCCCAGCAGATCTGGGTCTGTATCACACGCACACTTACATGTGTATATATTGTAAATTTTTATGACATGTATATTTTTTTTTATCTAATCAGATTTTCATATATACTTTTTAAATTCTTTTATTACTAATATATATTTTTTTTAATTTTTCTATTTGTGCGGTTTTTTAAAGCCTTGCACCTAGGCGACAGACAGGCGAACCCTTTGCGCCTTGAATACGTCTTGCGACTTTGACTAATATGAAGGTCACATAGATACATATATAAGAAACAAATAAAACACGCAGGAGCTAAAAACTAAACAGGAAGTATTAGTATGAATAACCACTGAGAATTACCTGATATTCCAAGACCAGGGTCTGATATAGTTATAATCTCAGGCTCTGCTGAGGCTGAAAATGAGGGCAAGATAGAAAGAGGATCTTGGCCCCGTCCAATTGCATCTTGTAACTTATCAAGAAGATTATTACCATTTCCATTACAACCTAAACCTCTTTCTAAGTAATCCAAGAATCCTTGAGACTCTAGAAACTGAGTCAACTGTGCAACAACAGTAAACAAACAATTGAAAAAATGAAACTTCTACAGGGATGCAAAAACCAGTAATAGAAACTAGAGGTGGCAAGACGGGCAGAGCGAGCGGGATTCTAACGGGAGAAAACAGGCTCAGGTCAAAACAGGGGTAATTTTTGTGAAGGTCAGAATAGATTAACTCGTACTTGTTTAAAAGTAGTGCTTAAAATGTGAATACAAAAAACTATACTATTTTCATAATATGTGTTTTATATTAAGAGGTTTTATAAATTCAAAAATACACATTGGGCGACTTGCGACACATTTGGCATGTTTCCCTTTTATATTGTTCTTTCCTTTATATTTATTTTATTTACCCCTTTAAGCGCAAAGATGAAACAAAATCTGAATTCTCCATTTACAAGTGGGTTGAATTGCCACCTTTAATAGGAATGTAAAGAAATAAAAAGGAAAGGCACTTCTTTTAACCAACAACAAATGATCACTTATATAATCATGCAAAATGTCTGAATTCTAAGTGTAATTTAAGTCATTAAATTCATGTTTGTTACCATTTCATCTATTGGTTGTTGAGTTGCCCGAGAGCGCTTCTTCAAAAATGCTTGAGTGTTGAACACTTGATTTGCTGTATTTTCCTAGAAATATGATGATCATATCAAATGAGTTCCACATCTGTATAACATATGGAGTTCTTATACGAAAACAAGGTTGCATTCCTTACTATGAAGTTGCGGTAGCCTCCCAAGATTGAAGCAAAAAACTTCAGAAAAATAATCCTAAAATACAAGGGATAAAATTCTCAAACCCAAAGAATTGGCATCTATTAAATTTCATCAAACAGTCTTCTTTACTATTATGTACTACACATTTGGTTTCTTAAAGAAACATGAACATTACACTTCAAAAGCAAGTTAGTTCTTGAGCAAGCAACTAGTAAAGCAAGTTACCCTTGAAAGAAATGCCGTTTTTTCGGTAATTAAGTAAAGTATTGCAGTACTAAATGATCAGACAAGAATGGAGAAAACAATTGAGGATTATCGCTATATAATTCCAATTTATTGGGTGATCCTGGAGAACTGATGTTAAGAAACAAACTTACCAGGAATTTAGGGCTAAATCTCCTGTTTGTACTTGGGGATTCAAAAGAGTTGGCCGTTGGCCCTCTTAAAATTGGATTCGAGGAAAATGGGTCGGTATCCATGAACCTCAATCCGGGTCAGAAGGAAACCCATAACCCAAGTTAAAGAGGCGCCAAAATCTGGGACACCCACGTTCTCCACCACCTACCTGCAGTTTATTTACTATTTTCCATGTTTTTATTATTGCTTTTAATTCCATGCATTGTTTATTTGTACTTTAGCTTTCTTAGGTAGTAAGTAGTTTCTTTAATTAGCTAGAACTTAGGGACGTGGGGTGAGGCTAGTTTTTCTTCCTCTATGTACCGAATTATGTTTAATGAAAAGGTGGTTGTTCGATTTTGATAAAAAAAAAATATTATGTTGTGTTTCTCTTGCGAGAAAGCAGTCTTCTTTTCCATTGCTAGCACAAAATTGGCCTTTTGTGTGGTGTTCTTTGGATCCTATATTCAATCTAGGCGGTGCTTTTCTGTATCCTAGAGTGGGTTTAGGCAGCCCTATGGAATCAAGGAGTGGTGTTTTCTGTATCTCTCTTTTGAATTCCTAAATTTCCTGTTCGTTAATTATCTGGTGCCTATCAATTGCGTTGACTACTTTTGTGTATAGTTTGATGGAATCAATGCCACAATGGAATAAGTCACATTACAAGGAATGGGGAAGATATTTCGTAGTTACTACACATATAATGGAATGCCCATTTCCACTAAAGTCATCCCATGTGAAGGAACAGGCATTACCAATATAGACAAGCTAACCTTTGCTAAGATTCAACTACCAAATTTGCCACGGCTTCTTCTGATTTCGTGAATACTTATGATGGTAAGTTGTATAAGCAAAGTTATGGTATTGCTTGTCTTGTGTGTGAATTTGAAGGGCTTTTATGAGTAACCACTACTACTTGGCCTCTTCATATTTTTAAAAAATTTCTCATCTTAATACTTCAACTGTCATGAAAAAAGTTTAACCTTGTAAAAACTTTAAGATCGAGGAAGAAAATGTGTGGACAGTTCATATCATATTTAATTTTGTTAGGTAATCACACGCACACGCACACACAAACAGTAAACGAGAGAGAAAGACACGAAGATTTAACGTGGTTCGATCGGTATAGCCTATGTCCACGGGCTGCAACCAGGGTTTATATTTTATTAAGGTACTTAAGGAATTACAAGTACAATGATGAATATTTATAATATTAAAACTTGATCAACAAGTAAACTTGATTATGGACCTCCATAATTACCACCAAGTATACAGGCTAGGGCCGGCCCCTATTCAAGCCTCCACATTTGACAATCTCCGGTTGGAGACTTTGAAAATCTTCAAACTGCTCTCCGTCTTCACTTGTACTTCTGTAACTTCCTTTTCCACTATATGCAGACGCCTTCTCATCAATTACTCCTGAAGACCGGTTGAAGCTAGCTTAGCTTCAACTTCGGCATATCCATTGAATTCTCTGTTCCTTTGATCTTCTCGGGTTGTAACCCTCACTTATTAATCCTCTAATAAAGTGGATATCTCAACCGGATGTGTTTCGTTTTCCCATAAAACACAAGATTCTTTCCAAGATGTATGGCACTCTGATTATCACATAATAATGGACAATCTGGTTGTTTCTTATCTTCAAGAAAGTTCTTCAACCATATAAACTCTTTGATGGCTTCAGCAGCAGCCATATACTCTGCTTCTATGGTTGAAAGAGCAACACTCTTTCGAAACTTGGACATCCAACTAACTGTAGTGCCTCCCACTGAAAAAACATACCATGTAGTGCTTTTATACGACTCTTTGCATGATTGCATCTCCCAAGGTCTACATCTGTATAACCCCTCAGAACAATATCTTCCCCCTTAAAACACAATGTCAACTTCGAAGTCCCTTTCAAATACCTAAGCAACCATTTAACTGCTTCCCAATTTTCCTTCCCTGGGTTGGACATGTACCGGCTAACAACCCCCACTGCGTGTGCTATATAAGGCCTTGTGCACACCATAGCGTACATAAGAACCCAACAGCTGATGCATAAGGAACTTTAGCCATTTGAGCTATGTCTTCATCCGTCTGGGGTGACTGGGTGACTGATCTTTGGAAAGCTTGAATTAGCTTCCTGGTGGAGTACTTCTGACATTTGCATCCTTGAGGCTAAACTTTTCTAACACCTTCCCAATGTATTTCTCCTGACGTAGTGTCAAAGAACCGTCTTTATTGTTTCTGATAATACTCATCCTAAGTATTTGTTTGGCATCACCCAAGTCTATCATTTCAAATTTTTCAGACATTTGTTTCTTCAGCTTCTTGATTTCTTTAATGTTTGAGCCTGCAATCAACATATCATCCACATATAGAAGAAGGATGATGTAGGATTTCTAACTTCTTAAGGTAGCAGCAATGGTCCATTTCACATCTCTTGTACCCATTTCTTCCCATGAAGTTATAAAACTTCAGGTACCACTGTCTATGAGCTTGTTTCAGACCATACAAGCTCTTCTTCAACTTGCAAACCAGTTTTTCCTTTTCAGCAACCTGAAAACCCTCGTTGCATCATATAAATGTCTTCATCAAGATCACCGTGTAGAAAAGTTGTCTTGACATCTAGCTGCTTTAGATGCAAGTTTTCTGCTACTACAATGCTAAGTGTCAATCTGATAGTAGTCATATTAACAACAGGGGTGAATATTTTATTGCAATCAATCCCATGTTTCTGTTGAAGCCCCTTGACAACTAATCGAGCCTTGTAACGCTTGGTACCATCGTGATCGTCCTTGATTCTGAAAACCTAGGGGTGGCAATCTTGACCCATCCTTTAAAAAATGGGTTCAATTGGGCAAAAATCAATTGAATATGGGTCAATTTGAGTGACCTCAAATTAGTCAACGGGTTAATTTGGGTCACCTTAAATTAGTTAACGGGTCAATTTGGGTCACCTCAAATATTCAATGGGTTAATTTGGGTCACCTAAGTCAACGGATCAAATTGATCAAGTATTATAAAATTTTGTTAACTTAAAAATAGTGTATATGGGTCCCCCAAACTTTGTCACCCCACCCCCTGGCCCCCACCCGTGCATATTCATATGTAGCATTGAGGTTTTCCATTTTCTGTCAATAAGAGAAAATTAGCAGGTGGAGAATATCTTTGAGGAGGTGATGTGACGCTAGAGGATCTCCTGACCCAATGTGTCTCAGGAGGAACAGAAGTTGGAACTGAATCATTTTGAACTTCAACCTCTAAGCTCCTATGATCTCCCACTGTCAGGAGTATCTACTGGAGCTTCAGTTTCACCGGTTTTCTTTGTCTCTTCATTCTTGAACACAATATGTTACTTCTGTCTTTGTATAATTCAACCTCGTTAAAGGTGACATGTTTACTCCTGATTACTTTTCTGCTTTCAAAATCCCAAAGCTTGTAACCCGTGCTATCTGACAATCTGGGCCATAACCAATGAATGTGCACTTCTTCACTTTTGAATCTAGTTTATCCTTGTCGCCATCTTTCAATAAAGTGTAAGCATCACAACCAAATATTTTCAGATGTTTAAGACTTACCTCCTTCCCCTGCCATTCTTCATCTGGTATTTTGAAACCCAACGGTTGATCAAATAGGTTGCAGTGTTGACTGCATCAGCCCAGAACGTCTTTGGGAGCCTTGCATTTAACCTCATGCTCCACGCCCTTTCATTAAGCGTTTTGTTCATCTTCTCTGCAACTTCATTCTGCTAAGGAGTTCCTGGGATTGTCTTGATCATCTTGATTCCGTGTTTAGCACAATAATCAAGAAACATTGTGCTGATGTACTTACCTCCATTATCCGCACTTGACCTTCGAATTAGTTTCATTTTCATCAGCAACTTTCCACTTCTTAAAAGTATCAAATACATCAAATTTATTTTTAAGAAAATAGACCCATACCTTTCGTGTAGAGTCGTCAATGAAAGTCACGTAGTAGACTGAACCTCCCAAGGATAAGACTGATGTTGGTCTATAGACATCCGAATGGAAAAGCTCTAGCTTCTGAGCTTTAGGTGTCTTCCATGTCTTCACAAATGATACCTTTTATGTTTACCGAGAATACAAGATTCACAAAACCCAGTTTCCACTTTCTTCAAGTCTGGAATGTGCCTCTAGTTGCTAACATCTTCATCGACTCGGACCAAGTGTCACTGCATCAACTCCATCAGCAGGTAGGTATCTCCACCATGTATAATGTACCTCTTTTCGTTCTTCGAGCAACCACAAGATTTCCTTTTATGATTTTCCACTGACCACTACCAAAGAAAACAGCATGACCCTAATCATCCAGTTATCCTACTGAAATCATTCTGACATCTTTCAACGTCAAGTGTGCTCTTCAAGTTAATATCACATATCCTTGTAATATCAAGAGTTTGATCATCAGCTAAGTGAACTTTACCAAAATTACATGTTCACATATTCTTCATTGATTTTGTGCTAGAGGTAGCATAGAATGAAGCCCCTGAGTCTATAATCTAAGACTAAACATAATTTTCAACACAGCAGATGAGGGTAGCTGCCATGTTCACCTCTTTCTTTTCCTTTGCAGTTGGGGCTTTACACCGGTTCCGAAATGGCCTTTCTCTTTGTAATCCCAACATTCAATGTCTTTGCGATTCTTAGACTCCCCCTCTTCCTGGACTTTAACCTGACCCGATCACTTCCTCTTTCATACCATCTCCCCCTTCCTTCAGTAGTCAACAAGGAACTCGAAGGCTCACTAGTACTTTTCCGACTCATGTCTTCACTCAAAATTAGGTCTCGTATGCCTTCAAAAGTAAGCTTAGTAGTTCCAAACAAACTACTGACTGCTGTGACTGTACCTGCCCAACTTTCAGGCAAAGAAGAGAATAGGAGGAGAGCTTGTATCTCATCATCAAAGTTTATATCAACAGAAGTTAAACGTGATATAATCGAATTGAATTCATTAATGTGTGTAGTAACAGACATGCCTTCCTTCATCTTAGTATTGACCAACTGTCTAATGAGGAATACCTTGTTTGACGCCGATGGTTTCTCGTATATATTGGACAAGGCTTTCAATAACCTGTGTGTAGTCGTTTCCTTGACAATGTTGTACGCAACGCTCTTTGTCGGGGAAAGCCTGACTACACCCAAAGCCTGTCAATCCAATAGTTCCCACTCAACAGCAGTCATCTTTTCTAGCTTATATGTCAGTCCAAAGATCGAAAGATGTAAACTTTTATGATAAAGGAGGTCTTCAATTTGCATTCTCCAAAACCCATAATCATGTCCATTTAACTTCTAAATCTTTATCTTTCGGTCCTCTGCCATGGCAATAGAATACCAGAATGCGGCTGATCGAATTGAGATCGAAAAACAGTGAACAAACACAACAATGGCAGCGGCCTGAACTTGACGACTAATCTATTGAACACTGTTTGGGCAATCAATCTCAATTTATAGCAGCAACAAACAAATCAAATCAAAGCAGGGTTGGGCGCCCTAAATCTGATCCAAAAGGTGGCAGCAGGTAAAACTCGTTCAGCGGCGCTGAACAACAGAGATATCGGCGCAAAGGACTGCCGAAAATCTGATGCTGACAAACTCGGCGATGGCAGTGTAGAAGCAAAACAGAAATAGTCAGTCGGCGGCAAAACAGGCGACGCGAAGCGGGATGGTCGGCGGCGGCGGCAGAAATCCTAGCGGATCGGCGGCAGAACACTAGCGGCGGCCAGGATGGCAGCAATTGGAAGGTTGTTTGTGTGATGCTATCAAGAGCCTAACGCATTGATCCCATTTGTTAGGTAATCACATGCACACACAAACAGTAAACGAGAGAGAAAGACACAGATTTAACGTGGTTCGGTCGGTGTGCCATACGTCCTCAGGCTACAACTAGGGTTTATATTTTATTAAGGTGCTCAAGGAATTATAAGTACAATGATGAGTGTTTATAATACTAAAACCTAGGGTTAACAACTTATCAACAAGTAAACATGATTATGGGCCTCCATAATCACCACCGAGTAAACAGGCTATGGCCGGCCCCTATTCATGGCTTCAAGCCTCCACATTCGACATATTAGGTTAAGGTATGGTTTTGTCTTGATAAAGACCCCACAGACATCATAACTTGTGGTTCCTTATTAATCCATTTATGAGTTGACTAGCCATTAAATAAAGTTTAATTTTTTTTATTTTTTTTTTTTATTGCCATTAAATAAAGTTTCCACTTCTGTTGGACTAGAACCTCGTCTCCCATCTTCATCTTCTTTATTAATCCACCAAATCTTTCAAATTGGGAGTCTAAATTACTTAATTTTTCAAGAGAAACACATCCTTGGTGTTTATTTTCAAAGTAGTGCAGAGATTTGTGAGAAATCTGAGGTGTAAGTGACAAACCCTAGATTCTCATTTTGGGGGTTTTCACTTTTGGGTTCATTGAAGTAAAGAAGAAGCATATCCTAACCATTTTAAGGAGTAAAGATCAACTAAATCATCCTCACCGCTGCACCGTCGTCTGAAATCAGTCCCGCCGCACCGCGATTATCGCCACCGCTGCGAGTCCGATTCAAGACTGGGAGGAGACCTGCGGTATAAAACCCTAGTTCTACTGACGGTGGTACCAAGGTGGAATAGGAAGGAGTACCCTAACTTGGGCGCAATTGGGTTAGTTCGTTCCAACTCCTTTATTTCTGTCCGTTTTACCTTCTTGTTACACGAATTGCATGCTTAGGCATTCTTGGTCTGGGTTAGGAGGACCAGCAATTGTTCTTGATTCACAGGGAGAGACATACCCTGTTTTTTGTTTTGACTGTTGCATATACGTGTTGCATCTGTTTGATTAATGAGCAATTTGTCTATTCTATTTGCCTAACTGTGGTTAAAATAAAAATAAATATTCTATTTGCTTAACTGTGGTTAAAATAAAAATAAATACATCTTGTGTATTATTTCAAACATAGACGGTAGGTGGAATAATGTCTCCTTGAGATCATGTTCAGGGGAGAGGGGTGCATCTAGTGCTAACCATAAGGGGTATAGGTTACGTTTGGCATCTTGGAATGTAGGAAGCCTAACTAGTAAGTTGTTAGAGTTAGTAGACGTGCTTAGAAAACATAGGATTCAGGTAGCTTGCCTTCAGGAGACTAGGTGGAAGGGTCAAAGGGGGGGTGAGTGTAATGGCTACAAACTGTTGCATTCTGGTTGCGATGGAACAAAAAATGGGGTGGGTTTTCTAGTTGCTAAAGAACTGCACGGTAATGTGGTGGAAGTGAAAAGATATAATGATAGGATCATGGTGTTGAGAGTAGTACTTGGTGAGGAAGTTGTGGCAATTGTTAGCGCTTATGCACCACATCTAGGAGACCAAGAAAGGAGGGA
Source organism: Smallanthus sonchifolius (assembly GCA_023525975.1). NCBI lineage: Eukaryota > Viridiplantae > Streptophyta > Magnoliopsida > Asterales > Asteraceae > Smallanthus > Smallanthus sonchifolius. Next base: position 63,453,015 of record CM042037.1, on the reverse strand, counting down.
TTTTTGGGGTAGTTTAGACGGAGTAATGAGGTCATTACCTAGACAAGAGAAAATATGCTTAGGAGGTGATTTTAATGGTCACGTTGGTAAGGAGAGTGATGGTTTTCCGATGGTTCAAGGAGGTTTTGGTTATGGTGTTAGAAACGATAATGGTAGGGAGCTTCTTGACTTTGCGCTTGCGCATGATCTTGGTATTATAAACACGTTCTTTATAAAGAGGGAATCACATTTGATTACTTTTAGTAGCGGGGGGCGCAACACGCAGATCGACTATTTCCTGATGAGACAAGGGGATCGCAATTGGTGGAAGGATTGCAAGGTAATTCCAGGAGAGTCAGTAGCGACCCAACATCGTCTGTTGGTGGCCGATTTTACCTTGAGAAAAAGGGTGGCGGAGAGGAGAAGAAAAAATAAACCAAGGATCAGATGGGGGAATTTGAAGGACGAAAACATCAATTTGTTTAAAGATAAAGTCATGGCGATGAACACAAATACTAAGGATGGCGACACAAACCAGATGTGGGTAGCTATGGCAACCACTGTTACGCAGGCAGCAAAGGAAACCCTCGGAGTCACATTGGGAGCAACAAGAGGACATCAGGAGTCTTGGTGGTGGAATGAGGAGGTGCGGAGCAAGATAAAGGACAAGCAACAACGCTTTAAAGAGATGTTGCAGTGCAGTAATGGAGAGGAGATAATGACACTACGGGAGAACTATAGACAGGCAAAGAGGGAAGCTAAAAAGGCAGTGAGTGAGGCAAAGAATTTTGCCTATGAAACGATGTATAGAAAACTAGACACCAAGGAAGGGGAGCATCATATGTTTAAGATTGCCAAAAATAGGGAGCGTAGGAGACAAGATCTTGGGGTCGTGAAGTTTATCAAGGAAGATGATGGAAGAGTTTTGGTAAAGGGACAAGACATCAAGCTGAGATGGCAAAACTATTTCTACACCCTTTTCAACAGTTGTAGACCAAGTCTAGCCATAACGGAGAATCCCACTACTCAATCCAGTCAACGAAATAATTGTTATTGTCGAAATATCACACAGGAAGAAGTGAGGAGTGCTCTTAAGAAGATGGGAAGAGCTAAGGCAGTCGGTCCAGACAACATACCCATTGAAGCGTGGAAGTGTATGGGAGAGGAAGGCGTTCAGTGGTTGACAAGACTGTTCAACAATATCTTCAAAACCGGGAAGATGCCAGATCAGTGGAGGCGTAGTGTCTTAATACCCCTATATAAAAACAAAGGAGATGCTCAATGTTGTGCTAACTACAGGGGGATTAAGCTCCTATGTCATACAATGAAATTATGGGAAAGAGTTATAGATACAAGGATTAGACGACAAACCCAGGTTACAGCAAACCAATTTGGGTTCATGCCAGGCCGGTCCACTACGGAGGCGATACACATTTTAAGAAGATTAATGGAAAAGTACAGAGATAAGAAACATGATTTACATATAGTGTTCATCGATCTTGAAAAGGCGTACGATAATGTGCCTAGAAGATTGATCTGGGAAAGTCTGGAGGGAAGAGGGATCCCTAGTAAATATATTGAGGCAATTAGGGATATGTATCATGAGGCTAAGACATGCGTCCGAGCTCCCGTGGGGGATACAGACTTTTTTCCGGTGGAAGTGGGAGTTCACCAGGGGTCGGCACTAAGCCCCTTTCTCTTTGCAGTAGTTTTGGATGAGTTGTCAAAGTCGATTCAAGATGCAATTCCATGGTGCATGCTTTTTGCTGATGATATCGTGTTGATTGCAGAAAGTAAAGAGACATTGAACAACAGACTAGAGGAATGGAGAACAGTCTTAGAGCACAAAGGTTTGAAGATAAGCCGATCTAAAACCGAGTACCTTCACTGCAACTTTAGTGGTGCAAACGTCGACGAGGAGACCCAGATTTCTATTGAAGGTGGGGTTGTCCCTAAGACACTGAAGTTCAAGTATCTAGGATCTGTCATCCAGAGTAACGGGGACATCGACAATGATGTAGTCCATCGGGTGCAGGCTGGTTGGTGTAAATGGAGAGCGGCCTCAGGTGTTTTGTGCGACAAGAGGTTCCCAATAGGGTTAAAGGGTAAATTTTATAGGGTAGCAGTTCGCCCAGCGATGCTATATGAAACCGATTGTTGGGCCATCAAGAAGACACAAGCTCGAAAAATGGATGTAGCTGAGATGAGGATGTTGAGGTGGATGTGTGGACACACAAGAAAGGACCGAATAAGAAATGAAGTTGTTCGGAAGAGATTGGGAGTCACATGTATCTCAGATAAGATAAGAGAAGGAAGATTGAGATGGTTTGGACATGTCAAGAGGAGACAGAGCACAAATCCAGTGAAAACGGTGGAAACTCTCGTTGTAGAGGGGAAAAGGAGCAGGGGGAGACCGAAATTAACGTGGGATGAGAGGATTAGGCTTGATTTGCTAGATTTACACCTCTCAGAGGACATGATCAATGATAGGATTTCATGGAGACGTCGTATTAGGGTTTTAGGATGAGTGACCCGTTCTGTGGGAGAGTAGAGTTGTTTAGCAAAGATTTTGCGTATGTCTTGTTTCTTGTAGGTGTGTTGTGTTTCTTGTGACTAATATACTCTAGTCATACACTGCTAATTGTTAGATTACTGTTAGATTTATTTTACTTTATTACTCATTAATTTTATTTATATTTTTATCTTTTTCTTTCCCATGGAGCCGGGGGTCTAAACGGGAGCAGCCTCTCTATCCCTTGGGATAGGGGTAAGGTTTGCCCTCATCACACCCTCCCCAGACCCTACTAATAGCGTTAGCTATGTGTGGGATTATATTGGGTACGTTTGGTTTGGTTTGGTATGAGTTGACTAGCCAGTGTCTTTGATATCAAGACCATTCTGCAAAGTATTCAACAAAAATTCTCAAGTGCGTATAAAACTTCTGCATGTACAAGGAGATTTCTTACTTCTTAAAACCCTTCCATTAAACAAATGCTAAAATCTAGACATATTGCACAAATAATGTGACACTCGATAGCATAGTGTTCATTCTAATCTAATTAAGATTGAAGGATAGATAGAAAATTCCATCTACCGATAAGGACAGTTTGGAGACAGAATTTAATAAGTTTGATTGGAATCCAGTAAAGTAGCATTATTACCTCAGGTGAACATCATGCTCTGGTGACCAAGCCTTGCTACTAAATCTTGCATATTGTTCATAAGATTCAAGATCAACCTTCATTGAGTCTATCCAAACAACATTTGGATGCAATAACTTAAGGATCTCGTTACGTAACAAAGTCCTTTCTGGCTCTGGTAAGAGAGGAATTTCCTCTGATGTGGTGATGCAGTTGTTTTCAAGATCAACAACCACTACCTGCAATATGACAAATACCAAAAGGTCTAAGGCTAGACTATCAAATGATATATAACTAGTTTATATGAATATATGTTTTATTGAAATGGCATGCCACAGTTCAAACTTCAAAGTTTGATTCAGACGAATAATTTCATGCAAATATAATGTATATCACTAAAATTTTGGGCATGTATACATAGGGAACGCATCTCCGCACTTATCCAACGCTGAATCAAAAAATGGATCTAAAACCAATAGTTTAATCTTAAACTCGTAACTAATAATTATCAAGATATTAAGATAATCAAAAGGCTAAAACACTGGAAAGTAAATCACCTATACTTTTATGTAAAAGCATACATCTCACTAGTATTGGTATACCCAGGTTCCACAATAGACCATCTCAATAGGATTGTAGATTTATAAATATTTTCCTCTCATACATTAGTAAACATTACAAGATAATTTAAATATATAAACCCATAATTAAACTAAACATACTTCTTACAATTAATTTTTGTGGGAGGTTGTAATTATGAGGGCGTTTTCTTACTGTTTTCATGTAAAGTTGTCAATATGTATTATTATTAACTTTATCACTATGATGAGCTTGGTTACTTTTGATTAATGTTCTAAATTCGAAAAATTTTACCATCGAATTCAATCAAACCGATCACTTTTGGAGCACCCGGCAAAGTTTTATTATTATCTTGATAAGCAAGATGAGCATATAAAACATAACAGTGGTTTCATTAGATCTTGCAAAAAAAGAGAGAAAAATCTTACACCATCCATTGAGAGACCAGTAGTATCAACACCTGAATGAAGTCCCATCATATATGGTGTGGGAGCATCAATATAGTCTACTCCACTGAAAAATAACAATGGAATGTAGACATGCTTCACCACAAAAACAAACCAACATCAGATAGCAATCCAGTGAAATTTCACATAACTTGCAAACATATGATTGTTAGAGGTGTAAACGAGCCGAGCCGCTCGTGACCTACTCGAGATCGGCTCGCTAAAAGCTCGAATAGAGCCAAGCTTAAACGAGCCCGAGCTTTATATTGGGGCTCATTTAAAAAACAAGCTCAAGCCCGAGCTTCACAAGTCAAGCTTGACTAGGCTCACAAGCCTAAATGAGCTTATTATTTATATAATTTTTATTTAATATATCAAATACATATTTACATAATAATTATTATTATATATAAAAATTATGATAGAAACAATTAAATACTATATGTTATGTTATATATGAAAATTATAATAATAATAAATATAAAACAATTATAATGAATATAAAATTTAAATAACTAGTAAATAATAATTGAGCCGAGTCAAGCTTCAGCTTGAAAAATTACTCATGTGGCAAGCTCAAGCTTTAGAAATAGAGCTCTAAACGAGTCGAGCTCGAGCTCTATTAAGTTTAACCAGCTGAGCTCGAGCTTAAGGGAGCTCAGGCTCGGCTCATCTCGTTTACAGCCCTAATGATTAAATTCAAGCTCGGCTTGGCCCGGGTCGGCTCGTTTACACCCCTAATTGTGTCACTGTATTATAACATGTCCTGACATATTAGCAAAAATTTACCTGCCACCGAAACGGATAAATCAAATGGCATATAGCTTCAGAAGCAAGTGTTAGTAAAGAGTATCTGTATAAAACAAAAAATATAAAAATTATTATTACATGCATTTTTATTATAGAATCTTGCAGAATTGAAAGAATTTAATTTCACTTGATTTACAGCACTATTAAAGCTCATATAACAGACAACTAGGGCCCTAGTAAAAAATGTTTCTAACATGCTTGGTCATCCGCATAATACTACAGTTTGTAAACATAGTTGCATATGTGCAAATATCATTACCCATGCTCAATATGGGATGCTCAAAAGTGGATGTGATAACTGAGCCATTTACTTGCTCAAAAGTAGATGTGATAATTGACCCATTTACTTATCCCAACGTATATTTTGAATGCATACAACCTCCCAAATCATTAAAATAAGACGATTAGATTATAACAAAAACAACTTAAGTTCATAATTACCCATTCTTTTACCGAGAAGCATTTTAGGCCAACCAAATCCAACCAAGGGGACAAAAAATTACCCATTCTTTCACCAAAACTTGTTGTGGCCCGTTACCCAACCCGCACTACCCACCCATTTTGCCAGCTATACTATATAGTCACATTTTACTCATTGTTATGATCCATTCTCTAGCCTTGGTTCCCTGCAATCATAAACTTAAAACACATTTGGATCTACCAAGGAAACATGTTGAGTGACAAGAACATGTTTGAAATATTAGGCCAGCAAAGCTTTGCAGTGTTGACCAAAAGAAAGTAAGAACTTTGATTAAACAATGTATCAAGTGAAGAAATACTTGTTTGATCGAAGCAAAACCCTCCTCTCAATTAACACAGCAGTAAACAGTTTGATGAAATTGTCGACATCCAGGCATTGCACCAGTGGTTGAAAGGATATCTGCACTCAAGTAAATAGATAACAATTATCAAGTGTAACAGCAAATGTCTAACAAATAACTAAATTTATTTACAATCAATTACGGCAGAAATAATCCCATCCACTTACATCAGCATGTGGAAGCCCGTTCTTGGGCGGAAATTCAACTGAAAGCAAGCTATTCTCAATAGCGAAGAGAACACGTTCTTTTCCAGGAGCAGGCAAAGGTATATTGGACAAAGTATATGCAATAACATCCCATAATGGCTTGCTGCAAAAGTATTAGAACTGAATCCCTTATTATATAGAATAAAAGCAATTACCATACCTACATAGAATATACAGCACATTTTGGAAAAAGAAATAAAAATTAATAAAGCTCTAGAAAGATACCTAGAGATATGTGTTTTAAACATCATTATGTGTTATTAGATATTTGGGATCAAAATCTCATATAATCAGCTGCAATGGAATAGGTTGTAGGAGATAGTGTTTGGATGTGCTCTTTGTAGTTGAGTTCTGATCATTTATCAAACTAATAGATAAAATGACCAAAAAAGCATTTTTAGTGAGAAAAATAGAGATGTCTTGTGAAATGGGAATAAAAGTCCCTGAAATTAGCTTATCATCCCACAGATAATCAGTTTTGTTGCATGTTTTTTACTCCAAAATGATCAAATGATAAGCATACTCATTTTATCCACACAATTAAAAAACAACTGTCATGACTATAAGTTGCAATAATCAAATCCAAAGAACTCCTCGAAATAATAAACTTTATGTCCACTAATTTCATATCCAGACTCCATGAAATAGGAAACTGAGGTAATCAAAACACATATAATCAGCTGCAATGGAATAGGTTGTAAGAGATAGTGTTTGGATGTTCTCCTTGTGTTTGAGTTATGATCATTTACCAAATTAATAGATAAAATGACCAAAAAAGCATTTTTAGTGAGAAAAATAGAGATGTCTTGTGAAATGGGACTAAAAGTCAAAGTCCCTTAAATTAGCTTATCATCCCACAGATAATCAGTTTTGTTGCATCTTTTTTACTCCAAAATGATCAAATAATAAGCATACTCAGTTTATCCACACATTAAAAAACCAATTATCGTGACTTCAAGTTGCAATAATCAAATCCAAAGAACTCCTCGAAATAATAAAATTTATGTCCAATAATTTCATATCCAGACTCCATAAAATAGGAAACTGAAGTAATCAAAACAATTGTCAATGGAAACTCATATTGGTTGGATATCCTTCATTAGTATCTAATGAATGATGAATAAATGTATGCACTAGCAAGAAAGCATCTAAGAAACAAGCAAAAAAGTGATGACGTATGTGCATACAGGTGGACAAACTCCATCACAGTGAAATCACATACTCCGGTCATATCAAGTTTCGACCATTTAGAAAAATCTTACCTGCTACCGTTTTTGGAAAAACAAAGAAGATATATTTCTTCTAGTACTTCCCGAAGAATGTGAAAACTGGGAGCACGTGAAACCAGACAGATACATTTATCAGCAAATGAGTTTGCAGGAATGTGATAAGCTTCAGCAATATCCTCGCAAACAGGATCCCTAAAAGCAATGCAACTGACGTAAATTTTAGAACCATCTCCCTCTGCAACAAAACAAAATGCATCCAAGTCAAGTAGAATGGAATAAACCAAAAACCCATATCCAAAATTTCCTTATGATTTTTCATTCATCCGTGTAACATGGTTAACTTTGATGATTATGGATATTGATGGCTTGTGTGCATTGGAATAAGGAGGTACATGCCATGAATGTCACCGTCTTACTAAATCCACAACTTTATATTCTACAAGTGATTGCATACATCCATCATTCATGTTACAGAAGACACTAAAAACAGTTAACATTTGATAAGTAGTAACTGACTCACCAGTTAAAACAATAGGATAACTGCGTGGGAAAGATGAGGGGTTGCTGGAATCAAAGTCAGTTGAGTAGAATTCCACACCAGCAGGAAGAACACACTGCATTAATCAAATCAAATAATAATAATAATAATAATAAAAAGAGCATTCCCAAATCAGGAGAAATAAACAAGAGGACTTACGGTGGGAAGCTGGGGAGGTGGAGGGGGATTGAGAGTGTGAGTAGGAGGAGGGTACAGATCAAGTAGAGATGCCAAATAGAAAACCCCTGTTCCCTGGAAACCTTTTTCCCCATCTAGCGTACGAATCTCGGGTCCAATTCCACACACCACAAAGTACTCCAATAACTGGATCATTCTCTCTCTCTCTCTCCCTCTGAATTAGACGTTAGAGAGAGAAAGAGCATGCAACATAGCTATGTCGATTGATTTGATTAAAACCCTGATCGATCTAACTCTGTCAATATCTGATATGCAAGTAATTTCAATATGTTGTGGAAGTGAGATGGATCTGACGAATCAAGGTTTTTGATGATAAATAAGACACCACTCTGATGTTCTCGAATGGAAGAAGGGAAATAGGAGAAAAGAGCCGTAATCGATTCTGAGATGGTGAAGATGCGATGAGTCGTGTGAGAGGGTTACTGAATCTGAACGCTGAAGATGCACCAATCGGTAAAAGTGAATAATCCAATTATCTATAATAAATATGTTGTCAAAAATTGATTTTTTGATTTACACATTTAAAGTTTGTTTATATTTGATCATTTTCACATATATATATGTATACTAGATTAGATTCCTGTATATTATACGGGCTAAATAAATATAATTTTATATACTTAGTATTAAATATTTACATATTACATATAGCTTAAAACCAGTGTAATACACACGGAATGAAAAATATTAATATATAAAATTCTTAAATCTTTATGTGTATATTTTACAGGTGTAAAACTAAAAATGTATTACATATATTAAAGATAAAAAACAAAATTCAAAATATCTAAAAATTAATATATAATTGGGTTTCGAAAATACGTTAATTACTATTTAATATAATTTGACTTTCATTTATTATTTGATTGAAAATAAAAGTTACATAATTAGATTTAAAATTTCTTATAATAAGGGATAGTATTAAATATTTACATATTACATATAGCTTAAAACCAGTGTAATACACACGGGATGAAAAATATTAATATATAAAATTCTTAAATCTTTATGTGTATATTTTACAGGTGTAAAACTAAAAATGTATTACATATACTAAAGATAAAAAACAAAATTCAAAATATCTAAAAATTAATATATAATTGGGTTTCGAAAATACGTTAATTACTATTTAATGTAATTTGACTTTCATTTATTATTTGATTGAAAATAAAAGTTACATAATTAGATTTAAAATTTCTTATAATAAGGGATAATTTAAAATAAATATATTTTATTAGTATAATTAGTATTTTCTTTAAAAAATATATTATTATTAAAAGATAGAGGTGTATTTAATAAGAGAGAGAGACGGAAAAAAATGATGAGAATTAATACGGAGGCGACACGTGGCATGAAAAAATTTTATTTATTAGATAGTATAGATATATATATATAGGGGACGGTTCCACTAACAAATGGTTTTTCGCTAAAAACTCATAAGAAGTGGGTCAACGAACTCCGATTGAGCTCATTCCAGCGGCGTTGGAACCGTCTTATCGAACCCTAACCCGGACCCAAAAACCTAAACCCCCCTCCACCCGCACCCCCAAAAACCTAACCCCTCCCCATCCAACCATACCCCGAAAAGCCTAAAACCACCACCCCACCCCCCAAAAACCTAAAACCCCCCACCCCACCCTCCCAAAAACCTAAACCCACCCCCACCCACCCCAAAAAAAACCTAAACCATAAAATTTAAACCCTAAGGCTAAAACCCTAAAATTCAAACGTAAAATCTAAACCTTAAAAGCTAAACCCTAAAAGCTAAGATGGTAGAGTTCGACGAGACGGTTCCAACGCCGCTAAATCGGAGTTCGTTTGATATCGTTTCTTAAGGTTTTTGTCATTTCTTAGATTTCTTAGCGAAAAACTAATTTTTATTTGATACTCCCCATATATATATATATATATATAGGGTGAGGTTCAAATGCTAACCAATATTTATGTGATAACCATGATAACCACTCTCAAATATAGTGGTATGTATATGTAACAATTATCATTATGTTAATGTTACATATATGTAAACACTATGTGTCACGTATATGTAACATTATTTGGTACGTATACGTAAGACTCATCATTTCCGTATTTACGTTCAAAATATTTATTCAAGATACTTAAATACTATTTTAACAATTAAAAGAAAAAATATTTTATAAATTATGTGATTGTTTTACAGTGGTTAGCACGGTTATCACATAAAAAGTTGATTAGTATTTGAACCCTTCCCTATATATATATATATATATATATATATATATATATATATATATATATATATAGGAAGTGTAGGAAGTGTTTTGAACCATTAGATTAAATGATCAACGGATCAAAACATGCGATGGTGTTTTTTTAATTAGGTCCAATTTTTTTCAGCGCACGAGGGTAATATAGTAAATGCCAACATACGAAATATTTTCAAACGTCAGAGAAATCCAAAAAATCACCCTAACCGTTCTGTCGATTTCACGATTCAAATCTTATTCGAAAACAATGGCGTCTGATGATCATTACAAGTTAACATATAAAAGTAAGAAACATTTCAGTGAAATGCAAAATTATTAAGTAATAGCGTTTGTAATTTTGTGTTTTAACTAATTCAAGAACACCTAATCGTAAGAAAGACGGAAAATCGAATGTTTCTTCAAGCTCGAAAAAAGGTAAACGACTACAACTAAATGGCGTTTGCAATTAATTAGATATTTTGAACGAAATTATGGTATCACTGACATATAACTTCAGTAAATTATGGTCTATTTAGTTTCATAACATGCAGTTTACCATTTGGGGGTTTTCTGTTGTATAGTGTTTACACAAATAGGTATTTAGTGTTTTCCATTAGAATGTTTAAGTCAAAATGTTATCTAGAAGTATTATGGTGTTTATGTGTGTTAAGTTTGTTGTTTTAAAGATATGGCGTATATTGTTCAGTGTTTCTGATGTATGGTGTTTAAAATGTACTTTGTTTATGATGAATGATGTTTATATTGTTCAGTGTTTCTGATGCATGGTATTTAAAATGTAAATTGTTTCTGATGTTTGGTGTTTAAAATGTACTTTGTTTCTGATGTATGGTGTTTATACTGTTCGGTGTTTCTGATGCATGGTGTTTATAATATAATTTGTTTCGAATGTTAGTGTTTATACTGTTCAGTGTTTCTGATGCATGGTGTTTAAAACGTAATTTGTCTCTAATGTTTGGTGTTTAAAATGTACTTTGTTTCCGATGTATGGTGTTTATACTGTTTAGTGTTTCTGATGTATGGTGTTTAAAATGTTCTGTGTTTCTGATGTTTAAAATGTTTGGTGTTTAAAATGTAATTTATCTCTGATGTTTGGTGTTTATACTTTTTAGTGTCTCTGATTTATGGTGTTTATGAATTATGATGTTTCTGATGTATGGTGTTTCTGATGGTGTTTATATGTTTCTGATGTATGGTGTTTATTTTGTTCTGAGTTTCTGATGTATGGTGTTTATATGTTTTTAATGTATGGTGTTTATAAAAATTAAATTGTATGCAGGGAAAAGGAAAAGTTATAGAATATCTTTGCGAACTTCATTTAGCAAATTCACAAACGACCAAGAAACACCAATTATTTTGGACGAAGAGGAAATAGAAGAAATGGAGCATCCAGGTTAATATATATGCACTTTATCAGTTACATTATGATATAGAGGTAAATAATAGGGTATGTTTATGTTTGTTGTGATAAACAGTTGGGGAAATTAATGAACCACCAAGAAAGAAACTGAAATTGAAATTAAAAAGGGTTGTGGTTGAAGAAGAAAATGAGATATGTTTACCAACTAGCAAGAAATTGAAATTGAAACTACCAAAGGCTGTTTCCAAAAAAACACCAAAGGCTTCTATTCAACCCGAATTTGCACGTGGAAAAAAGGCGAAAATGCAGCATGAAGAAAGAGATGATGATGATGACTTTGTGACGCCACTACCACCAAAAACCATATCAAAGACACCACAACAAAAAAGGACACATAAAGAAATCTCTAGAAGTAAGAGTGGTAAACAACTAGAAGCACAAGTTGAGAATCAATATTATGAGTTCACTGGTAGTAAAATATTACCAAGAATAGCTCCGTCAAACCTAATCAACTGGTTTGCAACTTTTAACGATGATCAAAAGAGAACGGTCAATGAAATGGGATTTGAACCAGTTTTAAACCTAAATTAGACAGTATCCCAACAGAACTTGCATTCTGGATGATTCAAAACTACAACGCAGATACAAGCACATTAAATGTTGGGAAACGTCTTATTCAGATAACACCAGAAGTTATGCACAAAGTTATGGGAATACCACTTGGTACTATACCCATACAGGAAAAGAGACCCGGTGGTAAGGATACAGTTGTGGCGGAATGGAGAAGTTTCTACAAAAAAACACATGGATAAAAAGACTTTTTGTACTTAAATTTTTTAGAAGGGGGTTGAAATGCAAGAATCGGGAAGAAAGTTCATTTTGGAATTTTTTGGTTGGATTTTTCACTGTTTTTGGGGAAACCAATAAGAATAGTGTGGTAAACCAAGGTTTTTTAACATCTGTTAAAAAAAACTCAATATATTAAAGAACTGAAATTGTCACACCCCGGCCGGCGGCGGATTAAACGTCGGGGCTGACGCGGTTGTTCATAAGCACATGATCATCTATTAAATATGATAATATTTATTATTCAAATTAAAAGCATCCTTTACATAGGAAAATGAAACGTTCAAAACATAAATTAAATTAAACTAGGTCCAAGTCCTAGGTGAGCAAGTAGTCCTCAAACAGGTGCACCTGAAACATGTAAGTAACTGTCAACTACAAGTAGTTGGTGAGATACATAGGTTTTGACACCAAAAGAGTTAGTATAGATTGCAATTCAATATGTTCAAAGCATGTCTAAAGCATATATGTGAAAGCACACAAGGTTCCAAGCGTACAATTCAAGCCTGATAATAGAAAACTAGATACGCAATCCCACTGATTGCCATTTTAAAAAAAGGGAGCAAGCGGATACTCCAAGTTATAGTTGATACCCAACAAAACCCGCCAAGGTCTTGTGGTAAGTTATAGGTTCAGTTTCCCATATCAATGATCATGTTAGGTACTACCTTAGGCTTGGACTGCAAGTTAATGAATGTACTGGCATGAAACACATGCAATGGTCACCAAGTAGTTCAAATATAAAGCATAAAGATCAAGCACAAGAACATAGATATTGAATTTGGTTAAATAGATAAAGTTGACGACATGTTCCACCCCAAAAGTAAAAACAGTAAAAAGGGGCTATGTAAACTCACATGGGATTGGTAGCTTGAAATCACAAGTACGGGTAGTTCCACAAGTTGTTTAGCTAACCACAAGATTATCCTATGTTTGCATTTATATATGTATCAATGATATGCTCAAAATATTTAAGTAGTAAGGGTTGAGCTAGGTTGAACGTATCTATTTATTGTGAATAATGTATTTGTTTAATAAGAAACTAATATGTTTATTTAATAACGAAAATAATATGATCGTTAATAAAGGGTTGAATACGAGTTTATATATATATATATATATATATATATACGAATAATTATTTTGTTTACAAAATAATGAATAAGTATTTAAATAATATTTACTTGAATATATACGTATTTAGATTAATAGTTTATACATTTTAAATTAATTAATTAGTTAAATGGACAATAAAAGAACATAGATTATACTAAATAATTGTGTATTAAAAGTAGTTAATAATTGTTTTTAATTAAAACGATTATATAGTTTCTTAATTAGTTTTTAATTCTCTAAAACTATTAAATAATTATTTAGGATTAATAATTTGGTTCATAAAAATATTCCGAGTCTCGGGAGTTTTATAAAACAATTTTTGTAAGAAAAATGAAGTTGAAATTCGGTTTAAAATCACTAAAAAAAAACATTGCAGACCACAGGACTCGAACCTTGGTCTTTTGGGAAGCAACCAGACACGTAAACCACTAGACCAGTCGCCTGGTAGTGGTTTAGAGGTGGGTTTAAACGGTTTTAACAGATGACCAGAAGGAGGTCGGGTTCCATGCGCGCAAAAGGAGAAAAATGAGGTGTGGGACTGGGATCGAACCCGCGACCTCATCCCTATGGGACACACGCTGTAACCAGTGGACCTGGGGTCGAGTTTTAGTTACTTTCAGACTCGAATTGCTTTTATCCCCCACGCCTGGTTCATCTTCTTCCCCAAACATCCCCATTCGAACCCTAGTTCCAATCCCTCCCGATTCGTATCCGATCGAACCCGAAAACATGGGGCTTTCAATCTTTACATAAAACCGAAACTAAGGACTCTAATTTTACCTCGAATGGTTAGCTATGGAGGGGGAACGGGACCGAGGCCGACTTCGGATTTCCTTGAGCTCGTCGGAGTTCTAGAGGAGCAATGCAACGAATACAAAGGTGTAGAAGGTTTGTGGCATCTGTAGTGGAGGTGTGGGTTCATTTTTATAGGCCAATTCCACGTTTAATGTCCGAATTGAAGTCGCGATTTGTTAAGGACGGTTACGAGTCGTTTGGACTCACTTTCATTGATTTCTGTTGTAATTGATCCGTTATAGGTGATTAGAACGGTCGTATGATCGATTATACACGTTTACACGAAGTTAAAACTCACGAATTTGATTAATCTTGCACGAATTTGAGAGGTTTGAGTTTGGTTTGACTTTCAAAAGTCAAACCTGCGTTATTTTGTTAAAAAAAGAAAAGGGTTAAAATTGAGGGTTCAATGTATTCAAGGAGGCTCATTGTGATCAAAGGGGGGTTCTACCCAAGTTCATTTGTTTTAAATCCTTTGTGTTTATTTTATAAAATTTATGAAATTAAACTACAAGTTTGAAAGGTTTTATATAACCACAAGTTCGAGATGTCTTATATAACTTTGTTAAACACATTTTTTTGACTAACTAATTATTCATGTGATACGTACGTATATATAGGAAATGTAAAATATGTATGTATTTGAATAAATATCTCACATATTTATATACTGATATAAAAGAGTTGAACTTTAAATGAATAGTTCTTTTTTTTTAAATGTACTTTGTCATGCATTTATATCTAACCATATTATGTGCATCATTATGAATCTAAATTCCTTAATTAAATGAAATAAAGATGGGCAAATAATTGTGTAAGTATATATATAGATATATATTTATTTATATAGGTTTAGTAATAGCTTAACATATTCCTATGCATTAAAACATATAACCCAAATTAGTTATTTGTTATTAATAAATTTGAATTAATTGTACTAAATGTATGTATGGGCACTCATGTGATGTAATGGATGAATAGGAAAATTTTATTGATAAAAGGATTACAATTGCCGGATAATATAGATGTCGGAATTTCTTGGGGATTACAGAAATGGTGTGAATACATGATCAAATGCTTGAACAAAAGTACAGCAGCATGGAATCCAAGCACTCATTTCAATGGTCCATTGGCGTTGCTCGCGGTATGTTTAAAAAGCTTATACTAAATGTATAAAACACAAATAAACACCATTAACTAACATTGTCTTTTTCATTATTGCAGCTTGTAGTGGTGAATGATATAAATGAAAGAGCAAAGAGGAAAAGTGAGCATTATACAGTTGAATGGGTTTGTAAAACACATCTGAAGAACATTGAAAACTATATGAAACCTGGAAGCAAAACAAAACTGGAGAAAAAACAAAAAGGCATGAAAAATAAAACCAAAAAAACAAAGGCTAGTACAAAATTAGAAGAAAATCATGAATCAAACACCAAACAATTAGTGGTTTTAGAAGAAGATGATGGGTATGATACTGAAGAAGAAGAATATTTGGCAATTTGTAATGAATATAAGGAGAACGAAGAAAATGATTTCATGATATCAGAATCTGGAAACCACTTGATTTTACCTGTAGTTTCACAAGTTTGGATAAACCATTGCACACCTCCTGAAGATGATGATAAACATATCAAAGAACAGGTAAGTAATTTTATATATCTTTTGGACAATTTACACTATGCAATTGTAGTGATGATGCAAAAGTAAAATGATTTTTTCAGTTTGATGCACATGAAGAAACAAAAAATGTAGTTGATAAGATTGAAGAGGATAATGTTTCCTCAGAGGCAACAAAAATAGACCATGAAGAAGAACATAATCTATATGAAAATTTAATTCATGAGGAATCATCACCAGAGGTATAGTTGATAAAAAAAACACCATGAACACCATTTGTAATAAAGTAATCCAAATAAATAATTAAGGATACAAAACTGCAGGCATTAAACCTTCAAATGGTTATTGTGAAAGATAAAAACCATGTTGTTGATAAGAATGAAGATTGTGAATTCGACACCGAAGAGGTAAAAAATTACTATACGTATTACATTTATACAAAGTTAATAAATACCATACTCAACTATTTTTTTTTTAAAACAGAAAAGGACATGTTTACTATCTACTGCATTAGTGGAATATGAAGAATGTTTCAATAGGGTTCACAAATTAGTTTCAAAGGCTGTGGAAGAATACCCTAACAATAACATGTTAGAACAGAAGGAAAATGAGTGGAATATTCTACTTAAAAAAACATACGATTTTTGTGTTACGTTTATGGAGCATATAAATAGTAAAGGTGGAAGGAAAATGGAAGATGGAGGTGAAAAAAACACCATGAAAAATGCAGAAGTTGTGGAGTTAGAGGTAAACATTAAGAACTTGGAATATTAGATTAAAACTTTAAAAGACGAGGTGGAAGCATCAAAATTGAGAGAAACAACATTGGAGAAGGAAAACACATACATAAAATCGGAGCGTGACATGGCAATGCAGCGTAATGAAGATTTGGAGAATATGTTGAAGCAGCTAAAGCTTGAAAGAGAGCTTGTAAAGGATATTAAAAATTTGTGTAATGATGAATTGGAAACGAAATCAGTGAAGAAAGATGATGAAAAACATATTGAAGAATGGAATTTCATTTATAAGATCAATCGTTTTTGCATGAAAAGGAGAAATGGGAGCATTTTTTATTTGAATAGTATTAAGGAAGTGTTGGATCTTCCAATTGGAGATTTAAAACAGATGATACATTCGAAAGAGGATGGAAAAGATATATCAAGCAAAGAAAGACATACCATATTATGTATGAACAAGTTCATTTTCAATGATGAAAAGATGCACCCTCATTATGACCAGACACCAAATAATGACACATTAGGAAAATGTGGTGAGATCCAGACATAAAAAAAATTACTTCACAGAAATCACATGAAGGAAGCCTTGATGATGAGCCGGTATATGATGAAACACCACAAACAATTTCATCAATTATCAATAAGGGTGCAAAGTTGGATTCAAAACAATGTAATGAATAGAAGGTTGAAGGTAAAATATTTGGGAAAATGTCATTTTACCCACCATCATTTAAAATGATCAACTAACACCAGAAGGAAACAAAGAAGCTGAACCAATGCATAATCAAACAGAAGAAGACAGTGGAGAAGTTGATATAAACAAATTGATAAAAGAAAACAACATTTTGGATGCAGAATCTGAAAAAACACTAGTTGGATCTAGAATAGGTGTATCAAATGTTCAATCTCCATTAAATTTATAGATTTAACATGATAAATATTGTAGAAACAAAGACTGATGACTATAAAATTCTTTAAGTACAAATGCAGCTGATCTCAGAGTTTGCTACTGACCAACAAACTGCTGCGGACAAGCTTATCTGCTGCGGATACATGTTCTCCTGCTGAAGAACAAATCTGTTGCGGATAGCCTTATCTACTGAAGACCCATGTTGCTGCTGATAGGCTTATCAGCAGCATCATTCTCATTCTTGCTGCTGATAGCTATGTTCCTTGAAGACAAATCGTTGCAACTGACTATCCATGCCAAGCGTCACTGACAACTTTCTGCAAAAGCAACTGACACACTCAAAGCAGAAGGAACCTCAATGGCACAACCAATAAAACCCAGCAATGCTCTTCTCCAGACATGCAAGCAATGATGCATAAAGAAGACGCTTCAATAAAGTTAGCTAGTTTAGCTTTAACGTGTAAAATTAGTTTTTGTATAAAAGATCAACGGTCTGTGTTCGATCTGATCCTTAGAATCAAGGGTCTGTCTTGATTCTAAGTTAGTATAAATACTGTGTAAACACTTCATTGTAAGTGTGCTTTTGAATTAGAGTTTTCACTTGTAATCGTTTATTCTCAAAGCTTAATACAACAGTGTTCTTATCAGTATTCTTTCTGTCTACTCGATTGTAATTGTGTAGTTGTTATTGTTTCCGCCAATCTCAACTAAGAACAGAACCATCTTGTAATTTCACGATCCTACAAGTGGTATCAGAGCTTTGGCTCAGATTAAACAAACTAACACTTGTTTAATCACTTCTGGTTATATTCTAAACTATCTATCTTTCATCAAGTCACCAAGAACAAAAATGGCACAAAACAACGGGTTTTAAGACATTGGCAGCATCATCCGACCACCAAGAACTACCAGTCAGCAATCAAGCTCTAATGGCAGACACTACAGAGATATCACCTCAGGTATTTGAACATCTTTGCTCTCAAGCCTATATTGATAAAGTTTTGGGTTATAGAAAGCACAACCAAAACCTTATAGATCAAAATGAAGAGTTTCATCAGATGAAATCTGAGTTCAAAAAGGTTGAAAATACTTATAAAGAAAAGATTAACTGCCTTAAGAAAGAGATTTCATCGCTAAAACACGAACAAACCAATCTTGAAACTCAGATTGATGATCTACTAGTCAAACTAAAAGCTACTAGAGCTGAACTAGCAGAACAGAAAGTTCATATTGAAAAATATGAATTTTCCTCCAAAAAGTTACAAAGACTTTTGGATATTCAAGTCCATGAGAAAGTAAAAACTGGACTTGGGTATAACAATGATCAGTACAATGCTGTTCCTCCTCCCGCTGACTATATTACCATATACGAACCAAGCTTCAATGTTGAAAATCTTGACACTGCAAACCGAAATCTTGATCCTTCAACGGATGAACCTCTCATCGAAGACTGCATTACCTCATTGGAATCTGAGTCAACTCACTCAGACCATGATGAAACCAGTGCAGTCCCATCTGAAGCTGTTCTGAATAGAGATGCAGTTCCGGCTGATCCTCCAGCTGTCATAGCCCCTGTACCATTCAAACAGATCAAGATCAGCTATCCTCCATATGGAAGCAAGCTAGAAAAGGGACAGACATCAGAACCCACAAACCCCAAGCCTCAGTTCACGCCAATCACAAAGAGAAAGGTAATTGATGTATGTCGTAAGCCTGAAGAAAAAGGTCCATATGTTCAAAGGACCTTAGAAGAAGCCACCTTTGAACATAACAAAGCTCATCCATGGAACTTCACGGATCTGTTCCAAAGAAAGGACTATGTCTACCTTTCAAAGGACAAACTAGCAAAATCATGCT
Organism: Smallanthus sonchifolius; assembly: GCA_023525975.1. Classification (NCBI taxonomy): domain Eukaryota; kingdom Viridiplantae; phylum Streptophyta; class Magnoliopsida; order Asterales; family Asteraceae; genus Smallanthus; species Smallanthus sonchifolius. The sequence goes on along the minus strand of CM042037.1, from coordinate 63,433,582 downwards.
TTGTGTGTGGCAGATATAACCACACGGACAGCACCTGCTTTCATTACCTGGAATATCAAAGACATTCAAAGCAGCATGCTTTTGAAAAGACTAACAAAAATAAGAAGGTAAGAAGCTACGAAGACAAAGCAACAAAGTTCAGAAAGTCTCTATCTCCCTCAAAAGTGAAGCTGCCTAGATCTCAACAAACTTGCATCATTTGTGGTGAAACAGACCACTTTGCTGCAAACTGTAAGTTTAACCCATTCAACCAGATCCTTAATCAAGCTCCTCAAAGACAAAGGGTAAAGAAAGATCAGCATACATCGGCTGTTAGTCCAGTTCAGCCCAAGAAAACAAAGCAGAAGCTTTCAGCAGCAACCAAGTCTGCTGCTGATAAGCTAAAATCCTTCGCAGCAAAACCTGCTGCTGATAAGGCAAAGACATCAGCAGCAAAAGTGCCCACTGCTGATAAGGCAAAATCCAAGGCAAAGCCTACAGTAGCAAAGAATGTTGATACTTCAACAAAGCTGTCAGCAGCAGGATCCACTGTTAACAAGCCAGAAACATCAGTAGCAAAATCTGCTGCTGATAGTGTGAGGAAAACTAGAAAAACACCAATAAGACAATGGAAAGCCAAATCATCCTCAAGCACTGTCATTGGTTCCATTGGCTGCAAACATACTGAAAATGATAAACTAACAACCATCTTTTTCAAGTCTGCAGACTCTTGGGTTCATCCTACTAATTAGAAATATATCATGTGCATGGACAGCCAGGTCACAAGAATAACACCTGGGTGGTAGACAGTAGGTGTTCCAGGCACATGACAGGCAACAGATCCATCCTCTCAAACTTCAGACATTTCAATGGAGGATATGTTGCCTTTGGAAGTGACTCAAAGGGAGGATCCATCACTGGACAAGGAACTGTGTCCAACGAAAGAATGAGCATTGACAAGGTCAACTATGTTAAAGAATTGGACTTCAATCTCATGAGTGTTTCCCAAGTCTGCGACCAAAAGCATTGGATGCTCTTCACAGATAAAGAATGTTTTGTACTGACTCCAGGCTTATCCATACCTCCTCCTGAAAGCATTCTATTAACTGCTGAGAGAAAAGAAAATCTCTATGTGCTGGACATGAATGAAGTCACTCCATCTGGGAGTGTTTCCTGCTTTCTATCAAAGGCATCAGTTGATGAATCAGCTCTCTGGCATAGGAGATTAAGCCACGTTAATATCAAAACTATCAACAAATTGGTGAAGAATAATCTTGTCAGAGGGATTCCTGACAAAGAATTTCAGCTGGAAGACCACTACATTGCATGCTTAAAGGGGAAACAACACAAAAGCTCTCACAAGCCCAAGACCTTGAATACAAATGACACTCCACTACAACTGCTGCATATGGATCTCTTTGGTCCTACAAATGTCATGTCAATGGGCAAGAAGTCGTACTGTCTGGTGATAACTGATGACTACACCAGATTCTCATGGGTATACTTCTTGAGAACTAAAGATGAAACTGCTGAAATTCTCAAATCCTACATTCTCAGGGTAGAGAATCAAAGCAATCAAAAGGTGAAGATCATAAGGTGTGATCAAGGCACAGAATTCAAGAATCACACCTTGAACTCTTTCTGTGAAAGCAAGGGGATAGAAAGACAATACAGCGCTCCAAGAACTCCTCAACAAAATGGAGTTGCTGAAAGAAGAAACAGAACTCTTATAGAGTCAGCAAGATCTATGTTGGCTGACTCAAAACTGCCACTCACATTCTGGGCAGAAGCAGTTAGCACAGCCTATTATGTACAAAATCGAGTTCTAATTGTCAAACCTCACAACAAAACACCCTATGAACTTTGGTTTCAAAGAATTCCCTATATTAGGTTCCTAAAACCTTTTGGGTATCCATGCACCATTCTCATCACACATGGGATTCTTCCTAAGTTTGGTGCCAAATCTAATGAAGGATATTTCGTAGGCTATTCCTCTCAATCAAAGGCCTATCGAGTATTCAATTCAAGAACAAGAATTGTTGAAGAATCAGCAAATGTGGAATGCAGAGAACACATTGTGTGTGAGCAGGGAAGAAGACCAAACTGGCTCTTTGACATAGACTCTTTCTCCCAAATATTTGAGCCTCTCACCTTCTCTAATATGGAGTCTACATCTACAAAATCTCCTGCCTCCACTTCATCCACTGACTACAGAATGGATTTTCCCAAATCTTCTCTCAGTCTGAGAAAACCATCAGTCGATCCTCCAGCAGTTGTGGAAGCAATTGAAGCAAGTGAAGCAGGAACAAGACTATCTGACGTAACAAGCAGCAGTCTGTCTGATACTAAAAATCTAAATGGAGACTCTTCAGTAAATGTTGTAACTGCTGATAGTGCTATTGCTGAAAATATTGAACTCGACAATGCTGTTGAAGACTCTTCCACCTTGAATGAAGAGTCCCCTGATCAAAATCAAAGCAATCTGGAAGAAGGGATACAGCTGGAGGTGGTACCAGCACAGAGGATCCACAAAGAACATCCTCACGAGAATATTATTGTCCAAATACACCAAGGAGTTCTCACAAGAAGCAAATCTCATGAGGCCAATATATATGTTTCCTATCTCAGGTGGAACCCAAGAAGATAGATGAAGCACTCAAACACAGCAGTTGGATTGAAGCAATGCAGGAAGAATTGCTGCAATTCAAGAGGCAGGATGTCTGGAAACTTGTTGATCTTCCACCAGGCAAATATGCCATCGGCACATGATGGGTTTTCAGGAACAAGCAAGACGAGAGAGGCATTGTAGTAAAAAACAAAGCCAGACTTGTAGCTCAGGGCTACACTCAAGAAGAAGGAATTGACTATGATGAAGTCTTTGCTCCTGTTGCCAGACTGGAGGCCATCAGAATCTTCCTGGCATATGCTGCATCCAAGAATTTCACTGTCTATCAAATGGATGTAAAAAGTGCCTTTCTGTATGGGAAGATTGGTGAGGAAGTATACGTCAAACAGCCTCCAGGCTTTATAGATCCTGCACATCCTACTCAAGTGTTCAAACTAGACAAAGCTCTATATGGCCTACATCAGGCACCAAGGGCCTGGTATGAAACCTTATCAGGATATCTACTAAGCAACAATTTCAGAAGAGGTGCCATAGACCAGACCTTGTAAAGATGAAGGGGGAGAAATCTTACTAGTTCAAATTTATGTTGATGATATCATCTTTGGATCAACAAGGAAACAGCTGTGCAAAGACTTTGAGATTCTGATGCACTTAAAGTTTGAAATGAGTTCAATGGGTGAACTAAATTTCTTATTGGGTTTACAAGTCAAACAAGTCCCAAATGGAATCTTCATCAGCCAAACCAAATATGTAAAAAGCATTTTGGAAAAATTCAAAATGGCTGACTGCTCTGCTGCAAGAACCCCTATGCAAGTTCGTCATCAACTGACTCCAGACAAAGATGGCCAAGATACTGATCAACATCAGTACCATGCAATGATAGGGTCTCTCATGTATCTCACTGCCTCAAGGCCAGATATTATGTTTGCAGTATGTCTCTATGCAAGATTTCAAGCAGCTCCAAAAGCTTCACATCTTCAGGCTGTCAAGAGAATCTTTAGATACCTAAAGGATGCCTCAAGACTTGGACTATGGTACTCAAAAAATGACATGTTTAATCTATATGCATACACTGACAGTGATTATGGGGGATGCAACTTGGACAAAAAGTCCACTTCAGGGGGATGTCAGTTTCTGGGAGGGAGGTTGATTTCATGGCAGTGCAAGAAGCAAACATGTGTTTCAACTTCTACAGCTGAAGCAGAATACATTGCAGCTTCAAGTTGCTGTGCACAAGTCATTTGGATACAAAATCAAATGTTGGACTATGGGATGAGTTTTATGGCAACTCCAATTCACATTGACAACATGAGTGCTATCTCAATCACAAACAATCCGGTGAAGCACTCAATGACAAAGCACATTGACATCAGGTATCATTTCATAAGAGATCAAGCTGAGAAAAAGAGGATTATTCTAACCAAAGTTCATACAAATGAGCAATATGCTGATTTGTTTACAAAACCTTTTGATGAAGCCAGATTTAAATATTTAGTTGAATCCATTGGTATGATGAACTTTGATTAAAATCTTTCTCTAAAATTTTTTATTTAAACTGTGCTTTGTCTTATGTTGTAAATAAAAGCTACAAGTCAGCATCATTTTTGTCCTTTCCACGGCTGACAGGTTTAATCATCAGAAGCAAAGGATTTGTCACTGACTGCCTTAAGTTATCAGCAGGAACAAGTTTCCTGCGGATAGCTTTAAAGCCATCAGTAGCAACATCCTTGCTACAGATCACTGAATCCATCAGCAGCAATTGAGTTGCTGCTGACAGACTTAACCTTCCGCAGCAACCAAGCTTGCAGCGGACAGGCCTTTCCATCCACAACAACCAAGTTTGCTGCTGATGGGTAAATTAAAGTCCAAATTAACCTTTACCCGCTATAAAAGAAATCAACGTCAGTCTTTACCATGACTGCCTCGGTGCATTACAGCTGTAACAATAAAAGGTAAATAAGGTTGTACGGTACAAGTCATTTTGCTTTTTCTCACCTCTGCCGTTATTAAAACAAAATCAAATTTCCTTATCACCTCTTCACCTTCCTCCATAAACCAACATCATTTTCTCATGGAAGTCCCCACCAACCTCCACCCACCAGCATCACTTTCTCACAAGTCCCAACAAACCCTCATCCACCAGCCTTCAAACCTTCCCTCCATGGAAGTATCTCTGTCACACTCTTCTCCAATGCATATCTCAGAAGAAAAGCAGATGGCATCACGTAAGCTCCGCTCTTGCCACCACAGAGAAGAAGGACAAGGTGGAGAGTTGACTCCTTCTGGATGTTGTAATCGGCTAAGGCTCTACCGTCCTCGAGCTGTTTTCCGGCGAAGATTAGACGCTGCTGGTCTGACGGGATGCCTTCCTTTTCCTGGATCTTTGCCTTCACGTTGTCGATTGTGTCAAAGGATTCGACCTCAAACGTGACCGTCTTACCAGTTAGGGTTTTCACGAAGATCTGCATTTTCGCCGATTTGGAGTGATAAGATGAAGCTATTTCCAAAAAGGTACTCAGGGGTCAATGTTCCATTGTGATCTACAATGCCGAACATACAAAGTACCCCGGGTGACAGTTCAGTAATCCTAGCTGATACTGATCTCACACCCTCCACCTCACAACCTGAACAACAGTCTGCTTCTACCATTCGAACCCATGTGCATACCACTAAGGAGGCACAGGTACAAAGAAATCACTTCACCTCTTTTGTATGTTATCATTCAACCGGAATACAGGGCCCCGGTTGCGACGACTAGGAAAAGGGGCAATGAATCTCCTTCTTTTCTTGCCTCAAAGGCCCAAACCCAACCTAACAGCCCTCACTCAGAATCACAACATTCTGGTGAGAATATCATAAGGGACAACCACATTATTAGGGGAACTCCTTTGAATGTCTCTCTATTAGGATCATGATCACTTCCCGGATCCATAGAACAGCCCCCTGAGCCTTTCCTTTTTCTTTTGAACTTAAGTGTTGAGAAACCTGATCAAAATGATGTACCTCAACTACTACTATCTCGGAGGTACTGATTGACCTTGCTTCCAACACACCCAACCCAAGTTCGTTTACCCTGAAGGTCCACTCTAGGAGCCATGAAAGGGTGGATGTGGAAGAGGCTGTCACTACTGCTGGTCTATCAAATGACCAAGAGGACAGTGACAACATTGTTAAGACCTCAACCACGGCAACTCACAGTGAGGATGTTTCCTTGGAAACTCCCTTCACTGAAAGGAGTCCCAGGTGCCAAGAAACCATGGGTGATGGGGATGAAGAAGCCAGGCCTAAGACCCCATCTGGATCCAAGGATTCCACAGCTGTGGATGAGGACAGACTGTAACTTCATATCTTGATATTGACGGCCAGGATGGTCATGCTAGAGGCTGAAGTGTCCAAATTAAGACACCAAGTCTCTATGCATGAAGCTCATAAATTCCAAACTTTACCTACTCTCTTTCTTGTATCAATAGGCACCCAAACTGATGCTTATACGTCCACTGATGCACCCAAAAAGGGGGAGATGGTCCCAATGGAGGATATAAGGTTAAAAGGATAGTCAGAAACATGAAAAGGCTTCAATAACAAAGACAGTAAGAGAATTTTGGTAGCATCAGTCTAGGGGGAGTTTGTAGAAACAAATACTGATGACTACAAAATTCTTTAAGTACAAATGCAGCTGATCTCAGAGTTTGCTGCTGACCAACAAACTGCTGCGGACAAGCTTATCTGCTGCGGATACCTGTTCTCCTGCTGAAGAAAAATATGCTGCGGATAGCCTTATCTATCGAAGACCAATGTTGCTGCTGATAGGCTTATCAGCAGCATCATTCTCATTCTTGCTGCTGATAGCTATGTTCCTTGAAGACAAATCATTGCAGCTGACTATCCATGCCAAGCGTCAATGACAACTTTCTGCAAAAGCAACTGACACACTCAAAGCAGAAGGAACCTCAATGGCACAACCAATAAAACCCAGCAATGCTCTTCTCCAGACATGCAAGCAATGATGCATAAAGAAGACGCTTCAATAAAGTTAGCTAGTTTAGCTTTAACGTGTAAAATTAGTTTTTGTATAAAAGATCAACGGTCTGTGTTCGATTTGATCCTTAGAATCAAGGGTCTGTCTTGATTCTAAGTTAGTATAAATACTGTGTAAACACTTCATTGTAAGTGTGCTTTTGAATTAGAGTTTTCACTTGTAATCGTTTATTCTCAAAGCTTAATACAACAGTGTTCTTATCAGTATTCTTTCTGTCTACTCGATTGTAATTGTGTAGTTGTTATTGTTTCCGCCAATCTCAACTAAGAACAGAACCATCTTGTAATTTCACGATCCTACAAGTATACAGCGTAGATTATGGTTAGACCACAATAAATTTATAGATTTAACAGCATTAGTAGATACGGGAGCCACTAAGAGTTTAATATCACATAGCATAGCTCCAATACAATACCATAAAAAATTAATTTATCAATTAGTAAGTAGAACAATTGAGGATAAACTAATTTCTATTACACACTATCTAGAACGAATAGGAATACAATTATTAGATTTCTCAAAAAATTATAGTATAAAATATGAAATACCACAAATAAACATAAATCCTCAACATATAAAATCCAAAGACTTTGTTTTAGGATTAAAGTTCTTACCAGGACTAAATGGAGCCATCACATTGACAAAAAAATTTATAACACTCAGCAAGCACATATATACATTCCTAACACTTAGGTATAATAACACAACAGAAGTCATACAAAAACGTGAAAAAACGGAAGTTTAGAGTTTTTAAAACAAAATCATAACAACACAAAGTTTAATAGAAAATGAAAGCATAAAATTACTAACATAATTTCTAAGTCATTAACTTGAAAAAGGCAAAGATATAACAAAAAGTATAAACAATCCTATAATCCTACATTTGGAAAAGATAGGCTTAATACGGGAAGATATTACGAATTCAAGAGTAAATTACATATGTAAGTTTAAACTTAAAAACCCTGATATCAGAATTAGAACAACTAACATAGAATATTGCCCATTAGATAAAGAAGAATTTAAAAAACAAATACCTGAAATGACAAATCAAGGGTTAATAAGAAAATCGGAAAGTCTGCATAGATCATCAGCATTTTTAGTAAGAAACCTTAGCGAAATCAAAAGGGGAAAGGAAAAAATAGTTTATAACTATAAACGTTTAAATGATAACACAAAAGATGATGATTATAATATTCCTAATAAAGACAGTTTATTAAATCTAATACAAAAGAAAAAAGTTTTTTTCAAAATTCGATCTAAAATCATGATATAACGAGCTACATCTAGAAGAAAGTTTTAAACCTTGGACATCTTTTACATGTTTAGAAGGACAGTATGAATGGAATGTCCTCAGTTTTGGACTAAAAAATGCTCCGTCTATTTTTCAAAGATTCATGAACAATATATTTTTAAAATATGATTTTTGTTTAGTATACATTGATGACATTCTGGTTGCAAGTGAAACTGTGCAGCAACACGAACAATATTTAAAACAATTGTTCGAAGAAATTAAAAAGCACGTTATTGTAATTTCAAAAAGAAAAATGGAACTATTTAAAAGAAAAATATCCTTTCTTGGTCTAGAATTAGGAAATGGAAAGGTAGAATTACAGTCACATATTTCAACAAAAATTCTAGATTTTCCTTAAAAAATTGAAAACTTAAAACAAATACAAGCTTTTTTGGGACTAGTAAATTATGCTAGAAAATTTATTTCAAATCTGTCAAAATTAGTAGGTCCTCTATATAGTAAAACTATAAAAAATGGACAAAGATATTTTAATACAGAAGACATTAAACTAGTTCAAAAAATCAAAAGGCTATAAAGACTATTAGTCCATTGGAATTACCACTAGTTGCAGATTATATTATTATTGAAACAGATGGATGCAAAGAAGGATGGGGAGCTGTCCTTCTCTGCAAACCAAATAAATACAGCCCGAAATCAGAGGAAAAAATTTGTGCATATTCTAGTGAAAATTTTCAAAACAAAACTAATTGGACAAGCATAGATTTTGAAATACAAACATTGATCAATGCTCTAGAAAAGTTAAAAATTTATTTACATAACGAATTTACAGTTAGAACAGATTGTGAAGCAATTGTAAAGTTTATAAAGAATGACCAAAGTAAAAAAAATAAATAAAACAAGATGGATTAATTTACAAAATACTATTCAATGTCATGGATATAATATAAATTTTGAACATATTAAAGGAAAGAATAATGGGATAGCTGATATGTTATCTCGAAATATTAATAAATTATTTTTTTCAGATGGAAAAGAAAGACAAAGGTAAAGCAAAAATTATACATCAAAGAAAGACAGTTTCTCCAATGAGTATCTCATCAGAAGATGAACAGACAGAAAAGCTTACGAGCCAAGCTATAAAGGCAGACAAAATACAAAGCTCTAGAAAGTTACTAACATCAATAATTGGGCTAGACACTGTCCTTCGGTATTACAACCCAGTATACGGCCAGGGTCCTGCTAATCCACAACCAAAAAATATACATGCTAGACAAAGGATTGATGCATACTCAAACTCTACATAGAGCTCGGTCATTACATTTGGAAACTATGGTTTACAACAATGAATTGATCCAAACACAAAGTTTCGTCCAATTATTGGAATGAAACTAAGAGATAAGCAGCAATGCTTGTTAGACAACTTTTAGCATATTCAAACCATGCCACATGCCTCAACATTTAAAGTATAGGTTTTAAATGCTTTGATCATATACTTTCATGAACAAAGCTCAAAAAATCCTGAAAAACAGCAATCCAAATTTACTCACTATATAATTTTTCGAGGAACAAAGATTAGAATTTTCAATAAATGGGAAACAGTTGCAAGATCTATAAAGTGTCCAAACCCAATCTACAAAGGTTTCTATACTTTTGCAGAAGCATTAAAAACAACCAGAGAATATTTCGGAACAAACAACTTTTACATCGAACCAGAAGAGGTTCTAACATTTTCTGAAATTACAAAAACCAATCCTGAACAAATAATCAAAGCTCAGGAGGAGGTTATTGCAAAGCTCCAGACATAGCTAATGAAAAAGAGAGAAAATACACAGCCTATAGCCCAAATTGAAAATAGCCTAATAAAACAGAAGGTGGCTATACTCGAGGCAAAAAATAAACAATATATACACAGACTCGATAAAAAAGAAAAAAACAGCTTTAAATATAAGTTATGATACTTTTAGAATAAGAATGCTTAATACACCCCGGGGCAATGTTAACAGCCAGTTATTAACAGGTTTCCAGAATTTGAACACATTATTTCACAAAAAGTCTGTTCAGAATTTCCGTTAATTCTGTACGAACTTCAACAAAAAATTATTGATCTTGTGTTCCAAGATACATATAACACAGGAATTAGAATAGTAGAAAGAACAAATGACGAATGAGAAGGAACGGGACTTCTTCTTCTACAAATCAGCTTCCCTACACAAATGTCTGACGATCAAATTGTTTAATTTTACCACCATGGTATGATTGACTTTATTGAGTTCAGATTAAACAAAAAGACAGAAAATCTCCTTGACCGTTTAGGAGAAAAATTCACAATGATCGCAGGAAACGTTGCATCACATTCAAAAATCCCTACAGTTGGTTGTAAAATTTTCTCATCATTTCCCTATGCATCTGAGTACCCATACAGACCAGCTAGAAAAAAGGATTTTTGTTGATCACAGAACAAACACACAAAGCCTTTTCTTCTTAGCATTTCCTTAGCAAAACCATTTACAAAACCTTGCAGTTACTACAAATCCAAATTTTGCCAACATTACATGGTTAACAGATACAGATACCCAGACACAGACTTTTGATTTGTTCATCAAAGAACATCAAGAAACCCCTCAATTACCTATTCATTTTCACTGGGAAAGATTTAAATTATTAGGAGAAGGTCACTATATACAGATTTATTCTGATTTAAACTGGAGTATGCTTTTACCATTCGTGGGTGAAGGGGATACTCTAGAGTTAGATCATATTATCAACCTAGAAGAAAGAAGTGAAGATACAGATGAAGATCCAGGAACACCACCATCTATCGACAGCACGCACAGAGACTTCTAGAGAATGACACAAGCCATGACGTAGAAGATCAATAATTACAGAAGACGCGTGGTTCACGCACATAGACTTCTAGAGAATGACGCAAGCCATGACGTAGAAGATCAATAATTAAAAAAGACGTGTACAGTAAAAAGATACCCGACAAGATTACAGCACAAATATAATTGTTTATAAAGAGTCATTGTCGTTTTCTCCTTTAATTTGTATCCGTTTATTTTTTCTTTTCTTTGTATCCGTTAGATTAGTGTGCATTATTGCGCCTTTACTTTTTTGCCATCCTCTGCCTATATAAGGAGGCATTCGTTTCAGTTGTAATATACCGAAAAATTTGAATATAGAAAAAATCTTTCAATCTCTCTCTATGGCACACTAAACTCCTTCCGACCCTCTTTAGTTGATAGCTTTTAAACCTTAGTTCCTTCCCATATCTTCATATTATATCCTATATATATATAAAAAAAATCATCCGCTGTGCATACTCTCTTCTCAAAAAAAAAAATCATCCGCTGTGCATACTCTCTTCTGCAACCACCTCACTACTCCTCCATAATCAATCATCATTGTAAGTATATCTCCGCTTCTTTTATATCTCTGTTTCTTTTCATGTCGATATGGAGCCTTAGCCACAGGCTGGGCATCTGGTACTAAGTCGATTCGGAACTCAATCTCTATGTCAGGTGGTATCCCACGCAAATTCTCTAGAAACACCTCCGGGTACTCGCGTACCAGGGGTACATCGTCTAGTTCCTTCACTTCCTTACACTTGTCAATCACGTATACCAGATAAGCCTCGCATCCGCGCCTCAGGTAATTCGTTACCTTAATCATCGAGATGACGATAGGTATTGGGGCATCGCGATCCCCGACTTCGACTTCGCTACCATCCGGAGCCTTGAGTCGGATTATCTTTCGTTTGCATATAATCTGAGCCTCGTTGGCAGTTACCCAATCCATACCCAATACGACATCAAACCCTCCCAAAACCATAACGAACAATCTGATGGGGAATCTATGGCCTTCTATTTTTATCGTGGAATTGTCAACTACTTCGGTTACCCTTGCAGTTCTACCATCATCGGTTTCTACACTATAGGCCCTTTCTAGTTTACTGACCGAGTATTTTACCCGCTTACAGAAAGTGGTAGATATAAAACTCTTACTGGCACCCGAATCAAATAACACAGATACGAAAGTGTTGTCAAGGATGAACGTACCTGACGCCACATCTGGATCCACCCTGGCCTGTTCCTGCGTCAGCGCATACGCTCGAGTCCTCGCTCGGGGCCTTTCTTCTTTCTTCTCTGGGCCTTTCCTTTTTCCACCTTCCCCCATTCTCGGTTTAGTACATTCTCGGCTCATGTGACCGTTTTCTCCACAGTTATAGCATTTGAAGCCTTGTGAACATTCTCGAGAGTAGTGCCCGGTCTTGCCACACTTATAACACATGTTTGATCCCATTCTGCATTCACCTGCATGCTCCCTTCCACACTTCCCACAAACCGCTGACTCAATCACTTTAGCTTTCTTATCCTGTGCTCCCAGTAGTTTCCCACCGGTTCGCTTGGCAGGGAAAGTCACCTTTTTTTTTGGTTCTTCAATAGTAACATCATTCAATGCCAGATCGTCATACGCCACACCACTGAGTTCCACCATTGAGTCAAAGGTGTTACGGGTGTTTGCCTTAACAAATGTGCGGACCTTGTCCGGCAGCCCCTGTATATAGCAAGCGATCCTCCTTTCTTCAGTGGTGATCAAATGTGGCACAAGACGTGCCAATTCGTTGTACCGGGTAGTGTACTGACGGTGTATCATGTTCCCCGCTTTCAATCTCAGAAAATCTCTTTCCACCTTCTCAATCTCGTTCCTTGGGTAGTAGTTCCTGATAACCAAGGTCTTAAAATCTTTCCACAGCACAGAGTCGACAACTGTGTCTCCCTTAGCCTGTCGAACTCCCTCCCACCAATGGGACGCTTTTTCCCTCAGTGAATTAGCAGCAAATTTCACCACTTGATCTGCCCAGCATTCGCTGAGGCAGATTACAGCCTTCATGCGGATCACCCAGTCAAAAGTAGCCACAACGTCTTTCTTCACAGTCAATATCGGCGGATCACATGCCTTGAAGGACTTATAGTCGCAACCGCGAGCGGGCGGTGCATTAACTGCCTTAATAATCGGGGCATAGGTTGTCGATTTAGACCCAACTGCTTCATTAGCTTTCCTCAAGGCTTCCACCAGCACATCTGGCAGTGAAACCTTCGTTATCTCCGTAATTTCCCGTGCCAGGGCCGTCTTCACCTCCGGCTCAAAAGTAAATTGTGGTTCTTCAACATGAGTCTGCTCAGTCCCATGCACACTAACTTCTGGTTCAGTGTGAACACTTCCTTCCTCGCAGTACTCTTGGCTTCCACCATAGCGACCACCAGTACGACCCCCACCAAGCCTTCCGTTTCCTCTTCTTGCCATATCGTTCTATAAGACAAGGAATCCAATGTCATCACGCTAGTTAACAAACACAATTCAACAAGTATTGTAAGATGTTAATATACACTGGCCATCTGCAATTAACCATTACACTACCTTTTGATTTCCATTTGACCACCTTTATGATTTCATCAGAACCCATGTCCTAATATATTACTTTCTAAGGAATACTACATAAACATACTTTACTTTTTATATCTGATGTTGTGGCTCGAGTTACCCGTACTGGCATCCGCTTTCGGTCCCATTCATAGTTTAAGTTCAGACACGGGGAGTGTCCAAATATCTCAAACTATTGCTCTGATACCAACTTGTAAGGCCCCAAACCCATGAGGCCTCACGCGTTGGATTTACTCATTCACAAACAGTTCTTAAACTTGAATATCAAATAACGCAGTGGGATCATTCATTCAACATAATTAAAACTTGTTCAACATGCGGAAGTGTAACATTGTCTAATACATAAACATAACATAAACAACTCATAACGAGATGCTAGTCTTCATGAACAACCGGGTAACTTCTTTCGCCAGCCAAGCATCACCGTTCAACCTTCATACCTGTCCTTAACCAGAATGTGCATACTAAAAGTCAGCTACGCTGGTGAGTTGTAGCTTTACGTAAAACGTTAACTTTAAACATTTTGCCAAAAACATAACTTCAAACTTCATTTAATAAAAACGTACGCGAATAATGCAGTAACATAAACATAAAACATAAGTCAATAATAAACCGAATCTGTGCCTTCTCGTAACAGTCAATTCCCTTCAAGTACGGTACTTCATAGTGTAACATCCTAAAAATAATAAAACGAATAAATATAGCGAGACCGGTGGTTAGTTGGAATATTTAAACAAAAAGGGAGCAGGCCTGGGCCCGGCTTCAATGGGCCGAGGGAAGCCCATGCACATAAGAGGCAAGGCAGCCCTCTTCCCTTCTCATTTCCCCAACTCACGCAGCTTTTAGAGAGAGAGAGGAGAGCTCGGGTCTAGAGAGAGAAAGTGACGGATCAACTCGGGAATTCAGGAGAACGTTGCTGCTGTTCTCGTGATCATATCCTCTGAATCAGAAATCCAATCCAGGTAACGATTCGACCACATTATGAGTTTTTGTTCGTTTTGGGAGTTTTCGGGTTTTGGCTAAAAGATAACGATTTTTGCGGATGAAACTTGAGAGTGAACTTAGGTATAGCATCTAGAATGAAAAACGAACGTTTTGATCAAAGAAAATCTAGATATCGACATGATCAGATTCGCATGCAGAACATTCGGATTTTTGGGGAAGGCGATAAGTGCAGACCCATCGAAACTACTTAGTTTCGATATGTGCAGACCCATCGAAACTACTTAGTTTCGATATGTGCAGACCTATCGAAACTACCCAGTTTCGATATATGCAGGCCCAATCGAAACTACCATAGTTTCGATATGAGCCCCCGATCCGAAGCTAAGATAATACATAAGTTACTTATCGAAACTACCTATCGAAACTACCTATCGAAACTACCAAGTTTCGACAGAAACAACCTATCGAAACTACCAAGTTTCGATATAAGCTAATCAATCGAAACTACTATGTTCAAGCATAGTAATGTCTAGTGTTATCTAGGAGCACCATCTTATGTGTATGACTTTATTATACAGATCGTGAGTGACATTAGTGAAGCCCAGTAGCCAGCTTAGTGTATTACAGAAACTACTCATCAGGTGAGTTCTATGTGCCCCTTCTATGTTATGTGCAAATGTTTTCAAATGTTTTGGGGCTGAGATGTATACACTAAGTGAATAAATGTTATGAATGTCAATGTGATCATATGTGTTATACAAGTATATATATATATATACCTATACATGAAAGAGAAATTATGAATAAAGAATGAAAAGCATGATTATAAAGAATGAATGAAAGTATAACACAATATGAAAGAATGAAATCCTGCTTTATATCCATGCATATATTGCTTGCAAAGAATGAAATGAATGAATGGCATAACATGTGAGAATGAAATCCTGCTTTATATCCATGTATATATTGCTTGCCTAGTACAGAAAATGTTATGGACGCTTCGATGATAACGGCTACTTCGGTAGACGGACGACCATGTGATTATTTTACAACCGGGACAAGTGCGTTCCTTCATCAGCTAGGACGTACGAATGCCATTAATGGACGGTCGAAGCAATTGGCATGTTATAGTAGAACGGTTGTATAAATAATAGTCGCATGGGAAACGGATACCTTCGGGTAGACGGGCGAATTACGGCCTACGACGGTAGGACGGTTGTAAGTCATGACGGACGGACAAAGGTTGCCGGACGGTTGTAAGAATAAAATGACGGACGGCACTTGTTGCCGGACGGTTGTAAGTATAGGTGGGCCATGACGATGGACCACGGCGATTGTCTTTGTGACATTCGTAAGCAAATGACGGGTTGATCACCCTTATATAGTATGACCCATGAAAGTAAAGAAAGAAAGAAAAGAAAGAAAAGGGTGAATGCATATATATATATATATGAAATCACAAAGATACAGAAAAGAAAGATGAAAGAAAGACAAAAGTTCTGAATACGTATTTATATGAATGACTATACAGTAATGCATACTTATAAAGTAAAGAAAAGATTGTTTATATCAAATCGCATTAAACTAGAACTCACCAGCGTTAGCTGACTTTTAGTATACATTTCAGGTAAAGGAAGATAAGGTCGTGCGATGGCGTGGAGGTTACCCGGCACGAGACTGACATCCCTCTTTTGTTTTATATGTCTTCGAACAATGTTATGTTTTTAATTGTAAAGACTTCCGCTGTTATGATTATGTAATTGGATGACGAATGTTTTTAATATAAATTCAGTATTTTATTACTATGTTTATGAGTAAATCCAACAAGTGAGGTTACCCGGGAAAGGGGCCTTACAAGTTGGTATCAGAACAATAGTTTGAGAGATTTAGACATCCCTAAATGTCTAGACTCAAACTGATTATGGGACCAACGCACGGATGTCAGTACGGGTAGCCAACGCCAACGCTAGCACGGTAAGTAAGTACTAGAGTTAATACACTTAGATAAGAATAGATGCCTTAACTTAGAAAAAATAGATGTCAATGTCACAACCGATTTGAAGAGTTTTGAACCCGAAAAGCAATGTAAATTAGTAATCACAAACCGGTCACTGTAATTAAAAATTTACCTTGCTCGTACTGTTCCAAACTATGATCTGAAGAAATGACATTGATGTATTCCCTTTATGACTATCAGGAAAATTAAGAAATTATGGCTGGTGGAGGAAGAACTGGACGACGAGGCGGTCGCACTGGCCGAGTAGGTAGACCTCCGTTGAACCGAAGAATTGAAGAAGAAGAGAGTGTGCACGCAGAGCACACCGAAAGTGTGCACGAAACAGAAGTGACCCCAATTAGGGATGACAGTCCAGGGCCTATACAGTTGGAACCTGAAGTCAGGGATGCTATTGCCCGTGAAGTTGTGCTCACTTTGAAGAAGGTATTGCCCGATCTACTATCCGAGGCAATAAAGAAAAGTAAAGAGGAGGATGAAGGAGACAATGAAGAGAAAGTATATGATAGTGATGGGGATGAAATAAAGATAGGATCGAGCAATCGTGGGTGCACTTACAAGGGTTTCAAGGACGGAGACCCACCCAAGTTCGACGGGAGCAAAGATTCAGTGGCAACGCTTGAATGGATTGAGAGGATGAGTGCTGTAATCAACATCAGCGAGTGTCGACCAGACCAGGCTGTTAAATATGTTGCTCATTCTTTCACCAACGAAGCCCTAGGTTGGTGGAGGAACATCCAGAGGACAAAGTCCCCAAACGCTCTTGCAAGAATGACATGGGAAGAACTGAAAAAGCTGGTAATTCAAAAGTTCTGTCCCCAGAACGAAATTGATCGAGTGGAAAATGAATTCCTAAACCTTAAGGCTGGCAACATGACACACCGCCAGTATACTTCTAGATTCAATGAGTTGGCACAGCTGGTACCCCACCTGGTGGAGACAGAAGAGCGAATGATCAAGTATTATGTGAAGGGCCTACCTCAAAGGGTCCGTGTCCACGTGAAAGCCAACCTACCCTCGACCTTCGAGTCGGTAGTGAATCTGAGCGGAATCGTCTACGACGATTATGCCAATGAGGACCCACCAACAGAAACCCAAAAGAGAAAGTGGGAGAACCCGTCTAGAGGCACCGGAAGAGGGAACGTAATAACTGAAAATAAGAAACCAAGGTCGGACAAATATGAAACCTGCAAGAAATGTGGAAGGCAACATTTTGGCGAGTGCCGGGTCGGCTCCACCACATGTTACAGGTGTGGGAAGGCGGGGCACTACTCTCGTGACTGCTTGAGAGACACTAAATGCCAAGTATGTGGACTGTTTGGTCACCTGACTAAGGATTGCAGAAAAGCCAGACAATCTGGTTCGGGAAAAGAAAAGGAACAGGAACAACCAAAGACTAGGACTCGAGCTTACGCCCTGACTGAGGAGGAAGCAAGGGGAAATCCTGATGTTGTGTCAGGTACGTTCCTAGTTAATGATGAACATGTGGCTATATTATTTGACTCGGGTGCTAGTAAAAGCTTTATATCAAATGCCTTTAGTCGAAAACTGAATTGCACTATCAACACAATAGTAAAGGCCTTTAGTGTACAAACTGCCGTTGGTAAAAATTCGGCAGTATTCCAAGTAACAGAGGATTGCATAATAGAAATAGAGGGTCATAAATTTCCTTCTAGATTATTCCTTCTCACCTTAGGAGGATTCGATATAGTATTGGGTATGGATTGGCTAGCTGCCAACGAAGCTCAAATCATATGTAAACGTAAGAGGATACACCTCAAAGGTCCTAGCGGCAGTCCAATTACGGTTTATGGGGATTGGAATTGCACAATGCCGAGCGTCATCTCGATGATAAAGGCCGAAAGTTACATGAGGCGCGGCTGCGAAGCTTATCTGGCATATGTTATAGATGATAGAATGAAAACGAAAGAACTCAAGAATGTACCCGTGGTGTGCAATTTTCCGGAAGTATTCCCTGAGGATCTACCTGGGTTGCCACCCGATCGGGAAATAGAATTTCAGATTGATTTACTGCCAGGAGCTGAGCCCGTTGCCAAAGCCCCCTACCGATTGGCTCCGTCAGAAATGAAGGAATTGATGTCCCAACTAGAGGAACTAACCGAGAAAGGATTTATTAGGCCGAGCATCTCACCATGGGGCGCTCCGGTACTATTTGTAAAGAAGAAGGACGGCAGTATGCGCATGTGCATCGACTACCGCGAATTGAACAGTAAAGAACAAATACCCACTACCTAGAATAGACGACCTTTTTGATCAACTGCAAGGTGCGAGTTGGTTCTCAAAGATCGATCTTAGGTCGGGTTACCATCAGTTGAAAGTAAGAGAAGAAGACGTTCCAAAGACCGCATTTCGCACGCGTTATGGGTATTATGAGTTTCTCGTGATGTCCTTCGGATTGACCAACGCACCAGCAGCGTTCATGGATTTGATGAATAGAGTATGTCGACCAATGTTGGATCGATCGGTGATAGTCTTTATAGATGACATACTGGTGTATTCAAAAAGCGATGGTGATCACCACTGTCACCTAAGAGAGGTTCTGGAGGTGCTAAAGCAGGAAAAGTTGTACGCAAAATTCTCCAAATGCGCGTTCTGGCTTAGGGAAGTCCAATTCCTAGGTCATGTAATAAACCCAAACGGCATCATGGTGGATCCTGCAAAGATCGAGACAGTAAAGGAATGGAACATCCCAAAGACACCAACAGAGATACGAAGCTTTCTAGGGTTGGCAGGCTACTATCGAAGGTTCATCCAAGATTTCTCAAGAATTGCCTCGCCGCTAACCAAACTGACACGGAAGGAAGTAAAGTATGAATGGGGTCCAACCCAAAACAACGCGTTTGAGGAACTTAAGACACGATTAACTCAAGCCCCCGTCTTAACACTACCGGAGGGAAATGAAGACTTAGTAGTCTACTCTGACGCTTCAGGGCAGGGTTTAGGGTGCGTACTCATGCAACAAGGAAAGGTAATTGCTTATGCATCGCGGCAACTAAAGGTTCATGAAGTTAACTACCCAACACACGATCTAGAATTAGCAGCAGTAGTTTTCGCGTTGAAAATATGGAGACACTACTTGTATGGAGTTAAATGCACCATCTACTCCGATCACAAAAGCTTGAAATACTTTTTCGAACAAAAGGAACTAAACATGAGGCAAAGAAGATGGTTAGAGCTACTGAAAGACTATGACTGTGAGATATTGTACCATCCAGGCAAGGCAAACGTAGTGGCTGACGCTTTAAGTAGAAAGGAAGAATCGGCACCTATCCGGATCAAAGCGTGTCAGTTGATTATAAAGCCAGACTTAATGGGTGAAATATCAAAGGCACAAGATGAAGCATTGTTAGAAAGAAATGTGAAACGGGAAAGAATAGTAGGACAACAAGGGAACTTAGATGCTAATGCATACGGAGTACGAACTAGGTTTGGCCGGATGTGGATACCTATGATTGGTGAGCTTAGAGCCAAAATACTCGATAAGGCCCATAAGTCTCGCTATTCTATCCACCCCGGGACAAACAAAATGTATCAAGACTTGAAGAAAGAATACTGGTGGCCTGGCATGAAGAATGATGTGACAGAATATGTGAGCAAGTGCCTAACGTGTTCTCTAGTTAAGGCCGAGCACCAGAAACCATGCAGCAAAATGCAACCTTTACCAATACCAGAATGGAAGTGGGAAGATATCACAATGGACTTCATTACCAAGCAACCGCGAACAGCTAAAGGCAATGATATCATTTGGGTGATCGTCGACCGCTTGACAAAGAGTGCTCACTTCTTGCCAATACGAGAAACTTCTTCTTCTGAAAAGCTAGCAGAAATATTTATCAAGGAAATTGTGAGCAGACATGGTATGCCGCTGTCGATTGTGTCCGACAGGGATACTAGATTCACGTCAAGGTTTTGGAAGAAATTCAACGAAGCAATGGGCACTAGACTGAACATCAGCACCGCTTACCACCCCCAAACCGATGGACAATCGGAAAGGACCATTCAGACCTTGGAGGACATGCTCCGGGCCTATATCATTGACTTCGGTGGGAGTTGGGACAGCCATCTACCATTGGCAGAATTTTCATATAACAACAGCTATCACTCGACTATTGGCATGCCGCCATTTGAAATGTTGTATGGGAGGAGATGTAGGACCCCGGTTTGTTGGGGGGAAATTGGACAGAAGGATTTTGCAAGTCTCGAAGTGGTCAAAGCTACTTCTGAGAAATTTGATCAAATCAAGGCTCGTATGAAAGCCGCAAAAGACAGACAGAAATCATACGCGGATAAAAGAAGGAGGGATTTAGAGTTTCAAGTAGGGGACATGGTACTGTTGAAAGTATCACCGTGGAAAGGAATCATTCGGTTCAGAAAGCGTGGCAAACTAAGTCCAAGGTTTGTCGGACCTTTCAAGATTTTAGCAAGAGTGGGTCAAGTTGCTTACAGACTCGACCTACCCGTCGAGCTTAGTGGAATACACCCTACGTTCCACGTGTCGTAGTTACGCAAGTGCCTAGCTGACGACACAACTCACATACCTTACGACGAGATCGAAGTGGATAACAGTCTAAATTATGTAGAGGAACCAATAGCCATTCTTGACCGAGCTGAGAAACGACTACGCAATAAGTCGATACCGTTAGTCAAGATACAATGGAAGCACAGAAAAGGGTCAGAAGCTACGTGGGAAAAAGAAGACGAGATGAAGGGGCTATACCCTCAATTGTTTAACGTATGAACAGTTTCGAGGACGAAACCTCTTTAAGGAGGGTAGACTTGTAACATCCTAAAAATAATAAAACGAATAAATATAGCGAGACCGGTGGTTTAATTGGAATATTTAAACAAAAAGGGTGCAGGCCTGGGCCCGGCTTCAATGGGCCGAGGGAAGCCCATGCACATAAGAGGCAAGGCAGCCCTCTTCCCTGCTCATTTCCCCAACTCACGCAGCTTTTAGAGAGAGAGAGGAGAGCTCGGGTCTAGAGAGAGAAAGTGACGGATCAACTCGGGAATTCAGGAGAACGTTGCTGCTGTTCTCGTGATCATATCCTCTGAATCAGAAATCCAATCCAGGTAACGATTCGACCACATTATGAGTTTTTGTTCGTTTTGGGAGTTTTCGGGTTTTGGCTAAAAGATAACGATTTTTGCGGATGAAACTTGAAAGTGAACTTAGGTATAGCATCTAGAATGAAAAACGAACGTTTTGATCAAAGAAAATCTAGATATCGACATGATCAGATTCGCATGCAGAACATTCGGATATTTGGGGAAGGCGATAAGTGCAGACCTATCGAAACTACTTAGTTTCGATATGTGCAGACCCATCGAAACTACTTAGTTTCGATATGTGCAGACCTATCGAAACTACCCAGTTTCGATATATGCAGGCCCAATCGAAACTACCATAGTTTCGATATGAGCCCCCGATCCGAAG
This sequence comes from Smallanthus sonchifolius, assembly GCA_023525975.1. NCBI lineage: Eukaryota > Viridiplantae > Streptophyta > Magnoliopsida > Asterales > Asteraceae > Smallanthus > Smallanthus sonchifolius. The sequence continues at coordinate 63,411,824 of CM042037.1, read as the reverse complement.
CTAAGATAATACATAAGTTACTTATCGAAACTACCAAGTTTCGACAGAAACAACCTATCGAAACTACCAAGTTTCGATATAATCTAATCAATCGAAACTACTATGTTCAAGCATAGTAATGTCTAGTGTCATCTAGGAGCACCATCTTATGTGTATGACTTTATTATACAGATCGTGAGTGACATTAGTGAAGCCCAGTAGCCAGCTTAGTGTATTACAGAAACTACTCATCAGGTGAGTTCTATGTGCCCCTTCTATGTTATGTGCAAATGTTTTCAAATGTTTTGGGGCTGAGATGTATACACTAAGTGAATAAATGTTATGAATGTCAATGTGATCATATGTGTTATACAAGTATATATATATATATACCTATACATGAAAGAGAAATTATGAATAAAGAATGAAAAGCATGATTATAAAGAATGAATGAAAGTATAACACAATATGAAAGAATGAAATCCTGCTTTATATCCATGTATATATTGCTTGCAAAGAATGAAATGAATGAATGGCATAACATGTGAGAATGAAATCCTGCTTTATATCCATGTATATATTGCTTGCCAAGTACAGAAAATGTTATGGACGCTTCGATGATAACGGCTACTTCGGTAGACGGACGACCATGTGATTATTTTACAACCTGGACAAGTGCGTTCCTTCATCAGCTAGGACGTACGAATGCCATTAATGGACGGTCGAAGCAATTGGCATGTTATAGTAGAACGGTTGTATAAATAATAGTCGCATGGGAAACGGATACCTTCGGGTAGACGGGCGAATTACGGCCTACGACGGTAGGACGGTTGTAAGTCATGACGGACGGACAAAGGTTGCCGGACGGTTGTAAGAATAAAATGACGGATGGCACTTGTTGCCGGACGGTTGTAAGTATAGGTGGGCCATGACGATGGACCACGGCGATTGTCTTTGTGACATTCGTAAGCAAATGACGGGTTGATCACCCTTATATAGTATGACCCTTGAAAGTAAAGAAAGAAAGAAAAGAAAGAAAAGGGTGAATGCATATATATATATATATATGAAATCACAAAGATACAGAAAAGAAAGATGAAAGAAAGACAAAAGTTCTGAATACGTATTTATATGAATGACTATACAGTAATGCATACTTATAAAGTAAAGAAAAGAATGTTTATATCAAATCGCATTAAACTAGAACTCACCAGCGTTAGCTGACTTTTAGTATACATTTCAGGTAAAGGAAGATAAGGTCGTGCGATGGCGTGGAGGTTACCCGGCACGAGACTGACATCCCTCTTTTGTTTTATATGTCTTCGAACAATGTTATGTTTTTAATTGTAAAGACTTCCGCTGTTATGATTATGTAATTGGATGACGAATGTTTTTAATATAAATTCAATATTTTATTACTATGTTTATGAGTAAATCCAACAAGTGAGGTTACCCGGGAAAGGGGCCTTACACATAGAGTACCCATACCAACATTAAGCACGGTGCTTCATAGAGCGCACGTACCAACATAGACCATTCGTAACCATACATAATCGTAAATTCCCTTCAAGCACGGCGTCCCAAAGGATATCACGTACCAAACTTCAAGCATCGTTCCCTCGCAGAGAACGATACTTACTTCAAGGATCACGGTAATCCCCTTGATGACCGTTGTCACTCCTTTCCCACCCAGTTGTACAATCGTTGGCCAGCCACAAATACCCCTATAAAGGTAAGGTCTTTACATAACATACATACTTCGATTCCTAAATGAACCATGGCAGATTCGTTCATTTTAGTGACTTTCATAAAACCTTTACTTCACTTCAGTTAAAGCATCATACGTTTTATTAAATAACATTTTGTTCATAAACACTTCTTAGACCTTACGTAAACTTCTTTGGAAAAACATTTCGTAATCACCTTTCAAAACTTTCACTTTTAAAACGTCTTTCAATAACATCGTATCATAAAACATCGTTTCGCAAACATCACTTCATAAACATCATTTCGTAAACACCATTTCGTATGTATGCACACCAGCCCAAAAATATTATTAAAACATTTAAAAGAGAGCTTCTAGAACTCACTTGAGATGAACACGGTCAAAGGTCTCTAAAAGATCTTCTAACCTGTACGTACACATCCTACTCTTAGCTTCACATACAACTCTTAGCTTCACATACTAATCATTACATTTTATCCCTTCATACCGTGAACCTAGGGGTACACGGTTTCTTCCCGTAAACATAGGAGTACACGGTTTAAGGGAGGTTCTCGGCTTAAGGGAGGTCCAGATGGGCCGTGAACCTGGGGTTCCCGGCTTCCATTTCTTCTGAGAACTAGGCCCGTGAACTTCAGCCATGAACTACACCTGAGAACTCCAATCGTGAACCATGTCGGGGAGTCCTGGTCGTGAACCCACCCGAGTATCCCTAGCCGTGAACCTACCCGGGATCCCAGCCGTGAACCTTCATTTTTACCCCAAAACTCTAGTTTTGCATGGGTTCAGATCTGGATTGATGGATTCGTCAAGTTTGGAACTTTTTACGTTCAAAAGGTGTATTTACTCGTCGTGATTCCAGATCTGAAGTATGACATCGTTTGACCCAAAAAAACTCGACCTTTATGAGTCAAAACCGTAAAGACCGATTTCGTAGAAAAATATATAAAAACGAGAGTTTCTTACCTCAAAACGACTCCTTCCTTCAGCAAATCCTCTCTCGAGTAATGTAGTAAGGTAGAGGATCGGTCGTTAGCCAAATCCAAAGCTTTCTCTCTCTAGAAATGGGGTGGAGTTTGAAGGTGATTATGGAGAATGTGTGTGGAGGCTAGGGTTTAAACCCCCCTTCTCGGCCCGTGGATGCGGCCCAGCTAGCAGCCCAAGAGACCCATCCTTTAGCACCCCTTTATTTCTTCTTCATCCCGCTTATTATTTCGTCGTTATTTTTGGGATGTTACAGGGCAACACCTAGAACATCTAGGGTAGCCCACCCCAAGAGGAACCCCCCAACCGGGTAAACCCCCTGACCTGGCCACAGACTGTTTTTTTGTCGTGGCCAGGATTCGAACCCAAGACCTCCACTATGGGAAGTCTTGGGGCTACCATTGCACCAAATGACCAATGTTTAGAGTGTGACACATGTCTGGGTATGTTAAGTTACCATTATGCCTTTTCATATAAAAAAAGAACATGGACACTTGTCTTGTTTAAAGTTATTTATCTTTACCATTGGATTTAGGTTATTTAATTAACACACTAAGGGTGGGTTAGCAAAGGAACACACCCTATATATATATATATATATATATATATAGGGTTTAAGGTTTAAACCCTTAGTTATATATATAGGTGACGTATCGTTTATAAACCCTTAGTTATTGTAAAAACCCAAAAACCCATTTTGGAACGCACATTATTTTTGCATATTTTAATTTGTGGCTAACATTTAATCTAGATTTTTTTTCTTTTTTAAATTCGTAAAATACCCCAAAAGGGTAAAATAGTAAATTTACATTTTTAATTTAATTAAAACACATTTATCTTTCTCTCTCTCTCTATATATATATACATATATACACACACACACTCATATCCAGGTTTTTACTCATTTTACAAGAACAAAATGTTAACATGATTTTAAAAGAACCCTAGAAACACAAATGAACAAAAAAATCTACATCCAAAAATCCTAAATATCTTTACAAATTAAAAAAAAAGCATACATAAATCAGTAGAAAAAAAATTAAATCCAAATAAACAAAATCAAATACACATGGGTAAACTCTTTTACACATGTGTAAACTTAGTATTCACATGTGTAATTTCAGTATTCACATGTGTAAACTTAGCATTCACATGTGTAAATTCAGTTTACACAACTCTTTTACACATCGTTTTCTTGCGTTTTTGAACATTTTTCTTTCTTGTCTCAAGGGTTTCCACGTTTGCTTTTTTCCTTCCATATAAAATCTGGAAAATCCAACATAAATTATTATTTGAATTTAAATTATATGTTATTCATAATAAAAAAATTGAAATGAGATCGATTAACAAAAACAATCAGTTTGTGATCGTTTACACTTGTGTAAATTTAATCAAATACGCATGTGTAATTTAAGTTTACACATGTGTAAACTTAGTATTAACATGTGTAAATTCAGTTACACATGTGTAAAATCAAATCTGAGTTTTTCAAATCTATGTAAATTTAAAATCTAAGTTTTACAAATCTGTGTAAATATTACCTCCAATTTCAATATCATTTCAAATACATAAAATATTAAGGTTCTTCTTCAAATATATGTAAATAATTAATATTATATGAAGCTTATCCAAATAATCAAATCAATTGATTTCATGATTAAAAATATTAAAGATAAAATTATCTAAAGGGGGTGCAAGAGGAATCTCCTAAATATGAAAACTAGAACACAAGACATATGAAAATTGATTTAAATAAGCATAATCTCTCTATCAGAGGTGATGAAGGAAACCTAAATTAAAATACCAAAATCTTATAACCCAAACTCACAGAATATGGAAGGTGGCTAAGGGAAACTCACAGATCTTCAAGCACCTAAGCACACACCGAAGAAAGATAAGACGTTAAAGTTGTATGGGCGGATTTTAATTCGGGTCGCCGCTGCTGTTGTACAACCAGATCTGTTTTCTTTCTTTCTTTTTGAACCAGAAAGAAATTCTGGTCGCCGCTGCTGTACAACCACCACCGTATGACCTCCGTTGATAACAGATCAGAGTTCTGGAGAAGCCGTCGCCGCTTCACTGCCGGAAGGCTTCCAACAACTCTCTTCTCCTCCATACTGACGCCCACAACCACATCTGGCGACAATCGGAGTTCACCATTCTCGCCGGAGAAGATGACTAGTGTGACATCCGGTAATTTTCAGTTTATTTATCGTAAAACCTTAGAACGCGTTTATAATTTAATTATGTGCGTCTTAGACTTAATTTCAGTTAATTAGGTTATTATAAAGTCTAGCAAAGCCCTTCGTATGCATAGGTTTGCATTTCGTGAATTTTTGGAATTTACGGTATCGCGTATCGGTAAAATGTCCGTATTTAGCGTTGGTGACGACCCGGTTAATTTAAAAATATCAGTTTTGATGAAATTTATATAAACTGGTTTATATTAGGGGATTATACGTGAAATTTATATGCTACTTGTTAAATATTGCTATCGGTGATTTTCGTTGCGCTTTACCCGGTACAATCGCGTACTGGATGAGTTAAAATGAACTGTTAGCAAAAAATATTATTTTTACTAATTTTAATAGCAAGTAATTACTGGGTATTTTATATATTTTTATTTTGATGAAAAACCATGTTTAAAGTGGTAAAATTTTATAAAAGTGTTGTAGTTTTTATAAAATGTCACCTACACTTGTGTGGTGTAGTTTTTATAAAACAAATGAGGTTCTAGAAGACCTCTCTCCCCAAAAATCAGTCATAAAGTGGGTTCCACACCCCCACCATCATGAGCTAAACACCATCATGAGCTAAACACCATCATTTTAGATACTTACACACTTAACCAAACTCCACACTTCAAATTGTTATCATTCAACTTGCATGAAATTTGAATGGAAGATGTCACCTCACACTCTCTCCCTCTCTCTCTCTCTCTTTGTGTCGTAAACCCAACCCCCACCCCCTATAAATACCACTTCAAATCCATACTTCAATCCCACACATTTCTATCATCTTCTCTCTAAGTATTTTTCAAGTGTTCTTGAGTTTTGGTGTTCTTGGAGCATTTTCTTGAAGAAACAAGAGTTGTGAAGAAAGAATCCAAGAATAATCATCCACCATCTTCTAATTTCACTAGTATTCTCCTTGAATTAGTCAAGTGGTATGAACCTCCATCTCTTTCTTTATTTTCTTAAAGAAAGCTTTGATTTTTGCAACTATTGTTCACCTTTAATAAAAGGATTTTTATGAACTATTAAAATCAGCAAATAATGGCTTTTTATTGAATATTTTCATGGATTTATTTGTATGTATGGATGTCGTGTATATGCATGTATGTTTATATGCTCATATCTTGCAAAAAGTAGTGAATTAGGGCTTGATCTTTACATGCAATCAAATGTTTTGTTATGGTTTGTTTCAAACAGAAAATAATGGTATATTATTGCATAAAAACATGTTAGTTTATGCATGGATCATTGAATTGATGATTTAGGTGTTATTTGCTAAAGATTGTTATCAAAAAGCATGATTTAAACTAGGTTTTGGCATTGATTATTTAGGTTGTGTAAAATCTGGAAAAATGTTGATAAAAATGATGTTTTATCATAATAATAATCAGGTCTAAAAGTGTTATTTATGTTGTGATGATTGGCTAAGTGTATGACATGATTATGATTATTAAAAGATGCTAAAAAGATAGATTTTTGTATGAAAATATTTAGATTTTGTAAATCTGGAATCATGGCTGTAATATGATGATATTTTATGTCTAAAATATAGATTTTTAGTAATATGTATGATTCTTGGTGTTTGGATGTGTTTCGTTAGGTTTTACGCTAAACTAGTCGAGTAAAACGGTAGTTTTCTGCATGAAAAATGTGTATTTGTTAAATCTGATTTTGAGCAGTAAGTTTGAGTATATTTTATGATTAAAATACAGCTCTTAAGGTATATAATGAGTTCATGTTATGAAATATGCATTTGTACTTGTCGTTGACGTTTCGGTTGTCACATATGTTCTAGAAATTGCCATGTTTAGGTACTTTATGTCAAAATAATGAAAGATTGTTTTGTTTGATGAAATATAATTTATTAAGTATATTTTGATGATATATGATGATATATGAACTCATGTGTTAGAAATTTGGAAGCTAGTTCCTTATAAGTTAGTTGTTTTTGCTTGAAAAGTGCTTATGTGCAAATATTGTGACTTAGTGTTTTCACACGTGATTTAAGATTTATAAGCATATGTATGCGTAAGTATAAGTGTTATTAGTTTATATTCACATTTGGGTTGTTGATAAGTAATAACACTTGATATCTTCGCATGTGTGTATGATCCACCATTTTTCGTTAAAAACATAACCGCGTGTCGAAGTCACCAACGGGTCGTTTAAATAAATTTTTCTTAAAAATAATATAAGTCTAAGTAGGTTGGGTGAACAACTTGCTTGTGAGACTTGAGGTTCAATTAGTAATGTATCCCTCGTGTTTAGGGCACCGTTAGAATCAACCCGTGTTTGTGGGCGTATAAATTGCTAGCACCCGTTTTTCCGTCGTTCGTTACATCAAGGTGAGTTTTTCACAACCCCTTTTTAAACTATTTTGTTGTTTTATAAACTATGGGGGAAGAACATGCTTTCGTTCGTTTAGCATGATACTGGACTTACGTTATGTGTTCGTTTGATGGTCTCGAGTAAGGGCTTTCGTTATGTGTTCATGTATGTCATTCATGAATAGCCCCACCGTTATAATCATTAGCCTCGTGTATGCCGCAATGTTTGTTGATAGATCTATTTGGGACTGACTGCCCACTCTCATGATCAGTAGCTCTGATCGGTCGTTCGTACGAGAGAATATATTTTGAAAGGATTCGTGGGGACATGTTGTATTCGTGTCTCGGGTTGATTATAAGCTCTAGGTACTGTCATCTTGTTATATTCCTTTCAAGCTTACGACATATCACATGTTTGTCCAAGTTACTTGATAGTTCGTTAAATTCGTTTATGTTTTCGTTAAACCCGTGAAACTTGCTCAACTTTATGTTGATGTTTTTAAGCATGTTTTTCAGGTACTTAGATGTCCTCGCGCGATTATGAAAACGGGATTTTTAGCAAACACTTGCATCGGAATTCTGTTGGGACATTTTAAACTTTATTTTGGATCCTCATATGTTGGATCATGAAAACTCTCATTTTAAATTTCAATGCCTTTAATTTGAATAATTGTAAGACTTAACTTCATTTTGTTAAACCCTTCCGATGTTTCAAATAAATGTGTTTGCTTATTATCATTGGGCTCCAACTTATGTGACCACCATGCTTACGTCTCGTTTCCGCTGCGAATCGTCGTTTTCGGGGTGGACAACTAGATCTGGCATCAATCAGAGATAGATATACGAAATGGATCTTCTTCTTCATCTTGGAAAATGACTTTTTTTTAGAAAAGATGAGGGATACGGATTCTTCTCCAGGGATACGAAATGGAGCAGAGATATGGGGGAAATTTTTTAGGTTTTTTGTGTTTGCAGTGAAAGAGAAAATTTTTTTGTCTATATATAAGGTACAGTAAAATGACCCCAATACCCCTCTAGATTATAAATAAATCAGAAAGAAAAGAAAATTAATGTGTGACTCAGATTGAGTTTATGGGTTTTTACAATAACACAGGGTTTACAACCGATACGTCCAATATATATATATATATATATATATATATATATATATATATATATATATATATATATATATATATATATGGGAGGGTTATGCTAGGGGAAGAAGTGTAGAAAGTGTAGGAAGTAACAAGGAACACCACGTGGAGATGATGGGTAAATTGGGAGAAGGGTATACATGTAAAATGGTATAACTGACCTAACACATGCAAGTCACATGCAACTCCCCTCATTTTTTAAACGTCCATAATTTTTTTATACGTTATTATTTAAAAAAAAATTCACCAAAAAATCGAACTTTTTTTATCTTTAATATGAGTATGATATTGCTATATTTTTTTAAAACAAAAAACGTCTTTTTTTAAAGTATGGTGTTATACCTGAACACCATGGGTTTAAATTTATGGTGTTTTACCTGAACACCATGGGGTTTAAAGTTATGGTGTGTTTACCTGAACACCATAGGTTTAAAAGTTATGGTGTAAAACACTATGATTAAAAAATCTAAAACATTATGTTAAAATTTTACCATAAGTTGAAAACACCATGACCAAAAAAATCTAAAACGCTATGTTGAAAGTTGACACCCAAATTAAAAACATCGTTACCAAAAAAGCAAAAATACCATGTTGAAATTGACCTCTCATTATCATGAACAAAAAAACACCATGCAATTATATATATATATATATATATATATATATATATATATATATATATATATATATATATGCGCTCAAAGTACATTTTTATTTTTATCTATATACCTGGTCCATTTACTAGTCTACTATGCAATTATATATATGTGCTCTTCATTTATCAGCTCGTGAATCACCAACGATTCGTGATCTTGTAATTTGATGAAGTAGCATTTCCTTACACCAGATGCTAGGTGGAAATTTGATTGCATTGGTAATAGACTTCAATTACAGTAAGAATATAATTAGCCTAGGATTTGCAATATTAGAAATTTTATCAAATTTTGGCGTCAACCACAATACAAGCTGCCTAACAGTTGAGTATGTTGAAAATTTCACAATCATAATTCTTAAGATTTCTTCCTACACAAAGTATGATGTTTTACCCAAACAACATGTGTTTAAAATTATGATATTTTACCTGAACATCATGGGTTTAAAGTATGGTGTTTTACCTGAACATCATAGGTTTAAAGTATGGTGTTTTACCTGAATATCATGTGTTTAAAGTATGGTGTTTTACCTGAACAGCATGTGTTTAAAGTTATGGTGTTTTAACTGAACACCATAGGTTTAAAATATGATGTTTTACTTGAACACCATGTGTTTAAATTTATGGTGTTTTAACTGAACACCATGGTTTAAAGTTATTGTGTAAAATATCATGACCAAAAAATCTAAAACGTTATGTTGAAATTTAACGCTCAAGTTGAAAACATCGTAACAAAAAAAACTAAAACGCCATGTTAAGATGGACCCCGCATTTGTAAAACACCATATCCAGAAAAACACTATGTTAAAAAACACCTACTTGAAAACACCATGAAAAATAAAAAATAAAACACCATGTTGAAATTGACCCCCTATGTGTAAAACATTATAACCAGAAAAACACTATAATTTAAAACTATGGTGTTTAAAGCTGTGGTGTTAAGGTAAAACACCATAGTTTAAAGATGCATTTACATATATACTCTTCCTAAGTTCATTTATTAAAAATAAAAAAACGCTCGATTTTACGGTGAAATTTAAAAAAAAAATAATAACGTATAAAAAAGTTATTGACGTTTAAAAAATAGGGGGAAACTTGCATGTGAGGCTTTTTGATTGAATCTTACCATTCTACCCTCCTGGTCTCTTTCGTATTTTCTAAGTTGCATTTATTTACCAAAATACCCCCGTGTGAATCTCAGCCACAAAACACAAAGATCTTATGACTAAGATTCCTTCCTACACTTTACCCCCTTTCTAGCCTAACCTCACACTATATATATATAGAGAGAGAGAGAGAGTTGGGTTAAACTAAAAAAGAGATTTTTCCTAAAAATGTAAAAAAATTATGTTTAGGCATGATGTTCATTAATTTTAGACTTGATGTCTTTTCAACTTTAAATATATTCACAAAATAATATATGGACACCATGCCTAAAATGAATAAACATCATGCCTAAACATGTACTTTTAGACAAAATCCACTTTTTAGTATAACTCACCCCTATATATATATATATATATATATATATATATAGGGAATAGATCATTTGAGAACTCTTAAATATTTTGAGAACTCGCAAAAACTTGTCAAAAAACTAATCAAAACCATTTTTTTTGTTTTTACTACCTTTATTACTAGAAAACAACATAAAAAAATGAATTTAGATATTTAAATTTACATGTATTCATATATTAAAGAAATATACACATGTGTATGTTTACCAATTACACATATGTAAGTGTTTATCATTTACACATGTGTTTAAAAATTTTTTAAAATAATTTAGAGAGAAGAGTTGTATTAATTGGAGAAATAAATCATGTTTTATGTTGTATTTTAATAATAAAGTTAGTGAAAACAAAAAAAATGGTTTTACTTGGTTTTTTGACGAGTTCTCAAAATATTTAGAGTTCTCATTTGAACCTAACCCTATATAGGGGACGGTTATTGTACAAATGGCCCAAATCGTACGAAGCGTACGAAGTGTCCCTAACCGTCCGAATAATATGATCTAGGGTTGGGGATAACGCGGTGGCATAAACGTAATTACTTTGAAAAAAATAACGCGTCGTCCAGGTTAAAAACGGCATAAATGTCAAATTGTACCCACAAGCATTGAATTTTTTTTAATAATCACGCTTTTACGTAATTTTGTTTACGTAATCACGTTTTTGCGTAATTTTTTTTACGTAATCACGTTTTTACGTAATTTTTTTTACGTAATCACGCTTTTACGTAATTTTGGTGGGGCACGGCCAGCAAATTAGAAGGTTCTTAGACCTATTTACTTTTATTTCTAATAGGCCAGCGATATTTGATGTGATGTTATTTGATGAATTGATGTAGTGGACTATTTGATGGTAATATGTAAAAGCAATAACTTTTTTTTGTAGTAAACTATTTGATGCAGTGAACTAGTGATGTTGATGTACCCGGTAAATGATAATATGCTTTAGTCTTTTTGTAACCGATGGGTATACCTAACGGGTATACCTAATGGGTAAATTTGTGAAACTAACGGGTATTCCCGATTACCAACGGGTATGCCCGATACCCGATGGGTAAATTCCTGACGGGTAAATACCCGATATATACGGCCGGGTATGGGACACACTTTTATAATCGGGTATGGGGTTGGGATTAGCGAAACCCGTCTCAAACCCGACTCATTGCCATCGCTACCCAAAACCCTCATAAATAGAAAACCTGGTGTTAATTCCCCGATTAACAACTCAATAAATAATTAAAGTAATCTTGTGAAAAAAAATCACTACCATTAAGCCATTCAAAATGAGATATTAACATGAACCTGAAATCACCCTAATAATCGTATAATGTTCAACCATTAAAATCATATACACATAAATACCCTTTAACATGTGCAAACTTCATCTATTATAAGTTTTTGAATATAATAAATACCTTTTAACATGTTCAACCATCATTACCCTTTAAATCATATACATATAAATACCCTTAGATGAAGAAATCAAAATCAACAAAAAATATCTGCTTGAATAAGAAGTACATAATTACAGACATTAATTACCAAATAACCAGATAAACTTTTTTTTAAATATACCGACTCCCAAAAATTGAATCTACCGAATATATAGAAAAAAGATGAGATATGATAAGAGAATTAAGAAATCAAATATATCAATGAAGACTTACCTACTATAGAAAATGCAATAAAAAAGTGAGAACCAAGATGTCTGAGAAGGAGAGATCATAAAAAATAATGGATTAAAAAGAGATTAAACCCAGAAAAACTAACCTTGGAGATGAAGCACAAAAGTACAACGGTGATGGCGATGAATTAGGGTTTGGGATGCGTAAACAACAAAAGACGTGATAATCTAATCAGGTCAAGATAGGGTATCCGGATGAGTTCAAGATCTGCGTGTCAATATTGTGGGTCGTAGAAATGGGTGGAAAAATTAGATCAGGAGTGGTCTAGTATTCTGCCACGTGTTCCAAAATATTTTTATTTATTATATGTAATAGATTAAATTTTCTAATAATCATCTTAAATCTTGGCCCATTTCGAGCTGCACCTTTACCTTGTGGTAGTTAATAATGAATTTTGACAATTGTTACCTGTTATGAGATGCCAAGTGTCTGAACAATGGTGCTTGAAGCGGGCCCCATTTTATGCAGCAGGAGATGAGGTTCAGATGATTTTGTTGGTACACTGTTATTTCCATTTACATGTACAAGTATTAAAAATACATTTTTTATGCAACTAAATAATGATAAAAGAAGTTTGTAAATCTAATAAGCAACCGGTTGTTTTGATTTCTGAGTAGCATACCATCACAATATCTGACTATGATCTTATTCCAATTGTAGAAATCTGTAAATAAAATTGAAACAAACAAATTATGAAAACCATTTAAAGTGTATATAGGTGATGTGCACTAAATTAGTCATATATTTCACATCAACTGCGTCCCGATTATTGTCAATTTCTTTACATATTGATTAGATTTGTTGCTCGTTTAGCTTAAATTATATTCTCATGAAATATTTGGCCTAGAACGAGCAAACAAGCAGAAACACGAAGAAAAGTGAAGAAAAGGGCAACTTAGTAGGCAAAGCACGGACCGTGCCCCACCAGGCACGCCCTCGTGCTCAACTCCAGCAGAAAAGACAAAGTCGAGAAGCCAAGCACGGGCCATGCCCCACCAGACACGCCCCCATGCTCAACCAGAAAAAGGACAAAAATGACATTTGTCTCCCGACCAGGTGTAACACAGGGCCGTGCCCCACTAAGCACGCCCCTGTGTCTAGTACCCACGCAGTACGTTCGTGACAAAAGTTGACGGGTACGATGTGGTCCCAGCACGGGGTCGTGCTCAACTTCCCATACAATATAAATAGAGCATGCCTTTGCCATTTGAAGATAGTTGGATCTTTTGGAGAAAATACCCACATTTGGCACTCGGGAACCAGACTTTTTACCCCCTTTGAAGGTCTTGGAAGGTCCATTCATAATCAAGAAGGAGTTCTCATCACCACACCATCCTAAATTGAAGCTTTGGTTATACCTTTATCTTGTTATGATTTGCATGTGTTCTTATCACTTGGTTGTAATGTGCAAGCTCATTATGAGCTAAACATCTTTTATCATCCTAGTTAGATGAAGCTTTACCAATTTATGTTGAACTTATGAACTTGGCAAGTATTAGGTTAATGTTATGGTAATATTATGATAATCTCTTGATAGAAATTGCATGTTTGAATGTTTGAACCAAATAATTGTTGATTTGTAAATGTGAAATCATATCATGTTGGAAAACTTATGAAATTAGCATTTATTCATGAAATTGTGTTTCTACATTAAATTCCATGGCTAAGTATTAGGAATGATCTTTGGAATCATAATTACTTAAACTAACATTCAAACATGCATCCCTTTCTACTCATGTTTGGAAAGACCGATAATTGTTATGAATTTTCTATGATAAAGCTTGTGTTTATTTAAGCATTGATGACTCGAGCTTATAATTTCCATGAATCCATCTTAGGGGTTCATAAATCATGAGAACATATAATCATTATCTATTTAACTACCTTGAGGTGGATATTATGTAAATTACTCGTAATTATCTTTTCAAATAGCTATGGAGTTAGTCACCTTGACAGGAATCTAATTCAATTTCTTAAACGAACATTAACATAATCATAAAATTGTCATGCATAAGTTTCATCGTAATTAGTAAAGTGGATTCCAAACTAGGATGATAGTTTCCCTTATCTTGTTATCTCAAACATTTTAATTACGCGTTCTTAATTACTATTTGTTGTCATTCAATTTAAACTCTCAAAACAAAAACAAATATTTAATTTTTATCTCATTTGGCTTAACTAATCACAAGGATTAAGTAGTGAAATCATATTCACGGATTGACACTCGATTCTTATTATTTATATATTACCACTCGACAGTTACATTTGCCTTACGTGTGTGTGGTTTAGTTTAGGTGAAAACCAATTTTAAAACCCATATCTGTATGAAAATCTTCATTAAAATATTTATATACTTCACGCACATCAAGTTTTTTGCGTCGTTGCACGGTTATTTCAAGAACAATCCAAGTTTTTAATTAAACCAGTTGTATATTTTTTTAAATATAATTGTTCCATTTTTTTTTTCTTTTAGTTACTTTGTGTTTCTTAGGTAATGAATGTCCGCCACACCCAACCCTGATCTTGTTACACCATTTTCGGAACCCGAACGATATTTTCTTCAGAGATTACGAGAAAGGACACGAATAGTAGTTGAGGCAATCGCAGGCGAGGTTTTGGAGGATACACAACACGAGGAAAACATGGCGGAACAAGAAGAGGAAAGGAACATGACGTACTACGCCAAACCGATTATGAATCTAGTGTAACCCAACCGGCGATTGCGGCCAACAATTTCAAGATAAAGTCTAGCATTATTCATCTAGTAAAGAGTTCGGCACAATTCCACGGTTTACCAGACGAAGATCCAAATGCTCACATCACGTGTTTCTTACGAATCTATGCAACTTTTAAGATCCATAATTTTTCAAATGACGCCGTTAGACTTAGGCTTTTTCCATTCTCACTTCGTAGCCGAGCCATAGAAGGGCTAGATTCACTGTCGGTCGTATCCATTACGACATGGGCCGAGATGGCCGAGCATATTCTGATGAAATACTTTCCTCCCGATAAAACTGCCAAATTAAGATCGAGCATCACCAGTTTTCGTCAAGATGACGACAAGTCGCTACACGCAGCATGAGAAGATGCCCACATCACGGGCTTAATCTTTGGCTTTAATGTCAAACGTTCTACGATGCTATCTCGGGATCACACAAGCAAGCCGTCGACCAATGCGCTGCAGGAGATTACGGGGTAGCCACCCCAACTGAGGCACTCCAAGCATTGGAAAAGGCCGCTACAAAGAGTTTTTCTTACAACCCTCTGAGATCCAAATATCATGTCGATTCTGACACCCTAGTTGCAGCTCAACTAGAGGCACTCACCAAGATGTTTGAGAAAATGCAAGCCGAACTTAAGAGAGCACAAATTCGATGCGACACATGTGGTAAACCACACAAGACAAGTGAGTGTCAACAAACCATGGTAGTTGAGGAGGTCGCTTATGTAGGAGGTCCAAACAATTCATACGGTAACAATTACAACTCAAATTGGAGAAACAACTCGATGGGTGAGGGTACGTCTAGAGTATGAGTTTGGTTACACACGTAGGTGATCCGTGTAAGGGCGATGGGTGATAGAACTTGTTCATGTAGTGTTATGTGTGTTTAACTTGTTGATTTGTGTACTTGCATTGTTGTCCGGGTATACGGCCAGCGATGATAAGAAGGAGTCGGTCCTTTGGATGTTATCACCATATGGGTGGCTGGGCAGTCACCATAGATGACGGGTGTGTCACTGTGTCATGTGACGGGCCCTGTGAGGGTAATATTGAAAACTCGAAAGGGGGTTCTAGGAGGTGATATGAATATCCCGACGGGGATAACCCTGACGAGGGTCGCTGTGACGAAACCAGTGAAATCCTTTTAAGGTAATTATTGTGTACATCATGTTGATTTAATTGCATGCACATGTTAATTGATATTTGTAACATCCCAAACTTTAAAGAATATATGGCTAAAGTGCAATTACCCCAAGTTGAAGGACTGAACTTGCAAAAATATGGAATGTGGACCGATAGCGGACCGCTACCAGGCTTCAAAACGGTCTGTTATGTGCTGGTAAAGGCAATGATGAGATAATGACATGTGGCGGATACGTGTCTGATAACTCAGCCCTATGCCGGACCGCTATGAGGTCCATAACGATTTTCCATGCCGTCATATGGATAACGGACCGCTACCCCAGCCGCAAACGGTCCGCTACATGGGGAGTACGCCAGACAGCTCGCTAGTGGGTGATAGCGGACCGCTATCACCCATCATAACAGTCTGCCATAGGTCTCATCTCAGCTTATAAATAGTTGGACTTGGCCATTCATTTGGAAACATCACAACAACACCATCATCACACACACACAAGCACGAATACCAAGATAAGGTTAGCACGACGGTTACAAGCATGGTGATTACGAGTGCGGTATGCTATGAGTGTGGTTCGAGTTCAAAAAAGCAAGGAACGAACTTAGGACCGATCCAAGGATAATGTAAGTACACCGGACCCGTACCCTAGATAATAATTATGTGATTATGTGCTACGTGTTATCTATGTGGAACTAAGGTATGAGGAAATGAAGAAAAGTAATAAGGGATTAGTCTAAAAACTAAACGGGAATAATGGAGAAGCCACGATGTATCCAAGGGGTGGTGGATACGTCGCTGGTACTTCCTATATATAAATCTCTTTGATGCTTCGTGGTAAAACCATTATGAATGTTTAGGGGTATAGACTAAAAGACAATGATAAAAATATATGATAAACGGGCGATCTTTCGACCGGTATGTAGTTATCTGACAAACAGAATGTTCTGTCTAATAAAAGAGTGATGTATAAATCCCTCCTAAACCTGTCACTCTTTACTTGGAACATCTTTGTTGGAGGTACTGCTCTGGAAGGATAATCACCCTAGTTTATAAAACATGATGAGTATGAAAATGTGATGAAATTAAATATGTGAATACATGATGAATATGAATACATGAATGCATGATGATACATGCCACTATGAATGAGTATGATGGAACTAGTCTAAACCCTAAAATGGAATAACGGAGTACTCACGAAGTATTAAAAGGGTGGTGGATAAGCCGCTGATACTTCCTATATATAAACGATTCTAGTGAATCGTGGAAAAACCGTTACGAAGTTTTAAGGTGAGGGCTGGTTAGGAAATGAATCAAGCATATACGTGAAATGAAAACAAATGCTTGATACGTTTGGGAGGCTGTGAGTCAAAGATACTCAAGGTACCAAATGAAAAGAGATACCTAGCCTATAATGTGGATATCAATAAAATAAAGAAGAAAAAAACTAAAAGGAAATATCAAAACCCTATGGGGCAGATCTAAAGAATGAATGAGCTTTCGTGGCAAATGAGTCTTCGTGACAAATGCAAGGGGTCTATACTGGCGAGTATAAGGACCTTGCCAATAATCTGACCGGAGGTACGTCCGAAGATGGTCGAGAGGGGGTTAGCACACCCATGAATGAAATGAATACTCTGACTGGAGGTACGTCCAAAGATGGTCAGGAGGTGGTTAGCACACCCATAAAATATACGAATGACGTGACTGGAGGTACGTCCGAAGATGGTCATGGGGGCGCCGAGAGTCTGGGAAACTTGAACAATAAGAAGAACCTAAAGGGTTTATAATAAAATGAATAATGCAGTGTACTTACTTAGCGAAAGCTAATTCAAAAACGTTTTCCAAACACTGTAGGAAAGAAGCATGTGGAATAGAGCTTCTGGTAGATGAGGCCAGACAAAATGAAGAATCCATAGATTTTGTAATATTGTATATGTAAAACAATATTTATAAATGAAAATATACCTTTGGCATTTAATGGCAAAGTTTTGTTAAACTGAGACTGTTTTCCGCAATATAATACTTGATAATATAAGAAATAAGTAGAATGTTTCAATATTCATTGTGTTGTTATGTTATTGCTTTGGTGTGAGCATTAGATTGACCGCTGTGTTGGAACGATATCGTGTTACGACTGATGTGTTAGTAGACCTTGTGAGAGTCTTGTTTAGATCTTGGCAGGTCAATGTCTAGGGGTTGGGTTGAGTCTTGGGTTGTGGGACCCTTATGAGAAATGGTAGGTAATATGGGTTACTGATATGCTAATAAACGACAAACCGTTTTATAAAGGGTTGGTATGTCTTGAGATGATACAAATGATATTTTTGACGAGATCGTTTATGCTTAAAATTAATTGTTACAACTCACTCTGTGTAGCTGACTTTGTATGTACGTTAGATTGTTTTGCAGGTGAGTTCACATGATGAGGTATATTGGCTTGGGAGCGGTGCTACTTGGATTGGTGTGCGTGCATTCGTAAGGTAATGTTAAGAACGATAATGATTTTAAAAGATAATTCTTATTATGAGTAAGACTTCTGCTGATTTTTTTATAAAGAATTAAGTGTTTTTAAAAGAAAACCCTGTGATATGACTCAACTGTAGCGTGCCAGGTTTACTACAAATTTAGCACCATGACCTTCCTTTCCATTTGTATCACTTGATGTAAAGTGTTGTGGAGGAATTTGTATAGTAATGACAATTCAGTCCTCATAAATTTGAGAGTTTATTTGGATTTCATGGGATTTTTAACTTCCTATTATGTTGAATTTTCAAATGGAAGTTTCACTTGTCTATTTAACAATAACATCTTTCTGTTTGCAACATGATATGTGTATTTTATTTTAGTTACTATATGTTTCTTTAATGGGTGCGTTTATTTCTTTGTATGTTTCTTCAATGACCTAAAACTCTTATCTATTTTGGTTTATTAGATCTTTAAAGACTTCTTAGAACATCATACATCTTGCAGCTTCATTTTGTAACGGGTTTGTTTATATCGTGTGAAATTGCAGGTTGAATTTTGTTGTTAACGGGTGATATAGCAGCCTCGATTCATGTGTCGCAAGTCATATTTGGTGATGGAAACAGTTTAGAGTACTAGAGCAGCAATGCATCTTCCATTTTGTTGATTGAAGCTTACATTTTGTGATGGGTCAAACCGCGGATTGTACCATGACATGTCATATAGCAAATTGTATATACAAAATACCCAATTTATATCTTATACAACCACATGATCAAATTGAGATACCAAGAATATGTGTACAAGTTATTACTATTATTATTTTGAAAAATTATCTAAATGACCTGCTTTTAGCAAACTTAAATTATTTTAAATCCCTTTTCTAAAAATTAAATGAAATATTAATATTCAATCGGATAAGAATCATAGATTCAAGAACAAGAAATGTGAAACACTGTAAATAATTTCGTATATCTGATACCGACCAAAGTCGCATGTATATAAAATAAAAATAAAACATATTCTTGGACCCCACTAAGGGTTGCCCATTGAAACGTGATTAAAATAAAATAAAAAAAACATTAAAAAAAAATTCAATTTGACCTTTAACCAACGGCTAGAAAAAAATTAAAATATAAATACCCACACACATATATATTTCTTACACTTAAAAATTACAAATTTCACTCTCTAAAAATACAAATTTTAAAGATGTTGGATTTTTCATCCGATGTGGCTCATGGCATAGATAGATCACATCGATGCTACGAATAAGAAAACTAACAGACGTAATATACAATATATCACGATAGGATTAATAAACTAACAAAAAACGAGTATCGCGTAGTAAATTGTCGTTGCCGTCGCATCGTACGGGTTTCCTACCCGTTTATTATAATAAGGATTTAGTTTATCCCCTACTTATTTTATAAGCACTATCTTATACATGTGGTAGGTATGTGTAAATAAAAAACACTCAAATCTTTACACATATATCTATATTATCTGGCTTTTTATGTTTTTTTTAATAAATAGCAAATTATAGTGCATTTCCTCTAAATAGTTACATCATTAAAAATATCCATTTATTTAATGTGTTTAAAATAAAACTAGTTGAATTTTTATACATTATGGTGCTTTTAAAAAGAAATATATTTGCAAAAAGTAAACTATGTTACAATATATTTTTACATTACTCCATTCTCTAATCAAACAATTACAAAACAAATATAAGTAATGTATTATTTTTTAACTTCATAAATTAATTTACTTTTTTTAATTGTATGACTTTTTATGTGTGTATATTTAACATATAAACACTAAAATAATATGCAAATTTTAATTTATATATACAAATGAAACCCTAACTGTTAAAACATTAGCACAATCTACTAAGGGCTCGACTATTGATGACGTGTGTTTTATGTGTGTAAAATACATATACATATATGTAAATATACACTCTTTGGTAATGACATCAAAAACTTGATGGCGAATACAAGAGATATAATTTATACATATACATATACTATTCTTGAGGTTTGGTTTTAGAGTTACACAAAATCAGGTTTTAAATTTATAAATTAAAATGATAATTACTTCAACTAAACACACACACAATTTATAAATTAAAATGATAAATTTATAAATTAAATTTATACATATACATGTAATTTCAATCCCGACTCACCCTTACTACATCACTATACATCATACCACCAATAGTTCCATAACCGGCCCACATACTCTAGGTACAAGACCCGCACCCTTAGACTCGTATTTAGATATTTAAATACATAGCTCATTAGTTTAAAACTCAAAACTCGTAATACGTTTGGTTTCACAAACACGTTTGCTCACACACTCTAAGAACCTCACGTAGACCCGTAGTCAAATTATTATACAATTAGCTCATAAACACTTCTAAATCACAGCGTGATTGGTGTCATGTTTAGTTAATAGCATATAATGCATGGGTATGTACGATAGCCCCAAAACGTTTAAACCATTTAAAAGAGGGGATTAGAAACTCAATGGTTGAGAGGCAATCCAAATCCTTGCTCTACAACCTACCCGTTCACGCTCGAATCCAAACCTGTCAGGCATATGATCACATGATCAGAATACGTGCTAAACACACGTCGAAAACACATAAATATAAATGAACCCCGACACTCGTCTTCTTTGCTCGTCATACCGTTTCACCGAACCCTTAGCTTCACCAATACACACATCGGGTCGTCCTCGCCTCGTTTAGAACTCGCGTACTCGAACCGGGTTTCCATGCACGCATATACTCTGCCATGCACAACCCAAATCTCGCCATGCAAACCCTAGCTTCACCCGAACCCGTACGCAAGCACCACTACGTACCACCGTGACCCGTCGTTCACCATTAACAAACACCGAGCACCACCACCGTGCCTTGCTGACAAAGTCGTTGCCCGAGCAGTGACCGTCATCCTCCGCCTCAGTGCACCTCCACGGCGAACTCCGACAGTCATCGGGTCCCATGGTTCCCGTCGCATCCCACCATGACAGCCACCCCCCGCAACCTTCCTCTCTCCTTTCTCTTTTCTCTCTCTCGTCGGTCACCAACACCACATCCAAGCTAATGGTGGTTGTCGTCGCCTCCTTCGATGGCTACAAACACATCCGAGGGCTACACTTGCCGGAACAGCCGTGTCGACCTCCTGCTGCGTCCGCAACCACCACCACTTACAACCCACTCCAGCCACCATCATCATGTGCTACCACTATCTCCACAGCCGGCCATCACCATCGTCCTCCTCTCTAGACCTTCAATGAACAAGGACTCCAAACCCTAATCGGGTTTCAAGAAATACAACAAATGTAAACGCGTATAAAACATAAACGAGGGTTTACCTTGGCAATGTGTGAAGTCTCCTGCTCGAAGCCACCCTCTAACCACCGTCGTCGGCGTCCTCCGATCTCGACATCCATCATTTCCTAGTGTTTCCAGCCGTCGCACAACTCCTAGGCCGAATAGCCTAGGGTTTTCCCTAAACTTGGTATTTAAACCATTAAGTGTTACATCCGGGTCCTTCTAGTTCCATCTTACGCGTATCGATCTCAAACCCTCTTTATACGGCTAATTGCGTCTATTTCGATAGTTAAATGAACCTCACTTGATTAAACCTGCTAATCATTACATTAATTATCTATTCGGGTCGTCCACTAACCCGAACCACTAGCTTAACGGATTTTCGGGATGTTACAAGTCTACCCACCTTAAAATAGGATTCGTCCTCGAATCCTACGTCAGTACAAACCAACGCAACATATCTTTCGGTTTTTACTTGTGCACTAAATCCTTTCAGTGTCAAGCATTCGCCTTCACGATATTAGTTTTCATTACCTTGCTTTGCAATATGACCACCCCTTTGGTGTTCAAAGAAGTCTCCTCCATTTCCTGTTTTCAACTTTGGGACTTGTAGGTTTCACATACACATTCCCTCATCTCTCGATTTTCCAGCCATTAGTCAAACGGCTAAGTTTCCAACTCTCGTTATCCCGGAACTTGCTAGAAGTTGCCTTAATTACTAACCTATTCACGAAGGTTTCAGGGTTATTGCATCATCAATACCTCACCGCACTTGCTATCCCTACCCCCATTGTAAGTACTGTCCCAAGTACTACGCAGCACGACACTACTACCGACTCGTTCACTAGTCACACTTTCACGTCAGCTCACGTGCACAATTACACTTATCTCTTGTATAAACTTGATGATCTCGTCACTCCAACAATCATTTTCCCAGATAAGCTTCTTGTCTCTCACGAATGGATTCATTCGTCGCTCTTCCAAAGTGAAGTCGTCATATTTCTCGTCTCATACCTTGATCGCAGTCCTGCGATGATTTCTAAAACTCAAGCCAACTACCCTACCCATAAGGGTATTACTTTTGACCTTCTCTAATGATCTTCAGGAGCTTGTGCAAACTGGCCTCCACAAAAATTCTCTACCATAGCATCTCTCTACTTCATTATCACGCGTACAATACATCCCTTAAGTATGTACATACACCCAACACTATGGTTATCTTCATCAGCTCTCGATGTTTCTCAAAAGCTCACTTACCTCCGTCATGTCTGTTTCAACAGCCAAACACTTGCTTTACTTGAATGCCCCATAGGAGCTCACTTTAAGCTAGTTTTAAATTTACCAGCGTAGGCATCTCCTTCCCAGTCACTTATGTGCAATCATGCACTTGCCTTTCCTGAGTTTCACCTTCCTCTATGTTGCTCTACTATCACCATGCGATCATTGACCTCGTCTCATTTATCATGTACGAACATGAAGTCTGTCTGCTCACCAGCTTCAGCTATTCGTCGTCTCGTCCAGGGAAACTTCCATGTTCCTCTGGTGTCTCACCTCGACTGAATTCTTCTTATGGAACGTGTTCCATGAAGGTCCTTCGTCACCTTGACAACTCCACGCTGAAATATTCAGTGCCATTACTTTAATTTCATCATAAATATCTATGGTCAAGCGTCCATGCAAACGCTTTCATTATCAACTCTCCATATTTCCACCCCTTGGCTTTGCTCCAAATTCCCGAGATATAGGTATAGGCATCTCCCACGAACACCTCGCCGATCATCTAGAAAACGTCAAAACTCCTTGCGTCATCTCGGTACATCAAATGTCGTGAAAATCATCAAAGGTAGAAGTCCTCCACCAGAGTACATCGTCTAAACGTCCTACACACTGCCCATTGTGTACTACAAAGACACACATCGACATAACATAACGACAGAACACACAATGTTCTACATACGTACTAGTAACCCCAAACTCTAAGCACACATCACGTGCACACACACATCTGCTAGACCTGAGTAAATCTACGCTTATACGACCTGACCACGTCATTCGTAGACACACAAACTCCTGAACCTATCTCTTACTCACCGCAACGGTGGCCCCTACCACACGTCATCACATACTCACATAGAGTTCACACAGTCGTACCCCACACTGGCCGTACCAAAGGTTCATAACGACACACCACTCAGTCTAGACACAAGACATTATCTCACGGGTTACAATATATGTGTCACACACTAGACACCACCCTAAACATTTGTACCCATAACATAGTAATTCCCCACAGGATCCTGTCCTGAACATTTATACTCGCACACAAGGTTTATAACTACAATTTCCCATAGAACTTCATCCTGAACATTTATACATAATAAAGATGTATAATTATGACTCCCCACAGGACACCGTCCTGAACACTTACTCAAAGCACAATACACCCTTGTACTTCAAACATCACCTAGACATTAGTACCTAGGTGACACTACCTTAAGACCGTAGACACATACAAATTCAATACTCATGTCTTTACGAGTCTACTCACACCATCTAATCAACCATGCTCTAGCTATCACAGCAAGGATCACATTTAGTGTTAGCTCACATCATTTAAAATGCAATCACACAATCACACCATACCGCACATAATCCATTACCTCAAGCACAATCATATGTCGTCACAAACACAATTATCATTAATCATGTTCAAATCATCATGCGGTAAAACTTCACAATCAATGTTGAAAATCAAATAGTCAATATTTGAATTAAGCATCACACCACGTAAACGTCTGATAATTTAAAACGTCAAATCACTCCGGAATCTCCCATGGAAACCGCCGCATCATCTAATCAGCAAACAATTGAGCATCCTAACAATGCCCCTAAGATCCCTACTAGACCACCTCAGGTGCCTCTGTTGTGTCCTCCTCTGGTTCTTCCTCGTCACATTCTGGGTCATCCTCGTCACATTCCGGGTCATCCACTGGTTCATCCTGAAACAGAGCTCTCTTAATCGCCGCAGGTGGTCAATCTCTCAACCATGCAGGTCCACATCTTGGAGGAACTCACATACAGCTGACACTGCTCTCCTTCTCCATCCCGTCTTTTCAATCATAGCTTCACGCGGTATTTCGCTGACCGAAGCTTTAGTCACACTTGGCACGAGAAGTGTCAACACTACTCCCATTTCACTAGCAGATTCATTTCCGCAATCGTCGTCTTGACTGGTCGTTCTGCATTCCTCCAAGCAAGAGCTCCATGCCTGACTGATCTCGTACGCTTCGCCTTAGCCATCTAATCCTACTCAAGATAGAACGTTGGAGTGATTACTATGGGCAACAAATTCAGAATATGAGGGTAATCATCACTGCCAAATCACGGTGATCAAATGCGATTTGGTGGTCCACATTACTGCTCGAATTCTAAACCTTCCCCATCATATTCACACTAGCTTTCTATCTTTCACACACACCGGATGCACATGCATCCCACACAACTCATATAGCACCATGCAATAATCTAGAAAATCATCATATTTATCACCATTGCACACCACACATGGTTATACACAAAATCATCAAACCATGCCGACACATAAATCTATCACAATTAACGCTACTCCACAATATTCAACTCACAAAACATAATCCCACCTAATTGTACCACACAACTCCACGTAGTGTTACACTACACAATTAATACTCTAGCAATTAATGTATAACTCAAAAGACGTACCTCTTGGCTCGCGGTTACTCGTGGTGGCATTCGTTTCACCCTCGTCCCATTTTCAGTTTAAATTAAGGTATTTTATTTTAATAAAAACACCGATTTTCTCTTAAACCTGGCTCTGATACCAACTTATAAGACCCCAAACCGGACATCATACAGTTGGTTCTCATCACTAGGTATTCTCTTTAAAAGTACTCATTTACCTTATAGAAAAATACAAAGGAAGTCTTTCAAAAAAAATGATAATAATCACCTTTTGTTCATATTATCACTAATAACTTTACCTCACGAATGCCTGCACACTAATCCGAGTAGCACCGCTCCTAAGCCAAGATACGTCGACTCCAAAGATCACCCGCATCACAATCTAACGTACATACAAAGTCAGCTACGCTGAGTGAGTTCTAATAGTTTAATTTAATTAAAAGTCAACTCGTCACAAAAGTTATTTAAACTTTATTCAAGACCCTCCGGTCCTTATCAAACAGCTTTATAATTTATTAACATAGAGATAACCCCTGTTATCTTATGATATCCCAAAAGGGCTCACCACCCAGACTCATCCCACAAGCATAACCTCCTAAACTTCACCGACATAGATCAATCTTACTACCCTGGTTACCCGTAATCTACCACCCATGTTAACCCGAAAACCTGGTTAACACCACAAACCCTAGACACCGACTTACTCAGTCTTGACCAAGGCTCTCACAATTCAATTGACCCGACAGTTATAAACACCACATCATAATCCCGACACAACGGTCAATCTAACTCTACTCGTCTCATTAATATCATCTACACATCGCATTAATATTATTGCACGCATAATAAATATAACTCATCACTTGTATGCAATTTAACACATATATATGCACACAAACACATACCTCATCACTACACCCTCGTCAGGGCGTTCGACACACCCCGAGCTCATCATTAACCTGTTGAATATTTGTCACCTTAGGTGACTTCTCGAAGGACTTCGTCCTTCACAATCCCGTTTGCCGTGTCATAAAGACAACGATGCAAACACAATACCCGTCGTGTTACAAGGACAACGACACAATACCAATTCCCGCCGTATCACAAGGACAACGACACAGTACACACAACACATGTATAAAACACATAACGTCATGCTCTATTTACATGACTCGTTAACTGCACCTACACCCCACACGTAGCACTAGGATAATGTATCCTACACGTATTCATAAGCGTTTAGCTTATATTTCGACTCACCCCAATTAACTCATAACACCAATACACAATTATTATAGAAGCACACATACAAATACTATGTCTCGTTATCTCAGCACATACCACGTACGTGCACACATAACAACACCTCCTAGTCGTACCCGTACGACATGTAATTTCAATCCCGACTCATCCTTACTACATCATACCACCAATAGTTCCATAACCGGCCCACATACTCTAGGTACAAGACCCGCACCCTTAGACTCGTATTTAGATATTTAAATACATAGCTCATTAGTTTAAAACTCAAAACTCATAATATGTTTGGTTTCACAAACACGTTTGCTCACACACTCTAAGGACCCCACGTAGACCCTTAGTCAAATTATTATATAATTAGCTCATAAACACTTCTAAATCACAGCGTGATTGGTGTCACGTTTAGTTAATAGCATATAATGCATGAGTATGTACGATAGCCCCAAAACGTTTAAACCATTTAAAAGAGGGGATTAGAAACTCACCGGTTGAGAGGCAATCCAAATCCTTGCTCTACAACCTACCCTTTTCTCTCTCTCGTCGCTCACCAACACCACATCCAAGCTAATGGTGGTTGTCGTCGCCTCCTTGGATGGCTACAAACACAGCCGAGGGTTGCACTTGCTGGAACAGCCGTGTCGGCCTCATGTTGCGTCCGCAACCACCACCACTTACAACCCACTCCAGCCACCATCATCGTGTGCTACCACCATCTCCACAGCCGGCCATCACCATCATCCTCCTCTCTAGACCTTCCACAAACAAGGACTCCAAACCCTAATCGGGTTTCAAGAAATACAACAAATGTAAACGCGTATAAAACATAAACGAGGGTTTACCTTGGCAATGTGTGAAGTCTCCCGCTCGAAGCCACCCTCTAACCACCCTCGTCGGCGTCCTCCGATCTCGGCATCCCTCCTTCCCTCTCATTTCCGGCCGTCGCACAACTCCTAGGCCAAATAGCCTAGGGTTTTCCCTAAACTTGGTATTTAAACCATTAAGTGTTACATCCGGGTCCTTCTAGTTCCATCTTGCGCGTATCGATCTCAAACCCTCTTTATACGGCTAACTGCGTCTATTTCGATAGTTAAATGAACCTCACTTGATTAACCCTGCTAATCATTACATTAATTATCTATTCGGGTCGTCCACTAACCCGAACCACTAGCTTAACGGATTTTCGGGATGTTACAGACATAGTATTACGTATACGTAACACTATGAGTTACGTATATGTAAGCATACTCATTCGGTTTAGACACTAACCTTATTTAAAAATTTGTAAACCAAATCATAACTCGTAATTCAAATTCAACTCGGTTTGAAATTTAGTTGGTTTTTTTCCGTTGGCTTATGACACATGTAAGACCCCAAAAAGGGCACCCTACAGTTGGGTCTCATCACTGGGTATTCTCTTATTAAAACACTCATTTCATTACAAAATATCAGTAAAAGTCTTAATCAAAATAGTTTTGTCTTTTGAACTTGTTATCGTTCTTAATCATACCTTACGAATGCCCACACACCGATCCAAGTAGCACCTCTCCCCAAGCCAAGATACATAGTCATACAATCTCACCTGCAAAACAACCTAACGTACATACAAAGTCAGCTACGCTGAGTGAGTTCTAATAGTTTAGTTTAATAAGAAACCAACTCGCCACAAATATCATTTATGTCAACTCACGATATCCCAATTCTTATAAAACGATTTGCTATTTATTAACATGCAAATACCCCACGTTACCAACCAATTTACCATAAGGGTCCACCACCCAAGACTCATCCCGTTATTATAACCCAGTAAGTCTCATCGAACTGGATCGAGCTTACTACACTAATAACTCATAATCTATCACACGTATCAATCCGAAACCCGGTTAACACGACCAACCCCTAGACTCCGACTTACCCAGCCTTAACCTAGACTCTCTCAAGTCAACTGACACAACAGTTGCAAACACAACGTCATCATCCTGACACAACGGTCGACCCAATACTCAACACTACAGCAATATTAACTCAGCACAATAAATATAAATCAATACTTGCATGCAATTAATTCACATCATAAATGCACACAAACACATACCTCGTTGCAATCACCCTCGTCAGGGTCACCCTCGTCAGAGCATTCGACACACCCCGAGCTCATCACTGTCCTGTTGGACATTGTCACTTTTAGTGACCATCTGAATGACTTTGTCCTCCACAATCCCGTTTGCCAGGTTACAAAGACAACGATGCAAACACAATACAAACATATAACATGTAACGTCACATATCGTTTACATTACTAGTTAACTAGACTTGCACCCCACACACCTTCTCGGGATAACATATCCTACACATACTCATAAGCACCTAGCTCATATCCCGACTCATCCCAGCTAACTCATAACATGACACACACAAATTATCCCTTTACCCCTAGCTCACACAACATAAGGACACCACATAGATCCTTAGTTTATGTATTACCCAATTATCCGGTAAAACACTTCAGATTTAATCATAACTCGTAGTACGTTCAAATTTATAAAACGAATCTTGCAAGTATGTACGATAGCCCCCAAAACAGTAAAAACATATAAAGAGTGGATTAGAAACTCACAGATTACTAAGGTCCAAGTCTTGCTCGGCAACCGTTCTCTCGTTCGAATCCCGAACCTGTCAATGTAAGATCACATGATCAGACATGATCTAAAGATACATTGACAACATATAATGTTAATTAAACTCCAAAGTCCAATCTCTCTTACTCGTCTCTTCGTCCTTGCCAAAACCCTAGTTCACACGTTCACCTGAACCGGATCGTCTTGGATTCGCTTATAACTCGAATACCCAAATTGAGTTACATGCATGCATGCATGTACCCATGAAAACCCAAAACCCACCAGCATACATGTACTCGAACCGGGTTCCATACGCGTGTGCACGCCATGCAACGATTAAAACCCTAACCGGCATTTCTCTGGTTTTCGTTCTCCACCGTGCACCACCACCACCTCATCACCATCCTCCTCGTCGGGTAAAAACCTAGCCGAACCACACTAGTTTCGTCCTCCGTATCACATTGTTGTCGTGTCCTTTGTCTCCGTCGAGCAATTATCACCCGGAACCATTGTCTTCCTCGTCGTGTAACCCTAGCCGATCCCCACCGACTAGCACATTTGCCACCGTTACCGGTGATCTCCATCTGAGCCTCTTCACACGTCGGATACACTACCCTCATCGTCCTCCGCCGCTCACCACTCTAGGGTACCACCACAGCTGCGGCCGCAGCTGTCGAGCGCCGGCACGGCCTCCTCGGCGTTTCCCCGCCCTCTCTCTCTCCTTATCCCTCTCGGCAGCCGCTAGCGGGTCATCCCGTGCTCCTTCTTGTTGCCTTCTACCATCACGCACCATCTCCGAATGTTTCCGGCCGCTTACTACAACCCGTAGCCGCTGCCATCATCTTCCACGGCCACCACCGGCCGCCCCAACACTATCGGCCTCATCACCATCGAAGCAATCACCCTACTCGAAACCCTAACCATAATTTCGTGCAGAAACAATCATAAACAACATAAACTAATGTAAACGGGATTACCTCAATGTGTTTTGGAGACTCCCGGTTGAAAGCCACCGCGTCACCGCCTCCGTTTCCCGTCCGACCACCCCCGTCGCCGACTTCTTGCTCTCCTTGCGTCTCCTTCTGGCGGACGCACACCTAGAGCCGATATGGATCTAGGGTTTGTGTTTAAGTGGTTTAAATACCACTTGTATTTACATCTGGGTCCCTCCTTTTCCTCTTTTACACTTTTTGATCACAAACCATGCGTTAAATGGTTAACCAGTTCCTCTAATTCTCGTTAAATTAAGTTTCACGCGAAAACCTAACTAACCACCTCGTTTACTAAAGATCCGGAATATCCATTAACCCAAACCATTATCATATGGATTTCCGGGACGTTACAACACCCTACCTGATAGAGAAGAGAGTCCGAAAGAGGTTTGTTTCTTTCTAATTTAGTGGCAATGTGAGTCAGCAAAGTAAAATGTGCTAAAGGGATATTTGCATGACAACTTGT
Organism: Smallanthus sonchifolius; assembly: GCA_023525975.1. NCBI lineage: Eukaryota > Viridiplantae > Streptophyta > Magnoliopsida > Asterales > Asteraceae > Smallanthus > Smallanthus sonchifolius. Next base: position 63,380,845 of record CM042037.1, on the reverse strand, counting down.
AGGGGTGAGCAAATAACCGAATTAACCGAACCGTAACCGAATTAACCAAACCGAATAAATAACTGATGGTTCGGGATGGTTCGGTTAACCGATAACCGAAATTTTTGGTTCGGTTTTGGTTTTGGTGTTTGAGATAATCGAATTAACCGAACCGATTATATATATAATACACACACATACACATACACATACATATACACACATATAGCTATTTAAATTTTAAGACACGCGATTCATTTCATACATAATTGTTTGCGTTAGAATCCTATTAATTTTATAAAAAAAATTATACTATTTTGCCAATTTAGTTATAATATGCATTTGGATTTGATTTCTAGTCAAATTCTTAACAAAAGTTTTAATTTTTTAGCTTATGTCAAAAGTTTTGGTTTAGTGGCTAACCGAACCGAATGATTACCAATAACTGATTAACCGAAACCGATCGGTTTTCAAAATCCATTAACTGAAAATTTCGGTTTCGGTGGGGGCTCAAAACCGAACCGAACCGAACCGAGCACACCCCTAACAACTTGCACAAGATGTTAAATATTAATATGTGATATTTTCAATTTTGTACATTATTGTATTTAGATTTTCTTTTAACAGCAATGCCTAAATTATTTATGATAGAATGAGCAGCATTTATACTGTTAGATTATTACTTTTTATTCACAACCAAAAGGTTGATGGTTCAAATCCTGCAGGACACAAATTATGATGTATTTATCATATAAAATCTAGGTGTTACTGTTAAAAAAAATACATATTACTTTTTATTTTATTTTATTATTTCCTAAAGAATAATGTATAATTTGTTTACACTGATGGAGCATTGGTACCCTAGGCATTACTGGTTGTATGAATCTATAGAATCTAGTGTATTGTATTCTATATGGGTATTAAAACAAAGAATGATCAAATTTTGTTTGTGGCTTGTACTCAAAGCTTTGTGGGTTGTACCATACTGCAAAGTGTGATACAGCCCATTTATCCCTTTTTTTTAACGGCGAACATTGAATGTTGTGATGTCACACCCTTCGATACATAGGAGAACCTCGTCTAACTCCGGCCAATATGTTATCTTAACCGGACCCACTTGGCGTCAGAGTTGGAGAGCATCCAAGGAAAAATCTCACCCAATACGGCCCCTTCCGGGTTTGAGGGAGAGCCAAGGCTCGAACCCTGGATCGGCGTGTGTAAAACCCTAGTGCATTTGCCTAAGAACTAAGCCTCATTTGCATGCCTCAGAAATTAATGATAATGACAGAGATTAAACCCGGACCTCTTGAGACTTCAGGCCTCACCTCAATCACTACACCACAACCTCTTTGAAAGCTCATTTATCCCTTTGAGATCAAACTAAGTTTAAATTACAAGTTGTGTGAATAGTAACAGTTCCATCGGTTTTGTGCCACGTGTTGTTTTCGGATTGGACAACGTTTTTATCTCCTGTCTCCACTCATCTCTTTCACGCACTTGAATTTCTCTTTCCAAACGAAGACGAAGGTCTACATCTGAAGACGTGGAGTAAAGGCACTTGAAAAAAACCAGTCCCAATCTCTACCTTCTCTCAACAAAAACGCCGCCGCGTGAAGCGTATTCGCCACCATTTTCGGCCCACGGTAGGTCACGAGATTCGCTTTACTGATCATCACCACACTCCCAAACTTCGCGAAAACCCGCTTCTCCGGCGATGAATCGGCAGAGAGAGATGAGAGGGAGAGGGGAAGACGTCGGATTTTCAGGCGGCTGTCTGCGACGGCATCGCCAGTACACAACGTAGTAGGCGTCATCTCCGGCAACAAAATGAGATGAAGACGAAGATCTGAGAACTTATGAAGCTTGAACTGCATCTCCGGTTATCTGAACGGCACCGGCTATCATCATAAAAGATCTGAACAAGATCTGGGACATGGATAGCATATCTGAAGGTAATGAGGTGTGGTGGGTGACGCTCGCTGTTCGGAGGTTTGTTTCAATGGTGGGAAACGGTAATGGAAGCAGAGGTGTGAGAAACCCTAATTTTTGGTAGTGTGATGGACTTTGGTGGGCTGCTATGATTTGTTGAGTTTACAAACACAGACAAATTTGGTTATGGGGCTTTCGGCTGTAATGAGAAGCCACGTATTTGTGGGATATTATTATTATATTATCATTTTTTTTATACTAATTTTTGAATTCAAGTGATTACATCTGTCAACAAAATAGTAATATAATACTATTTATCAAACAAAATATTATAACAGTAAAGAAATTCATTTTGAAATTAACACACTTATAATAAGGAAATAAAAAGAATTAAATAAAACTTTTAATAATTCATTTTAAAAAAAATTGGTTTTTTTCTTTTGTTTTTTTTAATTTTCTTAAACGAATAGTCATAACCTTATATGTTTTTTTATGTACCTAATTATATTTATTTTGTAATAGTCTCAACCGTTTAAGATGGTTCGCTTCATGCCGTAGAGCGAAAATTCGAGTTACGCTACGTTTCCAAGCCGCCGCAACGCGCGGCGGGTAAAGTTGCTAGTTGACTTTTATAATACAACTATTGCTCAAGGGCATAGGGTGTGGGCGTGAGAAGGGGGCGTGGAACTACCGTGAAGGGCGTGAAACACCACCCCAACGGTGTGAAAAGGGCGTGAAAGAGGGAGGCGTGGGAATTTTCACAGAAGAAAGGAAAGAGGGAGGGGGTGTGGGAAGGTGATTGACTGAGATGGGCGTGAAAGGAGTGACGGGCGTGGAACACCACCCCTCACCCATGTGAAAGGGCGTGAAAATCCTTTCCGTGCCTCCCACACCGGATGACCTTGAGCATGAATATATGTTCTATATATTAAACCTCATCCTTATAATTCAAGGAAAATTTTAAGGTTTTAATCAAATTTCACACTATATCATATTCCTTAAATTTTTAAGGATCAAGTTTAAAGACCCACTTCCCATTCCTCATATATAAATAAGGACTCACTATTTATCCCTATATCTATTCTTTATATTTTTTTATAAGTGGAAGAAAAAGAAAAAGAAAAAGTAATTAAAAAATAAAGAAGTATTATGAATAGATATGAGGAATGAGACAGTGGTTTTTTTTTTAAATTTTTTTAAGAATAACCGAGAGTTTTAGCTAAACTATATAAATGAAGATAGAATGAGAAAATATATACATTTCGAATTTCAATCAGGTGAGTTACAAAATCTACCCTTTTAGTTGTTAATGCTGTCAATATGTATTATTGGAAAAATAACAACCATATTTTATGTTAAATCAATCTTATAAAGTTCTGATCCAATCGCAAAATACAAAGCTTCACCCAAAAAAAATTTGCACCAAAACCACCACTGGCCCAAAGGAATTTGTGCAGCCCATAACAAATTCGATCCAAACCTAAGACCGATTTGAGCCGGGGGCAGATTTATGAAGGGTCGAGCGGGGGCAAACGCACCCACTGAGATGAACAGAATCCTACAAAAAAATCTATTTTTTTATAAAAATATTTAACTTGGTCCACATCTCTTATTTCTATTAGGCACCTTCAAAATTAAATAGAGTTTCGGGTTTAATTTGTGTTGGAAATTTTGAACAAAAATAATTATTTTTATTTATTAATAATGTAACTATTATTTAGTTCACGTTTGTGAGAGAATCACAACGAACTAAATCGTGTTTAAAACGAAGCTAAGATGAATAAGATATGAATGCTTCAAGTGTGTGTTTGAAATTTGAGATGTGGGAACTTGTCTCACATTGGTGAGATGATGAAACTTGAAGGGGTTTATAAGTGGGAGCCCTTATAGAATCCTGTTACTTTATAAGGAATGACACCGAGTGGAAGTTAGAAGGATGCGAAGCAGCCGACGCGCCCGCACCCGGGCACGGGCTAAAGACAAGGGCGATGGGCGTAATGTGGCGTTTTGATGGCGAACTCTCGCATCGCCGTGAGCCGCTTGAGAGCCGCCTTAGTAGTTTTGACCAGCTACGAGTGGTCCGGGTTCAGTACCTGGCAAATGGCGAGTGAGGTGGCGCCGCGTCCGGGTACGCGTGGGTGTCCACACGGATGGCGTGACGATCCGCGTTCGCATGACTTGCCGAGTGTCCGGTCCGTGTCCGCGTGGCTTGCCCGTCGGTGTACCTGTGACTTTGCGGGTGTCCGGTCTGCGTCCTCGTGACTTATCGGAAGTCCGCGTCCGGTTCAGTACCTGGCACATGGCGAGTGAGGTGGCGCCGCGTCCGGGTACGCGTGGGTGTCCACACGGATGGCGTGACGATCCGCGTTCGCATGACTTGCCGAGTGTCCGGTCCGTGTCCGCATGGCCTGCCCGTCGGTGTACGTGTGACTTTGCGGGTGTCCGGTCTGCGTCCTCGTGACTTATCGGAAGTCCGCGTCCTATGCCGCATGGTTAGGTGGGTGAGGTCTGCGTACTCGGGCGGGTGGCGGAAGCCTCCGCGTTCCGTGTCATTATGTGCGTCCCTACGGGCGGCTGCACGGATCACCAGACATGCTGCAGATGAACAGTCTGTCTGTTCGTTTTCCACCAGTTATAAGACTGTTCAAGTCCCACCATTAATCAGAGTTAATTGTGCATTAAATCAGATTTTTCACGTTACTATTTTCGTGTATAAATACAAGGCATATGTCTAGTATGTTAGACACACGAAAATTAGGGCTCACATGTTGCAGATACAACACAAAGACTTTCCTTCTGTCTTAGATCTTATCACTATTCTTTAAGGTACTGCTTCAGGTGCTTGGTAACTCCGGCAGTGCTAATGCTCCGGCTGTTGTACCCTGGGAGACAGATGGGTTCACATGGGTGACCCGAAATCTGTTTTAAGCGACCTCTGTGTAACAGAAATCATCAGCCTCTACACCTCTTATTTCTTACGGTTTTATTTCTTTCTTGTAATTTATATTTATGTTATTTTCTTTTGCGTATTGTAATTTGTTCATTGAGAATTAAAAATATTTTAATGAATGGTGTTCCTACAATTTGTATGATGATGTAGTTTACCTTCGAAGAAGAAGGTTGAAACGAGGAGGAAGAAGAAGAAGAATGAGAAGAAAAGAAATGGGTGGGTGAGAGTTGAAAAAGGTAGGGGGAATCTCAAATATTAAAAAATTAAAATAGAAGAACGGTTGGTCCAATTGCAAAGCTATTTGGAGTTAAAGTAGGAATGAGCATTTGGTACCGAGTAGGAATGAGCAATTGCAAAAAAAACGGGTTAACCGGTTTAGGACCCGAACCGGGTTATCCGATCCGGTTTGGTAGGGTTGGGTTCGATGTTCCTTGAACCCGGGTCGTGACTCGAACCGGTTCAGCCACCAACCGGGTTTTGCTAAACCCGACCCGGTTTTAAACCCAGACCGTTTTGGATTTTGGACCCTGTTTGTACACCTCTAACCCCAACCCATCTAATTTCACTTTTCTTTAATCCAATTTATTTTTTTTAACGACGATGGAATATTATAAAAGATAAAATCTTCTACTTGAATTCAATTAGATCTTTTAATTTAAATTTCTTTTTAATTCCCCAGCTATTATTTTAATTTCCTTTTGCCTTCATAAAAACATTATTAGTTTATAAATCATATTCATTCCTTCAAAATTTAATTAACTAAATCTTGTATATTTAAAACATATAAATTCATACAATTTTAATACAAACTCACAATTATTCTATAATTCAAAACTAGTTGAATACTCCCACGCATCGCGGCGAGTATCAGGTCGCCTAATTCGTTCACTAGAGGTTCGATTCGTCATAGTAAAACAACGGTAACGGCACTAGATATAGGTTACGATACAAAAAAAACTTGATTTTGAATAAAACTCCGTTTCCTAATAAATTTATATCGGAACATTGAAAAATAAATAAAAACAGCCACGCACACCGGTTTTTAAAAAATGTTAACGAACGAGAGTTATTAAAGAAAAACACAACGGTAGCGTCACTCGATACCGGCTACGATACGAAAAAAAACTCAATTTTGAATAAAACTCGGTTTTAAAATAAATTTCTATCGGAACGTTGACAAAAAAAACAGTTGTACACTCCGTTTTTTTTAAAAAGTTAAGAAACAAAAGTTATTAAAGATAAACGAAATTATAAGAAAATTAAACGGGTTAAAAACGTATATTATGTATAGTATAAGGGATGAAAGCGAAAAAAAAAAAGTAAAGCATGAAATGACGACATTTGAATGGAAGTGTAACATTTCAAGAACGTTGTCCTTTAATCCATTAATATATTATGTAATCTATTTAAACTACAAAAATTATTTATCAAACTTAATAATAACATGAGCGAATTACAAATTACGTTCTTTAATTATTACCCAAAATTTCAGAATACATCCTTTAACTAAGGAAATTACAGAAAACGTCATTTTATGTTTAAAAAATCTTACACGTTACGTCCTTTAGACTAACGGGCGTTAAATTTCACCGTTAAATCCAGTCATGGTGAGGGTATTTTCGTCCATTTACCATTTTAATTAGAGCGAATTACAAATTACGTCATTTAAGTATTACCTAAATTTCAGAATACGGCCTTTAACTAAGGAAATTACAGAAAACGGCATTTGTGCTTAAAAAATCTTGCACGTTACGTAGGCCTGTAAATGAACCGAACGTTCATGAACTGTTCATAAACTTGTTCGGCGGGAAGTTCGTTTATGTTCGTTCATTTAATAAACGAACGAACACGAACAAATTTTTTTGTTCGTTTAATTAAACGAACGAACATGAACACATGTCGTATTCGTTCATTTATGTTCGTGAACGTTCGTTTATGTTCGTTCATATATGTTCATTTATGTTCGTTTATTAACGTTCGTTTATGTTCGTTTGTGTTATATATATATACATATATATATATCACAGGGCGTTAACTCATGTATGGTTTAAAAAGTTTTTATTTTATTTTATTTTATTTCCCTTGTACTACTAGTTTGTGCTAATAAATGGGTTAAAGAACCCACCAATCCATCATTGGAAAACCAACGGACAATCTCTTTACCTGCAATTTCATCATCGAAAAACCAACAGGGCTGCAATTTCAAATCACTTTACTTGCAATTTAGATAAACCATCATCGCTAGTCTAACCTGCAATTTAAAGAGAAAGTAAACACAAAATCATCTCTAAATCTCTAATCGACAGTCGGTACTCGCTAGGGTTTTCAGTTTTCACCATTACTAATCTTCGTTTTGTAGATGTGCCTCCGCCATATTCTGGTTTAGGTATCTATGATTGCTTGTTTAAATGTTTAAAAGATTGGAATATTGAGATGAAGGTGTGGCTACTTTGACTGTTGACAATGCAAGAACTAATGACGTGGTGGCTCGAAAGTTGATGGAAAATTTAAATCTACAAAAGAAACTTCCTCTCAATGGAAAGTTGTTTCATGTGCGGTGCTGTGCGCACATTCTTAACTTGTTGGTTCAAGATGGTCTATCAGAAATTCAAGGTATAATTCACAATGTTCGTGAGAGTGTGAAGCATGTGGGTGCCTCTCCGGGGCGATTGCATCTCTTCAGTGAGCTAACTGAACAATTACAATTGAAAAAAAAACATCTTATCTTGGACGTTACTACTCGGTGGAATGCAACATATGCTATGTTGTCTACGGCTTTGGAGTTTAAAGAAGTTTTTGAGAATTATGCCGACCGAGAAAGTTCGTACAAAACATTGCCGAGTGGTGATGATTGGAAAAAAGTTGAAGATGTTTGCTCATTCCTGTCACTTTTCAACGAGGCTTCCAAAATAATTTCTGGTATTAATTTACTCAACTTTATCTCCCGATACTTGCTATACAAATTTTAATTATACGTAATTGTTTTATTTATTTTTTAATCTTATAGGTTCCGAGTATCCAACTTCTAATTTATTTCTCATCGAGTTATACATTATAAAGGAAGCATTGGATACCGTAGCTTTGGCGGAGAATGATTGCATGAAATCTATGGCGTGTAAAATGAAAGAAAAATTTGACAAGTATTGGGGTTCTTCTAATCTGTTGATTTCTATTGGTGCTGTTATGGATCCTAGATATAAAATGGAATTAATTAAATTATCTTTCGAGACAATTTATTCTGCTGATAAGACTCGTGAAGAAGTTGAAGTTGTTCGTGACACTTTACAGAAATTGTTTAATGAATATGTCGAGGCACATAAAGATTCCAATGTTGCTCAATCTAGTAGTGAAACTATTAAGAGTGGGAGCGGGATCGGAGCTGGTTATTCTAACAGTTCATCTAGCTTCATAACTTCTCGATTCGGTAAGGGTCTAAAATCAGGTAGCGCTAAGTATGCTCAACACATTAAAAGTGTTGATACTGTTGAACGTGTGAAGTCAGAGTTGGCTACTTATTTAGATGAAGGAGTGCACATTTGTCAGACAGGTGAAAGTTTTGATGCATTGGGATGGTGGAAGGAGAATAAACTAAAGTATACAATTTTGTCCAAAATGGCGACTGATATCTTATCTATTCCAATAACAACTGTTGCTTCTGAATCGGCTTTTAGCGCCGGTGGAAGGGTTATTGACCCACATCGTTCGTGTTTAGGAACAAAGATGGTTGATATGCTTGTTTGTGGAGCTGACTGGTATCGTCATTACTATGAACTTCATAAAAAGAAAATTAAGGTAATTTGCTTATTCTTTCAACTATAATACTTTTTGTTTGTTACTATTGGTATATTACTAATTTATATTTTTATTGTTAATTGTAGGAAAATGGAGATATTACATACATTGAGCTTGAATGAAATATATGAATTGGGTGAAGTATTTTGAATTATTGATTTAGTATGTAAATTTGAACCTATAATTTGAGCTTATGTATTTTATTTAATTTTTATTACAGGTTTAAGTGTGGATGAATAGATGATGGATTTTTGGATGAAACATGGATGGTGGATGGATGTTTTTTTGATGAATCGTTATGGATTTTTTTTTGTAGAATCAAGATTGATTTTTGGATGAATCATGTACATTTAAACCACTAATTTACATGTTTTTTTTTATGAATTATTAAGTATTAGACTTGTTCATATGCGTTCATTAATGTTCGTTTGTGTTCGTTTTATGTTTGTTCATTTGTGTTCGTTTAGATTTTTAACGAACGAACATGAACGAACACGAACATTTCCATTTTCTTAATGAACGAACATGAACAAAAAAATGTGTTCGATTAAGTGTTCGTGTTCGTGTTCGGTTAAAATTAAATAAACGAACACGAACACCCCGATGTTTGTGTTCGTTCGGTTCGTTTACAGGCCTAACGTTACGTCCTTTAGACTAACGGATGTTAAATTTCACCATTAAATCCAGTCATGTGCAAGACACATGAGGGCAAATGTGTCATTTCACCTATACGGGGACTAAATGTTTAATTAACTTAAACCCTTAAATGTAAAATGTGCTCCTTAAAGGGTTAAATGTGAAATTTGGCTAATACCCCCACCATAAGAACTTTCGGCTTCCGCCATCTTTAACAACGTTCGACTTCCGCCATCTTCAACACCCTCCGGCTTCCGCCGATCCACCATCATCATCACCATCCACCGCCGCCTTACCTAAAGCCTCCAACACCACTGTCTCCATCCAACTAAACCCGTTGTCTTCATCTTCTGCCCTAACACAATGGTTGCCGAAACCCAATTCGAAATTGCAGGTCGTGTAGGTTTGGTCCCCTTCATCGGAATTGCAGGTCGTGCAGGTTGGTTTAGTCCCCTTCATTGGAATTGCAGGTCGTGCAAGTTCTCGTCTTCACCCTCTATTCGAATTTCAGACCTGAAAAATCACTAACAGATCTAAACTAGCTTCAATGGAAGACAGAGGTTGTGAGTTTTCTCACTATGAAAACGGAGGCCGTGAGTTTTCTGACGTGGTTGATTTATGGGAAGCATATACGAAAGCATAAGCTATGGCAGAACTTGAAATTAGAAGATGTAGAATTTGAATTTGTTGAATTTGAATTTGCTCTTGAGGTGGTGGTGGGTGGCCGGAGGTTGCGGTGGCCGGCTGGTTTCAGGTAGTGGTAGCGTGGCATCACTGCATTTTAGCATTCAGCAATGGGATTTAATCTAAAGATAGAGAGGGGGCTATTTTAATTTTTTTTAATTAAAACGGTAAATGGATGAAAATACCCTCACCATGATTGGATTTAACGGTGAAATTTAACGCCCGTTAGCCTAAAGGAAGTAACGTGCAAGATTTTTTAAAAATAAAGGATGTTTTCTATAATTTCCTTAGTTAAAGGACGTATTCTGAAATTTGGGTAATACTTAAGGACGTAACTTGTAATTCGCACTAATTAAAATGGTAAATGGACGAAAATACCCTCACCATGACTAGATTTAACGGTGAAGTTTAACGTCCGTTAGTCTAAAGGACGTAATATGCAAGGTTTTTTAAACATAAAGGACGTTTTTTTGTAATTTACTTAGTTAAAGGACGTATTCTAAAATTTGGGCAATGTTTAAAAGAACGGAAATGCGCCTCGAGGCGTTTTCCCTTCACCTCACGAGGCGTAAGCCTCGAGGCGAACCGAGGCGTAAGCCCGAGACGGAATTAAAAAATAAATATAAAAATTATATATCTTACAAAAACTAAAATACTAAACATCAAACAATGTTTGTATCTTGTTTGTTGACTACATCAACCCCTTCCAAACATTTCCTAAGTGTGATGTGTGAGAGAAGAATGAGAAATTAGGTCAAATTAAGGAGAAGAATGAGAAAATAGGTCAAATTAAGGAGAACCAGACGCTAATTATGGACTTTTGACCCATTTGAGTTGTGTATTTCGTTAATAAAACGATATACACAGCTCAAATGGGTCAAAAGTCCAGTCAAAAGTCAAATTTTTCCATTTCTACTGCCTCACCGCCTCAGCCCGCCTCGACCGCCTCAGCCCTAGTGAGGCTTACGTACCAAAATACCTTGTGAGGCGTACGCCTCAGACTCGTTTTTCTACCGCCTCGCCTCGAGGCGTACGCCTCGACCGTTTTTTTAAACCGTGAATTTGGGTAATAGTTAAAGGACGTAATTTGTAATTCGCTCTAATAACATTCTTAAACACTAAAAACTACAACAATCAATATAAATTTCACCCATTTATCTTTATTATTTCTTATTTTTTAATTATTTATGAATTTATTTAACAATCAATTAATCCAAAATATATATTATCACAAGAATAATGATCAAGAACTACTATTAGTTTATAACCCCCCATCATTAATTAAATAGGCATATAATAGAATCAAAACATGAATATAAGAAACAAAATAATAGCTATAATATGTTTTACATATTAAAAAGGCAGGAGGCAGATACAACTTGTGACCAGAAAACAGAGAGCACAAATTGCATCCCAAGATGAGTTACTTTGGTTTAGCCAAAAGGAAATATTAAAGATAATTGAAAATTTTTTCAACATAACATATAATAATAAAAATTGTAAAGAAATTTAATGATATGCTAGAATTATGAAGGAAGAAACAATACCCTTGCTTTGCCTTCTTCATCCTGCTGCCTTTCTGCCATTAGAACATTATCTTTGAACCCAAAAGAATATAAAATTTCAACATGTTTTCGCCCAAAAAGACTTCAGCCCGCCTGTTATACCAAACGCCCCGAAAGAATATATACTATTTTGTCAAACGTCTAAGTGAAAATGAATATGAATCCGTCTCTTTGCTTAAGCAACGAGCTGATCAAGTTGCATCTGCTCAAGCCAAGCACCTAATACTGAATGATCGGTTGGTTCAACTTGTGAATGACCCTCACCGGATGGTGCAGGTGCAGCCACACTACTGTTACCAGAATGTGGTGCAGCTAACTTGTTTTTCATCATCTCAGGTGGTGATTCCTTCACAAGTGATTGCACCCATGATAGGTCAGGCTCCTCAGCGCCATTGTTGTTGTTGAGCTCAAAAGAAGATGACCTTTTCAGTTTACCAAACTCGTCTACATTGACAGACCAGTCTACTTTCCCAGTTGGAGACCCCCATTTAGACCATGAAGTTGGAGTGTTGACAGGTGATCCAACATTAAAGGGACCAGGACTGTTTGTTCCAAGATCCCTGGAGCTGAGACTGCGTAGCTGTTGATGCTGCTTCTCACGCTGTGCAAAGGCAGAAAGCCTAGCACCCATTGGCGATATTGGATCCATGCTTCTTGGAGACATCCGTCCTGGTGATGGCACGCCAAAAGAAGCCTGCAACAAGGTATGATCAACATTCTTCGGTGAGAACACATTTGTGTTTATAGGAGAGAGCATGTTTTGCTGCTGCTGAAACTGGTTCAGAAACGCTGATTTGTGTGATGGTGAAAAGACACCAGGAGATGCTGTCTGGTCAGAATATCGAGGGGAAGAAGTAAGCTCAGCTGAGAACAGATCTTCCAGATTTGCAGGAGCAAGTGTTTTAGACCGAGCTGAGCGGTTCAAAGAGAGTGAGCTGGGACGAGACCGTGAGAAACACGCGAAGTCGTTTAGCAGTTGCTGGGACTCAAAATCCTGCAGCATGCTCAAATCATCAGGTGGAATATCCCGGGCACTAAAAGAAGACCTAAGCCGACTCGATTGGAGGTTGCTTCCTGGGAGATGAAGGGTTGGGACATTTGGCTGAGGCCATGCAACCGAAGAGCGTGGACCACCGTTTCCTGATGGCGACATCTGTTGACTGAAACTAGGAGACATGACTGAGACGGATGAGGGTGAACCAGGAAGAAGGTTCAAAGCTGTAGCCATATCCATGACACTAGCACCAGCAGCAGACGACCTGGGAGACAGGACAGCAGACCCTGTTGAGACATATAGTGGCCTAAGCTCCTCGGGAGTATGAGCAAAAAAGCAAACACGTCTAGCACAGCCTGTACCATCTTTACATAACCGTGTACGGTACTGAGCTGGGTGAAGCCAGCACTCGAACACACCATGAGCATATTCACACATATCCGCTCGTCTACAAGCACCTTTCCGAAAATCAGGGCATGGTACACAGCTGTAATGGTACTTTCTCGGGTCCCGTCTGCGTGCGTTTTCTCCCGGGTGAACAAAAGGGCACTCAGTCCAATCATGAGAATACGCCCTCGAGCAAGGTCTGACCTTGAATGAAAACATCCTGAACTCATCTGTAGAATATATGCTGTTTTTTATATCAGGGAGAGACGGGTCAATCAGGTATTCTTTCTTCTCTGAAGCAGAGTTCACAGGCCCGTCATTAAATTTTGACATCATTGGAGATGATACCAACTCTGAAGGAGAACAGGGCGAACCGTTATCTGGTGAAGACGACAGAGTTGGGGACCAAGAGCTTGATGTAGTGACAGAAACAGTCAGCTTACTATATCCAACCGACCCATCGGATGCATTGTTCATGAGAAGTTCTTCAAGGGAAGATTTAACCCCAGACAGCTTTGGAGGTACAACAATCAAATCAACAGGCCGTTGTCCATTAGCATCTTCAATGTTAGGATCAGCACCCACAGAGAGAAGCAATTTAACAACTTCAATAGCATCAACAGAACCACCGGAAGCAGCGCAGTGAAGAGCAGTGCACTTATCCGGGCCACAAGAGAAGTTTACATCCACCTTGGGCTGTGTAATTATCAATTTTAAAACACTCACGCTTCCATACGTAGAAGCAACCATTAACGGAGTCCTATGCTCGAGGACTATCTGCTTTGAACCCTTCTTGCGCACATACCAAAGACCAACCTCATCAATTGCTGAAGGATCATTCTCGATTGACCGTTTGAAACCCTCAACGTCATTGTTAGCAGCGTATTCAAGTAAACTGGAAAAAGAATCTTCAGTCTCCACAGTCAGTGAACTCATGACCATTTTGTTAGATTGTTTATCTGTTCTTGATGCGGTGGATGAATTAGCAGATTTATTCTGTTCAGGGCCACTACACATTCTTCAAACAGCCTCTGCACATCCAGAAACACAAAAATCACTTACAATAAGCACACAGCTACAAATATAAAACAAAGTATGAATCACAGATCTTCATCTTGTATCATCCAAAACATCATCTGTGTTGAGATTCAACACAACTAACATCCAACAATCTAATACCTATATCCAGATTCATCTCTGATAATCAATCTTAAGCGATCGATCTATGATTCTATTCTACCTACGTCGTCAAATCTGCATATGAATATTGTAAACAGTAGCTTAATAAATAAAATAACAGAAAACGGATCATTATCTGCAAATTTTCAGGAAGAAAAAAGAAACGATCTACGAATATTATATCCGATAAAATCACTACCGAGAAAATCGCATCTTGAACCCTAGACTCAAGTCAACCACACAAAAATCACATCAAACCTACCAAAACAAACCAAAAAAATCCCCTGCCAGTTCAGAAAAACAAATAGCATAACAGATAACATCTCACATCACCAAAATACATCGATCGAAATTCGAAACCCTAACTGCAAACACTTACCGATAAAATTTCCGGACGGCTCAACAAACCAGCTCCAAACACAGATCTTCAAGCAGATCCAAACGAGAACTTATAGTGAGATCGAAGATAATAGAGACGAAATCCGGAAGCAAATCGCTACCTCCAACTCCATTTTTACTCGAAAACGATTGATTCAGATAGATACATAAGATATCGATACAACCTATGACCTATACATCAACACACATACATACATATATATCTATATATATGTGTGTATTTATAACGACGAAAGCGAGGTTAGAGAGAGAAAAATGTGCGTGAATGAGTTCTAGAGAGAAAACGAAAGGTTAGTGGTGAGACAGGGATTATGTGTGTAACGTACAGGAATTGAAATGCAGATGAGATGCAAATGAAACGCAGATGAAATGAGATTTGAAAAGTGTATTGGAAGGTGGGGACGGGTGCTGTCGGTAAAAAGGGGATATGTGGTTTAGGTGAGGGACGGTGGTGACTGGTTGAACCGGTTGCCGGTTAGTCCACGACGGCGACTTTGGTCGACTAAATTAGTAAATTGGATTGAAATGTGGGTTTGGAGTCCGGAAGACCGGACGTGAAGGAGTTTTGTGAATTGGATTGGAATGAATTTAGGGGTCCGGCCCGGTCCGGAGAAAAAGGAGGCATGGAGCAGTCGGAATCAAATAGGGTGTCAAATAGGTGTTCAATATATGGTTTTAAACCGATTAAACCGATAATCGAAACGAAATTAAAATCGTTTAAAACCAAACCGAATTACATATTTTCTTTTCGGTTTGTTGGTTTGGTTTAGATTTCAAGATTTTGAATTCGGTTAGAACCGAAAAACCCGAATTAGGTTATACCACTATTTTAATCCATATTTTATAGTTAACTCAATTCATTTATATTAATAACCAATACTCATATATAGATTATAAATCATTATTTGATGAAGGTATGTTTTTATTTAGACTTTTCTAAAATGTGGTATAGTTTAAACCGAATAAGTTATGGCTACCCAAAAGAATTTTTTTTATTATTATTATTATTTTTGGCTAATTCGGTTTGTTAGGTTCAAACCGAAAACCAAACCGAATTACAATGTGGTTTTAGGTTCGGATTATGTTTCCTCGAATATGGTTCGGTTCGAATTGTGGTTTCAATCAAAAAAAATACCAACCCGAAAAACCTGCAACCCAACCCGATAAACACCCCTAGCGTCAAAATCTTTTGTGGGATGGTTTATTAAATGACCAGAAATTATGGTAAATTGTTTATTAAATACTATTTGAAATGGAGATGATCGAATGGGTCAGTGACACGTTAGTGATCCAAATTGTTGTTCAAAAAAATTAAATATTATCTAAAATAATATTTTAAATAATGTTTTGACTGTTGATTAATGATTATATACATGTTTATTAATTTTCTTAATTAAATAGTTTTTATTCTTTTGTGTTATATAATAAGGTTGAACTAGTCAAATAAACCTCACACGTTACGACAGATTGATTATAAACATTGAAACGTAGATTAAAAAAACACATCGGAATATAACCTAAATATTACACTCATCATCCAAACGTAGATAGAAATAAGCACGACTCAACCATATATTTAGAAGTTAAAAAAACATTAAGTATTTTATAAAACAATAAAAGAAAAAAAAAGTCAAAACAAAAAGAAAAGGGATGATGGCGGAAAAACGGCCGGGAGAGGACGGGATTCGAACCCGACTCTCATCCCTGGGTGTGGAGGGACGCAACCACCAGGCCATGGGTGTGGAGGGGCGCAGCCAGTCGGGTATATATGTAAAAACAAAACGTGAAAATAAAAAAAAAACCTAGTCAGAACATGCCACATGGCATCCTCTGATTGAGTGTAACTAATTCATAGATATGAGTGTAACTAAACTTAATTGTATAGGAAGTTTATTTTATCTGATAATAACCAAGTTGTTTTAGTGTTACATTAAGTCACTCGTGTTATTTCCTAACTATAAAAACCACTTAAAATTTTATTATTGTTCTATTGTTATGAGATTTTAATTTATTTTTAAACTAAGTGACCTAAACAAAACATATATAAATCTTGGTTATTATTTAATGATTTTTTTAACATGAAGTATGAGATAATTATGAATAAAAAAAATCACTAAAAAACCAAGTTTTATAACTGGTCCATTTAAGCCAACTTAAAAAAAATCACTAAATGGTAACAAAGTTTTATAACTGGTCCATTTAAGTCAACTTAAAAAAAACCACTAAATAGTAACCAAGTTTTATATATGTTTCATTATCTCATTTAATTTAAATAAGATTTAACTTTTATAAAACATTAATAATTGAAAAAAAATATTGAAACTTTATTAAAATAATATTGAAACTTTGTATTATTTTATAATTTTATCTATAAAAACACTATATTTTATATATTATTATAATTTTGTTACTACTTCAAAAAGATTAAGATAGGAAATACTATAACTTTGTTGCTACTTAAAAAAGGAAAATATAGAAGATAATATAGAGAAAATGGTGTGTTAGATTTGACTTTTCGGGTATTCAAGATTGTATTTTTTTTTTTACCAATGGTTTGATGATTGAAGTGTACTCGTTTGACATCCCTGATTTCAATGGTTGATTCTATGATTATATCTTGCAACCTTGAGAATTCTAATATTATGAATCTCTATTTGCCTCATACTACTTGTAATATCATTTCAATTTAATCTACTAAGCCTTGTCTAAAGTGAGTATTCTATTGCACTTAGAGCGGCTTAATTATTGTGATTCTATATCTGATTCTCGTATTCATTCTTGAACTTGCTACTTATAATAACTTTGATGCCCTAGATTCTATCTAATACTAAATAATTAAACTTTGTAATAGTATTAAACTAAAGTGTAACTTTAAGGACTAAACTTACGCATACGTAAATTTCAGGGTTTCTTTTGTAACGTCTTCGAGATCAGGTTAATTTTTGTAAATTCAATTATATATTATTATTATTTTAGAATTTATATATGTATATATATTATTTAATTTATTAAACATTAAAAAACTTTAAACTTATCCTAAATGAATTAAAACCATTATTTTATTCCTTAATCCAATCCTAATCTAATTAACTAACAAAACAAATTCTATCCTATTATTTCCGTGAACACCCCCCCCTCCCCCCCCCCCCCCAATATTTTTGAACCTTTTTTTAATTTTTAAATTTTATTAAATATAACAAATTTTATCCATTTATTTTGCAATCCTAGTCTAAATATGTATTTAATTTTTACGAATAAGTCCTTAATCTCACCCTATAAATAGAGCATTTATTCTTCGCACTTCAACGATCCTCTAGGGCTCTCTAGCAACTAAAGGTCATTCCTCTCATCTTTTGGAAAATTCTAGCTTAAATCCTTCAATTCTAATCAAGTTCTTCTTATGTTCTTGCTTGTTCATACTTTTCCTTTCAAAATCCTTTATATCTAGCTTAGATCTATGATTCCCCAACATGTTTATGTTATAATCATAGATCTAATCCAATATCAAAAGCCTTATTTCATCAAACTTGTTCAAACTTTTATTTAAAAACTTGATTCTGATCTTTCTTGTTTCCCTTCAATTTCTAAAATTATGTTTCTACTAAAACTCTTTATTTTTAATTAAACCCCTATATTATCTAACTTATTTCATTTCTATCCATACTAAATTCACATTTACACTTTAACTTGTATACTTTCCAAACACACCCTAAATATGATTAAGTATACAAATAGAGTAACTCTCAAACCAGTACATAGTTATCTGACAAACATTAAAGTTCTGGCTAGGAAAAGACGTGGTTCCGATCCAACCAACTCTTTCCTGAAAACTTTTCCGTTGGAGGTACTACTCTGGAATGATAACCACTCTAGTATACAACAACCACTTTCAACTAATTACACTATCAACCCCTCGACTATTATAAACTGATTTATAACAAACTTACTTAGGGAATCCTTAAGGCCTTCAATCCAATGCAAGACTCACTATTAATTGTGTGACATTTATTATCATTTATTAATTATTTATCAAAGACTTAAATATCCCTATGACTAATTGGTAATTATTCGATAGACGTAATTACCCTTACTATCATTAAATAGGGTTTCCCCTGGGGTGTATATATATAGAGAGTTTATTAGAGGTTAATGGCTAATGAATCATTAATCACGAAATCATCTACACCAACTAAAGATTTCGTCCTCCCTCTTTCTCTAATTCGTGAGCTTAGTTCTCACCTAAACCATCCTAACAATACACCCTAAACGGGAACCCAATCATCATCAAGATAATGACGACTTCCCTCTCTAATGTTACTGGATTACCAGGTAAACGTTTATTATTAATCTTGTTTTCCATTATGTTATAAAGAATTGATCAACATGTGGTATCATAGATTATGTTGATTAATCAATTCTTTTTCGTTCCCTTAACTGGAATTAAATCAGAAAATCAAGATTTTTCTTAAAAAAATCGTTTTTTTTATGAGAGTTCTCGGATCTGGATTAAAGTTTTCGGATCTGACTTTTAAAGTTTTCGGTTCTGGAGTTATGATTTTTTCATATCTGATATGATTAAACAATTTCTAAAACATGTTTTGATCCCTAATTCGGATTTGGTTAAACTGTTTCCGATATTATAAAGTTCTCGGATGTGACTTTTTTTCCGAAATCCTTATTAATCAATAACAATTTTTATTATTTTCATAATTGTTCTTGAGGATTCATCCTAATTTTTTTATGAAATCCCCTTATTTTGGTAATAGATCTGGATTAAAATCTGTTTCCTAAAATTAAGCAACTTTATCTCCAAGTTTTGTATAAAAGTATTTAAATTTTAATTTTTCTACGAACCGATAAATCTTGGAAATAATTAAACCTTTTATTTTTTGAAATCAGATCTATCCCTTAAATCTATCCATTATTTTCAGATCCTTAAGAGTACTCGGATTCATAAGTACTCGGATCCATTAAGTTTTCGGTTTCACCTAAAGTACACGGATCCCTTTAAGTACTTGGATCTAAGTTCACGGATTCTAAAGTACACGGTTTGCCCTAAAGTTCTCGGAATTCCCTTAAGTACTCGGATTTCTTAAGTTCTCGGGTCATAAAAGGTACTCGGCCTTTAAACTTCTTGGGTCCTTAAAAGTACTCGGCCCCTCAAGTGCTCGAATCCATTAAAAGTACTCGGCTCTTTAAGTTTTCGGGCACTTAGAAGTACTCGGATTCATAAAAAATTTTGGGGCGGGGGCGCGCGTTTTCTATTAATTAATGTTTTTATTTTGTGAAACCTTAAATCTAATTGTTTTACAAACCTTAAATTTACTTGAATAACACCTAATAGTTTCGTTTCTGCCCAAAGGTGATGTGATACATGTGTAAATTTATTCAAGTCTAATTAAAGCATTGTCGCTTAGTGTATATCCTTAAACTATTAGATATTCACATGATACCCGCCTTAAATGCATAAATGTTTCACTTCTCTCAAAAGATGATGTGTTACATCTGTGCAAACTTAATATGTGCAAATTAAATGTCTCATTTCTGGTCAAAGGTGATGTGTTACATTCAACTTGCATACCTTATTTGTTCCTAATGCTTAAATAATTAGTCATATCCAAAGCGAAAGCTAATTGTTTAAGTAGAACCTTAATTAGTTTTTTTTTGTTTTTGGTGTTATAATAGACTTTATCACAGCTTCATTAGTATAATGGTCCTTACTTTCCGCTTGCCTTAGTCTAGTACCCCATAGTTCACTGTAAGTTCTTCTATTAGTTATGTATCTTATTCTTCTCATTTAAATCCACCGCAGCTCCCAATATGGGAATTGAAACTTTTACTGGTTCTAACTTTTACTCTTGGAAAGATTCTCTAATGTTGAATCTCGCGATGTTGGATTTTGACTATGCACTAAGAGAGGATGCCCCTCCTGCTCTCACTGGTAATAGTACTACTGATGACAAGATACTCGATGAGAAATGGAATAGGTGCAACCAAATGTCTCTTATGCTCACAAAGCAATCCATCAGCATTGCCATCAGGGGAGCAATTCCAGATTCAGCTGATGCTAATACTTATATAGCTTCGGTGGAGGAACCATTCAAAGGAACCTCTAAGGCGCAAGCCAGCACTCTCATTCTGAATATGGTGACTACTAAGTATGACAGGATCAACGATATTCGTGAGCACATCCTGATGATGCACAACATGGCCCATAAGCTTAAGGGACTTGAAATGGAGATCAGTGATGGTTTCCTGGTGCACTTTATTATGACCTCTCTACCCGCGTCTTTCGAAGCATTCAAGATCAACTATAACACTTAGAAAGAGAAATGGAAGATGAGTGAGTTGATTGCTATGTGTGTGCAATGGGAAGAGCGCCTAAAGCTAGAGAAACCTGATGTGGCTTACCTCATGACTGGTGATTCTAAGAAGAGGAAGGGAAATTTCCGTAAAAAGGAATTTTTGAAGTCCAAAAGCAAGATTCAAGTGCTGCTTCCAGCTCTAAGAACTCCAAAGAGGTTCTGTCGCAAGGCCATACATAAGCAGAAAGAATGCCCAGACTTTAAGGAGTGGCTGACTAAAAGAGGTAATCATCTTTATATAATACTTGAGTCCTTTAACTTAAACGTTCCAACTAACACATTGTGGTTTGACTATAGTTCTATGGTTCATGTAACCAACTCTACTCAGGGATTCCTTACAATCCAGAAGCGGGAAAGAAACCGAAGAACACTTAAACTGGGGCATGGAAAGGAGCTAGTTGTCGAAGCCGTGGGATCGTTATATTTAATAATGAAAACTAGTTTATGTATTAAACTTTATGTTACCTTATATATTCCTTAGATTACTCGGAATCTTGTATCAGGACCAAAGTTAGACATAGACGGTTTTGATGTTTCTCATGGTCATGGCAAACTTACTATTACTTTAAATTCTCAAGTGTTTGGACGTGGTTTTATGGATGGTGGTCTCTATAAGTTAGAACTATATGATGAATTTTCCAAGTCTTTGTTATCATATAATATCAATGAGAACTTAACAAAGTCTAAACGAAAACGAGACTTAGAAACTTCATCCATGTTGTGGCATCAACGTTTAGGCCACATTTCACGAGATCGTTTATCGAGTCTCGTGAAGGATGAAGTGTTTCGCTCTCTCGATTTCAATGATTTTTGAACATGTGTCAAATGCATTAAAGGTAAAATGACAGCAGCGAATAAGAAAGGTGCCACTAGGAGCTCTAATTTATTAGAACTCATTCACACTGACATTAGTGGCCCTTACCCCATCACTGGAATAACTGGACATACTTTATTTATCACTTTTATCGATGATTATTCTCGTTATATGTACTTGTATCTTATTAAAGAAAAATCGGAATCACTTGCAACTTTTAAAGATTATAAAACTGAATTTAAAAAAACAACTTGATCTTCAAATAAAAGTTGTGAGATCAGATAGAGGAGGTGAATAGTATGGTAGACATACTGTTGTGGGTCAGGCTCATGGTCTATTTTATGAGTTTTGTAAGGGCAGGGGATCGTGAACCAGTACATTATGCTCGGTACTCCTCAGCAGAATGGTGTAGCTGAGAGAATGTGACGTTTCGGATTTTCGTTCTCGTACTTGTATTAGAACTATCATGTAATCATTCTCTATTTTAATAAAGTGTAGGAATTTTATTTGGTTTTTAAACAAATAGGTATTTTATATTATAAATTTAAATTAATTAGAATTTTATAATTTTTTTAAAAACTAATATAAAAATTTATATAAAAATCTACAATTAAAAAGTTGCATATCTAATAAAATAACATATTTTAATAAGATTTATAACTTTTTTAAAAATTATTATTTATAAAAATAATAATAATATAAGTTTATAAAAACTTATAAATTAATTTGATTTAAAAGAAATTAAATTAATTTAGTTAAATAAAAGTTCAAGGGTTGTTTCGTAATTAAACAAACAAAAAGGGTTTAAAACTAAATTTGTTTGAAGGGCTGTTTCTGGTCAAGTTAAACTGCAGGGACCCATCCGTAATTATTTTAAGGTTTTATTCGTATTAAACCAAACTCCAGGGACTAAAACTGTCAAAACGAAAATCGTTTATCCGGTCACCCCTTCCAAAGGTCCGGCGGGTAAAAGATTTTCCGGCGACACCCGACCAGCCTGTTTCTCTGCACCTCAACACCCGATAAAGCTTTCTCTGGCTTCGTCTCTCCCACGCGAACAAGACCCCTCGACAAATTTGTTCCCCCAACATAAGAATCGACCAATCCTGTTGGTGGCCGAGATACCCATGTCCAAATTCGTGCCCGACAGGCCACCTCCACGCCTGTTGGATGTCGGGTTAGTTTCTCCTCGTCCAGACTAATGTCGGTACGTGTCCAATTGCACGTTTGAGCATAAGAATCAGGCTCGGCTATAAATAGCCATTGTCAGCCCTGCACGAACTCGTTACCATCCTTTCGCACACTCTCACTCCAAATTGAGAATTCCATCACTTTCGTCGTCCCAAAAAGAAGCTGTGACCAAGGATTCTGAAGCTAATTCCATCTAAAAGTTCGATTCCAGCTTTGGACTTTTTCGGACAAAAGACTTCTGTCGGCCAGGCCTGCTTCGACTTGGTTCAAGTCTCAAATCGATTCCCCTGTCCTCTACTTATCCCCGGTAAACTTTTCGGATCAAAATCGAGGCATTCGCGCGACAGTTTCCGGGCAAACCCAAGTCCTCGGACATGGTTTGCCGGTTGCCGAGGACCAGCGACCAATTCTGGATATGTGTATATCAATTAAACGACACACACATAACCAGCGATGGGCAGTAGCCCGACTGGTTATGCGTGTGTGTGTTTGTGTCACAGGTCGCGGGTTCGATCCGGGTGGCCTACGGCCCAACCCATTTTTTTTCTATTTTCTGTTTTAAAAATATAATTTAGTTTATTTAATTATCCCACCATATTTTAATACCATATGTACACAATGAAAACCAATACGAGTCGGTTAACTCGTTCGTTTATTTTGAAACCGGTTAAACGATCTTTTAATCCATAAACTATCCTATTTTTATAAATCTTGTAATATTATTTAAATACATTTTTATATATGAAATATCTCATACTTTTATAAATCTTGTAATATTTTATAAACTTATTTAAATACATTTTTATATATAAAATGTCCTATATTTTTATAACTCTTGTAACATTTTTATAAACTTAATAAAATACATTTAATATATAAAATGTCTCATCTTTTTATATAAACCTAGCAATATTTTCAATAAACTTGTTTAAATAAATTTTAAATATCAACATAATTAGTCAAATAAAGACTTTTCTTTTATTTGTTATTTTATATAAATACATTAAATATAATAATACTTGTTTAAAACAAAATACATATATATCCTTATAAGTTAAAGTTTTACAAAAATCATTATCATTCTATTTCCATACTTTATACAAATAAATATTTAGGAAATCATATTAAAGCCTATATACATTTAAATACAAATACACACCTATACGCATACAATAATACCCATTTATCTACATAGGGTATCAACTTGCTTAGGCTTCCGCATACTTATCACCTACACGCGTGAAAAAAATACCCGCTTGCAATGTGAGTTACATAGCCCCTATTTTTACATTTTTATACGTTTTGGGGTGAAACATTATACATGCTACTTGTCACAACCCCGGGCTACCCCTGCCCGGGCGTCGCGAGATAATGCTGGTATCTGAATGAGGTCCCATAAATTTGGACAGCGGAAGTCTTTGTTTTTACTTGATGCCTTTTTGTAATGAAATGTAATGTAAATAACCTCAAGGGTTAATTCTGTACTTTTTGTCAAAACTTGGGATCCACGTCCCTTTTCATTTCATGATAATAGATCTTCAAAAGTCTATTATATAATGTACAGTGATTGAAATAATTTACATAATACAAGCCATTCAAAATGTCTAGGATCTACGTCCGTTCCAACATTTGGTCTTGTATTAGTCTGCCACAGGGATTTTGATATGCCTAAAGATCTTGTCTTTACTGCATCACCCTGAATTTAATGATTTCTTTCATTACCTGTGAAAAACGTTTTGAAAATGAACATCAGCATAAAGCTGGTGAATCACATTTAACTGACACGAAAATGATTTCTAACATAAACCAAATTAAAGCCTTTAAGCACGTTTTTGTATGGTAAATCTACACATTCAGCAGTCTATTTCACCTGAAGTATATACCACCTACATACACTGGGTTAACTGCCATGGGGTCAACTGGCTGAGCGCTATGTCTCAGACTGATAGCCTATTCCCAGGGTGATGATGCTAAGAACCTTGTTCTTAGTCTTACATGATACTCAGGAACTCGTCCCTCGTATAATCTGCTAAGGAAACCCATCCTTAGTCTTATGATTTCCCATTACATGATCTGTACCCAGCCACGGACCGGACTTTCACCCGTCACATGTATACCATTTGATCAAATCTACGTATGCTTATGGCCTGAATGCTATCACGTAGATTACCCTTATGATTAAAGCATTTAATTTGTTTCATGCCGTTTTCGTAAATAAAATGGTTTTATCGTTTGAAAAGCGTTAAACGTGTTCACCTTGATTTTGATGGCTGGTAGGGTTGTAGGCTTCGGAATTTGAGCAGAACCTCGACACGTTTCTTCCTAGGGAAGACACGATTAACGAGAATATATATGAGAGAATATATATATAATTGCGGCTATATATATATGAATAGTTTTAACGATACCTACTTCGCGGGATTTGGACGAAACTTCGGCTGGTGCAGGATTTCGTTTGGACTCTTGGATAGCACTTCGGGATGTCGTGGAGCTTGAAAGAACGGGGTTTGTGTGAAACGAACGTTTGGAAACTGTACAGAATTCAATCCCCTTTGAAGGCCTTTTATAGGCTGGAATTCCGGTCCCTCGCGTACCGCGAGGTTTTGTCAAAATCTCCCTCGCGTACCGCGAGGGAGTGAAATTTTGAATTTTTATTTTCTTTTTATTTTTGGGTGTTACATCCTCCCCTCCTTTAGAATAATCTCGTCCTCGAGATTCATTGAAAGAGATGTGGATACTTTTTGCGCATTTCTGACTCAAGTTCCCAGGTATATTCTGGGCCACGTCTGGAATCCCATCTTACTTTGACCAACACCAATTGTTTCCGTTTAAGCTTTTTGATTTGTCGGTCTTCAATTTGTAACGGTCGTTCAATGAATTTGAGCTTTTCATTTACTTCCACATCTTGTAAAGGCATCAGCAAGGATTCATCAGCTAAACACTTACGTAGGTTTGATACATGGAATATATCGTGTACCCCACCCATCTCTACTGGTAGTTCAAGCTGATAGGCAACAGATCCGATTCGTTTAATGATTTTGAAAGGTCCAACAAAACGTGGACTTAACTTTCCTTTCTTTCCGAAACGAATAACACCTTTCCAAGGTGAAACTTTTAATAACACCTTGTCACCGAATTGGAATTCTAACGGCTTTCTTCGTTTATCTGCATAACTTTTCTGTCGATCTCGAGCCGCTTTTAAACGTTCACGTATTTGTAATACTTTATCAGTGGTTTCTTGGACTATCTCTGGTCCTGATAACTGATTTTCTCCGATATCTGACCAACATACAGGCGTTCGACATTTCCGTCCGTACAATGCTTCAAATGGTGCGGCCTGAATACTTGTGTGATAACTATTGTTGTATGAGAATTCCATTAGAGGTAAATGATCATCCCAATTACCTCCAAAGTCTATCACACAGGCTCGGAGCATATCTTCTAGGGTTTGTATGGTTCTTTCGCTCTGCCCATCAGTTTGTGGATGATAAGCAGTGCTAAGATTCAATCGAGTTCCTAGAGCTGTTTGAAAACTTTGCCAGAATCAAGATGTGAAGCGACTATCTCTATCTGACACTATGGATAGAGGCACACCATGTAACGTTACAATTTCATTAACGTAAATTTGCGCCATTTTGTCCATACTCATGGTGTCCTTGATAGATAGAAAGTGAGCTGATTTGGTTAAACGGTCAATGATAACCCAGATTGCATTATTTCCACGAGTGGTTCGAGGAAGTTTTGTAATAAAGTCCATAGTTATCAGTTCCCATTTCCAAACTGGTAATTCTAACTGTTGCAATAATCCAGCTGGCTTTTGGTGTTCGGCTTTGACTTTGGAACAAGTCAAACATTTTGCTATGTAGATAGCAATGTTCTTTTTCATACCAATCCACCAGTAACTTTCTTTGAGGTTCTTGTACATTTTATCACTTCCTGGGTGCATGGTGTATTTGGACTTGTGTGCTTCTTCGAGGATTCGCTCTCGAAGATCACCTGTAACTGGTACCCAAATACGTTTATTCATGCGAAGGATATTATCTTCTCCTTTGATCAGTAAATCAAGCATTCCTTTCATTCCTTCTTTTTCAAAGTTACCTTCCTTCAAAGCTAACTCTTGTGCCTCTTTTAACTGACTTACAAGATCAATTTGTAGTTCAAGTCTGAGAGAACGTACTCTCTTTGGCTTGACATTTTCTTTTCGGCTCAAGGCATCTGCTACTACATTTGCCTTTCCTTCATGATAACAAATTTCACAATCATAATCATTCAGGATTTCCATCCATCTTCTTTGTCTCATATTTAACTCCTTCTGGCTAAATATGTACTTGAGACTTTTATGATCAGTGTAGATTGTGAACTTAACCCCATAGAGATAGTGTCGCCATAATTTCAAAGCAAAGATTATAGCGCCCAACTCTAGATCGTGGGTTGAGTAGTTTTTCTCATGAATTTTCAACTGACGAGATGCATAAGCAATGACTTTCTTGCGTTGCATTAATACGCAACCTAAACCAGTATGTGAGGCGTCGCAGTAAACTACGAAGTCTTCAATACCATCTGGTAAAGATAGAATAGGTGCGTTTGTCAGTTTTTGTTTCAAAGTTTCAAAAGATTCAGATTGTTTGGGTCCCCATTCGTATTTTACAGATTTCCGAGTTAGGGATGTGAGTGGGATTGCTATACGAGAAAAATTTTGAATGAACCGGCGGTAATATCCCGCTAATCCCAGAAAACTACGAATTTCGGTGGGTGACTTGGGAATTTCCCATTTGGATATAGCTTCAATTTTTGGAAGGATCTACTTGAATTCCGTTCACGTTGATGACATGACCAAGAAATTGTACTTCCGTTAACCAAAATTCGCATTTGGAAAACTTAGCATATAATTTCTCTTTTCGAAGAAGTTCAAGTATGGTTCGAAGATGAGTTTCGTGTTCAACTTGGGTTTTGGAATAAATAAGTATGTCTTCAATAAAAACTATGACAAACTTATCCAAGTAAGGTTTGCAGACACGATTCATCATGTCCATGAATGCGGCAGGAGCATTTGTAAGTCCAAATGGCATAACCGTGAACTCGAAATGTCCATACCGTGTTCGAAATGCAGTTTTCGAGATATCGTTATCATGCACTTTCAACTGATGATAACCTGAACGAAGATCGATCTTTGAAAAATGACAAGCTCCTTGGAGTTGATCGAATAAATCGTCAATCCGTGGAAGCGGGTATCGGTTTTTGATGGTAACTTTATTCAGTTCCCGATAATCAATACACATGCGCATTGATCCGTCTTTCTTCTTAACAAAGAGAATTGGAGCTCCCCAGGGTGAAGAACTTGGTTGGATAAAACCTTTCTCAAGAAGTTCATCCAATTGTTTCTTGAGTTCTGCCATTTCTGTGGGTGCCAGTCTGTACGGGGATTTGGCAATTGGAGTTGCACCAGGTACAAGGTTGATTCGAAATTCTACCTCTCGTTCTGGTGGTAATCCAGGCAGTTCTTCAGGAAAAACGTCTGGAAATTCAGATACTACATGTACTGATTCTATCTTCTTCTCCTTTTCCAAGGCAGTAATTGATACCAGACATGCCAGATATCCTTTTCTTAAGCACTTGGTTGCTTTAAGTATGGAGATTATCTGGATAGGTTTTGTGGGTTTATCACCTTGGATAGTTAGAGTTTTGTTTGTTGGTGTAACGAGTTTTACAACTTGTTGATTACAAAGGATTTCGGCTTGGTTATTGGATAACCAATCCATCCCCAAAACAATGTCAAAGCCAGTTATTGACATTGGTAACAATTGTACTGGGATAGTGAAACCAGCCAATGTAATGTAACAATTGTTCAGTGATTGGGATATTTTTATCAAATCACCGTTCGCTGTTTCTACTTCATATGTTTCAGCTAAGGGACTTAATGGTTCGTTTAATAGATTACAGAAATTATAATCTATAAAACTCCGGTTCGCACCTGAGTCAAATAAGACCTTAGCATAAACATTATTAAGAAGAAACGTACCGGTAATTACGTCCGGCGTTCTCTCAGCTTGATTAGCATTCATGACAAATGCTCGCACGATCTTTTTGGTTTCTGGAGTTATCTTAACTCCTGATCCTCCAGCTCCTCTGGTCTTTGCAAACTTAGGGCAATTCGTTCTGATGTGCCCTGGCTCTCCACAATTGAAACAAGTAATCATTCCCTTTCTCTTGAAGCAATTCTCAGTAGTGTGACCTGAGACCTTGCAATGATTACAGAATGGAGTTTCAAAAACACACTTTCCACTATGCCTGCGTCCGCACGTTTTGCATGGTGGATTGTTAAATGGAAATCCTTTTTGCCCAAAGCTTTTGCTAAATCTTTTGGCTTCGGGTTTTGTTTTTGTAGAGGATTCCATTTTCTTTCTCTCTTCTAGGTTTCTGATCAATCCAGCCGTCATGGTACCGGTCAGCTCTACGGTGGACTCAATGGTTTTTGGTGAGACAACCTTCACCAAATCACGGATCTCTGGAACTAAACCGTAAATATATCGAGTTATGAGAACCAACTCGGGTTTAGCCAGGTGAGGTGCCAAACGGGCATATTCAAAAAATTTGGTAGTATACTCTCGATCATTGGTACCCACCATCCCGTGATCCAAAAATTTCCTTTCAGCTTGTTCTTTCTCATTCTTGGGGCAAAATTTCCTTTTCACCTTTGCTCGGAATTCTTTCCAATCCATAGCATTGGTCTTTCTCCTCCCTTTGGCAGAAATGATTGAATTCCACCATTCCAACGCTTCATTTTTGAAGGAGTTTGAAGCATACAGTACTTGATCTTTCTTAGCACACTTGCTAATTGCTATTACTGACTCCATCTTCTCTAGCCAGTGAAGAGTAGCAATACCGCCTTTGGTGCCCTTAAATTCATAAGGTTTACAGTCCTGAAAGGTTTTGTAAGAACACCCCTTGTGTTTATACCTTTTTGTTTCATTTTCTTCTTCTGAGCTTTCACTGCTTAGATTTAACGATTCTTCAGATTCAGAATACTTATTGCTTGATGTTCTGGATCTTTTCGAGGTTTGAGGTTTACGAGAGCTTGCTACTTGCTCTGTGTGGGTTTTCGAAGGGTTTTCCATTCTTTTTGAAGGAAGAGTTACGTGGCTTGGAGTTTTGATGTTTTCTTGTACTTCCTTTATTATGGCAGGAAGCATTTCTTTAATGCTTTGTTTGACCAGTTGTTGCAATTCTGGTTGTTGAGTAGTTATTTCAGGATTATTATTAACTTCTTTTCCTTTTTCCTTGATAATGTAGGTAGATGGACCGCTATTGTCATTGTTTTGTTGAGACATCTAAGAACACAAGCACGAATTTGGGTCAAAATTTGAAGTTTATTATCGTTAAACTTCATCTATTCATTACAAATACAGAAATATAGATATGTATCTATATCACGTAGGGTTAGCTAATTATACAAATACTATTATCAACTTCAACCTAGAAACACATCTCCCAAATCCTGATAGAACCTCCCCAGGGTCTCGGTCATAGCACCCTTCTGGATCAACTGATCTGCCACCCATTGCTCTGCATACTTCCTGTCTTCCTGAGCTAGCTCATAATCAATTATAGTTTGTTCATTCTGGACTACAACTTGTCTGGTGAAGAACAGCTCAGCACGTAGATCGTCAGCTTCCCTAAGAGCACGATCAAGGTGTTCATCCATTGAGTTTGGCAGTTCTTCAGGGTATCCATAGCAAGGAGGTGGTTTCCTGTGTCCCATCCTAAGATCATGATATGTTGAATTAACAGACCACACGACCTTTCCGTCGGTTGCATACTGACGTCCGTCGGAGGGATCTACATAGAAGAAAGGTTCCTTGAAAACGGGATGTTCTGGAATAGGGTCAAAGAAGTATTTTCCACCACTGCCTTCACAAACGGCAGCCTTGTCAGATTCAGCAAATGAACGCGAAGTTTCTTCACTTGGACTTGGTGGATGTTCTGGAATTGTTCCGGTATGATCTACCACGTCTAATGATTGAGGTGGTGGCATAGATGTCATAACAGGACGTAAAGATTCTCTTGAATCTTCCATTTCCACTGAATACTCTGATTCTTCTCTCAGAGGTTCAAGCCTTGCTTGAGTCTGCTCCACTTGTTCTGCGACCATTCTGTTCCAATTTTCCGGGGTCGGCAGGTAGTGGATATAATCGTCATATCTTGGTACTACTTGATTAGATGATTCTCCAGGGAAGTAGTTTGGGTAATTATAAGGATAATAGTATGGATCTGACATCTTGCAATTTATTGGTTATGTTAAAGGCATCTTCCTATCGTTTGTTCAGTAGGCACAACTATTGGTTAAAGCCTAGATACAATCATATAAGTATCTAGTTTTGCTAAAACCCTTGAATGTGGCTCTGATACCAACTTGTCACAACCCCGGGCTACCCCTGCCCGGGCGTCGCGAGATAATGCTGGTATCTGAATGAGGTCCCATAAATTTGGACAGCGGAAGTCTTTGTTTTTACTTGATGCCTTTTTGTAATGAAATGTAATGTAAATAACCTCAAGGGTTAATTCTGTACTTTTTGTCAAAACTTGGGATCCACGTCCCTTTTCATTTCATGATAATAGATCTTCAAAAGTCTATTATATAATGTACAGTGATTGAAATAATTTACATAATACAAGCCATTCAAAATGTCTAGGATCTACGTCCGTTCCAACATTTGGTCTTGTATTAGTCTGCCACAGGGATTTTGATATGCCTAAAGATCTTGTCTTTACTGCATCACCCTGAATTTAATGATTTCTTTCATTACCTGTGAAAAACGTTTTGAAAATGAACATCAGCATAAAGCTGGTGAATCACATTTAACTGACACGAAAATGATTTCTAACATAAACCAAATTAAAGCCTTTAAGCACGTTTTTGTATGGTAAATCTACACATTCAGCAGTCTATTTCACCTGAAGTATATACCACCTACATACACTGGGTTAACTGCCATGGGGTCAACTGGCTGAGCGCTATGTCTCAGACTGATAGCCTATTCCCAGGGTGATGATGCTAAGAACCTTGTTCTTAGTCTTACATGATACTCAGGAACTCGTCCCTCGTATAATCTGCTAAGGAAACCCATCCTTAGTCTTATGATTTCCCATTACATGATCTGTACCCAGCCACGGACCGGACTTTCACCCGTCACATGTATACCATTTGATCAAATCTACGTATGCTTATGGCCTGAATGCTATCACGTAGATTACCCTTATGATTAAAGCATTTAATTTGTTTCATGCCGTTTTCGTAAATAAAATGGTTTTATCGTTTGAAAAGCGTTAAACGTGTTCACCTTGATTTTGATGGCTGGTAGGGTTGTAGGCTTCGGAATTTGAGCAGAACCTCGACACGTTTCTTCCTAGGGAAGACACGATTAACGAGAATATATATGAGAGAATATATATATAATTGCGGCTATATATATATGAATAGTTTTAACGATACCTACTTCGCGGGATTTGGACGAAACTTCGGCTGGTGCAGGATTTCGTTTGGACTCTTGGATAGCACTTCGGGATGTCGTGGAGCTTGAAAGAACGGGGTTTGTGTGAAACGAACGTTTGGAAACTGTACAGAATTCAATCCCCTTTGAAGGCCTTTTATAGGCTGGAATTCCGGTCCCTCGCGTACCGCGAGGTTTTGTCAAAATCTCCCTCGCGTACCGCGAGGGAGTGAAATTTTGAATTTTTATTTTCTTTTTATTTTTGGGTGTTACACTACTCACATTGTTTGTACGTGTTATACATGAGACTATATGCTTATTCTTTGGATGTACATACATTTAAACACAAGACAACCAACTGTAATATTGATAGATCTATTGTGCCTGACCAGCCCACCCGGTTAGGGTGTTTATTACTGCATACTCGGATATGACCGCGTGTTATATTCAAACATATCGGATATAGTGGGTAACTATATTCAAACATACCGGACTTAGCTGTTGTGCTCTTTTCAAGCGTGTCAAACTCGGTTTGAATTGTGATTAAATAAATGTTACATCATATACTATGTTTAACAAGATAAACAATGAGTTGCAAAACAATTTACACTACTATTTACCGGGATTACTAAACCTATGTACTCACCAACTTTTTAGTTGACACTTGATTTAAATAATGTTTCAGGTTTGGATATATGACTATTTGCTGAAGATTTCTCCACTTAAGGAACTATGGACCTAGTTAAATAAATCAATGTTTTGAACTAGACTAGGTTATTTGAAATGTATTGTATTTGGATCTTGTTGTCTTTAAATTTAAGTAATGAATTTTGAAACCTTTTAGTTATCATGTGCTTTTGAACAATCATTCTAATGTCCGCCTCGATGATTCCGCCATCGGTCGGGGTGTGACAGGTTGGTATCAGAGCCATGGTTATAGGGAATTAGGTTATTAGACACGATGACCTAGACTATAACCTTAGGACTCCCTTTTATGTGTTATGTGCTAAATGATTATTTGCTATATGAATTATTTGTAGTTAGGTATTATTTGAATTTTCCCGAATTTGGTACATGAGACTTATACATATACAAGACTTTGATACATGATACATACTTTACATACACATTTGGCAAACAAACTTATGAAAACAAATACACTACCCATCCTTATTCATACTCTTTCCTAATCCGTATTAATTGCAACAATTCCTACACGTTTTATGCTCATAGACTCTCAAAATCTTGAAAATCTCGTCAACAACTTAATTTCTTGAGACCAGTAAAGGACACGTGCAATCTGGAAGGGTGACACTTATACATTGGGTTTTCTGTCTAGGAAAGCATTTCGTATAAATCCAAATAAACGGACCTGTATGCTTTCCTGGGAATTCCTGAAGTGAGTGTTTACCTATAGGCTAAAGCATGTCTCTTTGAAAGTTTCGGGAAATTAATTAACGTTGATAAGTCAATTCGCAAGAATACAATCCGAACTTAAACTTAAAATTTGGGGACATTATAGCAAGATAGGAAGAACTAGACAAACATGCAAAACAAATCATTATTACGGGTGCACACGTAATAACGATTTGTAATGCATGCAAGTCCCGGCAATTCCTATTATGCAAATAATGATCTATAACATCATGTCCTACCCGGAAAAGATGACTTAGTTTCCCCTATCAACTTAGAATAAATACACATGCACTGGCACGCGTCATGATAAATCTCGTATTTCTGCTTACATTATTTCCCGCTATAACTCATATTTATCCGTCTTATCTAAAATATCATTGTCTTTTCTTATGGTGTTAGAATGCCTCCTCGACGTGCAAACTCTAGCACTTCCAACCCGGATCTTGCTACTCTCCTTGCCCAGCTAGTAGGGCAAATGACCCAAGTAAATAACAACAGTGACGGGTCTCACAACATCCAAGGGAACGGTGGTACCAACCCGCCTCATTGCACGTTTAAGCACTTTAACTCGTGCAATCCTACTAAATTCTTTGGGACTGAAGGTGCTACCGGCCTACTTCAATGGTTTGAAAGCATGGAAAGCACATTCCTAAACAGCGACTGTCCCGATAATCTTCGGGTTCGTTATGCCACAAGTGTACTCCAAAAGAGAGCCCTCACCTGGTGGAACGGTGAGAAACGTACTCGTGGTGCTGAGGTTGCTACATCCTTATCATGGGATGATCTGAAGAAGGCCATGACTGATGAATTATGTCCTCGGAATGAAATGAGGAAGCTCGAGGCTGAATTTTGGGATCTTGCCCAAGACAGCGGGGATAATCTGGCTTACACCACCCGGTTTCAAGAGCTAAGTCTGTTGGTGCCTCATATGATCACTCCCCTTGCTCGGGGAATTGAAAAATACATAGGCGGCCTGCCTATGCAAATTCAAGATGCTGTGCTAGGAAGCAATCCTCCTACTCTTGAAGCTGCTATCCGTCTATCTGCTACACTATCCGACAACCATGTCAAAGCCGGAACCTTAACAAGAAAGGGTTCCAAGAAGGTTGTGTCTACTCTTGCGGCCGTCAAAGATGTGAAACCCGAGTCTTCCAACCGCAACAAGAAACGTAAGGGTCGAAACTTCGCAGCCGTAACTCCCGCTGTACCTGCTATTCAAGCGGCCCCTTTGGGTCAAAACCCGAAGACTTATATGGGCCCGAATCCCCAATGCCAGACCTGCAAGTACCATCATCCTGCCAATCTACCATGCCGATTGTGCTCAAGCTGCGGGCGATATGGACATGTGGTTACTACTTGCCGTACCCGTCCTCCCGTCCATCAAGCTGCTCCAGCCAACCGTCCCGTCTATCCGGCACCTCCCAATGGCCGGGCATGTTACGAATGTGGAGATCCAAACCATTTCCGTGACCGATGCCCGAAACTTCATCATCAAGGTGGTCCTCAAGGACGAGCGTTTAACATAAATGCTAATGAGGCTCAAGCAAACAATGACGTGATAAACGATACGTTTCTCGTAAATAATCATTATGCATCCGTTTTATTTGATACCGGTGCCGATAGGAGTTTTGTATCTCTTACCTTTGAATCTCGACTTGCTAAACAAAGAACGAAACTTGACAATTCTTATTCCGTGGAGATAGCAAACGGAAAAGCTATTACTATAAATTCTGTTATCCGCGACTGCAATCTCGAGCTTAATAATCACAAATTCTCTGTTGATCTCCTTCCAATGTAATTGGGAAGCTTCGATATTATAATTGGCATGGACTGGCTATCCAAGCACCATGCCGAAGTTATTTGCTACGAAAAGTGCATTCGTATACCTCTCTCTTCGGGCGACACGTTAGTTATGTTCGGTGAAAAACCATGCCGTGGTCTTCAAATCATGTCTTGCACATTGGCCCAAAAGTACTTGCGAAAAAAGTACGTTGCCTTCTTGGCCCACATAATTGACACGAAAGACAAGGGTAAGAAATTGCAAGACATTCCAATCATTCGAGATTTTCCCGAGGTATTCCCCGAAGATTTACCTGGTCTTCCTCCCCCTAGGCAAGTGGAGTTTCGTATCGACCTTGTGCCCGGGGCAACTCCCGTGGCAAAAGCCCCCTACCGTCTTGCACCTTCCGAGATGCAAGAGCTTGCAAGTCAATTACAAGAACTCTCATCCAAAGGATTCATCCGCCCGAGCCATTCACCTTGGGGTGCTCCCGTGCTGTTTGTAAAGAAAAAGGATGGATCATTTCGAATGTGCATTGATTATCGTGAACTCAACAAACTTACAATTAAGAACCGATATCCTTTACCCCGTATCGACGATCTTTTCGATCAGCTTCAAGGTTCAACATGTTTCTCCAAGATTGACCTTCGTTCCGGGTACCATCAACTTCGTGTTCTCGATGAAGACATTCCAAAGACTGCCTTTCGGACTAGGTACGGTCACTACGAGTTCATGGTCATGCCATTCGGTTTGACTAATGCACCTGCGGTCTTCATGGACCTCATGAACCGTGTATGCAAACCTTATTTGGACAAGTTCGTGATCGTTTTCATTGACGACATTCTCATCTATTCTAAAACGAAAGCGGAACATGAACAACATCTTCGTTTAATTCTAGAGCTCTTAAAGAAAGAACAACTATACGCCAAGTTCTCCAAGTGTGAATTCTGGCTAAAAGTGGTTCAATTTTTGGGACACATAGTCAACGATAAGGGAATTCATGTGGATCCGGCAAAGATCGAAGCGGTAAAGAATTGGAGTACTCCTAAGACTCCCACCGAGATTCGTTCATTTCTTGGACTAGCAGGTTACTACCGTCGTTTCATTTCAAATTTCTCCAAGATTGCGGTCCCGCTCACTGCCTTGACTCACAAAGGTAAGCACTACGAGTGGGGACCCAAACAAGAAGAAGCTTTCCAAACTCTAAAGCACAAGCTCTGCAATGCTCCTATTCTAACCCTTCCTAGTGGTAATGACGACTTTGTCGTTTATTGTGATGCATCCAACCAAGGTCTTGGTTGTGTCCTTATGCAACGTGGCCAAGTAATTGCATATGCATCACGTCAACTCAAAATTCATGAGAAGAACTATACGACCCATGATCTCGAGCTTGGTGCTGTCTTTTTCGCCTTGAAAATTTGGAGACACTATTTATATGGTACCAAATGCGTGGTTTTCACCGACCACAAAAGTCTCCAACATATTTTCAATCAAAAAGAGCTTAATATGAGGCAACGACGATGGTTCGAACTTCTTAACGACTACGACTGCGAGATTTGCTACCACCCCGGCAAAGCAAATGTTGTAGCCGACGCTTTGAGTCGTAAAGAACGTATCATGCTTCATAGTGTTCGTATTCATAATGATATCCAAGCCCGTATTCTCAAGGCACAACACACCTCGGTTACCGAGGGAAACATGTATCAAGAGATGGCATGTGGCGTAGAACTCTTGCTAGAAACCAAGGCCAACGGTCTATTGTATTACTTGGACCGTATCTGGGTTCCCGATCGCGACGATCTTCGTATATTTTTGATGAACGAGTCCCACAAAACTCGTTATTCGGTACATCCCGGAGCTGATAAGATGTACATGGGTCTCCGTCAGCAATATTGGTGGCCCGACATGAAAAAGGATATTGCCCTCTTTGTGGCAAAATGCCTAACTTGTTCTAAAGTAAAGTCCGAACACCAAAAGCCTTCCGGGCTCCTCGAATAACCTGAAATACCCGTATGGAAGTGGGAGAACCTTGCCATGGATTTCATCACCAAACTCCCACGCACTTCTAGTGGGCACGATAGTATCTGGGTTATTATCGACCGACTTAAAAAGTCTGCTCATTTCTTACCTATTCGTGAGGACTATCGAGTCGAGAAATTGGCTCGGATCTACGTTGATGAGATCGTAAGTCGTCACGGAATCCCTTTGAACATCATCTCCGATCGTGATTCGCGTTTTACTTCCCGATTTTGGCAATCATTACAATCAGCACTCGGTACTCGTTTGGATTTAAGTACGGCTTACCATCCTCAAACGGATGGACAAACCGAGCGAACAATCCAAACTCTTGAGGATATGCTTAGAGCTTGTGTCATTGACTTTGGTGGCAATTGGGATTCTCACCTACCACTGATTGAATTTTCCTACAACAACAGCTACCACACAAGTATTAACATGGCACCGTTTGAGGCTCTTTATGGACGGAAATGTCGTTCACCGATTTGTTGGAACGAAATTGGTGAAGCACAAATCACCGGTCCCGAGCTTATCCAAGAGACCTCCGATAAAGTCTCTCTTATCCGTGACCACATTCGGGTAGCAAGGAGTCGGCAAAAGAGCTATGCCGATAGACGACGAAAACCCTTGGAATTTCATGTTGGAGATATGGTTCTTCTAAAGGTATCACCTTGGAAAGGCGTAGTCCGATTTGGAAAGAAGGGAAAACTTGCACCTCGATATGTGGGTCCATTCAAGATACTCGAGAGGGTAGGAAAAGTGGCCTACAAACTCGACCTTCCTTCGAAACTCAGCAACGTTCATCCAACCTTTCATGTATCAAATTTGAAAAAGTGTTTAGCCGATGAGAATCTTCACATCCCTCTTGACGAAGTGCGCATTGACGAGAAAATGCACTTTGTTGAGAAACCCGTGGAAATCATGGACCGAGAAGTCAAGAAACTCAAGCGTAGCCGCATCCCCAGTGTCAAGGTCCGTTGGGAGTCTAAACGTGGACCCGAGTTCACTTGGGAACGTGAAGACCAAATGAAGACCAAGTATCCACACCTCTTTTCGTAGCCTCCATTAGTTGAATTTCGGGGCGAAATTCCTCTAACTTGGGGAGACTGTGACGTTTCGGATTTTCGTTCTCGTACTTGTATTAGAACTATCATGTAATCATTCTCTATTTTAATAAAGTGTAGGAATTTTATTTGGTTTTTATACAAATACGTATTTTATATTATAAATTTAAATTAATTAGAATTTTATAATTTTTTTAAAAACTAATATAAAAATCAACAATTAAAAAGTAGCATATCAAATAAAATAACATATTTTAATAAGATTTATAACTTTTATAAAAATTATTATTTATAAAAATAATAATAATATAAGTTTATAAAAACTTATAAATTAATTTGATTTAAAAGAAATTAAATTAATTTAGTTAAATAAAAGTTCAAGGGTTGTTTCGTAATTAAACAAACAAAAAGGGTTTAAAACTAAATTTGTTTAAAGGGTTGTTTCTCGTCAAGTTAAACTGCAGGGACCCATCCGTAATTATTTTAAGGTTTATTTCGTATTAAACCAAACTCCAGGGACTAAAACTGTCAAAACGAAAATCGTTTATCCGGTCACCCCTTCCAAAGGTCCGGCGGGTAAAAGATTTTCCGGCGACACCCGACCAGCCTGTTTCTCTGCACCTCAACACCCGATAAAGCTTTCTCTGGCTTCGTCTCTCCCACGCGAACAAGACCCCTCGACAAATTTGTTCCCCCAACATAAGAATCGACCAATCCTGTTGGTGGCCGAGATACCCATGTCCAAATTCGTGCCCGACAGGCCACCTCCACGCCTGTTGGATGTCGGGTTAGTTTCTCCTCGTCCAGACTAATATCGGGACGTGTCCAATTGCACGTTTGAGCATAAGAATCAGGCTCGGCTATAAATAGCCATTGTCGGCCCTGCACGAACTCGTTACCATCCTTCCGCACACTCTCACTCCAAATTGAGAATTCCATCACTTTCGTCGTCCCTGAAAGAAGCTGTGACCAAGGATTCAGAAGCTAATTCCATCTAAAAGTTCGATTCCAGCTTTGGACTTTTTTGGACAAAAGACTTCTGCCGGCCAGGCCTGCTTCGACTTGGTTCGAGTCTCAAATCGATTCCCTTGTCCTCTACTTATCCCTGGTAAACTTTTCGGATCAAAATCGAGGCATTCGCGCGACAGTTTCCGGGCAAACCCAAGTCCTCGGACATGGTTTGCCGGTTGCCGAGGACCAGCGACCAATTCTGGATATGTGTATATCAATTAAACGACACACACATAACCAGCGATGGGCAGTAGCCCGGCTGGTTATGCGTGTGTGTGTTTGTGTCACAGGTCGCGGGTTCGATCCGGGTGGCCTACGGCCCAACCCATTTTTTTTCTATTTTCTGTTTTAAAAATATAATTTAGTTTATTTAATTATCCCACCATATTTTAATACCATATGTACACAATGAAAACCAATACGAGTCGGTTAACTCGTTCGTTTATTTTGAAACCGGTTAAACGATCTTTTAATCTATAAACTATCCTATTTTTATAAATCTTGTAATATTATTTAAATACATTTTTATATATGAAATATCTCATACTTTTATAAATCTTGTAATATTTTATAAACTTATTTAAATACATTTTTATATATAAAATGTCCTATATTTTTATAACTCTTGTAACATTTTTATAAACTTAATAAAATACATTTAATATATAAAATGTCTCATCTTTTTATATAAACCTAGCAATATTTTCAATAAACTTGTTTAAATAAATTTTAAATATCAACATAATTAGTCAAATAAAGACTTTTCTTTTATTTGTTATTTTATATAAATACATTAAATATAATAATACTTGTTTAAAACAAAATACATATATATCCTTATAAGTTAAAGTTTTACAAAAACCATTATCATTCTATTTCCATACTTTATACAAATAAATATTTAGGAAAATCATATTAAAGCCTATATACATTTAAATACAAATACACACCTATACGCATACAATAATACCCATTTATCTACATAGGGTATCAACTTGCTTAGGCTTCCGCATACTTATCACCTACACGCGTGGAAAAAAAATACCCGCTTGCAAGGTGAGTTACATAGCCCCTATTTTTACATTTTTATACGTTTTGGGGTGAAACATTATACATGCTACTCACATTGTTTGTACGTGTTATACATGAGACTATATGCTTATTCTTTGGATGTACATACATTTAAACACAAGACAACCAACTGTAATATTGATAGATCTATTGTGCCTGACCAGCCCACCCGGTTAGGGTGTTTATTACTGCATACTCGGATATGACCGCGTGTTATATTCAAACATATCGGATATAGTGGGTAACTATATTCAAACATACCGGACTTAGCTGTTGTGCTCTGTTCAAGCGTGTCAAACTCGGTTTGAATTGTGATTAAATAAATGTTACATCATATACTATGTTTAACAAGATAAACAATGAGTTGCAAAACAATTTACACTACTATTTACCGGGATTACTAAACCTATGTACTCACCAACTTTTTAGTTGACACTTGATTTAAATAATGTTTCAGGTTTGGATATATGACTATTTACTGAAGATTTCTCCACTTAAGGAACTATGGACCTAGTTAAATAAATCAATGTTTTGAACTAGACTAGGTTGTTTGAAATGTATTGTATTTGGATCTTGTTGTCTTTAAATTTAAGTAATGAATTATGAAACCTTTTAGTTATCATATGCTTTTGAACAATCATTCTAATGTCTGCCTCGATGATTCCGTCATCGGTCGGGGTGTGACAGAGAAGAAACATGAACCTAATAGACATGATACGCAGTATGTTAGCCAACTCACATTTACCCTCATCCCTCTGGACCGAGGCCTTAAAAGCATCCATTCATATACTCAATAGGGTTCCTTCAAAATTTGTCCCTAAAACTCCTTATGAACTCTGGACAGGAAGGAAACCGAGTCTAAGATATATGAAAGTATGGGGCTGTCTTGCCAAAGTTAAACTCTATAATCCTTTCTTAAAGAAACTTGACATGAAAACGGTCACTTGTTACTTCATCGGTTATCCCGATCACTCAAAGGGTTATAAATTATACTGTCCTTCTCACGTCACCCGTATTATAGAAACCAAGCGTGCTGAGTTCCTTGAGTATTTTAAGGTCAGTGTGAGCAGTGAAAATCCTTATCATGATTTGCAAGATGTATAAGACGCGGGGGGGGGATTCATCGCTTACTTTACCTCCTATTACTCCTCTTATATACAACGTTGCATCGCATGTCACTGCACCACCTCATACACACTCAGAACTTAATGCTACTCCGTTTATACATGAGAATGTAGGCACATCAAATGACCGACATGAAGACAATGCCGAACCCGATAATCAATTCAGGAGGTCGTCTAGGTCCAAAAGGCCTATTAACTTTGATGATTATGTTACCTACCTGACTAAAGCTGAAATGGATGGAGGAAAGTTCACCGATTCTACTTCTTATCATGAAGCCATAAGCATTGATCAGTCTTCTGAGTGGAATAAAGTCATGATTGACGAGCTTGACTCCATGAAGAAAAATGATGTTTGGGATTTAGTTGAATTACCCAACGAAGTTAAACCCGTAGGATGTAAATGGGTTTTCAAAACTAAACTAGATCCGAATGGAAACATTAAACGCTATAAAGCGAGATTAGTTGCAAAGGGTTTCACTTAGAAAGAAGGAATCGACTATCAAGAGACATTTTATCCTATTTCTCAAAAGGATTCTTTAAGGATCGTGATGGCCCTAGTAGCTCACTTTAATCTTGAGCTACATTAAATGGACGTCAAAACCTCTTTCTTCAACGGCGACTTGAATAAAGACGTGTTCATGAGACAGCCTGAAGGCTTTAAACCTGAAGGTCAAGAACATTTAGTGTGTAAGTTAAAGAAATTCATATACGGGTTGAAGCAGGTATCACATCAATGGTACCTAAAGTTTGATGAGACCATGAAGAAACAAGATTTCATTAAGAACCAAGTGGATCAATGCACCTACCTCAAGATGAGTGTGAGCAACTTTACTATACATGTCCTTTATGTAGATGACATTCTATTGGCAAGCAATATTTTAGACATGTTGCATGAGTCGAAGAGTTTACTCTCGCATAATTTTGACATGAAGGATCTAAGAAAGGCTTCTTATGTTATTGGCATCGAAATACACCGAGATAGAATCAATGGGATCTTAGGATTATCTCAAAAGGCTTACATTAAGCGTGTCCTCACACGTTATAACATGCAACACTACTCTCCTTCTGTAGCTCCAGTAGTTAAAGGAGATGTTTTCGGTTCATTCCAATGTCCCAAAACAGAGGTTGAAAAGGAGCAAATGAGAATGATACCTTATGCATCAGTAGTTGGAAGCCTTGTGTATGCTCAAGTATGTACTCGTCCGGATATCGCTTATACTACTGGAATGCTAGGCCTTTTCTCAGACTAATCCTGGTCTTGATCATTGGAAGGAATCTAAGAAAGTGCTTCG
Source organism: Smallanthus sonchifolius (assembly GCA_023525975.1). Classification (NCBI taxonomy): domain Eukaryota; kingdom Viridiplantae; phylum Streptophyta; class Magnoliopsida; order Asterales; family Asteraceae; genus Smallanthus; species Smallanthus sonchifolius. Next base: position 63,337,719 of record CM042037.1, on the reverse strand, counting down.
ATATCTTAAAGGGACAAAAGACTATAAACTGACCTATAGAATAAGTGACAATTTGGAAGTGGTTGGTTATTCTGATTCTGACTTTGCTAAATGCAAGGATGACAAGAAATCCACTTCGGGTTATATCTTTATGTTAGCCAGTGGACCTATCTCATGGAAGATTCATAAGCAACAGTTGACTACAACATTCACTATTATGGCAGAATACATCGCTTTTTATAATGCGACCTGTCGTAGCATGTTGCTAAATAATCTTATCACTGGACTCAGAGTAGTTAATTCCATATCTAGACCATTGAAGCTTTACTGTGATAACTCAGTTGTCGTTAGTTTCACGAACAGTAACAGTTCGACTGGAGCTGGATTATATCTTGATACAAAGTACTTATTCGTACCTGAGCTAGTTGAGGAAAATAATCTTTGTATTGAGTATATAAGTACTAAAGTTATGCTTACGGATCCGATGACTAAAGGTCTCCCTCCTAAAGTATTCGAAGAACATGTTTCGAAGATGGGCTTTTCTAAAGACCTTATTTAGTAGCATAATGTACTTATTTATGTTTAATGTTAAATTTTCCTCACTTATTTGAATTTGTTTATCTCTGAATATGTCTATGCATGCCTTAAGACATATAGACAGTAATTATACAAATCAACGTTAAAGGCTTAACTGTTAATTTGATACTAAGTTTACTTAAGTTTTAAATTTGGAATTGTAGTATGATTAATGAGGGCCTTGAGTTTAATGTTAATTTAATGATTGTATTTCTTTGCTACAGTTTCAGTTTAGAACCAAAATGAATATTAAATTCTGGCCAGACTTACTAATGCTCATTATAAATGATCACTCAGCCAAGTGAGAGAATGTAAGAGTCACTATTAATTGTGTATGTAACGAACTAATTTTTGGTTTTATAAAATAATATGTTTTAATATTATTTGAAGGTGTGAATAAATAAAATGGAAGTTTGGTGGTATTATGTTGCAAATTATGGGTTTTAACTAACTTATGGGGAAAAGGAGGTCAAAACTGAAGTTGAGGGACTGTTTGTGTAATTAAACCATTCTGGTTTTGGTTTAGATGGAGAAAAACCCAGACACGCACACAGTGGTGTGTGTCTTGCGAAAATGAGAAAGAGAAAGAGACAGAGAGGTTGGAAATCGAAGACCAATGAATTGCATGAAAAATCTAGATGGGTGGTGGTGTTCATTTTCTTCAAGAATGCAAGTAAGTTCTCTTTCAAACCTTGTATCCACCATTAATGGTATTCTTGGTGGGTTTCGGAGAAAATCAAGCTAGGGGCTGAATTGGTGATTGTTTGTGGTTAATAACTTATTCAAAGTTAAAACTTAGCTTGATTAGTGTTAAAAAGTGTTTAATAACATCCTTTTAACACCTAATTCAAGAATCATAAAGTTAGGGTTTGTGAGGGTGATTTAGGGGTTTTATAATTGGGGATGTTTAATTGATGGAATGATGGTTGGTAAGTGTTTATGGAGGTAATAGACAATTTAATTGACAAGAAACCTTAATCAATTTGGAAGTTTTAAAATTAGGGTTCTTGATAACCTAATTTGGGGTTTTTTTCATTTTGAGATGTTTAAAGGGTGAATTGAGTATGTATAAGTGTTTATGGTGTTATATAAACACATTTTCAAGTAGAAACCCTAATTGAATTAGTGATTTATTAATTGGATGAAATTGTGGAAATTGGGTGAAAACCTTAACGGGTCAAAATGGGTTGATTTTGATTAGGAAGGATAAAAGCTTGTGTAAAGCTAAATAAACCTAGATTAGATGATGGTGAGGATCATAAGATCTTGGGTGGGTGTTAAACTCCAATTAATGTATGTTTTGGGGTAAATTAGATTATTAAAACATGTGGAATGTTTAGGTGATCAAGGCGTTAAAGATGTTAGCTTTGAAGACCGATTGGAATCTTCATTGGTAAAGGTAAGTGCTTTGCACTTACTTAGTAATGGATAAGTAGTGGTAACATGTAAATAGATGTGTTGTTATTTCTATTTATGTGTTGTATGTTGATTTTGACTTATGTGGTAAATGGTCAAGGTAAAGTGTAAATGTGGTAAGATTGTTGTAGTTGACATAATGAGGAAATTAGTCAAACTAATGAATGACAACTGGTAAAAGTGGTGTAGTTGAACTATGTGGAATATAGTCAACCTAAACGTGGTAAATTGGTGTAGTTGATTAGTGTGGCATATAGTCAAACTAAAATATAGAATGTGGTGATTTGTTGAAGTCAAACCATTGTGGATAATGGTGAAATTGGTGTAGTTTGACTGTAGTGGTATAGGGTCAAACTATTATGTTGAAATTTGTGTGATTAGACTATGTGGTTAATAGTCAAACTTGAATGTGCAAATGTGGTAAATATGTGTATTTAGACTATGTGATTAGTAGTCAAACTTTATTGTGCTAATGTGGTAAATAGATGTAAGTTGACTTATGTGGTTATCGGTTAAACAAATGTGGGATATGTGGATGAATGGTGTAAATGACTCAATGTGGTCAAGTGTCAACTAAAATGTAGAATTTGGTAACATTAGACTAAAATTGACTTAATGTGGTAAAGTCAACCGTTGGTAGTAAAACGGTAAATTGATTGATTACATGAAGTGTGGATACTTCATGGAGGTGTTTACGTGAAGTGTGGATACTTCACGAGTGGTAGTGAGGTCAAGTACTTCACAGGTGACAGTGAAGTCAAATACTTCACGGATGACATAAAGTGTGGATACTTCATGGGTCGGCATGGAGTCAAATACTCCACGTGAGAAAGCGAACGGTGGTTCTCGCAATAGACATGTGGATATGTCAAGTTGATGAATGATGAAACGTTAGGACTTGTATGGGTCAATACGTGTATAAGTTGTAGGTCATTGTATGCCTAAGTAATTAATTGGTAGAACTTGAAGTTAAACACTTAAAGAGTGAAAAACGAGTAGTGGTACTCGGGTTTGGGGATTGATGGCTAACAAATTCATGTTAGTGTATGCGGTAAGCTTATATGTGGTTAAAAAATAAGTTTATAATTGTTAATAGCTTAAATATGCAAACGGGTTGGGATTTGACATGTAAGGGTGTCAATATATGTTGTCGGAAAAAGCCCAAAACTTCTAATAAGTATATCTCGGGCTAGAAAATGAACTACGAAACCCATAATATATGAATTTGGGGTGCCTCGACGTGAGGAATTCAAAAAATATGGTTTGCACTGGGCTGGAAGTAATTTACGGCGGTTGGGCGTAAATTACGGTGGACCGGTGTAAATTACGCCGATATGGGGCTGTTTACGGTCACATTTACGCCCAAAATGCTGAAATGTCATTTTTGGTCGATTATTGTTGTAAGGGTCTGGGGGGCTCACATGGGGGTTGTATGTCATTACTAATGGTGAATTGTGTGTGTTTGTTTGTAGGTAAAGCTTCGGTGTGGTCTCGGGTCTCGCTTCGCGTGGATTTGGATTCTCATACTAAAGTCGGGTGTCGTTTGCTGCAAACTTCTCGTTGTGGAGTTTTGCATACTTGTTGGTCGTTAATTAACTTGTGGATTGTTAAAATATGTTTGAATTCTTTTTCATTGGGAATTTGGAGTCTTAAACTTGTGTTTGCAAAACTCAAATGTTATGGTTGTTGTTAATGTTGTATTTGGGACCACTTCCGCGTCGTTTTAAAAAGTTTATATCGGTTTGAATTTTTGGGTGTTACAGTGTGGCCTTTATTATCATTTATTAATTATTGATCAATGACTTAAATATCCATATGACTAGTTGGTAATTATTCGATGGACGTAATTACTCTTACTATCATTAAATAGGGTTTCACCTTGGGTGTATATATAGAGAGAGTTTATTAGAGGTTAATGGCTAATGAATCATTAATCATGAAATCATCTACATTAACTAAAGATTTCGTCTTCCCTCTCTCTCTAATTCGTGAGCTTAATTCTCACCTAAACCATCCTAACGATACACCTTAAACGAGAACCTGATCATCATCAAGATCACGACGACTTCCCTCTTTAATGTTACTGGATTACTAGGTAAACGTTTATTATTAATCTTGTTTTTCATTACGTGTTAAAAAATTGATCAACATCCAAGTTACTACAAGTTAAAATTTAAGTTCAACTCTTTCACTTGTAAAGTGAGTTCATTATCACTCTTTTACTTTCTATCTTTGGGATGGAAAACATGCTAGTATTCAAACTCTATACCAATTGTAATAACCCGAATTTTGAATATTTAAATTTATATTTTACTTTCCCAAATATATTAATTATATAATCAGATTAAAAGAAAATGTTGTTTTAATTGTTAATTTCTATAAATGAAAAAATGAAAAGGTCGTAATTTCATAAGGTTGAAATGAAGGTTTTGTTTAAATTTTATTCTTAAATGATGGAATAATAAAATAGAATTATTTTGATTTCAATGAAATTTATGTAATAAATAAAATATATGAAATGTTTTGAAACCCACCAAATTTAATGGCTTAAACCTATAGTTTAATATTGAAGTCTTCATCATATTTTGAATTCTTAAGCTAGAACGTAACTGAAACTGTATCGGTGCCCTCGTAACCGTGGATATTAAGGAAATTAGCCAATGATTATAATTGGTAGTATATTAGGCCATTTTGAAACCGTCATTTGAAAATAAGATTAAAAGCTAATAACCCCATCTTCTTCACACAATTCATTCGGCTCATTTTCTGTCCTATCCCTTACTCTCTGTTGGAAAGGTTCATGCAAAACATTGAGAGACCCAACTGTCCTACCTTTGATTTACGCCACGTCACTCGTATAAAGCTTAGGATTTCAATGGTTATCGTTATCATCATTAAGGTACAGACTTTCGAACAACTTATGTGCACGGATTGGATTTTCATTACCCCGTAATCGGGAATCCAAATTCGTTATTTAATTGCTTTTGTGAATTATCTATAATTATATATATATATATATAGATATATATATTAGCAAGTATTGATATTGACGCACTGAATTACTGATTGCGACGCACCGAAAGGTGACGCACTGAAAAACTGTATGTGACGTACTGAACTACTGAACGTGTTATATGACTCACCGAATGTGAAATACTGAATGTGACGCACTGAACTACTGAATGTGACCCACCGAATGTATATGTATATATATTGTTTGATAGATATTTTAGGTCATTGCATATTATGTCCAACTGATTAAAACTAAGTTTACTCAGGCGTACATTCTTCATGTTATGTACGTTAGGTTGTAGGGCTTGTTGGGAAGACTTGACTAGAGGGCTCGAGAGAATAAAGATCAAGAGATTTTTTATTTAAACAAATTGTAATGTTTTGAATTTTCTTTCATTAAATGTAAATGTTTTATCATTAATGGATTGATGTATTGAATAAATGTTTTATCATTTATGGATTGATGTATTGAATTCTGATTACTGTTTAACTGACACGTCAACCTTAGCCGAGTTGGGGTGTTACACCAATACTATTATCATACTACAATTTTTTCATACTATAACAATTTTCTATATTTGTAAACTTAAACGGGTTCATACATACTCTCTACCACACCATTAACTGTTTAGCCAACGAGAGTACGTAAATAGATCTATTGGCCTGACAAGCCCATCTAGTGCTCAAGTTGAAGTATTATGTTCAACATCTTAGGTTGAAGTATTATTTTCAATGCGAGGGAGCTAGATGACAGAAACTACATTCTATAACAACACTTTGGGTCTGATGTCCAGACGGGAAAACTATTCTAGTCACTAGGGTTGGTTGTGGACTCGATGTATGAAAGTTTAAATTACTTGTACTGAAAATTGTTTATGAATTCTACACTATCATTTTATGCTATATCTATCTATCTAAACATATGCTCTCACCAATTTTTTAGTTGACTTATTTTAGCATGTTTTTCAAGTAAAGCTAACTAGGATGTTAGTAAGCTTATGATAGGATCAAGGACTATGTTTTAGTGGACTTAGCTAGACGTTAACAAAAGGAAGACTTATTTACTTGTCTTGTTTGATTTTTGTGTAATCAATGTAATCAACTATTCAATTAAATTAATTGAGATTTCTTTTTATCCTTGTAGTGATGATTCAATTTCATCGTCCCCTCGTGTTTCCGCCTTGGTGGAGGTGTGACAACTCGACCTCGGTTCAGTTTAGTATTCAAGATACATCAATTTAATATTTCTTATAAACACATATAATACAACTTAACCCCGATCCTATTATTTATATATATTTTTAATTAATATATTAGATATATATTTATAAAATAATAATTAGTATATATAAAATTATGAAAAAATAACTAAATAATAAATATATAAAAATTATAATAAAATATATAAAAATAATTATAAATATATATAAAAATTAATAAATAATAAACGAGTCGAGCTCGAGCTTTAAAAACTACTCACGAGCCAAGCCCGAGCTTTAAAAACTACTCACGAGCCAAGCTCGAGCTTTAAATACACCCGTAGTTTTGTTTTTATTTTTTGAAAACCGAAAAACCAAACCGAACATATACATGTAAACTTTTAAAATATATTGTGTGTATGCATGGATCATAATACATATTATATTGTGTTGTATGGTTGTATATTTTCACTATTGTATACGTAAACTTTTAAGTATTATGCATATTTGTATTAAGAGTAGGTTAAGATTTATGTTTGTTATTGAATTTCTGGATTTATAATTTTTATTTTTGAATGTTAAGTATTTTATAAGAAAAGAATAAATGTTGTAGCTAAAATATTATATGCTTAAATGTTTAATAATCAATTAATTTAAATGATAAAACCGAGAAACCGAAACCGAACCGAACCAATCATGGAAACCGAAAAAGCCGAAACCCAATAGTTTTAACCCAAAACCGAACCAACCCTACTCATTAACACCCTGTATGAAGAATTAGTAAACTCTATATAACCGTAATTTTTATATCCGAAATCAAGGGGCTTTTACTTTCCCTCTAATTTTCTTCATTCACACATTGGAATCCAATTGCTTTCGGAATTTGAATTTGGAATCTCCTTCTCCAGGCATGATGTTCTTCCCCACGTTTATATTCTTCAGAAATTTTGTTCATTTCGTTCTCAATTTCATGAAAATTATAGACTGTCAATCATCCTATCAGCGGTTTATGTGCTGATCTCTGAATTTATTTGAAAATTGAGACAACCCCACCTCATATCATTTGGGTATTTGATTAATTTGAGTGGGGATTCTCCATTTTGGTTATTATTTTGAAATGTTGAATCAATCTTGAAACTGGAAATGTTGTGCATAAAGATTCTATCTTTGTGGGATTCTTGATAATTAAATGTTGTTCCTAGGTGTTCATTTATTCATTGATTTATTAAATGATGAAGATCATATATAGGTTTTAGAAAATCAGAACAAAAAGTGGTTTGGTTCATTACGTATTTGTGTATCAATATTGTTAAATCAAAATTTTCATTTTCTTGAATGTTTAGAGCATGGGTACATTTTAATCACGGGTGGAACTAGAGGGAGGGTCTGGGATCCGTTGGCCCTCTGGTAGACAAAATTTTCTATAATAAGGGTATTTGTTGTCGTTTTCTTGCAGTTTGACTTCTCAAATTACCGTTGGTAGAGTAGTTGACCCTTTAATCGTGGGTGTTGGTGTGAGATACCTGGTCTTAGGTTTGCCTCTAGGCTTAGGTTTGTCTTTAGTTTAGTTTTTAGGTATGCCTTTAGTCTTAGGTATGCCTTTAGTTTTCTAAGCTACTTTAGTCTTAGAGATTTTTATGCATTTTTGTTCTTTTATCTTCGGCTTCATAAAAACTCTGTTGTGATACTTTTTATTATGTTTTCTGTATTTTTTTAAAAATGGGAGGTTTTTCTGAGCCGAGTGTTTCTCTTGGAGCAGCCTCTTTACCCTATGGGATAGAGGTAAGGTTTGCCCTCATCTCACCCTCTCCAAACCCTACTAAATGAGTGGGATTTTGCTCGGTATGTATATTTGTTTGTTGTTTAGAGTAGTTGAAGCAAATATAAAAATTTATATCATGACCCATGAGTTGAAATGTTCTTGTTCCGCTACTGGGTCTAACATAGTTCTATCTTTTGCTGTTGCAGGTTAAACCAGTTGATTCCTTTGTAATAGTCTGAATTGTTTTATGGTTCCTAAACTGAAATGAGAGCAGCATTGTGCTTTTCACATTTTCAACTTTCTAGATGCCAAATTCATACTTTTGCTGGTTCTTGGTGGAAAAAGGTCCACAATTTTAGCCGAAAAGGAGAAAATAGTTCTAAATTTCAGTCACTTGGTCCTAATATTTGTAGCCTTCACGGGGGCCATAGTAAAAGATTGAACAACATAGAAGGAAAGAACATTATAAGCAGAAGAGTAAACAACATTGGCCAACAGATGGCCAATCTAACACAGAGCAGTTTAAATTCAAGTAGAGTAGAAATCAGTGAATGTAAAAGTGTTCATATTGAACAAAAGATCGTTGAAAACGAAGATATAACGAAGCCCATAACCATCATTGTTTTTGATACTGAAACCTCTGGACTTAAAAGAAAGGATGATCGAATCATTGAGATCGCTTTACAGGATCTTAGCGGGGGAGAGAATAGTACCTTCCAGACACTTGTAAATCCTGATAAGATCGTGACAAATTCAAATATCCACGGAATTTCAGAAGATATGGTCGATTTACCAGAAGTCCCAAGGTAACATTCCTAATAAATGTTTTATGGGGGCTCGGTCAATACAGGACTATTTTTAAGTAGAGAACCACATAAGCACTTCTACGTACTGCTTGTCATATATAGTGGGAGTAAAAAGAGGAGGCAGTTATACAACACATAACCACCTTATGTATCATAGTTAAAACAATAGGTACAAGTGTATATGTGTCATGTTTTGTGTTCCTTATGTTCAATTTTATGAATTATCTTATTATAGAATAGTCTAAGATTATAAAGATGGTCACTTTTATAAGCAGGACAGATTCAGCTGGTTTGATCAAACATTCAAAATTTGAAATAAAACCTGAAACAACTTAAATTTACCACTAGCTTAGCCTAGTGGCAAAGGTGTATTCCCAAGACTTCACTAAAATGGGGAGGTCTTGGGTTCAAGTCCCACCTATGACAAAAAAAATGGGGGTCCAGGTTGGGTCAGGGGGTTTTCTCACCTATGGTGGGTTTCCTCCTGTGGGTGGTGGAGATGATCGGGTGGGCCAGTGGCCCGTCAGTGATCCAAATTGCCGTTAAAAATAATAATAATAATAAAAAATATGAGAAATGATTCGTGGGCCTTCCTGATTTCTGTTACTTGCATGAAAAACAATATTAATTAAAAAGCTAAATTTCTTGAACCTTTAGAGAAGTTTGAGGTTGGAGCCCTAAGTTAAAGATTTTGGGGCTGGGAGTTAGATTTGAAAGTTGCAGCATTTTTAAGTTTGCACATTTTCGTATACTATCGTCACACTCCCACTGCTTCACGAACGTTTGTGCAAACTGCCTCATAATTCCCATGGATTTGAATGCATTTGATTTGAATGCATTGAATACTATCCAATTTGGCAAATCCATTGCATTTAGGCTTTTAAATGACATTAAAAACTTCTGCTTACTAGCTGATTCAATAAAGCATATATTTTTTTGGTGTTTAGCTTATAAAATTGGGTTGTTAATAGTCAAACGTGCAAAAGGCACTTAGGCGAGATGAGGTGCATCCATACCGCTGCGTCCATTAAGGCGCTCAGGCGAGGATTCCAGCTAAATTTCATCCAAAACTGGTCAACATTTACAACTGATCTAAAACATCTAAAAATGGCCTAGAACATGTCTAAACTAACCTAAAACATGTCTAAAACCCCTAAAATTGCCTTGTTTATATTGTGAGCCTTGCTTAAAAAAGCATTCGCTTTTAAAGGGACTTGTGCCTAGGCCCAAGGCTCACCCTTTGCTCCTTGAGTGTGCCTTGAGCCTTTGACTACTATGGTTGTTATGATACATTGAGTTGACACTTGTGTTAAAGAATCTTAAAGACATGAACTTTTGTAGGATGGAAGCACTGATACCCATCTTGGTGCAATATGTCAAAAGCCGCCAGAAACCTGGTGGTCAAGTTTTGTTCATTTCTCACAATTGCAAGTCTTTCGATTTCCCTTTTCTGATCAATGAATTTAGACGCTGCTTCTATGAAATCCCATCAGATTGGCATTTCTTAGATGCAATGTCTCTTGCTCGTGCGGTAAAAAAAGCCGAAGGTCAGTCTCTTATCAACTTTATGGGCATTTTTGGATTTGCATTTTGTATGATTTTTCATGTTTGTATACACATTTTCTGGTTAATTCCTGACAATCTGTTTCAGACCTGCCCAATAAAACTAGTTATCGAAGGGTAAACTAAAATTACCTATTTACCCCTTTCTAACATAAATTAGAAGACTTTTATTCCCATACGACAGTATGCCTTCTCTTTTTAGTTATGATGTCTTTTTGGTTATTTTACCTGTTAAGTATTGTTCTCTGTATATAGAGCCTCTATGTAACCTTATCAGACACGATTAATATACAATTACCCTTCATGGTTTTGATTATTCATATCATGTGATCATTTTCAAAAACTCACATACAAACACCCTTTGTCTCTACATAAAAGCAGGAACGGCAGAAAATGATATTAAACTGGTTTTGATCATATGGGCAGGATCTGAACTTTCTTCAATATCACTCCAATCCCTTAGGGAGTATTATAAAATCCCGCTAATTGGTGAAGCTCACAGAGCCATGGCAGATGTAAATGTTCTTGCACAGGTTTTACAGAAGATGACTCATGACCTGAAGCTCACAGTTTCCGGTCTTCTTAAAAGTTATGCATTCACAGAAACAATCGATAACTCAAAGAAGAAGAAGAATTCAAGATAAGACCATTTTGTAGTTTTTTAGCTTTACATCATCAAAGTACACGTAAAGGTAGCCGACTTTAGTCTGATTTGCATTTTGGATAACCTGCTTGGTGGCGTGAGTTCAAATCAGAACGGACAATGTGATTCAAGGATGCCCGTCGTGAATTGTTCTCACCCAAGCACGCTTAACTGTGGACTTCTGTGTTGATCCATAGCCAATGCACCTTTTTTTTACTATGTTACGTAGTTTCCCTCTTCGACAATTCAGTGATTTGGAGAATATAATCTAATTAATTCTGAGTGATTGTTACTCCTAGAATATATAAACAAGTAGAATATGTTGTCTAGGCTGACAAACATATGATCATACTCTCACAAGTATATTTGTTGGTTACAAGGCTAATGTCTTCGCTTATCACCGTGTGATTAGTGTAAAAAACAATATTTTATCCTCATAAAATCATTATACACTATAGAGTGACCTAATATAATATGTGTATAAGGTATATTTTCAGGTAATATATTTAAGAAGATAAATGTAGATTTTGTGTATGATGCTCATGTAGATTAGCTTGATTTGATTATGTAATTGTTGTTACGAGCTACATGGTATACTTTTGAACCATGAGTTGTATACAACTTGCACCCATCAACTTAAATTTTGTAAATATTAAAAATCTATAGAACTTCTATGTTGTCATATCTTTTAGCTTCTTCACTATTGAAATTTTGAAGTATTATGATTTTTTAAATATTTAATGATGGAAATTATTATACTATTTCTTTAAAAAAAAGTGTTATGAAATTTTGGGTGTTCCACCACACTTGCTAGGTATGGGTCTTGGGCCTTTTTTTTTCTTGAATTTAATAAATAATATAATGCATTTAATGGGATATGAAAATAATACTTGTATAAAGCATTCAACATGTTTCATTTTGAACCAAATTTTTTTATTATAGTTTTCTAATTTTATCATACTTTTTGGTTCTGTTGATTTGGTTTGATATAATATTGATTTTAGGTTTTATTATTTTTATTTGTTAGATTTGGCGTAATATACTTTGCCTCATTTAATTTTTAAAAATTTAAACATTTATAAAAATATTATATAGGATTGAAACACTTAGTAAAAGTTGAGTGAGTTTAGAGGAAAGAAAATGTAGAAAAAGTAATTAAGTTTTATAGTTATTTTATTTTAAGTCAGTCAAATGAATCATGATACTTGGTTACTATTTATAGACATTGTCCCTCTTTAATAACCTCCAAACATGCGAAATAAAAAAAAGGTTCACAATGAAATAAATACTAAAGAAAAAAATTTAAACAAACAACCCAGGCGTTTTTTTTTCAAAAGTTTCATCAACGCTCCCGATGATCTGCATTTTTTTTTAACAAATTTGGTCCTTGAAGCGACAATCCACGTTAAAAATTTCTTTTAGAATGAGAAAATAACAATTTTACCCTTTCACTTAAGCTATGGGGGTGGCTTCCCACCACTATATGTCACGTCCGCGTTACATCACACTCAATTACACTCCACTCTCCTACACTCCAACAAGAAAATACTCCATTCCCTGCGTCCCAACTTTTTTAAATAAAATAATAATTTTATGTTTTTAAAAATATTAAAATACTCCACTCCATCAAGGCTATTGAATTTTTTTAATGTTTTTTATGTACCAGCGGTGTGTTTGACGTGGGATTCTCTCCACTCTTAAAATCTTTCTAGCGGCACCTCTGAGGGGGTGGGTGGTGCCCCCCCTGCGGCCACCTCACCCACACCGTGGTAAATCGGCATCCACACCACATTGCCTTATAACACAGCCCTTACCTTTCACTTGTAATTTATAACCCCCCCCCCCCTCCTCTCCCCCATACGTCATTGTAGTCACACAACCATCTTCTCCACCGCAACCTTGCACCAAACGGACCTAATTTGGTGCTTCCTCATGGCACCACTTCGTCATTCCTAACCCTCCTTCGTCTTGTTCCCTCTCCTAACAATGGTTTCTACCACATATCACCAAGAAACCATCCTCACCCCATTACATCGAACAACCCATGTTCAAATCACAACCCCCACAAAATGCCCAATTTAAGCACCTAGCTAAAATCCTAGAAAAGAAAACCGATTTGGGTTCTTTGTTGAGTGATAACTTGTATGAAGTATCACTGTGAGAGATTGGGGATGGCGTTGGAGTTGAAGTTTTTGGCATTGTAGGTGGTGAGATTTTTATATGTGACGATGTGTAAACCACTAGAAGTCAAAAAGACAAGCTTTAAAACATAGCTAAAATGAAACAGGTCCAACAAATCAAACACAAAAGTTGTCTAAAATTTATAAATAACTAATGTGTCATGCATAATTCCAAAATTTATATTGTTTCAATAATAAAGCTTTTTGAAAAGAAGGTTTTATTCACTCTTAGCAACTTTTAACCGATTTAACATTTTGTTTAAGTCGTTAGAGATAAATAGAAAATAACTTGGGTTGATCAACCCATTCATACGCAGACGGGTCAAAACTACCACCTCTACTTTTAAATTACGAGTACTAGTACTTCATGAACTTATCAGGCAAAAAGCAGTGTTTAGCTTCAAATTAGTTTAAGACCCACTGCATGAGTTTGTAGCAGAAATGATGTAAATATAAGAGTTATATGTACAATAAGAAACCTTCTTACCCGAACGGGGATCAAATAAGACTTGCAAAGGAAGTTTCGAGTTGGACAGGTGGAAGATCCTGCTGCAGTTCTTCACTGACATCATCACCATCCAAATCCAACAAAAGATTGTTTGCAGTTTCAATTCTTTCCTTGATCAATAAGCCATCATCAGTAGCGGGCCTAGCAGCAGCATCTGGGTCGGTCAACAGGGCTTCAAGAGGGGACTTGAGACTACCATTTTCAGAAGAAGCAAACTTCACCTCCAGAATAGGAGATTCAAAGTCAACTCTAGATTCAGATACCGCATCTGGAGGCTGATCATGGAAATATTTAAGAATGTCGGTTTTGTCAAAAGTCAACACCTTGACCGTTGTAATAGACTCTTGCTGAGCATCAGTTTCGTGAGGAGACGGTGGAGAACTAAAATTAGCAGTGGAACCCATAGCTTCTTCATTGTCTACTTGAGAGATTCCATGTGAGTTAAAACTATTATCCGGGATCTCTGTGGAAACATCACAAGAAGTCGTGGCCTCATCATTCTCCTCCCCTATAAACTCGGGTGCGGTTGCTTTTAGAGATTTGGAAGAAACTGAAGCTTCCTCCTCTCCATCGGTATTTGATCCACGAGTCGTATCTATAGAAGCTTGGTTACGTTCCAAACACTCTTCTTCATGAGATTCATCTGTAAAACTATCATTCGGTTTGGTAAAAGATGAAAACCCAGCTAATGCTGAAGCCAATGCATCATCGATTGAAACGGTTTTCTTCGGTTTTTCCTTCTTTGGTGATTCTAACACTTCTTTCACTTCCACCTTTTCATCACAAGGAAACTCTTCGACGATAGCCATAGACGTATCCTCGGGTGGTTCGTGGGTCCCGGTTGAGAAAGATCCTGTCTTCTCAGATTCGGATTCATCACAGAGTTGAGAATCGTGTCCATCGCTGCTTATTGATCTGGGGTGTTCGAGTCTTGAAAAAGACGGGGACACTGGACGCCTGCCAAGTAATTCAACCTGCTGCTCTACACGTTGGAGTCTCGCCTCCATGTTGTTCATTGGTTTCAACATGTTCTCTTCAAATCTCATGCAGATATCTTCGATTCTACTGACTCGTGCAACAAGTTGTTCTAGTAAAACTTCGGTTCGGGTATATGAAAACTCATTTCTCTTTGTCCAATCACATACTTTATCTTTATCGGGCTCACTCGGTTTTCGCAACGTCTCATCTTGCTGATGAACAATATTAACAGGATTAGTTGAAGCGGTGGGTTCTAACTCGGTTTTGATCAGTTTTCCTACAGAATTGAAACTATTTTGATCGTGTAACGGGACAGATCTAGATTTGGTTAACCCAAGAAGTGTGGGAACTAGCATAGTCATAAGTGAACTACCAGCTGAGGTTTCTGCATTAACTGTCTGATTCTCAGTGTCAATGGAATCGATAGGGTCAGCAAACACATACACTTCATCAACATATACGCAGCCTTTACTTTGAAGTGATAGCAAGCGAACAGTGAGTGACATACAAGGCTCTGAATCATTGATTTCCGCTGTAGCCTCGTAGAAATCCTGTAAGCATAATATATGACCAACATTATTTCAAATCTACAAACATATTTTTCTTTCTTTGAATATATGCTAAACATGATTTATAGCGGGTGCAGGTTTCTATTTTTGGACAATAATATTTCTTTTTTTTTTCTAATGATTTTTCCAACAAAATCTTGAAAATAAAGGTACTATGAACAGTAATCAAGATCCTAATTCGAGTTCATATCAAATATGTCAAGAAGTTGATTTTATTGGAAAATCAGTTGTTCGGCTGTTCGGTTCTATTCCGGTTAAAAGAGACACACGGATATATAATTTCCTAGATACTTTTACATTGTAACTATAGAATATAAAACTTCATTTATTAGAGATCCTAGTTGATACTAATTGACCTCTCTTGTATTACAAATAGGGGCAGTCCAATTGAGAATAAAGTCATAAACATTAAATTTCTCTAAACTAGACATTATGGGAGCTGTATGTCTTATTACAAGCCTAAACAGCCAAAACCCTAACCATTGTAGTTTGCACAGTCGCCGGAAGTGGAACCATAGTCTGCCGCCCAAGCCGACCGGAGTGGCAGACGATTTAGAATCTACTGGCAAAGTAGCAGACTAAGGTTCCGGAAGGGGCATACTAGGGCTCCATTGATACTTGGATTTTGGCTATTCAGACTTGTACTAAGAGGCTCTGATACCATGTAAATGTAATATAAGAAATGAAAACTAGAACCCAAGCTTGCCTACAAACCCGCAAAGATCTTATCTAGGGCGGTTATTGAAGTATTAAACTAAATAGTATAGGGGTCTCTTAGTCATTGTTAGAAAGTATGTTTAGAGTCTTTATGTATTTGTATAAAAGTCTAGGGGTTAGTTTGTTAGAAACCAAACTTGGTAACCACCAGGGACACATGGTGCGATGTTGTGGAACATGAAAGGGTGCCATAAGAGTTCTCGCAACTCTTCATGTGGTGGTTACTAGAGAAAACTATAAATAGGTTACAAAGTAAAAGTCCTGTAATGGTCAATCAACGATTCACAATTCATTAGCAAGTTATTGTGTTCATTCGATTCGCGTTCAATTTACCAACAGTGGTATCAGAGCACATGTTTCAAGTCTGGGAAGGAGAACCCGATTGAATCAGAAAGCAATCGATCAAGAAGGTGTAGGGATTGTCGATCAAAAGAAAGAATGAAAGTGCAAGTACGAAAGACGAAATTAGCAAGCAAGAAAAACCCGAACCCTTAGTGGTTCATTAGCAAGAGCAAGAAACCGAACCCTTGTAAGTTGTGGTTCATTAACAAGCAAGAAAGTCCCGTGTGGCAAAGCAAGCAAGAAAGACCCGTGTGGCAAAAGCAAGCAAGAAAGACCCGTGTGGCAAAGCAAGCAAGAAAGTCCCGTGTGGCAAAGCAAGCAAGAAAGTCTCGTGTGGCAAAGCAAGCAAGAAAGACCCGTGTGGCAAAGCGAGCAAGAAAGTCCCGTGTGGAAAAGAGAGCAAGAAGGTCCCGTGTGGCAAAGCGAGCAAGAAGGTCCCGTGTGACAAAGCGAGCAAGAAAGACCCGTGTGTCAAAAGCGAGCAAGAAAGTCCCGTGTCGCAAAAGCAAGCAAGAAAGTCGCGTGTGGCAAAAGCAAGCAAGAAAGACCCGGGTGGCAAAAGCAAGCAAGAAAGTCCCGGGTGGCAAAAGTGAGCAAGAAAGTCCTGTGTGGCAAAAGCGAGCAAGAAAGTCCCGTGTGGCAAAAGCGAGCAAGAAAAATCAAACTTTGGTCAAAACAAGCAAGCAAGCAGGGAACTGATCATCCGATCAAAAGAGTTAAACCTTGTAATATGATTGTATTAGAATGTGATTGTATGTTTAGGGTTTACATAAAGAGGTGTTTATATAGAACACCATATTACAAGTCTAGTCCCCATACTATATCACTTAGTCTAATATTCCCCCGCAAACTAAGCTCGGGAGAGATTTAGGTTGAAAATATAAAAACATAAAACTAAAAAGATAGTTGGTCTTCTCCTTCTCCACCATGCTTTCGCCCGTCACACGTTTTTTTTTTTTTTTTCTCAAAGGCCCAATCGAAACTATATTAGGAAAACCCTAATCTTCTTCCCGCCATCACCACTTCGTCGTTCGCCGGAGTTCTTCAACAACTATGGGTTTGTTCCCCCTTTTTTTTTACTCCCTTATTGTAGATCTCTATTTTTTTTTAATGCAACCCTCGAATAAACGGAACTGAAAGCATTGTGGCTTTCGCGAGGCGCACATCGCCGAAAAAACGACCACTGTTGTATAGTGGCGGCGATGGGGAGGAGTTAGGTTTTAGGGCGGCGACGGTGGTTTTTGTGGTGGCGGATAGGGTACCGCCGCTGTGGCGGCTAGGGTTCCGCCGCTGTGGCGGATAGGGTTCTGCCATAGGTGGAGGCGGCAGTGGTGGTTGACAGCGGCAGTAGGAGTGGATAGAGAAGTCTAAGCACGGTTGTTTGGTGGTGGGGGATCTGGTTATTGAACGATAAAAAAAAAGCTTGTAAAGAAAAGAAAGGTGTGGCAGAGCGGCGGCGGCCGCCCCGCCGGAGATGTTTTCAGGTGGTTGTAACCTAGCTCTGATACCAAGTTAAACTTTGTAATATGATTGTATTAGAATGTAATTGTATGTTTAGGGTTTACATAAAGAGGTGTTTATATAGAACACCATATTACAAGTCTAGTCCCTATACTATATCACTTAGTCTAATAAAAAGCAAGTTAGCAAGATCAAATCATAAAGGTTTTAAAGCGAGCAAGAAGTCTTGTATGGTATGAGTAAAGCGAGCAAGAATCTGGTTAGCAAGTGGGCCAGAAGCACGTACCAAGCAAGAACCAAAAATTTTGTGGTTAGATCAAGCAAGTAAGAGCAACCAAGCATGACTGGAAAAGAAGACAACAAGTATGATAACGCACCAAGACCTGCATGGCAACAACAAAAAAAACCTGTGTGGTACAAGCAAGTAGCAAGAAACAAAAGGCAAGGATAAAGCAAGTTCAATCTCAAGACAGGCAAGAAGAAAGCAAGCAAGCATGACAGGAAATGAAGCAGAAGATGTCCTATTGTAAGTTGCACAATATCCAAGTGCAAAGGAAGTGTGGGAATCGATTAAAATTCGATATCTTGGAGCAGACCTCGTTCAGAAGGCACGTCTACAAACTTTGAGAGGCGAAGTAGAGGCCTTAAAGATGAAAGAAAGTGAAACGGTAAGTGACTTCTCAGGAAAGTTGGGCAGTATAAGGGCTAAATTTAAAATCCTCGGAGAGACTCTTAAAGACAAAACAATTGTGAGAAAGCTACTTAACTCGGTTCCAAAGAAGTTTCTACCAATCGTGGCAACTATCGAGTAGTATTCAGAAGTTAATAAAATGCTTTTTGAGGAAGCAGTAGGAAGGATAATAGCCTTTGAAGAATGCCTTAAAAGCCAAGATGAACCGGAGGATGTTCAAGGAAAGCTCCTAATGGCAAATGCAAGTAATTCTGAAAACTGGCATCATGATAAGGGACGTGGTACACAAAGCCATGATAGAGGTCGTGGAAGATGTTCTTTTAGAGGAGGAAGAGGACACGGAGAAAGTACGGATCAAGAAAACAAAGACAAGAGCAATGTTAGGTGTTATGAATGTGGTAACTACGGTCACTATGCAAAAGAATGCACCAAATGGAAGGATAAGGAGAAAGAGAAGGATCAAGAGGCTCATCTCGTGTGGGACGAAGAACCAGCGTTGCTGTAAAGACAAGTCAAGCAAGTGGAAGACCTTCTTTAAACTATATTTAGTTTAAGGGGGAGTATTGAAGTATTAAACTAAATAGTAAAGTATAGGGGTCTCTTAGTCATTCTTAGAAAGTATGTTTAGAGTCTTTATGTATTTGTATAAAAGTCTAGGGGTTAGTTTGTTAGAAACCAAACTTGGTAACCACCAGGGACACATGGAACGATGTTGTGGAACATGAAAGGGTGCCATAAGAGTTCTCACAACTCTTTATGTGGCGGTTACAAATGGCGGTTACTAGGGAAAACTATAAATATGTTACAAAGTCAAAGTCGTGTAATGGTCAATCAACGATTCCCATTCAATAGCAAGTTATTGTGTTCATTCGATTTGCGTTCAATTTACCAACAACGGTCACAACATTACAACAATAAGAACAATCTTCACAAACAACTATAAGCATTTTTAATCGGGCTTTCTGTTGTGGTTCCAACGGTTTCGTTGGCCAAAAGAAAATAGGGAGGAGCCAGAGAGAACTTTAGAGATAGATTAGATAGATTGTTGAATATTTTTCTGCATATATTTTCTTAAAAAAAAAAAAGCAACAGCCCCTTTAGAAGGATTACAACGAAACAACTACCTTTCCTAAAACATGGAATCATGGATAACCCACTACTTCCATCCCTTGACCCACTAAATGCAAACAAAAAGTAAATAACTGAAAATAAAAATAAATGAAATTAATTAACTGGAAATAAGCAATGGAAATCACTAAACTTATTCACGTGGGTTGCACATGCGTGCATGCCATTAGGTGACCCGTTTCCGGTACACATCATTCCACCCCACTCGAATTCGCTTTCCTCAAGGCGAAAATCCGGATACGACTAGGTGGGAACCACGACGGACGCCACTCGACTCGTACGGTAGCATTCAGAGCCGTTTCCGGCAAGCGCCACTCGGGATTCCCGGCTACACCTTTGGTTGGTGTCTCCAGTGCCTTTGCCATCAAGCAATTCACAACCTTCTTCAACTTGTTACAAACAACTGTGGATGCGGGTTTCGGCACAAGTATGGTTGGGGTTGTTGGTTCTGGTTTTACGTTAGGTTCTGGATCGACTGTAGGGATCGAAGGTGTGGATTTTGGGGTAATTTTTGGTGCAGATGCGGGTATTGAGGTGATTTTCCGGATTATTGGTCGGCCCGATGTGATGGCAGGTGGTGGTGGCGGTCTGGCGGTAGTGCAGCGGCGGAAACGGTTGAATTAATAGACTTCTTCAATGGGTATGTAACCTCCTTTGGGCCACCGATTGTGACAGTGATAGCATGGACGGTGTGAGTGACTAATTTTGGTGTGGTTTTTGTTGTAGGGTTGGTGCGAGCGGCTTGTTTCGGGGTTGGTCTCGATGTAGACGATACGGATGAAGGTACCCATTTTGAGGCTGGTGTTGGTCTAGCAGTAGGAGCAGGTGGTGGTGGCGTTGATGGCGGTGGGGCAGCAACGGAAACAGGTGGTGGCCCGATGGCTGAAACGGATGGTGATGTTTCTGAAGATGGGATTGGGGTAGGGGCTAGAAACCGAGGTCGGTTTTTCGGAATATCGATCATCCAAGCAATACTTGATGCGATTCGATCCAACGACTCGTTCCAGTCTTGACGGAAAACAGCCGCGGGTTGGTGTTGAGCGTCCATAGATGTGGATCACGACGGCTCTGATACCACTGTTGTGGTTCCAACGGTTTCGTTGGCCAAAAGAAAATAGGGAGGAGCCCATAGTCACATGGTTCGCTACAATCGCGTACCCGGTTCGCTCGGGATCGCGATTTATGGCTCTAAATTGGCGTTCCCGATTATATATCAAACCGTTTGTTAGATTCTTGTTCTGAGTGTTGTTCTTCAAGGTTCTTGAGAGAGAGATAAAGGTGGTTGTTGAGAGTTGGTGAAGATGGGTGTAGAGAGGAAGAATTATTCAGAGAAGAAAAGAGAGAGTCGTTCAAAAAAAAAGAAGAAGAGAGAGAAAGGAAGATGAAAGTAGATGGGCAGGGGCTGCCTTAGGTTATGTAGAGAGGAAGAAGACAATATGTGTCTGTGATCTAGGAGCCTAGGACTGTGAAATAAGGGCCTTTCAAGATAAACCCGTGACACACACTCTCTCTCTCACAGTTTTCATCTCACATAGTAAAATAAGAGTCTTTCAAGATAAATGTAATAATACTTTTAAGTTTATCATGTATGTCTTTTTAATACTTTATTTATGAAGATTAATGTAGAAAAGTAGTATAAACTTTATATAGTACATCGTACCACAATACATGGTACATCGTACTGGAACGTTCCGAAATGAGCCTACCCCTCTCGTACCGAATTTTAGGGACCTAGCGAATTGCGTACCCGTTCCACGTTCCCGTACCGGAGCGTACCGCAAACCATGTGACTATGGAGGAGCCAGAGAGAACCTTTAGAGATAGATTGTTGAATATTTTTCTGCATATATTTTCTAAAAAAAAGCAACATCCCCTTTAAAAGGATTACAACGAAACAACTACCTTTCCTAAAACATGGAATCATAGATAACCCACTACTTCCATCCCTTGACCCACTAATTGCAAACAGAAAGTAAATAACTGAAAATAAAAAAAAATGAAATTAATTAACTGGAAATAAGCAATGGAAATCACTAAACTTCTTCACGTGGGTTGCACATGCATGCATGGCACATTAGGTGACCCGTTTCCGGTACACATCACTTTCCTTGTTACCATCACAAGCCTTACTCATAACTTTTTTATCAACCAAATCACTTTCTACATGTGTCATAGCCTTAGCTGGTAAAACCGGTGATGAGACTTTTACCAACTTTATCCTCCTGGCAGAACACCACATGTTCGAAATCTCTGCTATCTCAAGTTCCCAGTCTGATCAGAATCTTCATGTTCAAACATTCACCAAATCTAACTACTACTCACAGTTTTAGTCAACCACAAAAAGCCCTACTATGTAGATCTCGTTTCTAGTAATTGGTTCATGTTCTGTCCAAACCCGTTATCTCAACAGATCCATGCTAACTCCCTATTCCAGATTTACATTCCTAATTCTCAATTCATGTTCCAGTCTTGTGGATAGACTTTACGTGTAACAAGTACAGCATGAATAACATTTTTGCTCAAACTTAAGAAGGGGTGTTAGATATGTCAATAGGTTGATTCAGTTTCCTAGTTTAGTTTTATCTGGTTTCCAGGTTTAATTTCATCTGGTTTCCAAGTTCACATGTATCTTTTATAACTAGAGATAATTACCTCAACGAAGACATATAACTTCCTATACACTTTTACACTAGCTAAAACTGTAAAGCAATATAAATCTGTAAAGGAATCTCAAATATCATCCAATTATGGAATTCTTCAGGAATTGGCATATTTATATTCAACAGCTTCGAAATTGAATTTTCCCAGCATTAAGGATATGTTTGGCACACAACTTTTACATGCTTTTGAGCACTTTATATTTCGTCTTTTAAAGAAAACGACTAGCTCTCTTTGAGTAAAAAACTTTGGTTGGATGAAAAAGCTTTGGCTTTAGTTTGGAAAATAAGCTCCAAAAAAATAAGGTACTTTGAGTAGCTTTCAAAACAAAGGTTGGAGCTTATAATAAAGAAAAACCATCCTCTTACCCTTAATTACTTGAGGTTACCTTTTGGGGTTTTTTATGTGTGTCAGTGTGTCCTTTTATGTCATTGTACACTTTTCAGCTACAAGTACTTTTGCCAAACACTTCCATACAACTCACAGCTGACAGCTATAGCTAACTTTGACAAACATACCTAAGTGGACTTGAATTCAGTTATCCACACGTCCAGTTTTACATTGTGTTACAATGGTATTTTATCTAATTTTTTAGATTGTACCTGGTAGTTTCGGCTGTTGTTCGAAGTCTGCTCTGGACCGACAGGGAGTTTAACCTCCACCCAATCATCTTCATTGGTGCCAATTTTATTCTCAGCGACCACTCTAGCCTTTGGTAATATGTCACTGGGACCCTCTGAGTTTATAGAAACGGCTTCCTTGACATCAGTTGCAGGGAATGTATTGTCATCTACAGAAGCAGCACTGCAACGGACAGTACAGAGGTACTCATTATCACTCTGCAAAGCAGGTGCATAATATATTTCATATACACGTGCTGTACTTCTGACATACACCTGACGAATCTCGTGCTTTTGCGTGAAATTTACTGAAAAAAATGGAAAATGTCAGATTAGGCCATCAATATTTCTGGAAGAATTGCACCCTGTGGCACAAATAAAAACTAAAACAAAAAAGGGAGTAAGAACAACCATATATCACAAAGAGCAACAGAATAAATAACATAAATGACAAAGTCTAATTACAGTTTCAAAGGAATGTTTAATTACAGTTTCAAAGGAATGTTAAGAAACAGTGAACATGCACAATAAATATTCAAATAATGATTCTGATCAAATATTATAGGGATGTGTGCAAATAATAACCTTATTTTGGGGCACAGCCAGTGGCCCAATAGTCACTGTACTTAGAAGTAGGTGAGCTACTCCCCTATGGAGTAAATATAAATCCCAGCACCCAAACTATAGTTGCTTCTGAAGCTTCATATGACCCTTTACTTCTGCAGATGGGCTTACTAGAATCCTAGTTAACTTGATCTGAGGTTACCAAATGAAGGATGTGCACACAAGCCTACCTGTGGCTATGCACAGTTAATTTGATAAACTACAATCTTTATTATCATCCACTTGAATTTGTTAAATCACAAGAAATGTGAAGATCAACAAAAGATGGAGGTGCAGTATCTTTGTGAAAAGTATCGAGGCTGACACGGGAAACAACATGATCAGTACCAATGAAGATGATAAATAGTAATCGTATTTAGCAGGTGAAACCGGAATTTCCCAAGGAGATCTATTCACCAATGAACTAGATTTTTAATTCAGTTATGATGCATGTTACAATGTTAATCCCCAACACCATTTCAATAGACAACTAGATATGAATGTGTAACATTTGGATAGATGGGTTTAATACAATCCTATTAGGTGCATCCGATTGGATTTGTGCTTCTAAAACATGGATCCGAACCATCCAAACTACCTCATGATCCGAACCAAAACAACCAAATTACAATTCAGTTAGTTCGCCTTTTACTATTTGGTTTATCGTTGTTACCCTTACCCAAATACATTACTCAAGAGTCAAGATATTGGAAAAAGAACATACAGAATCAATAACAGTAAGCTTGAGCTGGCTAAGTTTATATCCACAAACTAACAGCAACTTTCGACATTAAAATTTGGTAAAATGACTTGATTCTGGATATCAACATGCTTCACTGTAAAATTCATAGAACTCACAATACTTGAAATTACTAGAGCATGAATACTCCCCTAACCATAAGAAGTTAACAAGAATTACAATGGAAGCTACCTGCAACGCAAAGTCGCAAACAGTTGATCTTTGGTTTGTCTAATCCATTTGATTTCTCCGAGGGGAGTGCTTTCAAAATAACTCAGTGTGAGGCATAATTCACTAATTAGTAAATAGGAGGATACTACAATCTTCTTAATTACTAATTTCTCAAGTCTGATACTCTGATCTAGGACCGCAGGTGTGATTAACTTCCAAGCAACAAGCTAATTTACGACAATATATTGATCTTCACATTAAACTACTATCATAAGGTCAACCTTACATAACACTGTACACAATTTCATTGAATGCCTATGCATATACAAGTAATGATACGCTTATCAGTAATCACCGCCAGATAATTTAATTTTAATTACAACAAATAAAAACCTAATTACACGAATTCGGAACTGAAAACGCAAAAGTATCTATCGTTCATCATATACAGTAACATAATTATGCTCCAATAAGTCGATAACACGCATCTGACGAGCCAAAAATAAATCAATCGACTAATTAACAAAACGAACATGTATTGATGAAATAGAAAACTCACGTTTGATCTCGCAAGGTTCAAAATCAGAAGATGAAGGCGGTACGAGAAGGAGTGGTGGTTTCCGGCACGTGGATTCTGAGTCGATCGGGAAATCAAAAGACTCGAACGTGACGATGGAGTCGAGAGAACCGCGCGATACTGTCCAGCTCGTCTCGGAGCTCCACGGAGTAGTCATACTAGTCGTAGACTTGCCGCGACGGCGGTTGATTTGATCTTCGGATCTTGTAGTGGTGGTGGAGAGGAGAACTTGTTAACCAGTCCGTTTGACGTTGGGGTCGCTCTCCGTTGATCTCCGTTTCATATACCTGAAATTGATTTCAAAATCATCTCCGAATATAACTATACTTTTTTGTTATTCTATGTTTTTTTTAAATTCTTATTATAATAAATAAATAAATAACTTTATCTGATTTTTTTTCTCCCATTTCTCCTGTTAAATAACTCACTCTCCTATTAAATAATAATAATTTTAAAGAATTAAATATCTAAAATTTATTTTAATATTTTATTAAAACTTATTAAATCATAAGAAGATTTTAATTATATCTTATTTAAAAATATAATTTTATAATTCTTAAATATTCATTATTTATAATTATTAAATCATCATTATTTGTTATCTATAATTCTTAAATCTTAATTATTTCTTATTTCACCAATGACTGATAACATCTAACATACACATCTTCATAGAAACTGTTTGTTTACAACAAGTTGGATTTATTCAACCCGTGTAATACATGAGTTTCTAACCTAGTTATATAATATATTAATATATTTGAGTAAATGAGTTGGGGTAATGAGACATGTATCATCTAATACCATACTCATCCTAAATCAAAGAAAATTTTTAAAACTAATTTCATACCCGAAAACATGTAACGTGTTTACGAGTTTTTCCCATTGGGGTCAGGTTTTTTTGTTATAACTAGTTTTAGCGTAAAGTTAAAGTATTTGAATGGGGTTTTATGAAAATATCATATTAAACCTTTTAAAAAATTATGATAAATTATTAGAAGAAAATAATCGAAATTGGATGTTAACAATGAAATTAGTATATATATGTGTTTGGGTAATAAAAATTACTTGTAAATAAAATATTTTTCAAAACTTTTGATTTTCATATTAAAATTATTTTTCAAAACTTTTGATTTTCATATTAGGTTGGTGCTACTATATGGACTTCCCTATTTGGTACGAAGAGGCATGGAGTAATATGGTGAATGAGAATATTCTTGTTTGAATTGGTCTACACGGTTGTATTAAGTTGTATCTCGTTTTCTAGAGCGAGTAACAAGGTTGTGAACATTAGTGGGCCAAACTGATAATATGGGTCAAAGTCTGTTGGACTAGGCCTAAAATATGATACCATCTACAAGTCTCTCACTCTAGTATGACGTAGACAAAATTACATAATGCTAGACTTGCATCATTCATGCTCTTAATAGTGTCCAGGGGCGGATCTATGAGGAGCCCAGGGGTACCGTCAGGTACCCCTCAACTTTCGACGCGTAGTGGGAATTTTCGACGCGCAGCGGGATTTTTTTTTTTTTTTTTTACCGTTTTATGTATCCAGATACCCCTGAACGAAATTTTAGATACCCCTGGATTTTTTTCCTAGATCCGCCACTGATAGTGTCCCTTTTCTGCACTTATCATTAGCAGGAAAATCTTTCAAAAAACATTATTGTGTTAAAGTATTGGATGGTATCTCAATTGGTTCAGATGAATTTGGTTTGTACGACCTTGGTTCAAGAATGCTCTTTGTTTCAGTAGATTCTTGATCTATATTTATTTCTTTGCTCCAGAGAGTTATCTCAAACATTTTACATGTTTTTAGCTTTGGATCATCTTCATTTGCAAAAATATGCCATGGGAGAGTGTATTATGGGACCTAAGACATTTCATGCAAGTCCCTTATCATAGGTAAGCTTGTTAAGGTGGTTCAACCTGATGCGATGTTAGGAATCATAGTCAATATGCATTAGTATATTGCATGTAGTGTGGTGAATAGCTAAATGTATCAATTATAGTGTGAAGCCAAATGTTTGAGTTCTAGCGATAGCCAGATGTGTGAATGTATACCTAACCTAAGACATATCATGCGAGTCCCTTGTCATAAGCAAACTCGTTAAGGTGGTTCAATATGAGATGATGTTTAGGTGCATCACTAAATGTATGAGAAGTTTTGGTTTATAGTAAAACGTCCTACGATGTCGGAGCTCGGTATAAGGTGCCCAACCTAAATGAGCCAAAAGGCTTCCAAAACTAAACACACGCCTGGCGCTTATATTAGGTGTATTATAAGGCACTTACAACCTAAGCAGACATAAGTGCATCGAAAGCTAAATATTGAGTGTGGTATAAGGCACCTATAGCCTAAGTATCAAGTATTATCAAGTATACTCTAAGTTGCCCGGTCTAAATTTGTCTAGAACCAAAACGTATCTAGAGCTAAATGTGTGTGAAGCTAAATATGAAGTGTATTATCACGCACCCACAACCTAAGTAATGGGTGTATCTTGAGGTGCGTGCCTAAATGCGTCCAAATCCAAAAGGCGTTTGGAACTAAACGCGTACGATGCTAAATATTAGATGGATTGTAAGGCACCCACAACCTAAGTATCAAGTGTACGATGCTAAATATTAGGTGGATGTCTAGCCGGCTAGAGCATGACTTATGTATATGGGATGTACCCCGGATTAAAGGGCTTTCCAACGACTCTAAAGTATTTTGTGAGTCGATACTTTACGGGTCTTATTTCCGAAGAAAGGTGTTTTGACCCTTTGCATACCACATTGATCGGTTTTTGAGTTGCCTATCATAATATGATAGTGTGTGAGAACATCCAGTAAATATGATAAAGTCCTTTGCGTGGAAAATATAATCGTACCCAGCATGGGCGGCTCTGAGGGTGTGTCAGGTGGGCGACCGCTCAGGACCAATATTTTAGGGGGCTCGAATTTCCGGCGAGAAAAGCAGTTACCATAGCTCTTTTTTTGTGTCGTGACTCTTCAGGTTTCCATCACTAGAGTAGTTATATGAAGAGAAAAGGGTTAAACTTAAGATGGAAATTATTTTTTATGTTGGAAGCGACGGCGGCAAGCAGCAACGATGGCTGTAGAAGTGATTATGTTGGTTTATGTAAAAACTAAAAAAAGAGGAAACAAAGAGGAAAGAAGAAGGCTCATGTTTCAACAGGTATTTTGGGTTTTTACATAATGATATCCAGTATTTTATATTATTTTACTTTTTCTAAGGCTTGTTTAGTAGAAAGAGGAGAGATCTCCGAGACTCTACAATAATTCATCATTATAGCTATTTGGAAATATAAAAGTTATTTAATTATTAAATAGATGTTTTGACCCTTTGCATACCACATTGATCGGTTTTTGAACTGCCTATCACAATATGATAGTGTGTGAGAACATCCAGTAAATATGATAAAGTCCTTCGCGTGGAAAATATAACCGTACCCAGCATGGGCGGCCTTGAGGGTGTGCCGGGTGGGCGACCGCTCAGGGCCCAATATTTTAGGGGTCCCGAATTTCCGACGAGAAGAGCAGTTACCGTAGCTTGTTTTTGTGTCGTCGCTCTTCAGGTTTCGATCACTAGAGTAGTTATATGAAGAGAAAAGGGTTAAACTTACGATGGAAATTCTTTTTATGTTGGAAGTGATGGTGGCAAGCAGCAGCGATGGCTGTAGAAGTGATTATGTTGGTTTATGTAAAAACTAAAAAGAGAGGAAAGAAGAAGGAACGACTATTTTGGGTTTTTACATAATGATATCCAATATTTTATATTATTTTACTTTTTCTAAGGCTTTTTCAGTAGAAAGAGGAGAGGTATCTAATACTCTACAATAATCCATCATTATAACTATCTGGCAATATAAAAGTTATTTAATTATTAAATAGATAAAACATGACAAAAATTATAAAGTAAGTTTACGTTTCTATATCTATTTTAAATTTTATTTGTTTTAGCTTCTAATAATATGTAGGTATTTTATTGAGTCTATTTTATTTTATTATAATAGTAGGTTAGAATCCCGTGTATTACACAAGTTGAATAAATGTATTGTTATATACTTAGTATTAAAAAACACGTGTATTGTACGGGTTGAATAAACATGTGTAGTACACGGGTTAAATAAAATATAATGTAATTTGTTAACACATGCAATCGTCAAGATATTTCTTTTAAAAGTGAACTTTTCATAACAGTTATAGTTATAAATTCTGTTAAGTTAATTTTTAGAACATGTTTATTTCAACTAGGTATTAATTCTTTTATATAATTGATAAATGTTATTTCAGTTAAAGTGTACTTAGTTTTTTAAATATCCTTTTACCACTGGGTGGGGTACTTTTGTTTCTTTCTTTGGCAATTGATGATGTGCACTGTGTCCCTGTTATCACACTTCCAATTACCAACCAAAGGGTCTTGGAGATATAATGTGTTATGTATGAGTTTCTCATTGTAGGGGTTCAGGAAGGGTTAGATTTGTTTCTAATGAGCTCTGAAATTTTACTAACAGACTTTATATTAACATAGTTGGAATCTGCTTGTTGTCTTCATTCTGTTTCTGAGGTTAAAGTAGGCTTTTGCTTAATGAGTTTATGCCATGCAATATCATTAAATTTTTTTGATTCAGATTATGTTCTAAATTCTAAACTTGGTGGGCATGATTGTTCTTGAATGAAAGTACTTTATAAGTCATCTAAGTTAGGATGCTGCTTGCCAAATATATTCACTAAAGGACTGTGACTAATATGGCCTGTATTCAAAATCTAGCATAATCATTTACATAGTCGTAATTTTAAACAAACAACCAGTGATAGCACATGCAATGGGAAGATCTACATATAGATGATTCAATTAGGAAGACAAAATGAATCTTAAATTGAAGTTTAAGTTCATGACAGAAATTATCTTATTCAGCTAAACTGTTTATAAGATGATGATGTATAAGGAAATGCATATCAAGTGAAGCTTTAGACTACTTACTAACAAATGCAAGTAATTATTCACAATTGTGTAGACCTATAGATTTTTTCTTTTTCTTTTTCATTTCTGTGTATTAAACGTATACACTAAACCAAGGCATAACTTAGACATGTCTGATGGAGCTAGGACTTTCATTAAAATTGAATTGCTGGATTATCATATCTTAAAATGTGCAACTTACTGAAAATGATGGGACTTTTGTTTTTTGACATTGACAGGCTATGTGCATTGACTTTTGCTTACTGAATTAATCTGAGCTTGTTTGGTTAAAGAACATAACTTCATGTTTCTGTTCATCATGGCCTTTTTTTTAGTGAATATATTAGATGAACTAGATGAGTTTGGGTAATATGGTATTGGTTCATGTTGACATAGTTATTTAGTGAACTTTCCTACTAAATAGAGTTATCATGCAACTGCATGAATTACTCTATTTTGACTTTTTGCATCTTTTTAGTGCAAATTTCATCTCACTTAGAGTTATCATTATTCATATTTACAATGTTTGGATGAGTGGATAGTTATTATGTTCTTTTGACTTCACATTCTTGCAGTAATGTAGGAATGTAAATGTTTGAACCTTCTTGTAAAATGCATATATAGCACATGTATCTTTGTTGATTGAAAATGAAAATT
This sequence comes from Smallanthus sonchifolius, assembly GCA_023525975.1. Taxonomy (NCBI): domain Eukaryota; kingdom Viridiplantae; phylum Streptophyta; class Magnoliopsida; order Asterales; family Asteraceae; genus Smallanthus; species Smallanthus sonchifolius. Next base: position 63,307,192 of record CM042037.1, on the reverse strand, counting down.
AATGCTTTTGTTCTTCATTGTAATTTGGTTGAAATTTTGTAAAGCACTATGCCATTGGAATTGTACATTTAGCTTTGGGTATTTTTATTTTTATGTACTGCTGCTTCTTGTACTAAATGACCAATTTTTGTTTATAAACTTAAATAACATGTTAAATGCTTCTTGTCAAGATCCCTTTGCTTTTATCTTCCTAAACTGTATTCAAGAACTTCATGTTTAGAAAATTGTAGTTGGGTAGTTGCTAAGTACTGCAGATTTATTTATATACTTTTATACTTTATCCAAAATTTTGGTTACGGATAGATGGAACTCCAACCCAGTTTTGGCATGTTAATCAAAATGCCTTCCTTCTTATGCTCAATATGTAGTTGGGTAGTTGCTAAGTACTGCAGATTTATTTATATACTTTTATACTTTATCCAGGATGGAAGTATGATACAAACACCAGGCAATGTTATCAGATAAATTAATGAAAGTGTCACGAGTTGGAATTCTGTATCACAAGTGAATCACACTAATGGGATTTTATCCAGTTGGGAGTTGGGATCAGGCTTCACTGGAAAACTACGGGTATCCATCACATATGGTTTTTTGATCCTCAATACCCTGGTTGGTATTATGACATGAACACTCAAGAATGGTGCTCTTTAGATGCATATAATTCCCAACAAATCGTTCAGGCGCATGAGGTAAATTTGTTTGTTTATTTTTTATGTCATTGGTTTTCTGCTTCTGTTTTAGTAGAATGCTAATACGAACGTGTTATTCTTTTGCACTCTACCTTTTTCAGGCTAGACATCATGTAGATTCTGTTGAAAGAAGGCTACTTCTTCATACCTGAGCTGAAAGTGGTACATTGCAGGCAAATTTTTTTTCTATAACGGGTCAAATTAAAAGACTTACCTAATAGAATGAAACGGGTCAAACGATTTAAAGTCGCTTGAAGCTTTAACCAAGTGTTTTTGATGATTTGATCTTTTAAATTAATTTATTCAGACAAAATAGATATGATTTTAGTAGTATAGTACTATAGTTCCTCAAATCATACTTAATACATTAATCATTTACTAAAAATTCAAAAAATATGGACAAAAGGGTACTCCTGACATTGTCCAACCCAGTTTTGACATGTTATTCAACCCACCCATTTTGCTACCCAATCATTGTTGGCATCTATCTGCAACTAAAATTTTGAGCACAGGAAGGCATATTGAGCATAAGAAGGAAGGCATTTTGATTAACATGTCAAAACTTCAGTTCCATCTATCCGTAACCAAAATTTTGGCATCTATCTGTAACCAAAATATGATACTTGGTAAATACAGAATTGTCCAGGTTGTTTTTTTTTAAATTTTGGCATCTATCTGTAAGTTAAATTAGAACATACACACTTTATTTTTCATGATCACAAAAATCTAATTCTGTCTTTTTGTTATTTTTTATTTTGTTATATAGATGGATATATTATGCATGACACCTTCCTCTATCATACCCCTCACAATCGTCCTAGAATGACTGTATTAAGCAAGCTTCTTTATGGAACAATGCAAGTTAAATCTTATGATTGGCTTGATTTGCCACATTATCATATTTTTTTATATCATATTTTTAAAATTTTATTTTTTATTTTTTATTGATAGATGCATCAGCAAGACCCGCAAAGGTTGTGAAAGATGGAGTGATGAATGGGCCCTGTTTGACGACAACACTATATCAAAATAGTTGAGGGAATATCCATAGCTTCACAGCCATAACTTCATGTGCTCTATTTGATATATTGCCACCGCCTTACTCTTCTAAAGATGGTCGACATGGCACTTATTTCCGCAGGTCACTTGGTGAAAATCTACCTTGTAAGTCAACTTTCACTTTTTCATGATGGCTTAATTTAGGGTCTAAAAGATTGCTAAACATATATGTAACACCTAGAAATACTATTGGACTTTCTCGACCTGAAAACCGTGATAGTGAATCAACATGTCCTATAGGTGCTTTTCCACTCTTATGATCTGGCATCATACATTTTAGAGGTTGAAAAATAGGCCACTGGGGTTGGATAACGGGTCAAAACTGGGACTTTTTTGTATGGGTTTGAAAAGGTCGGGTTGGCCCGAAAAGGGTTTTTTTATCTCAGTGCTTGCAATGTGAATTGATTTTTTGTAAATACCTAAATTTATCACATCAATTACATTGGAATTCTGAATATCAAAATGCAAGTTCATTGGGTAGATTAACTGTCAATAATTTACTAGATGTGTTATTGATTTCAAACCAGAATACTAACATTTCATATCAAAGAAATCATTGTTCTAAGAGTAGAAATCAACAGTTTTCAGGAGTGAAGTTTGAACAATTTTGGATAAAAATTGACTTGCATTTATATTTTCAGTTTGATGATATTGGTGATACAACTTTTTTTTTTGTGTATACAACTACTGTCAAATATGAAAAAACTTTACTATTTTCGCACTCTTTTAAAAGTATAATGCTTTAGGAGGTTTTATCCATATTTTTCATATGAACTGTTGATTTTTGTTCAAATTACGTATGTTTTTGTGTGCGGGTCTGGCTATCTTTTCCTGTACTCGGGTTGACCCGTACCTGCCAACTCAAAACACAACCCAAATTGTCACCCCTCATCAAAACCACACTTTGGGCGACTTTCTATTCATTTGATCTATCTGCAGCGTTTTACCTTGTTTCTTATCTGCTGTCGATGCATTATGATTATTTTTTAGTCTTGTTTTTCATTAGCATATTGTTTTTTCAGAATCTGATGATGCTGCTGCTATATGCCGGCGTATGGTATTGGTATGTGGAACTTCCACATGTCATATGGCAGTCTCGAGGAGCAAATTGTTTATCCCAGGTGTCTGGGGACCATTTTGGTCTGGTACATTTTCGCCCTTGGAAAAAGAGTTTAATATAACTAATTGAGATCATTACAGAAGTACTTTTCTGGAAAAAAAAAACCAAGCCTAAATCTGTTTTATTTATTTCCCTTTTTTTTAATATGTCTAGCTATGGTTCCTCGGCTATGGCTAACTGAAGGCGGTCAGAGTGCGACCGGTGCTCTATTGGATTATATAGTTGTTAATCACGTTGCATCTTCACATCTTGCAAACCAAGCTGCTTCCCAAAGTAAGATCTAATTTTTCAATTAAATATTTGGAGATTGTGACTTTTTTAATAAGAGGACTGAACATGATTTTGGAATTGATTACATTTTTTATATGTAAATCATCAAAAGTCATTAAATAGTGTCATTTGTAATATTTCAAGTTCTATCTGTTAATGCTTATGCTTATGTGTTTAGGAAGTTTTAGTGTTTATTATGTTTTTATAAATTACAACTAAAGATTTATGTTTTAGTTTTTTAAAGTTAATATCAAGCTCTTTGATCCTAGATCTTTCAGGTGATACCTTCCACTGATCAATGGAATGACAAACATGGCACCCATTTTCATAAAAATGTACATAGCTACCAGAAATGTAAAATACGTGTCGATCTTTTTAGGCGTGTTACGACTTTATCTTTTGGTTACACGGGGTCACCTTTTATGTATGAATCTAATAATGTTGTAAATAAACATTTTTACACAAAATTAATTTGTGCGGGTTCCCTACTAGTGATATACAATTACACAATACAATTACCAAGTTTATCTTGGTATCAAAGCTTGATCCACCCAACCCTAATTGCCGCCAACTTCTTTCACGGTATTAATTTGTTTTTTATATTTATTTTGGTGTTGTGTGCCATATTTATGTTTTTTTATGGTTTTTGAAAAATCAATTTTATAACGTTTTTAAGTTACAAAAGTTTTATCGATTTGTAGTAATTTTTAACATTTAAGTTAGTTCTACATAGATTGATAAAAAATTAACTGATGTAGACAAGGCAAATAATATAACTATTACGACACTTCAGATAAAAAGTTATGGTTCCTGAAGGTAAGAGATGGAATGGACGATGGCGGATAAGTTAATAAAATTTTAAAACTCAATTAGGCAATAACATATTCTAGAGATGACGCGATAAGTTAATAAAATTTTTTAAAACCTAATAACATGTAATATAGGGTCTGACTAACCCAATTAAGTTTAAAACAATAAAATACAATATGTCAATAACATCGTCAATCGAACGACCCTGCACCAATCTAAGTCGAAGTTCGATAGTCGTCGGTTGCCTCCACACGTTGCTAGATCACAATTCACAATCGACAATCGTTTTGAGTTGTTTGCAAAATCACAATTGACAACTATTTTTTGCTTATTGTTACAAAATTATCGTCGTATTAATAATTTTTTTTATAAATTTAAGTTTATATTTTAGGGGGCCAAATTTTACTAGCCGCACAGGGCATTCGAAATCTCAGGGACAACCCTGGTACCCGGTATAGGTAGAGGGCGAGGCTGAATTACTCTAGCTGATTTGGTGGAGCCATTTAGCCTTCTCACAGTCGTCCCCCTCTCAGTTCTTTGTAGCACCGTCCAGAAACCAAATAAGCAAAACGAAGAACTCTTAGCCATGGCTTTTGTAATCTCATTCACATCGGTTTAGAACATTTGAAATCCACCGTCATGTGTGATTGATTATAGATTTGCATTTGATTGTTCTATGTAGGGATGAGATCGGTACCGTACCGGTACCGAATTTACAGAAAAGTGGCTACCGGTACTTGTTACCAAATTTTCATCTCTAGATGGTATCGGTACCGTACCGGTACCGATACCAAAAATACTGGTACCGAATTAATGGAAAAGTGGGAATCTATCGGTACGGTATCAGTACGGTACCGGTACTTGTCACAAAATTTTCATCTCTAGATGGTATCGGTACCGTACCGGTACGGTACCGGTACCGAATCTATCGGTACGGTATCGGTACCAGTACTCGGTACCAAATGCTCATCCCTGGTTCTATGGAAACCATGTTATCCCCAGCTTCTAAACCTTATAGTTTTCATAGTAAAGGTCACGGATCTGGGACCATACAAATATCCATATGCATTTGGATGTTCTTATCTTGGGATAAACGTAGGAGTAATTTTGCTCCGTTTAGTTAATGATGGTTCGTTAAGAGATAAAATCATCCTCATGAAAATATAAATTTCTGCAAGGGTTACAACAATTGTATGCTATGCTCCATTTATGTTGGAGGGATGAAGGTTAATGTTATGTTGTCTTTTCCCGATTAATATCTAATATTTTTAATTAGTTATGGCTAATACCTCAAAAAAAAAAGTTATGATGTTATCCGTAGTACAAGCGTGAAAGACTTGGAGCCACCTAGGATTTTCACGCCTAGGAACACCGCCCCCCTAGGCGTGAAAGGGGGGTGTCGTGGGGCAAATCACGGGCACTGAGCACACAATCCAACCCTCAAACAGTAATATTACAGTTAATATTTAAAAAAATATTACCATTAATATTAAAAAAATATATATTATAAATACCAAACCATTTTTACTCAATAATTCATCAAACCAACTTCTCATTTTCTTCTCCAAACATCACACTTTTCTTTCACCCATTTTACTTAACAATGAATCATTGGAACCCAACTAATCCATTTTTTGCAAACATTCGTAACAACCCAAATAACCCTTTCAACCCGAACAACAACCCGGGCAACCTTTTCAATCCAAATATTCAAGACGTTTACGTTCCGAGTACGTCACCGGAACCAAATATTTTTCAACAAATTCCTTGTGGATTTAACTTTCAACAAATGCCCTCTCCTACACAAACCTCTCCCACACCGGATTCAATACCCGAGACACAAGAATTCACCGGATCCGTCCCCGAGACACAACCGTCTACTCAACCAAAGAATCGTTCATATAGAAAGAAACAACCAATGACCGTCGACACAACCAAAGAACCGGCACGTGTTATTGAAAAGTGGACGCCGGACGAAGAATTTGCTTTGACTAAAGCTTGGGTAGACGTGTCGGAGGACCCGGAAATTGGTAAGGCGTTTAATTTTTTTTTATAAATTGTTATGTTATTTTTTATAAAAATTTTAATAATTTGTTTAATATTTTTTGTATAGAAAATAATAAATCAGGAAATGATTTTTGGTGGCATGTTCGTGCGGGATTTCACGAGGCAATGGGGAGGGGCGAATACTGTAACACAGACAAGATCTCTAGTAAATGGCGGGACTATAACGGCAAGCTTACTAAGTTTAACAAATTTTATAACAAACACTACAACAATTGTAAAAGTGATCAAAGTGACCACGATATATATTTAGAAGCTTGTGATGAGTACAAAGACGTAGTGGGTGCGGCTTTTAATTATAATAAATCATGGGAGATTATTAGAAAATCTCTCAAGTGGGGCCAAGTCCCGTTGATGTCCCAGTCGTCCAAACGAACAAAATCGTCATCAACCGGCGATTATTCGCCATGTATCAATTCAAGAATTAATCTAAATGATACCGATGACGAAGTTGAAACACCGGAAGAACCGGTTCGTCCGCCCGAAAGAAACAAAGGTAAACGGGCTGCTTCTTCGTCCGCACCGGACACCCGGTTTGAAAAAATAGACTTGAAACTTGAAATGCTACTCTTTTTTAGAAAGGATAAACAACAACTACAAGATATCAAGTTTCTAACTATGAACTTCGTCCACCTTACCAAAGGTGTTCGTAAACTAGCGGAGAGGCGGAAAAAAAAATATACGAACTCCAAAACATAAACGACGAGGATGAGGATGACGACGAGTAGTTTTATGTTTATTTTTTATGAATGTAGTTTTTTAATTTTATTTTTATGAATGTAGTTTTTTTTAATGAATGTAGTTTTTTATTTAGTTTTATTTTATTGATATTTAGTTAATGATTAAAAATTAAATGCGGGGCGTGAAACCACTACGCACCTTAGTGATTCTGGACAGTGAAAGCCCATGTGCAGATGTGGCGCTGACGTGACGGGGCGTGAAAGAGGGGAGCGTGAAACCACTACGGATGGCCTGATTAATACTTAAAGGTTTACTTTGTAACTTTGATTCACCTAAAATGTTTAATGTGAAACTTTAATATTGAAATTTGCAAATGAGTAGAGAATAGAGATTTGCTTCATTTCAAATTCCAATATACCATCTTCTCTATTTTCAATTCATCTTCTTCACTCATATTTCCCCGTTAAACCTCTTATCTCTCCAACAAAAAAATTGTGTTTTCTTCTCCATTTCTCTTTATTTTTCGATGTCGATGGTGCCTTTAAGTATTTACGAAGGGGCCTAAATAAAGAAAACCGAATATTTTCTACTACTTACATAAATCCCAATGGGTGCCTCGCCACCCGCCGAAGATCATGTAGATCCGCCCTGGCTCCGTTTATGTTATTGTCATTCCGGCATCAGAGAAAATTCGTTCGATCCCACATCCATACTTGAGCACAAGACGATGTGTGTTGCCGCCTCACAGTTCCACTATTATATTTGTATACATGGCTTATGCTAGGAGCGCTCCATGCCGGAGGAAAGGATGAAGAGCGAAATGTCCATGCCATATTAATAGAACCGCGTCAATGTTTCTCTTCATTTGGTGGAGACGGCCAGTGGTGGTGGCGGTCTTCAATGGTGGTGGTGGCATGTTCCAGACATCACGATGAAAATGGGATGGGGGTTTGGAAACCTAACAGGGGGTTGAAACTTTATAATTTTAATTTTTTACTTATTCACTAAGGGTATTTTAAGTTAACATGTAAGTGTTAGACGTATAACCTTAACTGAAACGAATATAAAACCATAGTAACTAAAAAAACCAAATTATAACTATTAGACTAAAATGATTGATTATCATTTTAGTGAAAGTCAAAACACGTGAACGAAAACCCCCAAAACCCCTATAATGTATATAAAGGGGTACCCAAGATTCCAAGAATGAAGATTGAGCCAGCCCTAGTGGTCAAACTGAAATGGGCCGAAGCCCATTTGTCCCAGAATATTAAGTACCGTTTTTGTTACAGTTGGAATCCATCTACCCTAGAAGGCTAGAATAGTAGAATCTACTTTCTTTAATTTTAATCCACATTAACGTGTGTTACTTTTATGGGTATCAAAGTATTTTTTAGTTTGATATTTTTTTTATTGAACACTAGGTTAAAATCCCGTATATTACACGGTTGATAAAATGTAATATTATATATTTAGTAATAAAAAAATTGTAATTTAAAAAATCCATGTATTACACACGGGTTGATAAAATGTGATGATATATACTTAGTAATAAAAAGTTTATATCTTTAAAAACCTATACATTACACGGTTTGAATACATTAATTTTTATTTAATATAATTTGACTTACATCACTATTTAGTTAAAAACAAAAGTTAAATAATTAAATTTCAAAGTTTCTTAAAATAAGAGATAATTTAAAATAAATGTGTTTTATTAGTATCATTAATATTTTTCTTTAAATATAAATCATTATTAAAAAAAGAGATATGCATTTAATAAGAGAGAGAGACGGGAAAAATGATGAGAAAATACGTGGACACGACACGTGGCATAAATGACTTTTATTTATTATATAGTATAGATTAAATAGAAAAATAGAACTATATGTTTCTATTTTTTCAGTTCATTTTTATTAATTGTATATTTCCATTTTAGTAACTATGCTAATTACATGTATTGCAACAACAGTCACTAATTCACTATAGTATAAAGATTGTTTATGTTGTTCTTCAGACGCTTAAAGCGTGTCTACAACACGAATCACTGTTAAACTCGTTACAGATATTTATCACGTGACCCTATTCGAGCATAAGAGTAAGTATAACGTCTAGAATGATCAAGGTAAAAACAATAAATACGAGTAAATGTGAGTAAGTGGTAACTATGAAATGAACTTACCTACTAGTCCCAATCAGATATACACACGATAATACGATTCCCATTGAGAACTTTAGCTACTTAAAATTCTAGGGTGTAAGAAGGGAGTCCCACAACCAAGAGACTGTGGATTCTAACCTCGTCCGGGGGGAAAAATCGACGTTAAAAAAAAAGCTACTTAAAATTCTAAGTTGGGATGAATCACGTGAGCACTCAAAACTTTATTTTTTTCTATTTAAAACTGGGTCAAACTCTTGCTTCCCCTGGGACTGTTGAAAACTGGGTCAAACTCTTGCTCTTACCCCGTTGTACCCTTAAGGTGGTTAAGCCGTCTGCCAGGCAGGAGCGAAGGTCGGGTAATCGAAAGTCCTTGCAATGTGATAGTATTTTGCGGGCCTTAGCTATGTGGAAGGAGGGCTCTGGTTTTGAGGTTTTGGTCAATTCCCTCCTCGCCGATAGTGGAGAAGGGGTCGTGCGTGGGGGGGAGGCACACCGGGAGATAGCTGAGGAGGTTAGCCCCAACATCAAGCAATGTCTCAGGAAAGTGAGTGATGGTCACTTCAATGCTGCAGTTAAGGTGTTGTGTTCCAGTGGGGTTGCTCCCCGGGGGGAATCTACCATGCAAGCCCTTATCGACAAACATCCCTTCGCGCCGCCCCCGAACCTCCCTTCAACTCCTCTTTCCCAACCTGCGTTATCCGTGGATGAAGACTGCGTCCACAGGTGTGTGAAATCTTTCCCGAAAGGGACATCTTGTGGGCGTGATGGCCTCCGGGCCCAACACCTGTTGGACGCTCTTAGCGGCGAGGGGTCGGCGACTGCCTCGGGACTGCTTACTGCCATCACTGAAGTGGTAAACCTTTGGCTAGGGGGGTTATGTCCTAGGGTGCTCGCGGATTTTGTTGCTTCGGCTCCCCTAACCCCTTTGTTGAAGCCTGATAATGGAATTCGCCCCATTGCTGTGGGGGTAATTTGGAGAAGATTGGTTTCCAAAGTAGCCATGAAGAAAGTAGGGAAAGAAGCTGTTAAGTACTTGGGGGACTATCAATTTGGGGTGGGGGTCCCCAATGGGGCGGAGGCGGTGCTGCACAGCGCTAACAGGTTCCTTAATTCTTTTCATTCAGATGGCTCGCTTGCCATGCTTACGGTTGATTTTTCCAACGCTTTCAACTTAGTTGACCGTTCGGTTTTGCTTCGCGAGGTGCATCGCCAATGCCCCTCCATATTCCCGTGGGTTCAATTTCTGTATGCCCAGCCTGCTAGGCTATACGTGGGGAATGACCGCATCGGGGCATTCACGGGGGTCCAGCAGGGGGATCCCTTGGGACCTTTGCTTTTTGCCCTAGCCTTACACCCCTTAGTGCTTCAGGTGCAGGAAAACTGCAAACTCCCCTTCCATGCTTGGTACTTGGATGACGGGACGATTATCGGGGATGCTGTTAAGGTTGCTAAAGCTCTTGACATCATCGGTTCGGAGGGTCCAGCCTTGGGGCTACGACTTAATATTAGAAAAACTGAGGTATTTTGGCCGACATGCAACGGGGTGAAGGTCCGGCCAGGGCTTTTCCCCCGTGAGATTGGGAGGCCGGAGAGAGGTGTCAAACTGCTAGGAGGGGCAGTCAGCTGTGATGCCAGTTTTATTAGTGGTCTAACGGCTAAGAGGGCAACGCGAGCTGTTGACATCATGGGACACCTTCCCTTGTTGCGGGATCCTCAAAGCGAACTCCTCTTGCTTAGATCTTGTATGGGGGTTGCAAAGTTGCTATTTGGTTTGCGAACTTGCCAACCCCCCTTTGTGGATGATGCGGTTTCGTGTTTTGATAAAGGTCTTCGAGAGGCAATAGAAGACATTGTTGTATGTGGGGGCCCTTTTTTTGGTGAACTCCAGTGGCGGATCGCGACCTTGCCGATGCGGCTTGGTGGGTTGGGCCTTCTGTCGGCCCGGGATGTGGCTGCCTATGCCTTTGTGGCTTCCAAGTCTCAATCTTGGGAGTTGCAGGACCACATCTTACGCAACAGTGGGGTTGCTACCACTGACCCGGATTATACTAGCGCCCTGGATCGATTGCATGAATCTCTCCCTGATTTTGATCTCAGCGGTTTCTCTAACAAGGACACCGCCCCCAAAAAACCACAGAAAACTTTGGCGAATGCCCTTTGTTGTCGAATCGCACAAAGTTTGGGAGAAGATTTCCATTTGTCCCCCCGCCAGAAAGCCGTCATTGAATGCTTACAGAGGCCTCACGCCCAGGATTTCTTAACTGTTATTCCTATTGAAGGTCTGGGTCAACGTATGTCAGCGGTGGAGTACCGGTCAATCCTTAAGTACCGTATGATGATCCCCATGTTCCCGAATGATGAAACTTGCCTAGTCTGCCGTAAAGCATGCCTGGATAAATACGGGGAGCATGCGTTACACTGTAGAGAGCTGCCGGGGTTTAAGTATCGCCATGACTTTGTTCGAGACGCGTTAATGGATATTCTCAAACGAGCAGGGATCTCAGCAAAGAAAGAGGCACCGGTTAATTTTCTTACGGACCCGGCGGAAGGAAGGTCCACCCTACGCCCAGCGGACGTGCTAGTTTTTGGTTGGGAGGGCGGGAAACATGCTTGTGTCGATCTCACAGGTGTATCCCCCCTAGTTGGGTTGCGGGAAAATGGGTTTGTGGCGGGGCAAGCTGTTATGAAAGCAGAGTCAAAGAAGGTGGAAAAGCACGCGAAAGCTTGTGAGGATAATCAGCATGCCTTTGTCCCCCTGGCGTTTGACACGTTCGGCTCCTTGGCGCCGGAGGCGGTTCGGTTCTTGGCTAGAGTTCAGCGTGTAGTCCACAGCAACTTTACGACTCCTCAGGGGCGAGGCTTTGTTTTTAGTAGATTAGGGTTTTCCATTCAGAAGGGGATGGCGGCGCAGTTTGTTGCCCGTCTACCTGCTATCCTTATGTAATTTGCCTTGTTGATTGGAATGAAAAATATTAACCATTTAAAACAAAACAAAGATCTAAATTAGACAAACCAAAAGTTGACCAATTTAACCAGAAAATTGCAAAAATATGAACTTATAAACAGTTTAAAGTTGGATTTTTTTTAAAAGACCGGTTTGGTATACCGAGAACTAAACCGAAACCTGTTTTTCAAGAGCTATAGAGCGGAAAAGTGAACCGAATATATGACAGGTGCTAGCAGTTAATGACTATATAAACTTGGACAAAGATGTGTAAATGGTGAAATTAACAATACCGACTCACACGAAGCATCTGACAACTAAACAACCGAAAATAGAGAACGAACTATCATCTTAACACAATCATAGAAAAATTTACAGCAAGTAAGGTCGACGTTACAGTTGGTTACCTCGCTCACTATCTCTGCTTCTGAGAAATGAAACGAATTCCTTGTTTGCCAAGATCGACATTCATGGTCTTTCCATCATCTAAAGTAACTGATACGCTAGATGTGTCTTCAGAGACGTCAGTTACCGTTCCCTTGTGCCTGCAAGAAAACAGTTTTAGGGATCAGATCACCCGCCAGGATGGTGGGTTTATCACCAAAAAGACGTGTGTGCAGTAAACTCACCAGGTATTGTTGGATGGCTGATGAACTTCTACAATCTTTCCAATTGCATGTTTTCCCAGATTTTGAATTATCCACTTTGCATCCATGATCTCGCCTGTCGCATCTCTATCTTCCTTCATAGAAGGCGGTGGCGGTGGTGGTGGCGGTCTCTTTCTCTTAGACCTCTGACCCTTGACACAACTCTTATCATCCTCCCCGGGAGAAGCCCAGGAACTATGATCATCAACATACGGGTTCTTGAATTTCAGTTTCAATAAAGGCTTGAGTTCTTTTTGTGAAACCCAAGGTGGACCATCACCTGTCATATCATGTTTAACTTGATTCGATTTATTTAAATAAAATGAAAAATTTATAAAAAAGACGTACTGTTGGAAGTGGTCAATGCTTGGTCCGGAAGAGAGTTTGATGGAGAATTTGCTACATTTTTATTTCTGCCACCCAAGTGTATAACCAACTTCGGTCCCTTCGTGTTCTGAGATTTGACTCCCTCTTTTCCAGTATCATCCAGCTGATGAGGCCTATAATTTTTCATTTGGTCTCTCAATATTCTATGATCGGTTACCTGGTCAACGGGCCACACACTGTCGGTCAAACCTGCGGTATCAGCTTCTTCATATCTACAGGATTGGGCGTCTTCATCCTTGTTAACCCCTGTGATGGATACAATAGATTGAGCATCACTGTGTTCGATTCTACCAAATGAAGATGTGAGAAATCCCTTTTCCCGTGTGTGCTTCTTGTTTGCGAGTTTCTTTGTGTATTCCTTATTCTTTTTGGGAGATTTATCAACTAATGCTTTGAGAGAAAACTTTACTGAATGACCGTACTCTTTCTTCAATGGTGGTCCATCATCCTCGTCATCAGAATAAGGTGTGATAGCAAATATTTCTTCTTGAGTTGGCAATCCAGCAGCAGCCCTTAGGCTTGCAATTAAATCCTGGTCAGCTTTGTCTCTCCTCCTCCACAACTCTTGAACAGCATCTTCAAGGTCCCTAACCTGAAAAGTCAAAACAGGTCAAAATCAACCATAAATAATTGACATGGAGGTGGTAACATGGATGGGTTTTGGTAACGGATCAGAGCGGGTTTGGGTTTTGAGTACAGGTAGAAACGGGTCATTTTGAGTACTAGACTAGTCAAAACGAACCGGGTTAGGACACTTTTTCGTTCATCTTTTACAAAATAACTTATAAATAACTAATGTGTTATAACTTATACGATTACAAAAACGATATTTATTACATTGATAATTTAAATCTTTGAATAAAACAATTTAGAAGGTTGTATGCATTAAAAATAGATTTTGGACAGAACTTCAACCCGATTGAAACATTCCCCTTTCTGCTTTTTTTATTACTAATTTGATCCTTCTGAAATAAAACACAACCCAAATTGATTCATTCATAAGTACATGGGTCGGATGGCCACCTCTAGATTTACCACATTTTATTCGTACCTGGTAACATTCTCCACGGCATGAGGCACATCTATACTGCAAGTGATTATTCACTTGAAATTGCAAATACTTTTCATCACTGCAAGAAACAGTTCACATTTATAAGAAGTTGTACCGCTAAAAAAGGGCAAAAGTAGGCAGTCCTTCATCCTCTAGCATACACAAATTATTATTTCATGTATTTCTCGTTTCTTCCAAATTTCAAAATTCTATGCGCATTTGTATGTAGATTGTTTGTATTAGACAGTTATGTTATATCTTAGTATTAGAAGGATGTAAAGTGTAATTATGTTTACTATTTATATCCTATGTAATCTCCTCATTATGATATACAATTACACAATACAATTACCAAGTTTATCTTGGTATCAGAGCTTGATCCACCCAACCCTAATTGCCGCCACCTTCTTTCACGGCAGAATTATTCTTCCTTTTTCCGATCAGTTGTTTTCCGATCAGCTCCTTCTCGGCTAACAATGGCCTTGGTTGCTTTCTCTACAATTGAAAAGACTTCCCACAACTCTCATAAATTCGGTTTTACATTGTCTCCATCCAACTATGGTTTTTGGAAGACAATGATTCATCCCTTTATTGTAGCAAACAACCTAATCGGTTATGTCGATGGTTCAATACCCTGTCCCCCACCTCTGATCGAACAGCCTGCTTCATCAGACAAGGATGCTGCTGTCCGATTACCACAATCCAATCCAAGCTTTGTAGCATGGATAGCCAATGATGCCGACGTGCGTATGCTTCTTATCTCTACTATCTCGGAGGCTTCTTTCCCACATGTTCAGGGTACAACATCTCGAGAACTGTGGCTTTCTTTGGAACGTGCGTATGCTCCTTATACGTCTTCTCGAGAATACACCCTGAAATCCCAGCTTTTAAAGATCCAGATGAAGGGTGACGAAACATCTTCTGCATATCTCAACTGAGCAAAGGAGTATGCTGATGCTCTCGCGAATATTGATGAACTATTCAAAGAGAGGGATCTTGTCATGCTTGTAATCTCAGGTTTGCGTGATGAATATAATGGTTTAAAATCTAACCTTCTTGCTCGACAGGTTCCGACAGCGTTTAATGAGCTTCACGGCCTACTCTCCGACCACGATTACATGGTCAGGAAGTTTGCTCCTGATGTCCCCTCTCCACAGGCTTTTGCCGCCAACGCTGGTGGATCTTCACAGCCTATTGGATATGTACAACTGGACCCCTTACAGATTTTGACTCAGCTCGCCCACAACTTGACTTGCAATTACAACCCACAAATCAGCAACAGGCCTTTTATACATCTTATTCTCAGAATCGTGGCCGTGGTCGTGCCTCACACAATCGCGGTCGAGGCCGTGGACGTGGTTCTTACTCCGGGGGACAACATAGTCAATTCAACTGGGCATCAAATCAGAATACCGTATATGGTAGGTGTAATAGGTGTGGCATTGGGCATTTGCCTTCCGACTGTCCCAACCGTGACCCTGCTACTATTCGGTCCAGGCCACAACATTCAGCCAATCATGCTGAATACCGCTCACAGCCATCCTCAAGGCTTCCCGACACGGGCTCCAATAGCCATGTAGCCCAAGATCTTTCAAGCATTGGCGCTGCCGAACCCCACTACGGGGAGGATGCTCTTCATGTTGGCAATGGTAAGGGTTTACCTATTCTCCATATTGGTTCCACCCGCTTTTATTCAAATGCCAAAACCTTTTCCTTATCTAATATCCTTCATATACCACAAATAAAAAAAAATCTACTTTCTGTTCAAAATTTTTGTCATGATAATGGTGTCTTTTTTGAATTTCATGCTTCTTTTTTTGCTGTGAAGGACAAGTATACACACACTACCCTCCTCACGGGTCCAAGTGAACATAGGCTCTACTCAATCCGTCTTCCCCAAATTCAACCAATTTCCAAAGTCGCCTTCACAGTTGCTCGTGCTTCTATCCCCACATGGCATCAACGGCTCGGCCATCCTCATCCACAACTTTTACATTCTATGTTATCTAAATTTTGTCTTCATGTTTTAAATAAGAGTTCAAATTCTCCTTGTAATGCATGTTATATAGGAAAATCATCGAAACTTCATTTGTCATCTTCCAATTTTAAAAGCACTGGTATTTTGGATTAAGTGTTTTGTGATGTTTGGGGGCCCGCTCCTGTTTCTTCTTATGATGGCCACAATTATTTTTTGCTTTGTGTTGATCACTTTACTCGATACATGTGGATATTTCCTTTGAAACAAAAATAGGATGTATATGCTGTTTTTAAACAATTTCTTGCCATGGTTGAACGACGTTTTCAAACTAAACTCAAATCCGTCCAAACGGATTGGGGCGGAGAATTCAAACACTTTCCCTTTCTACAACCATCCTCTACTCAGCCTACACCCCCTTCCCCATCCGATCCTTATGTTTCTTCTTTTCCTTCACCCACCATCCCCCCCACCACTGCCTCACCAGATTCCCTACCAAATACTCCACCTCCCACTCCTCGATCACCTTCCCCTACTTCTGTCCAAACTGACCAGCCCTCCCCTACGGACATACAGCCGTGGCCCCAAACCATCTCAGCCACAGCAGCCCCCTCTACTGCTGCCCCTTCCATATCAGCCCCCCTTCGAACCAGGCCTGCTAATCTTCGCCCACAACCTAAACAAACCATTCCCTACAATAAATCGGCCTTTACTGCCTCTACCAGCCCTTCCAAAACCGAACCTGCCTCCTTTACTATTGCCAACAAATCTCCTGAATGGAGGACTGCCATGGATGAAGAATATGCAACCCTTATTCGAAATACAACTTGGTCTCTTCTACCACCCGTACCCAACACAAATGTGGTTGACTGTAAATGGGTGTACAAACTTAAACGGGATCAAACCGGTGCTATTACTCGTCACAAAGCACGCCTAGTGGCAAAAGGTTTTAATAAACAACAGGGAATTGACTACCATGAAACATTTAGTCCTGTTGTAAAGTCCACTACCATTCACACGGTTCTTTCTATTGCCGTAACACAAAAGTGGACTCTCCGCCAATTGGATGTTCAAAATGCATTTTTGCCGGGGAATTGAATGAGACAGTTTATTTGAGACAGCCACCGGGTTGTATTGATCCACAGAAACAAGATCACGTGTGTCTGCTTCACAAATGACAAATCTCTATATGGTCTAAGGCAGGCTCCGCGTGCATGGTTTGACCGTCTCACCAGGGCCTTGCAGTCCCTTGGTTTTAGTGGATCCAAAACTGATCCCTCTCTTTTTATTTACTCTAACCAGGGGACCCTTCTATATATGCTTGTTTATAATGATGATATAATTCTTACAGGCAACAAATCTGGTGCAATTGATCACATCATCAAGAGTTTGAGTCACACATTTTCCATTCAAGACTTGGGATCCCTTTCATACTTTTTGGGCATTGAGATTCTTTCCCGAGGTTCGGATATGATTCTGTCTCAAAAGAAATACATCTTGGAATTGATTCAACAGGCTGGTCTCTCCCAAGCTAAATCGGTTTCCTCTCTGATTACCACCACTGCAAATTTGTCATTTGGTGACAGCCCTTTGTTTGATAATCTGGTTCGCTACCGCCAGGTTGTTGGTGCTTTACAATATGTCACCTTATCTAGGCTTGATATTACCTATGCAGTAAACAAAGTATGTCAGTTCATGCACTCTCCACTGAAAACCATTGGGCTGCGGTTAAATGGATACTCCGGTATCTTTAGGGTACATCTCACTATGGTCTCTTAATCAAGCAAGCCTCCGGATCTACCCTTCATGCCTACACTGATGCCCACAATTCATCTCTCACAGCCTTCTCGGATGCAGATTGGGCTGGTTGCCCGGATGACCGCCGATCCACCGGGAGACTTGTCATCTATCTTGGCTCCAATCATATCTCATGGTCCGCTAGAAAACAACGAACTGTCTCTCGGTCATCCACCAAATCTGAGTATAAGGCCTTAGCTGATACGGTAGCTGAATTTACTTGGCTTGAAGCCCTTCTTCAGGAACTTAAGGCTCCTATGACATCAGTTCCTGTCCTATGGTGTGATAACTTGGGTGCCACATACTTATCAGCGAATCCTGTCTTCCACGCTCGCACAAAACATGTCGAGGTTGATTTCCACTTTGTCAGAGAGAAGGTTGCTGCAAAAAAACTCTGTCTAGTTCATTTCTACAAATGACCAGATAGCAGACATCTTTACAAAGACATTATCATCTCAACGATTTGATGATCTTAGGGCCAAGCTACAGGTCGTTATCCGGCCTTAGCTTGCGGGGGAATATTAGACAGTTATGTTATATCTTAGTATTAGAAGGATGTAAAGTGTAATTATGTTTTCAATTTATATCCTATGTAATCTCCTCGTTATGATATACAATTACACAATACAATTACCAAGTTTATCTGTTTGCAATACGTAATTGATTTAATAATCAATCAATTATATAAGCAACTATCAATATACTCCTCATTCTGGAATTTCATGTGTTTTTTAACAAGAAATTTCAAGTAACCAACTTATTATTCCATATGTGCATACGCAATAAGTATACCAATGTCAAATAAAATTCTACAATAGTTGGAGAAATGGATACTTTGTATTATGAATTAGGGCTTTCAGTTAAAATAAATGAAATAACATAAATCCTAAAAAAATGAACCTTTTTCAAAATAGTAAAGATCCTATTTCCGTGCATTTATCATTTGTAGCCTCTTAAGCTTTACTATAATTCCAAAAACATTTTATACTGATTTCCATTTCATGCAGCAACAATTTAATCCAACAGAACGAGGATAAAAACAGTATCCAAATAACACAGCAATTTCCAAATTATGAGCCGATAAATGCAACAAGTCTACAAGATCATAATCGGGTGGAAAGCAAACCTAATTCCATCGCAGTGACAATGCACCCACCGCTGACAGATATCACAACAAACCATGGGCGTTGACTCAGAGTCTCTATACACCTGTTATTATTTACACCATCAATTAATCTATATCAATAGATAGCATGAATGCATGCTGTAACTGACAGGGAAAGACAACTAGACATTTCATGACCAGAATAAAAAGTTTGAAAAATGGAAGCAATATTACACCAAATATTAATGTTACCTTTAGACAAACAGGGCAATAATTTCCCTTCACAAACAATCTTCCACAAGCATCACAGCAAGTATACCCTAGAAACCACCTTCAAAATGTTGTATTGAAAATGAGTAACAATCTTGATAAAATGTAAAAGACACCATCTTCAATTCACAGAAGCTAACAAACATAGGGAAAACTGTAATGACAACATAGTTGTCTAATAGATTAAATAATATGAGACAGTGAAAAGAAAACGGAAGATTATATATTATTATATTTATATCAACTGTGAAATATTGACTAGGTAACCTCATCATGAAGAATCTGTCTTCATGGTGGAAAAATCATTAGTACATATAGGTGTCAAGGCAAATGATCATAAGGTTCATCACAGGGAAACCTATAATTTAGTTCTATTGAGAGTAGAGGCGACAAGATAAGTGGGTTGGGCAGGTTGGGTAATGGGTCAAAACAGGTTCAACTTGAAACAGGTCACTTTTTAGTATTGGTAAAATGGGATGGGTCGAACTAGGTTTGCCCACAAACACTTTCTTAAAAAAATAAGCAAATAAATTTATGATCACAAAAACAATTAATTCAACAATAATTCAAATCTTCGGATAAAAAACGATTTAGGAAGTTGTATTCGTTAAAAAGACTATTGGCAACTTTCAATCCATTTGACATGTTCAACCCGTTCTCCTTTTAGCTAATAAATGTTTTCGACGTGTTTAAGCTAAAGCACGACCCAAATCAACCCATTCATAAGTACACGGGTAGAAATTGCCACCTCTAATAATGAGTAAATAAGCAATACCTGAGACTTGAACCATTCCCTGGGACTGTAGACGCACAGCTGTGACAACTTGTATGCTTGGGGCACAAATAAGGTCCTCTGCTCACATTCTGCAGAATCTCAAAACATTAGAAACATCAGGATACCACTTTCATGATTATAATAACAGAACAGAAAGGTCCACGTTTTACCTTGTGTGGAGGGTGCTGACAGTAACAGTGATATGCACCATCACATCTTTTGCAAAACATGAGCTTGTTTGGATCACCAGTTCTTCGGCATACCTAGGTTACAATGTAATTTATAAACATTAAAATAAATAAGCATCACAATAAAGTTTCCTACTAAATGGATTTTACTAGTTTATACAGCTACCTTTTACAAATGTCAAACAAACACAATATGCTCAAAATTGTTCTCTTTTCCAAATTATTACTCTTCGGCCTTCAAATCAAATAAAATGAACATTATTACATACTATTTGGGTAGTCTCACAACTAAAAAATCGATCCTTAAGATCGCTTTTCTGATTACCATTCCTTGCTATTTGGATTTCAGCTGAACTAATGTGAGCCTTTATGAAACTACTTTAGTGGGATAAAATCATAAAATTGTGTGTACCCCCAACCAAACTGAACCAAAGTGGCCACCATGAAAGTGAATCCTAGTTGAATTGAAGAAGAAAATGAGAAAATTGGGAAAATTACAAACATGCCAAAAAAAATCCAACCAACAAAAGAGTAAAAGTGTAAAACATTCCCAAATACCAGAGTTAACACCATATGTCATGTGTGTGTTCCTCATCTTATGACATGATGAATTCAGAATTAGCACGTCAACTAACCTCACATACACGACATGAAGGACAGGTCCAGGAGCTCCAGTGAAATAAATCTGCGTTCAATATATCAATAATCAAAAGCAAGACATAAGCAAGCAATATGGCATGATGCATTTGTCACAACAAAATGTACCTCTATCATGAGCCCAAGCATTCAAACAACTCCTGTGATACTTCTTGTTGCAGCTTTTGCATGATAGCATCTTCCTTGCTTTCCCACTTCTTTCATTTCCTCCAGAAAAGCAAAGGCGGCACATTACTTTGGCATGAGAGACAGCTTGCTCTTCCCCACCAGCATCTTTAGTGATGTTCTGTGTATAGCATATCCATCACAACCCAAACGCATTCATGAGTGAACAAACTTGAAACATCAAGTCTTGACCTTTTGGGTCCACTACTCCACTTGAAGGCCAGAAAAGATTAAACTTCCTCTATTATCTTAGTAATGAATCTTCAAATGGATTACAAGTATAATAGCCTTAATTATTGGAATTACGTTAATAAATGTTCTAAAAACTTATATCTTTATGAAGTATAAACATCAGAGTTGGACAATTTTCAAATATTATGACTGAAACGGAAAAAATAATAGCATTGTGTAAAAGTATTACATATCACTCACTTTAGGCAGAGATTGGTGAAAGATATACAATATGTAAAGCATTCTGGTTAAAACTTGACCTACAGTTGGTCTAAAATGAAATTCTAAGAAATTAATAGATATCTCTAACAACTAGAACTTAAAGGTACCAGTTGCAAGAAAGAAATAATGCAGGTAGTGTGCCACAGTAAACAATTAACACTTATATCACCAAAAAAGACGGAAAAAGTCTATTCAAATTTCAAACTTGATCAATAATGTAAAAAAAATTAATTTAGAAAATGCATCACTGTGGTGATGATGAAGCACCTACGAAAAGCTTAATGTCCAAAGAACACATTGATATAAAAGGCTATCCCAAACAACCCTGCAAAGTCTAAAGTCAAAAGGCCATGGACCACCAATATCCTGTTTATTGAAAATGTATGCCTGATTGCCTGCTAGTTAAGAACCCAAAATAATATAACCCAACCTCAATGCAACAAAATTCAAATGAAAAATACAAAAAAATTATAATTCCACTATCAGAATAAAGTTGGCATATTTTTTCAGACAATCTATGCTACTAGGCACTAGCCTACTAATACTAATTTTGCAGTCTCCTGTTCCCAAACAAAGAGTTGCACTTTCTTGTCCGTTTAAACCTTTTCTTTCTCACAATGTCTAACCAATATCTTATCAGTGGTAGCCCCATATACATAAAGGTTTCAACACTCAAATTTAAGAATATCAATCGACACACCACCACAGATGTTGTTGACTAGAAAGTAGAAACTAGGAAAGTAACTTCTATCATGTTTGTATGAAATTCTTCAAAAGTAAGGCAAACAATTACAAAAGATGAAATTTCTTGTGCACTAATAGTGAATGAACCACCATCTTTCATCGGACTTTGCTTGCTCCATTTTGCATGAAAATATGATGCCAAAAGCAAGGAGCCTAATCACTAGAAACACAAAATCGCTAAACAGATAAAGATTTCTCTTTTGAAGCCCTAAATAGTAATGCATGAAAAGTAATGTTAGTCAAGTTTTGCATATGAAAGAACCTTCATAGTACTATAATTAACTCCCCTCATGGCTTCACTCCACCATCAAAATTTGGCATTCTAAGTTACCTTTCAGTGAATGGCTTCCCATGATCATTACACAGATTTCATTACTAAATTCAATTTTTCATATAAACATGTATGACACCATTATGCTTTCACCAAAAAACCTAACCCTAAATAAAACAAACGCTTTCCTATCATTCAATTCCACCGTATTTTATCACAAATACTCTATTAACACTGACCTCCAGAACAAATTCAAAACAAAATAATCAAAAACAAACAACTCACCACCGCCTCCCCGGACTCAAATCTCCGAGCATAATCCTCAGCCACCAGCGCGGCAGCCGCCTTCTTTTGCATCACCGCTCGCTTATTCTGCGCCGACAACATCTCCTCCGCGGCACCTCCATCCGAAACCAGACTAGCAGTCACCGGCACCGGCGGCTGAGGCGCAACAGTCACCTTCGGCACAAGGACCTGCACCGTTTTCTTTTCATCTTTAATCAACCACGGATCGTCCAAAAACGCTTTCAGCCGAGCAATTTCCGCCAGAAATTCGTTTTTGGCGTCATCGTTCTGCAGCTCCGGTGGAAACCCTAGCGAGCAGTAGCAGATTCGACGGCTAGAATCAGAAGAAACGGTTATAGAGCGCGGGAAATATATAAATATAAATGTGTATGAAATTATTTTGAGAGTGAATACAGATTACCATGTAATTGGGCAGGCGACATGAAAGGCCATGATAGCAATGAAATTGGGGGTTTTTTGATGAGATTTTAAAGGCTTAAAACGATTTTATTTTAAAGTTTTTAATTTTTAATAGACCAAAAAATGCGTCACCTGTCAACAAAAATCAGAATCTAAGGTTTTTTTTTTTTTTTTTTTTGTTAATTTAATCACTAAATTAAAAAACTAATAACTCATTAGCATTTAATCATCTTATTGTAACACCTAAAAATCTAACCCAATTTCAATTTTTTAACACACGTGGATTTTAGGTCCTCAAAAACATTTACCACATACGACATGGCTTAATACTTACAACATCAAGTTATGATTAAACAAATCCAAAGAAAAAAGAATCAAAACATACTTAGACATTCCACATGTTTAATTAACAACCGACATTAGATTTAAAACACCCGTAACAAGATTAGTGTTTAGCAAACAAACACTCGACTTTGAGTATGAGAATCCAAATCCACGTGAAGCGAGAACTGAGACCACACCGAAGCTTTACCTACATTCAAAACACCAAATTGAACATAATAATGATAAGTCACCCTAAAGACATCCCACAAGTCCCTACACCAAAGACCGGCCAAAACCCCGAATTTGCAAAAATCCGAACGTCTACTGGAAGGTTTTGGGCGTATCATACGCTGGGTGGGCATATGATACACTCGCAGCAGGTCCAACATGCCCAAAGTCCAATTTTCGGCCTTTCCAACCCCCCGTCGACCGACCCGTTTGCATTTTTGAGCAGTAAACGACTATATACTTATTTAAACACCATACAAGTCTAACCACACTTACTAACATCAAATGCTAGTTTATCCACCCCCAATCACGAGTACCACATCTCGTTTTCACCCGTGGAGTGTTTAACTCCAAGTCCTACCATCCCCTTTATATTTATGTACAACGACCGACATTTAGACAAGTATAGACACCACACAAGTCCTATTATTCTACCAACAAGCAATTGGTCACCTGGGCACGCCTAATGTGAGAACCACAACGCTTTTCTACATGGAGCAATTGACTCCATGTCCACCTATGAAGTATTTGGCTTCATGTCACCCGTGAAGTATTTGACTTCACTATCACTCGTGAGGTATTTGACCTCACTACCACCCGTGACTTTATGCCACTTTAAGTCAATTTACACCGATTTACCACATTCTACATTTTAGTTTGACTATATACCACATTAGTCAACTACACCAATTTACCAAGTTCTACATTTTAGTTTAACTATTGATATGTCCCAATTTAAACATGTTTTGCATGCATAATAATCCCTATATTATGGTACTGATTAAACAAAAACCTTACAACTGATACTTAAAACGTTTATATTTCATAATGGATAAACGATGTCCCGAGATAAACAAAACAAAAACCACTCAAAAACATCAAGAAATCAAGCTTTTGGATGGAACATGCCCAAGCTTTAACCCCCCAAGAAATCAACCAAGGTCAACACCAGTCAACAAGCAGCAAAAAGACAAAATAGGGAGCATGAGGGGGATGCACGGTCGTGCATCCCATTGCACGGCCGTGCAATGCCCTTCCTTGTTCCCCAAGCACTCCCGTACCCTGCCATGTGTACCTTTTGATTCCCTGAGTGTTTGCACGCCCGTGCAAACCAATGCACGGCCATGCATTGCTCATTTTGGGGCCTATAAATAGATGGATTGGGTTCTTCATTCATACACCCTAATCTATAAAGAATACACACTTCTTAGTCCGTTTATGTAGTTTTAGAGCAGAGAGTAGATAGTATAGACGCTCTTCCGCTTTGTTCGCAATAGGAAGCCTACGAAACTTAGCATTATACTTGTTCGTATGGCCATTCGTGGCTAAACCCGTTGTATTGCTTGGGTGAAGATGAAGTTTGGTGTATGTTAATGTTTAACTTATTAGTTTAATGGTATGTTTATGTTCCTTAATTATTCACTCTTAAAACCATCTTCTTGATGGACTTTTTATTATTGTCTAAATTAGTCTTTACACTTGTGAATGTTTTTGTGTGACAACAACGGTTTTTCAGGTCCTTACCGTTTCTTGACTTTTTATACGTTTATATTTTTAAATATTATGGTTATATATATTTTAAGTGTTTTTAAATACTATTGTTAATCATCCACAATGAGTTATCTAGTCTAAATTTTGCAAAAGTTTGAATGTTCAAGAATATGAACATTTGATGTTCATCATTTGGGTTTTCTTGGATTTTTAGTGATTTTGAGTTTTTGATCTTTGGATTGAACCACATTGAGATTGTAGGTAAAATATCAAGAAATCAAAGAGTATTAGCATCCAACAACACCTCTCAAAGCTGAATTGAAGGTGTAATTTTGGATTTAAGTTGTTGGTAACTTGTATGATCAAAAACATACACGTTCTTGATGAATTTTTATAACAGTGTGATTTGCAATCTAATACCACTTTTAAACAGAAGTATATGGGTTAGAATGAAGATCTGAAAATTTTGGTAACCAAACTATTTATATATTATTTATAAAAATTCATACAAGTTTAATACATGAAAATTGGGAAAAATACATCTGAGTATTGAAAAAATCTGGAATTTGGATAGTGGTTAGTATATTATAAAATATGACTCCTGTCCAAATTTCGTAAAAATTGGAGTTGTCTAAGTAGGTGTTTGGTATTTATAAAGTTTAAACAAATGATTTTGAGATCATGTACTTTTGGAAAACTTATGGACTTGAAACATTGATTGGAATCTCATATGGAACTAAAACTAATCTGGTAAACATTTGGTGAAGTTTGGACAAGTCTAACTATTTTTTCCGAATTTGTTAAATTTTAACAATATTATATTCATAATAAATAATCTGGATATTGAAAAATTATGAAACTTGGTTAGAAATTTTTATTTATATATATGAAAAATTGCTAAAGTTTCAAGTATTAGTTTTATGCCTAAGTATGGTTTTACAACTATGGTCCATTAAAACTTTATAAAAAGTTGCTATTTTTGAAAATTTTTGTATAAGAATATTTTTTATAAAAGTCTTAATGGGAGTTTGGATAGAAGTATTAACATATTAAGAACATGAAATTGGACTTTTAAATTGGATGCTAAAATCACATTAAAACCCTAATTTCGGACGGATCGGATTTTCAAACCGTAAACCGGACTTTACGTGCGTAACTGTGTTTTTGATTAAACGAAACCGTGACTTGAGATTTTATCATAAATGATTTTATAACTACTGATGTTCTTTATTAAATACTAAAACTTAAGGTTTTAAGGTCACGAATTTATATAAAAGTCGGTTTTACAATTTCTAACAGTTCGTACGCGTATGCACGGGTTTTGGGTATGCAATCGACTGCATAGCCACTTTTGTTTTGTTGACTTATTCACACACGTTAGGTGTCATAAATGCTTGTTTCGTGTCTACTTGGTTAGCAGGACTCAGTTAGGACATCATATTTGCAGTTTCTTCGGTTAACCGTACTTTTTGCATTACCGCGCTCAGGTGGGTTTCGCGGCCCCACTTTTTATTTTTACTGTTTTACAGGGGAAAAAAAATTTCACACACTACACGTTGTTACCAAGTTTTACTTATGAATGTATTAAGTCCCCACTTTAACGCAATCAATTAGCTTTGATAGCCGATGGGAATTATGTATAGTACTATTTGGGTTGACACCCCCGCCCAGGGTCGGTCGCGCCAACCAGACTTGTAGGGTCATTTGGGCTCATAATTAGCCATAGTAGGTGTTCACACATTGAAGATATTCGTTCTCAGTTGATTTAACCTCGGTATTTGGACCGGACTTGAAAATTTCTTGTAAAGTATTGCTTAACCTATGAGATCGAGCTAAAGATTTTCTCATTTCAATTTCATTATTTGTCTATCCACACATGTGAATGATCCTTTGTCTAGCGTGAACTAGACCTCAACACTTGTTGCTCCCCTATTAGATCTTCATTGTAACGTTCTCGCACTTATGAAGGAACAGGAGAAATTCGAATTTGATCTAATCAACTCCTTAATGGATTTCGAGCAATGAAGATTTTCTTCCCTCAACCATTTGTATTTGCTAAATCTTATCCCCTTAATACTTTAATGGTCACATAAATTCAATGTTGGTCTTTACAACATTCAACACTTGCAGTAAGTGTACAACTATCATCGGAGGTCTAAGCATAATCTTGGATTTTACCTTATAATCCAAACACACTGTAACATCGATTGAGTAGCAACAGATGGTGAAATTCTTTAAAGCACGCTAAACTTCTTTTTCCAGGACAATACGACCTTTCAACACGATCTCTTGGACAACTCTTTATTTTGATGCTTACCATTCTTACTGTGCATTTAGTGATCATAACCCGAATTCTTATCTTCCTTAACTGATTGGCGATATTTCAATTGGCAACAAATGCCAATAATCTAATTCTACCTTAAGCTAAAGGAATAGCATAGCTATCACGGTAACGCCTACTATGTAATTTTTCCCATCGACTCACTATGACCTGGTTTTTTTTCCGGATGCTAAACCATCATTAGTAGTTCTGCAAAAATATTCTAATTAATCCGCATCGCATTTAATTGAAATTTACATTCAAGTGCTCTGCACTCACTTTTATAATATGGTACAATAAATCTTGATTCCATTCATGCAACACCCTTAGGGTATTATGCAAACTTGACTTAAGTTAGGTAGGCAATCAAACTTTCCAAAATAAATGTCAAATGGGTTGTTCTACCAACATCTGACATTCATTACATCATCAACTCATATATTTTTCCTGTAATAAGTAAGCCATGCTTATGTCTAAACAATTCCAAGGAAACCTAAGAGTGAACATTGTCAGACAAACATGAGCCTGACACATAAAACTCTTAAACTTGTTCCAATTGCGTATACTCCTGCTAATTTCATTATTTCGTATTCTTATGTAGGGCGTATAATCCTGAGTTGACTCAAACAAACCCACTGTCCATAAAGATCCGAATAGGATAATCCTATATCCTTTTCTACTTACACTCCCTCAAAGAATCATTATATTGATTAACTCTCTGATTTCCAACTAAGTAGAGACGTGCTCGCATGCCTTACTCTCAGTCTCCAATAATTAGAAAGTCTTGAAACATCAACTGTTAAGAAACAATTTCTTAACACGTACTCCGAGGGAATACGAAAATATGACATTAAACACTCATTCCATCAACCTTATGGCTTAAACCTTTATGCAAAGGATTTTAAGGCTATAACCAATGTGGGTGAAATACGAAATGGTAAGTCATGGTGGTACCATCTGAAAGCCAAGGAAGTTGCAGGCATAATGTACTACCAGTTATTGACAAATAATCAATTCGACCCTCTTCAACGTTAGATCTAAGGACAAACACGGAAACCTTATGGTCCATTCCTACCGAATTTAATGGGAAAGCGAAGACCTAAGTTGAAATTTGAAAACCTTATCATTTGAAAGATGCGTCTTAAAATCATAGTATGGCAATTTTGAAAATTTATTTATGTGTTCTTCGATTCTTAACCAATTAAAGCTGTACGCTACCAAGAAGAGGAACAAAGTACAAATCATAGTTGACTCTGTTCTCTTAAAGATCCGCTTGGGATTGCATTATCTTTAAAGGACCTATGAGCATGACGCCCTCACATTTGGCAAATCCTTGAAGTTTTACTTGATCCTCTCCTTTTTTTGACATCAACTTTATGAGAATCAAACCCCATGCTAAATTGGCAATGATATTACATCAAAGTCTACCCATTTTGAGGGTTAGCAAGCTCGTAATCATTTTCGGGGGACACTATTTTTATGAGATTATTTCCACAATGTGACAATTTATTTCTTCATCCAGATGAATAGCGAATTACTTCCTAATCATTTCGATACATATCAAGAAATATATAGACGTCTAGTGTTATCCTATCAAATTGGTCCACTCGATGTGTGAAGTATACCATCTTTTTGATATGGACTTCTTGTTAAAAATTTCATAATTTCTTTTAACTAATCTACTTGATTAGTTTATTCTGGATTTTTAGTCACTTTCTCTATCTAGATCTTGTCGTGACTTGATTATCATATAACCCATTGCTAACTTTCGGCAATATGTATATGAAACTTTGGTTGAAAATCTCCAAACATGGTTACATTATATAGAGACTAACACACAAGTTAGTACCGAATTCCAATGCCTTGTGATAAGGTTACATAACACCGGGTCATCATTGACATCTATTTTTTTATGGTGACTCATTTCCTATAACACTTGATATGATTGGGTAAATTTGACTCTTAGCAAATTATCTCAACAGAATCCCAGTATAACCTCCTTTTTTTGTTAATCCTCAGTTTCACGACTTGAGTTTGGCACCATCATACTCGTACTTATTATACTTGCTTTGTAAAGCTTTACGCTTGGATTACTTGTTATACAATCATTCTCTAATCAAAGTCTAATCACCTTTTTAATACCTGGTCCCATTGTTGTATCGCATCCCGGTGAACAAAGTCTAATCACTCTTTTAATAAAAATAAAGGTGTTTAAGTTTGATGTCTTAAACCAACCCGGGGATAGATCTTAAGCATACGAATGTACGGATCATTAACGAGTTGAGGGTAATGATGTCCCTGACTGGGAGTCTTACTATTTTATTATTAAGAAAAATAATTCGTGAACCAAATGTTGTGAGAATGAGGCTCTAGCGGTGTACCGTTCACACATTTGTATTAGTTATACCACCGAATTAGTTAACATAACATTATCATATACCAAGCGGATTCGAAGCCCAAAGCAATACTCGTTGTGATCTGATTATTCTCGAGCTATTTACTTTCCTGTTATTTACTATTCTGCTATTTACATTTCTGTTACACACTTCACGCACATTTTACATTTTATGTTATTTACTTTACATTCATTTACTTTTCTGTCATTTACTTTTCTGCTTCACAAACATACAACACCCACTCACTAATTAAACCGGCTAAACGATAACAAACGTTGAGTATTAGAACTCGACCGTGTACATTGGTCCGATACTTGGTTTTTACCTAAACTATATTGTGTTGCGATATGTGCGCTTGCCTATTGTGTGTGTTTTAAGTTTGAGTATTTATCATTTTATAAATTTAAAACCTGATCTCGTGAAACCTTTCTCTAAATATATTATTATATATTTTCTATATACAAACACGACACGTCAAGTTTTTGGCGCCGTTGCCGGGGACACGGTGATTTCAAGAAATATTCGAGTTAACGGATTAGCCTTTTTAACCTTAACAATTATTTTTATGGTATTCGTGTTTGTTTTGATTGTTCTTTACAGCAACTTTCATGGATTACAACTACGAGAGTTGTTATAGAGGATACCAACACAACTATGAGTACCACTATTCAGAGGTTTGGTGTGAGATTTGTGGGGAACCACACTACACTCAAGATTGTTATCACTATGAAAGGTGTTACACATATTTTCACTAACCCTGCTGGCAACCATATGAGGAAACCACACCGCCCCAATAAATTCAATACCTAGCTCTAGAATCCGACTCATGGACCTAGGAAATATGTTTCGTCATTTGGAAGAAATAAAGGTTCATATCCTAAAGCGCTATCCAACTAAACAACAACATGATCCCTTCAAAGTCCAAAAATTGGAAGTCATAGCTCCAACATCTCTAATATGGTCAAGTGACTCTAAGGAGCAAGAACCTTACAGCTTCACAAGCATAGATCAGTCGGAAGTGAGACCGGATGATTCAGAGGAGAGGATTACTACAACTTTACAATCACTTCTTGACTTATTTGAGAGGCTGGAAGCTAAACAATCAAAGGAGTCAGAAGAACGAAGATTTAAAGAAAAATTGGTGGGAATCCTCAATATAGAAGCACAAGAAGGATGTATGGAACAGTCTGGAGTTCCTGTCACTTCAGAGACAACATCATATGAAGAACCAGATTGTAAGACCAACATCCAAGAGAAAAATATATAGGAGGAAGTAATCACCAACAAACAAATGACAATGGTGGCACATCTTCCTTGCAACAATGATAGCTGACATATGACCAAGCATATTAGTGAATCATCCCATGAATCACATATGCCACAAGATAGGGCACATCACTCTGAGGATTGTTTCTCATGGAGGAAGCAATGCTCATCCAAAGAAAATTACGTGACAACCTTATCATACCGGGGTGATCGTCTCCTTCACTACACGTGTTTCTTGAAGTTTGGTCCTGGCAAATTCATACGGTGGTGGCATAATTTGATTACATTGTTTTTTTTAGGTGCCCTTCTATAGGGCATTCTAAATTTGGCACGTTTGCCAAAATTTTCAAAATTTAAAATCAATCCACCTAAACTAAAATTAAACTTTCAAATTACGTAAATAAATGATTCACTCGTTTTAGCTAAAAAAGTTGAATGTATTAAAAATAGAAAATTAGGGAAAATCTTTGATTTGTAAAATTGAGTCACTTAATGACGGAATTCGGCTTGGACCTTTGGGACAAATCGCCTTTGGCGGTTTGCCATATGATTTGGCTCGTCGAGACCTTTCCGTTCACTGGGCATGGGCCCTGTAACTCCAAACGTAGCTCAAGTTATGATTATTTCAAGTTTGAACTATTTTTATATTGTTTTCCCGTGTCTAGCTGGTCCAGAAAGCAGTCCACTAATTCTTGGATCAACTTCTCATCACATCGTATTCATGGTTGTCAAATGGGTTGGATGAACCACTCCATATTAGAAGCCACCCATTTGATAGATTATTCAATCGGCAACATTAAATTGGTAATTCACAAAGCACGTACGGGTCTGGCCAACGACCCTTAAATAAACGTGACACTTCCGAGAGGCAACCCGATGATCATGAATAAATTGAGAAGCTGGTGCTTACGGTAGATTACATTGACCTTAGGTTTGGTTTTTCAACTTTTAGTTTCTCGTACTTCAACCTCAAGGTATGTCTTCTCGATACTAAGACCTTAGTAGCTTAACTACTACCTTTTATTTTTCGTTTCCGTTTTATGTTTTTCTTTGTGTGTCAAGTAGCTTAACATGCCCGAGCTTTGACCCCCCAAGAAGTCAACCAAGGTCAACACGAGTCAACAAGCAGCAAAAAGACAAAACATGGAACAGGAGGGGGATGCACGGCCGTGCAATGCCCTTCCTTACTCTCCAAGCACTCCCGTACCCTGCTATGTGTACATTTTGATTCTCTGGGTGTTTGCACGCCCGTGCAATGCTCATTTTGGGGCCTATAAATAGATGGCTTGGGTTCTTCATTCCACACACCCTAATCTAGAAAGAATACTTCTTAGTTCGTTTCTGTAGTCCGTTACAAGTCATGATGGGCCGTCATAGGAGATAACTGTCCGTTACGTGCTCGCGAAGAACTTAATGGCCAAGAAAACGGTGACGGATCGTCACCTACGTTAACGGTCCGTCACGACTCTAGATGGCACCTATAAATAGATGGATTTAGCCTTTGGTTTAGAACATCAACACACACACAAACACTTATACAAACACAAACAAATATGAGAATGATTAAGCAAGCTGGTGTGGCGCGTCGCGAGTGCGGTTCGTATTAGGAGGAACATTTAAGAAAGGAGTGAGCGTAGGAAACGACCTGAGGTTATAGTAAGTACACTGGACCCGTACCTAGTCAATTGTTTATTTGATTATGTGGTATATTGTAAGGCCCCTTTTTTTTCCGGGTGACCTCACTTGTTGGATTTACTCATAAACATAGCCATAAATACTGAACTTAAATTAAAAATCTTCATCATTCAATTACATTACATAGCAGCGGAAGTCTTAACAATTAAAAACACAACATTGTCTTAACAAACAAAAGTGGGATGTCAGTCTTGTGCCGGGTAACCTTCACGCCATCGCACGACCCTTTCTTCCCTTTTCCTGAAATGTATACTAAAAGTCAGCTAACGCTGGTGAGTTCTAGTTTAATGCAATTTGCTGTAAAAATTCTTTTCTTTATAGGTATAAGTATGCATTACTGTATAATCATTCATATAAATACGTATTCATAACTTTTGCCTTTCTTTCTTCTTTCTTTTCTGTATTTTCTTTTCTGTATTTTTGTGATTTCATATATATATATATATGCATTCACCCTTTTCTTTTCTTTTCTTTCTTTCTTTAATTTCATGGGTCATACTATATAAGGGTGATCAACCCGTCATTTGCTTACGAATGTCACGAAGACAATCGCCGTGGTCCATCGTCATGGCCCACCTATACTTACAACCGTCCGGCAACAAGTGCCGTCCGTCATTTTATTCTTACAACCGTCCGGCAACCTTTGTCCGTCCGTCATGACTTACAACCGTCCTACCGTCGTAGGCCGTAATTCGCCCGTCTACCCGAAGGTATCCGTTTCCCATGCGACTATTATTTATACAACCGTTCTACTATAATATGCCAATTGCTTCGACCGTCCTTTAATGGCATCCGTACGTCCTAGCTGATGAAGGAACGCACTTGTCCCGGTTGTAAAATAGTCACATGGTCGTCCGTCTACCGAAGTAGCCGTTATCATCGAAGCGTCCATAACATTTTCTGTACTTGGCAAGCAATATATACATGGATATAAAGCAAGATTTCATTCTTATATGTTATGACATTCATTCATTTCATTCTTTGCAAGCAATATATACATGGATATAAAGCAGGATTTCATTCTTTCATTTTGTGTTATACTTTCGTTCATTCTTTATAATCATGCTTTTCATTCTTTATTCATAATTTCTCTTTCGTGTATAGGTATATATATATACTTGTATAACACATATGATCACATTAACATTCATAAACTTTATTCACTTAGTGTATACACTTCAGCCCCAAAACATTTGAAAACGTTTGCACATAACATAAAAAGGGGCACATAGAACTCACCTGATGAGTAGTTTCTGTAATACACTAAGCTGGCTACAGAGCGTCACTAGTGTTACTCACGATCTTATCGAACATGAACCCGTAAGGTAACCGAGTCCCGACCCGAGGCCGTATCCATTATTATCATGATTATGTATCTATCACCATCATCTTATAGCCATCATTATCATCACCATAATATCATCATTATCATATCATCATCCGAAACTACATCATCATCATATCGAAACTTCTATAATCATGGAGTCACCACTGATCGAAACTACTCCAATCTTCGTCATCGAAACTATCTTATGAAATTGTCCTTCATCGAAACTACTACCTTAAACATATCCTTCACCCGAAACTAGCACCTTGAGCATCGTCGTTCTCCCGAAACAACTGCTGCCATCAACACGCCACTAGCTGCTAATAGAAACGAACCACCGCCGCCGTCACCCGCTTCATCCTCTCGTCAACCATTGTTAACCACCACCATGAACACCGAACTGCCACCACCACTCGAAACTACTACCACCACTCGAAACTGTCACCACCATTGTTGATATTACAACATCAACACCATATCACTACTGGGAGTTTTAACCCGACACCATCGCCACTGTTACACCCGTATGACCACCACCACTGCCAAGTTCATATCACCATTAACGGCCTCTGCTACCAGCATGAGAGTCACCACTGGCATGAGAACCAACACCACCACCTACCTCACACGGCCACCGTTACCCACCGTGAAGTGCCACCACGGACTCCCCGTTGCTGCCGCTGTTAACCACCGTTTGAACTACCATTACCCACCATCGTTGCTGCGAAGCTTGATACCATCATTGTGAAGCATCATGCTTCCACCGTTAACCACCATACGCAACCTATCGCTGCTGCCAGAGTTCCGGCAGCAGCTCACCCTCCTTTTTCCTTCGCGAACCGCCGAGCGGCATAGTCCCCGTGGCCTCTCCATGTAGACCGAGCATGGTGGTGTGTTTAGTTGGCCGGTTAGGGTTTAATCGGAGGTGGTGCTAGGAGTTGCAGATCGACGATGAAGAAGAATTGGAAATGAAGTTGGCGGCTGGGATGCTTATAATGGGTTTTAGGTTTTTAGCACATTTTCACTTCGCCCCCTCATCATTGAAGTAATTACATTTATGGTTTTTAATTTAACTAGTGGTTCAACCTTCATGCCATACTTTCGATCTCAACAACTTTATTCCTAAACGAAATCTCGTGTTTTTAACTCATGGGAAATTTGGGATGTTACAAGTCTACCCTCCTTATAAGAATTTCGTCCTCGAAATTCGGTGCCTCTTATATATGACTAAAACTTCGTCCCTCATGACCAGGTTGCCACTCCGGTTCTGTGAACTCATGTGTTCTGCTTTACGAAAGTGAGATAGACATTTAATGTCATATGTGAACTGCATGTAATTAGGGTCTACACGATACTACTACCCCTTATTCTTTGTCGTGAATACTTTAGATGTTACATTGAATGGTATAACCTACTTTATTCTGTTGCACATCTCTTGGGTGGACTCAACTTCAATCCACCACGTACTTGCGTGGTTTTGTCATGCCAGGTGGCCATGAACTCGTTTCAACATTTAGGAATCCTAGTATCCTGTTTAAGTTGTCCACTCCGTTCTCTAGGTAGTTGTTATCAACCTCTTTCTAAGTCACTTCGGTTATTACGTGTACTTCATGAATTATCCTTGGTGTATTCTCCCACGAAAGAACGAACCAGGTCGTTCCCGAATGAATCATACCATATCGTTCCCAAGGGAACCACATCATTTCATTCCCGAAGGAACCATGTCATTTCGTTCCCGAAGGAACCATATCGTTGCGTTACTCTATCATACCAGGTATTCATTCAGACGGAACACTAGGTATACGATCCTTACATTCACTTTTCTGTACACGCAACTCCCTTCTTGTCTTTCTTTAAAACATACTCATCATGGTTTTACATTTATCATCATTAGTTAGTAACGTATTACTCTTTCTTCATATCATTGAATTGGTATAAAGGATTGGCATCCCTTGTGACCAAACTACACATTTTATAACTTTTCGTGATCGTTAACATTTTCTTCCGTATGGGATCCTTTTAGAATTACATTCATAGGTTTCATTACGAATAGGTGACATGTATGGTGATACTTGATCATTCCTTTCCTTTCTGGTCTCATTGTGTTCCTTATTGGCTTTTCAATTTGAGTAGTCACGTTCTATTGTCTTGTCTTAATCACTGTAGAGTGTTTTCTGACTCTTTAGGCCTTGCTAGTACTCATTTCTTTCTTCACATATTTGTTCGGAACTTGAACTTCACATTTATTCTAAACATTCAAACCCTAGGTTGGATCTGTTTTCATTTGGTTTTGCCTGCACACCCTAATTAGCATCGTGGTTCCAGTCATTTGTTGTCGTTGATATATCTATTTTCTCATCTGAGTGAATACTCTTAGTAGTTTATCTAGGATTGTATTCTTCATGGAAAAATGTCATTTGTGCATTCTAGTACTCGTATTTTCTTTGAACATATAGTTGTATGGTTATTTCCTTCACTTTTATGTACACTTGACCGTAGGTCCACGGTCATTCATCGTATCGCGTTTGCGTTAAGCATTGACAATTCATGTTCAGAAGTAGTTTCTAAACGTATGTTCATCTAACATATGTAGTACTCACATCTCGTGCTAACTTGTGATCCTTGACAGCTACTTTCTCGATTTGAATCAAACAAGTGTCGAGTTCTTCAAATTCTACTTAATCAGTCTCGTCGTTCGCGGTTTGTCATGCGAAGAAATTTTCTCACTGGGCTTGATAGATTCTCTTATCGTCCTCATACTAATTCTCTTTCGGTGCAATCTTTCCTGTTCCTTTTTCTTTGCTTGACTTATTACTTTGTTACTTGTTGCATCAGGTTCCGAACCAGGTTTCTTCAGATTTCTAAACTTGTTCCTTAGTGTTACTCAACTTCAGCAACTCCATTTAAGCCTCGTTCCTTCTCGTTCCACCTTTGTTATGCCGTTGTTGTCATCATTCGTCTTGCTAATCTGTTGCGATCTTCATTACTTAAGTGACTAATCTCATAGTCCTGCTTGGAGTGATTTAATTGTTTTTGGTGACATGTGTATTAATCCACATGATAAGGTTCATCAGTATGCACAAGCATATGTAAATTTACAATTACGTGGATCCTGACGTAATTGCCAACTTACCTTACTTGTGAATTCCTGACTCGTCTTATAATGATTCATAATTTAAATGTCTTCTATAAACAGTGTCTAATCCATGTATCCTTCTTCCCTTTCTAAACTCCTTGTTGAAGGAAGTCATTCATGAATATTCGTTACTAATCTACTCGGACCGTTGATATTTTGTCATCTTTCTTTCTTTATGGTTTATCGAACTTCTGCTCGTTGTTTGTGATTCACCTAACATGGATCTCACCATTCTTATAATTTGTGTGCATTTCGTAGTATTAGACTAACATCTCTTTCACTCTTTATGGTGGGTACATACGATGGATGGCAAATCGAGACACACTTACACGGTAGATGATTGATAACAGTAGCTACGTGTTATTATTAATCATTTACTGTACTCATGTGCTCAAATTGTCTACCATCTTATGTCCTATGTGTAACTATTTATATCAGTAGTGATATTGGTAACTAAGGCATGTGTCCTATGCTAAGACATCTACCCTGAGTTATATATATTGACATTGATACTTACTTACTTGTTTTGGCGTTGACGTTGGCTACCCGTACTGACATCCTTGTGTTGGTCCCATTATCAGCTTGAGTCTAGACATTTAGGGATGTCTAAATCTCTCAAACTATTGCTCTGATACCAACTTGTAAGGCCCCTTTTTTTTCCGGGTGACCTCACTTGTTGGATTTACTCATAAACATAGCCATAAATACTGAACTTAAATTAAAAATCTTCATCATTCAATTACATTACATAGCAGCGGAAGTCTTAACAATTAAAAACACAACATTGTCTTAACAAACAAAAGTGGGATGTCAGTCTTGTGCCGGGTAACCTTCACGCCATCGCACGACCCTTTCTTCCCTTTTCCTGAAATGTATACTAAAAGTCAGCTAACGCTGGTGAGTTCTAGTTTAATGCAATTTGCTGTAAAAATTCTTTTCTTTATAGGTATAAGTATGCATTACTGTATAATCATTCATATAAATACGTATTCATAACTTTTGCCTTTCTTTCTTCTTTCTTTTCTGTATTTTCTTTTCTGTATTTTTGTGATTTCATATATATATATATGCATTCACCCTTTTCTTTTCTTTTCTTTCTTTCTTTAATTTCATGGGTCATACTATATAAGGGTGATCAACCCGTCATTTGCTTACGAATGTCACGAAGACAATCGCCGTGGTCCATCGTCATGGCCCACCTATACTTACAACCGTCCGGCAACAAGTGCCGTCCGTCATTTTATTCTTACAACCGTCCGGCAACCTTTGTCCGTCCGTCATGACTTACAACCGTCCTACCGTCGTAGGCCGTAATTCGCCCGTCTACCCGAAGGTATCCGTTTCCCATGCGACTATTATTTATACAACCGTTCTACTATAATATGCCAATTGCTTCGACCGTCCTTTAATGGCATCCGTACGTCCTAGCTGATGAAGGAACGCACTTGTCCCGGTTGTAAAATAGTCACATGGTCGTCCGTCTACCGAAGTAGCCGTTATCATCGAAGCGTGTAAGGCCCCTTTCCCGGGTGACCTCACTTGTTGGATTTACTCATAAACATAGCCATAAATACTGAACTTAAATTTAAAACATTCTTCATTCAATTACATTACATAACAGCGGAAGTCTTAATAATTAAAAACACAACATTGTCTTAACAAACAAAAGTGGGATGTCAGTCTTGTGCCGGGTAACCTTCACGCCATCGCACGACCTTTTCTTCCTTTACCTGAAATGTATACTAAAAGTCAGCTAACGCTGGTGAGTTCTAGTTTAATGCAATTTACTGTAAACATTCTTTTCTTTATAGGTATAAGTATGCATTACTGTATGATCATTCATATAAATACGTATTCATAACTTTTGCCTTTCTTTCATCTTTCTTTTCTGTATTTCCTTTTTTGTATTTTTGTGATTTCATATATATATATGCATTCACCCTTTTTCTTTTCTTTTCTTTCTTTCTTTAATTTCATGGGTCATACTATATAAGGATGATCAACCCGTCATTTGTTTACGAATGTCACAAAGACAATCGCCGTGGTCCATCGTCATGGCCCACCTATACTTACAACCGTCCGACAACTAGTGCCGTCCGTCATTTTTATTCTTACAACCGTCCGGCAATCTTTGGCCGTCCGTCATGACTTACAACCGTCCTACCGTCGTAGTCCGTCATATTCGCCCGTCTACCCGAAGGTATCCGTTTCCCATGCGACTATTATTTATACAACCGTTCTACTATAATATGCCAATTGCTTCGACCGTCCTTTAATGGCATTCGTACGTCCTAGCTGATGAAGGAACGCACTTGTCCCGGTTGTAAAATAGTCACATGGTCATCCGTCTACCGAAGTAGCCGTTATCATCGAAGCGTCCATAACATTTTCTGTACTTTGCAAGCAATATATACATGGATATAAAGCAAGATTTCATTCTTATATGTTATGACATTCATTCATTTCATTCTTTGCAAGCAATATATACATGGATATAAAGCAGGATTTCATTCTTTCATTTTGTGTTATACTTTCGTTCATTCTTTATAATCATGCTTTTCATTCTTTATTCATAATTTCTCTTTCGTGTATAGGTATATATATATATACTTGTATAACACATATGATCACATTAACATTCATAAACTTTATTCACTTAGTGTATACACTTCAGCCCCAAAACATTTGAAAACATTTGCACATAACATAAAAAGGGGCACATAGAACTCACCTGATGAGTAGTTTCTGTAATACACTAAGCTGGCTACTGGGCTTCACTAATGTCACTCACGATCTGTATAATAAAGTCATACACATAAGATGGTGCTCCTAGATGACACTAGACATTACTATGCTTGAACTCAGTAGTTTCGGGAGGTGGGTCGCATCGAAACTATGGTAGTTTCGAGCTATGGTCTTACACTCGAAACTAGGTAGTTTCGAGTCATAATCCTTCTATCGAAACTAGGTAGTTTCGAGTCATGAGATCCTATCGAAACTATGGTAGTTTCGAGTCATTAACTTATGAAAAATCTTAGTTTAGGTTCAAGGTGACACTCGAAACTAGGTAGTTTCGAGTCCTGAGTT
This sequence comes from Smallanthus sonchifolius, assembly GCA_023525975.1. Lineage (NCBI taxonomy): Eukaryota > Viridiplantae > Streptophyta > Magnoliopsida > Asterales > Asteraceae > Smallanthus > Smallanthus sonchifolius. Next base: position 63,266,934 of record CM042037.1, on the reverse strand, counting down.
CCTATCGAAACTATGGTAGTTTCGAGTCATTGGCTGCTATCGAAACTAGATAGTTTCGAGTCAAACATGACTATCGAAACTAGAGTAGTTTCGACGGGTCTGTACATATCGAAACTATAGTTTCGAGTCATGGGTCTGCATCTTCCCTGACCAGAACCTTGCTCCAGCCAACTTATTTCCAATCGATTAAACCTTGAACATTTTACGTTAAACACCTTCCTTTATCGTTCTTGAGTTCAAATACGTGATTTGTTTCAAGTTTCATATGCGAAAATCGTATCTTTATTTGATTTAAACCCGAGACATGCAAAGACTCAGAATCAGAGGCGATGCTTACCTCAACAGGCCCGATTTCTGTTGCTATGCGCTGAAATGGTGGAGACGGATGATTCCCGAGCCCTTGAGTCTTCTCCTTGCGGTTTTCTTCACAAGCCGATCGCTCTCTCTCTCTCTCTCTAGTGTTCTTGCGCAGGAAGATGAAATGAGAGAGGGTTTGGGTTGAAGCTGCTGTTTTGTAATGGGTTTCCCCCTTTTCTTTTCGGCCCATGGGCCGAAATTTTGGCCAAGCCCACTTTATTTCCCTTTTCTATTTGTCTTGTCATTATTTGGGATGTTACAAGTCTACCCTCCTTAATGAGGTTTCGTCCTCGAAACCTGTTACACGTTAAACAACTGGGGGTACAGTTCCTTCATCTCGTCTTCTTTCTCCCAAGTAGCCTCGGACCCCTTTCTGTGTTTCCATTGTATTTTGACTAAAGGGATCGACTTATTGCGTAATCGTTTCTCGGCTCTGTCAAGAATAGCTATTGGTTCTTCTACATAGTTCAAGCTGTTATCCACTTCGATTTCGTCATAAGGTATGTGAGCCGTGTCGTCAGCTAGGCACTTGCGTAAGTGCGACACGTGGAACGTAGGGTGTATTCCACTAAGCTCGACGGGTAGGTCGAGTCTGTAAGCAACTTGACCCACTCTTGCTACAATCTTGAAAGGTCCGACAAACCTTGGACTTAGTTTGCCACGCTTTCTGAACCGAATGATTCCTTTCCACGGTGATACTTTCAACAGTACCATGTCCCCTACTTGAAACTCTAAATCCCTCCTTCTCTTATCCGCGTATGATTTCTGTCTGTCTTTTGCGGCTTTCATACGAGCCTTGATTTGATCAAATTTCTCAGAAGTAGCTTTGACCACTTCGAGACTTGCAAAATCCTTCTGTCCAATTTCCCCCCAACAAACCGGGGTCCTACATTTCCTCCCATACAACATTTCAAATGGCGGCATGCCAATAGTCGAGTGATAGCTGTTGTTATATGAAAATTCTGCCAATGGTAGATGGCTGTCCCAACTCCCACCGAAGTCAATGATACAGGCCCGGAGCATGTCCTCCAAGGTCTGAATGGTCCTTTCCGATTGTCCATCGGTTTGGGGGTGGTAAGCGGTGCTGATGTTCAGTCTAGTGCCCATTGCTTCATTGAATTTCTTCCAAAACCTTGACGTGAATCTAGTATCCCTGTCAGACACAATCGACAGCGGCATACCATGTCTGCTCACAATTTCCTTGATAAATACTTCTGCTAGCTTTTCAGAAGAAGAAGTTTCTCGTATTGGCAAGAAGTGAGCACTCTTTGTCAAGCGGTCGACGATCACCCAAATGGTATCATTGCCTTTAGCTGTTCGCGGTAGCTTGGTAATGAAGTCCATTGTGATCTCTTCCCACTTCCATTCCGGTATTGGTAAAGGTTGCATTTTACCGCATGGTTTCTGGTGCTCGGCCTTAACTAGAGAACACGTTAGGCACTTGCTCACGTATTCTGTCACATCATTCTTCATGCCAGGCCACCAGTATTCTTTCTTCAAGTCTTGATACATTTTGTTTGTCCCGGGGTGGATAGAATAGCGAGACTTATGGGCCTCATCGAGTATTTTGGCTCTAAGCTCACCAATCTTAGGTATCCACATCCGGCCAAACCTAGTTCGTATTCCGTATGCATTCGCATCTAAGTTCCCTTGTTGTCCTACTATTCTTTCCCGTTTCACATTTCTTTCTAACAATGCTTCATCTTGTGCCTTTGATATTTCACCCATTAAGTCTGGCGTTATAATTAACTGACACGCTTTGATCCGGATAGGTGCCGATTCTTCCTTTCTACTTAAAGCGTCAGCCACTATGTTTGCCTTGCCTGGATGGTACAATATCTCACAGTCATAGTCTTTCAGTAGCTCTAACCATCTTCTTTGCCTCATGTTTAGTTCCTTTTGTTCGAAAAAGTATTTCAAGCTTTTGTGATCGGAGTAGATGGTGCATTTAACTCCATACAAGTAGTGTCTCCATATTTTCAACGCGAAAACTACTGCTGCTAATTCTAGATCATGTGTTGGGTAGTTAACTTCATGAACCTTTAGTTGCCGCGATGCATAAGCAATTACCTTTCCTCGTTGCATGAGTACGCACCCTAATCCTTGCCCTGAAGCGTCAGAGTAGACTACTAAGTCTTCATTTCCCTCAGGTAGCGTTAATACTGGAGCTTGAGTTAATCGTGTCTTAAGTTCCTCAAACGCGGTGTTTTGGGTTGGACCCCATTCATACTTTACTTCCTTCCGTGTCAGTTTGGTTAGCGGCGAGGCAATTCTTGAGAAATCTTGGATGAACCTTCGATAGTAGCCTGCCAACCCTAGAAAGCTTCGTATCTCTGTTGGTGTCTTTGGGATGTTCCATTCCTTTACAGTCTCGATCTTTGCAGGATCCACCATGATGCCGTTTGGGTTTATTACATGACCTAGGAATTGGACTTCCCTAAGCCAGAACGCGCATTTGGAGAATTTTGCGTACAACTTTTCCTGCTTTAGCACCTCCAATACTTCTCTTAGGTGACAGTGGTGATCACCTTCATTCTTTGAATATATGAGGATGTCATCTATAAAAACTATTACTGATCGATCCAACATGGGTCGGCATACTCTGTTCATTAAATCCATAAATGCTGCTGGTGCGTTGGTTAGTCCGAAGGACATCACAAGAAATTCATAATGCCCGTAACGTGTACGAAACGCAGTTTTCGGTACATCCTTCTCTCTTACTTTCAATTGATGGTAACCCGACCTGAGATCAATCTTTGAGAACCAACTCGCGCCTTGCAGTTGATCAAAAAGGTCGTCTATTCTAGGCAGTGGGTATTTGTTCTTTACTGTTCTCTTGTTCAATTCGCGGTAGTCGATACACATGCGCATACTGCCGTCCTTCTTCTTTACAAATAGTACCGGAGCGCCCCATGGTGAGATGCTCGGCCTAATAAATCCTTTCTCGGTTAGTTCCTCTAGTTGGGACATCAATTCCTTCATTTCTGACGGAGCCAATCGGTAGGGGGCTTTGGCAACGGGCTCAGCTCCTGGCAGTAAATCAATCTGAAATTCTATTTCCCGATCGGGTGGCAACCCAGGTAGATCCTCAGGGAATACTTCCGGAAAATTGCACACCACGGGTACATTCTTGAGTTCTTTCGTTCTCACTCTATCATCTATAACATATGCCAGATAAGCTTCGCAGCCGCGCCTCATGTAACTTTCGGCCTTAATCATCGAGATGACGTTCGGCATTGTGCAATTCCAATCCCCATAAACCGTAATTGGACTGCCGCTAGGACCTTTGAGGTGTATCCTCTTACGTTTACATATGATTTGAGCTTCGTTGGCAGCTAGCCAATCCATACCCAATACTATATCGAATCCTCCTAAGGTGAGAAGGAATAATCTAGAAGGAAATTTATGACCCTCTATTTCTATTATGCAATCCTCTGTTACTTGGAATACTGCCGAATTTTTACCAACGGCAGTTTGTACACTAAAGGCCTTTACTACTGTGTTGATAGTGCAATTCAGTTTTCGACTAAAGGCATTTGATATAAAGCTTTTACTAGCACCCGAGTCAAATAATATAGCCGCACGTTCATCATTAACTAGGAACGTACCTGACACAACATCAGGATTTCCCCTTGCTTCCTCCTCAGTCAGGGCGTAAGCCCGAGTCCTAGTCTTTGGTTGTTCCTGTTCCTTTTCTTTTCCCGAACCAGATTGTCTGGCTTTTCTGCAATCCTTAGCCAGGTGACCAAACAGTCCACATACTTGGCATTTAGTGTCTCTCAAGCAGTCACGAGAGTAGTGCCCCGCCTTCCCACACCTGTAACATGTGGTGGAGCCGACCCGGCACTCGCCAAAATGTTGCCTTCCGCATTTCTTGCAGGTTTCATATTTGTCCGACCTTGGTTTCTTATTTTCAGTTATTACGTTCCCTCTTCCGGTGCCTCTAGACGGGTTCTCCCACTTTCTCTTTTGGGTTTCTGTTGGTGGGTCCTCATTGGCATAATCGTCGTAGACGATTCCGCTCAGATTCACTACCGACTCGAAGGTCGAGGGTAGGTTGGCTTTCACGTGGACACGGACCCTTTGAGGTAGGCCCTTCACATAATACTTGATCATTCGCTCTTCTGTCTCCACCAGGTGGGGTACTAGTTGAGCCAGTTCATTGAATCTTGATGTATACTGGCGATGAGTCTTGTTGCCAGCCTTGAAGTTCAGGAACTCGTTCTCCACACGATCAATCTCATTTTGTGGGCAGAACTTTTGGATTACGAGCTTTTTCAAGTCCTCCCATGTCATTCTGGCAAGAGCATGTGGTGACTTTGTTCTTTGAATATTTCTCCACCAACCTAGTGCTTCATTGGTGAAAGAATGAGCAACATATTTAACAGCTTGGTCTGGTCGACACTCGCTGATGTTGATGACTGCGTTCATCCTCTCGATCCATTCGAACGTGGCCACCGAATCCTTGGTTCCATCAAACTTAGGTGGGTCTCCGTCCTTGAAACCTTTGTAAGTGCACCCACGATTGCTCGACCCAATCTTTATTTCATCCCCATCACTGTCATATACTTTCTCTTCATTGTCTCCTTCATCCTCCTCCTTACTTTTCTTTATTGCCTCGGATAGTAGATCAGGCAATACCTTTTTCAAAGTGAGCACAACTTCACGGGCAATAGCATCCCTGACTTCAGGTTCCAACTGTATAGGCCCTGGACTGTCGTTCATAATTGGGGTCACTTCTGTTTCGTGCACACTTTCGGTGTGCTCTGCGTGCACACTCTCTTCTTCTCCAAATCTTGGGTTCAACGGAGGTCTACCTCGTCGGCCAGTGCGACCGCCTCGGCGTCCAGTTCTTCCTCCGCCAGCCATAATTTCTTAATTTCCTGATAGTCATAAAGGGAATACATCAATGTCATTACTTCAGATCATAGTTTGGAACAGTACGAGCAAGGTAAATTTTTAATTACAGTGACCGGTTTGTGATTACTAATTTACATTGCTTTTCGGGTTCAAAACTCTTCAAATCGGTTGTGACATTGACATCTATTTGTTCTAAGTTAAGGTATCTATCCTTATTTAGAGCATTAGCTTTAGTACTTACTTACCGTGCTGCGTTGGCGTTGGTTACCCATACTGACATCCGTGCGTTGGTCCCATAATCAGTTTGAGTCCAGACATTTAGGGATGTCTGAATCTCTCAAACTATTGCTCTGATACCAACTTGTAAGGCCCCTTTCCCGGGTGACCTCACTTGTTGGATTTACTCATAAACATAGCCATAAATACTGAACTTAAATTTAAAACATTCTTCATTCAATTACATTACATAACAGCGGAAGTCTTAATAATTAAAAACACAACATTGTCTTAACAAACAAAAGTGGGATGTCAGTCTTGTGCCGGGTAACCTTCACGCCATCGCACGACCTTTTCTTCCTTTACCTGAAATGTATACTAAAAGTCAGCTAACGCTGGTGAGTTCTAGTTTAATGCAATTTACTGTAAACATTCTTTTCTTTATAGGTATAAGTATGCATTACTGTATGATCATTCATATAAATACGTATTCATAACTTTTGCCTTTCTTTCATCTTTCTTTTCTGTATTTCCTTTTTTGTATTTTTGTGATTTCATATATATATATGCATTCACCCTTTTTCTTTTCTTTTCTTTCTTTCTTTAATTTCATGGGTCATACTATATAAGGATGATCAACCCGTCATTTGTTTACGAATGTCACAAAGACAATCGCCGTGGTCCATCGTCATGGCCCACCTATACTTACAACCGTCCGACAACTAGTGCCGTCCGTCATTTTTATTCTTACAACCGTCCGGCAATCTTTGGCCGTCCGTCATGACTTACAACCGTCCTACCGTCGTAGTCCGTCATATTCGCCCGTCTACCCGAAGGTATCCGTTTCCCATGCGACTATTATTTATACAACCGTTCTACTATAATATGCCAATTGCTTCGACCGTCCTTTAATGGCATTCGTACGTCCTAGCTGATGAAGGAACGCACTTGTCCCGGTTGTAAAATAGTCACATGGTCATCCGTCTACCGAAGTAGCCGTTATCATCGAAGCGTCCATAACATTTTCTGTACTTTGCAAGCAATATATACATGGATATAAAGCAAGATTTCATTCTTATATGTTATGACATTCATTCATTTCATTCTTTGCAAGCAATATATACATGGATATAAAGCAGGATTTCATTCTTTCATTTTGTGTTATACTTTCGTTCATTCTTTATAATCATGCTTTTCATTCTTTATTCATAATTTCTCTTTCGTGTATAGGTATATATATATATACTTGTATAACACATATGATCACATTAACATTCATAAACTTTATTCACTTAGTGTATACACTTCAGCCCCAAAACATTTGAAAACATTTGCACATAACATAAAAAGGGGCACATAGAACTCACCTGATGAGTAGTTTCTGTAATACACTAAGCTGGCTACTGGGCTTCACTAATGTCACTCACGATCTGTATAATAAAGTCATACACATAAGATGGTGCTCCTAGATGACACTAGACATTACTATGCTTGAACTCAGTAGTTTCGGGAGGTGGGTCGCATCGAAACTATGGTAGTTTCGAGCTATGGTCTTACACTCGAAACTAGGTAGTTTCGAGTCATAATCCTTCTATCGAAACTAGGTAGTTTCGAGTCATGAGATCCTATCGAAACTATGGTAGTTTCGAGTCATTAACTTATGAAAAATCTTAGTTTAGGTTCAAGGTGACACTCGAAACTAGGTAGTTTCGAGTCCTGAGTTCCTATCGAAACTATGGTAGTTTCGAGTCATTGGCTGCTATCGAAACTAGATAGTTTCGAGTCAAACATGACTATCGAAACTAGAGTAGTTTCGACGGGTCTGTACATATCGAAACTATAGTTTCGAGTCATGGGTCTGCATCTTCCCTGACCAGAACCTTGCTCCAGCCAACTTATTTCCAATCGATTAAACCTTGAACATTTTACGTTAAACACCTTCCTTTATCGTTCTTGAGTTCAAATACGTGATTTGTTTCAAGTTTCATATGCGAAAATCGTATCTTTATTTGATTTAAACCCGAGACATGCAAAGACTCAGAATCAGAGGCGATGCTTACCTCAACAGGCCCGATTTCTGTTGCTATGCGCTGAAATGGTGGAGACGGATGATTCCCGAGCCCTTGAGTCTTCTCCTTGCGGTTTTCTTCACAAGCCGATCGCTCTCTCTCTCTCTCTCTAGTGTTCTTGCGCAGGAAGATGAAATGAGAGAGGGTTTGGGTTGAAGCTGCTGTTTTGTAATGGGTTTCCCCCTTTTCTTTTCGGCCCATGGGCCGAAATTTTGGCCAAGCCCACTTTATTTCCCTTTTCTATTTGTCTTGTCATTATTTGGGATGTTACAAAGCGTCCATAACATTTTCTGTACTTGGCAAGCAATATATACATGGATATAAAGCAAGATTTCATTCTTATATGTTATGACATTCATTCATTTCATTCTTTGCAAGCAATATATACATGGATATAAAGCAGGATTTCATTCTTTCATTTTGTGTTATACTTTCGTTCATTCTTTATAATCATGCTTTTCATTCTTTATTCATAATTTCTCTTTCGTGTATAGGTATATATATATACTTGTATAACACATATGATCACATTAACATTCATAAACTTTATTCACTTAGTGTATACACTTCAGCCCCAAAACATTTGAAAACGTTTGCACATAACATAAAAAGGGGCACATAGAACTCACCTGATGAGTAGTTTCTGTAATACACTAAGCTGGCTACAGAGCGTCACTAGTGTTACTCACGATCTTATCGAACATGAACCCGTAAGGTAACCGAGTCCCGACCCGAGGCCGTATCCATTATTATCATGATTATGTATCTATCACCATCATCTTATAGCCATCATTATCATCACCATAATATCATCATTATCATATCATCATCCGAAACTACATCATCATCATATCGAAACTTCTATAATCATGGAGTCACCACTGATCGAAACTACTCCAATCTTCGTCATCGAAACTATCTTATGAAATTGTCCTTCATCGAAACTACTACCTTAAACATATCCTTCACCCGAAACTAGCACCTTGAGCATCGCCGTTCTCCCGAAACTACTGCTGCCATCAACACGCCACTAGCTGCTAATAGAAACGAACCACCGCCGCCGTCACCCGCTTTATCCTCTCGTCAACCATTGTTAACCACCACCATGAACACCGAACTGCCACCACCACTCGAAACTACTACCACCACTCGAAACTGTCACCACCATTGTTGATATTACAACATCAACACCATATCACTACTGGGAGTTTTAACCCGACACCATCGCCACTGTTACACCCGTATGACCACCACCACTGCCAAGTTCATATCACCATTAACGGCCTCTGCTACCAGCATGAGAGTCACCACTGGCATGAGAACCAACACCACCACCTACCTCACACGGCCACCGTTACCCACCGTGAAGTGCCACCACGGACTCCCCGTTGCTGCCGCTGTTAACCACCATTGTTAACCACCGTTTGAACTACCATTACCCACCATCGTTGCTGCGAAGCTTGATACCATCATTGTGAAGCATCATGCTTCCACCGTTAACCACCATACGCAACCTATCGCTGCTGCCAGAGTTCCGGCAGCAGCTCACCCTCCTTTTTCCTTCGCGAACCGCCGAGCGGCATAGTCCCCGTGGCCTCTCCATGTAGACCGAGCATGGTGGTGTGTTTAGTTGGCCGGTTAGGGTTTAATCGGAGGTGGTGCTAGGAGTTGCAGATCGACGATGAAGAAGAATTGGAAATGAAGTTGGCGGCTGGGATGCTTATAATGGGTTTTAGGTTTTTAGCACATTTTCACTTCGCCCCCTCATCATTGAAGTAATTACATTTATGGTTTTTAATTTAACTAGTGGTTCAACCTTCATGCCATACTTTCGATCTCAACAACTTTATTCCTAAACGAAATCTCGTGTTTTTTAACTCATGGGAAATTTGGGATGTTACATATATGCTATGTGTAAAACTAAGGTACGGGGGAATAGTGAATTAGTCTCGATGCTAAACCCAAATAATGGAGTATCGACGAGATATCAAAGGGGTGGTGGGTGCGCCGCTGGTACACCCTATATATAAACCTCTTTGATACATCGGGGTGAACCCATTACAAAGGTTTAGGGTGGGGACTAAGGGTAGATAGCATGACACGAATGCATGTTAAATAAACGTAAATATATGACGAAAGCTTAATTCTAAATAAATGAGTATTCATGAGACATTAAAGGGGTGGTGGGTAGAGGTGCACAAAATGGTTTTTTTTTAAACCGAACCGGACCGGTTTGGTCAACTGTTGGTCAAAACCGGTTTGCCTAAAAACCGGTTTACATGCAAGGAAAACCCAACCCTATCAAACCGGACCGGGCCGGTTCCAGACCGGTTTGGTTCTTTTTAAAAAAAAAAATCAATAAATTAAAAAAAAATATTAAAAAAATATATAATAATTATAAAACATAAAGTTCAACGTTTATTCATATTCGTGAAGTTCGGAAATTACAAAACATTATAAAATAAAATTAGAAATTTGGAAAACAAGAGAAAGTGACAATATATATTTTTATTTTTTGGAGTTTTTATTCTTTATTCTTCGACGTCATGATCGGAATGCTCGGAACCGGAGCTTCGTAGCCTTGTATCTTCGGCTAGTTCTTCATCGGTGATTGGGTATGACATTCCAAGATCGACCTCGTTGTCGTGTATGGTTTCTTCGGCTTGAATTTCGTCTTCAAGCGAAGTTTTATCTTGTATCCTTGTAGATCACGAGCCATGACGGAAAGAATCGGAAACGAAACTTCGTTTGTTTTCTACCAAGCCAAAATATCAAACTCCTCAAAAACGGACGGATGCATAAACGATAAAAAGTTTGTTCCAATATACCTTCCGAGTTCACTACTCAGGGTGCTACCTCGAGTCCGTTTACTAAATTAATTTATTATTTCGTTATATAAATTCAAGATCACATCCCTCGAGCTACCAGTTGATGTAGCACCAATTGCATCATGTGAAGTCGGAGTTGTACCATATTTTTATAAATAAACATCAAACAAATCATGTAAACATTTGTTAAAACGTGCTTTTGTGTTTTGTCCAAAATGGAAGTCTACACAATCCAAATCCAAAGCGTGAGTAATTTTATTAATCAAATTTTCAACCCCGAAAACATTTATTGTAGGGTTTAACGCGGCGACACAAATATATAACATGGGACTTCTCTTTAAAATATTTTACTAATTTTTCTTTCATCGGTTTTATCATGTTTGTAAAAAGAGTGCTTTTTAAATTCAAGATCCGTTAACTTGTTAGCCATTAAAAATATTTGTTTAAGAGCTAATGGACTTGTGGGATAATAAACACCGGATAAAAAAGTGGTGACGGATTTGAAAACTTCAAACAATTCGGTTATATATTTTAAAATATCTCAACTCGTAGACAGAAACTTTTGAAGTCTACGACGAGGTTTTGAGGAAAGCAGTTCATGGAACATTTCTAAAGTTTGTCTGTCATGTTTGTAAAAAGAGTGCTTTTAAATTCAAGATCCGCTAACTTGTTAGCCATTAAAAATATTTGTTTAAGAGCTAATGGACTTGTGGGATAATAAACACCGGATAAAAAAGTGGTGACGGATTTGAAAACTTCAAGCAATTCGGTTATATCTTTTAAAATGTCCCAACTCGTAGACGGAAACTTTTGAAGTCTATGACGAGGTTTTGAGGAAAACATTTTATAGAATATTTCTAAAGTTTGTCTTTGTCGTAAAGCACTTTGAAACATCGACGGAATTACAGGAGGGTCCGGGCCGATCATGTTGTATGTTAATAGGGTTATGCAAATGAGAAACTTTTTTTTTTGTAGTTTGACCCTCCAAATCTTCTAATGAATAGAGAAGGGTGAAGATTGTGAAGACAATACCATTACTTTACCGCGTTTTCTACCTTTTTCGGTCGCCGGCGACCACCATTACAACTAACTTTCTGCTTTGTTCGGATAGAAGGAAGAAGATGGTTACTATTATTTTAAGTACTTTAGGGGTTAATATAGACAATGATAAGGGTAACTAGGGATAGGGATACTGATAAAAGTGGGTGATTCATGATTTCAATCATATCAAAGTTACAGTGACTTTCATTTTCTTTTACTTTTATTATTAATTTTCACAATAAAAACATTAATTTCTTTTTTACTCAGAGCGTCTAAGTTTCATTTTATATTTTTATATTATTATATTACTTTATATTCATTATTTATTTTATTTAACATTTTACTTTTTTTTGAAAGGTGAACGTTGAATGTCGTAACCTCGCACCTCCTGTCACATGGGAGAGTCTCGTTCAACTCCGGCCAATATGTTGTCTTAACCGGGCCTACTTGGCGTCAGAGTTGGAGAGCTTTCAAGGAAAAACTCCACCTAATACGGCCCCTTCCGGACTTGAGGGAGAGCCGAGGCTCGAACCCTAGATCGGCGTGAGTAAAACCCCGTTACATCAGCGTAAGAGCTAGACCTCATTTGCAATTTAATATTTTACTTAAGGTTTAAGGTTCATAATATATCATTTATTATCATATTTTTATTATGTTTAAATATATATGTATAAAAATCAATAATATTTCTAGTCATTTATCAACGTGTTTAAATAAATATTGATAAAACACAAACCAAACAACTTTTAAAGCGTTAGCAATGCAAAACATGACCTCAAATATTAGAAATAGTAACTAGTCGGGTGATAATATGTATTCGTTTTATAGCTGAGCAACCGTAAATTTATATTATGACCCTACAGGTAAAATGTTCTGGTTCCACCACTGCTTTGAAACATTTTATGAGTTGAGTTCCATCTTGTCTCGACGTCCCAATTCGGACTTAAGCAAAGATTATTCGTTTCACGACAAAATCTAATATAATCATAGTATTTTTTTTGCTACTAAAAATGTCTTGAAGCATGACTCTAAAAGCATTTGTTAAGGTTAAAACATCTTGACTTGCAAACCCGTCTTGCACCGCCAAGTTAATGACGTGTGCAACACATCGACTATGAAAAAAAACGTCGTTGCAAATCGGTTTATATTTTATTTTTAGTTTTTGAACCGCATTTGTATTATTTGATTCATTATCAAAAGACATTGAAAAAAATTTACTTTGTAATTTAAATTCGGTTATAACACCATCTAATATATAAAATAAATTTTCACCGGTGTGCGGATATTCAAACAACTCAAACGCGATTGTACGCTTCATCATTTGCCACGTTTTGGGATCAACCCACTGAGCGGTAACTCAAATATACGAATCGGGTATACCATGGGGAGCCGACCAAACATCGGTGGTTAAGTTTACACCGTTTTCCATTTTTTCAAAACCCAAAATTAATTTTTGTTTGACTTTTTTCCACATTTTTTATACAATCTCGTCTAAGAGTAATGCGACTTACTTGATGATAACGTGGATGAAGTGTGTCTTGAAACATCCTTGTCAAGCGCAGATTGTCAAAGTGGTTGAACGGTAAAGCTTTTTGGATCACTAACCTCGCCATTCTATCTCGAACCATACTTTGATTAAAGTTCCAAATTCTTCCATCGCTTGTCATTGAGGCTTGACCTTCACTCGGAATTCTCTTCAACGTCGGGCAAGATTTTTCCATATGAGTTTTCAAACTAGTGTTTGAGTCTTTCCCCATAAATGCACCACACATTTTGCACCGTGCACGTTCCTTCCCGTTTGACAACAAACATATATCGTAATTCCACCAAATTGCCGGGTTCCTCGTTGTTGGTATGATTTGCAAAACGTTAACTTCGTTTGAGAAAGCACCAACACTAGCACTTGCCATCGTTTTTTTTAGAGTTTAGAGCTCTAGCGATTAGAGAACGGTTTTAGAGATTAGAGAGTGTAGAGAGAGGTGTGATTAAACTAAAACACCCTCACGTATTTATAGTGTTTTATGGGTGTAAAATGGTCCAAAAAAGGGCTAAAAACCGTTCCAACGACTATAAAGTGTTTCAGTGACTAAACCGGTTTGAACCGGTTTAAAAACCGGGTTGCATGAACCGGTTTTCCAAAAAAATCTCCATACCGGTTCTGAACTGGCGGTTTGGATCGGGTATGAACCGGTTTGCCTTAAACCGGTTTCGGGTTTTGGACCGGTTGAAAACTCAAACCGTTTTTTTGAGCACCTCTAGTGGTGGGTACGCCGTTGGTACACCTTATATATAAACATCTTTAATGTATCATAGAGAAACCTTTACGAGGAATTAGAGCATAGATGGGATGAAAGCATGATAAGAGATCATGCTACGCATGATAAGCAATCATGCAATACGTGATAAATGTGAATGTGTGAATGCATGATAATGAATCATGCAATACATGTTAAATGTAAATGTGTGATGGAACGAGTCTAAACTCTAAAATGGAGTAACAGAGTATTCGCGAAGTGTTAAAGAGGTGGTGGGTACGCCGCTGGTACACCCTATATATAAAAACCTCTTTAATGCATCGGGGAGAAACCGTTATGAAGTTTTAATGTGAGGACTGGCTGGGAATAGAACAAGCATAAACGTGCATGATAAAAGTAAACATCCATGTTATAAATAAATGCTTGATAAATTGGGAGGCTGTGAGTCTATGACACTCAAGATCCCAATGAAATGTCCAGCCTACGGGGCGGGTCTCAACAGGAATGAATATAATATGATGTCCAGCCTACGGGGCGGGTCTCGAAAAGAATAAACTTAACAAGGTGTTCAGCCTACGGGGCGGGCCTTGTAAAGAACAAGTAAGGTGTACAGCCTACGGGGCGGGCCTTATAAACAAGATGTTTAGCCTACGGGGCGGGTTTTATGTGGAATGAGTAACAAGATTTATGGTCTAAGGGGCGGGTCTTGTTTAAAATCAAGGAATGACGTGACTTGAGGTACGTCCTATGATGGTCACGGGGACATGTATGCCTGGTGAAACTTGAATAAGGAACTTAAAGGGTTCCATAATAAAAAGGCAGTGTACTTATTTAGCATAAGCTAATGTAAAAATATTTTACAAACACTGCAGGGAAAGGCACTCGAAATGATTGAAGATTCCTAAGGACGGGGTATGTCGGAGCAAGAAAATCCCTAGATGTTGTACAATGTAATGTTGTATGTAAAACAATATTTTATAAATAAAATATGCCTATGTCACTACAATGACAAGGTTTTAGAAAAATCCGGGACCGATTTTCGCAGTATAACTCTGATAAATTAAAGAAATAAAACTAGGACGTTTCATGATTTCTTGACTTATACGTGATTTTAGTAGGGTAGGTGATACTTACTGGAGGTAGTGTTGTAATGTGAGTTTAAAACTTGTAGGCACTTACATTTTCATCAATTGGAGTTTTTGGTGTAATATGATGAACTTGATATGCTTATATTAAAGAGAGTGATTTTGGTGTAATACAATCATTAATCATATGCAAGTCCCCTTGATCGAAGTAATGATAGTGACTTGATTCTTGTTGTTGATCTGATGCATCTTGTGTTTGTGGTTGTGACCCCTCATGTGCATGAGGAGTATTTTCAGCACGCACTGATTGGTCTTGTGACTTATGATTTGAATGATTACCAATAGCTTCCTCGTTTTGAAAATGGTTCAATCATTTCTTCATCTATAATAGGGTTGACTGTATTATGTTCTTCTCCTTCTTTTCAGTTGATTCCGTCGTCTCTTCGTGATGGCAATAAACGAACAACCGTTTATGTTTCACATGTTTAGTGAATCAACTTTTTTTTTAAATAATTGAATGCGACATGTATACTGAAAGTCGTTTGTGATAATGATTTTGAACCATTAGGTTTTAATCACACGCAATTCTTATGCATAAATTTGGTAATGAGGTATTGGCAGGAAAAACCAAATGGGCCAAGTATTTCGATTATGTGATTAATTATAAAATAATTCACGGGTTTGGGAGGTGCTGGGTGATACCAGTCCGATTACCTGAAAACGAACCTTGTTCTTAATGTTATGGAACTTCTTATTCCGAATTTGAAAAACGCGCCTTTAACATTGATTATGGAAGTAAAAGCTAAAGAAACTTGTCACTGTTAAACCTATTTAACTTTTATTTTTCTCCTATTTTAGACCCAAAAAAATCAACCGAAAACCATTTATTTATATTGTTTATTTTCAAAGGTCTCCAATAATACTTTATATTCAAAATAGACTTAGCTTCACATGTCCAGACCGGACTCTGAAATCCATGTGCATTTCCTGTCTAAGTAAAAATGGAATATTAAGCATTGAACTTTTAGAGGATGAAAACACGTACGTCTAATTAGGGAAAGAATGCTTGAACCAAATTAATGTAATCTTCCTTTAAATATAAGACGACGAGCATGTTTAAATAATGACATCATTTTAAAAATATGAGGGCAGACCTTGTAGCAACCGGTAAGGTTTGAGGTCACAGGTTCAAGCCATGGAAACAACCTCCTGTACAAAGTGTAGGGTAAGACTGCACACATAAGATCGCGAAGCGATCCGGCCTCTCCCAGACCCCTACGCAAATACGGGAGCTAAGTCAAACACTGAGTACGTTTTTTGTATAATTATAAAAAATAATAACACATAAGTATTAGAGATTGAAGAGGTATGGTACAAGATGCATAGCCCATACCTGTTTGCAGAACCGGGTCGGGCAAATGAGCCACTTTAACTCGTAAGCCCACGTGGCGTCAAGGAGGATGAGGAGATCATTCACCAATAGAAGTGAAGGAAGCGTAACAGATTCAATTATTCCCTGGAGACCACTCCATGAGTCCATGGTACCATGCATACATCATATAAATATCTATATAAGGAGTCGGAAAAGAGGTTTCTAAGGTATTCTCTCTCACACACACACACTTTCACCGACTCCTCTTTCTCCGATCAATTACCGATCGCTTATTCTCGCATCAGAGTCGGGTCGTAGTGAACACCCTCTCTCCGTGGCGAAGCTAACGGTTTTGTTTGTTTTGCAAATTGGGTTCTCATCTACTGATCCGTTGAGTTTCAAGGTACAATCAAGTCGAAGCACTATACGGGTCTCTCCCTTTGGTATTTATTTCTTAAGAGATTAAATAACTAAAAGTTTTAAAAATATCTACTTATGGTCTAATAAATAGTTGTTTAAAAGTGATAAAAAATGAATTTTGTATTTATTAGTTTAGTTTGTGTTTGATTAAGAAATAAATAAATAAAACTTTTAAAATAAAAATATTAATTGGTTAAGTAAATACTAAATGTCAAATTTTTATCAGGTATGACTATGAACATCCGTTGTTTAGACACGTCTTGCACACCTCGACAAAAACATTCGACCTTTCGGAAGTTCCTCCCAACGGTCGTTGGGTTCTTGCCGGTCATTGACGGCCTAATGTTTCCCCTCAGCCTTACATAAATCGACTTCGATATCTGATTAGTCCCGAATAGGTATAAACACGTACGTAATTGGCTAACTCCTAAAATGTTTATTGCTATCAAGAAATCTCACTCTTAAACTTGATTACAATGTTAAACCTTTGCTCGGTTTATATAGACTACTAACTCTAGCATATTCGAATACAATACGAATTGTATTTAATATTAAAATACAAAAAACATAAACATACTCGAACAGGAAGCTTAATTTTAGATTATAAGATATAACCAACTTGTTATAATCCAACTTAATAGCTTAACTCCACCATAAGAAATTAGACACCAACAATTTAGACACACCCTCTCTCGCCTCTGATACAACATGACCAACACCTTGCATCATAATCCTTGGATTCTTGGAAGTCGTCAAACATCATGAATTCACATGAAACTGAAGTGTGTTTTTTTTATGTTAATCTTCTTATCAAAATATCAAAATACGACTTTTCAAATTATCAAATATGTTAGTGAAACGCTTATAAAACATCACCACCGACCGAAAAGTTCTCTCAATCCAATAAAATGTTTAATCCATGTTAAAATTAACTTTTCTTAAGAAGACTAATTAAAACTTCTTAAACAATGGTGGTCAAAATGTAAATTTGAACAAAGTTTCGCCTGCCAAAAGGTTCATATTCCCCCAAATCCCCCGTAATTGCAAATGCAGCATAAATAACTTCAAACCCCCAAAAAGAAGTTGTTAAATTAGTCAATAATACACTCTCTCTCTAGAATCTTCTTCGATCACTTCAAAGCAAACAAGTAAGGATAAACTTACAGAGTTCTAATTCCAAATCAGGTAAGATTTCTGTTCCAATCGAACATTTTCCTACAAGCAAATTCGAAATATCACTTTAGTTTATACGTTCGAAGCAGGAATTTGATTTACGAGTTCCGATTTCTGTTTAATCTGCTAATTCGATGAGATTATAAATGTAATTGCGATTGTTAATGTGGATTTTTGTTGTGTGTGTGTGTTTATTTGTATGATTTGATTGTGAGTTCGTTTTAGTTGGAAATTGGTTCTAGGTTTGTTGACTGAAGTTGATTGACCAGTTGAAAGAAGTTATTGAGGTGAGATTGGATATGGAGGAAGTGCAACAGCAACCGATTGGATCAGCTGGTAATCTGTTAAAATCTCTTATTATCTGGCACTTTAATGATGATATTTGTTTGATGAGAACGGATCCAGTCATCCAGATGCATAATTTTATAGTTGAGTTGACCAAAAATGTTGAATTAGGACTCCTGTCTATCACTGTGTGGTTGTTGATGACAGTTATATAGATATAGTCGCAGATCGAAGATTATCAGACAGTGTGTATTTGCTGCATTTTTATGAGATTGTTCAAGGAACATAAAAGTTCGATGATAAAAAATTGTGTTAAAAATATAAAAATGGTGATTCGAAGCCTGAAAATACAAGTGATGCTACTTGGAGGTACCACCGCATAGAGTTGAAGAGGGAATCCTTAAGTACTAGATGTTTTGTAACAAATATACATGTCATGTGATGTATGTGTACTTGAAGGGTGTTAAAATAGTCTAAATACTATGATTATTATGGCTGCAGTTAATTATATTAGATAAAATTAAGAGTGAACATCCTTTTTCAGGTGCCTTTATCTGTCTCCATTAGGTTTAGATTCATGTATGCTTTTTGCTGATGAACCAAATTAAAATTCTCTTCAACGATTTGAGATAGAATGTGACTATGAATCCACTCACCACTTAATACCTACCGAGTTAGAATTTGTTTTTAAGTGAATTGCAGAGGTACGTGTGTCCTTTTCTTACTGAAGATTTTACTTGACACCGGTTGCTATTTGTGAACTACTCATGCTCTTACGTCAAGATGGTTTTCTATATATAATTGGGAATATTAGTCTCAAACTTTAAACATTAGGAATCTGGCGCATAACTTTTTATATTTTAATATAAAGTATCGGCTTATTCTTGTACATTTACCATGTATATTGCATACTTTGGGTTCGTTTAAGTCCTCATTAAATAGTCAATTTGGTACAAAGGCTACCAGGAGCTCGCACCATATCTTATGTATTTGTTATTCGACACATCGATGTTCCTGAAATATGCCAAATTGCAAAATTTTATATGTATAGCTTTAGGATGTGAAGTAATTTAATTGTTTTATTTGGAATGATTTTGGGTGCTATGGGTATTATGGAAATTTTATGTATCCTCCCTATCTTTCCAAAGTTAGAAAGAAAGTGAAACCAGTTCTTCTTCCTTTCTTGATCTCCCCTCAAAAACTTTAGAACACGTGAATTTAACACTAACCATTAATCATCTCTCAAGTTCAAATTCAAAAACAGTGTAAATGTGCTTTAGAAAACTATAAATATGTTATTTCATCTTCAATCTGGATAGGACTAATACCCTTTTCATATGATAAATTCCATAGTTGTGATCTTTCTGAAGTTTAATGGATGTTTGTATTGTATAATTTCCAGGTCAAGATGAAGAAACTGAAATCACGTCTAATGGTTCTTCTATGACTCATGAAGAGCCTCCTCGAAATGGTAGTGTGCCCCAACAACTTATTCAATAGAGATGGTACATTAGAATTTTTAGAGGTGGCAAAATGGGTAGGTGAGGAGGGTTGCTGGTTGGTACGGGTCAGGTAGGGTTCGGTTGACCCAGAACACTTTCTGTCCAAGATTCTTTAAACAGTTTGTAAATGAAAATCTAACTTTCTGGGTAAAGTTTCTGCATTTGAAATACACTTGGGTGACTGTTGACACATTCCACCCATTTATTTTGTTTCCTTTTTAAGCTAATCTTTTTTCAGGTTTACCATTAGAAATAAAAACATGACCGAAATCAACCTGTTCATAAGTAGGTTTATATCGCAACCTCTAGAGTTCATATTTAGAGATTGATACGTAGTGTAAGCTAGGTAATACCTTGTATTCAGGTCAAGATGCTGAGGAGGAAATTGTAGTGGAAAGGTCTTCGTTTGTGCATGGAGGATCTCCTCAAGATGATAACGGACCTCCTAAAGTTGATACCAAAGTGGAAGTCCTCCATGAGAAGGTTACAAAGCAGCTCATTAAGGAAGGTCATGGTGAAAAGCCATCAAAATATTCAACTTGCTTTTGTAAGTCTATGCATGCTTCTTTCGATTCATATTGATTTTCTTCGGTACAAATGTTACTCCCTTCATCCCAAAATAATTGTCCACAAGACACAATTTAAGATATGCACACGTAAGATGTTTTTAATAGCTGAATGTCAATGCACCCCTTAATGCATTTAAGATACCAATTGACTAGAAAAACTTTCAGGCTTTGATGACAAGGGTAAAGGGAAGAATTGGAAACTTAGTAAATTATCTATTTATGGAAACAGAAATATATATATTAGACAAACTAAAATAGAAAGGTGGCGTTTATTTTTGGGAAAGAGGAATACATTTTCACTTGCTAGAAATAAGAAATAAGATGATATGATTAAGTGCATTAGGCTGTATTGCCATACAGCCATAGTACACATTATCAGTTGTTTGCTGCAGTTGATCAGTTCTTTTAACACTTTTCTTGTATATTGCCAACGGGGCCTTATTGTCTTGCAATATGCACAGATGTTCAAGTGAAAAGACTAGAGGTGCCAGAATAGGCTGGTCGGGTAGGATGGGTAACGTGTCAAAACGGGTTCACGTAAAACCAAGTAATTTTGTACGCGTCAAAATGAGTTGGTTAGGTTGGGCTTACCTAAAACATGTTTTGTCCCGAAGTATTGAACTTTTACGTATAATTAGTCACATATGATTACAAAGTTATATATTTCAGTAATTACGTTACCTTTTAAATAAAATAAAGTAGTAGATTTTTATGCATTATACATTTTCGGTGACTTTCGAACTGTACCCTTTTAAGCTATTTCTTTATTTTTAATTTGTACATACCCGTTAGAGATAAAAACATAACTGGATTCGAGCCTTTCATAATTAAATGGATCAGTATTGTCACGACTAGAAAAGACGAGCCCTGTAGAAACTGTTAAGGCTACTCCTTTTGACTGGAAAGCCACAAGATCAAGTCATGGAAAAAACCTCTGCACAACAATGCAATGTCAAATAAAGTTCTACAAAGAAATTCATATGACCAACTCCATCCTAGACTTTTGAAGATAATAGCAAATATATATTGAAGTTATATATGAATAAAATTAATTTTAAAATGAAAATGTGAAACCACGAGCACTATGTCACATGGTATTTCAAATCATTGCAGTACTCTGCAACTTGTTTTCCTTTCTGGATAATTGCAGTTTTGTAGGTCCAAAACTTAAGATGCCATTTAATGACAACATTAGCATAAACATTGTTTATTGTTGTAGTGCACTACAAAGCATGGACTGAAAGTACCCAGCACAAGTTTGAAGACACCTGGCAGGAGCTACAGTTAACTGAAATAGTCTTAGGGAAAGGTAATTATGTGTATATAAGTCTTATGTATAAACATATTTTATGTAACATTAACCTGATTTAATTGACCTTCCTTTTTAATGATGTTTCTGACTCAGTTTTCATACCATTTTCTTGGAAAATGCAAATAGAACAATTATGTGTTGCAAGAATACTCCAATTTACATTTCCACAATTTTTCCAAATTGCTTGATCAACTATGGTGTTTTTTTGTCAATTTCACAAAGGTGGCAGGATTTTTTGTGAAAATCCAAGTATTATGATTAAGAAAGTCAATATATTGTTTTTACTCGATCAAGATCGGCTCCAATGAAAAAAAAACCTTTGACTTTTCTTGACCTTTTTTTCCACCAGAGAAAAAGGAGATGACAGGATTGGCAATTGGGCTGTCCTCCATGAAAGCTGGTGAGCGCGCTCTCTTACACGTGGGTTGGGAACTTGGGTATGGTGAAAAAGGAAGCTTTTCATTTCCAAATGTGCCACCTAAGGCAGATATCATCTATGAAGTTGAGCTAGTCGGTTTTGATGAAACCAAAGAAGTAAGTATTCAATAAATACTTTCTCTCTTTCCCATTGCTCATCTATCTATACAATGCACTTGTGCTAATCACAAGTTAAATTGGTGACATCGTGTGCAAGTCACATTCTTCCAAAATCTGTAATCATTTGGGGGTTAAAGTTGTCGTTCTTATGGGAAAGCTCATCATTTGTTTGATAACAAATACTTATTTTTGTAAAGGGGAAAGCCCGTAGTGAAATGACGGTAGAAGAGAGAATCAGTGCAGCGGATAGGAGAAGGATGGATGGAAATAATTTGTTTAAAGAAGACAAACTAGAAGAGGCCATGCAACAATATGAAATGGTTAAACTTGATGTTCCCTAAAAAACTTATATTTCTTTACTAATTTACTATTATTATTTTGTAAATATTGTTCTAACATGTTTATCTCAATTTGTTCATGGATATTATAGGCCATTGCATACATGGGTGATGATTTCATGTTTCAGTTATTTGGCAAGTATCAGGACATGGCTTTGGCGGTCAAAAACCCGTGCCACCTTAACATTGCAGCTTGTTTGATAAAGCTCAAACGCTATGAAGAAGCCATTGCTCAATGCTCCATCGTATGTATCCAATTCTTCAATTATGTTATTGCATTATTTGTTTTTTAGGGTTTGGGGTCTCTAAAGCCGTAAATAAGTCTTTGGTATATTGGGTCAGGGGATTTTCTAACATGGGTATGAACTACCATAAAAGAAGTTTTTTGGGAATACAAATGCACCACAAAAACCAAAAAGAAAATGATCTTTTCTTGGTCCTGGCCCCTTGGACATTGAATAAGAACATGTGGGTCCCTCTCGAGTTTAATAAAAATTAGAATTTGAAAACTTAACTAAACTTTGTATATTTTGTGATATCCAAATCGTCGAAGTGACAAAATAAATGGGTTGGGTATTAGGTTGATGGGTTTAGTTGCATCTCTAAATGTAAACATAAGGAACATTATGGTTGAACAACTAAGACCAAAACGAACGCACTTTCTTAATTGGGTCAGGTCGACTAGTTGGTCCAACCGACAAACACGTATATATATTTTTTTAATTTCTATTAATAACTGATGTGTTGCTTTTAATTACATAACAATAATAATATGTTTATCTAATAAAGTGGTTTAGGAAGTTTTCAGCATTTGGAATTCACTTTATTCGACTTTTTACTTGTTTGACCCGATTGACCTATGAGCAATTTAGTTAAGATTTTATATTTTCTTACCTATAACAAAGTATAACCCAAACCGACCCATTTGCCCATACATGGGTTGAAATTGCCCCTCTGCGAAATTGATTAAAAATCTTTGTGTGTAAATGAACTCATTCTACAACATCATACACAGCCTACCTAAACCCTAAATTTATTTTCCAGATACTCGCTGAGGATCAAAATAATGTGAAAGCACTATTCCGACGAGGGAAAGCTAGATCTGAACTCGGGCAGACAGATGCTGCCCGGGAAGACTTCATGAAGGCCCGTAAACTTGCCCCAGAAGACAAAGCAATATCAAAGGAACTGCGCATACTAGCCGAACACGACAAGATTGTTTATCGAAAACAAAAAGAGCTTTACAAAGGACTGTTTGGGCCGAGACCCGAACCGAAAAGACCAAAGACGGTTACTAGCTGGTTTGTTGTAGTTTGGCAGTGGCTGGTCTCACTATTCTATCGTCTTTTCAGGCGTGAAAGGATCAAAACCGAATGATCAACCTTAGGGATTTCAAATGTTGACTTTTGTGATGGGGATTCCTTGTCTTTGTATGATGTTGACTTTTTATGTGACAATTTAATACAGAGTAAACTAGTTTACAAAACATATGGCTATTCTATGTTTGGATCTAACTTTAGCACAATAAAATCTTTTAAAATACACATTTGTAAAAAAAATAAAATAATAACTTGTTACATCTTAAAAATAAAAATGTCATGATTTGTAAAGTGTTTCAAGCGTGTATAAAATACTAACCAGGGTAGTTTTTATTTCATATGATGCAATATAAATTCATAATTAAATGAAGAGTAGTTTTTTAATGATAACTATGCTAATAAACTGTATTTACTGTTCATTTTTCATATCCAAATATTTAAGGTATTTTAATATATCAAAATGATTGAAGATTTTTCAAATAAAATAATGTTTTAATAGTTAACTCTATTTATAAAATGATTGACAGGGCTTTCAACATTTTAAGTTTCTTAATAATTAAATATCTTGTAAAGAAAATTAACAAAAAGATTATATACCATTATAATCTAAATAAAAAATTAACCATACTTTTCAATAAGTTTGAATTCATGAGGAAAACAAGCATAATTTCCCCCTTTTCAAACTAAATTTCAAATTCAAAAAAACCAAAGGAAACCCTAGATTGATCACCTGCTCATCACCTTCATCAAAGTCAGAATCCACAGAAGCTTCATCATCTACATCTTCAACTTCTTCATCAAATCACTAATTACATAAGTCATCTTTCTTACTCATCCTTCCCAATACAGACTCACTTTTCTTGTTGAACGGAGATGGCCTCATCTTCCTCACCTTCTTCTCCGGAGATGCTTCTGCCGCCGGCTTTAAAACCTCAGTTATCAGCTTCTGCCCACCACCTGTTTGTTTAAATGTCTTAGAGGGACCAACAACCGCCCCTCTCTTCTTCTTTGCTGCGACTGGTTTCCGACCACCCTTCGTTTCCTCATCTGGCGGTGCTGCTGCAGCTTCAAAGTCTAAATCATCACTCGAGTCTAGGGGTGTAAACGAGTGGAGCCGAGCGTTTCTAGCTCTATTTCTGAAGTCGTTTATTATTTATTAATTAATTTATATAAATGTGTATATATATATTTATAATTATTTTTACATATTTTTTATTACAATTTTTAAATATAACCTAATATATTATTTAGTTAATTTTATATATAATAATTATTATTATAGAAACTAGTTGAATACTCACGTTTCGTGGCGGGTGTCAGGTCGCCTAATTCGCTCATAATAGGTTCAGTTCATCACAGTACCACAACGGTAACGTCGTTCGATATAGGCAACGATATAAAAAAACTCGATTTTGAATACAACTCCGTTTTCAAATAAATTTATATCAAAACGTTGACAATTGAGTATTGGTCTATGTGTGTTGCCACGTGTGAAATTTTGTGGCTGCCTATTGAAAGAGTTATGTGTTCATGTAACTATACATGTGTTCATGTAACTATACCTGTCAAGTTATACTGTAATAATAGTGATGCGTTATCCATAGCAGCCAACCTAGTTTTTTATGATTGGACTAAACATTTTGAATTAGATCTGTATTTTCCTCATGAAAAAATCTCATTTGGGATTATTAGTGTTATATACCTGTTAAATCATAAAACCAGATAATCGGTGTTTTCACAAAAAGGCCTCTAGCTAATCAACATGAATTAGGTATGTACAATGCTTTTGGATTGTAAATTTGAGAAGGGGTGTTAAAAATATACATGTATTTTTCTAATCAATTTTATTTGTTTTTTATGTGTAACACTTGCCACAAAAATGTTCGAGAAATGCCAATGTTAGAACCTTAAAAGCTTGTTGTATCTAAAGTACATAAGTCTATGGTTGAAAATAAAAAAAAATTGTGAAAATAGCTAGATATCGGACCTACATCGCTTTCATATGAGTCCGAAGTGAACAAGGACGTTGATATCAGACCGAAGCGAAGCCCAGTCAGATATCGGACCGATATCCATTCTCATAACGGTCTACAATGGAAGGATAAGTCGGTTATCGGACCGACATCAATCCATAACGGTCCGTAAACCTCCTCTCAGTCGTAATTTGTGGTGTTGACACGTGTCCAATGACTCAGCCCTAATGATGGGACGTGAGTCTAGATGTCGGACCGACATAGTCCACATAACGGTCCGACATGCACCAAAAACATGTGCGGTCCAATCAGGAGTTGGCGTTTAGGGCTGACGTGGGCATAGCTGGACGTCGGACCGACGTCCCTTTGATAACGGTCCGACATGGATCCAGAACTCAGCCTATAACACGATTCCCACTGTCACACCCTGACCGGCGGCGGATTATACGCCGGGGCTGACGCGGTTGTTCATAAGCACATGATCATCTATTAATAAATGATAATATTATTTCATCATAATTAAAGCATCCGTTACAAATAGAAATGGAAAACAAGGAGTTCCAACATAACACAAATTAAATTCAATCTTTATTAAAGCTAGGTCCATAGTCCTATGTGATCATGTAGTGTCCTCAAACTGGTGCACGTGAAACATGTGAGTAAATGTCAAATATAAGTAGTTGGTGATTAACATAGGTTTTGACACCAAACAAAAGCTAAGTATAGTTTTACAATTCAATACGTTCAAAGCGTGTCTAGAGCATAAATGTGAAAACATACAAGTTTCCAAACGTACAATCAAACCATGTAAATATGTATGCACAGTCCCCTGGACTGCGTGAAGTACCAAATGTATACACTAACCTGCCAAGGTTCGTGTTAAGTAATGTATCGGTTTCCCGTATAAATGATCATAAAAGGTACTACCTTAGGCCTACCGCGCAAGTTAATGATTGTACTAACATGAACACACGTTTTGGTCACCAAGCAGTTTAAGACATAAAGCATAAAGACCAAGGCATAAGAACAAAGGTATTGAATTGTGTAAGTAATGTAATTGTAGACATGTTTCACCCCAAAAGTATAAAAATGTAAAAAAAGGCTATGTAAACTCACCTGCAACGAAGCTAGTAGATTGTATGAATTGTAAATGAAGATAGGCTTCATGAGGATTTCTCAAGATCAACCTATACGATAATTGTACTCCAATTTCAACGTATGTCTTAATGGTAATAAAGAAATTTTGAGGTTTTAGGGTTTCATGAGGTTTGAGATTTGGATAAGGGATTGTACAAACTTTGTAGGAAGATACATGTATTTATTATGATAAGTTAATACTAATGAGAATTTATTAGAAACTCTAATTAATTGTATAGTATTTACAATAATAAGAATATTTGAATTTATTTACAAAATTATTCTACAATAATTAAATAAATAATTTATGGGATAGGAAAGAGGTTTAAATAATGTCACATTTGTATTTACTTATTTAATTAATCTAATAAATAAATCGTGAAATGGAGAAGGTTTAAATAATGTTACATTCGTATTTACTTATTTAATTAATATAAAAATAACTAAATAAATCGTGGAATGGAGAAGATTTAAATAATTTATTTCATGTAAGTAAAACAATTATTTAAACTAATTAAATAATCTCTTTTATTAGTTACACAAAATGTATCAATTAGATATAGATGAAATAAACTTTGTAGAAATTATTTAACTAAAATAGTTATTTAAGCATTTTCATTGGTTTTAAATAATTATTCTTTGTCAAAATAATTATTTATAAGTTTAAAATGATCTAAATAATTATTCTCGTAAAAGTAATTATTTGTGGGTTTATAAAATGTCTAAATAAATATTTAAAGTTTGTTTTATAAATATGGCTAACAAAACGTGATGCTCTGGTTTATTTAAATAGTCCCTTTTATATTGTTTATTTAGGGTTTATAATAAATAAAATAGGTAAAACATCATTTTAATTTTTCCCTGATTTTATAAAAGTTGCCGATCGTTTTTATAAAATTTATAAGGTTTATTTCATAATTTATAAATATAGTTTGTGTGTCAAAATGGCAAAAAGGGGAGGCTCGGGTTCAAAACTGGCCTCCACCAGTTTTGAACCCGTGACCAAGTCTCTAGGAACAAGGTAGCTTGGATTTGGGTGTTTAGAGAGTTTGTAAGCCGTGTTGCGAGTGGTTCTTATACACCAATTTCATTCGAAACGCGTTAATTAGTGTTGAGTTCAAGCTCTTCGGTTACGGCCATTGAATTGGGTTAACTCGTCATAACTGGATTAAATTGGTTCATCATTGGTACATTAATCCTACCGTGTAACGCTTATGCACGACTTAGAACCGTTATTCATGATTAATTCTACGATATGGAATTGGGATCGGCTAGGTTTGACTTTATGGTAGTCAAACTTGGTGATGGCGTTAATTTGTTTGATTTAGGATTGATTAGGCACATTGATAGCATTAGGATTTGGTCGTATAAGGGCTACGCACATTCTGAAAGCATTCACACACATGGAATCAACGAGTTTGAGATTTGATTTGGTTGAATCGCCTCAGTTGACTTCTTCCAAGTCAAAATAAGGGGTGGGGGTTCAAAGCTTTACCTACTTGTTCTAATTCATTTTGACCCATTTTATTTGTTTATGAAAGTATTTTTATAAACTTTATAAAACCCAAATTATTATTTGTTTGGTTATAAATGCATATAAGGGTGTAGGGTTAGGTTATAGTAAAAAGGGTTTTAAAAATAAGAAGGGTAAGAAGGATTCTAAGCTTAACATGTGACATTTTATTGTTTTTAAAGGGAGGGCATAATGGTCAATGTGTAATATACCAGGTCAATGTGTAATACACCAGGTTAATGTGTAATACACCAGGTCAATGTGTAATACAAGGTCTGATATTACACAAAGAAGTGATATTACACAATGAGCATATTAGACAATGACCTGACATAGTTGAGCGAATTACACAATAATGAGCGAAATACACAATGTGCTGGAAAACGTAAAACACAATGATGAAAACATATAACACAATGATGAAAAATATTTGACACAAAGAACTTGTATTACACAATGACCTGACTAATTACATAATGAACTTGTATTACACAATGACTTGACTAATTACAAGGTGATTCTATTCTAGTTGATATTGGCGGAAACAATAACAACCAACAAAGTAAACAAGTAAACAGCAAGAATACTGATAAATGCACTGTTGTATTAAACTTCTGAGATTACAAGTTTACAAGTAAAACACTATCGAGAAGCACTATGAAAGCACAAAAACACTATTAAGTATAAGCACAAGCACCTTTTAAAAGACACCCCTACTATGAAGTGTTTACACAGTATTTATAGTAACTTAGAATCAAGACAGACCCTTGATTCTAAGGATCAGATCTAACACAAGCCGTTGATCTTGTTTATTAATCTAAATTACACGCAAAGGCTAATCTAGATAACTTTATTGAAACGTCTTCTTAGGCATCATTGTTTGCATGCTTGGAGACGCGCGTCCTTGTCCTTTATTGGTTGCACCATTGAGGTTCCTTCTGCTTGGAGTGTGGCAGTAGCTTTTACAGAAAGGTGTCAGAGGCGCTTCACATGGATAGTCAGCTGCAACGTTTGGTCTTCAGTTAGTAAGGCTATCAGCAGCAGAGATGAGAATAATGCTGCTGATAAGCCCATCAGCAGCAACAAGTGTTGAATGCTGCTGATAAGCCTATCAGCAGCAACAAGTGTTGAATGCTGCTGATAAGCCTATCAGCAGCCATATGTGATGAATGCTGCTGATAAGCCTATCAGCAGCAATTGTACTTAGAATAATTTGGTAGCAATCAGTCTTTGGTTCTACACTCGGGTTCAAAACTGGCCTCCACCAGTTTTGAACCCGTGACCAAGTCTCTAGGAACAAGGTAGCTTGGATTTGGGTGTTTAGAGAGTTTGTAAGCCGTGTTGCGAGTGGTTCTTATACACCAATTTCATTCGAAACGCGTTAATTAGTGTTGAGTTCAAGCTCTTCGGTTACGGCCATTGAATTGGGTTAACTCGTCATAATTGGATTAAATTGGTTCATCATTGGTACATTAATCCTACCGTGTAACGCTTATGCACGACTTAGAACCGTTATTCATGATTAATTCTACGATATGGAATTGGGATCGGCTAGGTTTGACTTTATGGTAGTCAAACTTGGTGATGGCGTTAATTTGTTTGATTTAGGATTGATTAGGCACATTGATAGCATTAGGATTTGGTCGTATAAGGGCTGCGCACATTCTGAAAGCATTCACACACATGGAATCAACGAGAGATTTGATTTGATTGAATCGCCTCAGTTGACTTCTTCCAAGTCAAAATAAGGGGTGGGGGTTCAAAGCTTTACCTACTTGTTCTAATTCATTTTGACCCATTTTATTTGTTTATGAAAGTATTTTTATAAACTTTATAAAACCCAAATTATTATTTGTTTGGTTATAAATGCATATAAGGGTGTAGGGTTAGGTTATAGTAAAAAGGGTTTTAGAAATAAGAAGGGTAAGAAGGATTCTAAGCTTAACATGTGTCATTTTATTTTTTTTAAAGGGAGGGCATAATGGTCAATGTGTAATATACCAGGTCAATGTGTAATACACCAGGTCAATGTGTAATACACCAGGTCAATGTGTAATACACGAGGTCAATGTGTAATACACCAGGTCAATGTGTAATACAATGTCTGATATTACACAATGATCAGACCTGATATTACACAAAGAAGTGATATTACACAATGAGCATATTAGACAATGACCTGACATAGTTGAGCGAATTACACAATAATGAGCGAAATACACAATGTGCTGGAAAACGTAAAACACAATGATGAAACATATAACACAATGATGAAAAATATTTGACACAAAGAACTTGTATTACACAATGACCTGACTAATTACATAATGAACTTGTATTACACAATGACTTGACTAATTACACAATGAACTTGTATTACATAATGAACTTGTATTACACAATGACCAGACGTGGTATTACACAATGAACTTGTATTACACAATGAACTTGTATTACACGATAAACTTGTATTATACAATGACCTGACTAACTACATAATGAGTTGGAAAACGTAAAACACAATGATAAATACATATAACACAATGAACTTGTATTACACATTGAACTTGTATAACATAATGAACTTGTATTACACAATGAACTTGTATTACATAATGACTTGACTAATTACACAATGACCAGACGTGGTATTACACAATGACCAGATGTGGTATTACACAATGAACTTGTATTACACAATGACCTGACTAACTACACAATGAGCTGGAAAACGTAAAACACAATGATAAATACATATAACACATTGAACTTGTATTACACATTGAACTTGTATAACACAATGAACTTGTATTACACAATGAACTTGTATTACACAATGACTTGACTAATAACACAATGAACTTGTATTACACAATGACCAGACGTGGTATTACACAATGAACTTGTATTATACAATGAACTTGTATTACACAATGAACTTGTATTACACGATGAACTTGTAATACACAATGACCTGACTAACCACACAATGAGCTGGAAAACGTAAAACACAATGATATATACATATAACTCAATGAACTTCTATTACACATTGAACTTGTATAACACAATGAACTTGTATTACACAATAAACTTGTATTACACAGTGACCTGACTAATTACACAATGACCTGACTAATTACACTATGAACTTGTATTACACAATGACCAGACGTGGTATTACACAATGAACTTGTATTACACAATGAACTTGTATTACACGACGAACTTGTATTACACAATGACCTGACTAACTACACAATGAGCTGAAAAACGTAAAACACAATGATAAATACATGTAACACAATGAACTTGTATTACACAATGACCAGACGTGGTATTACACAATGAACTTGTATTACACAATGAACTTGTATTACACATTGAACTTGTATTACACATTGAACTTGTATTACATAATAAACTTGTATTACACAATGATCTGACTAATTACACAATGAGCTGAAAAACGTAAAAAAAAATTCGTTTTTGTTTATAATGACACTATACTCATTTTAAAGATAAAAAACGCTCGTTTTTATGGTGTAATTTTTTTGAAAAAATAATGTCGTATGTAAAAGTTATGAATGTTTAAAAATAAGGGGGGAACTTGATAAAAAGTCAACAAAAGTGGCCAAGACTAACATACCCCTCCAACAACTTTTTCTCCTACAATTTAATCTCAACCATTAAATCTTTTCTACAATTTAATCTAATGGTCATAAATCCTTCTCACCCTTCTTACAATTAAAATACTTTTTACCTGAACCTAATCCTAAGGGTGTAATCTTATTCTTATAGGATTACTAAAACGGTTTATTTAATATGGTCAAATGTATACATATAATTACATATTTATGAATAATTACATGTATATATATATATATATATATATATATATATATATAAGGAATTTGTAATGTATGTTTAAACTTAAAGATTTTATATTAAATATTCTCTGTTATAAAACCAAAAGTTACATGATTCATTTATTTAGTAAAACCCAACATATATATACATATATATATGTACACAAATATTAGTGATAAAGAAAGTAAAAAAAAATAAAAAAATATGATTGCTTGGTTAAATCTCACATATATATATTTTTACCATAATAAAGTGTATATATCTCTATAAACATGAATAAATATGTCACGTATAATAGTGAGACACTATGTAAAAGCAAGGTTGAAAATTTGGATTAATACTCGTTAAAATAATAATTGGTGTGACATAAGCAGTGTTTGAATGTAGTGCTAGTATTGTATAGAATAAATTGAAAATAATAAATAACAAAAAGAAAAAAAATATTGCTAGAAAATCATGGAGGTTACACCCACTTTCAAAACTCGTTCCAGGTGATCCCTAAGACGGTTCCAACGATTCCGGTCCAACTCCCGCTCCTCGTAGTGCCCGAACTAAGAAGAAAAGCTCGTAAGAAGTGATGTTACGCTAGAGAAATCAAGTTTAGAAGCTAGACTATATTCCACTAAACAAGGTGAATACTTTATCTCTCTGAAAACTTGGGTTAAACATTTTATTTACGAAAATGGCCAAATAAAGGTTAAAGGAATAATGCTCAACGTTCACCTACGTGTAAGCATTCGGGCCATAAGTATACGTAAAACTTGCAAGGGATACACGGGTCACGGGTGAAAGTCTCGGATCGCGGCTGGTACTTCCCTTTTTAACAAATGAGGAGACATGAGTCCCCGTTGTTATAAAGACATACTACAAGTGTATACAGTGGTGCAATAGTCAGGACATGAGGGCCTGCTAAATGTGTAGATTGAACATAAAGTTGTGATTATCGAATTAATACTTGTTTGTGCCAAATGCTTTTTAGTGTCAAGATAATTGTATTCGCCGGCGTTCGCGCTGACGTTTCATTTTCAAAAATGTTTTCAGGAAATCAATAAAATATGATGGAAAAAGGGCGGGCATATATGAGATCTGACCCATGACATGAAAGGATGAAATGCACGTAGGATTCTCAGGCCTCGTGTAAAGAGAAATCCTAAAAAGATGAAAAGGAGATAGGACCAGGGAATTGATCAACCCTGGGTTGTACTATTTCCAGTGGCTTATATGTATTTGATTTCAGACTCTGTTTTGTAATCAAATGAAAGGGTATTTAAATCCCTATGTTTATGAAAGTAAATACAAGACTATTGTTTTTCAACTGAGTTTTGATATTTACAATTACAAACCCTTGAGGTTGAAAGAATGAAGAAACGATCCTTTTTGAAAAGACTTCCGCTGTATTTTACAAGAACTCTGAAATCAAATCAGGTGATACCAATCGATTGTCGCACACGTCCAGAAGGTGCCTGAGGCGGGGTGTGACAAGGTTGGTATCAGAGCCACAGGTTTTAGCGAATTTGATATTTGAAAGTAGTATCTAGGCTTCAACCATTAATGCTTTTAAGATAAGAAAACAAGGTAACCTTCTGACCGGTATGTAGTTATCTGACGAATGGAATATTCTGTCTAAGGAAAGAGCGGTGTATAAATCTCTCCTAGACCCGTCGCTTTTACCTGGGAACATCTCTGTTGGAGGTACTTCTCTGTAAAAATAACCATCCTTGTAGAACTTTAGTTACAATAAAGATATTGGCCTTAAGTCTTAACTAAATTAAGGAAGATAAGTACTAATGTATTAAGATTGCAGATGTCTGGAGAAAATTCCGTTCCTGTTTATTATGATCCCAATCGTCCGATTAAACAAGAATCCCCGGAATACCATCCACTAGGTTCACAAATGAATCCTATATCGTCACCCTAATATAACAACGATCCATTCGCCATACTTCCTGACCATAACTCTCCCGAATATAATCCTCAGTCTTATGATTCTTCTAGCCAATGGATGGATGTTGGATCCGATTTCAGCAATTGGAATACTTATGCCCCACCCCTGCAAGGAAATGAGGCACAATCAAGTCAAGTCCAAGCAGGCTTATCAACAGAAGAAGATCCATTTGAAGAATCTCATCTCTATGAACCTGCTTCTGAAAACCCTGATGACTATCCATTCAATAATCCTATTTCAAATAGTTCTGATCATCAATCTTACAATTCTTAATCTCCTGTCCTGTATGATCCCTATATGTTTCCTGAACCAGTTTACCATGGTCCTTTCGAAACTTATTTCCAAGCTCCTCTGGGATACCAAAATTCTTATAACGATATTATGGTTGGACTTCGTGAACCTCCTCCAAAATACAGTTATGAGCATAGTATGCCTTCTTCCCC
This sequence comes from Smallanthus sonchifolius, assembly GCA_023525975.1. Classification (NCBI taxonomy): domain Eukaryota; kingdom Viridiplantae; phylum Streptophyta; class Magnoliopsida; order Asterales; family Asteraceae; genus Smallanthus; species Smallanthus sonchifolius. The sequence goes on along the minus strand of CM042037.1, from coordinate 63,232,515 downwards.
TATCGAATGTTTAGATCGTTTGTTGCGCCAAACAGACGAAATAACAAGGGAGAAGATAATGGACAAGGCAAGGACAAAATTTTATAGAAAACAGGTCTATGAATATGAAGAAAGCCTAATGACCCTTGGAGAAGAACTAATGAAAGATTAAAATTCTATATTGTATTTTATTTCCTTGTAATATATTTTATAATAAATCTTGTTTTGTTTACTTTACAGAATGGTTGGAAAGGGCAAATGTTCTAGTTTTCTTCGTAAATACGCTCCAGCTAATTGTTTCGAACATAAAACGAATGAAACTACAATAAAAAGTAATGAGGAAACTAAAAGTTCAACTTTCAGAAGTCTTGAAGAAATAGTAAACCCAAATGTTCCCTATAATTCTTTTGTAAGTTTTTATTCTGCTCCTACCCCTGAAAGTTACAACGTCACTCCAATGTATTCACAAAATTTTCATGAGGGATACGCTGAAATGCCTTATGAAAACAGATGTGATCCTGAAGAAGAAGAGCGTACTGACTCTAATATACCTTACGTTCCGTACTATGAGACGATTTCTATCCCTGCTCCTCATATAAATGAGAAGGCATCGGGAAATGAGAGGGAACAAATGTTGCTTAACCGAATAGCTCAATTGGAACGAGAAAAAGCTGAAATTGAAACTCGGAATGCTTTGTTAGTTCAAGCTCTTGAAAAAAAGAATTTTAGAAATTTCTAGAAACAATAATCCTTATATGTACTCTTTTCTTGTATACATATTTCATCAATAAAAAGTTTTGTTTTTGATTCCCATCTTAATTCTGTTATAGCATGTCTAAACAAATCGGACCTTCTTACAATACGAGAGAAAAGAGGAAACAAACAGTGATTGAAAATGCTGCTGAAATTCCCGATTCTCGTAAAGAACTACAAAAATTAATTGCAGAAGGAATCAAGGATTCCCTCCCAATGATTTTTTCTGAAATAGAAAGGAGACAAGCAGATAAGTTATCTGCACAACCCTCAATTCTAAATTCTGTCCATTCTCAACCATTAACCCAACATACCCGAACCATAACTCAATCCAAGCCCATTACTTTCAAACCAGAGGGTTCTGCCACTCATCTAACCAGGAAAACTGAAAAGAAGAAATATCACCATAATTCATCCGAAGATGAAGGGATGGGTAATAATTACGGCCATATAGAAAAGAAAAGGAAGGTGGTTGGCTGTACCTAGAAGATGTTTCAAGACTGCAAACCATATAACTTCTCTGGGAGAGAAGGAGGAATTGCCACATTGAGGTGGATAGAGAAAACCGAATCTGTGCTGGCTATCAGCAAATGTGTTGAGGAAGAAAAAGTTTTATATGCCTCCAATCTATTTAAAGATCAAGCTTTAGAATGGTGGAACAACATTGTTGCTGCCAAAGGAAGAGAAGCAGCCTATGCAATAGGCTGGAGTGCTTTTAAAGCAAGAATTGAAAAGAAGTATGTTCCCCAAAATGAAAGAGAACAGATTGAAGGGAAATTTCTAAATATAAAGATGATTGGAACCAATCATCAGGAATATTCGACTAAACTCCTTGAGTATGTGCGAATAGTTCCTCATCTAGCAACCCCTGCATCTAATCTAATAAAAAGATATATTTGGGGTTTGATCAATGAAATTCGCGACATGGTCAAGGTCGCAAATTGTGAAAATCTTGATGATGCTTTGGATTTAGGAGCATCATTAACCAGTAGCCTAATTAGAAACCAGGAGGAAGGGAAGAAGAAGAAGGAATCAGGGCAAGGCCCTAGTGGATTCAGGAAATCAGCATTTACTCCCCGAAATAACAACTCTTCTATCTCTGAATGTCTAAGGTGCAAGAAGAGAAACTTAGGGCAATGTCGATCTGGACCTTATTGTAGTTTCTGCAAGACGCCTGGACACAAAACTGAAGATTGTTATAGGAAAAGGCCGATTACTTGCTTTGAGTGTGGCGAAGCCGGCCACATCAAAACCAATTGTCCCAATCTAAAGAAACCTTATGGGACAGGTCCCAAACCTGTAGATGGAGTGAAAAAGAATGCACGAGCATTCGTTCTCAACACTCATGAAGCAGCAGGTATGCCCGATGTCATTACGGGTACATTTCTTGTTAATAATATTTATGCTCGAGTTTTATTTGACTCTGGTGCAAACCAAAGTTTTATAGATCATGGATTATGTAGACATTTAAATAAAACTCTAGCTAAATTAGACAAGAAATATGTGGTAGAAACTGCCAATGGTGACCTCGTCCAAATCTCTGAAATTTTGAACGATTGCCATATCACACTCTCGTGACATGTTATACCTGCAAGATTATTGCCAATGACTTTGGCAGGTTTTGACATAGTTCTAGGAATGGATTGGTTCGCCTCTAACCAAGCCCGTATCCTATGTGATAAAAAGGCAATAGAACTTCGCTCGCCGAAAGGCAACATCTTTACGATCAATGGCGATAAATTATCCAACTCTGTTGGAATAATTTCCATGTTAAAAGCCACCAAATACTTAAGCAAAGGATGCTTAGAATACCTTGTAACTGTAACCACTGACACTAAAAAGAAGATTGAAAATGTGCCGGTTGTGGCTAAATTCCCCGATGTTTTTCCTGACGAACTACCTCGAATTCCACCTGAAAGAGAAATGGAGTTCAAAATTAATCTAGTACCCGGTATGACATCAATTGCCAAAGCCCCGTACAGATTAGTTCCAACTGAGATGGCAGAATTGAAGAAACAGTTGGATGAATTACTCGAAAAAGGATTCGTAAGACCAAGCTCATTGCCTTGGGGAGCTCCAGTCTTATTTGTCATAAAGAAAGACGGTTCGATGAGTATGCGTATCGATTACCGTGAACTAAATAAAGTTACGATAAAGAACCGTTATCCACTCCCTAGAATCGGCGATCTTTTCGATCAACTCCAAGGAGCCCGTTGTTTTTCCAAAATCGATCTTCGTTCTGGCTATCACCAATTGAAAGTCCAGTAAGAAGATATTTCTAAAACTGCTTTCAGAACTCGATATGGTCATTATGAGTTCACGGTAATGCCATTTGGACTTACTAATGCACCCGCAACATTCATGGACATGATGAATCGAGTCTGTAAACTTTACTTGGATAAATTTGTTATCGTATTCATTGACGATATCCTCATTTATTCCAAAAGTAAAGAAGATCACGCCAATCATTTGAAAATTTTGCTTGAACTCCTAAGAAACGAAAAGCTATATGCTAAGTTCTCAAAATGTGAATTCTGGTTGTCAGAAGTTCAATTCCTTGGGCGTGTCATTAACGTTGATGGCATCCAAGTTGATCCTGTTAAAATTGAAGCAATATCCAAATGGGAAATCCCGAAATCACCAACTGAAATTCAAAGTTTCCTCGGTTTAGCTCGTTATTATCGGAGATTTATCCAAGATTTTTCTCGAATTGCTGTTCCATTAACTTCTCTGACTCGCAAATCAGTTAAGTATGAATGAGGACCTAAGCAATCTCAAGCTTTCAAAACTATGAAACAGAAACTGAATCAAGCACCCATACTGGCTTTGCAAGATGGAAACGAAGGTTTTTCAGTATACTGTGATGCTTCATACACTGGCTTTGGTTGTGTGTTAATGCAAGGAAGCCGAGTCATTGCTTATGCTTCTCGTCAATTGAAAACTCATGAAAAGAATTATACGACTCATGATCTAGAATTAGGCGCCATAATTTTCGCTTTGAAATTATGGATGCACTATCTTTATGGAATCAAATTTACCATATTCACTGATCACAAAAGCTTGAAGTATATATTCAGTCAGAAAGAACTGAATATGAGGCAAAGACGTTGGATGGAAATCCTAAATGATTATGATTGTGAAATCTATTATCATGAAGGAAAAGCCAATGTTGTAGCCGATGCCTTGAGTAGAAAGGAACATGAGAAACCTAAACAAGTTCGTGCTTTAAGACTCGATCTTCAAATCGATCTTATTACTCGTAATAAGGAAACTCAACAGATGGCTTTAAAAGAACCCAACCTAGAGAAAGAAGGTTTGGGAGGTATGATCGAACAACTGGTCAAAGATGATGATGGAATTCTTAGAATAAATAAGAGAATCTGGATTCCTATCTATGGAAATGTACGTGCAGAGATTCTTGAAGAAGCTCATAAATCTAAATACACCATGCATCGCAGAAGCGATAAGATGTATAAAAACTTAAAAGCCAATTATTGATGGATAGGGATGAAAAAGCATATCGCTATCTATGTTGTAAAGTGCTTAACTTGTTCTCAAGTTAAAGCTGAATACCAAAAGCAGTTTGGCTTGTTACAGCAACTTGAAATTCATGTCTGGAAATGGGAAATGATAACCATGGATTTCATCACGAAACTTCCCCAAACAAGTCGTGGGAATGATACCACCTGGGTTATCATTGACAGGCTTACTAAGTCTGCTCATTTTCTTCCCATGAAAGAGACATTCAATATGGATTATTGGCGCAACTATACGTTAATGAAATTATAACATTACACGGTGTGCCACTATCTATCGTGTCAGATATAGATAGTAGATTTACTTCTCGATTCTGGCAAAGTTTTCAAAAAGCCCTGGATACAAAATTGAATCTTAGCACTGCCTATCATCCTCAAACGGACGGGCAGAGCGAAAGAACAATTCAAACTCTTGAAGATATGTTAAGGGCTTGTGTTATTGATCTTGGAGAAAGTTGGGATGACCACTTACCTCTAATGGAATTCTCCTATAATAATAGCTATCATACGAGTATAAGGCCGCTCCTTTTGAATCCTTATACGGTCGTAAATGTTGAACTCCAATCCGTTGGTCTGATATAGGAGAAAATCAGTTATCCGGACCTGAAATAGTCCTAGAGACAACTGAGAAAGTTATTCAAATAAGAGATAGATTAAAAGCAGCTCATGATCGTCAAAAGAGTTATGTTGATAAGATACGAAAGCCGTTGGAATTCAACGTCGGTGATAACGTTATGTTGAAAGTTTCACCATGGAAAGGCGTTGTAAGATTCGGAAAGAAAGAGAAATTAAGTCCTAGATTCATAGGACCATTCAAAATCCTGAAAATAGTTGGGCCTGTGGCCTATCAACTCGAACTACCAGAAGAAATGAATGGAGTACACGACGTATTACACGTATCAAATCTTCGCAAATGTCAGGCAGATAAATCTATGGTAATACCCCTACACGGTGTAGAGGTAGATGAAAAGTTGAAATTTATGGAACAACCTCTGCAAATCGAGGACATGCAAGAAAAGAGATTGAAAAGAAAGAAATTGATGATTGTGAAAGTAAAATGGAACTCGAGACGTGGACCTGAGTACACGTGGGAACTGGAGTCAGAAATAAAAAAGAAATATCCTCAATTGTTCGAATAATCTCGAGGACGAGATCAAAACAAGGTGGGGAGGATGTAACACTTGCCACAAAAATGTCCGAGAAATGCCAAGGTTAGAACCTTAAGAGCTTGTTGTATCTAAAGTACATAAATCTAGGGTTGAAAATAAAAAAAAATTGTGAAAATAGCTAGATATCATATCAGTCCGCAGTGAACAAGGATGTTGATATCGGACCGAAGCGAAGCCCAGTCAGATATCGGACTGATATCCATTCTTATAACGGTCCGCAATGGAAGGATAGGTCGATTATCGGACCGACATCAATCCATAACGATCCGTAAACCTCCTCTCAGCCGTAATTTGTGGTGCTGACACGTGTCCAATGGCTCATCCCTAATGATGGGACGTGAGTCTAGATGTCGGACCGACATAGTCCACATAACGGTCCGACATGCACCAAAAAGATGTGCGGTCCAATCAAGAGTTGACGTTTAGGGCTGACGTGGGCATACTGGACCTCGGACCGACGTCCCTTTGATAACGGTCCGACATGGACCCAGAAATCAGCCTATAAATAGTTGGACGATCTCAATCGATTTCTTCATCCCAAACACGATTCCCACTTTCAAAACTCGTTCCAGGTGATCCCTAAGACGGTTCCAACGATTCCGGTCCAACTCCCGCTCCTCGTAGTGCCCGGACTAAGAAGAAAAGCTAGTAAGAAGTGTTGTTACGCTAGAGAAATCAAGTTTAGAAGCTAGACTATAAGCTTTCAACTCTAGAGGCTCATTCCACTAAACAAGGTGAATACTTTATCTCTCTGAAAACTTGGGTTAAACATTTTATTTACGAAAATGGCCAAATAAAAAGGAATAATGCTCAACATTCACCTACGTGTAAGCATTCGGGCCATAAGTATACGTAAAACTTGCAAGGGATACACGGGTGAAAGTCTCGGATCGCGGCTGGTACTTCCCTTTTTAACAAATGAGGAGACATGAGTCCCCGTTGTTATAAAGACATACTACAAGTGTATACAGTGGTGCAATAGTCAGGACATGAGGGCCTGCTAAATGTGTAGATTGAACATAAAGTTGTGATTATCGAATTAATACTTGTTTGTGCCAAATGCTTTTTAGTGTCAAGATAATTGTATTCGCCGGCGTTCGCGCTGACGTTTCAATTTCAAAAATGTTTTCAGGAAATCAATAAAATATGATGGAAAAAGGGCGGGCATATATGAGATCTGACCCATGACATGAAAGGATGAAATGCACGTAGGATTCTCAGGCCTCGTGTAAAGAGAAATCCTAAAAAGATGAAAAGGAGATAGGACCAGGGAATTGATCAACCCTAGGTTGTACTATTTCCAGTGGCTTATATGTATTTGATTTCAGACTCTGTTTTGTAATCAAATGAAAGGGTATTTAAATCCCTATGTTTATGAAAGTAAATACAAGACTATTGTTTTTCAACTGAGTTTTGATATTTACAATTACAAACCCTTGAGGTTGAAAGAATGAAGAAACGATCCTTTTTGAAAAGACTTCCGCTGTATTTTACAAGAACTCTGAAATCAAATCAGGTGATGCCAATCGATTGTCGCACACGTCCAAGGGGTGCCTGAGGCGGGGTGTGACATTATGCATTGGGTAATATCTAAGTATGGGCTGATATGGATATGGGCTTAAAGCTGGAGAAGCTAGAAGAGCATATTTGGGCTTAAAGCTTGAGTTTATATGCGCAGATCTTTCTTGGTTATGGACGGTCCAGATGAAGAGTTGGATACTATATAAAGAAGAGAAAGAGAGAGTAGGGTTGAATAGGAGCTCATTCTTTCTGTATGCTATCTCTCACGTGTCTTCGTTTCTTTCTCTGTGATTAGGGTTTACACCTCATTGGTTTTCTCTTTGTTCTTGAGTCGTTGGAGTCTATTATCTCACAGATCATCAAGTTGATGATATGGTCTTGTGTATTCTTTCTATTTTCATAGTCATATTGAACTATTTGAGATTGTATCGTTCTTTTAGTCTTTGTTAGGGTTGATTATCAGTTTGTATTGTGATATTTGGTTGAAATAAGAATAGATCCATGTTTTCTGACAGAGGTCGAGGTCATTATTTAGGGGGTGTGTGGGATTACTTTTGGAGAAGTCATTTTCAAAAGTAAGGAGCTCCTTACTTTTGGATTTTAACTTATCATCTCGCATTTTACACCTCCTTTTGGATTACCCAAACAACCTTTTAACTTATTAACTTTTTAGAAAAGTTAATAAGAAGGTTCCAAAAGTAATCTCAAACATGCCCTTAAAGGGAGGAAGCCATGGGTTGTTCCTCGTAATCACGCGTAGAGCACATGAGATATTTTTTTAGGAAAGTAATGTACCCAACTGGTTTGTAGGGCTCTCGTTTTTAAATATGAGGTACTACTTTTAACTTTCATATTTCTTTCTATCACTCACAAAAAATATAAAATAATAGATATGAGGATGAATTATGAGTTTTTAAATATGAGGTACTACTTTACTTTCCCCTAAAAATATGAGAATAAGGTTGAGGAAAGAGTTGGAGTGATTTTTTAGGTGATTTTTTTAAAATTTGAGTATGGGGTTGGAGATTGGATTGGACTGAGACTCCTCTAATGCTGTGTTCCTGAGTCTCATTTAAGGAGGGAAAAGAAAGGAAGAAGAAGGAAACTCTTGTTCCAGAGTTTTTTTTAAGGGGGGAAAAGAAAGAAAATTGGAGGAAGAGTATTCCAGAGTTTTTTTTTAAGAAGGGAAATGGAGAGAAATGAAGGGAAAACAAGACTTATCTCCAACCTCCCAAATTAGAGAGATTTGGAGAGAAAGGAAAAGTAGGGGAAAAAATCATTTTTTTATTTTCTTCTCTTCATTTTAGTAAACTCGGAAACACAGCGTAAGTGCGACATCTTCATAAAGCATTTATATTTTTTTTTCCTTTTCAATTTGCATTTAACATTTAATCTTCATAAAACATTTATATTTTTTTTCCTTTTCAATTTGCATTTAACATTTAACTTAGTTTTTCTTTAATAACATTAACTATATAATATATTTTAAAAATCCAAATACATTATTTTATTTTATTTTCTTCTCTACGTTATGATATAATTCTTTCAAAAACCAAGTCGTATTCAAAATAACGTATTTTTTATAAAACTTTCATGTTTGAATTCAATTGAATTCCAACGACACACAATAATCTGAAAGTAGTTTATAAAACTAATTATTTAAAACACATATATAGTTGCTTTAAAAAGCAATCCAAAACATCGTCATAGTGTTATGTATAGTCATTAGCGTATAGTTGGATCAGTCTCTCAATTACCCAAGCTTATAAAGAAACTTTATTTTGAAATGTATAGTCATTAGCGTATAGTTGGATCAGTCTCTCAATTACCCAAGCTTATAAAGAAACTTTATTTTGAAATGAATTGAACGAATTTTAGTATTTCACATTCATATCTTAACTAAGCAGATTTGAGAAATTTTCATTTTTTACTGACGTCAGTCTCCAGGTGATGAAGTACGACTATATCTGAACTCAAAAGAATATGTCTATGTTTAGTTGTCGATGGTCTTATTGTTTCTTAAACAATGTTTAACGTATGACTATGTTTCCTTCGATATTTCATAAGATTTATCATTCCATTTGCCATGGTGTCACATTTTATAAAAGAAAAAAAATCAAAACTTAAATGCAAAGTGAACAACACTTGGATTATCAAAAGTTTGAATACAATGTATTTTTCCTTTATAACACTCCTCATCTTGTCGACTCTTACATTATTTACTATCTCATTCTCGTATGGTGTCCCCCTAACATCCTAAATGATACATACACGTCGAAGCTAACTCGACACAACCCACGTGAGCAACATTTTTGCACCGTTTGTTGGTGTAAGTCAAATTCACTGTTTCGCCTTCTTTATAGGAATGCTTGATTTGCATTCTCTATCTCTCCATGTCTAGAATCTCGAATCTGATTCATGTATCATTCTCTTATTTCATTTTCAAGAAGAATGCATGACTGAACAGACAACTAGTTGAGCCCAATGTCTTAACTTTGTCTTAACTTGTTGAGGATTCTCTCCTGTAAAGTTACCATAGATAACACATTAGTCATGTTTAGTACGAACAAAAACTGGTGGGGTGGGCCCGGCCCGGCCCATGTTGACCGGACCAAGAAACATTTTTTTCTGTTTCTTATGATTACAAAAATAATTTGGTAACATTAATAACATAATTCACGAGTAAAATAACCTATGACATGTATTAAAAATAGACTTTTGAATATCGATACTATTTTTTATGATTTGAGATAAAACATAATCATGAAATAAACTCAACAAGAAAATTGTTTATGATTGCCAATTAATAGCTCTACAAACACTAAAAGAAAGAGAGTATCACTGACGGGTCTTTACCGACGGAGAAAACAGTCGGTGATTACCAACGGAATTTCGATGGAAATCGATTTAAAAAAGAAACAAAAAGTAAATTAATAAAATCAGTCGGTAATTACTAGGGAACTTCTGCCAATGGTTAAACCGACGGTTACCAATAGATTTACCGACGGAACTGTTTGGAGAGAACTGTACACTTTTGCAACTATCATATTGGACGACCTAACAGACTAGTCACAAAAGGAATTACCCATGGTCGTTTCTCTTACGGTGATTACCAACATAACCGACGGATCATCGACAGAGTTGTCGGTCGGTGATACTCCTTATTTCAGTAGCAAGATTATGGTATTCGACAAACCTGGGCCACAAATCTTCCATGGATCCTCGTTACTAACTAGTGACGAACTTTCTTCACCTAATGATTTTGATGACAATGAACCAAACCCTGCAAAATTTGATCTTGATGAACTCGTGCTACGCGGGCTCCCCGTAGGGCTCGCAAGTCTATTCACCGCGAAATAAAGATCAAGGGCAGGGAAGGTGTTGGCTAGACTTTGACCACCTTGTTCTTCATTAAACACAAACCCAAGCTCAATGCAACCTTTGAGCTCATTGAGGTCCTCATCAGACAACTCATTAGGGTTTTCAATGGTGAGTTCCCTCTTTAGCTCTTGCATGCGCATTTGATGTCGTTTCTTTTCCCATGCTAAGTCGCGTTGGGTCTCTAACATGGATAGTTGTTGCGAAAGGATCTTTTTCGAGATCCTCCAAAACGGGGGCGCGATATCTATGAGTTGAAGCTCATCAATCTCATAATCATAAGGTGATGTTGTTGATGATGAAGTCATGGTTTCTTCGGTTGTAAAGCTACACATGTTTAATAACAATGTGTGCAATATCTAACGTGGATATAGAGATGTGAATGTATTAGGAATCTCGATTAAACAGACGGTGTGTATGGCGGTGTTGGGGCGGCCGGCGGGTGGAGCAAGGGTTCGGCCACCACAACCAACAGTGAAGAATTATAGGGGGATGAAAGATTATGAATGAAATCAAAGGAGGAAGAATAGTGAATGAGGTCTTTTTAGACCTCTTTGTTCTTTCTATTATTGGAAGGGAGAGAGAAATATACGTATTGAAAGTAATGGACAATAATCTCTTGAGGTTGAGGTTGAGGTTAGGAGAGCATATAGGAGATGTTTGCAGCATTTGAAAATATTAGGCCTCGTAATCATGACCTACTGATAAAAAGATGGGTTAAAATGAGTAAAAAATAATTACATTTGGATTAATATGGATCTACTAAAATTAATCAATGGGTCAGAATGGGCCGACTCAAATTAAACAACGGTCCAGGATGGGTTGATCTTAAAACACTTGATAACTTAAAATGGGTCGAAATGGACGAGCAACACCGACGGACGTTTGTTTGTCGCCAACGCCTATCGGTCGTCTCCTCCACCACCTAACGTTGGCCGCCGCCCCGTTGCCACCACTGAGGCAACCACCACCGGCTCTGCCACCACCTACACAACCACCACAGCAACGTCACCACCACCACCACCACCACCCCATCCACCGTTGTCGCTGATGTAACCATCACCACCGGCACCAATGCTTCGATCTCCACCATTGGTGCCGGCGAGAAGCTGAGCAAACGACCAGAAATCGACGTCGGAGTGATGATCGGAATTGAAATTCAAAACCATGGTCATCGGTCCCGGGCTGAACCCCGGTCCCGGTCCAGGTCCGCCCGGTGAATAGGTTTTCGAAAGACGATTGCTACAATAAAAATTCTCAATCATACCTGATAAAAGTGGTAGGATTGGATGGGTTCGGGAATCTGGTCAGAACGGTTGGGTCAAAATTCACAATTTTTACTTGTTGAAAGGGGTTGGGTTGCCGCAAACCACTGTTACTTTTTATAAATAGTTAATATGTTAAAAAAACCACACACACAATCTCAACTATCTAGAACGGGTTCACATACCTGCACCCACTACCTGAATGTCATGTGACGGTGTTGCCACGATACCCGCTATACCCGAATCCACTACCCACACGGGAATTTTTTTTATAATGGGGTTTGTTTTGATCTAGACTTACACATGAGGGCTCGTTTTGGACTAGTTTGCACAAGGGGGCTCATCGCCATTACCAATGGCGACTTTCTTCTTAATCTCTAGGCGTGTCAGATGTAATATAGGAGATTTCAGAAAACCCAGAAAGTTGCCATTGCCAATGGCTACTTTCCCATTAAGTTGCAATTGCTAATGGCGACTTCCTATCCCCCACGCGCACCTCCATCTCGCCATAGGTGGTGACGAGTTTGAGAAGAAAATTGCCATTGCTAATGGCGATTTTCTATAAGATAAGAAAGTTGCCATTGCTAATGGCGATTTTCTCTAAAGAAAGTTGCCACCACCAATGACAATTTTATGTGTATTGTCATTTCATCTCAACCTACTTTAAATCAATTTGTCTTTTACTTATACAATTCAAACGAAATTTAATCAACTTCAGGAATCTCTGGCAAAATAAAAATGCATGAACTTTTAAAAAAATTAAAGTGATAGTGTATTTTGGTCATGATAGTGTGTATTGTCATTTCATCTTAGTCCACTTTTAAAAAATTAAAGTGATATTGTATTTTGAACAGACGTCTTCATAAATTAAATATATTTAATTAATTAAAATTATTTATTTTTTACATTTAATTAAATTAAATAAAATAAAGATGATATGAATGGGGGTGTGTGTGTGTATATATATATATATATGATGTATGATGTTTCATCCAATTTTTCATCCAACAAATCTTGAATATGTTTCGTCCAATTTTTCTTCAGTTATATTGGTTGGGGGGGGGGGGGGAGTTTCATACCAAAATGGTGTTGTTTTATCTGATAATAATACTAGAAGCACTATAATTATTCTTCAACAACAAATTTTTTACCAAGAATTTGTTGATTTAGTTTATCTTCATCTTCAAGTCGACAAAGAATTTTATAATATGAGGATTCAGTTGTATTACACTTTTCAAGGGTTTTCAAATATATCTGAAATCTTCAACGACCAAAGTCTGCAAGTTTTGTATTATTTAGCAGCAAATGAAGTAAATTTTCGACCTAATGTTCATGTTAGTATTTTGCCAATTCAGTCTATCCATCAATCTAGTTGTATGGATCTCCTACGTGGGTTTTCTGTTTAGATGCTTCCCAACAAACAATCTGTTCTTATGAGGCCAATCTGTCTCAATTTGAAGTCGGCCCGTCTAACAATAGCAACCATGATGACAGTGAAGACGAGGATGCTTCCCCTCCACAAAGCAGTGAAGAATATGAAGTTGCCCCGCAGAGTACTACAGATGATGAGGCTGATGACGATGACGCTGTCAATGACTGAAATTCTGTAGGAATATAAATATGTCAACAATTCATAATCAAACGAATTGGTGAACTATTCTCCGGATGTTGAAGTACTAACAGAATATGAAGCTACTGATTTTGATGACGATGACCACATGGACATATGGAATGAAGATTCAAAAGAAATTCGTCTTGGTATGTACTTTGCCAACAAAAATGAATTGGACCATGCGGTTCGGTTGTGGAATCTTGACCGAAATAGAGAGATGGTAATCACTGCAAGCAAGCGGAATAGATGGAGAGCAAAATGTTACACAACAAACCCCAAGTGCAACGTTAATCTCTTAAACGGTCCCCCATGTAAATGGTTTGTCTACGCCACGAAGAAAATCTCTAATCACATGTGGAGAACTGTTAGATGGGTGGATTCACACAATTGCTACGGTACAGTTGTTGGAAACAACAACAGAACTTTGAAATATAGAGATATCGCCCTACGTATCATCCATAATATCCGGGGAGATATTGCACATCCCGTTAATCAGATTCAAGCACATTTAAAAGACCAGCTAAATGTCGATGTTAGTTATAGCAAAGCATGGAGAGCACGGAGAGAATCCATTGAAAGGGTTTATGGTAGTTGGGTGAGTAACTTTCAGGAGTTACCTCAATACATTGCAGCATTAAAAGGGTCGAACGATAAAATGATAGTGGAATGGTTACATCTTCATCGTCACACTGTTACACATTTAAATATGTGTTTTGGCCTTTTGGGTCGTCAATTAAAACATTTCAACATTGTCAGCCGGTTTTATCTATAGACGGCACCCACTTGAAGGGATCATATCGGGGTTAAGATGCTTATTGCCGTCACAAAAAATGCAAACAATTACATAGTGCTGATAGCCTATGCAATTGTTGATGAAGCGACAGTGGAGAGCTGATCTTGGTTTTTTCAGCAGTTATGAACCCACATTATGATGCAACGGGGTAGGAAGTTGTGTGTTATCTCCGATTAAATAATATAAATGGTTTATGCATATGGTACAATTAAATAACATATTGAACTAATATAACTTAAACGTCAAAACTTGTAAATATGAAATATATGATACATATATAATTTAAATAATATAATAATACTTAAACTAATCCCGCTTTAATTACTTAAGATAATGTAATTTTAAATATAGTAAGTATAAAGATGAATACCGTGCACCGTATGGCCCGTCAAAATTGTATTATGTAGAAATTCTAGGAGTGAACCCCGATAATCTTTCCCAAACCCATATCATAAATAAAAACATCGGACCGACGATGTCGACAGTATCAATACTCGTTGACCTACATAGATTTCTATACAAACATGCCAACACAGCGATGCCCCAACTAAGTCCACCACATGAATTCAAATCTTCTATGTTATTTAAATATCTAATGTGAACCAAGTTGGTAGCAGTATCTGGAAATAAAGTTGCAGCTATCAAAAAAAATATTATCAGCCTAGCTCGTTGGGTGCATTGATGGTCGGTTGCATTGATAGGAAATGGTGACTTGATAAGTTGTAAAATAAACGACAACTTTGTTCTATTACCCGATATCGCAGTAGGGGTAGGGTGAAACCCGTTAAATACAAGAACTTATCTACCACTTCATCACCACGCAAATAATGATCAAAGCCAGAAACAACATTACCTTCAACTGGTAAACCTCATAAAACTTGAATATCTTGTAAAGTTATTGTGACTTCACCAATTGGTAGGTGAAAAGTGTGTGTTTCAGGACGCCACCTTTCAACGAGTGCCGATATGAGGGCATGGTCGAGCTTTCGATTCCCACAATTGATTACACTGCTAAACCCCGCTAAACTAATTTTTTCCATAACATTTGGGGGGATAGGATTACTTTTAATGTGTTTCCAAAAATTTGCGTCTCCAAGCCGTACTCGTAGGACACCATCATCGGAATCGATTTGCTGCTTGATGAAATAATAATCTGCTCTATGTTTACCGCCTAAAAACATAATCTCATCATTAATTGGACCCGACGTAAAACCAGAAGCCATTTTTTTTTTAATATAACAAAAGGAGACTTCAAATTTTTTTGACATATTTTTTTTAAGATGTGTATGGGCATAAAGACTTAACTCGCCTTTATAGATGGCGATTTACTTTTTTATTAAGTGGTTTAATTTCTTTATCTGCCACATTTAATTTCTTTACCTCCCACTACACATGTTTGCACAATAATTTCTTTAACTCTCATGTCTTTACGGGCCAACTTTAATTCACGGATATGAATAAGGCTGTTCAAAAACACTTCAATTCACACATGTCTGCCCAGATTCCTTGAGATGGACTTGACATATCAAAGAAAGTCGCCATAGGCTCCGGCGACTTTCTAAAATGTAAATCGCCATTGATACAGTGGTAGATGTCAAGGAAAAACGCCATAGGCTCTGGCGATTTGGACGGCGAATTGGAAGCGCGTGGGCGACGGGAAGATCGCCATTGCTAATGGCGACTTAAAGGGAAGGTCGCCATTGATAGTGGCGAGTTTCTGGAACTCCTGCAACGTCCTGACAGGCCTAGAGGATAATAAGAAAGTCGCCGGTGGTAATGACGATGAGCCCCTTTTACAAACTAGTCCCAAACAAGCCCTCATGTGCAAGTCTAGATCAAAACAAGTCCCGTTATAAAAAAAAATTCCCAGCACGGTGCCCCCTTGTGTTTTAAATAAGTCAACTATAGTGTTTGATAATTAACTAAATAAAAAAGGTACCATCTGTAATTATTCTCAACGTATTTTTTTTAAAGTATTTATTAATGGGTTTTTGTTTCCCATGGCACAATCTCCCCTTCCGTTATACGTGGGCTGTTAAACTCTTCTCTGATCTCTTATCTCCACATCGCATTCCGGATATCTGAAGCTCCATCACGGCTGATTTCTTCGATTCACAGGTTCGTCAATTGATTTAACATCTATACTTTGAAGTTTTTAATTTTCCTAGGTGCTAGGGTTTTTCTTCTTTTGATCAAGTTCCTTTTAGATCAGTTGATTCTATGTACCAATTGCTTTTGGACTTCGAAAATCGACTATGAGTGGATGATGTTTGTTTCATTCGTAGGCCTCTTGGTTGTACACTGTGGAGATTCATGTTACAATACTTGTTCCCTCAGTTTAGTGTGTAATCAATCATTTGTTCAATAAGATTAAGAAATCAAAAATTGATTAATTATGTTTGCTATTAGAAGATGTAATTTGAATTCAAACCAGAGCAATGCTTTTTTTATCTCAAAGGCGCTCGCCTTGGAGTCTTGGTTTAAAAAGCGAGAAGCGCACGAAAGAGACAGGGTCTAAAACCTAGGTGCTACGCACAGCTTTTCATACACGAGGTGCAATCTATTATATAAAATTTTAATATATTTCTCGTAGGTTTCTAGAATCATTTAGGACACAAATAAGCTTTGTATGTAGTTTAATATCTAAATAACCTATTTGTACAACCTAAAAGCCTGTTATACAATACCCTGAAGCACAAATTCAGCGCCCGTACAAAAAGCGCATCTCAGACTTGTGTCTTGTGCAGCCCTCGCCTTGCCTACAGAAAAGCGCCAGCCCTTGCGCCTAGGCGCGCCTCAGGCACGCTTTTTAAAACCCAGCTAGGCGTTCAGGCGAGGCCACACTGCTTTGCGTCCATCAAGGCGCTCAAGCAAGGATTCCAGCAAAACTGGTGAAACATCTAAAAATGGTCTGTTTATACTGTGCGCCTTGCTTAAAAAAGCCCTAACTTTTTAAGCGCCTTGCGCCTAGGCGATAGGCTCACCCTTTGCACCTTGAGTGCGCTATGGATCCAACTAAAATTGTAGAATTCTGCTTTAGAGTTGTCCATGATTGAGTTTGTGTCCAAGGTTAAAAACTTGGTTGCTTAGGTAAGATGGATTTTGATTAACTTTAAAATTTTACAAGAAGGTCAGCATACCATAACTTCTGAAATTGATGATATTGATTCTTTTAATTTTATGTTTAAGGTAGTACTGTAGCACACATAAGGTTTGCATACAACTGCATAACATGTTTAGTGTTTTGAGTATATTTAGCAAACTTGTAGTATAGAAGTCCCAACGTTATTATCGTATTTGTACGGTTATCGCGTAATATTATCATCAAGCATACCTATCGTTGTTATTTCCTTTTGTCTTGGATTGCAGGTATACAGGTGCAAGTGTCCTACAGGCTGATGTGGATCCGTGTATAAAATCCAAAACTTGAATCACGCTCTAGCTGAACTTTCTTGATGTATATTTATGTATAGATACAGCTGTTCAGCGTTAAATGAGACTAACCTCTTGAAGTCGGTTATCTCACTGACATGATAATTTTTTTTGAATTTAAGAAGTTTTCCATGGAGATATCATGGTGAGATCAGAATAGGGTAGGCTGTGTATACGAGCATCAGAATGAGTTCGGGATTCAAACAATTGTTATTGATTTTTTTTTCTTTTTACTAGTGCTATATAGTTCTGTTATAGCGGATTCAGAAAATAATAATACTTCACAGAGGTCAATTACCGCCCCATTGAAGGATACAGTGGTTAGTGTAATAGATGGCACCAATTTAGGTGAAATTTTTAACTCTGATGCCACTAGCTATGAACTTGGTGGAAAGAAGGGCTGGAACAGTAGGGTTTCAGTGACTACTGTGGTTTTGTTTACTTTGGCAATGGCTGCTGCTACTGGTTTAGGTGCTTTGCCATTCTTCTTTGTGGAACTTGATGCACAGTGGGCAGGGATATGCAATGGGATGGCTGCAGGAGTGATGTTGGCAGCAAGCTTTGATCTGATGCAGGAGGGGAGGGATCATGGTAGTGGCAATTTGGTTGTTTTTGGTATTTTGGCAGGTGGCGTTTTTATTTGGCTATGTAAGAAGGTATTTGCTAATCAGCTTATATACCTTTACCTACTTAACACACTTAATGAATGAGGGGAGGGATTTATGCAGAACACTATATATTGCGAGAACACGTAGAACAAAATAAAGCATTCATTTTTATAATCTTATAAGTTTTTAAGATATAAGAAAATGGTTGAAATCCAATTTTTGTTCATCTCTCCTAAAATTTCAAAAAAAATATGATTTTTTTTTGTTTATGTATAATAGGTAAATGGTTAAAAATTAGAAAAACATTTGAACAAATTAGTTTGATGGTTGTTTATGTACATAACATACACATTTGTATATAAGAGGTACAAAATTTTAAAACTAAAAACCATTAATAAAAAATTAAACAATTTAGGTTTCTTCTTTTTGTTCTCATAATAATTTAGTGATCTGTTATAAACCTCACCCTAATTAAATATGCATCTTCTTGTTCTTGTTGGTCTTTCATGTAAGGGGATAATTGCATTCAATTTGGTTTCTTTTGAACTTTTTAACATCAATTTGGTTTGTTTTGGCTTGCAAATGTTTTACCGGAGTATCGCGTTTGACATAGTTATTTATTTATTTGTTTGTTTGTGTTTTAGTTTCTTGAGCATTACGGTGAAGTCAGTATGTTGGACATTAAAGGAGCAGATGCAAATAAGGTTATTCTTGTAATTGGAATCATGACTCTTCATTCTTTTGGGGAAGGTTCTGGAGTCGTGGTGTCTT
The DNA here is from genome assembly GCA_023525975.1 of Smallanthus sonchifolius. Classification (NCBI taxonomy): domain Eukaryota; kingdom Viridiplantae; phylum Streptophyta; class Magnoliopsida; order Asterales; family Asteraceae; genus Smallanthus; species Smallanthus sonchifolius. The sequence continues at coordinate 63,213,698 of CM042037.1, read as the reverse complement.
TTGCTGGCTCAAAAGGTCTTTCTCAGGGTCTTTTGGTAACTTTAGCTATTGCCGTTCATAATATACCCGAAGGCTTAGCTGTTAGTATGGTTCTTGCATCAAGGGGAGTTTCTCCACAAAATGCCATGTTATGGAGTGTAATTACATCATTGCCCCAGGTATTCTTTTGGCACATGAAATTTGGTTTGTTTTTTAAGTGGTAAAAGACCATAACCATATTTATAGATTTTTCAAAGCATTAATTAAATTATATTTTGGCAGCCTATTGTAGCAGTACCTTCCTTCATATGTGTGGATGCCTTTAACAAACTGCTTCCATTCTGTACGGGCTTTGCAGCAGGGTGTATGATTTGGATGGTTGTTGCTGAGGTTCTTCCGGATGCCTTCAAGGTACCAAACTTTATGAGTGATCTTAAGTTTCTTCATAGTAGTCAAAGGCGCGCAGGCACGACGCAGCCAAACCGCCTTAAGTCCATCAAGGCGCTCAGGCGAGTATTCCGGCCAAATTCCAGCCATAACTCGTCTGAAACATCTAAAATGGGTCTAAAACCCCTAAAAATGGCATGTTTATACTGTGCGTCTTGCTTAAAAAAGCCCTTGCTTTTTAAGCGTCTTGCGACTAGGCAACATGCTCACCCTTTGCGCCTTTGACTAGTATGGTTGGCTTTATATTCTGGACTGTTGTAACGCTTTCTCATGGTTCTATAGGAAGCCTCTCCGTCTCATGTTGCATCCGCAGCTACACTTTCAGTCGCCTCTATGCCAGCTCTTGGTGCCATGTTCCAAAATTTCAGCCTCAATTACAAGCAAGTTACTTCTGGTGTATGTCAAAAATACGCGGTTTTGGGTCATAACACGCTATGTCTTCATTTCCTATTGCATTTTTTTTTACTATTTTCGTTGGATGTAGTTCAGAAGGTGCTTCGGGGTTCCTGGTGTCATTGCTTTTCGGTCTTGGCCCATTGCTGGGTGGCAACGTTCTCGTTGCCTTTGCACTCGCATTCCATCTTCAGCACGCTCTTCTCACCGGTGTAGCCTCTGGTATTGCATTGGTACTCGGTGCCTGGCGACCACTTCAGTTACTTTTCTTTTCCAAAATGTAATTTTTCACACTCACTCTAGCAACCGGCTCCACTTTCAAACACTTCTCAACTTCCACCGCCACTAAATTCGCCACCCAAAAGAAAACATCAGCAGACACCTTATCCAACACACCCGGTTTTCCAATCAGTGCACTCACCCTCCAGTCAATACTATCATGTCTAGCCATAGCTCTTCATGCTCTAGCCGAAGGGCTCGCTTTAGGAGTGGCTGCACCAAAATCCTACGGGTTCGGTCAACACATGGTTCTGCCAGTTTCTCTTCACGGACTCACTCGTGGAGCCGCTGTTGCAAGCTGCATTTTTGGAGCAACTGACAGTTGGCACAGGTCTTTAGCAGGATCCGGATTTATTGGGATTGTGGGCCCTGTTTCGGCTATTACCGCCATACTTGCTGGGATTGATTATAGTGGTTTGGATCATTTGATGGTTTTTGCTTGTGGCGGTTTGATCCCGTGTTTTTGGAGCATGCTTAGAAGGGCATTGCGGTTGGGTTTACGGAAAACCACGATGGGTGTCATTGCGGGTGTCGGGTTTGCCACCGTCTGCCTAATGTCGACAAAGTTGGTGTGTTTGCACACACCTTACTGCAACTCTGCACCAGAAGCAGTGAGATAATTGTGTTTTCTGGGGACTAGATTTGTTTTGGTATAATGTTCTAACACAAATTGTAGTTTTTATTTTTTTGAAAGAGGACGACGTGGGGAACAAGGTCTCCGAAACGGTTTTTTAGTTTTTGGTTTATATTTTGAGTTGTGATTTTTTTATTATTTTTTTTACCTTTAATAAATAGTTTTTTGGTTTTCTCATGAACAATGAGTTTTCTTATGATCATTCCCCTATAGGGAAATTATATATATATTTAAAGACCATGAGAGGAATAGTACCTTTAAACTTTTATTTGTTTTTTTTTTAATTTTTGTTTTCACCCCTCATATTATATATAATATACGTTTTTAACCCGTTTAATTTTCTAATAATTTCGTTTTTTTAATAACTATCGGTCATTAATTTATAATAAAAAACGAAATGCGCGACTTTCTTTAGTTTTTTTTGTCAACGTTCCGGTATAAATTTTATTGAAAACGTAGCTGTATTCAAAATCGATTACTTTTTTTTATAATATGCTATAGCAAATATGCGTTTCGATGTAAGTTTTATCCCCACAAATCAGCAGAACCGGTAACGATCAAACTCCCGTCGTGTAACACGGGTGAAAAAAACTAGTTTATATTAATTTAAAGAGCATAAAATTACTATTTTTTGGTTTAAACTGAAAAGGAAGCAACGTGTGTCGTTTAATTTTTTATTTTCATTTTTGCCATTTCATGTATATTGCCGTTAAAAAAAATGTATATTTAGCTTTTATTGTGGTAACCTTGTAAAATATTAATCAAGTTTTAAAAGTGTTTCAATTAAGTTAAAAAAACGTTCCAATTAAGTCATTCCGTTTTCATGTTTTACCCCTTACTTAAATTATAGGTTTTAACATGGTTTTTTAGCATGTTTTTTTTTGTTTCAATTAGGAATTTTTTTTTTATGCGTGGATTTTAGGTTATTTTTTAATATAATTAACATGTTTTTTTAATTTTTTAATATAATTAACATGTTTATTTAATTTTGAGTAAAGAGTAATTTACACCCCTGTGATTTATGCCCGCTAACACTTTGCAACCCTGTTATAAAAGAAGTGCAATTTACATACCTGTAGTATACTTTCTCTTTCTTAATGAGTACATCCGTCAACTTTCAGTCAGGATCTCCGTCCATTTAGGTGTTAAAAAGACTTAACAACTCTCTCAGCATTACACAAATACACCGCACACGCCATCAACGCCACTACCTTCAATCTTTCCGACATAACAAAATTACTCTCTTGCCCTCTTCCTCCCAGTATTCCTCTCTCTATTCCCTCCGCCATACACCTCACCAACCCCCACCCTTTTCTTTTTCCACCCTCTACAACCGCCTCTCTGTTCCTCCCGCCGCCACCTTGCACCGACAAATTACCCCGCTTCCGTTCAACATTATAGCGAAATCCCAAAAGGGATTTTCTGAAACGAATCGAATTTAAATGGGTGTTCGACAGATTTGAAGATCTTTCACCGGATGCAGAGTATTGAGAACTGATGAAAGCCATGGTAATTGGACGAAAATAATTAAACGAATATTCAAATATACTCAAAAATTGAGAACTGATGGAGAGATTTGATGCAGAGTAAATCATAGTTAAATATCTTCAAATCTACTCAAAATTGAGAACTGATGCAGAGTATAGTACTTTCCATGTGGGCGGCCATGGTTGTATTTAAACGAAAATAATTGGACACTGTCGTATATAGTTGGTAGATTTGTTAATCTGTTGAATGAAGTTGCCATTGATGGGGATTTGAGATAAAGAACAAACGACTAATTTGAGATACCACAGGGTCGCAAACAATAATAAAATGGGGATTTAGGGTTACAAAAAGTATACAGAGGTATCTTGTGGCAAAAGTACTATATTACCCTTCTCATTAACGGTTTAACGGACGGAATATTGACGGATATAAACCACAGGGATGCAAATTACACTTTACTCTTTGATTTTTTAATATAATTAACATGTTTTTTTAATTTTTTAATATAATTACGTATATTGGAAATCACGACCCCCACATCTTCTTCTCCATTTCTTTCTTGACACAAAAATAATCTGATGATGGCTTGATTTGAAGGTTTAGTGACCCAATTTGAGTAAAAAATGCATGAGTGACTTAATTGGACACTTTTGAAACTTCATTACTATTTTGTAACATTTTCCTAACAATAATATCTACCCTATATTTTATACTCTCTAATAAAAAAGTTTTTTCAAACCACATCCACATAATTTAGGCATAACGTTTATTTCTAGTGTTAACATTTATAAATAGAGTAATACTATATGTATCCCTCTTTTCTCTACTTTTACTTGCGGACCCCTCACTTGAAATTGTCAATTAACACATCATTTCACTCTTTTAGTTGTCACATATACAAACCTCATCTTTTGTTGATTTTTTATTTTGTTCTTTATTTGAATTAAGAAATCTAGGTTTTGTTAAATGTAACATGTTTAAAAAAAAATTAAAATACATTTTTTAATTATAAAGTTTTTTGATATATAAGCTATTAAGTTTTGAAAATATGTTTTCATTTATTTAAAAAAAAATTCTTTTTTATCGTTTTGTAAAAACGTTTCTTTTTTAAACTTATTTTAAAAACGCTTTTTTTATAAAAAAACGTTTTCTAAAGTATATCACAAAATGTTATACTTTACAAAATGTTTTTAATGTATTTCATAAAACTGTTTTTTAATGTATTTTATAAAAACTTTTTTTATGTTATAAAAACGTTTTTTAGATAAAGTGTTTTTTTATTTTTATTTTTAAAAGTTTTTTTTCTTATTTCAAAAAATGTTATTTATTTATTTTTAAAAACACGCTTTTAATTTTTTATGGAAAGTTTTTTTAGTTTTTCAAAAACATTTATCTTGATTTTTTATAAAATCTTTTTTTAATTTTTATGAAATCTTTTTTTAATTTTTTTAAAATATGATTTTCTATTTTCGGAAATATGTTTTTATTTTTATTTTTTTGCAAAAAGTGTTTTTCTGATTTTTCAAAAAAATTTAGTTTAATTTTTTATAAAACATTTTCTTAAACTATGTTTTTATTCTTTTAAAGAATGTGTTTTTAACCCATTAAAAAAACTTTTTTAAAATATAATGATTTTTTCAAGGGGGAAAGTTTGACAAGTTTAAATTTGTTTTTTGAGAGAGAGTACGTATAGCCTAACCCTATAATTATTATTTATAGTTTAAATTTAACTAGTTTTTACCTCCGCGCTTCGCGGCGAGAGTCTGGTCGTTATTGGTTTGGCTCGTTTGCGTGGAATCGCAGACTCGTTATAACGTACGATACCCAAAAACACTCGAAGTTGAATACAACTTTGTCTTCAATAAAATTTAAACCAGAACGTTGACAAAAGAAATTATTAAGAAAACGGCGCATTCCGTTATTTAAAAAAACATAACAAACGAAAGTTATCATAGATAACGTTGTCGGGCCCATCGCTAATAAAATTTAAACGAAAGCATAGGCACAACAGTAAAAATAATGTTAATAGAAAGGAAACATAAAACTAAATAATAAAAAAGGGGAAAACAAATTAAAAAAATTACCGGTTCGGTTCGTCGAAAACCATAAGGCGAATCGATGATAACAATATCGACAATGATGTTGTTCGCCCATAATAGGTTCGGTTCGTCAGGGTACCACAACGGTAACGGCACTCGATACAGGCAACGATAAAAAAACGATTTTGAATACAACTCCGTTTTAAAACAAATTTATATCAGAACATTGACAAAAAAAAAACAACGGCGCACCCGTATTTTGAAAAAAGTTAACGAACGAAAGTTTATTGAACTTATGTGGCAAATCTATAAAAAAATAGAGTTTTGAGTAAAAAAAAAGAAAATTAAAGCTTATTTTGAACTTTAGTGGCCAGTTTATAAAAAAAAACTTTTGTAAGAAAAAAAAAACCCTACTATTCATCCCCATGAGAAATAAATAGTAGGGTATTAAAGCTTATTTTAAACTTTAGTGGCCAGTTTATAAAAAAAAAACTTTTATAAGAAAAAAAAAAAACCTACTATTCATTCCAATGGGAAATAAATAGTAGGGTAGAACCCAAATCAACTGAATCTTGTTGTTTCAAAACTTTGCTGGGTTTAAAATTAATCCGAGTGGGCTTTTGACAAAAATATTTGTGGGCTAAAGAAAAGACATGGGCTGGTTGTAGGTAGTGGTGCACAAAAAAACCGGTTTTTTTTTTACCCGATCAAAACCGGCAAACCGGTTTGGCTTAAACCGGTTTGGGCCAAACCGGTTCGGGTTGCCCAAAAACCGCCGGTTTGAAACCGGTTTGAAGCTTCCTGGATGAGATCGGGTTAGGGACCGGTTCATCCTAACCGGTTTGATAAACCGGTTTAAACCGGTTTTTGAGCTGGGCAAAAAATAGCCGTTGGCCAACGGCTATATGGCCGTTGGGGTCGATTTTGGCCGTTTTTTTAGAGTTTTTTGCACCCTTAAAACACTATAAATAGGTGGGGGTGTTTAGGGTTGATCACACCTCTCTTTACACTCTCTAATCTCTAAAACCGCTATTTAACCGCTCAAAAACGCTCTCTAAACTCAAAAAAAAAAACATGGCAAGTTTTGGTTTTAATTTTGTATTTTATCTTGTCATGTTTTTTTAATTTCCGAACTTTCCAAATATTAATAAACGTTGAACTTTATGTTTTAATTTTGTTATAATTTATTATGGATTTTATATTAAAAATATAAAATTTATTTGGATTTTTTTTTTTATAAAAACCGGTTTAAACCGGTTTAAAGGACAAACCGGTTTAAAACCTACCCGAACCGGTTTGACTGGTTTACATATTTCCATTACCCGAACCGGTTTAACCCGAACCGGTTTGGGCCCAAACCGGTTTTGACTTTTCGTTGACCAAACCGGTTCGGGTCGGGTTGAACCGGTTTGGGTTAAAAAACCGATTTGTGCACCACTAGTTGTAGGTTAAAGCAGACAAAGAATCCAGCTGCTGGTATTCAGCCCAACACGCAGGTGGCCTAAGTACCCGTCCCAACAGAAGGCGGTATAAAATTTAGAGAGAATTTCATATATATCCAAACCAAACTTTAAATATCAAATATATACTTCTCTAATAAACTTTAAGTTTATGACAAATTTACCCTTTTCAAATATACTATTATTTTAAACCTCTTTTAACATTATTAGGTCTCAAACTCAACAATAACAATTCATTTCCGATTCATCTACTAAGTCAATCACTTGTTTGATTAATTGTTTTGAAGAAAAATCATTAGTTTTGAGGTTTTAATTAACTTTAGGTAAAACATATTTATTATTTTAATTCATTGTTTGAGAAATAATCACAGAGGGCATGCCTCAATTTCAATGGTTATAAAATCAACACTGGGACTTCTACTTTCAACCTGTCCTTTTTTATTAGATGTTCGTAAATTTTAATTCATTGTTTTTAATATATGTTTTTTTCGAAGAGTGTTTTTAATATATGTTGATTATCTATTATTTTGTTAATTATTTTTTGAGTAAACTGTAATTTGCACCCTGTGTTATATGCTCGCTGACACTTTGCAACCCTCTTTTAAAAGAAGTGTAATTTGCCCCCCTGTGGTATGGTTTCTCTCTCTCTATTTGCACCCCTACCGTTATCTTTTCTAATGAAAAGATAATTATGCCTCTGACCTCACCCCATATTTACCTTTTCTTCTCCGGTGAACACCTTCTTCTCCGGTGAACAACAACGATGAAATATACATCCGATTAACCTGTCTGGTTATCATATTAGCCGACTCCAACCCATTTCACGACCCCAAACCACCATATAAACAGCGTCGATGTATTACGTCACCATCACAACCCAAAACAAACCCATCACACATTTCTAAACACCACCAAATAAAATGGAAGCCACCGGAAAACCAAAGAAGGGCGCCGGAGGAAGGAAAGGCGGTCCAAGGAAGAAGGCCGTGACTCGCTCCGTCAGAGCCGGTCTCCAGTTCCCCGTCGGAAGAATCGGCAGGTTTTTGAAAAAAAGGACGTTACGCTCAACGTGTCTGAACCGGAGCTTCGGTGTACCTCGCCGCCGTCCTCGAGTATCTCGCCGCCGAAGTAAGTTTTCCGTTCCAGTCGATTTAAAACATCAGATCTAACGATATAAACATTTTATCATGAATATTGATCGGTGTTTACTTGTTTTTAAAACAAGTGTTGGAGTTGGCCGGAAATGCAGCCTGGAATAACAAGAAGAACAGAATTATTCCAAGGCATGTGTTGTTGGCTGTTAGGAATGATGAGGAGCTTGGGAAACTGTTGGCATGAGTGACGATTGCTCATGGTGATGTGCTTTCGAATATTTACGATCAGAGGGCGGCGGCGTCGTTGGTGGCGTTGTCGGACGGAAAGGGGAAGTGGGCGGCGGCAGGAACGATTGGTGAAGGAGAGGGAGAGGGGTGCAAACTGATAAATGTATAAAACCACAGTGGCGCACCTCACTATAGGTATCCGGTTTTGAGTGTAATGACCATAATACCCCTAATAGAGTTAAAAGTTTAACATAACGGCAGGGGTGCAAATAGATAGAGAAACCATATCACAGGGGGCAAATTGCACTTCTTTTAAAAGAGGGTTGCAAAGTGTCAGCGAGCATATACCACGTGGGTGCAAATTACAGTTTACTCTTTTTTTTTGAGATGATCGACGAGAAAGAGAAGATAAAAAAACAAGAAAAAAGTGTGTATATATACAATAGTTAAAAAGTGTTTTATAAAAATGAGTAAATATGTATTTTTAAAGTTTTGAGAACTTAAGGGTAGGTCATATTACCAATTGTTTTTAATAAAATATATTAAAATGGGTAAATATAATATTTTAACTATTAAAGAGGGATATATTTGATATTTATAGTTTCGTTTAAATATATATGATATTTAATAAGTTTGTTGGGATATATATGAAATTCTCGCTACGTAACTTTTTTTATTTAGTTTGATTTACTTTAGTTTCACAAATTTTTAATAATTAACCTAAACCTAGACAAAAGCTTTTATTTTTAATTATTTATGCTAAATTTTTTATGATTGTTATATTTATTATTACTATTGATATTATTATATTTTAACGGTATTTTGTCAAGTTTATTCATATAACGTAAAATTATTTGATTCAAACTAAAAGTAACAGATTATCGAATTAAAATCAATGTTTTAGAACCGGACCAAACAACGAACTGGACGCATTAGAGGTTCATTGGTCGGACCGTATTCAAGAACCGGATGACATAATAAATAATATAAGTATTCATAAAAATACATAGAAAAAAAGCAAAAATTCCAAATATAACATATACAAACATTTAAACAAACATAATCCAAATTTAAGCAAAATAACTCAAGTTTAAACAAACATAATCCAAGTTCAAACAAAATAACCAAAGTTTATTTGTTTAAAAGTTAAAAAAAAACTAAAAAGGTAAAAACAAAAAAAAAGTAAATTAGAGAACCTGGTTCGACCCCCGGTTCATGGTTCACGGTTCCACCGCTTAATCGTACGAACCACCCAGTTTTTTTGTAAAACGGTTACACAATAGACAATCGGAGCGCCGGAGGTACCGGTTCATGGTTGGACCGGTCCGACCGGCCGGTCCGGGTTTAAAAACATTTAACATAACAACAAACAAAGATAAAATATTAAGTTCTAAATGTTTGATAATGTATTTTATGACAATCAAAAGTTGGAGTGTTAATCGAATCGGTTTTCAAGTTATTCAAATTGGGTTACTCTAATTTTCAAAATTTTAAAAACTGAATTTAAGTTCGAATAAATTTCGCAAAAACCTGATGAAAATAAACTTTTTCAAATTAGTTCGAGTTTGGGTATTTTCGAATAAAACCGAATTAGAAAAGAAGTTCAAAATTACAACCAAAAAAACCCCTAAATTCATTGGATCGGTTCGATTCGAGATACCTAAATTCAAATTCGATTCGAATAAGGACCCGATTCAAATAAACCGAAATTTAAATTCGATTCAGTTTGACTGTGAGGAATAATAAAAACCCGTCATCAAAAGTAATGAATGTACATGTCTCTCGAATAATATCCCACATCAAACGAAGATCACTGCACAATTCTTGGTGATTTAAATTATGTTCAATATAATATGGCCAAAAAGACTAGGTCAATGGAAAAGATACAATAAAATATCTGAAAGACACCTAGGTACGTAAACGACAAATATATTATTTTAATCATTTAGTTTTGATTCTTTGTATGTTTATCTAACTTTTTTAAATATTTAGTAACTTCTTTAGATCAATATATCATCACAATTGTTATTTTCTCATTCTATGTTAGATTTAAGCAATTTAATGAAGAAGAAGAGATTAAGCTATGTAACTTAGTTATATGCCGGAATATCACCGGGGCTTCGGCCTGAGTGGTAGCCTGTGGTTAGGGTAGAGCTCAGGACCTAATAGGTCTTGAGTTCGAATCTTGGTGATTGACTCCTGCTTTCAGCCTAGGCTGGGCGGATTGATTCGGGTTTTACCCGATCCTGAATTAGGGAGGATTAGCTTTGCCTTTTTAAAAAAAAGTTATATGTCAGAATCTTGATATAAACAAAGTTATATGATTCTATTTTATAAATATAAAAAAACAAGAAATAGGTTTTGTTAGTTATGAGATCCGGTTAAAATATCAGGGTTTTTTATTTGTCAAGTACATTTCTCCGTATAAAAAAACAAGAAATAGGTTGTGTGTGTGTGTTTGTGTTTGTATGATTTCTTGACAAGTATGTGAAAGGGATCAAATGTTCAAATGATGGGGTGGGTATAGAATGAAGTTAATCCAAAGAAAATTGAAGTCAAAGTAGTATAAGAGTTGACGTTGACCACCACAAATGAAAAAAAAATGAATAAAGCACATAAGCTATTTCAATGCAATCATTAGTTATGGCCTTATGGGGGTATAGAATCAAACTTCTAAGTTTGGAATGGGACATGTTTCACACATGAAATCATCCTTTCTTAATACACAATAATTAACTTCTAAGTTTTATTTAATTTTTATAATATTTTATTCTTGAAGGAATGACGTGACACACTTATTCAATCAAATATTGTATTAATTAAAACAATGAAAAAAAAAGGAGTAGTGCGAGAAGGCGACACGTGGCAAAAACCATGGTTTGTATTAAAGGCTTTATAACTTGTAAAACATTTTTTCTAAGCATTCCATTTTAAACATGCTTTATTTATTTATTTGTTTTTTTAAAACGACGAATTTTTTTACTCTAGTGAGATTTGAACCCAAGACCTTCAAAACTAGGTGTTACAAGAGGCTTTGCCTCTACCGTTGGGCCACCAACCCTAGTGGTTTTTAAACAGGCTTATAATATCATTTTTAAGACAATAAATAAAATATCTTAAAAACCATTATAACACAATTCTATTTAATATCTAATTAAAACTAAAGGGCGTTTGACATAGCGGTATCTTGGAGTGTAAAATGGTGTCCCTCCCCTTGAGGTCGAGGTTAAAGTCTAGCGGTGAACAATGGTGTAAAATTAGGAATAGATTAGATTCCCGTTAAAAAAAAACATCTAATTAAAGTTTAACAAAGTTTGAAACAAACCTATTTCTACTCTTCAATCATTTCTGAAATGAATACTCTTCACTGATCCCATGATAATCTTGATTACTTGTCATGAAAAAAGAATATGTGACCGAGTCAAAAGTTTAGTTTTTGGATAACCTCAAAGACACAAATATAATAGGAAAGAGACATATATTTTTTTTCAACAATGAAAACCAATTACTTATTTAATGAAAATGATTATTAAAATTTACCGGTGATAAAACTTTGATAATTGATTTAACAAATCAAAAGAAAAATAGTCCTAATAAAAGAACACAAGAAACCTATGAATTAACAAACGAAACATACAGAGATACCTATCTAGCTAGGTCACGGTGAATTTTAAATAAAAAGTCTATTTTACCTAAAAAGATGAAAAGGGATTTGAAAATTGACACGTGGTAATTCTATTGAACTCCGATTTAACTCATTCTGGAACAAAAACCGTAACTCTAACGAGTTGTCGCCGCTGTTGGAGACGCACCCAACAACCACTGAACCAACCCACTCTTTTCACTCTTTTGTTTAAGTCATGTGCAATATTGTATTTATATAGGAAAGTCGAAAAAAAATACCAAATTCAGGCTGTCATGTGACAACCGCCCATTGGGTGGCGGTATCTTTTCATTAAATAGAAAGTCACAATACCGATAATGCTATATGCATAAAATTAAAAAACTTGGGTAAGTTAAACACATTTATATGTTTAAAGTAGGCAATTTAGTGTATACTTTATTTTAAAAACCTCTATATACTCATCTTGACAATATAACATTCAGTTAACTAATTCTTACCCAAAGATATTTGACTACCTAAAAGTCAACCAATTTCCAATAAGTGGGCTTGTTTTAGCACAACCTAGAACCAACTAACAGTATGACCAACTTTTAATTGTTTTAAATCAACTATATGGCATCCATTTGTTTGTGCATAAAGTCCATCAAATTAGGTTTGATCACATTACATACCAACCTTTTAAGTTCAAAAACACTTATAGAAGTTCAACCTTTTAATTTCCAATAAGTGGGCTTGTTTTAGCACAACCTTGAACTAAATGCTCGATTTTATGGTATAGTTTTTATTAAAAAAATAATATTGTATAAAAAGTTATTCGCGTTTAAAAAATTAGGGAAACTTGAAAAAATCAACAATTATAAGCTATTCTAAATTTACCCCTCCAAACAAAGTGACGCGACATCTTTTCATCTTAACCATTGATATCTTTGATCAATGGCCTAGAGTTCTTCTTACTCTTTGCACGAAAAAAAAACCCTTTGTATTTTAACTTCTCTTTATATATATAAATATATATATATGTGTATATATATATGTATATATATAGGGGACAGTTCCACTAAAAAGTGAGTTTTCGCTAATAAATACTAAAAAGTGGGTCAAACGAACTCCGATTGAGCTCATTCCAGCGACATTGAAACCGTTTCATCAAACCCTAACCCGGACCCAAAAACCTAAACCCCCATTTAACCCTACCCTGAAAAGCCTAAAACCACCACCCCCACCCACCCCACCCCCACCCCAAAACCTAAACCCCCCCCACCCCCCAAAAAAAACCTAAACCCACCCCCACCCACCTCCAAAAACCTAAACCCCCCATCACCACCCCTAAAAAAAACCTAAACCATAAAATCTAAACCCTAAAAGCTAAACCCTAAGGCTAAACCATAAGCTAAAACCCTAAAATTCAAACGTAAAATCTAAACCCTAAAAGCTAAGATGGTAGAGTTCGACGAGACGGTTCCAACGCCGCTGAAATTAGCTCAATTAGGGTTTGTTTGATATTGTTTATTAAGGTTTTTGTCATTTCTTAGTGAAAAACTACTTCTTATTTGATTATCCCTATATATATATATGGCTAGAATGAAAACTTATATAAGTTGTGAAAACCCATGAAAACTCTATATAACAACTTTATTTTTTTTAAATAGGGTATGTTTATTACATATTTTCGTTACTTTTTATAAAAAAAAAAAAGCGCCGAAGATTTTTTTTTTTAAAATATGTAACAATTGTAAAAAATTCCCGTTTTTATGTTGTTACGTATGTAACACGTGGTGTTACATATAAAAACGGGATTTTTTTGCAATTGTTACATATTTTAAAAAAAAAAAAAACTTTGGCGCTTTTTGTGTTTTTTTTAATAAAAGTGACAAAAATATGAATCCATCATCAAGTTTACAACTTTCCGATCTCTAACGTCGAAACAAAGAAAACCCAGAAGGGAATTTTGTTGAATCGGAGGGTAATAAAGGGAAGTTGTAGAGAGAGAAAGCAAGATTTCTTGAGAGAGAGAGAGAGGGAAATAATAAAATTGATGATAGATGTGATGTTATTACAATTCCAAAGGAACAAGGAAAGAACAACAAGAGTAGTTGGAGTCGTCCCTCTGATGATCTTTCCATATTGTTGTTTGTTTTTGTGTTTTAAAGATGATTTGATTTTAATAATTTTGGGGTTTCTTTTTCAATTTTATTGTACCAATTTTTTTCTATTTAATCACAAACACGTTTTGTGTTTCTTGGATTTGTAAATAAGATGGAAAACTATCATATTTAAAAAAAATAAAGTTGTTACATAGAGTTTTTATGAGTTTTCATAACTTATATAGGATTTCGCTCTATACTTCCTCTATATATATATAGGGATCCATTCTTTTGAAAACCATAAGAACTATTCTAAACCATAGATTTAAAAGATCAAGGGACATAATGGATGAATGATATTTTGCTAATTATTTTAAAATTTAATATTCTAATTAATAGGGCTAGGGCATATGTGGAAATTCAATCCAAAATTTGTAACGTGTTCCATTTTCTCTCCCACGTGTTCAAAACTTTTGCAATTGCTTTTTATTTTTTTAATTACTTTCTTAACTGATTTCTTTCTTTCTATTCGATTTATTAATTTTGTTTCAAGGATTAGCATAAAAAATAAATCACCACTTTTTTTAGGTGTAAATTTTATTTAACCTTTTTATTTTGTCATCAAACTATTAGTGAAAATATTTTATTCTATCATTTGGTAATTAAATAAATATATTTTTATTAAGAAATTTTAATAATTAATTATAATAATTGCATCCCCATTCATTTCATGTTTAATGTTGTATATAACAGACACATACACGTATATATAATATTATATTTTATTACATGCACGTATGCACATATGTTTTTTTATGTGTATTTGGTCATAAAATGTTTTTTTTTTCATTTATTACACATGTTATCTCATTGAAAATTTGTTGCTATGAATAATTCGAGAAGTGTGAAATACGTCTAAGTTCACGTACATATAGCTTCAATGGTTAATGAATTAAAAAAAATCCATCTACCCTCACTTTTTTCTCTCGCGAAATGTTTTGTAGCCGATTTTTTTTTCATAATGCAAATGTGCATTTAGAGTGTATGCACATGAGCATGTACAGTGTATGCATATATGCATTAGCCCAACAATATAAATGCGTCAATCTTTTTATTTAAAAACAACTTACTGCGTATGCCAACAATGTCAAAACACAGATATTTAAATAAACAAATCTATAACACTAACGTTTTCAAAAACACGTAATTCCATGAATAACAACAATATTATTTACAAACAAAAAGATATTTAATAACCAATACATATACGTAACACAACGCATATGCACTTGTGTAATTTAAAAAATCCGACTTCATACTTCGAATAATCAATATGAATATTTATAAGTAATTAGTGTATGAAATTATGAATGTATAAATGCATATGAACATTAATGCATGTGTGCATCAGTACATATAAGCACTTATATTCAAAAAATAAACTGCTATACTAATGAATTACATTAATACCCCTTTTTATTCCATTTATTATTAATTACCGGTTAATTAAAATATGTGACATTAATGGTTCTCATGGTTCTTGACTAAAACTTGGTTCTTATATGAATAACCCTCTATATATATAATACTTACAAGTATTTGGGTATTACCTTATCTGTAATATCATTTAAGTGCACGTTATAAATACTTACACGTAGTTCTTACAGGATATAACGGTGAAGAGAATGAGAATAACTTATGTAATTATATTTTTTTAAACGGCAAACTCATACATTCACTAAAACTACTTTTAAATTACACATTTTGTTCACAATAGGACCTGAATCTTCAACCACTTAGAAGGTACACCATTCCAGCACCTTGGTACGATTAAGCTACATACCCTTTAGTAATTAAATAACCATCTTGAACATACAATTAAAACAATTTATACATGTTTATTGATTATGTATTATTTCCGAGTTTAGCTAAATACTTGTGTAAATAATCAACAATTCATTCTATGATTATACTTTTGTTTATACCTAATAAATATGAAATCACATATGACATTAACCAATATGCACATAATAATTAATTTTTTTAATTTGCTTAGATGATATCATGTTGTTTCATGGAAACAAAGTGGTTGGTATTTTAAACATAAACTAAAAAGTAAGTTGAAGTTGACCGCTAATAATATTAGACCAAGTGATCAACTTCCAAAAATTGTTCTAGAATTCTTTTTCAAACCCACGAATATGAAATTTTGAAACACACATAATGTTATGCTAATAAGTCATGGATATTTAATTACCACTTGCCTATACTTATCTACGATTAGAGAATTAAAAAACAATTAAATTTTTCAATGAAGAGTCACACGTCCTTTTTAAATAGGTTCTGCTGAGTCATGAAGTCATGTGTTCGTTCAAAGGATAATCAAACACATAAAAATATAATATCAATATAAAATTATTCTATAGTTTTTTAATTAAAAAATTATATTTAGGTTATTTGAACACTTTTTTGAGCATAAAAATATAATATCAATATATATTATATTTAGGTTATTTGAACACTTTTTTGAGCATTAACAATGCGAATTCATTTGAACCGGTTAATTACTTCTGTGGTCTATTATTCAGTCAAATGGTTGTGGGTTTAAATCTAGTTTATTGTATTTTGATCGATTTAGTTCTGTAAGGTTTAATTGTATTTGTTTTGGTTTTGGTAAGAATTCTAGTTCGGTTAAAATATATTATTTTTGTTTAATAAACACATTTATTATACATACGTGAAGTATAAAAAAAGTAAGTGATATCATATCAAAATTCCTCTAAAAGGATTATAGAAAGTGATAAACCAATCCACTTAAAAAGAAACTTTGGAAATAAAGCTTATCGAGATAAGTTTTAATATCTACTTGAAGTACTTTATATTATTGTATATATGGTTATAAGCAACGAACCTACATATACTAAGTGAAGAAACAAAGCCTTCAACACTGGGTTTAGGGTGCCACCGTGGCTCGGATTTCCTGGAACCCAGTTGACGACTGCTCCGATCTGCAAAACCAGAACACCTTAGCCTCGTCACAAGGAGAGGAGGTTCCCTGTGACCTGACTACGGCGTGGGAATAAGTAATCTTCTTTTTAGAGTTCTGTGATGAATTGAGAGAGAGAGAGAGTATGTTGAGAGTGCATACCAGAGAGAAAACTTCTTTCTCCCATTTATAGGCGTCACATGATGCGTGCATTATGGGTCATCATGATGATCTCTTGTGGGTCCCCCTCCAGTAACTGAATTTGTTATTCGCTCTTGCTATTGGTGGACATAATTTACCGTTTTTACATGGAATATGTGTCCCCTATCTGGTGTGGGCTAGGCTTACGTCATGAATTGTACTTGGGCCATATTGGGCTTTGATTAGGTTGGGTGTGTAGCACCATATCTCTTCACTTAGGTAAAAAAAGAAGACCATCACTTTAAATTTTAAAGGTTTAAGGGCGCCTATACAACCCCTGGAAAGTTTTGGAGATTTTAAAAATATCCGTTTCACAATATTTTTAGGGGTGTCCATCATGTTGGTAGACAAGTTGTCGGGTCGAAGGATTTCGGGTAACGGGTTAACTCGTGTATTTATTCGTGTCTGATGGGTATTACTCAATTAATACCATGACCCATGGACTCAGAACCAGCAGACCAGTCGCGGCCAAGCATCCCTGTCCCGGCCAAGCACCCAATCCCGACACACAACCTCAGTCCCGACCACTTGTCTGGCTTGGGCAGAAGCACAGCTGCGGCACAACGTTTAACAGGTCCCGACAGAAGCGAAACAAAACCCGGCACACAGCCTTATTCCCGACCATCTGCCTGGCTTGCGCAGAAGCCCAGCCACGGCACGGCGTTAGCAAGTCCCGGCGGAAGCAAAACAAAACCCGGGCACCCCTATCTCTGTCCGTTGCGGCACACGTTACCAGATAAAGACTTGACGGCGAGATAGGTTTAAACGAAGCATAACACTTGAACCGCGACATCAAGCGAGTCACGGCAGTCACGACATCAAGCGACTCCGAAGGCACTGGAATTTAGAACACGGTAAGCTACCTCTTTACATCGAACACTTAGAAAAATATAAGAGAGAAACACCAAAAAAAACACACATCATATACGGAGGGAATCTCATTGGATACCAAATAGTGCCACCATGCGGATAATGATACAAAGCGATAAGAAGCCAAAGACCGTACTTAGGTCCCTGACTATCAAAATTAACCTATATGATCACGGTAGCAGAGATAAAAAGGTCAACTATGAAGACAGTGGTACCAACCAAACCTGAACCGTAACAGACGCCCAGTTTAGTACGTGACCATTATATCATAGGCAAGTTAGCTATAAAGACAAAGGATACTAATAAGACCTGGACCCATAACGGACAAATGGGCAGGTACAAAACTAGTACAGCAGGAATATAAGTCAACTATAGGGACAAGCGTCTGGAGCTCCTTAACACTAGAAAGGGTATAACAGTCCAGGTAAGCTTGGTTAGATAAGGGATGTTGACTACAGGTTACCTGGAATGTGTCTCCAATCCAGATACTCAAGCTATGAGAACATTATAAATAGCTCACTCTACCGCAAAAGGTATTCATCCACTGAACACTATAACTCACTAGTTCTCTTTACTACTTCCTTTCTCTCTTCTCATTTACCAGACAAATACTTATTCTCACACCGGAGGGTGGTCACGGGGAGAAACCCCTTCTGCCCATGGCGAGGCTCATGGTGTTTCTTTGTCTTGCATGTCTATCTCCAAGCACAAGCCCAGAACAAGCAGCTGAAGACTCTCCCAGTCCAAGCTTTGTCCTCCATCCTGCACTGTTTCAGGACTTAAGCCCTTAGGTGATAAGTTTTGTAGCAACATTGCCAAAAGGCATTAACCCTAACCTAGGCACACTTTAAACCATGTCGTGTTCATGTCTTGTTTCGGGCCTACCCGTTTAATGTTTATTTGTGAATATTAATAACACTTGGTAACTTAGTAACAATTTAAATAGCCAATAACTTCAACTCAAATGAAACTATTTAAGTAATTAAAGTCTTTTTAATTATTTTTATTATGTATTTTTAATTTCCAATTAATAAAATTGTGTTTATATGTAGATCGAGATTAACGGAATCAGATAGAAATGATTGGAGAAGTAAAAATGAGTAGTTAAGAGTAAGGAAGAAACTTCTAAAAAAATGAATTAGGTGGTGAAAAGTTAAAAGAATGAAAATCAAAATTTTTCGAAAATGAATAGTCATATGAAAAAATAAAAATTAAAGCATTAAGCTTTAAATGTTAACGATTTTAAATAACTCCTCTAACGTTTAAATATGAACTTCTTTTAGAATCCCTAAACTTAAATGGATTTATTCCGGTGTTAAATGATGTTCTCCTTTCATCAGAGCATTCACAGCAGGTTCTGTATATGTTTGTGAGTGGATTAGAGAGAAAAAGATAATGATAAATGTATAAAAAATATTATTTAATTGAAAAAAAGAGTAAAAAAGTAATGATTTTTAGTGTAATTATAGCGATGGGGATATAGAAGCTGATAAGAATGCTCTCAGCTAGTGAGGGTTCAAATCCTGCAGTGTGCAGTTTGGTTGTGTTAGATAATAGGAGTAGATTAGGCGTCGTTAAAATAAATGGATTTATCAAGTCAATCCGATATTAAACAGATCATGTTCGGATAACCCATTTATTAAACGAATCATATTAGAGTTAATTCATTTGATGAACAAGTTACATTAACCATCTTTAAAACCTGATATTTCATATCATGTTGCATTCGTTTCCTGAATGATAGCCGCCAAACAAGTTTTTTTTTCTTTTAAAAGAGTGTTGGTAGAAAACTTATTTACTAGAATGTGTGATTTAAAAATATTTACCAAAATGAGTATTTTTTAAAACCCTTCTTTTTCTCACTCCCAACATTCTTTCTTTTTCTCACTTTTAATCTTATTGGATAAATAAATTTCTAATTAAACTAATGTTATTTAAAAGAGTTAAGGAAAATGTTTCTAATAAGATAAAATAAAAACATTTTGTTGCATTGTTATATTTTATAAAAAGGTTTTCTTTAATGTTTTTTAGTTCTTTTATAAACGTTTTCTTTAACTCTTTTTAAATAGAAACATTTTTAGTTTTTCATAAATATTTTTTTTAATTTCTTTAAAAAAAATTATAAACGTTTAGTTTTTTAATTTTTTTAATATATATATAATAAGAACATTTTTAAATAATTTAAAGAATGTAGCAAGAATTTTTTTTTATAGAAAACAAAAATACATTTTTTACAAATGTTTTATAAAATATCACAATTGCTATCAAGCATGTTTCTGAACGCCGGAACGAAAACCAGAAGTCAAAAACAACAATATTTGTTCGATATTCTAACCTATCACTTGATTTCGAAACCTAACCTTATCCCCCAAAGAGAAATTCAGAAGATCAACCTGGTTCGAAGGGAAATCGGTTTCTGTTTCAACGGCTTCGTTTGTATCATTTGCACAGATTTACGTACTGTTTTCAAGGTTAACTGATAGCGGTTACGGAAGGGGTGAATTGATTCCGGCAAGGGTTGATCACGTGAATTGATTCCGGCGTCTTAAAATCGATTGTAATCCGGCGTCTTACATTTTCATTGAAAAGACAATTCTATCCTCCTAGTATCTTTTATAAAGGAGTATAGATATAGAAGATATCCGATTAAACAAAATATATTTACGAAAGCATATGTAAATATACCCAACAAACAAAGAAATAAAATATTGACATGTTTAGGAACCAAAACGAATTTAAAATACCACAACTTTCTCGTGTGAATACGACTTATGGTCATATTGATAACTTACAATTTGCATATGCTAAATTCTTTATGCATTTGATAAAGTGTTTTATGCATGTTGTTATTTTTTTTTAATTTATCTGTTTTCATTTTCTCACTCTACTCACGTCACACACACTCACACTTTAAAATATTAAATTTATAGCTTGATATGTGTTATGATCATAAGATTTTTTTTATTTGTTTATAGCTTTTGAAATATAATTTTTATAAAATTTTAAATATACCGTTTCGACGTACTAAATTTATCTATGTTTCGATGTAAATTTGGTTCAAAACGGAGTTGTGTATGATAGTGTACAAGTTGTCTAATCACCTACGTATAACGACGTTATGAATTTTTTAACTCTTTACTTTTTTTTAACGGTTTTGCTTTCGCTTTCTAATTTTTTTCGGTTAAGTCTTTTTTAACAGTTTCGTTTTCTTTAAAGTTTTTGTAATGTTACTAACTATTTCGCTGCAACATGTGGGTTTGCGTAAATGTTTTTCTTTTCTTTTTATATAAAGTTTCGAATACACTTATATATTTCGTGCACGATAAGTTTTTTAACGGTTTCATTTTTCTATATAATATCTTTAATATTATCTACGCTCTATTAAATGTTTTACTTTTTTTATGTATTGTGTGTTTTAACGTGCCGCAACGCGCTTAGCTCTTCAAAGACTTTGATTTTTTTTAATGGTTTAGCTTTTTTTCATAAAGTTTCGAAGCCGTTTAGCGTGCGTTGTTTAACGTGACGCGACGCGCGGCGGCTACAACGCGCCAGGTAAATTACTAGTTATATGTATTGTTAAACCAAAGAGTAATGTGCCATTTTCGTTCATGTGGTTTGGCCATTTTAGCCATTTTAATCCAAAAACTTTTTCTTTAGTTTTTTCGTCCCTAACTTTTCAAAATCTAGGCATTTTCATCCACCTGACTAACTCCGTCTACATTTTAATGTTAAATCAAGGGCAATTTGTTCTTTTCAACTGTCTTCTACTCTTTATGGCATTAAAGAAAGATTTTTAAAAAGACCACATTGCCTCTGATTTAACGTTAAAATATAGACGAAGTTAGTTAGGTGGATGAAAATGGCTAGATTTTGAAAAGTTATGGACAAAAAGCAAAAAAAAAATTTAATTAAAATGACTAAATCACATAAACGAAAATAACACTTTCCTTTAAAAAATAATAATAATAATAAAAGTTATCATTTCATCTGCACCGTTGATTTTCTCAAACCCAAACACCAAGGGACACCAGAAATCCCAGAGACAACATTATATAATTGGTACCCTTATTCTCAACGGCCAAAACGAATTCACCTTCTAACCCTTTCTTTTCATACACTATCATTCTATGGAATCTCAAAATCGCTGTTCCGTTATCATCGTCGGCGCTGGAATATCAGGCGAGACCATATCTATATACGTATTGAATTTTATACATTCGTGTATGTTTGTATGTATGTATGTATGTATGTACTAACTTATATGTATATGTGCGAACAGGCATATCTGCAGCGAAGGTGTTGGCGAAGAACGGAGTGGAGGACATTTTGATTTTGGAGGCGTCGGATAGCATAGGAGGACGGTTGAAGAAACACGATTTCGGAAGTGTATCCGTCGAGCTCGGCGCCGGTTGGATCGCCGGTGTCGGTGGAGAGAAATCTAATCCTGTTTGGGAGCTCGCCGTTCAATCCGGTCTCCGTACCTGCTTCTCCGATTACAGCAATGCTCGTTTCAATATTTACGACCGAAGGTAGTATAATATGTTACGTCTCTTCAAATTGAAAACGGTTTCCAGTCGGAAAATTAGGTTTCTGTAATAATTGATTCGTTCATCGCGATTCGAATGTGATTCATCATTTTTAACAAATTTGATTCATCTGTTTTGTCACATGATTCGATCGGAGCAATTTGACGATCGATGAGTTTAATCGGTAGAAATTTGAATCGCGATGATGTATCTAATTGATTGGATGCGATACGTTTACAATATTTACGACCGAAGGTAGTGTAATATTACGTCTCTTCAAATTGAAAACGGATTCCAGTCGTAAAATTAGGTTTCTGTAATAATTTATTTGTTCATCGCGATTGATGAAGAATGTGATTTATCATTTTTAACAAATTTGATTCATCTATTTTGTCATATGATTCGATCGGAGCCTTGTTGTGCATCGATTTGATGATCGATGAGTTTAATCTGTAGAGATTTGAATCGCGATGATGAATTTGATCGATGATGGATCTAATTGATTGGATGATGATTTAACATTGTTGATAATTGTACGGTTGCGCAGTGGCAAGATATTTCCGAGTGCCTTGGCCGATGACACGTATAAGAAGGCGGTGGCCTCAGCGATTCAAAAGTTACGTACCGATCAAGACAGCCTTCTTACTGCTTACGCGTCTGATCCCCGGATTTCCACGTAAGTCCGTCGAATCGTTTTCACGCGCACACACACAGTCAGTTAACTTGTTGATTTGCTTACTGATTCATGTTCGTTCAATTTTTCAGAAAACCAGAAACACCTATTGAACTGGCAATTGATTTTATACTACATGATTTCGAAATGGCTGGTCAGTTTTCTTTATTTAATTTACAATCAAGTTTAAGATGTTCATAGTTGAGTATGAGACCGTGAAACCTCTTAAATTGGTTATCAGTTTGCTTTCTCGGTCGTTTTTTAATTTCCTTTCATCACGAGGGTTTAGAATTTTCTACGTTTTATTTGATTTTTTTTTTCAAATTTATGTATATTATTTACATCAACTACTTTTTTTTTAATTTATAATTTTTTTAATGATTAAATTGATAATTTATGAATTTTTTTCACCTCAGTTTTCATCAAAATCGAACCGTGGACACCTTAAGTAGTTGTTTTACATTAATTTTTCACGTTCTATTTGTCTTTTTTAATTTATGAATATTATTTTCATCAAGTATATATATGAAAATGGCCAATTACGTCTTTATCATCAGAGGTTGAGCCAATAGCAACATATGTGGATTTCGGAGAGAGGGAATTTTTAGTGGCAGATGAGAGAGGTTATGAGTATTTACTATACAAAATGGCTGAGGATTTCCTGTTTACATCCGATGACAAAATCTTGGACAATCGTCTCAGGCTAAACACGGTTAGTCTTTTAAACCGTTGAAGCATAAATGTGTAGAAGGGTGGTGTCGAGACTACTCTTCTAACAGGTTATCATGATATATATATATATATATATTTATTTATTTTTATTTTTTTTGCTTCATTTTATGCTCGGGGCGACAATGACCAAATACAGATTTATGCTTAACAAAGATTTTAGCTCGGGTGTCTAGATAGGAAATCATGATAATAATCATTTTGACTAAATAATTATCAAAATAGCGGTTGATATATATTTCTTTAGATTTATTAATTTGATCAAACTTGTTTTATATAAACCACCATTAATTTCTTTAAACTAATTATTTAATCGTTGCACATCTTTCAATGACATGAAAAATGATGTCATTGATTTGTGCAAATTAGACTTTTCATAAACCTTGGCACGTGTAGATACCATGACACAAAACTTTAGAATTTTTGCGTCATTTATTGACATGTTATTATCAATCACCTATGAAATTTCAGTATCTTTAGACGCATTTTGCAAATGAGGTCTAGTTCTTAGGCTGATGCATCATGGTTTTATTCATGTCGATCAAGGATTCGAGTCTTGGCTCTCCCTCAAGCCCGGAAGGAGCTGTATTGGGTGGGATTTTTCCTTGGATGCTCTACAACTCTGACGCCAAGTGGGCCCGGTTAAGACAACATATTGGCCGGAGTTGGACGAGGCTCTCCCATATGACGGGGGGTGCGACGTCACAACATTCAATGTTCGCCGTTCAAAAAAAAAAGACGCATTTGATTCTTTTGAAAATTAAATTAAATAAATCTTTATTTATCTCTAATAAGGCTCTTGAAACATCTGAGTTTGGAGGTCTTGGTTTCAAGTCCCGTAAAAGTAAAGAAATTTATAGTTTAAAAAAAAAATTATTTACTTAGATCTTACTTTATAATAAAGTATAACACAGTTGTTGGAAAAAGCTTTTCCCAGATCTCTGTGATAATGGTTGTTGAAAACGCGGAAAATTAGTAATGGTCATGAAAATAAGCAGAAAATGAGATGACACGTATTTCTAGTGAGTCTAAGTGTACGGCAATTAAATATAGGCATATACACATTTGATTGCTTTGGTTGACTTTTTTAATAAGAATCTATGGTGTTGACTTATTACGTGCATGCATGTTTTGATGGGTGCAGGTGGTTCGAGAATTACATCACTCGAGAGATGGCGTTAAGGTGACAACGGAGGATGGTTGCGTTTACAAAGCCAACTATGTAATTGTGTCCGTTAGTATTGGCGTCCTTCAAAGCCACCTCCTCTATTTCAACCCCGGCTTGCCTGTAAGATCTTATTTTGCTCTCTAATATGATCATTCATCACGTTAGGTGTTTTCGTGTGTTGAATAAATTATTCGGAAAATCATGAATATGCATTGTTTAATCTTGTTTTCTTAAAAGGAAAATCATGAAAATTAACATGTTGACCTATAAAATTTGCAAGATGTATGTTGATTTTTTGTCAATTCAAGAATAAACATATCTAAAAAGAACCAATTACACAACGACACATAAGCTAACTTGGCTATACTTTAGTCGGCACAAAAAAGAGAAAAAACACATGGGGCCACAAAAACAACCAACCAAAAAACGCCACGTAAGCTTACCCGACTAAAAGTTAGCCAGGTTCTCCCCAAACCAGCTAGATTTTAGCAAGGTTGGGAATTGTGACGGCTAGATTTTAGCCCGGTTGGGAAACATGCCGGCAGGGCCGGCCCTGGGGTAGGCCGAGCCGGGCCGCCGGCCAGGGCCCTTTTTTTCGGGGGCCTAAAATTTTTACGGGACCTGTATATATATATGTCTTTTATAAAATTTTAAATACCGGTTTTATATATTGGGTCCTTTTTATAAAACTTAAAAAATTATTGGGCTCTTTTTATACTTGTTGGGCCATTTTAATCTTTATAATGGTCGGGCACTTTTGTTTATTCCATGACCATTGAGTCATTTAAAAAAAAATTATATTTTTATTGGTTGGGCCCTCTTTAAACTTATAATAGATTTTTTATTGTTTTTGTTTATTACATACTATATTTTTTCTATGTTTATTGTTATAACGTTAATTGTAGTTTAAAAAAAATTAGTTTATATATTTTGTCCGTATGGTCTTTTTTTCTGGCTCGGCCGAGGCACTTAAATTCTCTGGACCGGCCCTGCATGACGGCTATATTTTTAGCCAGGTTGGGAAACATGCCGAATAGATTTTAGCCGGGTTGCGAAATGTGTCAGCTAGATTTTAACCGGGTTACCTTACGTGACGGTTATTGGTTGTTTTTGTGTACCCATGTTTTGTTGTGTCGTGTGAGCTAATGCGACGATTTTTATTAGTTCTTTTCAATATTTAATTTTTTAAGAATTAAAAATCAATGTTTATTTTGAAAAATACGACGTCAAACACGTAATTTCGGTGATTTTCTCTTTTTTTAAAATTATAATTTTGACCATCTTTTTTAAGATATCTGATTTGTGTGAAAGTTCAAAGTGTCACATCCGATGTAAAATAAGTTATTTTATAGTCTTGATAACAAAATATGACCGGCTAAAGTGCTAAATAATATGATATTATTTTGCTTTTCTAGTTTAAAACGGCATCATTTTCGGTTTAGATATTATACTTTCGTAATTGTCAAATGGTTATTAAAAAGTTTGTCAAATGCATATTTAAATAAAAAATTTACTATTAAGCTATCAATGTGCCAAAGTTATAGTGTGTACTTTTGCTCCTCAAACCTCATAGTGCGCAACTATTTCTCAATTTTCAACTTAAAAGTGTAGTGGGTTTATAACAATTTGGAATGGAAAAGTCTTTTTACAATTTTCATTGAAGATACAATTTAGTTTTTCTTTTAACAATTTGTAATATTTAATATAAATCTAAATGCAATATTATTCAGGTTTATTTTTTTTTTATTTGATGCAAATTATATTGAAAACATGGTCTAAAAATGAATTTTCAAACTTTTTAAGCAAATATTGGGTAATTTCTATTAGTTAAAATTAACAAAACTTTTCATATTTATGAAAACAGAGTTGGAAAACTGAAGCCATTGAGAAATGTGATGTTATGGTGTACACAAAAATCTTCCTCCAGTTTCCATATAAATTTTGGCCATGTGGCCCTGGAAAAGAGTTCTTCATATATGCCCATGAACAAAGGGGCTACTACACATTTTGGCAGGTTTGTTCCATTTATTATTCTCTTTGTTTACTACCACCTTGAATATATATATATATAGATATATTCACACAAGTGTGAAAGTGCCAAGCTGAGCCCGAGCTCATTTAAGCTTGAGGTCGGCCCATTTAACTTAAGAGAGCTCAAGCTCGAGCTCGGCTCGTGAGTAGTTTTTTAAGCTTGAGCTCGGCTTTTTGTTATTTATTAATTATTTTATTTGATATATTTTTATAATTAATTTTATATGTTTTTATAATTAATTTTATATGTTTTTTATAATTAAAATAATTATATATAAACATAATATATATTATTTAATTATTTTTATCATAAATTTATGTATAATAATAATAATTATTATATAACTATATATTTAATATATTAAATAAAAATTATATAAATAAAAGACTCGTTTAGGCTCGCGAACCTGATCATGCTCGACGCGTGAAGCTTAGGCTCAAGCTCATTTAAGCTTAGCTCGATTCAAGTTTTTAGCGAGCCGATATCAAGTAGTTTACGAGCGGCTTGTCTCATTACAACCCTAGTCCCCTACACAGAATTTTGTTGATTGTTTAGATCATGAAAATATCTCTTGTTTTCAAATAACTCGTCAAAGAAATAGAAAAAAACATTGTTTCTAACAAATCTATCTCATCAGCACATGGAGAACGCGTATCCGGGGTCAAATATTCTTGTTGTTACATTGACAAACGAAGAATCCAAGCGTGTTGAATCTCAATCAGACCAAGAAACAATGAGAGAAGCAATGGGAGTCCTTCGAGACATGTTTGGGCCTGACATTCCAGAGGCAACAGACATACTTGTGCCATGCTGGTATAACAATCGATACCAGCGTGGCAGTTACAGCAACTACCCGATCTATGCTGATTCTCAAATGGTTGAGAACATTAAGGTGTTCATCATGCCCGATACTCATCTTTTGTTCCTAGCTCTTTAAGCTTATTTTTAAATAGGAAGATAATATAATTTCTTTTTAATATTTGGCCAGGCTCCTGTAGGACGGGTATTTTTCACGGGCGAGCATACTAGTGAAAAGTTTAACGGTTATGTTCATGGTGGGTACCTCGCAGGTGAGTTGTGATAAAAAAAATTTCTTGAAATATTTGTGATTAAGATCTGATTGAAGAATTGACAGATTCATATTTGGACAGGAGGCTAAAAGGGTACAACTTAAGCATAAATTTTGAGTTGGACCATTTTCTAGCCAAAGTTATGTCCGCTTTAAGTTGGGTTTTTATCGAACCCACTTAATCCAGTCGATTCAAATGCGAGTCTGCTAATTCGTGAATCAAGTCTGATACTTCAAACTATATTAAGAAAATAAAATAAAAATCACATGGTGCTGTTATGAACAGGTCTAGACACCGGAGAAGCGTTGTTGGAAGAAATGAAAGCCGAGAAAGATAGAGAAACCAATAACAAATCCATTCTACAACCGCTGCTAGCAATAACATTGTCGAAAAAAGAAGCAGTGGCTAGTCTCCGAAACTACGATATTCATAGACAACTTTTCCATAGTAATAGCAAAAGGGGGCTAGCTGAGGTCACCCTATGACTACTAATCAACTAAACCAACCAACTTTTGCATATTGAAACCAATAACAAATCCATTCTACAACCGCTGCTAGCAATAACATTGTCGAAAAAAGAAGCAGTGGCTAGTCTCCGAAACTACGATATTCATAGACAACTTTTCCATAGTAATAGCAAAAGGGGGCTAACTGAGGTCACCCTATGACTACTAATCAACTAAACCAACCAACTTTTGCATATTGAAGTTAGCTTACACTTGTTCAACCTTTTAGAAAAAAAGAAAAGTAAATGTGTGTGCAGTTTTGTTTTAACAACATATATTCCAAAAGTCACTTATGATTGCAAAAGCTAAACAAAAGATTGAGTTAGTAAAATAGTGTTAGACCTGCCATTTGGTTGTAAGGTTGACATTATGTCTCTCTAGTTGAACACTTGGTTCTAAAAGGCGCGATGCGCTTGGAAGTTAAGGTGTGATGTGCGAGGTAAAGGAGTTTTTGGTATTTGGAAAGTACTAATAAATTAATTACACGTGACATTTTTTTAAGCTTATAGTCACTTTTTATGATTTTTTTTTATCTTAATATGAAAGTTCAAACCTTCACTTATTTGTATGAATTTATTAACATCAATTTTGAACGTTTCCACTTATTCAATGATATTTCATTACAATTTTGTTAATTGCATAATAATCAAGCAATTAGGAAACTTTCACCATATTTTTCTTCTAAACAAATACTCATTAGTTATTAGAAGTCATTTTCACCAAAACCGCCTTTTTTACAATTTAACCACATACTTTTATTCAAACTCATTGCAATAATGATTATGATCGGTTTCTATCAGTCTGTGATGTTTGAAACACAATTTAACATAGATTTCCACTTTAGGTCAATTCTGATTAAATGTTTCAAGAACATAGATAGCTAAAACTAGTGGAAATAAGCTGCGCATTACGGTGGGAATTACGTATGTGCACAAAACAGGAAATATATTAAATCGACACGATTCAGATTTAAACAAAATCTATAATGTAGATAAAAATAAGCATGTTGTAATGGTATATTTTCGTAGAACGTTATAGGTCAAAAGTTATAAAAGGAAAACCAAATTAAATTTAAAAATAAAATTAAAAATATACACCTGACTCGGTTTTGAATACAATTCATATTGAAACGCAAATAAGAAATGAGCATGTCAGACGGTATAAAACATTATATTTTAAAAATCAAAAGAGAAAATCAAAATATATTTAAAAGTTATTATAACTATTAAAATAAATTAAAGAAAAAAAGAAATATGTTAAAAAGTTATTATAAATATTAAAATTATATATATATATATACTAAAATAATATAAAAAAATAAGTAAATGAATAGTTTGTCAAAACAACACAAAATACGGCTCGGTTTCGCAACTTGTGAATAAACTTTTTTTCGAAACGTGGATTTTGACCCGGCTCATTTTAAATAAAGTTTATACTAAAATGTTGATAAAAATAAGCACGTCGTAACGGTATATTCGGAATGTATGAGAACATTTTATTTAAAAATTATGAGAGAAAAACAAAATATGTTTAAAATTAATTATAAATTATAAAAAAAAGTATAAAAAGTAAATTAATAAAAAATGTATTTGTCATGTGTGTGCGTGGAAAAGCATCAAATCGGCCTGGGCGGGGCGGGGGGGACCATAGTCTAGAACCTACGCCGCACGGGTGAAAGGGCAGCGTGCGAACCACTAGGTCAGATGTTCACTCGTGTTCATGAGCTACCTCAAATCACACACACAGACATATATATATATACACTTATATACTATATAATAAATAAATGTTTTTGTGGACACTTGTCATTCTCATGTTCATCCTTAACATTTTTTCCCGCCTCTCTTTCCGATTAATTATACAAATTTCTTTAAATTTTTTAATAATTTTTGTTTCCTGTCTCTCTCTCCTATTAAATAATAATGAGTTCTATAATTATTTTTATAAGATGCTTTTTATTTTTAAAAATAGGTTTGTTCGTAAAATATTTTTATAATTTGAACATTTCTTTTATTCTTTTTATAAAACATTTTTAAAAAATAACTTTATAACATTTCTAAAATTTGTATTAATAAACTATGTAATGTGTCATAAATATGTAATATGTAAATCTTTATTACTAAGTATATATAACACTGCATTTATTTATCCTGTATAATATAGGGTTTCTAACCTATATTATAATAAATGAATAACTATATTTGTTACGTGTCGACTTCTGTTGAAGTCTAGATTTTTGTTTTTCGTTCCTCTCTCTCTTCTATTAAATAATGATGATGTTAAATAATTAAATATCTAAAATTTGTTCTAATATTTTATTAAAAATTACTAAATCATAAGAAAATTTCAATTATATCTTATTTTAAAATACAATTTTATAATTCTTAAATCTTCATTATTTGTTATTTATAATTTCTTAAATCTTTATTATTTCTTATTTCACCGATTACTGATAACATTCAACATACAAATATTCATAGAAAATGCTGTTTTATAATAAGTTGTATTTATTCAACCATGTAATACATGGGTTTTAACATAGTATATATATATATATATAAGAAAAATTAAAAAGAAATTACTATTCATACCAACTATGTGACGTGTATTATATATAATTTCAATAAGGCTATCTTGGAGTGTAAAATGGTGCCATTCCCCTTGATTGATATCGAGGGTTCGAGTCCAGCAGTAGATAATGATGTAGAATTAGAAGTAGATTAGATTTTTGTTAAAAAAAATAAGGCTATATATTCAAAAACGAATTCTATGAATGTCATAGGCCCATAGCCATAGCTATCATATATATTTTTTTTCACAAAATAGGATTTGAGCTGATGACCCACTAAAGCCCAAATCATTAGCTTCTTATTTTACATTATAATCGGAAGTTGGAACCAATAAGTTGTAGCAACTTCTAATAATCAATTGCAATGATTCTACGCTATTAGGGTGTCCGTAGTGAAAGCGTGAATCTGGGCGTGATCCTATGTGGCTAGGGCATGGATCACCGCCCCCAGGGCGTGAATGGGACGTGGGGGGCTTGGCGTGAGGGAAATCACGGGCGTTAGGGGGCTTGGCGTGTGTGTTATGTATATATATATATATGTTTATTATATATTTGTGTGTGGATAGTGAAACCACTACGCATCTTAGTGATTTGGTTTAGTGATTGCCCCATGTTGATGTGGCGGGCGTGAATGTGAAAACACTACGGATGGTCTTAGATCTCTAATCATTATTAACTTTCAGGAATTTCACTTTGGTTCATATTTCATCCGAATTCTTAAAAATAGAGATGGTTGGTGGATGAAAACTTGCCAAATTCTAATCACCGAGGAATGTTAGAAGAAAGCTTCAAAATGGATTTGAGTCTTCAATTTCTAGAATCATCCTACACTGACATGCATACAGATTAATAAGTTAAGATTAAACCATCATAATCAACCCCTCAGATTCATTTGTTTTGACTTTAGCCACTAAAGTCATAATTTACACTTTTAACCCTAAAACCAACATCTCATGACAATTTAGTCCAAAAGTTATTTGTTTAACTTGTATCGACCCATTTCCAAGTAAATGGTTTAAAACTAACACGTATAATTTTCGAGACGGATATCTTTACCTACTACATCTTCATCTATGTTAAATAATTGTTACAACCTCATAATTGACACAATCAAATGCATTGTCACCTACACTCGGTTCAATCGCTCTATATACGAAGCAACAAGATATTCTTCTCATTCAGTTGTCACGCTCTTTGCTAGATTCCTTGGTTGGTCAACATTGTATCCCCGTAGAACGGTTAAATGATAAGCCAATAACTGCATGTGAAAAAAAAATTCATCAAAAAAACAAAAATTCGGTAATGACATAAGGTGATTAAGCTACCAAGATAAATAAAAAATACGAAGGAAAATAAAAGTTAAAAATACCTGCAATGGAACTATGTTGACAACAGGCTGTAAGCAATCAACAACTTGAGGAACCTCAATTACTGGGCAGGATCCGCCACACACAGCTGCTGCGTCTCCTTCTGTACACATTACTATCAGTCGGCCTTTTCGAGCCTTAAGTTGTTGAATAACTGACTGCTGTTTGCTAATCAGAAACAAGAAAAAAAAAACATCAATAAAGCAATACAGATTGCAAATGAACCGTTTCTGAAACCGATAAGACGATAAACCAACCTGAAACATTGATCACGAGTAGCAATGACAACAATAGGGAGATGTTCATCAACTAAAGCCAACGGGCCATGTTTCATTTCACCAGCAAGTATCCCTTCACTGTGCATAAGTGCCACTTCCTTAACCTTCAAGGCACCCTCGAGAGCTGTTGCATAGTTATATCCTCTTCCAAACATAAGAAGTGACTGCTCGGAAATCAGTGATCTTGCCAGATCTTTCATCTCTTCATCAAGCTTCAATACTTCCCTGACTTTGCCTGCACGATAGTATGATAATATTACTTAGATACTAACATCTTTTATTTCCATCTCAGAAAAGATGTCTATATTTTTTATTTTTTTCACAAAAGCGTCATTTATGGCCATTTTAACGTCTTAAACACTCAAAAAACTTGATTATCTTATTATTACAATGTCAAACACTATTTTCTACAACTGTACCTGGCAAGTCTAGAAGACTTTCTATTATACCCTCTCTTCGTTGTTTAGTGGAAATGGTGTCAGCCCCAATTGCTAGAGCCACCATAGCCATCACCACTATTTGACTTGTATATGCCTGAATAACATCAACAGCGTAAGATAACAATAAACAGATACGATAATAAAAAAATAATAGATCTGAAAAACAATATATCTACCTTGGTACTTGCCACACCAATCTCACTACCAGCATTAATATGTACACCACAGTGTGTATTGCGGGCAATAGAACTACCAACAGTGTTTGTAATGCCGACACATAAAGCACCGTTTTCCAGAGCATATTCAAGGGCATTCAAAGTATCAGCTGTTTCACCAGATTGACTAACGAATAGTATTGTATCATCTCTGTACACAGGTGCCTGCCTATCCAACAGATCACTTGCAATCTCCATCATAACAGGTATACCTGTCAATCCATCAACCTAGTGAATACAAACTATATACTAACTAGCAGTTGATAACAGATTATTAGAGGTGGCAGATTCAACTCACTTGTGAATGGATCGATATGAGTTATGTTTTATCTCTACGGGTCGAATGAGCCAATAAAAAAAATCTTAAATCATTGAGGTGGAAACCTCGACTCATTTACTTATGAATGAGTTGATTCAGGTTATGATTTATCTCTAATGAATAAAATCAACAAAAATAACTTTAAAAGAAGGGGTCAAACAGGGTCAGTCAAGGGCGTATAAAGTGTCTTTAATGTCAAACAGGGTCAGTCAAGGGCGTATAAAGTGTCTTTAATGCATAAAACCTCCGAAATCATTTTATTCAAAATATTAGATAATATAAATAATAAAAACTCTGTGATTACACTACTTTTTATTGAAATATTTAAAAATTTTGGGAAAAAAATGTTTCAGGCCAACCTAACCCAAACTGGCCCATACCAAAGTTTGCCCGTTTTGACCAGTTAGTTACCCAACCCACCTACCACCCATACCGCCACCTCTACTAGACAGCAAACAGTGTGAACTGCCAAAAGTCGCCCAAAGTGTATATTAAACCATTCAACATCCTAAATCACTTTAAGCAAGAAGCTATACTAATGATGTAAAAATATAGTTTTTTTGTAATCATACTTAACATACTAATTATTCATAAAAAAAGGACAAGACCCGTTTCAACACACCAAAAATGACCCATATTAACCTGCTTCCCAGCCCGCCGATTTTTCCACCCCTACAAGTACTTACCACAAAGTTCTTCCAGTATAGGTCTTGCAGCTAAAGCGGCATTATAGCTAGTACCACATCCAATAAACACAATCCGCCTGCTTCTTCTGATAGTTTTCAGATGATCCTTGAGTCCACCCAACAAGACACTTTTCTTTTTGCTGGATCCACCACGTATAAGCCGGCCTCGCATTGTTGTTGTTAAGGATTCTGGTTGCTCGTGAATTTCTTTCTGCATATAATGTTCATATTTACCCTTACTTATTTGTTCAACCTCCATTTCAAGAATGGATAATGCCCGTTGCACAGAAGCAGGTCTTGAAAGAGATTTTCCATCTTTCCTTTTCCCATGATCAAACTTGAGAATGGTCACTCCTCCATCCTGTAACAGCCCACAAATAACAGGACTAAAAACTGATGTACAAGAAAATGTACCATTTTACAAGAAACTTATATTACTACACAGAAAAGAAAAGCACACACAAACTTAATTGGGATAATTATTAGCAGAAGTTAATTCACATCTTAAAAGTTACTTATTTCTTAGGTATAGAACCAGTCCAAGCAATTAAATTCTTTACGAAATCAACTTGGTCCTTCTCTGGAAACCTTTTAGGATAACTATAATTAAATTTACAAACTTATTCTTTAAGAAAGAACTCACAGTAACACCTAAAACAAAGTTTCAAACTTCCACACTTTCTTAAGCCATCTATAAAAACTCCTTTACAAACACTAATGGATCATACTCGCATTCTATCATGTGCTCTCCGCATAAATCAAAACTAAATTTTATCGAATGGCATCATAGTGTGGTAAAATAGAACCTACATCTTGAGAGATGAGAAGAGAGTTTTAAGATTCTAATGCATACTGAAAGATGTATCCTACTATCCTCTAACTTCCACAAAACATCAGAAGCAGATGGAACCTGTAACAACTTCCTCCAGCACTCATGTGGTCCTTGTTCCCTATATTAAAAGAAACTGGCTGAAACACCAGTACATCTCCTTGTGATCACTGTAGGAAGGTTGATCATATTTTTGATTAATTAGGCTTAATAGCAATTATCAAAACGTTTGATGGTTAAGAGCAAGCTTGAAATAGAATTAAAGGGTGTTTGAATGTGCATTTGAACTGATTATTAAGACTTGAAGTCCCAATATCAGTTCAAAGTGTTTGGCAAAAAATTATTATGACTGATTTTCTGATTATCAAGGGTCAAATGATCAGATATGCAGGAACAAACAGCCACGGCAAGAAACCGTAAGAAAACTGATTATTAAAAAAATGTTAAATTACCAACTATCCATGATGTTAGACCCCTGGTTATCTGATTATGTTATGACGTTCAAGTCGCGATATCGCTCGGAGAATGCGTATCCAAACACCCCCTGATAGCAGTCAAGCACCTGAAGCTGAGGTACCTGATTAAATGGACTCAGATTCTGCAGTGTTGCAAATTTTATCCAATTCTTAAATATTATTCTCAAATAGTCATCCAGTGAGCCTGATGCATAGCCATCCACTATACATTACCTTCCCCTTCAACAAATTATGTTTCTCTTCCATTCTCATGATTTAAAATGTCAAACTTGTGGTTGTTCTAAAATACTGTCCAACTTCTAATTCTGGTCCCAGTTTAGTTAAGTTTGATTATCTAAATGGTTAAGAATACACAACAGTTTGGATTTTTTATCTAATCAATGTCCATTAGTTCAATGTTTCATGCAGCCTTTATCTCCTCAGAGCACCTGATACAAGCGCGTGATAAGTCATGTACTCACCTAATAAAAATCTCCTAATATCTTTAGAGTTCAACCACTGATACAACATATGTATCACTAAAACATAAAACTCTGCTCAACCTGCCACAGAAAGTTGCATGCCCTGTTATTAAGATGTCTCATTTCTCATATAAGTTTCGATGTATGTAAGATGACAGTTGTAGGGCCTTCAGCTGATTAAGTTAGATGTGCAGAAACAAGGGACACATAATAAACCTAATGAAGAATCTATGTATTTACATGTACTATAGACCAACACGCATTGTGGAAATAAATTTGAAGTGAAACTACCTAGGCAAAGCAGGTAGACATGTAAGAGAAGACAGTAAGAAGTGTTCCAATACACGGTAGAGAATAGGATACTACAAACTAACAAAATATTTAACCGAACAAACTGTTTTAGACACTGAAAAACATATGATAGCTAGTTAATGCAAATTTCTATAGGATATGTACCTTAATGTCAACAACTTCACTATCCTCGATCACCAACACCTTTTTTGTGTGTTCAACAAGGGCATGCGGATCACTAGATAGAAAAAGTTCTTTAGGGTGACCATTTTTGGAAATAAATTTCATATCATTATAGGATGTTCCATTGTTCTGTTCTTCAGCAAATTCCTGCACCATAAGTTCCTTTCTAAATACAAGTCCAAAAGCATATGGAAAATTTAGCTATGTTATTAAGAAAAAACAAAAAAAGGAGTTGTATGTTAGCCTTCTAAACAAGAAGAAGCAGAGCCTACCTTCACACCAAGAAGCAGCGGACTACCACGTTTACAAGCAATCAATTCATTTGGATAATGT
This sequence comes from Smallanthus sonchifolius, assembly GCA_023525975.1. NCBI lineage: Eukaryota > Viridiplantae > Streptophyta > Magnoliopsida > Asterales > Asteraceae > Smallanthus > Smallanthus sonchifolius. The sequence goes on along the minus strand of CM042037.1, from coordinate 63,176,740 downwards.
CTGCTTTTAAAAATAAGTGCATAGGCTCCTTCAAGATGCCTCATAACTTCAAGCACTACTTCACTAAAAGTGACAGTTTGATCACCTGAACCAGTAAAAAATCATCCTAACCAAACGGGAAGAAAACAATCTATATGCCTGAATAGGATGGCAGAGAATAAGCACTAAATTCATAAAAATGTTAAAACTAATGTTTATGTCAAACACATTGTACTTGTTAAGGATTTGAAGTACCTCCTTCATTTGCTTTGTCAAAAACAAATTTTGCAAGCTTTGGGATCACCTCTGTATCAGTTTCAGATTCGAAAGTATGTCCATGCCGAAGAAGAGATTGCTTTAACACCTGCATTATTGTTTTTATGAAACTATATCATATGCCCAAACAGAGTAACTACTAACATAAAATATCAATAACTCATGCAACCAATGATATATCTATGGAAAGAAGAAAAAACGTATATGCAGAAATGGCAAATGAAGCAAGAGTTAAAACAGAATTGCATCATTTTGATTCATTCGATATCAACAATACATCATTAAAATCAATACTTAAAAAAATATACAATAGTGAATACAAAAATCAAATTTCCATAGAAACTTTTAACCACACCTCGTAGTTGGTGATAACTCCATTGTGAACAACCAAGAAATCATTTCCAGCACCAGATGACTGAGGATGACTATTCCTTGGAGCTGGCTCTCCATGGGTTGCCCACCGGGTGTGTGCAATTCCAGCATGAACAGAAAAGGATTCTTCCAGATTTAAATCTGTAGCAGAGACCTCTGATACACCAATTCAAATAGCTGATTGAAAAATACAATTTTATAAAATAACACTTCTAACAAAATTTAAATGATAAATGATTGAAGCTGTCATTACAACTATAAAAGCACACAGATGATGCTTCATAAGGACTGAGGATGATACCGTACCATGCCTCCTAGTGTTAGTGCGATTTGTACCAGGTTAACAAATAACCGAATTCAACCAGATAAAACTCTTAATGATATACAAAACTTAAATCAAACACTCCACTAATTCCAATTTCCTGGCAAAAGAATGCAAGTTCGCAAAAAAAAAGAAACTTTCAAGTCTACAGAACTTAAAATCGAACACTACACGAAATCCCAATTTCATGGTAAAAGAATGTGAATTTGTAAGAGTTCAAGAGACCACTTATCTAGCATCGGCTACCCAACAAATCAAACTATAACTATAATCTATAAAACATAAAGAGAAAAGAAAAAGTAACAGTAAGTAGACACATAAACCATGGTTCTAATAGTTCTTCCAAAATCAACAACAATAATCTGATAATGATCGGTTGTTTATTGTATTGATAAAAGGAGATTACATCAGGAAATATATAGATAAACAAGTTACAAATAGAACCCTCTAATAATCAATATATAATTAATGTAGGGATACTCAAGAGATATAATTAATGTAGGGATACTCAAGAGACATAATTAATGTAGGGATACTCAAGAGACTGTCTAATATTCCCCCCTCAAGCGAAGGCCGGGAAGCGACCTGTAGCTTAGACCGTAAAGCGAGGAATCGTTGTGAAAGCAGTGGCTTAGTGAAGATGTCAGCAATCTGATCGTGGGTAGAGATGAACTTAACTGCTAGTTTCTTTTGAGCAACTTTTTCTCTGACAAAGTGAAAATCGACCTCTACATGCTTTGTACGTGCGTGGAACACGGGGTTAGCCGATAGATAAGTAGCCCCTAAATTATCACACCACAGAATGGTGGTTGAGGCCATGGGAACCTGAAGTTCACGCAAAAGTGTTTCAAGCCAAGTGAGTTCAGCAACGGTATCTGCCAAGGCCTTGTACTCGGATTCGGTTGATGACCGAGAGACAGTCTTCTGTTTTTGAGCAGACCATGAAACAAGATTAGAACCAAGATATATTGCAAATCCCCGGGTGGATCGACGGTCATCAGGGCAATCGACCCAGTCAGCGTCTAAAAAGGCACGCAATGAAGGAGGAGCAGCATCAGTGTAGGCATGTAGAAGAGAGCCCGACTTGTGGCGGAGAAGAATACCGTGACCCGATGTCCCTTTGAGATAGCGAAGGATACGCTTAACCGCGGACCATTGGTTTTCAGTGGGAGACTGCATGTACTAGCAGACCTTGTTGACTGCAAAGGTAATATCCGGGCGAGAAGGGTAACATACTGAAGAGCTCCCACCATTTGACGGTATTTAACCGGATTGTCGAAAAGGGGGCTGTCACCAAGAGCTAGATTAGCAGTAGTGGTGATTGGAGAAGGTACAGGCTTGGAGTTTGACAGGCCGGCACGTTCAAGGAGGTCTCTAATATACTTGTGTTGAGAGAGCAATATGTCAGTCCCTTGGGGTCCTGTTGTCGATAGCGATCATAGCGCTCGCTATAGCGCGCTATGTAGCGAAGCGCCCATCCTCCGCTATATGGGTTGTAGCGACCATATAGCGAATATTCTGAAATTTTTCCTTTTTTTATTTTTTTATTTGATAAATATAAATAGCGTTACTAGGTGAGCTAGAATATGAAGATTTAGATGACTAATGTAACACCTTAGGCAAATCCCATATCGTTCTGTTCTGTTCTGTTCCGTCAATGGGAGAGATCCTGGGTTCATAAGGAATGCCCCGCCTCAAATACCACAACGCGTTTTGGGGCTTAATGTAGTGGATGAGAGGAGAACTCCACAGTTAAGCGTGCTCGGGTGGGAGTAATCCATGGGAAGTTTTCACCCGGGCAACCAAAAACAAATCCGTGAGCTCTTAGGGGGCAAAGCGGAGAATATTGTTAGTACGAGAGGCCGGATGTTACAATTAGTGATAGTATATTGATTATAATTGCTCAATATTTGAATGTAAAATATTATTTTAAATTTTCTGCTAGTTTATCGCTAAACATGAAATAGCGGGCGCTATTTCATCGCTATCGCTACTTAGCATATAGGTAGCTTGTCGCTATTTCCCGCTATTCGCTATTGACAACTATGCCTTGGGGGTAATTTCAATACCGAGAAAATATGCAAGAGGGCCCATGTCTTGAACAGCAAAGGAAGAACTAAGGCTGGTCACAACCTGCTCGATAGCCCTGGAATTGTTACCTGTCAAAATAATGTCATCAACATAAACTAACATATAGATAAGTGTTCCCCTGCCGAATAGATGAAGAGAGATGGGTCGGTCTTGGAACCCTTAAAACCGAGAGCAAACAGAGCCGAGGACAGCCGTTCAAACCAAGCTCTTGGGGCCTGCTTGAGACCATATAGGGACTTATGAAGCAGGCAAACGTGATCCGGATTCCGAGAATCAATGAACCCGGGAGGCTGTTGTAGATAAACTGTCTCTTTGAGATCACCGTGCAAAAACGCATTTTGAACATCCAGCTGGCGGAGAGGCCATTTGTTGGTGGTAGCAATAAGGAGAACCACCCGGATAGTGGTGGGTTTGACAACCGGGCTAAAAGTCTCGTGGTAATCAATGCCCGGTTGTTGATGAAACCCCTTAGCAACCAGGCGCGCCTTGTAACGTTTAATTACACCGGTTTGGTCCCTTTTAAGTTTGTAGACCCATTTCTCAAAAGGGCCGAGTATTCTTCAGTCATAGCCTTACGCCAGTGAGGATCCTTGTTGGCAATGGTAAAGGTGGCTGGTTCGTGGATGGTGGGTGGGGCTGTTTGTGTGGTAAAAGATGCGGGAGTAAACTTGTCAGGTTTTTTTGGGTTGGGTCATAAGTTGGTTGGACGAGTACGAGCAGGAGGTAGGGGATTTGTGGGGCTGGGGGACTGCTGGATAGATGGTGAGGCAGGAACAGCAGGTTTGGGGCGCCTGTTGTAGGTCTGTAAGGGCGGAGATTGGGCTGGTGGGGAAGGGGCAGGAGGTGTTTGGGCTGTAGGAGATGAGGGTGGAGTTTGTGGTGGTGTTTGGGCTGTAGGAGATGGAGTTTGTGGTGGTGTTTGGTCTGCTGGAAGGGAAGTAGAAACAGGAGGGTAGGTGGGATAGGATGAAACATAAGGATCGGTAAAAACTGAGGGAGGAGTGTTGGGAGAAGAAACTTGAAAGGGAAATGAGTGTTCATTGAACCGAACATGTCGAGCAACATAGAGACGATCAGTGGTGGGATCTAAGCACCTGTAGCCATGATGTGAGGTGTTGTAGCCCAGAAAAACACATGGTGTAGATCGAAATCCATCTTATGCTTGTTGTAGGCACGAACATGGGGGTAACATTGACATCCAAAGACCCGAAGGAAGGTGAAATCGGGTTTGTGATTGAACACACGTTCAAAAGGAGAAGTGTTGGTATTGTTGCATGAAGGCATTCGATTAATGAGATAGACGGTTGTGTTAAATGCGAAATGCCAAAAACGTTGTGGAACATTGGATTGAGCTAGTAAAGTGAGACCGGTTTCGACGACGTGTCGATGGCGTCGTTCAACAATGCCATTTTGTTCACTAGTATGTGGGCATGAAAGCCGGTGAGTGATACCGAGAGGGGAGAGAAATTGAGATAGAGACCGGAACTCTCCGCACCAATCAGATTGAATAGATTTTAACTTTGTTTGAAATTGTCGTTCAACCATAGCAAGAAAGTGTTTAAAGGTGGCATATACATCATATTTTAGTTTCAAAGGAAAAATCCACATAAATTTAGAGAAGTGATCAACACAAAGTAGGAAAAATTTGTGACCTCCAAAAGAGGTAACCGGGGCCGGTCCCCACACATCACAAAAAACTAAATCCAAAGGTTGAGTACTTTTATAAGGAGAAGATAACAGGTGAAGTTTTGAGGACTTCCCAATGGAACAAGAATTACAAAAAGAACTTAAACATTTGTTAGAAACTGGAAGACAATACTTAAAAAGCATAGATTGTAAAAGTTGTGGATGCGGATGGCCAAGCCGTTGATGCCAAACGGTAGACGAGGCACGAGCGGTGGAAAAAACTACTTTGGGAACCGGTTGAGCCCGAGGGAGACAAAAGGAGTATAGCCTGTCATTACTTGGACCCGTGCTTCGCAGCAAAGAAAGAAGAATGAAATTCAAAAAATACATTATTATCAAGGCAGAATTTTTGAACCGAAAGAAGGTTCTGTTTGATTTCGGGTACATGTAGTATATTTGTAAGAGAAAAAGTTTTAGTAGGTGAATAAAAGTGTGAGGAGCCGATATGTAAAATGGGTAAGCCCTTACCATCACCAACATGAAGATTGTCCTCACCGTAGTAGGATTCATTACTGTCAATGCTAGAAAGATCTGGGGCAACATGGTTGGTAGAGCCTGTGTCGGGAAGCCATGAGGTAGAGGTTTGATACCTCGAACTAGCAAAGTTGGTAGAGGGTTGTCTCACACGAAGAGTGGCAGGGTCACGATTTGGGCACTGTGATGGAACATGACCAATGCCACACCCAACTGAATTGGCTTCGGTTTCCGCCTCCATGATTACGGTTGTAAAAGTAACTGCTGCGTCCGAGGTGGCTGTTCTGGCCACGACCACGACCACGGTTGGTGTAGAAGGCTTGTGGGGCTGATGATGGTTGTGGGGCTGGTTGAAGTTGGAGACCAAGTTGAGCAACAAGTTGTTGAAGTGTTTGAAGTGAGGAAGAGGAAGCTTGGTTCTGGTTGCCTGTGACAGTCGTAAAAGCCTGAATAGGTGATACATCAGGGGCTGATTTCTTGATCATATAGTCATGATCGGAGAGAAGGCCATGTAATTCAGTGAATGTGGTTGGGAATTGGCGAGCAAGAAGAGTGGACTTCAAGCCATTGTATTCTTCCCTAAGACCGGCTATAACGAGCACAACAAGGTCCTTCTCCTTCATGGGTTCATCAATATTGGCAAGGGCAGTGGAATACTCCTGGGCTCGAGCAAGGTAGGCAGAAGCTGTCTCGTCTCCTGCTATCTGAATTTTCAGAAGTTGTGTTCTGAGGGTAAATTCTCGTGAGGAAGTATCCAAAGATCACGCGATGTAGTGCCTTGCACATGTTGGAAGGAGGCTTCAGAGATGGTAGATAGAAGCAACATGCGTACATGAGCGTCATTGGAGATCCATGTACGGTAATTTGGATTAGGTTGTGGCGCCGGTGGTACCGCCGGCGGTAGGGCTGTAAACGAACTGAACGTTCAGCGAACAGTTCGTGAACCGTTCGGCGGGAATTTCGTTTACGTTCGATCGTTTAATAAATGAACGAACATGAACAAGAAATTCCGTCCGATTAACTAAATGAACGAACATGAACAGAGGTCTCGTTCGTTCAATTGTGCTCGTGAACGTTCAGTGATGTGTTCGTGAACGTTCGTTTGTTTACGTTCGTGTTCGTTTGTTTATGTTGTTCATTAAAGATTTTTGTATATTTCTATTTTATTTTATCTAAACCTTTTATATTCTTTAATTTTTATTTTATTTTTTACTCTAACAATTAACTATGTAAAGTAAGTTCGATACATGTACATAAAACTTGATATTAAAATGATCTTATTAAATGTTAATTTCGAAAGACATTAGGGTTGACATCAAAAGTCCCAAACAAGTATTCGTTCGGTTCCGTTCGTGAACAAATCCATTTCCTTAATGAACGAACACGAACATGAAATTCCGTTCGGTTAATGTTCGTGAACCGTTCATGAACAAGTTAAATGCTAAACAAACGAACACGAACAAGGCTTCGTCTGGTTCGGTTCGTTTACAGCCCTAGCCGGCGGTGTCTCTTTTCCTGAGTAGGCTACCGGAGTATGGTTTTCTGGTGGACAAGGGATGGTTCCATCTATGTAGCCAAACAAGTTGTTGGTAACAAGGAAGGGTTGGATCATCGCCTTCCAAAACCCATAGCTTGTGGATGAGAGAGTAAATCCGAATTTGTGGGAATTGTGGGTGGTTTTGTCGATTGTAGAGAAGGCAGTGATGAAGGCCATTGTTTGGCCAGATTTGATCAGAGAATTGTGGGAGGCTCTGATACCACAATAATCTGATAATGATCGGTTGTTTATTGTATTGATAAAAGGAGATTACATCAGAAAATATATAGATAAACAAGACAAGTTACACATAGAACCTTCTAATAATCAATATATAATTAATGTAGGGATACTCAAGAGATATAATTAATGTAGGGATACTCAAGAGACATAATTAATGTAGGGATACTCAAGAGACTGTCTAATAAACAACCACCACCATACCCAGTAAAATCCCACCCGTAGCAAGGCTATTGGTAGTGTCTAGGGAGGGTGGGACGTAGACAAACCTTACCTCTACCGCCATCATCTGTCTCCTCTTCATATGCCCAAACCATCTCAATTTCCCATCCCTAATTTTATTTTCTATACTAGACACTCCTAACCTATCTCTAAAAACCCCATTTCTTATCCGGTCTAACCTTGTGTGCCCACACATCCACCTCAGCATCCATCTCTACTACCTCCATCTTTCTAGCATGTGTCTTCTTGATGGCCCAGCATCCATCTCATTTCTCATCCCGTCATCTGCTTTGACTGGTTTCCACTGTTCTTCCAAAATCAATACAGTTGAAACCAAATATAGGCCAAATTCCAATACTGTGTATAATTAAGACCGTTATACCAAATTCATATCAATCATAACCATTAAACATCAGTATTTCCACAAGAACCCTAAACCTTAATCATCAATTTACATTATTAATGGTGAAAGATGGATTATATTAACTTAACTATGGATTTGCAATTTGAATACTTGAAATTCATAAACATTGGGGGATGGTATTGGTAACATGTTAAGCTACCATATTGGCGATCAATTAACATTGACACAAATTAGGGCAAACAATCACATCACATTATAACAAGACCAAAATCGAAGCACGAATACCTTGATAGACAGATTTGACTAGCGATTCGATGTTTCCTTCCTGACGGAACACGAGAGGGGGATCACTTGGTGCATGAACGGCGCCGGCGACGGAAGAAGAGTCGATGGAGATCCCGGCGGAATCGTAACCTCTGTATTCCAACCGGCGGAGGCCGTTGAAGAGTACTTCGAGGATGTAGCGTCTCTCTCTGCTCACATCGTAATTCAAGTAGGCGAAAATCCCGCACATTTCTGTGAAACTCGATTACTGATCGGAGTGAAAACGGAGATCGGAATGCAGGAATTGAGATGGCGCCGGTGTGAATGTGTGATTCCAGTTTCGAAATTTCTTTGATATTTATAAGTCCAATTTTTTAATAAAAATTTGATCCAGTTTTGTTTTCCAGGTCAATTTCGGTTGGCGAGTGGAACTTTTTCAAAGAGGAGGCCATTTTTAATTTGAAATGGGATAAATCTTGAATTTTGGTATAAAGTAAGAGCATATTCACCTTAGCTTCCCTATTTATATAATTTAGGGTCCTAATATTCGAACACTTAATTTTATATATACGTCTCGTATACCCTTATACAAGGTATATAACTTTCATAATTTCTAAAGACAGACATCTTTTGTAAGCCCCGTCAATCACAGCCCTATACGCACGTATAGGGCTATACGGTGTGTTTTTTAGCCGTAATCGGTAAAACATTAAATCTCTAATGTAATAATATGTCAGTGTCTCCCTATTTCAGGACACTTAAAGCGATATATCTGAATCCCTAAGTATATGTGTCTCAGCCTTACACTTGAGCCTACGGATGTCGGAACAAGTTGGTGTCGCGATTCCCAAAGAGTCTTGAGCCGACATGCACATGTTGCTGGATTAGGACGAGATATTGCTCAAACCTGTAAGAATTGCTCCAGTCAATTATTAGGAAAGAGTGGGCACAGATACGGCTAACTGTATCAACTCAAGACATTAGATGTCTTTGGCCGACCTTATAATCATGAGAATTGTATCGGATACAATTGGTAATCGTTACCTACCTAAGTATCTATGTTCTATGGAAAGTGGTTACCCATTCATAAAACATAGTGAATCATGGATCTCATTCCTTAAACAAGATATAATGTTTTTCTTAAAGGGTCATTATTTTAATGAAATCTTTTTCATCGAAAATACTAAAACCGACTTTGTTCTTTATAGATGTCTTCAAATTCAAAATTCTCTCATAATGCTCTCCTCTACATCTTTGAGAAACAAACTCTCAATGGTACTAACTTTGTGGACTGGTTCCTCAACCCAAGAATTGTTCTTAGGGCTGAGAAAAATGAATATGTTCTTATAGGTCCCTTACCCGAACAACATGCTACTAATTCCAAGGAAGCCCTTTGTGCCTGGAATAAGCATGTTAATGACTCACTGGACGTGTCAGTGCTTATCATAGAAAAGAATTAACGGAAACATTAAAACGGGTAATGTGTTTGAGACGATCAGTTTATTGAAGAAAAAGCTCCAAAAACATATAAGGATTGAACGTATGAGGTAAATGAATATCCTTTCGTCTTGCAAGCCAGAAGAAGGTGGCAGTGTTAGTCGACATCTTCAGAGAATGGTTGGTTATGTTGTATCAGCTGAAGGAATTGGATTTTGACATAGGACGTGGCATGCTTGTGGATTTAATCCTAAGCTCTCTCCCTTACTCATGTGATGGTTTCAATAAGAACTATCTAATGATTAATATGGAATGTTCTTTAACCGAACTGCACATGATGCTAAAGGGTGTAGAGATAAATTGAATGAAAGAATTCATTGCAGATATCAGCAAATGATGTTGTACATTAGGAATTTGTTAAGATTATCTAAAACAAAGTTGAACATAGATCAAATCTAGATTACCTAAAAAATCTAGAACTTTAGATTCTTATTGGATAAGAATAGCATGCTAAATGTTCAACCTAACTATAAGGAACCTTGATCTATGCCTTAGTATTTGGGTGATATTGAATGGTACATTAACATTCTATCTAATCTTCTAATTAACGGTTAATTTCTAATCATTAATGATTGCTCAGTTCAATGTTTTAGCACGGTTAATCCCTGAATAAAAGTTATTCTAAATGTCCATAGTCGTTTAGATTTATGGGAATAAATCTGATGTAAGACTATTGTGATCTGTTGGCTTGTTCATAGTTATGAACCGTTGATTCATTCATAATATGTAAGTTCAAGGAGTTGAATGTCAAGTTCATAAATATTCATTAAAGAATGAATATTCGACGTAGTCCGTTTCATAACTACTTTATGGATCGTTGTCATAAGTAGGTTTTGAAAATGGTATTGTCATTATATCCTAAGACCTGAGATATATACTAGAACTTGATTCCGTGAAAGGTTGTTTCTTGACATTGTCTAACATTGTTCTTTGACCCGGCAGCAATAAAGGCGATAGTTGGAAACTAATTTGAAACTTAGTAAGAGTTGTATATAGTCAAGATGGAATTCTGTTCACTTACCATTGTAGGTGAAAGATATCTATGGGCCCCTCGTTGATCCAAACTGGTGTAATTGCATGGCCGTGCTCAGACTTTGTGTTTGAAGGAACCACTTTGCATCTCGATCGAGTAAAAGGAATGTTTTAACACTGTATGAGAATGAATGAGATCCATGTCTCATGTTCAAATGGGATATCCGGAACGGATATGATAATTGGTCAGAAATACCATTACTATTACGAATAGTTAAATAAGAGTACTTAGACTAATCGGGAATAGTTGACCGCTTGATAAAGCGTCATGCTTTGATAGGGGCAGTGAGATATAGCTAGACGTCTACTACTGTCTGTATTGACGAATGATCGAGACTCGTGCAAGTGGGAGTCTGTTGGACTTGTATGCCCGAATAACGACATTTGACAATACTGCTAACGATGTATGAGCAACGATTACGATCATTGGATATATTAAAGGTTAATATAGTCCATTACACGAATACATAAAGAGGCGAGATAATTATTTATGAAATAAGTTATCTGGACGAACGAACGGTTGGACACGATTATTATTTATGAAATAAATGTTATCATTATTAACTAGATTAATAATGAATCGGTGGAAATATGTTAGGAACATATTTATTAATTACGATATTATTTTTATTATAATTATATTGGATATAATTATATTTACTTAATTAATTGTTAGTTAATTGACAGTTAAAATAATGGAGCTTCTTAAATGTAATTATGGGTTAATTACAAGGATCTAATTATAATTAGGGAATCCCTAAAACTCTAACTTGGTGACTAAGTTAGAGGCTTATAAGTATGGATTAAATGGAGGCTAAAGTGAGAGACACAAAAAAGGGATTAGTCAGGTTTTAACAATAGTTGGAACACCCTAATTATTCCACCCTCTCTCTAGCCGCCGCCACCTAGCCTTCGCCGTCGCCGCCGTTCTCAGCCACCCGCCACCGCTGCCGCTACCACACCGTCGTAGCACCGTCCACCGTCGCATGCACCACCACTTGTAAGGCGCTGACCATTGTGTACCGCCGCCGACTATTGTCGTCCCCCTTCCCCACGCGTCGTCGCCTTCACGCCGACGGGGTACCACCACACGCGTTACGCGCTGCTGTTTTTGCGTGGATCTGTCGGTTTCGGTTTACGGGTGTTCTGTGGTGAATCTGAAGGAGTTCAGGTTTTGTGGGCTTTTGGTAATTGGATTTGAAGGAGTTCAAATCCGGGTGAAGATTCGTGTGAACCAGACCTAGCAACTGGATTGTTGTCTCAAAGTGTTGACCTAGCGACTCAATTGCTGTCTCAAACCCTTAAACCATCAAACTGCGAAAACCAAACCATTTGGATTTTAAACCGACCAACTTGATTCAATTTGAACGTATCGATCGGTTTCAACTGTTTATAAACACCACTAATCTTTACAAGTTTTATTATTTGATTGAATTAGTACACTTGTAATAGAATCCCAACTAATTACAAGTTTTATCTATACATTGTCATTTAAGTTGATAATAAAGTTACAATGAGTAATGTTACAATTATTTTTTCAGTGACTAACGTTGCAACTAATTTAAGTTGACTTACAAAATTGTCAAAACGAATTTAACTTCTCTTTGGTTTCGTATGGTAGTTTTTCAACGGGATTTTAAAAGGTCCTTGCTATTTTTTATGACTTTTGTTGCCATATTAACGCATGATAGTGACCATAAAGTCGACTTTTGGTTCTTATGATTTGTTTTAATCTATATATTTTAAACACAACTTATAAGTTATAACAGTAATGTTGATGTATGATTCTATAGAGTTTTATACTGAGCAATTTTATTAAGAACATATTTAAATGCGATTTAAAAGTAAAACCCAGTATCAATCAAAGATATGAGTGTTATTATTTAAAGAAATGAATAATATTTGCAATTGTGTATAACTAGTATTTTTACCCCATGCTTCGCAGGGGAGAGCGCGGTCGTTTTTTCTCCTCATTACGTGACAGGAGTTTGATCGTTATCGCTTCAACTCTTCATTATCCGATACGGGATACGATTATACCAAAACATCGTCAACGGTGTATTCTGATCATAAGCATTTGGGTTTGTCGTGGCATAGCAGCGGTAACGTCTCTCGCTATACCGTACGACACAAAAAAATATACTCGATTCTGAACACAGCTCCGAATTTTAAAAAAATTATACCGGAACGTTCACATAAAAAAACAAAACAAAACAAAAAGCAGCCGCACATTCAATTTTTTTTAAAAATTAACGAACGACAGTTATTATAGAAAAATGAAATTATTACAAAATAAAACGTGTTTAAAGCGTATATTATATATAGTACACGATCTGAAAGCAAAAATTAAAAAATAATAAAATTTGCCACTCAAAGACCAGCACGTGGACAAGTAACTACAATCTATTGTTAACTCCGTTTGAAAATGTATAGGTTATTGTAACATCCAAAATTTTCAACCAATTTTAACTTTCAACACGCGCGGAAAATAGGTCCCAGTTAACACTCTTGACAAAACAACACATGTTAAATTACAACAAAATGTCAACATAACTTGTTTTAAAACATTCGGCCGACATCTTAAAACAACAACACGTTTCAATATCTAAGAGATGACTCATAACAAGTTTAATGAATCCCAACAAAGGGTTCCAACTCCAACCGCCAACATCCACGAAAATGAATGACAATCCAAACCGTCACGAAGCGTGACCCGGGACTTCTACCGGAGCTTTATCTACAAGAAAACACCATAAAACAACTATTAGTAATGATATACAACCCCCATATGAGCCCCCGGGCCCTTACGACAATAAGCGACCAAAAACGACATTTTGGCATTTTGGGCGTAAATAGGACCGTAAACAGCCCATATGGGCGTAATTTATGCCGGACCACCGTAATTTATGCCCAATGGCCGTAAATTATGCCCAACCCATTGCAGACCTCATTTTTTGAATTCCTCGCGTTGAGACGTCCGAAATTCATATATTATGTTTCGTAGTTCATTTTATAGCCTGAGATATACCTACTAGAAGTTTGGGCTTTTCCGGTAGCATGTATTAACGCCTATACATGTCTAATCCCCAACCAAATATCAATTTACACCCAAAAAACTTCAATAAGCATATATAACACCTTACATACATTACCACCTATGTATGTACACTTTAGTTAGTTAAACACCCACTAACCCGATCATTCTCCTTTGTGAGGTTCTAAAGACCTCAAACACCACAAAACGACTATGTGAAGTTCATGACCTCAATAACACCCGTGTGATGTTCCTAGACTTCAAATACCACAATACGACTTGTTATGTTCATGACCTCAAATAAATACCATGTGAAGTTCTTAGACTTCAAACAACAACGACATTAGTGAAGTTCAAAGATTTCAAACGGCAACGACATTAGTGAAGTTCACGACCTCAATTAACCACCGAGTGAGGTTCTTACACTTCAAACTACAACGACATTAGTGAAGTTCAAAGACTTCAAACGACAACAACATTAGTGAAGTTCACGACCTCAATTAACTATCGGGTGAGGTTCTTAGACTTCAAACAACAACGACATAAGTGAGGTTCAATGACTTCAATTTCACCCAATTGCATTTTACTTTGACTCTTACCACATATTAGTAAAATTACACCAAATCACCAAAATTTACATATTAGTTTGACTCATACCACACTAAGTCAAATTACACTAATATACCACATTCCACAATTTAGTTTGACTCTTTACCACATAGGTCAAATTACACCAAATTAACATATTTCATACACTAGTTTGACTCATTACCACTTAAGTCAAATTACACCAAATCGACATATTTCATACACTAGTTTGACTCATTACCACTTAAGTCAAATTACACCAAATCGACATATTTCATACACTAGTTTGACTCATTACCACTTAAGTCAAATTACACCAAATCAACATATTTCTCTCATTGGTTGACTCTTTACCACACTAAGTCAACTTACACCAAATCGACACATATAAATGGGGTTAAACTATACAACTCTATTTACATGTTACTAACACCATATCTATTACTAAGTAAGTGCAAAGCACTTACATTTAGTTAGAGACGAATACACTTGGTCTTCAAAGCTAGCTCCTTTATACCTTGATCACCTATCAATCCAATTGCAATTAGCAATCCTATGATCTCAATCCACACACCAAATTGGGATTTAAGACACCCTTATTATCTATAGATCAACATCTCAACTTAATTTGTTTAACACAACCTTAACCAAACCTCCAACACCCAAAAACAACCTTTCAACCCATTTGACCCGTTTGGGTTCCACCCAAATTCATCCAAAACTCTAATTTTACAAATCACCATAAAATTGGGGTTTTTATGGTTAATTATGTGTCTAATAACTCCCTAGACACTTACCCAACCTCAATTCAACATTCAAACATCCCCAAATCAAAAAACCCTAATTTGGCCTCAAGAACCCTAATTTTCCAAACATCAAATTAGGTGTTAGAACCAAGTAATTCTTGTTTCTCCAACATTAACGATGCTAGATTAAAGCTTCTAAACAAGATTTAATCCGAATCACCACACCAATTGACCCAATTTGGGTTGTTCTATCAAAACCTACCAAGAGCTCCATTGATGAAGCTTTAGAGATGATATAACAACTTACTTGATGTTTTGGAAAAAAAGATGAACACCTTGAATCATCCAAATTCTACATGCAATCCAACAATTTCGTTTTTTGATCTCTCCCTTCTTACTCTCCTCTCATTTTCGCAAGACACACCTGCGTTCTTCTCCACCAAAACCAAAACCAGATTGGTTTAATTACACAATCAGTCCCTCAAGTTCGTTTTTTATCTCCTTGCCATAAGTTAGTCAAAACTAATTATTTACAACATAACACCCCCAAAATTCTAATTTATTTATTTCATCACTTCAAATAATATAAAATATATTATTTTAATAAACCAAAAGTTGGTTCGTTACAGTTACATAATTGTACCCGCGCTTCGAGTCGGGAATGTTTTTTCGCCGTATTACGAGGCAGGACGTTGGTCGTTATCGGTGGCGCTCGTCGAATATCATAAAAGCGACAACCGATATCAGTTATAATGATACCAAAACACCGAAAACGATGTAGTTCGCACATAAGCAGTTGGCTTGTTACGGCTACGCAACGTTGTCATCGCTTGCCATAGCGTAGAATGCGAAAAAATATAATGGACTTTGAATACAAATCTGTTTAAAAAAAACTATACCAAAACATTAACAAAAAAAAACTAAAATCATACGCACATTCCGCTTTTTTTTTTTTGAAAAGCTAACGAACGGAAGCTATTATAGAGAAACTATATTAATAGAAAATCAAACAGGTTAAAAACATATATTATATATAGTAGGAGAGGTTAAAACGTAAATTGAAAAAAAAATCCATACAAACGTGAAACAATAAAGATAGGTTACTCTACATGGTAACTGGTTTTAGTAAAAAAAACTATAATCAGTCGTGTATACGGTTTTTTTAGAAAAACTAACGAACGGAAGCTGTTATAGGGAAACTATATTAATAGAAAATCAAACGGGTTAAAAGCGTATATTATATCTAGTATGAGGGATTAAAACATAAATTGAAAAAAATAATCGTGGAAATTGAGAGAAAAAAAACCAAACAAACGTGGACCAATAAAGATAGGTTACTGTACATGGCAATTGGTTTTAGAAAAAAGGAATAGAGGTAAATAGACGTATTTACGGTGGATGACGTTTTATGTTAATATGTGTATGTTTCGCATTTGGATGGAATCTATACATAGTATTATTTAGTTTACGTAGAGAAATATTATATATATATATATATATATAACCTTCACCTACACCATCTTAGAAGTTTTGTTCTGGTCTAATAAAATTTCCTATGGTCTAAAATTTTTGAATATTTTTAAAATCATACTACTTTGTTTCTTTAATATTTTATTTTAAGTTATAAAGATCTTTGAAAATGGTATCAGAGCCATGTGCTCTTAAAATAAAGCTTGTTCAAGTTTGACTGTGCAGATCAACACTTATCTATATTCATTAATGATGAATATTTTAAAGAGCAACGATACTGTTAAAAACAGTATTGAAGAGGAATATGATATTCCTCATAACCTTGATTTATTAAATAAATGGACTATTCCAAAGATGAAACATAAGCTAATTTATAAATTAGGAACTTTTGAAAAACTAGGATTAAAACAAGTTGTAAAAACAACTGAAGAAACATTTTCTTTAAACAAAGAAGATATGATAATTAAATTATTGTTAAATAAAGATTTGAATAAATATAAAAAGGATTTCAAATTTCTTCATATTGGTTTGGTACAAATTGCATTTAAACCATTGACCTTAGAAGGTCTTCCAGAAAGTTTTGTAGCAGCTCTAAGAGATGCTAGAAATCTTGACTGGAAACAATCTCTAATAGGGATTGTCCAGACTAGCCTGGCTCATGGACCAGTCTATTTTAATGTTTATCCAAACTTACAATTATCTTTATCTGACGTAAATATATCAGACGCTTTAACTTTAAATGTTAAAACCCATGGTTATAACTATGCTCCAGGTTCCGAAGTAATCTGTATTTGTTATAGGATTTACTATAAACCTTTATACACTTTAAATCCAATGTGTAGGATGGTTGATAAACCATTAAATGAAACGATAGTTATAGAAACTAATTTTGGTAAGTCTAATATAACTACCAGGAGATAAATAAAATGGGAAGAAATTAACTTTCCAGAAAATTGGGTCCTTGATAAGGCTACCACATCTAGACAATGTATAGATAATAATCCACTAGAAATTATACAATCAGAAGAAGGAACTGTCCAAATCCAGTTTGAACAAATTAGAAACACTTCTTCAATACCTAGATCTATATCCTCTAGGTCTTTATATTCTCGTCAACATATATCTCCTTTGGGATATACTGTTAAAAGCCATTCTAGAGCTTCAACCTCGAGAGTCAGGGAAACTTTTCCTGCAGTAGAGACATTTAATCGATTAAGAATAAATCCTGATAATATAGTTACTGAAGACCAGGGAGTCCATATAGATCCAGAATTAACCGAATCAGAAATAGAATTTGTTTAATGGATTTTAAACAAAAAATTAATTTTAAACCAGGATCTCTGGTTAGGAAGGAGATCAACAAAGAATTTGAATTACCCAAATGGGAATTATTTAGAAATTGGTTTTTCAATAATTTCAAAGAAAATGATTTAAATTTCTTTAGAGAAAATTATTTTAAGGAATTAATTATAAAAAATGAAATTATTCCTTTTGTCCCTTGGTTTATAGAAAGATATACAGAAAGTATAATTTCTGTAATTCAAAGAGATTATATTACTCAAGGAGAAAAAATAGTCTCTAAGGTTTTTCCTCCTACTCAATCTTTTAAAATTGAAAAAGATAGAGAAGTAAGGTATTATCAAACTTTTCAAAAATTACTAAAGGACAATACTTTACCTACTACGATTTCTCATATAAATGATTTGATAAAACAAAATAATTATACAAACTTATATTTGATAATTCTAGGAGAACAATTTCAAGACCTATCTAATCAAATAGATAGAATATTATCTTATTCTAGAGAAAAGAATATTTCTACAAGAAATGAAAAAATTGAGAAATTAGCTACTCCTAGTATACAACTTCCCCCGGAAGTTACTGATTTTAAATTCAAATCAAAAGATAGTCTAGTAGCAACCCTGAATGAGACAATGGATGCTTTAAAGGGTCTAAAGATTAGCACCCTGACTGAATTCTCTGATGAGAATTATCATGAGGAAGTAAGAGATCAAATCTCAAAACTTTCCAAATGGGCCGATAAGCCTACTCAGAGAAAATACTATTACCCTAGACCAACCCCTCGAGATGTTCTTATAGAAGAACAGGAGTACATAGTTAATAACTCCTATAGTGGGAAAATGATCTATGAATGGAACATAGATGGTCAGTCTGAAGGACAGATTTATAACACGGTCCATAGGATGCTTATGTATAGCACAATTTGTAAGAATAATAATAACTCTATAAAAACCATAGCTGGAATGATAATATCAGGTTTTACTGGTCAGCTAAAAGGATGGTGGGACAATTATTTATCCCAACCAGATAAGGATAAAATCCTTAATAGCATCAAACAAGAAGAAGGTGCTAGTACCAGCAATATCGAGAGTAATGATGTGTATACCCTAATAGTTAATATTATAGAACATTTTACAGGAAGGTGGTCTGAAGATTCTGAAAATATCAGAACTCTTCTCCAGAATTTAAGATGTAGAACCCTAACATCTTTTAGATGGTATAAAGATACCTTTTTATGTAGAGTCATGGAACTCCCAGAGGCCAATAGTTCTCATTGGAAATCCAAATTTATTGATGGACTTCCATACTTATTTGCAGAAAGAATTAGAGGCAAATTAAGAATTGTAACACCCAAAAATAAAAAGAAAAGAAAATTTTAAAATTTCACTCCCTCGCGGTACGCGAGGGAGATTTTGACAAAACCTCGCGGTACGCGAGGGGACTGCTTATACGCCAGATTTACACCTTCTCGCGGTACGCGAGAAGATTCCCAACCAAGCCTCGCGGTACGCGAGGGAATAGTACACGCGTCAGGGCCAGAAAACACGTGTCATTCACCCTTGCCACCAGCCGACACGTGTCATGCTGACTCAGCACCGTTCGTGACACCTCATCCTCTCGCGGTACGCGAGGGATTTCCTTGGCCGGCCTCGCGGTACGCGAGGGACTGGAAAATCAGCCTATAAAAGGCCTTCAACGGGATTGAAATTCTGTACAGTTTCCAAACATTCGTTTCACACAAACCCGATCTCTCAAAACTCTACGACGTCCCGAAGCGCTGTTCAAGAATCCTACGACACCCAACTCAAGCCGTAGTTCTGTCCAAATCCCGCAAAGTAGGTATCGTTAAAACTATTCATATATATATAACCGCAATTATATATATATATTATCTCATATATATTCTCGTTAATCGTGTCTTCCCTAGGAAGAAACGTGTCGAGGTTTTGCTCAAATTCCGAAGCCTACAACCCTACCAGCCATCAAAATCAAGGTGAACACGTTTAACGCTTTTCAAACGATAAAACCATTTTATTTACGAAAACGGCATGAAACAAATTAAATGCTTTAATCATAAGGGTAATCTACGTGATAGCATTCAAGCCATAAGCATACGTAGATTTGATCAAATGGTATACATGTGACGGGTGAAAGTCCGGTCCGTGGCTGGGTACAGATCATGAAAGGGGGTATCATAAGACTGAGGATATGGTTCCTTAGCAGATTATACGAGGGACGAGTTCCTGAGTATCATGTAAGACTAAGAACAAGGTTCTTAGCATCACGACCCTGGGAATAGGCTATCAGTCTGAGACATAGAGCTCAGCCAGTTGACCCCATGGCAGTTAACCCAGTGTATGTAGGTGGTATATATTTCAGGTGAAAAAGACTGCTGAATGTGTAGATTTACCATACAGAAACGTGCTTAAAGGCTTTAATTTGGTTTATGTTAGAAATCATTTTCGTGTCAGTTAAATGTGATTCACCGGCTTTATGCTGATGTTCATTTTCAAAACGTTTTTCACAGGTAGTGAAAGAAATCATTAAATTCAGGGTGGTGCAGTAAAGACAAGATCTTTAGGCATATTTAAATCCCTGTGGCAGACTAATACAAGACCAAATGTTGGAACGGACGTAGATCCTAGACATTTTGAATGGCTTGTATTATGTAAATTATTTCAATCACTGTACATTATATAATAGACTTTTGAAGATCTATTATCATGAAATGAAAAGGGACGTGGATCCCAAGTTTTGACAGAAAGTACAGAATTAACCCTTGAGGTTATTTACATGACATTTCATTACAAAAAGGCATCAAGTAAAAACAAAGACTTCCGCTGTCCAAATATATGGGACCTCATTCAGATACCAGCGTTGTCTCGCGACGCCCGGGCAGGGGTAGCCCGGGGTTGTGACAGGTTGGTATCAGAGCCACATTCAAGGGTTTTAGCAAAACTAGATACTTATATGATTGTATCTTGGCTTTAACCAATAGTTGTGCCTATTGAACAAACGATAGGAAGATGCCTTTAACATAACCAATAATTTACAGGATGTCAGATCCATACTATTATCCTTATAATTACCCAAACTACTTCCCTGGAGAATCATCTAATCAAGTAGTACCAAGCTATGATGATTATGTCCACTACCTACCGACCCCGGAGAATTGGAACAGAATGGTCGCAGAACAAGTGGAGCAGACTCAAGCAAGGCTTGAACCTCTGAGGGAAGAATCAGAGTATTCAGTGGAAATGGAAGATTCAAGAGAATCTTTACGTCCTGTTATGACATCTATGCCACTACCTCAATCGTTAGACATAGTATACCCTACCGGAACAATTCAAGAATATCCACCCAGTCCAAGTGAAGAAACTCCACATTCGATTTCTGAATCCGACAAGGCTGCCGTTTGTGAAGGCAGTGGTGGAAAGTATTTCTTTGATCCTATTCCAGAACATCCCGTTTTCAAGGAACCTTTCTTCTATGTAGATCCCTCCGATGGACGTCAGTATGCAACCGACGGAAAAGTCGTGTGGTCTGTTAACTCAGCATATCACGATCTTAGGATGGGACACAGGGAACCACCTCCTTGTTATGGATACCATGATAAACTGCCAAAATCAATTGATGAACACCTCGATCGTGCTCTTAGAGAGGCTGACGATCTACGTGCTGAACTGTACTTCACCAGACAAGTCGTAGTTAAAAACGAACAAACTATATTTGACTACGAACTAGCCCAGGAAGACAGGAAGTACGCAGAACAATGGGTGGCAGATCAGTTGATCCAGAAGGGTGCTATGACCGAGACCCTGGGAAGATTCTATCAAGATTTGGGAGATGTGCTTCTCGATTAAAGTTAATGATAGTATTTGTATAATTAGCTAACTTTAAGTGATATAGATGCATATCTATATTTCTGTATTTGTAACAAATAGATGAAGTTTAAGCGATAATAAACTTCAAATTTTGACCCAAATTCTTGTCTTGCATTCTTAGATGTCTCAACAAAATAACAATAGCGGTCCAGCTACCTACATTACCAAGGAAAAAGGAAAAGAAGTTAATAATAATCCTGAAATAGCTACTCAACAACCAGAATTGCAACAACTGGTCAAACAAAGCATTAAAGAAATGCTTCCTGCCATAATAAAGGAAGTACAAGAAAACATCAAAACTCCAAGCCACGTAACTCTTCCTTCAAAAAGAATGGAAAACCCTTCGAAAACTCACACAGAGCAAGTAGCAAGCTCTCGTAGAACTCAAACCTCGAAAAGATCCAGAACATCAAGCAATAAGTATTCTGAATCTGAAGAATCGTTAAATCTAAGCAGTGAAGACTCTGAAGAAGAAGAGAAAGAAACAAAAAGGTATAGACACAAAGGGTGTTCTTATAAAACCTTTCAGGACTGTAAACCTTATGAATTTAAGGGCACCGAAGGCGGTATTGCTACTCTTCACTGGCTAGAGAAGATGGAGTCAGTAATAGCAATTAGCAAGTGTGCTAAGAAAGATCAAGTACTGTATGCTTCAAACTCCTTCAAAAATGAAGCGTTGGAATGGTGGAATTCAATCATTTCTGCCAAAGGGAGGAGAAAGACCAATGCTATGGATTGGAAAGAATTTCGGGCAAAGGTGAAAAAGAAATTTTGCCCCAAGACTGAAAAAGAACAAGCTGAAAGAAAATTTCTGGAGCACCGAATGGTGGGTACCAATGATCGAGAGTATACTACCAAATTCTTTGAATATGCTCGATTGGCACCTCACCTGGCTAAACCTGAATCAGTTCTCATAACTCGATATATTTATGGCTTAGTTCCAGAGATCCGTGATTTGGTGAAGGTTGTCTCACCAAAAACCATTGAGTCCACCGTAGAATTGACCGGTACCATGACGGCTGGACTAATCAGAAATATAGAGGAAAAGAAGAAAGTCGAATCCTCTATAAAATCAAAACCCGAGGCCAAAAGATTTAGCAAGAACTTTGGGCAAAAGGGGTTACCATTTAACAATCCATCATGCAAAACGTGCGGACGCAGGCATAGTGGAAAGTGTGTTTTTGAAACTCCATTCTGTAATCATTGCAAGGTCTCAGGTCACACTACTGAGAATTGCTTCAAGAGAAAGGGAATGATTACTTGTTTCAATTGTGGAGAGCCAGGGCATATCAGCACTAATTGCCCTAAGTTTGCAAGGACCGGAAGAGCTGGAGGATCAGGAGCCAAGATCACTCCAGAAAACAAAAAGGCCGTACGAGCTTTTGTCATGAATGCTAACCAAGCTGAGAGAACGCCGGACGTAATTACCGGTACATTTCTTCTTAATAATGTTTATGCTAAGGTCTTATTTGACTCGGGTGCGAACCGGAGTTTTATAGATTATAATTTCTGTAATCTATTAAACGAACCATTAAGTCCCTTAGCTGAAACATATGAAGTAGAAACAGCGAACGGTGATTTGATAAAAATATCCCAATCACTGAACAATTGTTACATTACATTGGCTGGTTTCATTATCCCAGTACAATTGTTACCAATGTCAATAACTGGCTTTGACATTGTTTTGGGGATGGATTGGTTATCCAATAACCAAGCCGAAATCCTTTGTAATCAACAAGTTGTAAAACTCGTTACACCAACAAACAAAACTCTAACTATCCAAGGTGATAAACCCACAAAACCTATCCAGATAATCTCCATACTTAAAGCAACCAAGTGCTTAAGAAAAGGATATCTGGCATGTCTGGTATCAATTACTGCCTTGGAAAAGGAGAAGAAGATAGAATCAGTACATGTAGTATCTGAATTTCCAGATGTTTTTCCTGAAGAACTGCCTGGATTACCACCAGAACGAGAGGTAGAATTTCGAATCAACCTTGTACCTGGTGCAACTCCAATTGCCAAATCCCCGTACAGACTGGCACCCACAGAAATGGCAGAACTCAAGAAACAATTGGATGAACTTCTTGAGAAAGGTTTTATCCAACCAAGTTCTTCACCCTGGGGAGCTCCAATTCTCTTTGTTAAGAAGAAAGACGGATCAATGCGCATGTGTATTGATTATCGGGAATTAAATAAAGTTACCATTAAAAACCGATACCCACTCCCAAGGATTGACGATTTATTCGATCAACTCCAAGGAGCTTGTCATTTTTCAAAGATCGATCTTCGTTCAGGTTATCATCAGTTGAAAGTGCATGATAACGATATCTCGAAAACTGCATTTCGAACACGGTATGGACATTTCGAGTTCACGGTTATGCCATTTGGACTTACAAATGCTCCTGCCGCATTCATGGACATGATGAATCGTGTCTGCAAACCTTACTTGGATAAGTTTGTCATAGTTTTTATTGATGACATACTTATTTATTCCAAAACCCAAGTTGAACACGAAACTCATCTTCGAACCATACTTGAACTTCTTCGAAAGGAAAAACTATATGCTAAGTTTTCCAAATGCGGATTTTGGTTAACAGAAGTACAATTTCTTGGTCATGTCATCAACGTGAACGGAATTCAAGTAGATCCTTCAAAAATCGAAGCTATATCCAAATGGGAAATTCCCAAGTCACCCACCGAAATTCGTAGTTTTCTGGGATTAGCGGGATATTACCGCCGGTTCATTCAAAATTTTTCTCGTATAGCAATCCCACTCACATCCCTAACTCGGAAATCTGTAAAATACGAATGGGGACCCAAACAATCTGAATCTTTTGAAACTTTGAAACAAAAACTGACAAACGCACCTATCTTATCCTTACCAGATGGTATTGAAGACTTCGTAGTTTACTGTGACGCCTCACATACTGGTTTAGGTTGCGTATTAATGCAACGCAAGAAAGTCATTGCTTATGCATCTCGTCAGTTGAAAATTCATGAGAAAAACTACTCAACCCACGATCTAGAATTAGGCGCTATAATCTTTGCTTTGAAATTATGGCGACACTATCTCTATGGGGTTAAATTCACAATCTACACTGATCATAAAAGTCTCAAGTACATATTTAGCCAGAAGGAGTTAAATATGAGACAAAGAAGATGGATGGAAATCCTGAATGATTATGATTGTGAAATTTGTTATCATGAAGGAAAGGCAAATGTAGTAGCAGATGCCTTGAGCCGAAAAGAAAATGTCAAGCCAAAGAGAGTACATTCTCTCAGACTTGAACTACAAATTGATCTTGTAAGTCAGTTAAAAGAGGCACAAGAGTTAGCTTTGAAGGAAGGTAACTTTGAAAAAGAAGGAATGAAAGGAATGCTTGATTTACTGATCAAAGGTGAAGATAATATCCTTCGCATGAATAAACGTATTTGGGTACCAGTTACAGGTGATCTTCGAGAGCGAATCCTCGAAGAAGCACACAAGTCCAAATACACCATGCACCCAGGAAGTGATAAAATGTACAAGAACCTCAAAGAAAGTTACTGGTGGATTGGTATGAAAAAGAACATTGCTATCTACGTAGCAAAATGTTTGACTTGTTCCAAAGTCAAAGCCGAACACCAAAAGCCAGCTGGATTATTGCAACAGTTAGAATTACCAGTTTGGAAATGGGAATTGATAACTATGGACTTTATTACCAAACTTCCTCGAACCACTCGTGGAAATAATGCAATCTGGGTTATCATTGACCGTTTAACCAAATCAGCTCACTTTCTATCTATCAAGGACACCATGAGTATGGACAAAATGGCGCAAATTTACGTTAATGAAATTGTAACGTTACATGGTGTGCCTCTATCCATAGTGTCAGATAGAGATAGTCGCTTCACATCTCGATTCTGGCAAAGTTTTCAAACAGCTCTAGGAACTCGATTGAACCTTAGTACTGCTTACCATCCACAAACTGATGGGCAGAGCGAAAGAACCATACAAACCCTAGAAGATATGCTCCGAGCCTGTGTGATAGACTTTGGAGGTAATTGGGATGATCATTTACCTCTAATGGAATTCTCATACAACAATAGTTATCACACAAGTATTCAAGCCGCACCATTTGAAGCATTATACGGACGAAAATGTCGAACGCCTGTATGTTGGTCAGATATCGGAGAAAATCAACTATCAGGACCAGAGATAGTCCAAGAAACTACCGATAAAATCTTGCAAATACGAGAACGTCTAAAAATGGCTAGAGATCGACAGAAAAGTTATGCAGATAAACGAAGAAAGCCGTTAGAATTCCAAATCGGTGACAAGGTGTTATTAAAAGTTTCACCTTGGAAAGGTGTTATTCGTTTCGGAAAGAAAGGAAAGTTAAGTCCACGTTTTGTTGGACCTTTCAAAATCATTAAACAAATCGGACCTGTTGCCTATCAGCTTGAACTACCAGTAGAGATGGGTGGAGTACACGATGTATTCCATGTATCAAACCTACGTAAGTGTTTAGCTGATGAATCCTTGCTTATGCCTTTACAAGATGTGGAAGTAAATGAAAAGCTCAAATTCATTGAACGACCGTTACAAATTGAAGACCGACAAATCAAAAAGCTTAAACGGAAACAATTGGTGTTGGTCAAAGTAAGATGGGATTCCAGGCGTGGCCCAGAATATACTTGGGAACTTGAGTCAGAAATGCGCAAAAAGTATCCACATCTCTTTCAATGAATCTCGAGGACGAGATTATTCTAAAGGAGGGGAGGATGTAACACCCAAAAATAAAAAGAAAAGAAAATTTTAAAATTTCACTCCCTCGCGGTACGCGAGGGAGATTTTGACAAAACCTCGCGGTACGCGAGGGGACTGCTTATACGCCAGATTTACACCTTCTCGCGGTACGCGAGAAGATTCCCAACCAAGCCTCGCGGTACGCGAGGGAATAGTACACGCGTCAGGGCCAGAAAACACGTGTCATTCACCCTTGCCACCAGCCGACACGTGTCATGCTGACTCAGCACCGTTCGTGACACCTCATCCTCTCGCGGTACGCGAGGGACTGGAAAATCAGCCTATAAAAGGCCTTCAACGGGATTGAAATTCTGTACAGTTTCCAAACATTCGTTTCACACAAACCCGATCTCTCAAAACTCTACGACGTCCCGAAGCGCTGTTCAAGAATCCTACGACACCCAACTCAAGCCGTAGTTCTGTCCAAATCCCGCAAAGTAGGTATCGTTAAAACTATTCATATATATATAACCGCAATTATATATATATATTATCTCATATATATTCTCGTTAATCGTGTCTTCCCTAGGAAGAAACGTGTCGAGGTTCTGCTCAAATTCCGAAGCCTACAACCCTACCAGCCATCAAAATCAAGGTGAACACGTTTAACGCTTTTCAAACGATAAAACCATTTTATTTACGAAAACGGCATGAAACAAATTAAATGCTTTAATCATAAGGGTAATCTACGTGATAGCATTCAGGCCATAAGCATACGTAGATTTGATCAAATGGTATACATGTGACGGGTGAAAGTCCGGTCCGTGGCTGGGTACAGATCATGAAAGGGGGTATCATAAGACTGAGGATATGGTTCCTTAGCAGATTATACGAGGGACGAGTTCCTGAGTATCATGTAAGACTAAGAACAAGGTTCTTAGCATCACGACCCTGGGAATAGGCTATCAGTCTGAGACATAGAGCTCAGCCAGTTGACCCCATGGCAGTTAACCCAGTGTATGTAGGTGGTATATATTTCAGGTGAAAAAGACTGCTGAATGTGTAGATTTACCATACAGAAACGTGCTTAAAGGCTTTAATTTGGTTTATGTTAGAAATCATTTTCGTGTCAGTTAAATGTGATTCACCGGCTTTATGCTGATGTTCATTTTCAAAACGTTTTTCACAGGTAGTGAAAGAAATCATTAAATTCAGGGTGGTGCAGTAAAGACAAGATCTTTAGGCATATTTAAATCCCTGTGGCAGACTAATACAAGACCAAATGTTGGAACGGACGTAGATCCTAGACATTTTGAATGACTTGTATTATGTAAATTATTTCAATCACTGTACATTATATAATAGACTTTTGAAGATCTATTATCATGAAATGAAAAGGGACGTGGATCCCAAGTTTTGACAGAAAGTACAGAATTAACCCTTGAGGTTATTTACATGACATTTCATTACAAAAAGGCATCAAGTAAAAACAAAGACTTCCGCTGTCCAAATATATGGGACCTCATTCAGATACCAGCGTTGTCTCGCGACGCCCGGGCAGGGGTAGCCCGGGGTTGTGACAAGAATAGATGGAGTCATAAATTATGACTGTTATACCTATGGTAAACTTACAGGAACATGTGTTCAAGAAGGCATAAGCCTCTGTAATGAAATTAAACTTAATCAACAGATTAAAAAACATTCTTTAAATGAAAGAAAACAATTAGGAGATTTCTGTGGTCAATTTGGCATAGAAAAAAAGTCTGATAAGACGATAGGCAATAAAAAAAGAGATTCTTCCCCTAAAAAATATCATAAGAGGAAGAAATCTAGGAAAATAGAAAAACCTTATAAAAAGAAAAATTATAAGGAGAAAAAAGAATTTTCTAATGATTTTAAAAAAATTATAAAATGTAGAAAATGTGGAAAAATAGGCCACAAGGCAAAAACTTGTTGGGTTCGAAAGAAACTAAACAAGATTGAGGACAGAGATCTAAAAGACAAGATTAATGAAATCTTGCTTGACAACAGTTTTGAAGAAACTGATTCTGAGTATGATTCCTCAGAAGAAGAAAACTTAAATGTTTTAAACTATGAGAGTTTTGATTCCTCTGAATTAGAGGAAGACCATTGTAGAGCAGACTGTAAAAAAGATTGCTGCAAAAACCCTTCTGAAATAACAGAAGAAGGACTTTACCAAATTATTTCTCAATTTCAAAATATGGAAATAAATGTCATAAGTAATGAAATTTTAGATCTCTTAAAAGTTATATCTGATCCTCAAGTAAGAGAAAAATTGATTTCTGAATATTTAAATCAACAAAATGAGGAAAGCTCTTCCTCAAATAATCCTCCTCAGGATTTGAAACCTTTTTCACTTATAGAGCTAAAGAGGCAATTAGCTCAAAGAAATCAGATTTCTAAACCTGTTAATATACAGGATTTAAAAATTAAGATTGATAATCTAAAAACTGATATTAAAATTCTTCAAAGGGATAATAAAAACCTAGAAGAAAGAATTTTTAAACTTGAGATTCCTCAGATTTTAAACTCTGAAGAAAAACCCCCTAATATTCAAGGAGGATTTTTAGAAAGTATTGTAGATATTATAACTACACAAAAATGGAATATTAATATAAAACTTCTTATAGAAGATAACTTTTTCATAACTGTTACAGCATTAGTTGATAGTGGTGCTGATTTAAATTGTATCCAGGAAGGAATTATTCCAACTCGGTATTTTCATAAAACCTCCCATAACTTAAGTTCTGCAGAAGGAGAAAAACTAAAAATTGATTATAAAATACCACAGGCTCAGATTTGTCATAATGAAACCTGTATTCCTACTAGTTTTATTCTAGTAAAAAATCTTACTAGCCAAGTTATACTTGAAACCCCTTTTCTTAATAAAATATTTCCTTTAAAAAACATTGATAATAAAGGGATAACTGGAGTTTTCCAAAATAAAGAAATATATTTTCCATTTATTACAAATCCTTTTTCTAGGACTTTGAATAATATAAAAGAATCTCTCTTACAAGCAAAAATAAATCAAATTGATTTTTTACAAAAAGAAATATTTTCCTTAAACATCCAGGATAGGATAAATAATCCTAAGCTCCAGGATAAGATCAAAATGATAAATAATCAGTTTACATTACAAATATGTAATGATCACCCAAACGCTTTTTGGGATAGAAAGAAACATATTGTTTCTTTACCCTATGAAAATGATTTTAGTGATAGCCAAATCACTACCAAGGCTAGACCTTGTCAGATGAACTCCGAGTATATGGAGTTATGCAAAAAAGAGATAATTTCTCTTCTTGATAAAAACCTAATTAGAAAATCCAAGTCCCCTTGGTCATGTACTGCCTTTTATGTTAATAAACATTCTGAAAAAGAAAGAGATGTTCCTAGATTAGTTATAAACTATAAACCTCTTAATAAGGTTTTAAAATGGATTAGATATCCTATACCTAATAAAAAAGATTTGCTGGATAAATTATATAACACTATAGTATTTTTGAAATTCGATTTAAAGTCTGGATATTGGCAGATTCAGATTAAAGAAGAGGACAGATATAAAACTGCTTTTACTGTCCCTACGGGCCATTATGAATGGAACGTTATGCCTTTTGGGCTAAAAAATGCCCCTTCAGAATTTCAAAATATTATGAATGATATTTTCATCCCTTATAGTGAATTTATAATTGTCTATATTGATGACATATTAGTCTTTTCAAAAGATATTGAAACTCATTTTAAACATCTTGATATATTCAAAAATATAATAATAAAAAATGGTTTAGTAATTTCTAGGCTAAAAATGATGCTTTTTCAAACTAAGATAAGATTCTTAGGACATAATATTGAAACATGAAATATTATTCCTATTAATAGAAGTATTGAGTTCGGGTCAAAATTTCCGGATGAAATTTATGACAAAACCCAACTTCAGAGATTTTTAGGTAGTCTGAATTATATTCTCCCCTATTATAAAAACTTAGCAGAAGATACTGCAATATTATATGATAGATTAAAAAAGAATCCCCAGCCATGGTCAGAAGACCATACTAAGACCGTTAGAAAAATTAAGCAAAAGGTTCAAAATCTTCCTTGCTTAATAATAACAAACCCAGATTGGGAAAAAATCATTGAAACTGATGCTTCGGATATAGGATATGGTGGAATCTTGAAACAAGTTTCACAATAAACAAGAAAGTCTGGTAAGATTCCATTTAGGAAAATGGAATAATAGCCAGAAAAACTATGCTACTATTGCAAAAGAAATTCTAGCAATAGTAAAATGTGTTTTAAAATTTCAAGATGATTTATATAATCAAAAATTTATTATAAAAACCGATTGCCAAGCAGCTAAATTTATGTTTGCTAAAGATTTCAAACATGATGTTTCAAAACAAATGTTTGCAAGATGGCAGTCTCATTTAGCTCCTTTTGATTTTGAAATTATTTTTAAAAAGGGTAGTGATAATAGTCTCCCTGATTTTCTTATCAGAGAATATCTGAACTAATGGCTCATTCTAAGGGTCCAGTTAGAAGAACTCTCCTAGAGATCCAGGAGATGATAGAAGAATACACCCTTCGAATCAATAATTATGAAATAGCTATGGAGGGTATAATGCGAAACGATTTTCTCAATCCTCAAGCAAAGAGAAGAATGACTGAAAATTTTCAAATCCATCTCTCTTATTGTAGATTTCAGATTTGTTTATTAAAACAAAAAGAGAATATATATATATATATATATATATATATATATATATATATATATATATATAGTGCTAACCATTATCAGACAATTACATAATTTATAAATTATTTTTTCTTTTAATTCTTAAAAGAGTATTTAAGTATCGTGAACATATATCTTGAACATAAATGATAAGTCTTACATATACGTACAAAATAATGTTATATATGTGACACATAGTGTTTAATATTAATTAACATTTATCAATTACATAAAAAAACTAATACTCAGTTGAAAAAACATGTTTTAAAAATTAACTTAACTGAATTTATAACTGTCAAGTCATATTTTATTCATCCCGTGTAATACACGGGTTTTAAAAACATAATTTTTTTTATTACTAAGTATATAACACTACATTTATTTAACCCGTGTAATACACAAGATTCTAACCCAGTATATATATATATATATTTATAGAATATTAATTATGGGTTGAGTTTAGTGGAAAACTCATTCTCATGGGAAAAACTCTTTTCCCTAAATTTTTAAACCTTAATTTTTTCATATGTTATTATTTAAAAAAATTATACCAATAAATTGAACATATTTTATCTTTAATTTGAGTATAATGTTGATATATTAAAAACAAAAAATTAACGTATCGAAACTTATTCGATACCGCATATATGCAGTATGATGATACTGCATATATATAGAATCAAATAAATCTGACACATTATTTTTTTTTACATAGCAATATTATACTCGAATTAAAAATAAAAAATATTCAATTTTATGGTGTACTTTAAAAAAAATGATAACATATGAAAAAGTTATTAATGTTTACAAATTTGGAGGATGAGTTTTATAATTTTCTCACCAATGGACAATTTTCTCTTGATGGATCAAGAGAAAACTTATATTTCATGAGAAAACTTAAACTCATCCCCCTTTAATTTTTAAACCTTAATAATTTTTCATACGTTATAATTTTTTTTTTTAAATTTCACCATAAAATTAAGCATTTTTTATATTTAACTTGAGTATAATGTTGCTATATTAAAAAAAAATTAACGGTTTTAGAAAGGACTTTTGAGAAAACGAACAGTTTTAAAAAGAACATAAAAAAAGAACATAACGTTTTTAAAAAAAGGATATTTAAAAAAATCGAGAGATGTTTAAAAAAACGAAAGCTCATAGAAAAAGAGTTAAAAAAATGAACATTTTAAAATAATGTTTAAAGAAAAGCGAACGGTGTTTAAAAAACTTTTAGAAAAGTTGAACGGTGTTAAAAAAACATTGAAAAAAAGGAACAACTTCATAAAAATGTTTAAAAAAAGATAGTAGATTAGTTAAAAATAAAGAAAAACACTTATTTTGGTAAATAAGTTTTCAACTACACCTATTTGATAAATATTTTGTTCACCTACACCATTTTGAAAAAAAAAAACTAATCATTTTTATCCGTTAGATCTTTTTGCCAGGACATTTAATGTTTCTTTCTCCCTTTTTCATCAAAAACCGGAAGTTCACTTTCTTTCTACGAAAGATTACTCTTAAAAAAGGAAAAAGAAGGCCAAGAATAATAATGTTCATTGAATGGCAATAATGATTCAAGTCATCTTCCACACCATGTCATTAAAGGCATGGGTGATGTATTTAAAGTATGAGGCATGTAAATGAGGCCTAGTCTTAGGCTGATACACCTGAGTTTTATCCACGTTGATCCAGGGTTTCTGAGGCATGCAAATATTTTTCAGGTCATTGTGTCTAATGTCAAGTCATTGTTTCAAATATTTTTCATCATTGTGTCTAATGTCAAATGCATACCTGGGTGTCTAATTTCAGGTTATTGTGTCTAATGTCAAGTCATTGTGTCAAATATTTTTCACCATTGTGTCTAATGTCAAATATTTTTCTAATGTCAGGTCATTGTGCCTAATGTCAGGTCATTGTGCCTAATGTCAGGTCATTGTGTCAAATATTTTTCATCATTGTGTTATATATAATTCGTAAAAAATAGTGAAAAAAATAACACAAAATTATCTAAAACATAAAACACAATGATGAATGCATATAACACAATGATAAAAAAATATTTGATACAATGACCTGACAATAGATACAATGACCATACCTGACATTAGACACAATAACTTGACGTATTTGATACAACGACCAATATGTCTTTCTTTCAAAAACAATAAAATGACACATGTCAAGCCTAAAATCCTTCTTAACATTTTTAGATCAAATACCCTTTTCACTATAACTCAACCCTATATAGTAAAGAAATGTGCAAATTTCAACAACTGGCCAATAATGGTTAAATCAAATCGTGACCGCCGAGTGTTCAAGGCCACTAAAAATGAAATCCATTGAAATTCGTTTCCACTTCCACTGTGGAATATCAGGTTGTTGTACCAGGTGATTGTTAGTAATATCAGTTACTATTCCAAAGTTGGTACATTGTTGCATCATAGGGCGATACAACATGGTTGGTATGTATACAACATAACCGTAAAAGTCGATACGTAAGGATTATGAAAATCGAAATATCAAGTGGACGAGGTTTACACTCCTTGTACTCAAATGGAAGAGTGTTGGTTAGTCATTAGAGAATGACTATATAACAAGTAATCCAAGCGTAAAGGTTTACAAAGCAAGTATAATGAGTACAAGTATGATGGTGTCAAACTCAAGTCGTGAAACAGAAGATTAACAAACAAAGGAGGTTATACTAGGATTCTGTCGAGATAAATTTGTAAGGAGTCAAATTTACTCAATCCTATCAAGTGTTATAGAAAATGAGTCATCATCATAAAATAGATGTCTGCGATGACCAGACGTTATGTAATCTCACCACAAGGCATTGGAATTCAGTACTAACTTGCGTGTTAGTCTCGATATAATGTAACCATGTTTGGTGATTTTCAACCAAAGGTTCATATACATATTGCCGAAAGTTAGCAATGGGTTATATGATAATCAAGTCGCGACAAGATCTAGATAGAGAAAGTGACTAAAAATCCAGAATGATCTAATCAAGTAGATTAGTTAAAATACTAGGTGCCAGTTCAATATTCGGACATTGAATTGACTATCACCAGAATCGAATTTTGGTATCGGTCAGAAATGGAATTCTGAAACATAACAAGGAGTCTGTATCAAAAAGATGGTATACTAATCATATCGACTCGACCAAATTTGATAGGGTAACCTTAGACGTCTACATCTTCCTTTATGTGGATTGAAACGATTCGGAGGTAGTCTGCAGTTTGTTTGGATGAGGACGTAAACAGTCATCCTGTGAAAATAATCTCATAAAAATAGTGTCCCTTGAAATTGATTCTGAGCTTGCTAGCCCATTAAGTTGGCAGACTTTGATGTAACATCATTGTCAATTTAGGTTGGGCTTGACTCTCATTAAGTAGGCATCAGAAAAATAGAAGAGGATCAGGTAAAACTTCAGGAGTTTGCCAAATGCGAGGACGTCATGCTCCTAGATCTCTTAAAAGCAATGCATAGATATCCCAAACGGATCTTGAAAAAGAGTGCATATAAAATTACAAGAAATTTAAGGAATCGAAAGGAATTTATATGAGTAGACCTTCAAGAAAGCAGATTCGACTATGGTTCGTCCTTGTTTTCCTATTAAAGTTGGTTGGAATAGATCATAAGGTTTCAGAGTTTGTCCTTAGATCAAGCGTTGAAGAGGGTCGAATTGATTATCTGCCAATAAGTGGTAATACAGTAGGCATGTAACTTCCTTGGCTTTTGAATGTTATTATTATGACTTACCATTTCATATTTCACTCATATAGATCATAGCCTTAGGTTTTAAGCCATAAAGTTGAGGAATTGAGTGTTTAAATGTCATATTTTCGTATTCCCTCAGAGTACGTGTTAAGAAATCATTTCTTAACAACTAGATATTTCAAGACTTTCTAATTATTGGAGACTGAGATTAAGGCATGCGAGCACGTCTCTACTAAGTTGGAAATCAGAGAGTTAATCAATATAATGATCTTTGAGGGAGTGTAAGTACAAAAGGATATTGGATTATCCTATTCGGATCTTTATCGACAGTGGGTTTGTTTTAGGCAACCCATGATTATACCCCTTACATAAGAATATGAAATAATGAAATTTGCAAGAGTATACGCAATTAGAACAAGTTTAAGAGTTTTGTATGTCGAACTCATGCTTGTGGGACAAGAGTTGACAGTTCACTCTTAGATTTCCTTGGAATTTGTTTATGTGAGTGGTTACCACCTTCGTCAGCTGGCGATACACTTGTGATCGTGAACTTGAATCTGTTGACGTTTGATATGTGATTCGACTTAATGTTTTCGTTATAATCCAATCTTCAGTTTTCTGCGTTTGTGAATTGAGGTTTCTTGGGGTTTTTTAAACTGTTGGGGACTGAGAGGCTGTCATGATGATTTGTTAATGGTTGATATGTGCCGATTGTGCTTCCCAAAAAGCCTCTAAATCTTTTCATTGTACTCTAATTTTCAATGAAAAACAAAAGAGGGAAGATAAGAAAAGGATGACAGGTCTTAGGTAAAAAAAGTTTTCCAGTCAAAGAAAACCACTGTTCACAAGAGGTTGTATTTTAAATATTCTTTATAATTATAATTATAATTATAATTATAATTACAATTTATAATTTATTGAAGTTGTCAGCTGAGGTTTTTTTGGGGTGTTTGGGATTTTAAAATTGTTGGGGACTGTGATGATCATCTCCAATTTGTCCGACTGGACTGGAGCAAAATTGTGATAATCTGCATCTTGGCGGGCCAATCAGTAGATTTGCAGCCATGGCGAAATTGTCTATATTTGTTCGGTTGTTAACAAATATGAGCCTCATCACATCATTTAAGTGATTTTGAACCTGAATCTGTCAACTTGAATTTGGAATTATCAAAACAATATGAATGAACTCACACATGTATGTGTTGTGTTTATGCTTCTATTTTGATGCATGTTATATTAAGTTGTGTTTATTTATGTTTATTGGAGGTTAAAATTTGACTGCACGGTGAGAAGTTTGGAGGTTTTTTTTTAATAATATTAGGATCGTATGTTCATTTATTTGAGACTCTAGTTATTGATTACGGGTTGAAAACTGCAGGTTAAATTTAGCCAACC
Organism: Smallanthus sonchifolius; assembly: GCA_023525975.1. Taxonomy (NCBI): domain Eukaryota; kingdom Viridiplantae; phylum Streptophyta; class Magnoliopsida; order Asterales; family Asteraceae; genus Smallanthus; species Smallanthus sonchifolius. The sequence continues at coordinate 63,140,757 of CM042037.1, read as the reverse complement.
TAATCAATTGTTTGCACGATAATCTTCAAACAAGTAAGTTATGAACACCCAAGTCTAATGGTCGTACAGTTAGAACATGTGACATACACACATTTTATCCAACTTTTGATCTTTTTTGGTACGGCTGTTCGGTGTAAATGTCAATGAAAATTTTGAAGTTGTTCAAACAAAAAAAAACATTCCTTGGTTTTGTACAGGCGTGAGTAACGGGTCAGAATTGACCCGACCCGTACCGGAAGCATTTTTATTGGATTTTCGTACCTCGAACATGCCTGGCGGGTCGTCATAAATGTTAGTGAAAATCTAAAATTATTCCAGGAAAAAAACCCTTAGTTTTGTACCGACACTGTTTGTATTGGATTTAAATACAGTAACGGGTCAGTACCCCCCCACCCCACCCTTTCATCGAGTTTATTTTTTTTTCCGATTGATATTAAATAATTTTGAATTATTAAAAAAAAACTGGTTTTAACTAAGTCAATCTCTACAAGTTCTTATTATGTTGATTTAAGATTTAAAATGGCCTATTCATATAAACCTTATGTTTTAGCAAAATAAGTATTATGACCAACTAACAGAAATTTTTTTTTTGTTGAAAGTCAAATTGGCTATCAAATGATTTATGATTAATTTGTTGAAAGTCAAATTGGCTATCAAATGATTTATGATTTAGCAAATGCTCAGTAAAGGAACTTGAGAATATATCAATGAATTAGGTTGACACAATAAAGGAACAAGCCTTGGAAGTTTAAAAATCTCTGCAAGTTCCTATTCTGTTAATTTAAGCTTTAAAATGGTCTATTCATATAAACCTTTCCACATGAGTGATGTTTTAGCAAAATAGGTAGTATGACCCATTAACAGAAAATAAAAAAAAATTGTTTAAAGTCAAATTGGCAATCAAATGATTTATGATTTTAGGTTGACACAGTATAGGAACAAGGCTTGGAAGTTTAAAGAAGAAAAGGGAAATTAAGAAACACCAAGCACTAAAGCAAACAATGCCATTCATTAATTTGTTAATGTTAAAATTTTCTTTGGTCAACTGTTTGTTTTTTCATTAAGACTCATTCATGTTTTTTCTTCATTGTGGGTCTATGTTCTAGCCTGGATTGTTTATTTTTTCGTTCACTGTCGTAGTTGGACACCAACGTTTTTAACAGGTATGACAATTTAAGAAGTTTTTATTCTGATCAGTAAAAAGAGAGGTTTAACATGCTAATATTATTGATTCTTAACCAATTCATTTTTTTCTATAATATTAGGATCATATGTTCATTTATTTGAGACTGCAGTTATTGATTGCGGGTTGAAAACTGCAGGTGAAATTTAGCCAACCTAATCAATTGTTTGCACGATAATCTTCAAACAAGTAAGTTCTGAACACCCAAGTCGTCGTACAATTAGAACATGTGACATATTAACACATTTTATCCAACTTTTGATCTTTTTTTAACGGGTATGGCCGCTCGGCGTAAATGTCAATGAAATTTTTGAAGTTGTTCTAACAAAAAAAACATTCCTTGGTTTTGTACAGGCGTGAGTAATGGGTCAGAACTGACCCGACCCGTACCAGAACCATTTTTATTGGATTTTCGTACCTCGAACATGTCTGGCGGGTCGTCATAAATGTCAGTGAAAATCTAAAATTATTCCAGGAAAAAAACCTTTCTTAGTTTTGTACCGACACTGTTTGTATTGGATTTAAATACAGTAACGGGTCAGTACCCCCCCCCCCCCCACCTAGGGGTGTTCAAACGAATCGAATCGGTTTATTTTAATCGAATTATTCGAATTTGAATTTTTTTTTTCTGGATTTGAATTCGAATAAAAATCTCTGAAACCGATTTGAATAAGCTTGTTTGAATCGAATCGAATTCGAATCTATTTGAATAAACCGAATTACTAATTTTTTTTTTTTTTGAAAAAAAAAATTAAAAAGTTACATATATTCAGTCCCAATCCCAAACAAAACTTAAAATTTAGGTGTGGCTGCTGAAGTGCTGAACTAGGGTTTGAATGCAACAATTAGATTTAGGGTTTGAGACTTGAGTTTAGAGAAATATATGACCAGGTAGAATTTTTATGGATTTGAATTTGAAGCCCATACAAAACTTAAAATAAGAGCCCAAATCAACCAAAATAAAAGGATATATATTTAAAAAAATTAAAAATTATATAATATATCAGTTCGGTTTATTCGAATCGAATCGAATTGGGAATTTCAGGATTCGAATTCGACTTATTTATTCGAATCGAATTTTTTATTCGAATTCGGTTCGAATCAAATTTCGGTTTATTCGAATGGGATTCGAATAATGAACACCCCTACCCCCACCCACCCTTTCATTGAGAAACAATTTTAATTTTGCGTACGGGTGAGTAACGAGTCAGTATCGACCCGACCCGACCCGGACTGTACTAAAAAATTGCCATGTTGACCCGTTATTAAATTTGATAATCGGTGTGAATATGGTTATTGTCGCAGGGTTGGGTAGATGGATAGCCATACATAGATGCAAAAGTTGACCAATTTCTTTAATCATCCTTACTTTTGATATTTAATTTTATATCAAATTTTTGTCCAAGAACTTCATATGTTTTGAGTTTGTTGTTTGTTATAACTTTACTAAAATGATGTTTCATGCCACCAACAAAATTGATATTGTTGGCAAGTATGAACTTAATAATCTAAATAAGTAAATATATTTTTTCTCCTTTTTTAACATATAATTCTTCAGGATGCTACGGAAGATGTTAAAATAATTCATATGAAGATAGTTTCTATAGTTATGGAGTATGCTGAGTAACAAAGTTGACCTTTTTTTTTCTTTTTAGTGCTTGATTCAATTGTCAAGGACTTGACTTTATGGTTCTTTGCAGGTTATGCGAAGGTGGTGAGTTGTTGAACCGAATTTTATAAAAGTAAGGACTCCCGTCTTGTAGACAAATGTCGACTTTTTTTAGTAAAAGTAGTTAGTTCTTAATTAAATGTCAATTTCGATTGGATAACGAACTCGGGACCTATATGTAGCTGTTAGTAGAACATGTTCGAAAATGTAATTAGGCATTGCAAATTTGGCATAAAATCTAAAGGCTTTTATCAATTTTCAAGTTAAATACTAATAATCTTTTTGACCACAAAAGTCAAACATGCCTCATTTGGCAAGAATGGTGCTCAAAGTTGCTTCAGAATGCCATTTACATGGTTTGGTACATTGTGACATGAACCCAGAGGTATGAAAACCCATTATGCAGGTTGTCTTAGTGTCTTACATTGACCCGATATTCCTAAGCTGATGCTAACCTTTTCTTAGTTTTTATTTTTTATTTTTTTTTAGAATTTTCTTTTCAAGTTGTGCAAAGATGATTCGCTGTTAAAAGGCTAAAGATTTTGGTCTATCAAACTTTTGCATTTCAGATTCTTCACCATCCTGGATTGAAGATGCGGTGGTTAAAGTCCGTATTTAATTTTATTTTGGTGGTTGTATCAGGTGTTGAGACACCGAAAGAGTGTGTGGTTTGGATGATTTAGCCCTGCCCCTTGAAGCAGGTTCGAGACTCCTAAAGAGTTTGTGGTTTGGATGGTTCAGCCCTGCCCCTAGAAGCGGATTTGAGTCCCTGGGTGACTTCTTTTTCTTTTTGTCTTTTTTCCCCCACTTGACTTAATTTTTTTTCTCACTATTTTGCGTTTATTTGTGTTTTTCGAGCATACGTTTCGATATTTTATGCATCGGGTTTCTCGAACACACGTTTAGGTATTTGGTATCGTGGAGGACTCCCCGTCGCAACGCGCGGGTTAAGCCATATAGTAGGTTAAGCATACACATGTGTGGGTTGAAACCACTTATGCATGGTGTACATGCATTCAATACTCTACTGATGTCATGCTGATATCATCAGCACTTTCTTCTCTCTGAACCATAGTCTGTCAGTCTCTCTCTTTAATTTAAATTATTTCCAGGTACAACTATCTTGCTCCTCCAACATTTTTTATACTTATCAATATTTTATCTATTTTTTTTTTCGCTTTTTTACTTAATAACCTATATTTTTTTTACTTCTTTTTTATATAGTAAAAACAAACCATTTTAACAACCAAACTTTTAACTTTTTATAAATTCACAATAAAGTTTTATACTTTTGCAAATTGACAATAAAATTTTATTTTGTATATTAACCACAAAACTTATAAAGTTATATTACATTTCAACATAACTTTCATTAAAAACGGAGCCGTAGAGACTTCATATGTCTCTTTAAACGTGACTTCTATCAATGTTTTGATGTGATTTTTTTTATGTTAGTAACGCCTTCTTTAAAATATTATGTTTTCATACACTATGAATATACCGTTGCGTCGTGCTTACTTTTATCTACGTTTCGGTATAAATTTTATCCACATCCGATCTGGTCTACGTTTCGATGCTAATTTTATTAAAAACCGAGTTGTGTGCGACATGTTTTTTTATATGTATTTTTATATTAATAATTGAACGTAGAAACTTCGTACGCTTTTCTAAACGTGCTTAACCATGTCATCGCGATCGCCTTCTATCTACTTCTCGATAACGTGTTAGCAACACTACCGCCGCAATGCGTGTTTTACATCACCGTTTTGTTTTTTAATAAAGTTTCGAATATTAACAGCGACTCCGTCAGAACTGGCGTTTAAGAGCCGAGTCGACGTAGTGAACGCCCCGCAGCGGAGCGCTGGCATGTTTTACTAGTTAGTATCAATTTGAGATAATTTGTCGATATTTAAGAGAGAAAATTCCTTTTCTAATTTTGCTTGTATAATTTAAATTACTAATAATATTTTGTATATTTACTAAAATACTATTATTATTTGGACCATCTGATTAAATAATTTAAGTTTCGTATGAATTATTTAAGTAATGACAGAAAATAGGAGTTCTTATTTTGTAAATCTCTCTCTCTCTCTCTCTCTCTCTCTCTTCTAGTGAAACACAATAAAAGGTTTTTTAGTTCATTTCATCGTATATAGGGAAACATTTGGTTCCTTGTCATCCACATCTACAACCCGTCTAACACGCACGACAAAAGTTGTTTCTAAACAACCTATTAGTTGTTTTTGTTGGCGAATTTGTGAGCCAAAGGACTGTCTTGGCATGCAAGGCAAGTCAGGCCTGACTTGGCATGCAAGGCAAGGCTGTTAAGGCTATTTTCCAGGGGCTGTTAATATTGTGATTAGAATAGGATGTTAGGTTTTAATTATTTAATTCCTATTTTTAGCATTCCTTTTCTAAGTCTAACGTGATATGTTAGATTATAAATACCATGCTTGGGTATTTGTAGGATCGGTAAATACAAGATGGTTCTATTCCAGTTGAGATTGGCGGAAACAATCACAACTTAAGCAAAGTAAACAAGTAGACAAGAAGAATACTGATAAATGCAATTTGTATTAAGCTTCAAGTGTTACAAGATTACAGAGAAAACTCTTAAGCAAAAAAGTGTTTTTACAATGAATCTAAGTACTACTTATATAGTAACTTAGAATCAAGACAGACCCTTGATTCTAAGGATCAGATCTAACACTGACCGTTGATCTTGTATTGAAGCTACTCTACATATACAGACAATAATAATAACTATGCTAGTTAACTTTATTCAAACGTCTTCTAAGGAATCATTGTTTGCATGCTTGGAGAAGAACGTTGTTGTCTTTTATTGTCTTGTACCAATGACATTCTTTCTGCGTGGAGTGTGTCAGTGTAGCGGCATAAAGTTGTCAGTGGTAAAGGTTGCTTTATCAAGAACAGTCAGCTGCAACGTTTGATCTTCAGTGGAGATAGCTATCTGCTACAGCTTTGGAGATCAGCAACATATGCCTATCAGCTGCAGGTTTGGAGATCAGCAGCATATGCCTATCAGCTACAGCTTTGGAGATCAGCAGCATATGCCTATCAGCTGCAGCTTTGGAGATCAGCAGCATATGCCTATCAGCTGCAACTTTGGTCTTTAGCAGATAAGTCCTATCCGTAGCAGATTTGTTCTTCAGCAGAAGAACAAGTATCCGCTGCAGATAAGCTTATCCGCAGTAGTTTATGGATCAGCAACAATCTCTGAGGTAAGCAGCAATTTTACTTAGAGAATTTTGTAGCCATAAGTCTTTATTTCTACAAACTCCCCTTAGACTGATGCTACCAAAACTCTCTTACTGCTTTTGTTGCTGAAGCTTTTGCATGTTGCTGACTATTCTTTCAACCTCATATCCTCTCTGGTCCTTGTTGGGATTGTTAAGAGGAAGCTCAGATAGAGTCTTGATGTCTTTGCTTGTCATTTTGAAGATAGCCTTGCTTGAACACCTCATCTTCTGTCCTTTAACATCTGTTAGTGTGACATCCGTCAATTTTCCGTTAGATCCGTTAATCCAAATCCAGTTATATAGTAACCCGATTAACTCAATCTTGAACCTTAGGGATCATTCCTGCCAATAGTTAATCTTAAACTACAGGGACTAGTCATGTAAATATGCAAAACCAAATCTGTTGACCTGAAAAGTCAAAATCAATTGGTTTTGCTGCAGTTGACTTTTAAAAGTCAAACTGTGATGGTTCTTTAAATCAATTCTAACCACAAGGACTCATTCTGCCAATTTACAAAGCTTAAAACAAGAAACCACAGGGACTGATTCTGTGATTGAGCCAAAGTTGATTCGGTTGACTTTTGAGAGTCAAAATCGTGGCATTAATCCAAAAATAAGCAATGCAATCGTTTTCTGTTTGAATTGGTAACTGATTCACACGTTTGTGTCATTAAAGACTGTAACCATTGATTTAATTAGCATTATTAGTCGAATTAAACCAATTAACGAACAATAATTGCATAACCGTCGACACCCTCATTTGGCATCATCAAATTCGATCAATGGGGCTATCATCTTTGCAGTCAAACACTCTGCACACCTATTTCGCACCCCACTGAACCTGCAACACCATTCAATTTCACCGGATAAGCGACGGAAGCCACCGGAGATCAAACCACTCGAGGCCGTGAACCATTCTAGCCGATCTCGGTCAATTCAAACACCAATCTGGTAAATTCTTACACCTATAGCTTCGTTTTCATTCCTAGATTGAAAGCCCTATGATTACTGAGGCTTATAACATCAAATCGATCAAGAACAATTAGCTAGGGTTCTTCGCAAACCGATCTAAACGAACCCTAATCTAGACACGTTTACAATTCAATTAACTTACATCAGTAGTTTCTAAATCCTCTAATCAATGAAAGCCCCATGAATCTAACCCCAATCATTATAGGATTTATTCAATCTGATTTCAAGTTCTAACCTAGGGTTTTTGGACCTTGAATCAGAAATTAAACACACTTAAACTAGTCGGTTTTACAATTAAATCGATCCCTAGAATCGGATGTAGATGGCGAACAAGAACCCTATGATCCTATGATCAATTAATACCGAATTCAAGGATGTTAGGGCTGGGGATCGATCACGGCTTGAATGGGGAAGGGGGCTCTCGGGAGTTCCTGATTAAAACCCGTCGATTCTAAGTCCTGTCGCGATTGAGTTGGTGGCTGGGTTGGCTAAGGCGTTTGGCTGTGAGGGAGGGGACCCGGGTTCGAGTCTCCCCACCCTCTTTTTATTTTTAAACGGTTTTTAAACAAATATTTTAATATAAAACTTAACCCTATGATATTATAATCTTATATTAATGTGTTCTAGCCTCGTGAAACACCCGTAGGCTCGGGTTTGATTTTATAACCCATTTTTATATTAATTATCCACTTTTAAAATAATATATTTATATTATTTTCAAACCATAACTTCGTATAAAATAATATATTTATATTATTTTCAACCCGTGATTCGTGTTATAAAATAATATATAATTTATATTATTTCGTATCGTTTTATACCTCGCGTGAAGTTTCAAACCAATTAATAATATAATTGTTATATTATTTAACCACGTTTATACACTCGATTAAAAATAATATATTTATTATTTTTTCCACACAAATGACTATTTTAGTTAATCCTTCGAACCTAAAAATAATATATTAAATTATATTATTTTCCTAACTTTTGTAAACGAATTTAGCATACGAATGTATTTATTTATTCATTATTCGTTATTAACGTACGACACGTAACGCTTTTTCCTTAATGATTATATTAAGAAATTTATATAATCCCGTAGACACGTTCGTCTACTCTTAAATCCTTAGAAAGCGTTAAGGTGTTCTAACTTCCGTGTCGTCGTCACAAATCCTATACGTCCCTAACTTATGTTTTATAATTATAGGGCATACGTAAGCCGTGCAGGCTAACACTTGAGATTCTAAATCTCATACTTGTGTGATACTACTTACTATGTAACGCAGGTGAGTTTCACGGCCCCTTTTTACCTGTTTTACTATTGGGGGAGAAACATGCTTACACACAAACGTATTTTACTTGTTTTCCTGTTGAGGAAGAAACAAACATGAAACACCAACTATCATACTTTTACTTGTTTTCCCCGTGGGGGAGAAACAGGTACGCAAGCAAATATTGTTTTTCCCGCCAGGGGAGAAAACATGACGCAACTATTTGATTATGGTACTTTATATGATATCACTGTTGAGACTAAGCGTAACACATTATCACAGAAAGTCCTCATCTTATATCGGACCGTTAATATGGATCTTAGCGAGGTAATGTTTAGTAGTACTACTGGGTTTGACAAATCCCACCCGCGTTAGTCGCGCTAACTCGATTGGATATCGAACGGGTGAAATGTTAGCCTACTCACATGTGCCAGAGTTGATAGACCTGGCAGGAGGCATATAAACACAGTCAGCATCGGTTGCGAGCGCTTTAGTAAGACTTGAACGTAGGTTAGCTACCTATAGATATGCATATTGAATGTACATAATCTGGCAAACACTCTCTTATTGCAAACTTGAAACCTGTGAACTCACCAACCTCGTGTTGACACTTTTTCTTACATGTTTCTCAGGTCGCTAAGGCACAGGTTGCACACTTAGGACATGCATGGAGTCCTACTGTCATATTATCCGTTTCAAACATTTGAAACAGTTTACTTATTTACAATGATTGACGCCGATTGCGTGTAATTACTTTTGATTTCATATTAACGTTTACGCTTCCGCATTAACTCTGAACTTTTATGTTTTGACATTTCAAGTCCCATATAGTGTCGTTTGATGTAACTAATGACTGAGATCCTGGTGTGTCACCTTCCAAACGGTAAAACTCCGTTAGTTGAAATTGGGGGTGTGACAGTTAGTGTGAATTCATCTTTTTCAGCATTGTAGGACCAGTTGATGAATGGAGAGTGGGATTGGAGAGGTTTGACATCAATAATCTCATCTTTGCTGGGGTTGAAGTAATGTTTGATTACCAACAATAGATGTCTCCCACCTTCATTCTCAGGCTCATTGGCTTCACCCAGCTCCATCATTCTTCTTAGATCAGAATCTAGAAGCTGTAGTACCTCATCAACAGATGTATAAATTGATCTTTTAACTTCTGTCCTCCCCCTGAAAACTTCAAACCATTGGTCTTGAGAGCTGTATGACCAGATGACTATTTCTCTTGAGTCTTCTGGTTTGGAAGTAGGTTTGTTTTCCTTTTTGGGAGGTTGTTGATGAGTAGGAGATGGGTGTGAGGATTTGGACTTTGAGGGTGGAGAGGAGGGAGGTCTAGGATGGAGAGTGGAAGGTTGTTGGATTGAGGAAGTGTTGGGTGAGGGAGAAGGCTTGGGTTTCTTTGTTTTCATTTCTTCTTCTTGAATGATTATCCTCTTCTTGGAGCCTTTCTTCCCCAGTCTTTCTTCCTCATCCTTCTTGACTTTAAGGTAGAGGGCTTGCAGGTTCATGAAGTTCATGGGACCTAGCCTCTTTCCACTCTCTCCTCTAGACTTAAGGAAGTCAATCATGATCTTCCTTTCTACATGGGATCTTCGGTTAAAGACAATGGTCTTCTTGGACTTTTGTTTGGCCTTTTCTTCTTCAGCCTTTTTCTTGTTTGCCAATTGACCCTGCTGACCCATGAAGGCTCTGTAGATTTCTTTATTTTATAGTTTCTCAAGGTAGTCTGCATCCTCACCTTGAGAAATTAGAGCCTTTACCCACTCCTCTCTCATTTCTTTGGCTAGTTCATAATCAGTTATTATGAACTTAGCCTCTTCCTTCTTCTTCTTCTTCTTTATATCTTCTTCTTCTTTGTCGAATTGTTCCTGCAGTTGAAGAACAAGAGCTTCATCTTCTTCAATTTGATAAACTGCAGGAATTTTTACTTTCAGATCATCCAGCTGTTTTGCATACAGCTGGATCTGTTGTTCTCTAAGGAGAATGACTGTTTTTCTTTCTTGAGCTTTTCTTAGTTCAGCCATCTCCTCCTCTTCTTCTTCTTATTTCCTCTTTTTATTTCTTCTCCTTCTCAATCCTCTCTTCATCTTCTTTAGTCATGAGTCCCTTCCCCTTGTTTTTGTTGGGTGCCTCTGCTTCAGCTTCATGGACCCCAACCACAGATGTAGTAGATGTTGTTAGGATCTCAGCTTCAGCTTCATTGACAATTTGGGGAATGGACAAGGGAAGGACACTTTCTTCATTTTCCTCCCATTCCAAACCTGTCACTTCTTTCCAACAATCCTTCACCCTTTCCTTTTCTCTTCTCTTTGATTCTTCTTCTGTGGTCATTTTGAATGTTGGTGAAGAAAGGAAGGATAGATCTGAGTCAGAGTCAGTCATTGCAAGTGATTCCTCCTTATTAAGAGAAGCCTTGATGAGTTTGATCATTTCTTGACTTTCTAAGGAGTTGATGTTGCAGATGAGTGTTCTGAGCTCAAAGACCTTGTGCAGGAAGTCTGAAGGTAGGAGTAGGATCTCTTTGATGTTGATTGAGAGAGAAGATCCATTGTTTAGGAAGAAGGTGAAATCAGAGGTAGGAGTGATCACCCATCCTAACACTTCCAAGTCCCTGACCATTATGTTTTACAGGAATCTTCGCCAACAGATAACTTCTTCTTCTTCAGTTAAAGCACTGCTCCTGATTAGGTCAAGTCTTCTTGGAGCCAGTCTTTATTCTGTTGTTGATGAAGATTCAGGATAAGCCACCCTATTTTCTTCTGTTAGTAGTCTTTCAAACCAGGGCATATTATCCTCCATTAAGTCATAGAACCTGCAGATTGCAAGTTCTGCTGTGAGATCTGATGAAGTGTTGACACATTTTGTCAGATACAGATTGAGAACTTGGAGGGCATTGAGTGAGTTCCAGTTTAGCTCTTCTACTCCACTAAACTCCCATCCAATACATAATCTCTCAGCTATTTCATCATACCCCTAAGCTAGAATGGAGTCAAATTCTAGCTTCTTTGTGGTTAGGTAGAGTTGGGGGGTAGATGAATGACTTATTATGGCTGCAGCTTCAGGAAGAATGCTGAATGATGGAGGTGTGTTTTCATGGAGAGTTTCTTCTTGTAGCACCTCATCAACAGCTCGGACGACTAACTTCCAATCCTCGGTGACATCTTCTTCTTCATCTACTGAGTCTGGCAAGTCATGGATTTGAACAAAAGCAGGTTTGTATAGGGAATTTTGAAACACAGTCTGCTCTTGTATCCATCCTTCGAGGCTGTCAGCATCATCTTCCTTAGTAACCACCTCCCCCTTTTTGGTTGCATCAGTGAAAAGGGATGTATCTGTTTGAGTTCCCACTGATACAAGAGAGGGAGTAGGCACAGTTGGGCATTGATGGGCTTCATGCATAGAGACTTGGTGTCTTAGTTTGGACACTTCAGCCTCTAGCATTGCCACCCTGGCCGTCAATTCCAAGTTATGAAGTTTCTGTCTGTCCTCATCCACAGTTGTGGAATCCTTGGAGCTAGATGAGGCCTTAGGCCTAGCCTCTGCATCCCCATCACCCTGGTTTTCTTGGCACCTGGGATTCCTCTCAGTGAAGAGTGTTTCACAGGAAACATCCTCACTGGGAGTTGCCGTGGTTAGGGTCTTAGCTATGTTATCACTGTCCTCCTGGGCAGTTGATGTACCAGGAGTAGTGATAGCCCTTTCCACATTCACTCTATCAATACTACCAGAGTGAACCTTCTTGGGTGATGAACCTGGGTTGGGTGCACCAGCAGCCAAGTCAATCAATACCTTCGATATAATGGTTGTTGGAGAAGGTATATCATCTTGACCAGGTGCCTCTGCACTTAGGTTCAGAGAAGAGAAATAATGGAATGGCTCAGGGGGTTGCTCTATGGATCCGGGATGTGATCCTGATCCTAATAGAGAGGCTTCCAAGGAAGTCTCTCTAGTGTTGTGGCTATCCCTTTTGGTATTCTCATCAGAATGTTGGGATTCTGAATGAGGGCTTAGAGGTTGGGCTTGGGCCTTTGAGACAAGAAGAGAAGGAGTCTTCTTGCTCCTTTTTCTGGTGTATGTCGTTGCAACTGGAGCCCTTTGTTTCAGTTGAACGATAACATCCAAAACAGATGTAAGTGGTTTTTGTACCTATGCATCCTTAGTAGTATGCACAGGGGTTTGAATGGTGGAAGCAGATTGTTGTTCAGGATGTGGTGTGGAGGGTATGGGATCAGAATTAGCTAGGATTGCTGAACTGTCACCTGGGGTACTTTGTATGTTCAGCATTGTAGATAACAATGGAACATTGACCCCTGAGAACTTTTTGGAAACAGTTCTCATACTTTAAAAAATATTATTTTTATGTCCCAACATGATGTAGATTCTTGCAGGTTTTGAGAGTTCTTTTAGTTCCTGGTTGAAAACCTCCTGCAAGAATCTTGGGTACATAAAAAATTGTTGCTTTGCACCCTCTTGAAGGTTATATCTCAAACCCTCAAAGACGAGGTGTGCAAAGTTGAAACCTAGGCCAGTAATCATACCATGGAAAGCAGAGGCAAGTGCAGAGCTCACTTGATGCCATCCACTTCTCTTCTGAGATATGCATTGGAGAAGAGTGTGGCAGAGATACTTCCATGGAGGGCCCATCAGCGCCTTCTCGATTGTATACTCATTTTGATTTCCAGTGTACCCTATGGATACAAAGGTCTTCATGTACTCGTCCTTTGAGTATGAGATGGCTGCTCCCTCATCCTGAAGCTTAAGATGTTTTTGGAGGGTAGCTTCAGAGATGATGATGCCCTTGCCGTCTATTTTGGCTTTTATTTGGGGAATCCCCTGTTCGGTAGAGTAGACAGCGGTATTTCAGAAATCCTCCATATGAGGGATATATATGGTGGGGTTGGTTGTGAGGGCAAAATGGATCTTTGATTGGCATAGGAAGCCGATCATATCATCGAATCCTTCAGATTTCTTTCCCTTGGTTAAGTATGCTGTAAGGTTGTGGTACGGGGAGAACTTATCATCAGGGTTATTGATGTCTGCCATTATAAGTTTTATTTCGGAGGGAAGGTTTGAAGGTTTTAAGGATGGAAGGCTTTGAATGTTTTAAGGATGGAAGGCTTTGAATGTGGTGGGGACTTGAGAGAAAGTGATGTGGGTTTAGGGTGAAATTTAATGTGAAGAGGTGGTAAGGAAATTTGATTTGTTCTTATAACGGCAGAGGAGGGAAAAAGCAAAATGACTTGTACAGTACAACCTTATTCACTTTTTACTGTTACAACTGTAATACACCGAGACAGTCATGGTAAAGACTGACGTTAATTTTTACAGCAGGTAAAAGTTAATTTGGACTTAAATTTACCCATCAGCAGCAAACTTGGTTGCTGTGGATGGATAAGCCTGTCCGCTGCAAGCTTGGTTGCTGCGGAAGGTTAAGTCTGTCAGCAGCGAACTCAATTGTTGCTGATGGATTCAATGATCTGCAGCAAGGATGTTGCTGCTGATGGATTCAAAGATCTGCAGCAAGGATGTTGCTGCTGACAGCTTTAAAGCTATCCGTAGGAAACTTGTTCCTGCTGATAACTTAAAGCAGTCAGTGGCAAATCCTTTGTTGCTGAAGATTAAACCTGTCAGCAGCAGAAGGACAAAAATGCTGCTGACTCAACTTTTATTTACAACAAAAGACAAAACACATTTTAAAATAGGATTTTAGAGATAGATTTTAATCAAAGTTCATCATACCAATGGATTCAACTAAATATCTAAATCTAGCTTCATCAAAAGGTTTTGTAAACAAATCAGCATATTGCTCATTTGTATGAACTTTGGTTAAAATAATCCTTTTTTTCTCAGCTTGATCTCTTATGAAATGATACCTGATGTCAATGTGCTTTGTCTTGGAGTGCTGTACTGGATTGTTTGTGATTGATATAGCACTCATGTTGTCAATGTGAATTGGAGTTGTCATGAAAGTCATCCCATAACCCAGCATTTAATTTTGTATCCATATGACTTGTGCATAGCAACTTGAAGCTGCAATGTATTCTGCTTCAGCTGTAGAAGTTGAAACACATGTTTGCTTCTTGCACTGCCATGAAATCAGTCTTCCTCCCAGAAACTGACATCCCCCTAATGTGGACTTTTGTCCAAGTTGCATCCCCCATAATCAAGCAATGCAGTGGTCTTCTAGCTGGAATTCTTTGTCAGGAAGCCCTCTGATAAGATTGTCCTTCACTAGTTTGTTAATAGTTTTGATATTAACATGACTTAATCTCCTGTGCCAGAGAGCTGATTCATCAACAGAGGCTTTTGACAGAAAACAGGAAACACTCCCAGATGGAGTGACTTCATTCATGTCCAGTACATAGAGATTTTCTTTTCTCTGAGCAGTTAATAAAATCTTTTCTGGAGGAGGTATGGACAAGCCTGGAGACAGTACGAATCATTCTTTATCTGTGAAGAGCATCCAATGCTTTTGGTCACAGACCTGGGAAACACTCATGAGATTGAAGTCCAATTTTTGACATAATTGACCTTATCAATGCTCATTCTTTCGTTGGACACAGTTCCTTGTCCAGTAATGGATCCTCCCTTTGAGTCACTTCCAAAGACAACATATCTTCCATTGAAGTGTCTGAAGTTGGAGAGGATGGATCTGTTGCCTGTCATGTGCCTGGAACAACCACTGTCTACCACCCAGGTGTTATTCTTGTGACCTGGCTGTCCCTGCACATGATAGAGATCTAGTTAGTGGGAAGAGTCCAAGAGCTTGTATCCTTGAAGAAAAGGGTTATTGGAATGTTAGATTCATCATGTGTGCATTCAGCAGAGCCAATGATGATTCTTGGAGTGATAGAAACTGGGATCTTTGCTTTCCATTGTTGAGGAGATGGTCTTCCAGTTCTCTTTTCTCTGTCAGCAGCTGATTTTGCTTTGGCTGCTGATGAATGTTCTTTAACAGCAGCAGACTTTGCTGCTGGGGAATTTAGCTTATCAGCAGCAAGTTTTGTTGCTGCTGATGGCTTTGGCTTTTCAGCAGCAACTTTTGTTGCTGCTGATGGCTTTGGCTTTTCAGCAGCAGATTTTGTTGCTGCTGATTTAAGCTTATCAGCAGCAGATGTTGTTGCTGCTGATGGTTTTGCTTGAGCAGCAGCAGATTTGGTTGCTGCTAAAGGCTTGTCTTTCGGTTGCTTGTGCTTCACTTGATTACCAACACTTTTTATGGCTGCTGATGGTTTAACAACCGATGTATGCTGATCCTTCTTTACCTTTTGTCTTTGAGAGGCTTGATGAAGGATCTGGTTGAAAGGGTTAAATTGACAATTTGCAGCAAAGTGGTCTGATTCACCACAAATGATGCAAGTTTGTTGAGATTTTGACAGCTGCTCCCTTGGTGGAGAAAGAGAGTTTCTGAATTGAGTTGTCTTTGCTTCAAACCTTCTTACCTGTTTATTCTTCTTTGTCTTCTCAAAAGCACGTTGCTTGAGGTTTCTTTGCTGCTGAAGGTAGTAGAAGCAGGTGCTGGCAGTGTGGTTATATTTTCCACAGACAAAGCATGATTTTGCCAGTTTGTCCCTTGAAAGATAAACATAATCCTTTCTTTTGAAAAGGTCTTTGAAGTTCCAAGGGTGAGCTTTGTTGTGCTCAAAAGTAGCTTCTTCCAATGTCTTTTGAACACATGGAACTATTTCTCCAGGCGCATGGCATATGTCAAACACCTTTCTTTGAGGCTTTGAGGTTGAAGACTGCCCCTTTTCAACATTTAGCTTTCTTCCTTCTGGAGGATAGGTAATTTTTATTTGGTTGAAAGGTATAGGAACCGGAGCGGCTAGTAAAGTAACAGGAGTACTTGTTTGAATGACTTCAAGAACAGGTGGTTCTGGTACTGGTGATGAGATCTCCTCAGTTTTAGTGGACTCTGAGCAAGTTGACTCAGTTTCTTATGAGGTAGTGTATTCTTGCACCAGTGGTTCATATCTTGAAGGATCAAGATCTCGGTTGGCCTTTTCAAGATTTGAGAGATTGAAGCTTGGTTCATGGATGGCAACGTAGTCAGCAGGAGGTGCAACGGCTTGGTATTTTTCACCATGATACCCCAGAACAGTTTTTACCTTTTAATGAATTTGAGCATCTAAAAGTCTTTGCAGCTTTTTAGATGCAAATTCATATTTATCAACATGAACTTTTTGTTCTGCCAATTCTGCTCTGGTAGCTTTTAATCTAGCTAGTAGATCATCAATTTGAGTTTCAAGATTGCTTTGTTCATGTTTTAGTAATGAAATCTCTTTCTTTAGGCAGTTAATTTTTTCTTTATAACTGTTTTCTACCTTTATGAATTCAGATTTCATTTGATTAAACTCTTCATTTTGATCTATAAGGTTTTGATTATGCTTTCTGTAGCCTAACACCTTATCAATATAAGCTTGGGAACAGAGATGTTCATATACCTGAGGCGGTATCTCAGTTGTGTCTGCCATAAGAGCTTGGTTGTTGGCAGGCATATCTTCATACCGGAAGCTTCAGTCGAAGTCAGAAGTTCCAACAGTTGCACAGGCTGCAGTTTGAACTGGAGGAGTGGCTTGTTGCTGTTGTTATCTGGGTTGGGCTTGGTGAGCTTGTCTTGATTGAGGAGTATCTGGATTGGCTCTTGGTGCCTTGCATTCTCTAGCAAAGTGACCCAGTTGGTTACAGTTGTAACATCTTAGTTTGCTTTTATCCAATCCAACTCTGGTGTTGGAGTTGTTGCTTGGAATGGGTCTTCCGGTTCTAGAGTAGAACCTTTTTGCTCTTATAGAGAGCATGACATATGAGTGCTGTATGTCCATTTCTTCTAAGTCATCTGGATGGAAGCATTCCAGATCCTCCTTGATGAAGGACATGTTGCTTGAGTTTTCAGAAACAAAAGCAGCAGAGGCTGAGGTTTGAGGAGGAGCTTCTAGGAGAAATGGTGAGGTGTTTGTTTGAGAGGTTGGAGTTTGTGGATGGGTGAAAATGGGAGGATAGTAGTTGCTACAACTAGGAGCTGAGTGGTCAGAGTGGAGGGCAGAGGTGGTGGTGGATGTTGAGGCATTTTGATAGCTTGAGCTTCGTTCTTTTGCCTGAATCATCTCTAGCTCATAGGTTTTCAGCATACCGAAAAGCTCAGTCATTTGGAGAGTCTTTAGGTTCTCAGTTCTTCTAATGGACACTGTGTAGAGTGTCCAGCAGCTAGGTAAAGACCTGATGAACTTTTTGAGAATATCTTCATTCTCCAGCTTCACTTTTGAGCACTGCAGCTCACCTACAAGATAAGTAAATCTGTTATATAAAACAGTTAGGGACTCACCTTCCTTCCAGGTGAAGTTTTTGTACTGCTGCTTCAGGATATCCCTTCTGTTTTCTTTGACTTCCTCTGAGCCAGCAAACATCTTCTCAAGAGCCTCCCATAGCTCCTTAGCAGTTTTGTAACCTCCGAAGTTATGAAAAACTTCATTTGGTAAGCATATCTGGATGGCTCCCAGGGCTTTGAAGTCTACCTCCATTTTCTTGATGTCTTCATCAGAGTACTTGGAGGGTTCTTTGGAAACCAGTGCACCTCCGGAATCAGCAGAGGACACCATGGGTATGTATGGTCCATCTTTAATGGATTTCCACATCCCATATTCCTGATAGCAGAAGAAGCTTTCCATTCTGTTCTTCCACATATCGTAATCTTCCCCAGACACCAGTCTTGGTGGTCTGTTGATGCTTCCAATATCTTCAAATCCATTGTTTTGAGCCATTTTGAATTTTAGATAATGAGTGACTTTAACAAAGAGATAGATAAGAATAGAACCAGAGAATGATTAAAAAAATGTGAGTTTGTTTAATCTGTGAGCCAAAGCTCTGATACCACTTGTAGGATCGGTAAATACAAGATGGTTCTATTCCAGTTGAGATTGGCGAAAACAATCACAACTTAAGCAAAGTAAACAAGTAGACAAGAAGAATACTGATAAATGCAATTTGTATTAAGCTTCAAGTGTTACAAGATTACAGAGAAAACTCTTGAGCAAAAAAGTGTTTTTACAATGAATCTAAGTACTACTTATATAGTAACTTAGAATCAAGACAGACACTTGATTCTAAGGATCAGATCTAACACAGACCGTTGATCTTGTATTGAAGCTACTCTACATATACAGACAATAATAATAACTATGCTAGTTAACTTTATTCAAACGTCTTCTAAGGCATCATTGTTTGCATGCTTGGAGAAGAGCGTTGTTGTCTTTTATTGTCTTGTACCAATGACATTCTTTCTGCGTAGAGTGTGTCAGTGTAGCGGCAGAAAGTTTTCAGTGGTAAAGGTTGCTTTATCAAGAACAGTCAGCTACAACGTTTGATCTTCAGTGGAGATAGCTATCAGCTACAGCTTTGGAGATCAGCAACATATGCCTATCAGCTGCAGCTTTGGAGATCAACAGCATATGCCTATAAGCTGCAGCTTTGGAGATCAGCAACATATGCCTATCAGCTGCAACTTTGGTCTTCAGCAGATAAGTCCTATCCGCAGCAGATTTGTTCTTCAGGGGAAGAACAAGTATCCGCTGCAGATAAGCTTATCCGCAGTAGTTTATGGATCAGCAGCAATCTCTGAGGTAAGCAGCAATTTTACTTAGAGAATTTTGTAGCCATCAGTCTTTATTTCTACAGTATTCATTGTAAGTTCAAGTTTTTTAAGTCAGATTTTCTTGAATAAAGTATTTGGGTGATTTAGCCAAGTTAATTGTTTGTGATTACCGATTCATTACCTGAATTGGTATCAGAGCATAAGATCCAAACCAAAAGAATTCGACAGTAGCAGCAGGAGAAAACCAACGACAAGGGTGCAACTCAATCCAGATCCAGTCCGAGCAGAAGGGGCTGACCAGTTAAGTTCGACACCTGCTATCAGATTTTTTTCTGATCATAAACTGTGTCTAAAGGGTTTCGATCAAACAAAGATTCTTTACGACAGATTCCAGAAGCTTGTCAAGCAATCTGCTTCTGTTCAAACAACAAACATAAAACCTTATTGATCAAAATCTTTGATCGATAAACTACAGTAGGAGTCTGAAGCCGTGTAGCAGGGCTGGACTCAACAGAACAGTCACCTGTAACATCACCAAAGGCTCCAAAATCATCGATTACCTACGAAAGACGGAAGAAGACGATAGATGATCAACCGCCACCACCTAAAGACCAAAGTGTGAACCCTAATTCGTTCCAATGTCCGATGCTAACGGCCACAAATTACACGATTTGGGTGATCCGTATGAAGGTGATATTTAACTTCCATGGTGTATGGGACGTAATCGAGACATGTACAGCAAATCTGAAGAAGAATAATATTGAAATTACAGTCTTATTCCAATCCATACCCGAAGATCAGATTCTTCAAATCGGTGATCTTAACACAGTCAAGGAGATGTGGGAAGCGATCAAGTCCCGACACCGTGGAGCCGAGCGGGTAAGGGAAGCAAGGCTTCATATCTTAATCTCAGATTTTGAGGGTTTGAAGATGAAAGACCCTGACACGATAGACAACTATGTTGCCAAAATATCGGGGATTAAATCCAAGGTCGCCTCACATGGTGAACCGTTTGAAGAAAATAGGCTAGTTAAAAAGTTCCTTACAAGCTTGCCTGAACGGTTCGTCAACATCGTTGCTTCACTTGAACAAGTATTGGACCTTAAAACCATCGGTTTTGAGTATATTGTGGGGCGGTTAAAGGCATACGAGGAGCGGATTAAAGAAGAAGAACAATCCGACAATCAAAGTAAGCTAATGTTTCAAAATGCAGGCTCTAGTTCTAATCGCCATCATGAACAATCTAACAGGGGTCGTGGACGAGGGTCGTTTGCGTCTCGGGGACGTGGAAGAAGCCGTGACACCGGGCAAGAAAGAAACAACCAAGATCAGTCCAAGAACCGTCATGAAAAGGGTAAAGGGAAGCGAGATCTATAAAAAATAAAGTGTTTCCGGTGCGACAAATTCAGACGCTTCCATGTGTCCGGAATTGTTCCCAAAACAGGAAGCACGTATGGCGAGAACAAACGAAGACGAAACAAAGAACGTAAACGGAACGTTTTTTTATGATGAATTGCATCCAAGAGACCGTATATCTCAACGAAGAAAAGGTGATGCCAAACAAGCTTAATGCTGATTCAAACGATAAAGATGTTTGATATCTTAATAACGGTGCTAGCAATCACATGGCGGGAAACCGAGCCTACAAGAGTGAAGTTTGGAGACGGTGCGCCGAGTTCATTCGGTTAATGATATAATAAATATCCATAATTAAATAACAAGTATTCATAATTAGATTTATATTAAATATTTAAAAACATATTTTTTAATACAATTATTTAATAGAAGTGAGAGGCAGGAAAACATGCTGAGAATGTACCAGAAAATGACACGTGTCCCGTAGTTTAATTGTTTATTAGATTATATAGATATAGATATAAACTAGTTGGTTACCACACACGTTGCGGCGGGTTATCGTCGGTTTTTAAAGAGACATGTAAACCGGTAGTCGCGTCCTTCGTGTACGAAAAATAAGCAATGTTAAGCCTTGCATACAGGTATTGTGTAAGAATGCTTGAACAATACTCAACAGCGTATTCTCGTGGAAGATCTCGAATTTCTTCCATGGATACATGTCCTTTAGGAGCATTCAACTAAATTAAGAGAAAATGAAGCCAGAAATCAAATGATTATAAGTTGATAATTCTAAACGAAAATGTTTTTGTTTGACCCATTGCTCATTACCTGATTGATATGCCAAACAGACAAAAGAAAATCAATAAAAAGGACTTCAATTACCTGATATGCCAAACAAACAATCGATCAGTGCGTTAGGAGGCAAATCAAACTAATAGCTTGCTCATAGAACCAACATCACCAACAAAAACTGAAGCTCGTGAGATGAACTTTCTTATGAATATTCCAATGCAGGATGTTAAATTCCCAACTATTAGTTCTTCAGATTAACAAAATTACAAATGTCACATCAGCATGGAAACCTGTTAAACAGGTAAAACGTATCTGATTAGCAGTTTACCTAAAAGTTGAGTGACTATGTCAGAACAAAAAAAGTTTAACTTAATTGAAACAATTTAAAAAGTTGGTTAAATTTCTTTGAAGTTTTCCCTTATAATTTATGCTAATTGCAACGTACTTGTTAAAACTTCAAAAAGTAGAAAGTATAGGGGCCAAAGTTGGAAACAAAAGAAAGCTACAAACGAAGCAGACCTCCCATTTAAAAGCCAATGCGACCGTCTTCGAGACCGTTGAACCCTAAAACGCCGAAACCCTAATTTTGTAAATCACAGAAAAATGACGCAGAAAGCAACTCTCTTCAAAGGCCAACAGAAGAGAAAATCTGTACCTCCGAGCCGCCATGGCAAAACCCCCAAAACTCGCAAAGGTTTCAATTCAATATTTGCTCTCTGTGTTTGCGTTTTTACTGCATTTGGAGCTTAAAATGTAGTTTAATTTAAGTTTCTGATTTTGCAGGAAAGAGAGTTGTGAAGCCTGCTAAGGTCACGGAGCAGATGGACACCGATCGCGTAAGTGAAATCGCCTTCTGTTCATTCGGTTGAATTGGTTGATAATAGTTGATTTTCGATTTTTGAGTAACTGATTGTTGTCTGTCTGCAAAATTGATTCATTCAATTTGAGATTTCCTGTTTATTACACTGTATTTTACATGTAATTAGGGTTAGGTGTAACATAGGGATGTTTATAAACAGTTGAAACTGACTTAACAATCCATACGGAAGCAAATGGTCTGGTTCTGCCGGTTTGGAACTTGTCAATTGGGCCGAGTGGAATGAGTGTGATCATGGGAGGCTGGCTTGCTGCGGCATTATTAGCATTTAAGAGCAGATAGAACGAGTGGATAGCGATTTTAGTTATTGTGCTTGGCAATTGACGTACGTGTGCCTGCCATCTTTTTACATTTCAAATTTTGTGAAATACTTCGGGGTTGTTAAGAACGCTCAAATTAGACAAACTGTAATGACCTTGATAGTTATCTTTTTGGGCCATCAAAAGTATAATGGTTGGGTTATACGTATCTAGTATAGAAGTAACAAGTATAATGGTCAGAGTTGCTAGGGTTGTAAATGAGCCGTTCGTGAGCCACTCTAGCGGCTTATGAAAAGCTCGAAATGAGCTTGAGCCAAGTTCAAGCATAAACTGTAGCTCAAAATGAACGAGCCGATTGCTTATATAAATATATATTAACAAACAAACATACCTATTAATACCCCACTCATAAGAGTAGGGTTTGGGGAGGGTGAGATGAGGGCAAACATTACCTCTATCCGAGGAGATAGAGAGTCTGCTCCACAATGAGACCCCCAACTCTACTATATAAATATAATAATATTTATATAAATATAATAACATATAACATTTATATAGTATGATTATATAATTACATAATAAGTATAATCATATATAATTATGATAAAGAAACTAAAATATATATTATGCTATATATACATACATATATATATATGTATGTGTGTGTGTGTGTATAAATAGCATAGTTATCAAAAGCGAGCGCTTTGTGCGCCTAGACGCAATTTCAAGGCAAGGCGTGATAAATGCGCTTTGATTTTAAGTCGAGCTCCTTTATGTGTGTGTGTGTATAAATAGTTGTAAAATTACTCACGAGCCGAGTTCGAGGGTAGTCGAGCTCGGCTGGGCTAGTTTACACAACCAACATGTGGTCTTGTTTTGCCTAAGAATGTAAATATGTTGGCATGTGCAATAAAGTTTAGTTTTTGGTATGCATAGTTGTTCCAATAGTTTCTTGATGGTTAATACTGATGCTAAGCTAGATGTAGATGGGTAAAATGGATATGCCTCATCTAGCATTAGCAAACCATGTTACTAAATAGGGAATGGCTTGATGTGCATGTTATGAAGTTGAACTATGTAGATACATTACAACCATGATTACTTTCACATCTAGTTGGCAAACGCGTCCAATGCATATATTTCGCTTGCTTCCTCGATCAATCAGACAATGAAAAACAGGGCAAATGCTTCTTTGACAATCGATTAGAAAAAACAGTCAACTGCGTATTGGTTATTTTGAAAGTTAGTCAACTGTATACATGTTGTCAATCTGCATAAAATAAGATTATTTGTTGTTGTGATCAGGAGCTGAGCAAGTTCATCAACTACTGCAATGAGGTAAAAGCAGCCACTGCCGCCAACAAAGAAGGCGGTCAATTGAGTATAGTCAAACATCAAACTGATGGTGCAAAGGAATAGCTATGCTGTGTGAAATTTCTGTGGTTAATGAGTGAGTTATGTGATTCTTCTATTAAACGAAAGTTAGTTCATTATATTGATTGGGTTTTCAAGTTTTTGATCTGATGATAATCAACAACGAATCAGTTATAATTTTAGACTATTATTATGCAAATAAAATATCAACTTAAACGGGTTGTGTTTGTGGTGACCTACGAAAGCTCATACTGTGTTCACGCCAATCAGCGTATGGGACCATATTAAGTCAAAAGTATTTTTTTACCTGTAGTTCAATAAAATAAATTGTGTTTTACGAAATAAATATACTTACTATGTAATTACACAATTGTTATGAACGTGTGAGATTTTTGTAAAAAAATAGAATAAAAATGATTAAATGCTAACTCATTCATGGTTTTATGGTTTTTTTTAAACAGTTCTGTCTGTTTTCTTTATATAACAATTTAATCTATATCTATCAATGTTATTAAACAAGGACCGGACCGACCGGTTAAACCTCTAAGTCCGGTGCGGTTCTGAAAACATTGATATCTATGCTATATTATAATGCACCATCAAAGGGTATCTTAAATTTTAAGCAATACAAGTATGATTGCTCAAGATACAACACTTAATGCATGTGTTAAAAATTTTCTGGGGGTAAATCTGTTTTTTAAACAATACTTACATCTTTGCCCTCTCAACTTTTGGTTATTTAAATATATTTACACTTTTAAACTAACTATCCTTCACGATTTTTAAACGATTATAACCTTTTCATATCTTATTATTTTTTATAAAAAGTTATACCATAAAAACGAGCATTTTATTCTCTTTAATTTGAGTATAATATTGCTATATTTTTTTTAAATAAAAAAATTAGCGTGTTACGTGACTACATATCAACACCTTCGTTTTGTTTCCTCTATCGTAACCGGCGGTATCTTCGCGACAATCCAAAAAAATTCTGAAATCCGTCATCAATGCCCCTAAAATCAAAATCTTCACTTCAATGATATAAAATCCGAATATCTTCACCGTTTTTCAAATACACACATAGCAAAGCAATTAATTGGATTAAACATGTTGTATTTAACTTCTAAGAGTAATTAATTATCAAAACATTTTTTTTAAATGTGTTGTATAAGAAATAGGATTAATATGTATAAGAAATTAATTGGATTAGTTTTTTGGTTCTTTTTTCTCATTATTAATTTGTTGAAATTGTACCACCGAATTAACAAAGATTAATGTATCTGTAAAAAAATTATAATACATTATGATAACATGCAAGGTGGTTTTTAGCAAGTAAAGGAGATCGAAGAATCCCAATTGAAGCATAAAAAACAACCAGATGTTTAAGTTCCACAAATCAAGAATAAATTTCAAACCCCTAACTTCAAAATAACACAATACAGGCAGTTCATGAGCTTTCTTAAACAACCAACACGCCTTTTGAAAACATCACTCGTCTGTTATATGTAAATCCCCAATCTTCTTGACATTAAATTTTATGAGTTCTCTAGTTGTTTTTTCGGTTTCTTTAGATCGAAATAATCAAGAAGATTGGAGATGTAAAGAAAAGACAAGTGACGTTTTCAAAGAGGCGTGATGGCTTGTTCAAGAATGCTAATCATGAACTCTCTGTGCTGTGTGATGCTGAAGTTGCAATTATCGAATACAAACCGTCTTTATGATTTCTCTGGTTCTAGGTATTATTTAAAAACCATTGCATGTGTTCTAGGATTTGATTTAGTTTAAATATAATCTGTTACAATTTCACTAACTAGAAATATATATGGCAGAAAATATACGGCAATTGTTATCATAAAATCTTTAATCAAATTTTCTTCATTTGATTATTTATCTGTATTTATAAAAGTATGGACGATCAAATGTATGTAACTTAATTAATTATCAATCAATTTTTAAAAATATGTAAAATATGATTAAAATATTTAGTATTAAACAATATGTACACAAATATGATAACGAAATATCCCAAATTCAAAACAGAAATTATCTTAACTTAAATATTACGTGTAAAAAATAATTCAAATAATAAGAATATGACGATTATAAAATTTTGAATATTAAGTTGAAAGACCTTAAATTTTGGATGTGTTCATATTGACCTTATCTGATTAATATTTTTAGAAAAGATTCCCAAAATAGACATAGAAAGTCAAGTTTCATAAAGGAGAAATTTTTAGGTTTCATTATTTGGACAAGTCATTTTAATTCAACACCCTGTCGTCATCTATACGTCTCTTCTTATAGAGCTATATGAGACGTATAGACCCTAACCTTAAAAGTCAGAACTGCAGATGTCAGAAGTTGTCTGGCGGTAGGGATGACAATGAAACCCGAACCTGATGAGAAAACCCGAAACCCAAAACATTTGGGACGGGTAATCGGGTATGGGACCGGGTTTGGGATTACTTTTGAAATTTTTCGCTGGTTTGGTATGGGTATGGGATATGGTGATATACCTGTTTACCGGCCCCGATAACATATACCCGTTTACCCGATTATAAACCCGACATAGTTTTCGTTCTTTTTTTATGATTTTAAGTATATATACCATATTTATTTTAAGTATATATAATGTATTTATTTTAAATGTATATCCCCGACATGATTTTCTTTCTTTCTTTTTTATTTTAATTATAATTTTTATATATACCCGGTTGATACCCGACGGGTTTTGAGTCGATTATACCCAACGGATATTTTTTTACAAACGGGTTTACCCGAAACCCGCGGACATACCCGATACCCGACGGGTAATTACCCGATAGAAACCCGACGGGTTTTGGGCCTGGTATGGGACAAGCTTTTTTAATCGGGTATGGGGTGGGATTACCTAAACCCGTCCCAAACCCGACCCGTTGCCATCCCTATCCGGCGACCGGTTTATACGCATCGTATAGTGGCATACGAGGCGTAAAGACCGTATGAGATTTTGTTTTCTCCAAAGTATAAGATTTTTTTTAATAATACTGACATTTTTATACAATATTTATGGTTTTAGATATAAATTTGTTAATTAAATTTGTTATAAGATATTTTTTTTCAATAATACCAACATTTTTATACAATATTTATGGTTTTAGATATAATTTTGTTAATTAAATTTGTTATAAGAATTTTTTTTTAAAATAATACCAACATTTCTATCCAATATTTATCGTTTTAGATATAATTTTTTTAATTAAATTTGTTAACATTAAAAAAATAAATATTTTTATCAAATAATAACTTTATTGATTAATCGAAACTAAACTCTCGTATGATACGTAACCAACTAAACAAACTAAATATTGTAAACAAACATTACGGATATAAACAACCGAAACTATACATATAAATAATATCAATTTCTACATACATGACAAAAAATACAACTGAATGTGAAATACAAAAAAACAACAAACAACCACGACTATGCTGGGCCAGGATCCGGATACTTGCGTGGCGGTGGTAGTGGTGGAGGCTTGATGCCAACAGCTCGTGACCGATCGATCTCGAGATCAACCAGCCACATCAGGATGTCCTCGACCTGGTCGATCTAACGAGTATGACGCCGTGACTCCTGAGCAAGCCCATCGAGCAAGGCCTGTGTGGCTGTAGGCAGCCTCACAGCTCGATGGACATGGCGTGGATGTTGAGGCGTCTGCTGAGGTGGCGACTCAGGTGCACCTTGCGGTGGTATATCATGCACCACTAGGGCCTCCTGTATCGGCACCGACATCGGCGGGATCTCCGGTGACGACTGCGGCTCAACACGTTGGCCGTCATTGGAGCGAAGTCGAATGCTGACGCAGGTGAACTTGCGCACGATGCGCATGCCGAACATCGTGTCTAACCTGAGTGGCTTGACCGGGGGGCCCATATGGTGAAGATGCCGGTGGATATACGTCAGAAACCCGTACAAGAATGGTGATGTACGCCCCCTGTACAACAGACCCCGCTCCTACTTATGAAAGGCCAAAGCAAAGTACTGTGCTAAACACGTCGCTAGTTTGTACGTCCTGCCGGTCATCAGACACCAAAGAAAGAACATGTTGCGCTCCGTGCACCACTCCCGGATTTTGCGACGCGCCATGATGGACGTCAAAATAACCTAGTGCAAGTATATGTAAAGGGGGTCTATAATATACGAGACCTTCCCCTTGGTCCCCTCTTGGGGACCATCAACAATCACCAACCAAAAGGCTACGGGGTCGTTTGCATCCGCCTTGGTGATCCCCTCCGTGTGAAGAGGGGTGATGGTCTCCGGTTCCGTGTACAAGCCGACAAACACCGCAAACCTAGCCAACAACATCTCATATAGTTGGCCGAATAAATGAAATGAAACCTCTGCAGGCGGCCCTGGCTCGTCCGGGTCCTCCATCTCCTTTGGTTTTCCTGTCGGACGCGCTGCAAAGGTAAATGTCGATAAAAACTCGACGACCAGCTCCCGGTGAGACGGCTGGAAGGCGATATCGAACAGGCGGTCCCATGGCGTATCATATCCGATAAACCCATGGCCCGCTCCTCCTCGCCGAGCCCCCAAGAAGACCCCCGTCTACTACAGTTGAGGCGCCAACCCTCATCCTCCTTAGCTTCGAGCATCGTGTAAACGTGTCGTGCCCTGCTCGAACTACAGAAACAACCATCCAGCAAGATCGTTGACCACCTCATGGGCGTATGCGTCCTCGTCATCAGAACCGGACGACATACCTGCAAAATTCAACATCGATATACATGCAACATTGTTAAACGTGCAACATAAATTAAAAAAATCATAAAGCTATACGCCACATATAAGTTGGTACGTGGCGTATAGCCTCGGCAATGATTGGGTTGTGTATGACCCATACGACACCCATTCCCGAGATTACGTGACACGTATAGCCTTATACGTGTCGTATGGTCTCGAGAATGGGTGGTATATGGGTCATGCGCCACCCTAGACCATACGCATCCCATTGCCCTATACGCTACCCATTGTATTGGCTGGTCATCCTCTTCTTCAACAAATGAACTATACAGGGCTATACGTGACGTATAGTTCTTCCCCATTTAAAAAAACCCAAATTCAACCTGTTAAATCCAATGCAATCCGTATCCAATCATTTAAACTACAAATTTATGTTCGAGAGGGAAGAATACGTACCTATACGGTGTAAAAACAAGAATCCTCGAGTGCAGTATATATCGATACAAGAGAGAGAGAGAGAGTGTGTGTGTTTGTGAGTGTTTTTTGGATGCTTGCGTATGCCTCCTGACCTAGGTCGCTTATATATGATGATCTATACACCATGTGTAGGTCTATACGGCTCGTAGAGGGCTATACGAGGCGTATAGCTTAATTTTTTTTTATATTTTTTAAAATTTTTCTTGAACATTATGACAATTTGTAATAAGTTAAATGTATGTAAATGTTATATCTATACTACTATACAAAACATATTGGAAGGACATGTTTGTAATTTACCAAAAATTTTAAGACACCTAACACAAATTGTTGTGCATAAGTTACAACTTACCCATGCATAAAATGTGTTCAATTACCATTTATGTAACATCCCAAATTCTCCATGAGTTAAAAACACGAGATTTCGTTTAGGAATAAAGTTGACGAGATCGAAAGTATGGCAAGAAGGTTGAACCACTAGTTAAACTAAAAGCTAGAAATGTAATTACTTCTAAGATGAGGGGAGCAAAGTGGAAGTTTTCTTAAACCTAAATGAGCATTTCTGAAACCTAAATGAGCATTTCTTAACCTCCAGCCGCCATTTCCAATTTCGTTTCCCTCTTCCCTTCATCGTCTGCATAACAAGACCAAGCACCACACCTCATCTCCATTAAACCCTAAATTCGTCCTTTAAACGCGACATCTCATTCGAAGGACGAGCTCACAGGAGCACGACGACCTTGTCAGTTGCAGGTTGGTCGGAATAGAGGGAGAGAAAGGAACAGTGAAGGTGGCTGACGAATGTGGTGTATTCAGGCAACGGAGGAGAAAGAAGCTGTAACGGGGAACATGAGCTGCTGCCACAGCTCTGGCAGCAGCAAAGGCTTGTATATGGATGACAGGCTCATGTGTTGGCTGTACAAAGGTGTTGGTGGTTGATGGCGGAGACGATGGTGACTGTGTTTCTCGGCAAAACGACCTCGTTGCGGCGTGATTATGGCAGCAGCAGCGAGTTCTTGTTCACGGCAGTAGTTTCGGGTATTGGTTCAGCAGCAGCAGTAGTTTCGGGTAGTGGTTCTGCAGCAGCAGTAGTTTCACGTTGATGGTGGTTAAAGATTGGTGATACTGTGACCGTTAGCATGGTGGTTCACGGTGAAAATGGTGGTGGTTCACAATGGTTTGAGCAAGGAAATGAAGACGGTGGTTCACGATGGTTGTGGTGTTTGTTGCGTAACAGTGATGGTGAGGATATGATGATGATGATAGTAGTTTCGATGATGGTGATCATGAGATAGTAGTTTCGATGATGATGATGATATGATAGTAGTTTCGATGATGATTACATGATAGTAGTTTCGTTGATGGTGATCATGAGATAGTAGTTTCGATGATGATATGATATGATAGTAGTTTCAATGATGATGATTACATGATAGTAGTTTCGATGATGATGATAATATGATGGTGATGATGGTTACAAGATGATGATGATAGCATGATAACGATGATGGTGTTGTTAGAAAGTATAACCGGCGAGTCGAGTCGAGTCGAGTCGAGTTGCGGGTACGATTGAAAAGAATGGTTCGGGTCGAGTCTCGGTTATATTTCGGGATTGTGTTCGGGAAGGTATATCCTTTAAACTCGTAGAATGCTAATCATCATTTTTAGTTCGTATTCCGAATATCGTATTTGAGGAGAACACGTGGAGATAATTTATTTGATAAAACGATAACCGATAAAAGATTTATTGTTTTTATAAGTTAAGTGTAGAAAGATATCGAAGCTAGAAGTTGAAACACGATTCGTTGTGGATTATGATTTATTGATTTGGTAAAGGAAATGGACAATTATTATTGTCGGGTTTTAGATAAAAACAAAAGGGACTTTGTCCGATTTCCGTTAAGATTAAATAAGAATATCTTACAACTTAGACATCCTCATTACGTTTCGGGAGGACCCAGTTCAGGCGAACCTAGTATGTTCGCCTGAAACATAAGTAGCGAACTTAACATCTTCGCTAAAACAATGTGGCGAACTTAACATGTTCGCTTAGCAATAAACATGGCGAACTTACCATGTTCGCCCAGCATAAGTTGGCGAACTTATCATGTTCGCTTAGCATCAAATATAGCGAACCTAAGTTCGCCTAACCCTAAAGGTAGAAACGAAGTGTCAGTTAGGTCAGTTATCTTAACATATACGAATGATTTATACAGATTATGTTTGACACCTAGAGACGCCTACTGACGAGTGTCAGGTGAGTTCTATATGCCCCAATTATGTTATGTGCAAATCATTTTAAATGTTTTAGGGGCTGAAGTGCATACATTAAATGAATAAATGTTATGAATGTCAATGTGATCATACGTGATATATATATAATGAACAAAGAATGAAACGTATGTTTACAGAGAATGAATGAACAAACGACATAACGTAAATGAATGAAATCTTGCTTTATATTTTATATATTGCATATTATGAATGTATGTAAACGTATGGACGCTTCGATGATAACGGCTACATCGGTAGACGGACCGACCACGTGACTATTTTGTAACCGGGACAAATACGTTCCTTCATCAGCTAGGACGTATGAAAGACACTAATGAACGGTCGAAGCAATTGCCTTATAATAAGTAGAACGGTTGCATAAATAATAGTTCACGTGGGAAATGGATGCCTTAGGGCAGACAGGCGAATAGGACGGACTACGACGGTAGTATGGTTAAGACGGACGGCCGAAGGTTTGCCGGACGGTATAGCATAACAGATGGCTGAAGGTTTGTTGGATGTTGTGGAGGACGGACTACGACGGTAGGACGGGCGTCTGTCTTCGTGACTTATGCAAAAATGAATGTTGGGCTGATCACCCTTATGTGTATGACCAATGAATGTTTAATAAAAGTAAAGGTGAATACATATTTAATGTACTCGCATATAAACGATAAAGGAAAGCAAAGAATGTGTTGATGTGTATTTATGTATGTATTTATATATATACTTATAAAAGAAATGATGTTTATACCTAATTACTTTAAACTAGAACTCACCAGCGTTAGCTGACTTTTAGTATGCACTTTAGGTAATAAGAAGAAAGGACGGGCAAAGGCATGAAGGCTACCTGACACAAGACTGACATCCTGTTTAAATGCTTATGTGCTAGAAAAATGTTTCTTTTATATGTTAAGATTTCCGCTTTTTATGTAATAAAATGATGTACGCTTCCGCTATGTGTTAGAAGTTATAGTTTATTCAGTTTTGATGACTATGTTTATGAGTAAATCCAACAAGTGAGGTCTCCCAGGAAAGGGGCCTTACAAGTTGGTATCAGAGCAATAGTTTGAGAGATTCAGACATCCCTAAGTGTTTGGACTCAAGCTGATAATGGGACCAACGCAAGGATGTCAGTACGGGTAGCCAACGCCAACGCCAAAACAAATAAGTAGCATGGTTAATACTTGTAGCTCAGGGTAGGTGCTTTAACATAGAGCACATACTTTAAATATCAATGTCACTACTAATACGAATAGTTACACATAGCACATACGAAGGTATACGATTTGAACACATAAGTACAGTAAATGTTTAATAACACGTAGCTACTGTTATTAAGCTTTTGCTGTATACGTGTGCCTCGATTTGTCATCCGCCGTATGTATTCGTCACAGAGAGTGAAAGAGGTGTTAGCATAGTACTATGAATGACTCACAAATTATAAGAACGGTGCGATCCATGTAAGGTGAACCACAAATAACGAGTAGAATTTCGATAAGCCACAATGAAAGAAAGATGACGGATTATCAACGGTCTGAGCAGATCAGTGACGGACAATCATGAGCGACTCCCGTCAACTAAGAATTCGGGAAGGAAAAGAGAATACATGGATTAGTCATTGTTTATAGAAGACATTCACATTATGAAGCATGATAAGAAGAGTCAGGAATTCACGAGTAAGGTAAGTTGGTGATTACGTCAGGATCCACGTAATTGTGAATTTACAGGTGCTCGTGCATACTGATGAACTTTATCGTGTGGATTAATACACATGTCACCGAAAACAATTAAATCACTCCAACCATGACTACGAGATTAGTTACATGAGTAATGATGATCGTAACAAATTAGCAAGACGAATGATGGCGACGGCTGCATACCAAAGGTGGAATGAGAAGGAATGAGACCCTAAATGAAGTATGCTAAAGTTGAGTAACACTAAGGAACAAGTTTAGAAAGATTGACGAAACCTGGTCCGGAACCTGATGCAACAGTGATGAGGGTATTAAATCAAGCAAAGACAAGGAAATTGAAAGATTGCACTAGAAGGGAGTTAGTATGAGGATGATGAGAGAGACTATCAGGCCCAGTGAGAAGATCGTTTCGCATGGCAACCCGCGAACGACGAGACCGATTAAGTAGAATTTTAGGAGCTCAACACTTGTTCGTTTCAAATTGAGAAAGTAACTACCGTAGATTACACGCTAGTACGAGACGTAAGTTCTACATATGTCAGACAAACGTACGCTTAGAGAACTACTTTTGAACATGAATTCTCTATGCTTAACACGAACGCGATATGATGAATAAACGATTGTCTGCTGTCGAAGTATGCAGGAAATAATCACACAAGTGTATATCCAAAGAATATATGAGTGCACGAATACACAAGTAGCATCTCTCCATGTAGAGGACGATCCTAGACAACTAACATGAGTATCTTCTGAAACGAGAAGATAGATATACCAACAACAAGTAACGGGAACCGCGATGATTATTTGGGCGTGCAGGCAAGATCAGATTGAATACTAATTAAGTTGATTTAATCCTTATTCAAATACTTACAAAACCCATATGTGAAAGACTTGATGCATACTCTACAAGTTACCTATGCAGCCTTATTATTTTCTTTAATTTTTTTTCTTTTCCTCTTCCTTTTACACATGTTCTTACACTACTTTCTTTACTATTTTTTCTTTTCAAATTTTGAACAAATCTTTATTGCCGGAGTTTCCGTCTTTCTTAATGAATGTTTACTAAAAATAAGAAAAATGTTATCATGATTGTTGAATAATCTTAAGCGGGCATACATCATGCGAAGACGTGCAACATTTTAGTTCTTACGGACAATTTTATGAAACTAACTTTTCTTCGTTTTCCTCGTTGTAATTCTTTCCTTTCTAATGTTGTTCAAGTCGTTTCATCTTTCTAAAAGGAAAAAGAAAAGAATTGTTAAAACGTGCCTTAGAATTATACGAAAAAAAAGTAGGCAAACGACTCGAGGTAATCATGACCCAATGTGGAATTATACACATGAAGTCATGCACGCATATACTTATATCGAAGGGGCAGGGTGCATAACCCTTCAGACTCCTAGAAAAATGGCTATCACCGGGGGCTACACACAGTTGCTAATCCACCGGTGAATTTACAATTGGTTGTCCGTCCATGACCACCGTCGATAATATGTCAGTCACTTCATCCGTTAGTGATCCTGCGGTGAAATTCATTGGTGATTTCTTTACGCACGCCATGTTTCCTGACTTCCTATCATCAACGGATTACA
This sequence comes from Smallanthus sonchifolius, assembly GCA_023525975.1. Lineage (NCBI taxonomy): Eukaryota > Viridiplantae > Streptophyta > Magnoliopsida > Asterales > Asteraceae > Smallanthus > Smallanthus sonchifolius. Next base: position 63,106,377 of record CM042037.1, on the reverse strand, counting down.
GATAGCTACCACTTTCATTGATACGTCACTAAAAGTCCATGTTTTGTAGTACGAGTGATACGGACATGTTCAATTTTCTAGAAATTCCTTATATATCGTTTCCCATAATAGTAATGTTAATAATTGCCAACAAATAGAGGGATCAAGCTGTTCTATATATCATCTCAAATGTACAAATGGTTGTGATCAAAGCAAGCAAATTAATATCTACGTACAAGAGCAAGAAGAGAATGAGTGTCCTATGTTCAACGAAGATGTCTATAGTAGGGTCATTCTTCGACAATAATATGAACATCAACACATGCCTCGTTAACAAATTCCACATAAATTCCATAATAGGGTCATCCCACCAAAATTTTCAAGGGTTTAAATTCCATTATTTATTTACGTTCATAAGTAACAAATCCCACATAAATGAGTACAAAACAACTTTATTTTTGAAAGGGAATGAAGATTCCTCATGGTTGTTACATGTGGAGCAAATGTGTATCGTTTTCAAGGGTTTAAATTGCATTGTGAACTAGTGAAGCATAAATTTCATCCCTAAATTGCTTTGCTTTTTTTTCTTGTAAAATCTTTATTTCATCTTATTATGGTTCATAGGTCCAAAAATATCAGCATGCCACGTGGGAGGGTTTTTTTTAGGTATTTTCAGTTTATTTGTAGGTCATTTCAATTTTTAGTTCCAAAAATTTCAATCCCAAATCTATACATACTAATAAATAAAGGTTTTTTTAGTGTCACGTGTCATCTCCACATTCAATTTCACCATTTTTTTTCACCTCTCTCTCTTATTTAATGCACTTCTATATTTAAATAATAATATATATTTAAAGAAAGTATTAATTGGACTAATACAACACATTTATTTTAAATTATCTCTTATTATAAGAAAACTTTAAAATTTAATTATGTAACTTTTATTTCAATCAAATAGTAATTAAACGTGAAATTACATTAAATAGTAATTAACTTATTTTTGAAATCTAATTATATATTAATTTTTACATATTTTGAGTTTGTTTATATCCGTAGTATATGTAATATATTTTTCACCCCGTGTGTAGACACGAGACCTAAACTAGTTGATTATAAATTAGACTTAAAGGTTTTAAAAATATAAAAATTAAATTGATTTTAAATTAATATGGGTAATAAATAAATTTGAATAAATATTTAAATGAACATAAACAAACAAATATAAGTGAACAAATATAAACGAACATAAATAAACGAGCATAAGTGAACAAATATAAACGGACATAAATTTACATAAATAAACAAACATAAATGAATGAACATAAAAAAACGTAAATGAACATTCACGTAAATAAATTAACGAACGAGACATGTATTCATGTTCATTCGTTTAATTAAATTAACAAAAAAATGTGTTCATGTTTGTTCGTTTATTAAATGAGCGCACAAAAACGAACTTCCTATCAAACGATTTACTAAACGTTCAGTTCATTTACATGCCTAAATTAAACATTCGAAATATAAGCATTGCTATATCACAAAAACAAAAGAAATATTTTCATATAAACTTACAAATTCAAACACATATACGTATGGAGATTGTGTTCTAGTAGTGTTTCAAGGTTTGTTGGACTTGAATCTCATCTGGTTCACATGTCATGGTTAAAGGAGTATAGCTACTAAGAATGTTTTATACCAAAGGGTTTGTGGCTTAATGGTACTATGGTTCGTAGGAAAAGTGTCTCTTCACAAATGGTTGAGGGTTCAAATACATGATTAACAAAAAGTATAGATTTAGGAGTAGCATTATGATGTGTTAGAACAAAAATTGGCTAACAATGTTTTATTTGTTTACAAGCCATTTCATATTAAGGTTATAATGACTTTTTGATGCATATTTGATTTTTCTAGTTGATGATTGCATTTCTTACTCTTTAAGTGTTAAATAGTTACTACTAGTCAAATCTAGGAATTTTTCTTGTTCACGGGTCACTTTTTTAAGTGCTTGAATTTCTATCAACTTTACGTTGGAATTTTCGGGTCTGGTTGAGTTTCTATTACTAAAGTTCCGATCAAGAACAACCAGAATCAAAAGCAAAATTCTAAAAGCACTAAAGTTTCGATTTCACACCTAATTTCAATCAAGTTTCATTCAAGAATTATCAAGTTTCAAATATAATTTCAATATTATTGAAGTAATGTGTAAAAGTTGAACAAAAAACCTCAAAGGTGCGCTTTTGAAGACCAATTGGATGGTGATAAAAAAAGGCCTGAAACTATATCCTACAAGTATGCAATTGGCATTGGTGGTAGGGGTGTTCAAAAAAATCCGAATCCGAAACCGAATCCGAATTATCCGAAAATCCGAATCCAAATTATCCGAAAATTCGGATATCCGAAATTCGGATATCCGAATTTTCGGATTCGGATTCGGATAGTGATTTTCGGATATTTCGGATAGTTCGGATATCCGAATATCCGAAATATTATATTTATATATTTTTTTTAATTGTTTTTATTATTTAAAAATAAGAAAATTTGAATCAAAACCCGATATATTATATTTATATATTTTTATATGTATATTTTCTAATGTTTTTTAAGGTTTTTAATTGATTTTGTAATTTAAAAATATTATTTTTATATAATTTTTTTTTTTTATATTTTCGGATATCCGTTTCACTATCCGAATCCGTATCCGAAATTTCGGATATCCGAAATTCGGATATTCGAAATTTCGGATACGGATTCGGATAGTGAAATCCACTATCCGAAAATTTCGGATATCCGAAATTCGGATATCCGAATTTTCGGATATCCGGTTTTGAACACCCCTAATTGGTGGTGCAATAAATCTTGACTATCGGGAAACAGAAGACAATGGGATTATCTTGACTATTTAGGGGCCAAGTTAAATAATCAGTTTTGATAATCAATTTATTTGTCAAAGAGGTTGTGGTGTAGTGGTTGAGGTAAGATCCGAAGTCCTAAGGGACCCAGGTTCGATCCCTGCCACCACCATTAATTTCCGCGGCATCGCAAATGAGACATAACTCTTAGGCTGAGGGTTTTACCCACGCCGATCCAGGGTTCGAGCCTCGGGTCTCCCTCAAGCCCGGAAGGGGCCGTATTGGGTGGGGTTTTTCCTTGAAAGCTCTCTAACTCTGACGCCAAGTGGGCCCGGTTAAGACAACATATTGGTCGGAGTTGGACGAGGCTCTCCCATGTGATGGGGGTGTGACGTCACAACATTCAATGTTCACCTTTAAAAAAAACACCTTCGTTTTGTTTCCTCTATCGTAACCGGCGGTATCTTCGCGACAATCCTGAAAAATTCTGAAATCCGTCATCAATGCCCCTAAAATAAAAATCTTCACTTCAATGATACAAAATCCGAATATCTTGACCGTTTTTCAAATACACACATAGTAAAACAATCGTACTCTCAATTTTTAGGTCTCCGTATAATCAGCACTCATCCACTAACAAAAAAAATTCTAAAAGTCTGTATATAAAGTTATATTTATTTAATAACAATCCATCTCATAAAATTAATAAATAATAATGGATTATCATTTTAAAACAGTTTCGTTAATATCACATATTTGAACACTTTAAAAAATAAATAAGAATAACATATTACTTGGTCAATTTGTCAAATTTTAAAAGCCCGCCATTAACTCTAATGTAGTTATGTTAGTGGATGAGTGGAGTTTAAATATTGATCACTTCAAACGTTAAAAAATAAAAAAAAATAAAACTGAATGAAGGATCAGAACAGTTGCCGAATGCTATACTCAACCCAGATTTAGTAGCTACACATTAAAAACGCAAATAAATAATAATAAAAAAAGAATAGACCCTTAAACATATAATATAAAACAATGTATAAATTGTCTTCAAAGTTCATCTACGTAGGTGAAAAAATTCGGTGCCTTCAACTCGACCATCTGATGTAAAAAAAAAATAAACATTAATGCACTGAATATATTTAAATGTTTTAACCAGTAAAAATGATATTTTACTAACCCTGAATTTAGTAAGAAACTGCATTTTCCGGTCGTTATTCTTCCATTTCTGCTAAACACGTATCAACTGCAGCACATAAATAAAAACTGAACCCTACAGTCTCAAATAACAGTTAATAATCAATTTAATAAATGTAACCAAAAAAATAAACTTTATGAAAATAGACCTGCGATAAATGCTTTATTCTGATCTAAACTTCCATATTAAAAAAACACATCTATACTATATAATAAATAAAGGTTTTTCATGCCACGTGTCGCCTCCACATTCATTCTCATCATTTTTTTCCCGCTTCTCTCTCTTATTAAATGCACCTCATATTTTTAACAACAATGTATATTTAAAGAAAATATTAATTATACTAATAAAACACATTTATTTTAAATTATCCCTTATGAAACTTTGAAAATCTAAATATTTAGCTTTTATTTTCAATCAAATAATAAATGAAAAACAAATTACATTAAATAGTATTTAATTTATTTTTTAAACTCAATTATATATTAGTTTTTACATATTTTGAGTTTTGTTTTCTATCCTTAGTATATCATACATTTTTACACGTGTAAAATATACACATAAAGATTTAAAAATTTTATTTATTGATATTTTTCACCCGTGTGTACACACGGGATCTAAACTAGTGTGTTATATAGTGGTGATGTGTTATAAACTTCCCGTACTTAAAAGTAGTTGACACTCAGATTTTTAATTTTAAATTACTATGTTTATGATTGATATTTTCTTGTTCGGATTTTTATTTTTAAGTTACTAAGTTTATGACTGATATTTTCTTATTTGGAATGTTTGTTATTATTTTATTGAGATATGTAAGGCATAGATATACCACACCGATGCTACGAATAACAAAACTAACAGAAGTACTATACAATATATCACGAGAGTATTGATAAACTAACAGAAAACAAGTTTAGATTATAATACAAGTAAAGATATTAAATAGAACAATTCAGTAACCTGATTATATATGTTCTAACACACGGAAATGTAATTTCACATAATAATGTTTTTAAGAAAGAAACTTTATACTTCTTTTTTTCCTATATAATTTGTATATAAATATGATTTATAAAGTTAACCCTCACAGGATCTTTACAGTTCGCTAACATTGAACCTACAGTAACATGTGTAAACCTTGGAATTGAGAACGTCGATGTTAATTTTTTTAGGGTGATGTTATTTGGACAACCCCAAAAATTAGTTGGACACCCATTATACGGCTCGTATAGATCAATACTACCCGTATAGGGTTTCATCAGCATTAAATGCACACCTATACGCGCAGTATAGGGCTATACGGGTAGTATAACTTTTTGGTAAAATTTTATAACAATAGTTAAACAAAGAAAAAAATTATATAAAAAAAACAAAATTTTATAAAAATATTTGAAGTTTAAAAAAAAAAGTATCTATACGATCCGTTAAAATATTATAAAATTTTATAATAATAGTTAAACAAAAAAACAAATTTTATAAATTTTTTTTTGAGTGAAATTAAAAAAAAAAACAAGTATAGCCCCATATTATACCCATTCTTCTTCTCTCAGCCAGCCAATCATCGGCAATCATTAGCCCTATACGGGCAGTATAGGGCACCCATGATGTCCAAATAAAATCAAAGGATGTCCAAATAACTAACCCCTTTTTTATTTGATTGTATAAAGTTTTCAGAATGTTAGTTTTGACGCTTTAGCGCGCCGCAACGCGCTCGGGTATAACACTAATATTATATAAACTGGTGGCCTAAATTATTAAGGGCCTCAAAGGCTCAAACAATAGGTTTAGTGGGCTTATGCTTCAGCCACTCATGATTTCATCTAAATTGTGAATATCATTATCATGTAAGTTCACACCCTCAAAGGGAACCTTAAGAAGACGTATAATACTTACAAGATATTTAATTACATTTCAAATTTCTAAACATATTATTGTTTGGTGGGTGCAAAGTTGAAGAAAATGATCTTATATCACCGATAAGCAACAACAAATTGGCCTAAAAGTGTACAGAAATATAGAATATCAACGTCGTGAATCCGTTAGCTGCTTTCCTGATAAAAAGTGCTTGATAAGTGCAAGAGCCCTCTTCGGTTGGAAGCTTGGTACCTGGTGACCTGCCCCTCGAACCGTTGCTAATGTTAGATCGCCTTTGTAAACTTGAACATACCCGCCCGCCTGTGAATTTTAACTCAAAAGTTTACCACATTTGCACGTTATTCATCAATTTAATGCTACATGTAGTTTATAGATAGCGTTTAGATTAGCATTTTACCTCTCTTTGATGAATCCATGGATGCCATTTAGTTTTTATAGGAAGCTTCATGGCAATAATTGAATACTTGGTGGAGGTGATCGGTACGATGGCATCAGTGTCTCCACTGTGATACAAGAAACGAAAAAGTTCATAAGCAACTATTAGCGATTAAAATTTGTTCGAAGAAGGAAGTAGAATCGCAACGAGTAATCAACAACAAATAACAGAAATACTAGTCACTAAGGGTGTGCCAAAGCAAAAACATGTATGGCTTTGCTTGAAAGAAGTATAACCAATGCCCAAGAACATTAACGCGTGAAGGATGAGAACGGGTTGGTAGCAAAACATATATGGGTTGAAAATTTTTAGCAGTGAATTTGAATATCACATTGTTAGTAATTCTGTAAGAGCACTCACAATGCATGCTAAAAGGACGCCACATTGTGTTTGTGTCAAGGACGCATCATTGTTGCGCGTTCTTAACGACGTCCATGGCCTTTAGTTTAAAAAAGTGCGACTCAAGCGCACTTAGGCACGAGATGTCCTCATGCGATGAGTGTTGCACATTTGATGGTATGAGGCGTATGTATAAAAGGCATGAGCCGCACGTAAAAAAATGCATGAGCCACATCTCTTGTACATAAGCAAATTTTGTGCATTAGATCTTACACCCATACTCTCGGATCTCATAGAATACCGCGATTATAGCCCGTTGAGTTCATTTTTAAGCTTCTTATTACCCGCAGGAGTCCCATTGCCGTTAAAAAAAATAATGGGAGGTTTCCACTCAAATTACTAAAATAGTCATGACTCATGATTAGTGTTGTTTTGATTGTTAGAGGTTATTTGTATATTAGATTATTAACAAAGGTTATTTAAATTTAGGTATCTAATAATAGAAACCTACAAGAAATATAAAAAGTTTTATATAAATATCTTGTGCCTCACATACATTGTAACACCTGCCACAAAAATGTCCAAAAATCCAAGGTTAGAACCTATAAAAGGACTTGTGTACCTAAAATACCAAAGTCTAGGGTTAAAAATGAAAATTTTAGAAATAGGTCAGATATCGGACCGATATCTCTTTTCATATCGGTCCGAAGCGAAACATAGTCAGAACTCGGACCGACATCTATTCTCATAGCGGTCCGCAATTGAACATTGTGTCGGTTATCGGACCAACATCGATACATATCGGTCCGACAACCTCCACTCAACCGCAATTTGTGGTGCTGCCACGTGTCCAATGACTCAGCCCTAGAATATGGCGCGTGTCGTGATGTCGGACCGACATGGTCCACATATCGGTCCGATATAAACCCAAAACATATGCGGTCCAATCAGATGTTGACGTTTAGAGTTGACGAGGCATAGACGGATGTCGGACCGACATCCCTTGCCATATCGGTCCGACATGGACCCAAAATTCAGCCTATAAATAGTGGGACGATCTCATTCAAATTTCTTCATCCCAAACCAATTCCAACACTCAAAAATCATTCTAGGTGATCCCTAGCCCACTCCCAACGATCCCGGTCCAACTCCCGCTCTTTTTAGCGCTCGGTTTAAGAAGAAACGCTTGTAGATGTGCTGATACTCTAGAAGAATCCAAGTTAAGAAGCTAGCTTTATAATCTTCGAGGCTCATTCCTATAATCAAGGTGAATACTTTATCTATTTCAAAACTTGTGTAAAAACATTTACATTTACGAAAATGGCCAAATAAAGGTTAAGGGAATAATGCTCAACGTTCTTCTATGAACAAAGCATTCGGGCCATAGGTATACGTAAAACTTGCAAGGGATACACGGGTCTCGGGTGAAAGTCTCGAATTGCGGCTGGTGCTTATCTTATAACTAATTAGGAGGCGTGGCCTGTCCGTTGTTATAAGGCATGACGTCAGTGTATACAGTGGTGCATACAGTCATGACATGGGCCTGCTGAATGTGTAGATTGAACATAAAGTTGTGATTATGAAATTAATATTTGTTTGTGCCAAATGATTTTACTGTCAAGATAATTGTATTTACCGACGTTCGTGTTGACGCTTCATTTTCAAAATGTTTTCAGGCAATGAATAAAATGAAAAGAAAAAAGGGGATACGGGCAGACATAAGATCTGACCCAGGAATAAATGTTGAGAAAGGATAACTTGCACGCTGGATTATCAGGCCTCGTGCGTAGAAATCCTAAAAGATGAAAGAGGAGATAGGACCAAGGAATTGATCAACCTTGGATAGTATTATTTTCCGTGACTTGAAACTTATCTATAAGACAAGAGATGTATTTGGTTTCAAACTCTGTTTTGTAATCAAATGAAAAAAGGGTATTTAAATCCCTATGTATATGAAATGAATACGAGACTTTTGTTTTCCCACTAAGTCTTGATATTTATAAATACAACCCTTGAGGCTGATACAAATGTTGAAACGATCCTTGTGAAAAGACTTCCGCTGTGTTTTATAAAAACTCTGAAATCAAAGCAGGTACCAATCGATGTCGCACACGTCCAGGGGGTGCCTGAGGCGGGGTGTGACATACATGATACGTGCGCCTGCCTCACGCCTTGGCTCTGGGGACCCTATCTCCTTGACGCGCCTCACTTTTTTTTAAAACCAAGTCATGCCTTTGTTCATCCTTCTCTAAGGATGCTCAAAACGGAATAGTAAGGTCCCACTAGTCACAAGCAATTCCATTTGATACAATTTTGTAATGACAAATGACTATTTACTTTATGGTTAAGAATTTTGAAAATAAGTATGTTTTGTTTGTATGTTATGTTTACCTATATATCCAAACACGAAGCTTATACTTGATGAATTCCTTGAGGAGCGGGATAACGGTCGCAGGGCTATCGTGCCAACCTACGAGGATTCGACTGCACAATTTTGACATCAGTTGGTATATATATAGTAAGTAAGATTACATATATTGGTGACGACACTTTTGTACACGAACCTGCATGGTTCCCAGTCATGCCCGAGTTTGGTTACATTGGCATGGAGAGCCTCTTGAACATCTTGACGGTTCATATATGCACGAGTGTAGTAATCGCTACAAGGATCAATATTCTGCCACTGTATGTACAAAGAAAATAGTGACAACCTAGGCTATTTGTGACCACTTGAATAAGTAAGATCACGTACCGATGTCTTCTTAGGTTTTGTAGTTAGATTTCCATCAAAGCATAAAGGGGCATAAATGTTGTAGATGTCAATAGCATCAATGTTATAACTGGCATCGATTACCGCATCGATGCATGTGAGCGATTGTGTGACTGAGTTTGGTGAAAAGTTACAATAGTTGCGGATTGTGAAAGCAGTTTCATCTGAAGTTATAGCATGCGAACCGAAGTAATCATACATCCCTCTTGTGTCTGTCTCATCGTTTATCACTGCATTTCCGATCTGTGTATACATATAGTATAACCTTGATAAATGAATACTCGATAAAAATTATGGGTAATAATAATTAGGTATATAGATACAAAATATAAAAATATTTTATGTTTTGATGTGAATTTCAATTTTAGTTATATATGTAGACTTAAATAAATAAAATAAGGAACCTGGAATCAATGTTTTAAAAACCGGTTTAAATCACCCGATAATACCGGTTGAACCGAATCTCGGTCACTAGCCAGGTAATTGGATGAACGGTTACCGGGTTAGACCGTTGTACCGGTTTTAGGCTAAAGTAAAATTTTAGGTTTAAAGAAATAGGTTGGAACATGAAAGACTAAATGACCTTGAGTTTATTCATTACAACTTGCGTTTACAAAATAGGTATGATATCTTGAATTTTTTTAAAAAATTTTATTACATCATAATTAGTTTTTAAGTGTTAACATCTGGGTAAATGTTTTTCTAGACTCAAATATGAAAGAAATCCTATGATCAGGTTGATTATGAAAGTATTAACCATAAGGGATTTTGGGTGATTGAAGAACAGCCGGGATGAGAACTTCATAATGATGATATAGATAGCATGTTTGGTGAGGAAGAGCATGAACGGTTGATTATGAAAGTATTAATCATAAAGAATTTTGGGTGGTTGAAGAACAGCCGGAAGGAGAACTTCATAATAATGATATAGATAGTATGTTTGGTGAGTAAGAGCATGGACCGGTTTCTCAAACACAAGGTTACTTGTTATATATGTTACTTATCTTACGTAATTTTAGTTTATGATTATTGGTAACTAAAACTTCTTATTTAATATTGTAGGAAATGAAAATAGTTATGCTCTTGTTGATGAGGATGACGATGATAGTGAATTTCGTCTTTTAAGCGATCGTGAACATGATGCATTCAACACTCCAATGGCATAAAGCAATTGTACACTTTTATTTAAAAAAACTTTGTTGGAAAATTGAGTGCTTTTGGATTATATTTTGATTATAGATTAACTTTTGGATTATTTTTTATTATGGAATCATGTAGTTTTGGATTATTTTTTGAGTAGAGATTGTATTTTTATGGAATTATAGGTAGGGGTGAGCAGTTAATGGGTATTACCCGGCAAACCCGTCAAACCCGTTGGAACCGACCCGGGAGGAACCGTGAAAGCTAACTAGGGTACGGTAAACGGGTCTATGATTTAGCCTCAAAAGGGTAAAGGTCGGGTATGGGTCCAGAACCGACGATAACCCGTATACCCGTTAAACCCACCAGCATTTAAAAAGTAACAAATTTACAAAATATTTAGTGTAGATCAATATGTAAATATGTGATTTATTTTTTAAATTTACCAAATTTAAAAGATATGAGAATCAAGAATGAATTCAAAGACCGATTTTTTATTTTTAAATCACATCCAGGTGGTCTTTTTTTATTATTAATCGTTATTTTTTTAGATCTTTTTGAGAAAATCGAGTCCATGAGATTGAATGAAGATTGAGATAATAATAATTTTGAAGATCAAAGAAAACTCAAAGAATCTGATGTTTATTTAATTTTAAGACATATATTTATTTTTGAAACCGTACTGTTTATTTGTCTGTTTGGTTTTAAATACTATTTGTTTGTTTTTGAATTATGGATACTATTTTGAACATTATTTATTTGCTTTTTGAACCATGCTAATTGATTTTGAATGATTTGTTGTTGAATTAACACAGTGAAAATTTTGATAATCCCATTCGTTAACTATACGGGTCCATATTCGCAAAACCCGCGAACCCTTACCCGTTTACCCGTGGACCCTTAACAGACCCTTTTAACTTCTATACGGGTCACGAGTATGTATTTAGTCATCAAAAGGGTACGGGTATACCCATTTGCACACCCCTAATTATAGGGTTAACTAGTCAACCCGGTTGAACCGCCCGGTACAACCGGTTGAACCATTTTTAAGCCCAACCCGGTACGGTTTAAAAACCGGTTTTTAAAACATTGCCTGGAATACTAAATTAACTAAAATATGGGATATTGAATGAAAAAAAGATAAAAAAACAAAAAAAATTGAAATCCCGTCCGACTACCCAATTCAAACAAAAACAATTCAAATAGACATAATTGAACCGGTTCTATGACTGGTTTCCGATCCGACCGGCCGGTCCGATCTAATTCTTAAAACAACCCGGGGGGGGGGGGGGGGGTAATATCGGTCATTTGTTGTATAAACTAGGGCACTATTGGTCGTTTGTTGTGTTAGTTGAGAATCTTTCATGGAAAACTATTACATAGCAACTTTCAATTTTTGACTTTTTTTTTGGACTTTTCTTCAAAAAGTTGAAAGTTACTATGTTAAACTCTCAATTTGTTCTTCTATTTGTGTATGTTTAATTTTATTTATGTTAATTTTAATTATTTAATTATGTTAGTTTCTTGTTTTGTTTAACTTACCCATTTTTGACTGGACTCATATTTTACCCCTCGTAACAAATATATGTAAAAAGGTGAAATTTAGATGTTTGCACTTGTTGTCGGATAACTCATAATTTAATAGACGTTAAGATATTTTAATCAAGTTTCAAACATTTAAACAAAGGCGATGAAACAAAATATTGGTTCAATAATTGAATAACGTGGACCTTGTTCTTTTGTGCCCTTATATAGTGTCTTTTAGCAATATAAGAATAAAGACCATATGACCACATAACATGCACCATGGTCCAACACTAGCTAACTCGTTGTTTGGACCATATAGTAGGTGGGATGCCACCCTTAATTAGGAGTTTAGGTGTATCAATGTCAACATATTAGGTCTACCTCCAATCTAGTGGCCGGTTTAACCTGAAGGAGATCACAAAGATGGTATAATGTTTATGTAACTGTTCGATTATCGGTCTAACGTAATGAATATTAATCAGATTAAGAGAATGAAGGTTGAAGAACACTTACGATGATCCCTTTGAGATTGATTAGGGTCTTGTTAGCGATTAAGTTGTGTTGAATGATGGTATGGGCGAGCTGAGGCACGTAATGTCCTGCATAGCTCTCTCCCGATATATAAAAATCCCTACCTTTGTACTCAGGAAAACGCTCTAGCCAGTTCAATAAAAATACATAATTATCAATAGCCGTAGATGTGTCACCCCCGTTTTGGTAGTCTGAGGATTTATTAGAGTATGAAAACCCTACTCCGGCCGGTGATTCTAAAAACAAAACGTTTGCCTCTGGAAAAATTGAAACTAACACAATATAAGCATTTGCAAGCAAGATAAAAGGAAAGTTAACCAACAGAATGAATAATACCCCGATTCCAAGAAAAATTGTTTCGATAAAGAGTTTTCCCGTCGCTATTGACTCGGAATGGTCCGAGCTCCTGCATTGCTCCATATGCGAGCGATGAGCAACCCGGCCCTGAATAGATGTTATCAATAACAAAATATATGTAAACAATAAATTAACGTCCCTCCAAGAGCTATACTAAAGAATCATATTATGATTATTTCAATTACCTATATATAATTAATAATAAACATTAAGGTAATGTATAATAAAATTTAGCTACATTTAATATTGATGTGATAAATCACTAATGGGAAAAGAGAAGATATTATGTATAACACCTTCTCTTGCTGAGCTACAAAAGATAACTGAGGAATTTCTGAGTCACAATACTCCTTATGGCTTTGCCAATGGACTCAACCCCCACCTCGACACCTCTAGATAACAATGAGTTATATTATGCTTCCTCATCCTTAGAGCCAACCCTTAGGCCATCCTTAGTGGTTTCACTAAAAAGTGAATAACGCCGTCACGCCACTGTCACATCAGCACAGAGCCAATCACTTGACAAAATCACCAAGCTACGTAATGGTTTCACACCCAGCATTAATGAGTGGATTTTTTTATTTCATTTTGTTAATCTTTATAAACAATTTATACTTATCTTTTAAAACAATTACTTATCATTTGAAATGTTGACCCAAACACGTTAAAAAACCACATACGTGATGAAAAATAGTTTTTTTAAAGCAACTTCGTTTTCAATAAAATTTATGCCTGAATGTTTAGAAAAATAAAATAGAGAAACCCGTGTATTTCATTTTTTAAGATAATTACCGATCATGAGTTATTTGAGAAAATCAAATTAAATCCTAAACTAAATATTTAATTAACAAAAGAAAAAGAAATTATGAGGTGTGGTAATCTAATTGGGTGTTGCATGTAAGGTTTTTGCCCCTTTGCCTGTGAACCTGGTCACGCCAAATGCCCCACGCCTCCTTTCACGTCTAAGGGAGGCGGTGTTCCGCGCCCATGAAAGGGCTAAGTGGCTCACGCCCCCTGTTTCACGCCTCCACTACAATTGGTCTTAAAGTGTTGCATGCATACTGAATACGGTTACAACAAAGAAGGCTAGTAAAACACATAACGACTTCTAAATTTGTATTATTTGAAGATATGGAGTTGTGAGGCGTATATGCGGTGTGAAAAGTGTAACAAATAAGAAACCATATCTAAAAAATATATAACCTAAGAAAACAAGAGGTTATTACTTCTACACTAAAGTTTGTTGCTTAGCTAGGGTACCACTTGTGGATCAAGGTAAGCCCACCGGTTACCAAGAGGTTGTATGAGGTTTTAGTACATAACAAGTGGTATGAACCCATAAATACCAAGATGTAGCACATGTATTATAACTAAATATGGGAATTGGATGATATACCTCTTAACAACAAATCTACTAGGAAGAAAATGATCTTCAACAAGAATATCGACATGAGTATAATGTGTTTACTTTTAAGGTACAACTAGTGGTGAAATTTTTCACTCAAGCACATGGTGTTGACTATGAGAAATCTCTCTTTAGCGGTCATGCTTAAAATAACCATAATACTCATTTTCATATTCTTATACTAGGAATATGAGATATGAGAAACGTGTCAAAACAACTTTCCTTAAGGCGCACTTGAGTGAATATGTATATACGGTATAACCAAAAGGTTTTGTATATCTAAGGTATCTTAAAAAAGTGTGCAAGCTAAGAAAATCCATTTATGTATTAAAGTAAATGCCTTTTAGATGGAATCTTCGGTTTGATGAGAAGATCTAAGAGTTTGGCTAACTAGATTGAGCCAACCTGTGTATACTAACAAGATTATTCTCGCCTATGTCACATGGCATAATTTTGAGCAATTCTCTAGGTCCTATACAAGTGTTGTGATGCAATGAATAATGTAGTTTTATACGTTTCTATCATTGGATCCATCATGTATGTGTTGCTATACGTAAGGCCAAGTGTCTCGTATGCTTTGAGTATGATAAGCAGATAATGACAAAATCTAGTTGAAAGCCATTGGTGGCAGTGAAGAACATTGTCGACATGGTAACACTCACAAGAGTTCATTTGTTGACGCCTCTAGGTCTCATCGAAAAATCATTGTTTCAACAAAAAATGATACGTAGAGAGAGGATGTAACGCCCTGAATCTACGAAACCTAATAATAATAATAATAATAAATCTTATTGAGTTATTGTCATATTAAAAGTTTATAATAATGGTAATAATAATTGTAGAGAAATAGATTGAAAAGGAAATGCTCATAAGTCATAAGAGATTAATTCGTTGAAAGCAAAATCAGATTAAAATATAGAAATGGAGCCAAAGGCATAATAGCCCAGCGACATCTTGGTGGTGGGATAAGGCTCAGTGATCATAATCGAATCTCACAAGGGGATTTTCTCAGAAAAATTGGGTTTCCTCATGAATTGGTGATTTGGTGTTGGAATATGATCGGGTGGTATCACTGATGGCACGATGATACTCTAGTGGTCCGTCAGTGATCCAAATTTGTCGTTCAAAAAAAAATATAGAAATGGAAAATTGTAACACTTGCCACAAAAATGTCCGAGAAATGCCAAGGTTAGAACCTTAAGAGCTTGTTGTATCTAAAATTCAAAAGTCTAGGGTTGAAAATGAAAAATTATGAAAATAGCTAGATATCGGACCGACATCACTTTCATATCGGTCCGAAGTGAATAAGGACGTTCATATCGGACCGAGGCGAAGCTCAGTCAGATAACGGACCGATATCCATTCCCATAGCGGTCCGTAATGGAAGGATATGTCGGTTATCGGACCGACATCAATCCATAACGGTCCGTAAACCTCCTCTCAGCCGCAATTTATGGTGTTGCCACGTGTCCAATGACTCAGCTCTATTGATGGGACGTGATTCTAGATGTCGGACCGACATGGTCCTCATAACGGTCCGACATACACCAAAAACATGTGCGGTCCAATCAGGAGTTGACATTTAGGGCTGACGTGGGCATAGCTGGACGTCGGACCGACATCCCTTTGATAACGGTCCGACATGGACCCAGAACTCAGTCTATAAATAGTTGGATGATCTTAGTCGAATTCTTCATCCCAAACACGATTCCGACTTTCAAAACTCGTTCCAGGTGATCCCTAAGACGGTTCCAACGATTCCGGTCCAACTCCCGCTCCTCGTAGTGCCCGGACTAAGAAGAAAAGCTTGTAAGAAATGCTGTTACGCTAGAGAAATCAAGTTTAGAAGCTAGATTATAAGCTTTCAACTCTAGAGGCTCATTCCACTAAACAAGGTGAATACTTTATCTCTCTGAAAACTTGTGTTAAACATTTTGTTTACGAAAATGGCCAAATAAAGGTTAAGGGAATAATGCTCAACGTTCACCTACGTGTAAGCATTCAGGCCATAGGTATACGTAAAACTTGCAAGGGATACACGGGTCACGTGTGAAAGTCTTGGATCGCGGCTGGTACTTCCCTTTTTAACAAATAAGGAGACATGAGTTCCCGTTTTTATAAAGACATACTACCAGTGTATACAGTGGTGCAATAGTCAGGACATGAGGGCCTACTGAATGTGTAGATTGAACAATGAAGTTGTGATTATCAAATTAATACTTGTTTGTGCCAAATGCTTTTTAGTGTCAAGATAATTGTATTCACCGGCGTTCGCGCTGACGTTTCATTTTCAAAATGTTTTTAGGAAATCAATAAAATATGATGGAAAAAGGAATAAGGGCGGGCATATATGAAATCTGACCCATGAAAAGAAAAGGATGGAATGCACGTAGGATTCCCAGGCCTCGTGTAAAGGGAAATCCTGAAAAGATGAAAAGACTATGAAATCAAAGCAGGTGATACCAATCAAGCTCGCACTCGCCCCGGGGGGTGCCTGAGGTGGGGTTTGACAGGTTGGTATCAGAGCCACAGGTTTTAGCAAATTAGATACTTGAAAGTAGTATCTAGGCTTCAACCATTAATGATTTTAAGAAAAGAAAACAAGGTAACCTTTTGACCGGTATGTAGTTATCTGACGAACGGAATGTTCTGTCTAAAGAAAGAGCGGTGTATAAATCTCTCCTAGACCCGTCGCTCTTACCTGGGAACATCTCTGTTGGAGGTACTACTCTGGGAAGATAACCATCCTTGTAGAACTTTAGTTAAAATAAGAATATTGGCTTTAGTATCTAAGATAAGTACTAACGCTTCAAGATTGCAGATGTCTGGAGATAATTCCGTTCCTGTTTATTATGATACTAATCGTCCGATTAAACAAGAATCCCCGGAATACCATCCACTAGGTTCCCAAATGAATCCTATATCATCAGCCTACTATAACGATGATCCCTTTGCCATTCTGCCGGATAACCCTGTTCCTGAATCCCATCCCTAGTCCTATGATACTTCAAGTCAATGGATGGATGCTGGATCAGATTTCAGCAATTGGAATACTGCTACAACTGAATCTAGTCATAATCAGCAAAATATGTCAATGGAAGAAGATCCATCTGAAGAATCTCATCATTATGAACTCGCTTCTGAAAATCCTGAAGACTATCCATTCAATAATCATGTTTCAAATAGTTCTGATTATCAATCTCATAATTCTGAATCCCCAGTCTTATACGACCCATATATGTTTCCTGAACCACCTTATGATGGTCCTTTCTAACAATATTTTCAAGCTCCTCCGGGATACTAAAATGCTTATAATGATATTATGGTTGGACTTCGTGAACCTCCACCAAAATACGGTTATGAGCATAGTATGCCTTCTTCCCCTATCGAATGTGTAGACCGTTCGTTGCGCCAAGCGGACGAAGTAATAAGGGAGAAGATAATGGACAAGGCAAGAACCAAGTTCTATGGGCAGCAAGTATATGAGTATGGAGAAAGCTTAATGACCCTTGGCGAAGAACTGATGAAAGATTAAATCTTTTTTATTATATTTTGTTTCTTAGTGTAATATACTTTCTTAAATAAAATCATTTTGTTTATTTTCAGAATGGTTGGAAAAGGGAAAGGCCCTAGCTTTCTTTGTAAATTTGCTCCTGCTAATTACTTCGAACGTAAAACAAATGAAACAACTATAGAAAATGATGAGGAAACTGAAAGTTCAACTTTCAGAAGCCTCGGAGAAATAGGAAACCCTAGTGTTCCCTATAATCATTCTATAATTTTTCATTCTGCTCCTACCGCTTATTCACAAAACTTTCATGAGAAATACGCTGAAATACCTTATGAAAATAGATGTGATCCTGAAGAAGAAGAAGAAGAAGAAGAGCGTGCTGACTCTAATATACCTTACGTTCCGTACTATGAGACAATTCCTATTCCTTCTCCGCATATAAATGAGGATGCATCGGGAAGTGAAAGAGAACAAATGTTGCTGAACCGAATAGCTCAATTGAAATGAGAAAAAGTAGAAATTGAAACTCGGAATGCTTTGTTAGTACAAGCTCTTGAAGAGAAAAAAATTTAGAAATTTTTAAGACCGACAATTCCTATATGTATTATCTCTTGTAATATATTGTTATCAATAAAATGGTTTTGTACTCTAAAACCCGAAGGTTCTGCTACTCACAAAACCAAGAGAACGGAAAAAGAAAAATATTATCACAACTCCTTTGAAGAAGAAGGAATAGGTAACAACTACGGTCACGTAGAAAAGAAAAAAAGTAGTTGGATGTACCTACAAGATGTTCCAAGACTGCAAGCCATTCAACTTATCTGGAAGAGAAGGAGGAATAGCCACATTAAGGTGGATCGAGAAAACAGAGTTTGTGCTTGCAATCAACAAATGTGCTGAAGAAGATAAGGTTCTGTATCCTTCCAATTTGTTTAAAGACCAAGCTCTTGAATGGTGGAACAACATTGTTGCTGCCAAAGGAAGAGAAGTAGCCTATACAATGGGCTGGAATGCTTTTAAAGCAAGAATTGAAAAGAAGTACATTCCCTAGAATAAGAGGGAACAGATTGAAGGGAAATTTCTAAGTTTGAAAATGAATGGAACAAATCATCAAGAGTATTCCACCAAACTCCTGGAATATGCTCGAATCGTTCCACATCTTGCTACCCCCGAATCAAATCTGATAAAATGTTATATTTGGGGTTTGATCGGTGAAATTCGCGACATGGTTAAGGTCGCAAATTGTGAGAAACTAGATGATGCTATGGATTTGGGAGCATCATTAACAAGTAGCTTGATTAGAAATCAATACGAAGTAAAGAAGAAGAAAGAAGTATCTGGGCAAGGCCCAAGTGGATACAAGAAATCATCCTTTACTCCTCGAAATAACAACTTTTCTATCTCTGAGTGTCCAAGGTGCAAAAAAAGGCACTTAGGGCAATGTAGATTTGGACCTTATTGCAATTTTTGCAAGATGTTTGGACACAAAACTGAATTTTTTTTTAGGAAAGGGCCAATTACTTGCTTTGAGTGTGGCGAAGCCGGCCACATCAAAACCAATTGTCCCAAACTGAAGAAACCTGATGGGACAGGTCCTACACATGCAGATGGATTAAAGAAGAATGCGCGAGCTTTTGTTCTCAATACTCATGATGTCGCAGGTATGCCCGATGTTATTACGGGTACATTTCTTGTCAATGATATTTATGCTCGAGTTTTATTTGACTCTGGTGCAAACCAAAGATTTATAGATCATAGATTCTGTAGACTGTTAAATAAAACTCTAGCTAAATTAGACAAGAAATATATGATAGAAACTGCCAATGGTGACCTCGTCCAAATCTCTGAAATTCTGAACGACTGTCATATCACACTCTCAGGACATGTTATACCTGCAAAATTATTGTCAATGAATTTGGCAGGTTTTGACATTGTCTTAAGAATGGATTGGTTAGCCGCTAACCAAGCCCGTATCCTATGTGATAAAAAGGAAATAGAACTTTGCTCGCCGAAAGGCAACATCCTTACGATCAATAGCGATAAATTATCCATCTTTGTTGGAATAATTTCCATGTTAAAAGCCACCAAATAATTAAGAAAAGGATGCTTAGCATACTGTAACCACCGACACCAAAAAGAAGATTGTAGATGTGACGGTTATGGTTGAATTCCCCGATGTTTTTCCTGACGAACTACGTGGAATTCCACAAAAAAAAGAAGTGAAGTTTAGAAATAATCTAGTACCCGGTACGACACTAATTACCAAAGCCCTGTACAGATTAGCTCCAACCGAGATGGCAGAATTGAAGAAACAGTTGGATGAATAACTCGAAAAATGATTCGTAAGACCAAGCTCATCGCCTTGGGGAGCTCCAATCTTATTTGTCAAAAAGAAATACGGTTCGATGCGTATGTGTATTGATTATCGTGAACTAAATAAAGTTACGATAAAGAACCGTTATCCACTCCTTAGAATCGATGATCTTTTTTATCAACTCCAGGGAGCACGATGTTTCTCAAAAATTGATCTTCGTTCTGGCTATCATCAATTGAAAGTACAGGAAGAAGATATCCCAAAAACTGCTTTCAGAACTCGATATGGTCATTATGAGTTTACGGTAATGCCGTTTAGACTTACTAATGCCCCAGCTGCATTCATGGATGTGATGAATCGAGTCTGTAAACCTTACTTGGATAAATTTGTTATCGTATTTATTGACGATATACTTATTTACTCCAAAAGTAAGGGAGAGCATGCAACTCATCTAAGGACTTTGCTTGAAATCTTGAGAAACGAGAAATTGTATGCTAAATTCTCAAAATATAAATTCTAGCTGTCAGAAGTTCAATTTCTTGGACATATCATTAACGTTGATGGCATCCAAATCGATCCTGTTAAGATTGAAGCGATATCTAAATGGGAAATCCCGAAATGACCAACTGAAATCCAAAGTTTTCTCGGTTTAGCCGGTTATTATCGAAGATTTATCCAAGATTTTTTCCGAATTGCTGTTCCATTAACTTCTCTGACTCGCAAATCAGTTAAGTATGAATGGGGACCTAAGCAATCCGAAGCTTTCAAAACTCTGAAGCAGAAACTAACTCAGGCACCCATACTAGCTTTGCCGAATGGAAACGAAGGCTTTTCAGTATATTGTGATGCTTCACACACCGGATTTGGTTGTGTGTTAATGCAAGGAAGCAAAGTCATTGCTTATGCTTCTCGTCAGTTGAAAACTCATGAAAAGAATTATACAACTCATGATCTAGAATTGGACGCCATAATTTTTGCTTTGAAATTATGGAGGCACTATCTTTATGGAATCAAATTTCACCGTGGTCACTGATCATAAAAGCTTGAAGTATATATTCAGCCAGAAAGAACTGAATATGAGGAAAAGACGTTGGATGAAAATCCTAAATGATTATGATTACAAAATCTGTTATCATGAAGGAAAAGCCAATGTTGTAGCCGATGCTTTAAGCCGAAAAAGGCATGAGAAAACCTAAACGAGTTCGTGCTTTAAGACTTGATCTCCAAATAGATCTTATCACTCGTATTAAGGAATCTAATAAATTTGTCTTGCAAGGACCCAACCTTGAGAAAGAAGGATTGGGAGGAATGATTGACCAATTGGTCAAAAGTAATGATGGAATTCTTAGAATGAATTAAAGAATTTGGATTCCTATCTATGGAAATACCCGTGAAGAAATTCTTGAGGAAGCCCATAAATCTAAATACACGATGCATCGTGGAAGGGATAAGATGTACAAAAACCTAAAAGCCAATTACTGGTGTATAGGAATGAAAAAGCATATCGCTATCTACGTTGCAAAATGTTTAACCTGTTCTCAAGTAAAAGCTGAACATCAAAAGCCGTCTGGCTTGTTACAGCAACTTGAAATTCCTGTCTGGAAATGGGAAATGATAACCATGGATTTCATCACGAAACTTCCCCGAACAATTCGTGGGAATGATACCTTCTGGGTTATCATTGACAGGCTTACTAAGTCTGCTCATTTTCTTCCCATGAAAGAGACATTCAATATGGATAAATTGGCGCAATTATACGTTAATGAAATTGTAACATTACACGGTGTGCCACTATCTAGTGTGTCGGATAGAGACAGTAGATTTACTTCTCGATTCTGGCAAAGTTTTCAAAAAGCCCTGGGTATGAAATTGAATCTTAGCACTGCCTATCATCCTCAAACGGACGTGCAAAGTGAAAGAACAATTCAAACTCTTGAAGATATGTTAAGGGCTTGTGTTATTGATCCTGGAGGAAGTTGGGATGACCACTTACCTCTAATGGAATTCTCCTATAATAATAGCTATCATACGAGTATAAAGGCCGCTCCTTTTGAAGCCTTATACGGTCGTAAATGTCGAACTCCAATATGTTGGTCTGAAATAGAAGAAAATCAATTATCTGGACCTGAAATAGTCCTAGAAATAACTGAGAAAGTTATTCAAATAAAAGATAGATTAAAAGCGGCTCGTGATCGTCAAAAGAGTTATGATGATAAGAGACGAAAGCCGTTGGAATTCAATGTCGGTGATAACGTTCTGTTGAAAGTTTCACCATGGAAAGGCGTTGTAAGATTCGGAAAGAAAGGGAAATTATGTCCTAGATTCGTAGGACCATTCAAAATCCCGAAAAGAGTTGGGCCTGTGGCCTATCAACTCGAACTACCAGAAGAATTGAATGGAGTACACGACGTATTCCACATATTAAATATGCACAAATGTCTGGCAGATAAATCTCTGGTAATACCCCTACACGATGTAGAGGTAAATGAAAAGTTAAAAAATTTATGGAACAACCTCTGCAAATCGAGGACAGGCAAGAAAAGAGATTGAAAAGAAAGAAATTGATGATTGTGAAAGTAAAATGTAACTCCAGACTTGGACCTGAATACACGTGGGAACTGGAGTCAGAAATGAAAAAGAACTATCCTCAATTGTTCGAATAATCTCGAGAACGAGATCAAAACAAGGTGGGGAGGATGTAACACTTGCCACAAAAATGTCTGAGAAATGCCAAGTTTAGAACCTTAAGAGCTTGTTGTATCTAAAATACATAAGTCTAGGGTTGAAAATGAAAAAAATGTGAAAATAGCTAGATATCGGACCGACATCACTTTCATATCGGTCCGAAGTGAATAAGGACGTTGATATCGGACCGAGGCGAAGCTCAGTCAGATAACGGACCGATATCCATTCCCATAGCGGTCCGCAATGGAAGGATAGGTCGGTTATTGGACCGACATCAATCTATAACGGTCCGTAAACCTCCTTTCAGTCGCAATTTATGGTGTTGCCACGTGTCCAATGACTCAGCTCTATTGATGGGACGTGATTCTAGATGTCGGACCGACATGGTCCTCATAACGGTCCGACATGCACCAAAACATGTGTGGTCCAATCAGGAGTTGACATTTAGGGCTGACGTGGGCATAGCTGGACGTCGGACCGACATCCCTTTGATAACGGTCCGACATGGACCCAGAACTCAGCCTATAAATAGTTGGACGATCTCAGTCGAATTCTTCATCCCAAACACGATTCCCACTTTCAAAACTCGTTCCAGGTGATCCCTAAGACGATTCCAACGATTCCGGTCCAACTCCCGCTCCTCGTAGTGCCCGGACTAAGAAGAAAAGCTCGTAAGAAGTGCTGTTACGCTAGAGAAATAAAGTTTAGAAGCTAGACTATAAGCTTTCAACTCTAGAGGCTCATTCAACTAAACAAGGTGAATACTTTATCTCTCTGAAAACTTGTGTTAAACATTTTGTTTACGAAAATGGCCAAATAAAGGTTAAGGGAATAATGCTCAACGTTCACCTACGTGTAAGCATTTAGGCCTTAGGTATACGTAAAACTTGCACGGGATACACGGGTCGCGGGTGAAAGTCTCGGATCACGGCTGGTACTTCCCTTTTTAATAAATGAGGAGACATGAGTCCCCGTTATTATAAAGACATACTACCAGTGTATACATTTGTGCAATAGTCAGGACATGAGGGCCGCTAAATGTGTAGATTGAACAATGAAGTTGTGATTATCAAATTAATACTTGTTTGTGCCAAATGCTTTTTAGTGTCAAGATAATTGTATTCACTGGTGTTCGCGCTGGCGTTTCATTTTCAAATTGTTTTTAGGAAATCAATAAAATATGATGGAAAAAGGAATAAGGGCGGACATATATGAAATCTGACCCATGAAAAGAAAAGGATGGAATGCACGTAGGATTTTCAGGCCTCGTGTAAAGGGAAATCCTGAAAAGATGAAAAGGAGATATGACCAGGGAATTGATCAACCTTGGGTTGTACTATTTCTAGTGGCTTGTATGTATTTGATTTCAAACCATGTTTTGTAATCAAATCAAGGAGGGTATTTAAGACCCTATGTTTATAAAATAAATATAAAACTTTTGTCTTTCAACTGAGTTTTGATATTTACCAATACAACCCTTGAGGTTGAAAGAATGTTGAAACGATCCTTTTGAAAATGACTTCCGCTGTATTTACAAAGACTTTGAAATCAAAGCAGGTGATACCAATCAAGCTCGCACACGCCCAGGGGGCGCCTGAGACGGGGTGTGACAAAAACCAATAATTTGAAATTAATATAAGTAATTTAATTTTATTAAAATAAATAAAATTGAAATTTAAGGAACGTTTCTTCTATTCAAGGAACTTTGCGGGCGGTTTGCCAAAATAGTAACCCGGCCATCAATGGCCATCTTCATTCCCAGCTGAAGAAAGTCGACTTCACCTTGGCCATCTTCGTCATTCCAGTTATACAAGTAATACGTTGTGGTCCTACGGTACGTCTGTATCGCACACTAATTAATATGACCATGTGATTTAATTTTTATTGTTATATATTCTTTTATTTAATATGACTTGCTTTTGCATATGAAAATCCTTTTTCTAAGAGAGAACATATTTTGGTTTATCATCCGTTATTATCCGCTTACTGAGTAAATATACTCATACATACTTGTGGTTTTTGTTAGGCTATCCGGGAGAGTGCTCGAGTGTTAAAAGAGACTGCTGATGCAGTAAATGTAATGAAACTAATTTTGTAGTTAACCTAAGATTATGTAAAGGTTTAAGTATTTATGAAATCACATTTGATTTTGATTTTTGTACAAGTGACACCCCAACTTTAATGAGGTTAATGTGTTATAAAGTACAACGAGAGGCAGAGGCTGCTCAACATATTTTGGGGTCTAAAGTGAACATTAAAATTGTGGCTTTTTGTAAATGTTTTCTAGGTATATAAAAATGACTAAAATGTAATTTTATGGAGTGTGAAAACGTCTAATGTTAACACAAAAGTTGATAGATTATTATTTCTCTCTAAAAATAAAAAAATTAATAAATTATCACATATATTTTTAAGTTAAAATATAGATTGAAGTGGTTTCTTCAATTTTTAGGGCCCTTAAAATTTGATGGCCTAAAGAGGTTGCTTTAGTTACTTGTACTGTAGAGCCACCCTTGACGAGAGGAGTCATGTGACAAATAATCAGACAAAAACTCGGTTATATGAATGATGGCAACGAGGTTAGACAGAGATGTTCGGTATCGCCGGTGAGAGAGCACATGGGTGTATGTCTAATCATCTTAATTATCTTTCTATTGTTTCCAATTTTCTTGTTTTTCTTTTATTATTTACTTTTATTTTATTTTTTAAATTAATAAACTAATAAAAAGTTTATAAAACTCAATAACTAATTAATTTATTTTCTATATAAATAATCATTTTCCTTGTAGTGGGCTTCTAATTGCTAATTGATTTTCAAATATAATCTTATAATTAGGCCATCATGAAATTATATATCTTTTCATATATCATGATTTTTTTCGATACAAAAGATATTCACATGTATATGTTTGATTAGTTTTGTATGTTTAGCAATACCATATTTATTTTTCTTTATATATATACACACACACACACATACAGTGGGATGGACTTCCGAAACAACCTGGGAACTAAAGTCAAAAGCGGCATCGGGATCAGGAGCGGACGGAGCTTCGAATGACTGAACTCTCGTCACTGTAAGAAGAAATGACTAGTAGCATCGCAGAGGAGTAATCTAGACCGGAATGGAATAATGTATGGTTTTCTCGCACAGCGCTTATATATGTATAAATAAAGTTCAAATTTAAACTAAGAAAGGATGAATTACCTCCATTAAGCCATAGAAGAAGAGGCAAAGAGTTTTTAGATTTCTCTGCTTCAACAAAGTAATAAAAAAGTGCTCGACCCGCGGATTCATCCACGGTGACATA
Organism: Smallanthus sonchifolius; assembly: GCA_023525975.1. Classification (NCBI taxonomy): domain Eukaryota; kingdom Viridiplantae; phylum Streptophyta; class Magnoliopsida; order Asterales; family Asteraceae; genus Smallanthus; species Smallanthus sonchifolius. Next base: position 63,080,150 of record CM042037.1, on the reverse strand, counting down.
GCCACCATATTGATCGAATTTCACGTAAGGTTGGCCGGGGAGTTTCTCGATTTTATCACTCTCTTTCAGTCCTTTTTGAGGAAGAACAACTTTTGCACCGTCTAAATGTGTAGGTGACTCAAAATGGCTCGTGTTTATATCAACGACTTTTGATAGCTTCGCCTTGTAGAGTTGAACTAGTGCATCGACTTGTTTGTTGGCATGAGTTTGATAAACAACGGTTGAGAGGAAGAGTGAGAAGAAAATAGCGAAAATGGTTTTGTTCTTCATTATCGTCTCTCTCTAAAGAAGAAGATGGGTTAAGTTATGGTGTTTAAGAGTTTGGATCCAAAGTGTGAGTGGAGTTTATATAGTTGTATGGTTGACGTTTAGTTGTCAACTAGGGATACAATCATGTTGGCCTAAACTAATTGGAAGGATTGAGGGACACTTAAAATATATGGTTCAATTAATATCTTATTCAACATATATCTCATATAAGTTATTTAGTAGTTTGTTAGGTATTTAATATATGTCTATTGTCTAATCACACACAAATATATACGTATATACATAAAAAAAATACGTAAATAAGAATGTATAGAAACTATATACACTAATATACATGTAAAAGATAATATATAAATATATATGTATATTATATTTAATTAATGTTTGTGTGTATTCTATAAGATGAGATGATATATAAATTATACATATCATGTGATTGAGAATATTTTCACTATAAGACATTTATTTTCAACGAATCGATCACTTTTAAAAATAATGAGTTTGCTTGATTGATTTTGAATCTTGCATTTAATTGCTTTTGGAGTTTACTAGAGTTGTTGACACAGGGAAAGAGCCGTAACACATTGTCTAATCTTTGATTAATGATTGATAATATTTTCACAATATAAGATATTCATTTTCAAAGAATTACATTTAAAAATAAAATTAAACTCTACTAGAAAATATAGGCGTTGCTGTTAAAAAAATAAAATAAAATAAAAATAAACTCGAATATTTGTCTTCAACCTGGTTATATCCTAGACATCCCATATTCTGTAGGAGTAATAAGAGGCAGACGTAGGTAGAAAGTATCATGCAGAGTCAAGTGACATTGTAGGTTTTTTTATATGTAATATAAGTTGTTGAAAGTTGAGTGACCCGTAAGTTTTAGAAAAAAAATGACCCTCATTAAACAAATTAGCGAAAAGTATTATCAAAGTTCATTATTGTCATAGTGTTGAGTCACATTATCTTTGATGTGTTTGATCCTTCGTTAGAAGCAATTTCTTTTTTGTTTTTTTCCCTTTACAAGCCTAGAAATGCTAACTCTTTTCTTTAAGAAGATTCCTTGATGTGGAGCGGAAGCAAGAATAACTTAGAGAAATCATTGTCATGAAAGGTAGATAAATTTCTGAATAATTCAAGCGATTACATAAGAGGCCTTATATAGGAAATTCTAAATTTGGCAGGTTGCAAATTTTCAAAATTACAAATTATGAAATAAAAAAGAGAAGGATCAAAGATTGCAAAATTTGGGAAAAATATTAATTGACGAAATCAGAGCCTTTATTAAAGGATTTCGGGTCTGACAGCTCGACTAAACCGCCATAGGCTTGTCAAGACCATTCTGTCCATTGGTTATGGACCTGTAACTTCACTTGTATCCTAAATTATACACGTTTGAAGGAGGGGGATGTAACACCACAAATATATATATATTTTTGTTATTAAAGATGAATGTAAGAAAGTTCAAGGACCAAAAAGGGTAAAAAGAAAAAGTGGGGAATACCCCCTTATATGTCGGCCGCCATTCACCTTCCCCCTCCCCATCTTCATTTGTGCACACTCAAAAGAAAGAAAGAGGGAGTGAACTTGAGAGAGAGACTAGCTAGAGATAGAAAGGGCAAGAAAACGTTTTTTTCGAGACTTCAACCTTGCCTTAAGACGCGATGATCGTTTGGGAAAGAGCTAAGCAAAGAATCCTACTAGTTTCGAGGTAAAGATCATCTTTAAAATCCTGTTTTTGGGGTTTGAAATGGGTTTCGGGTAAAGGGTAGTTTTATCCAAAAATGTCGGATTTTTACGTGTGATATCGCATAAAGACCTTAGATCTGCCAAAATGGATGTTAAATAAATGTTTTGAACGATAAAAGTTTGAAGTTTGATGCATAAATCAAACCAGAAGCTTCATGCGAAAAAGTTAGGGTTTTCACGAAAATAAGAACAGAGTACTCGCACGAGTAATCATTGCGAGTACCTGGTATGGTTACGCGAGTACTAGAAGTATTCGCAGAGTAACCTAGTGTGAAAACTTGGGTATTCGCTAGGAATACCCTCTACGCATACTCAGAGTATTCGCATGGATACTCTAGTGCGCATACTTAAAATATTCCACCATAGGCAAAGTGGCAATTCTTATAGATTTTCGTGTGATAATTCCTATGCAGATAGTATAGTAGCCTAGCCGACTGTTCTGTCACACCCTGAAATTCCACAGCGGGTTACCCGCGGGTTGTGACTGTCAAGGATCATCAGTCCCGGTCATTTCGAACGACCTCTAAATGGTTTTCGAAAAGACATCCCGTTTGAACATCATACACAAAAATTAAGTAATACAGAGTTTGAAAATGCGGAATGTAAAGTGCGAAAGCAATAATAATGTAGCAAAATACAGAAGCATAACAAATTAGGTTCCCATAAACCTAGCTTCTAATGAAAACATGATATGCGACTCCAGACATGCAGTCCTAGTCCGTGCGTGAATGCTTAGCGACCTGAGATAAACATGCTTAAAGTGTCAACACAAGGTTGGTGAGTTCACAGGTTTAAGTAACAGAAACAGAAATGAAAACAGTGTAACAGTACGCATGTATACTATTGATTCGATTGTTGATCAGACAATAAACATTAACTATATAAGCAACACCGAAACCGAAGCTCAACGAAGGAATGCAGAAACTAGCATTTTGCCTCTTACGTGCCCAGCACGCAATGGATTAGGTCAATTATGCACCCGTTAGACTCCCAGTCAGAGTTAGCGCGACTAACCCGGGTGGGGGTTGTTAAACCCAATAGTACTATTCATGAATCACCTCGCTTTGTGTAATAATTAACGGTTCGAATATGAGAGGACTTTATGTGCGGGAAATGCACCCACTTATATAAATTAAAGCGAAATCAAAGTAATTGCCATACGACTAAGTAAGAAAATGGTTTAGCATGTATCTCCCCCAATTGGAAAAGTAAGTAAAATGGGGCCGTGAAAACTCACCTGGAAATGCGGTGAATGAGAAATGAAAGCAACAAGAGAAATCGAGTAACTCCGGGTAACCGACCTAACCGAGCCCTAAGAATTAATAAGGCTATAAGGTCTATGAAAGTAAACATGGTTTATGTAACCACATTCATCCAAACGACTCAACGTTGAAAGGTTACATTGACGTTTTGAAAAAGGTTTGACCAAAGTTGACCGAGGGTTGACCAAGGTTTGACCAAAGTTGACCGAGGTTTGACCAAGGTTTAACCAACTTTGACCAAGGTTTGACCAACTTTGACCAAGTTTGACTAATGTTGACCAATGTTGACTAATGTTGACCAATGTTGACCAATGTTGACTAATGTTGACCAATGTTGACCAATGTTGACTAATGTTGACTAATGTTGACCAATGTTGACCAATGTTGACTAATGTTGACCAATGTTGACCAATGTTGACTCATGTTGAAGTCATGTATAAACAACACACAAGTAACATATAAGTTGTAAACATGTAACACATAAGCATCATACAAGTTGTACATGTGTAACACCTAAGTAGCACATAAGTTATACATGTGTGACACATAAGGAACATACAAGTTGTACCTAAGTAATGTATAAGTAATACCTTGTGACATAACATGCTTGTTTCAATTAGTCGCATAAGAAATTAACATGTGACAAGTAATATAACATTTGCACATCTTTATGGCACATTTCATATATGTCAACCATTCCTACACATAATTCATGTCATCATATTAATAACCTATTAGTATCAATTCAACACTTTTAAACAAGTAGCATAACATGTCATAGAAATTCCATAACTCTTATCATAACAAAGTTTCCATTCTTTGACAATTAGGGTTTTAGTGTACTTTAAGTGTAATGGCTCAACTAAACAAGTTACACATGAATTTATACTAGTGACATACCATAAACATGATTCTACACACAAACTTTCTATTCTAAGCAAAGTTGAAGTTCACAAATTAATAAAGTTTCCTTATTTAGCAAGGTTCACCAAAACACGTCATAACACAACTCCAAATTACATATTCATGCACAAGTCATCTATTCATATGATAATGAAGCTATATAATCCATTTTAAACATTTATAACCTACACATACAAAATATGAACAAATAAAGTTTCCTTTTTAGGAAAGTGGTCCAAACGACCCTATTGCACATGTGTAACCCCAAATAACTCTTTTTACTACTTTGATATACATTATAGAACAATAATATCAAGTTTTTATCCATGAGAAACTCATAACACAAAATATGCAAAATTAAAGTTTCCTTATATAGTAAGTGGTCCATAACCGAGTGAAAAACGACATTTCAACCAAAAAAATTATATTTCCTATCTATTCTACTATTATGTGTACCATTTAAACTAACAAACATATCATACATCAAGTTTTACAAAAATGCATCCAACAAAGTTTCTATAAATAGAAACGAGCAAATATCAACCTAAACAAGTATTTCAAAACATAAAATGTGCATATGTGCATCAACAACTTCATTTTATGAAAACACTTTGATAAAACATGGGTTTAAAGACTTTGTAACCAAGAAATTCGTTTGGATGGGTGGTTTTCTTCATTTGGCCGAAAATAATGAAATAAAAATGGATAGAAACTTACAAAACTCAAGTATGTTAGATAAAAGATGGAGCTTCTTCACTTGAACACCTTGGATTGCACCTTAGCACCCTTGAATGGAAGAATCAAAGTTGAGAGAGTGGAGGAGAGGGGAGGGGGGTTGGCGGCCGAAAAAGAGGATGGGGGCTAGGGTTTTTGGCAAAATGGTTAGGGTTTGAGTAAATGGTGGTTTAAATAGGTTGGGTTGTGGGCCTTTTGCAAGAGTTGGGCTTTTCTATCAAAGTTGGGTTTCTTTATGAAATAATTGGGTTAATAGAGATTTATTAATTTTTAAAAGCTGAATTAATAAGCCCATAATATAAAACAAGTCATTTTTATAAAATCCCATTTAAAGTTGTTGGCACATATCGCGTATTTGCTTAAAGAACGTTAAAATAAAAGTTGTTCTAAAAATTCCGGAAAAATTCACATAAGCATGAAATATTAAATCGCAGTATTACATATAATTTTTACACACCAATTATATGTCTAAATATTATTTCTAATATTCGTTAATGTTCGTGTGACAGGACGCGTGTGTGACCCGGTAATCCGCCCGATTACCGATGCATGAAATGAAATGAACCGAATGGACTTGCTATATGAAATATGTACTTAATTACTACATAATTAAGCATGATGCAAGTGTAATCACATGAATCCAGGTAATAGTCGGGTATGGATATTAACCTGAATTTGCCGGGTGTCACATACTCCCCCTGTTAAAAGGAATTTCGTCCCGAAATTCAGTTCGCGTCACTGATAGACGGTGTAGTTTTGAACAAGTGAGGGTATTTACGCTTGAATTGATCCTCGCGCTCCCAAGTGAACTCTGGTCCGCGTCTAGAATTCCAACGAACCTTAACTATGGGAATGTGGCTTTGTTTTAACTGTTTGACCTCGCGGTCCATGATCTCGACTGGTTCTTCGACGAAGTGAAGCTGATCGTCTATTTGAATCTCCTCCAATGGTATGACTAGTGTCTCGTCTGACAAGCACTTCTTCAGATTCGACACGTGAAACACGTCATGAACGCCACTGAGGGTTTCCGGTAGGTTGAGTTTGTAGGCAACAGGACCGATCCTTTTCAGAATTTCGAAAGGTCCAATGTAACGAGGGTTAAGCTTTCCACGCTTGCCGAAACGTATCACTCCTTTCCATGGCGAGACTTTCAGTAGTACCTTGTCTCCCACTTGAAATTCTAACGGTTTGCGTCTCACGTCAGCATAACTCTTTTGACGATCACGCGCGGCCTTGATACGTTCGCGTATCTGTACAATCTTTTCCGTAGTTTCATGAATAATTTCTGGACCTGTGAGTTGGCTATCTCCCACTTCTGTCCAGCAAATCGGCGATCTACACTTTCGTCCATAAAGTGCTTCGAATGGTGCAGCCTTAATGCTAGTGTGGTAGCTGTTGTTGTATGAAAATTCGACCAACGGTAGATGGGCATCCCATCCGTTCCCAAAGTCAACCACACAAGCTCTGAGCATGTCTTCCAGGGTCTGGATGGTCCTTTCACTTTGACCGTCCGTCTGGGGATGGTATGCAGTACTCATATCTAGTCGAGTACCCAAGGCTTTCTGTAAGGATTGCCAGAATCGGGATGTGAATCGACTATCCCTATCTGAAATGATGGAGATTGGCACTCCATGTCTTGTGACTACTTCCTTCAAGTAAGTTCTGGTTAGTTTCTCCATCTTGTCCGTTTCTTTAATGGGAAGGAAGTGCGCAGATTTGGTTAGTCTGTCGACAATTACCCAGATTGTGTCACAGCCATTAGAGGCCCTGGGCAATTTCATGATGAAGTCCATTGAAATTTGTTCCCACTTCCACTGTGGGATCTCTGGTTGTTGGAGTAATCCTGATGGTTTCTGATACTCCACCTTGACCTTAGCACAGGTCAAGCATTTACTGACGTAGGTAGCAATTTCGGCTTTCATGTTAGGCCACCAATAATGTTCCTTGAGGTCATGGTACATCTTGTCAGCACCGGGGTGGATCGAGTACCTGGACTTGTGTGCCTCGTCCATCACCAGATCCCTTAGATCCCCAAAACTTGGTACCCAAATCCGATCCATGAAATAACGGATGTCATCGGATTTGACCTCAAATTGCTTGTCCATACCACGTAGGGACTCATGGCATAGGTTTACCTCCTTGATTGCTTCGAGTTGGGCGTCGCGGATTTGCATGGATAAGTTCGTGTGGATGGTCAACTGTAACGCCCGCACTCGTCGCGGTTTGGGTTGATCCTTCCTGCTCAAGGCATCAGCCACGACGTTTGCCTTTCCAGGATGGTAACGGATAGCGCAGTCGTAGTCGTTTAACAATTCGACCCATCGACGTTGCCTCATGTTAAGTTCCTTCTGATCGAAGATGTGTTGAAGGCTTTTGTGATCGATGAAAATTGTGCACTTTGTGCCATACAAGTAGTGCCTCCAGATTTTGAGAGCAAATACTACCGCTCCCAGCTCCAAATCGTGGGTAGTGTAGTTTTTCTCGTGCACTTTCAGTTGTCGAGAAGCATAGGCTATGACCTTCTCCCTTTGCATTAACACGCACCCAAGCCCTTGATGTGACGCATCGCAGTACACCACGAAATCATCCGTTCCCTCTGGTAATGATAGGATTGGTGCGCTGCAAAGTTTCTGTTTGAGTAATTGAAAAGCGGTTTCTGCCTTGTCATTCCATTCGTATTTCTTATCTTTGTGTGTCAGTGTGGTGAGGGGTTGGGCTATCTTAGAGAAATTTTCGATGAATCGTCGATAGTAGCCCGCAAGACCTAAGAACTGTCGCACCTCAGTCGGAGTCTTAGGTGCTTCCCAATTCTTAATCGCCTCGATTTTGGATGGGTCAACATGTATGCCTTTCTCGTTGACCACGTATCCAAGGAACTGTACTTCGCGAATCCAGAAGTCGCATTTCGAGAACTTGGCGTACAGTTTCTCGGCTTTCAGCAACTCCATAATTAACTTCAAATGCTCGGCATGCTCCTCTTTGTTCTGTGAGTATATCAGGATATCATCTATGAACACAATCACAAACTTGTCCAAGTAGGGCTTGCACACTCGGTTCATGAGGTCCATGAATACCGCTGGTGCATTGGTTAACCCAAATGGCATGACCATGAACTCGTAGTGACCGTAACGAGTTCGGAAGGCGGTCTTTGGAATATCGTCTTCCTGAATCCTTAGCTGGTGGTATCCCGACCGTAGATCGATCTTTGAGTAATAGCTCGACCCTTGCAATTGATCGAACAGGTCATCGATCCTTGGTAGTGGATATCGGTTCTTGATAGTTACCTTGTTTAGTTCTCTGTAGTCGATACACATACGGAACGATCCGTCTTTCTTCTTAACGAACAAGACTGGTGCTCCCCAAGGCGAGAAGCTTGGTCTGATGAAGCCTTTGTCTAACAGTTCCTGTAATTGGTTAGACAACTCCTGCATTTCCGATGGCGCCAGTCGGTAAGGTGACCTCGCTATCGGAGCAGCTCCGGGTGTGAGATCAATCCGGAACTCGACTTGTCGCTGCGGTGGAAGTCCGGGCAAGTCGTCAGGAAATACTTCCGGATAGTCTCGGACGATCGGTATGTCTTTAATCTTCCTTTCTTCTTCTTTCTTTTCCGTTACGTGTGCTAGGATCGCGTGATAGCCCTTCCGCAAGTACTTTCGGGCTTTCATGCAGGTAATGATCCTTAACGTAGCACCACTCCGTTCTCCTTGAATGGTCAGTGTTCCTCCGTCCGACAGTGGGATGCGGACTATTTTCTCGTGACAAACGATTTCGGCTCGGTTCTTGGACAACCAGTCCATACCGACAACTATGTCGAAGCTTCCCAATGTTACTGGCAATAGGTCTATAGTGAAAGGGTGATCGGCTAATGTTAAGACACAACCGGGAATCACTTGTTCTGTTTCTATCAGCTTACCGTCTGCTAGTTCTACCGTGTATAAGTAGTCTAAGGCGATGGGAGTAACACCAAGTAATGAGCTAAACTCAGTGGATACAAAACTCTTATCGGCACCCGTGTCAAATAAGATAGAAGCATAACAGTTGTTTACGAGAAACGTACCAGTAACAATGTTGGGGTCTTGTCTAGCCTCGCCGGCTCCAATCACGAATGCTCTGCCCCGGGCATTTGTATTTCCAGGCTTCCGATTCTTTGGGCAGTCCTTGCGGAAATGTCCGGGATCACCGCACCCGAAACATCCGCGGTTTCCCCCGCCAGCCGGGGTTTGTTCGACTGATCGGCAGCTCTGGGCAGTGTGGCCAAAACGTTTACACTTCTGGCATCGAGAATCTTCACAAGTACCATTGTGGTGAAACTGGCACTTGTTGCACTTAGGTAGGGTTCCAGTGTATGTCCCTCTTGGCCTTTTATCCAGTTGGTTAGCCACAAACACCCTGGCCGGTTCCTGCTTCTTTTGGTTATTAGGCACATAAGGTTTAGCAGGAGCATTTTCCCACTTCCTCTTGTTGTCGAAGGTTTTCACAAAACTTTCTTTCTTGTTGAACAGTCCCTGGCGAACTGCCTGATCCGTGAGATTGTGAGCCAGTCTCACTGTGTTGTGGATAATTGTGGGCTCTGCAGAAGTAACCATGCTTTGTATTTGCGGTGCCAAACCCCAAATGTACCGCTCAATTCGTTTGTATTCCGGTGTAACCATATGCGGTAGTAGTCTTGCTAAGTCGTGGAACCTGGCGGTGTATCCCGCGATGTCAGCACCTTCCATCCTTATGTTCCAAAACTCTTGTTCCAACTTTTGGAGTTCGTTACGAGGACAGTACTCCTCTTTCAACATTTCCTTGAACTCCTCCCAAGGAATGGCGTTGGCATTGTCCAGACCCAGAGTCTGGATGTATGAGTTCCACCAGGAGAGGGCTTGGCCCTCGAAAGTTCCAGCTCCGTACATGACCCTGTTCTCCATCGTGCATTGGCTCATGCTGAAGACCGATTCGATCTTCTCTATCCATCGTAGCAGTCCCACTGCTCCTTCCGTCCCGGTAAATGTATGCGGCTTGCAATCCATAAAGGATTTGTAGGTGCAAGCCTTTGATCCATGCCCAGTTCCTGTGTGTCAATGATAGAGCGTAATTAGGTTAAATTTTCCCGAGGTAAGGCTATGTTACTTGCAGTATATACTATTTTCGGTTTGTACTATACCTCTGCTCTCGCCTTGGCCTCCCGACCCTCCGCTGGATCGATTGGCTTCGTGGTTAGCGAGTGCATCTGCCACGCGTTGGGCGATAAGGGCTTCAATTTGGGCGGTGGTCATGGAACTGGTGCCTTCTCCTGGGTTGCGGGGTGTCCTCCTTGGCGGCATGTTTCTTTATAATCATAATGATAACAAAGGTTAGATATTGCGTAATAAATAACAATCAGCACACGTGCATAAGGTAACACACAACAATCAACAACAATCAACCATGCAATATAATCAAAAGACAACCACTTGATAAATAAGTTGTACCAAATACAAAGTATTTTCAGGAGTAAACACTCCTACAAAACAAGTAATATCTCAAAAATATTGCGTGAGCACAGCCCGCTCACGATAGGCTAATCAATTGGGTGGTGTAACAGTACCACTCTGCAAGAAGGTAAAAAGTAACAAGGCACAGAGAATCATCAGAACCCTGGCGGGTTCCAACTCCTCTCTGACCGTGTTAGCCGTAAGCTCTGCCGCTAAGGCTGTAGAGTCAGCAAGTGAGGCTCGATGCTCGGCTACTGCCGCTTGCTGGTGTGCCATCCCCAACTGCTCCTTAGTCTGCTGGAGGCGGCTGGATAGTGCAGTGATCCTATCCGTCTCTCTCTGGCGATCCTCAAGTAGTCCTGCTACCTGCTCCTGTAATGCCTGTAGTGCAGCCTCAGTAGCTGTGGCCCTCTGTTCTGCCTCCCGAGCCTTTTCTTCCGCGGCCTCGATCCGGTCTCGTACTATCAGTAGTGCCTGGTCTGTCAGTGCCAACTCATCCTGGAGAGATGATATGTCAGCGTCATGTAACCTGCTGCGCGTCGCAAGTATCGGTAGTACCTCCCGGGTAGGCCGGAGCCAATAGGGTGGTGGGTAGGATGGTCCAGATGACTCTCCTGTCGATGAGGTGTCTGACGATGCAACTCGGGCCCTTTTGGCCGATGGTCCAGCAATGTCGGGGGAATGAGCTGGTCGCTTCCCTTTGTGAATGTTCTTCTTTCGCGCTGTGAGTTTGGTTTTCGCTCCCACTGGTGCAAGTAAAGGTGATGGCGGCGTCGGGTCCGCCAGACGAGGTGGCGAAGGTAGTATGGAGCCGTCGTCGGACGATGAGTCCCCGTGTAGTACGGAGTAGGGCACCGTCTCGCCCGTGTCGCTCCCCTCGCCGGCGTCTCCGTCACCTCCGGGGGCTGGTGCGTCGTCTTCCTCCTCCTCTAGATCCTCCTCAGGATCCTCTTCAGAATCCAACTCCACAAGATCCACTGAATCATGTGTCTGTTCCTCATCCGTGGATGAGTGGGGTGATGAGGGTGGAGTGAGTGGCTCCACTGATGATGATGGGGTAGCTGGTGTGTACTCCTCAGAGTCCGAGATCACAATGGGGTCCGATGAGGTCGACATCCTGTAACAAGTCAATATCCAGTAATCCATTGTATTCATGTATGAAAATGCATGTATGATGTGATGTGAACTATGTGAGCCTACAGTTATAGTCTAAGTATACTAAATGCAACTTAGTTCTCTATAACCAGGGCTCTGATACCAATCTGTCACACCCTGAAATTCCACAGCGGGTTACCCGCGGGTTGTGACTGTCAAGGATCATCAGTCCCGGTCATTTCGAACGACCTCTAAATGGTTTTCGAAAAGACATCCCATTTGAACATCATACACAAAAATTAAGTAATACAGAGTTTGAAAATGCGGAATGTAAAGTGCGGAAGCAATAATAATGTAGCAAAATACAGAAGCATAACAAATTAGGTTCCCATAAACCTAGCTTCTAATGAAAACATGATATGCGACTCCAGACATGCAGTCCTAGTCCGTGCGTGAATGCTTAGCGACCTGAGATAAACATGCTTAAAGTGTCAACACAAGGTTGGTGAGTTCACAGGTTTAAGTAACAGAAACAGAAATGAAAACAGTGTAACAGTACGCATGTATACTATTGATTCGATTGTTGATCAGACAATAAACATTAACTATATAAGCAACACCGAAACCGAAGCTCAACGAAGGAATGCAGAAACTAGCATTTTGCCTCTTACGTGCCCAGCACGCAATGGATTAGGTCAATTATGCACCCGTTAGACTCCCAGTCAGAGTTAGCGCGACTAACCCGGGTGGGGGTTGTTAAACCCAATAGTACTATTCATGAATCACCTCGCTTTGTGTAATAATTAACGGTTCGAATATGAGAGGACTTTATGTGCGGGAAATGCACCCACTTATATAAATTAAAGCGAAATCAAAGTAATTGCCATACGACTAAGTAAGAAAATGGTTTAGCATGTATCTCCCCCAATTGGAAAAGTAAGTAAAATGGGGCCGTGAAAACTCACCTGGAAATGCGGTGAATGAGAAATGAAAGCAACAAGAGAAATCGAGTAACTCCGGGTAACCGACCTAACCGAGCCCTAAGAATTAATAAGGCTATAAGGTCTATGAAAGTAAACATGGTTTATGTAACCACATTCATCCAAACGACTCAACGTTGAAAGGTTACATTGACGTTTTGAAAAAGGTTTGACCAAAGTTGACCGAGGGTTGACCAAGGTTTGACCAAAGTTGACCGAGGTTTGACCAAGGTTTAACCAACTTTGACCAAGGTTTGACCAACTTTGACCAAGTTTGACTAATGTTGACCAATGTTGACTAATGTTGACCAATGTTGACCAATGTTGACTAATGTTGACCAATGTTGACTAATGTTGACTAATGTTGACCAATGTTGACCAATGTTGACTAATGTTGACCAATGTTGACCAATGTTGACTCATGTTGAAGTCATGTATAAACAACACACAAGTAACATATAAGTTGTAAACATGTAACACATAAGCATCATACAAGTTGTACATGTGTAACACCTAAGTAGCACATAAGTTATACATGTGTGACACATAAGGAACATACAAGTTGTACCTAAGTAATGTATAAGTAATACCTTGTGACATAACATGCTTGTTTCAATTAGTCGCATAAGAAATTAACATGTGACAAGTAATATAACATTTGCACATCTTTATGGCACATTTCATATATGTCAACCATTCCTACACATAATTCATGTCATCATATTAATAACCTATTAGTATCAATTCAACACTTTTAAACAAGTAGCATAACATGTCATAGAAATTCCATAACTCTTATCATAACAAAGTTTCCATTCTTTGACAATTAGGGTTTTAGTGTACTTTAAGTGTAATGGCTCAACTAAACAAGTTACACATGAATTTATACTAGTGACATACCATAAACATGATTCTACACACAAACTTTCTATTCTAAGCAAAGTTGAAGTTCACAAATTAATAAAGTTTCCTTATTTAGCAAGGTTCACCAAAACACGTCATAACACAACTCCAAATTACATATTCATGCACAAGTCATCTATTCATATGATAATGAAGCTATATAATCCATTTTAAACATTTATAACCTACACATACAAAATATGAACAAATAAAGTTTCCTTTTTAGGAAAGTGGTCCAAACGACCCTATTGCACATGTGTAACCCCAAATAACTCTTTTTACTACTTTGATATACATTATAGAACAATAATATCAAGTTTTTATCCATGAGAAACTCATAACACAAAATATGCAAAATTAAAGTTTCCTTATATAGTAAGTGGTCCATAACCGAGTGAAAAACGACATTTCAACCAAAAAAATTATATTTCCTATCTATTCTACTATTATGTGTACCATTTAAACTAACAAACATATCATACATCAAGTTTTGCAAAAATGCATCCAACAAAGTTTCTATAAATATAAACGAGCAAATATCAACCTAAACAAGTATTTCAAAACATAAAATGTGCATATGTGCATCAACAACTTCATTTTATGAAAACACTTTGATAAAACATGGGTTTAAAGACTTTGTAACCAAGAAATTCGTTTGGATGGGTGGTTTTCTTCATTTGGCCAAAAATAATGAAATAAAAATGGATAGAAACTTACAAAACTCAAGTATGTTAGATAAAAGATGGAGCTTCTTCACTTGAACACCTTGGATTGCACCTTAGCACCCTTGAATGGAAGAATCAAAGTTGAGAGAGTGGAGGAGAGGGGAGGGGGGTTGGCGGCCGAAAAAGAGGATGGGGGATAGGGTTTTTGGCAAAATGGTTAGGGTTTGAGTAAATGGTGGTTTAAATAGGTTGGGTTGTGGGCCTTTTGCAAGAGTTGGGCTTTTCTATCAAAGTTGGGTTTCTTTATGAAATAATTGGGTTAATAGAGATTTATTAATTTTTAAAAGCTGAATTAATAAGCCCATAATATAAAACAAGTCATTTTTATAAAATCCCATTTAAAGTTGTTGGCACATATCGCGTATTTGCTTAAAGAACGTTAAAATAAAAGTTGTTCTAAAAATTCCGGAAAAATTCACATAAGCATGAAATATTAAATCGCAGTATTACATATAATTTTTACACACCAATTATATGTCTAAATATTATTTCTAATATTCGTTAATGTTCGTGTGACAGGACGCGTGTGTGACCCGGTAATCCGCCCGATTACCGATGCATGAAATGAAATGAACCGAATGGACTTGCTATATGAAATATGTACTTAATTACTACATAATTAAGCATGATGCAAGTGTAATCACATGAATCCAGGTAATAGTCGGGTATGGATATTAACCTGAATTTGCCGGGTGTCACATACTCCCCCTGTTAAAAGGAATTTCGTCCCGAAATTCAGTTCGCGTCACTGATAGACGGTGTAGTTTTGAACAAGTGAGGGTATTTACGCTTGAATTGATCCTCGCGCTCCCAAGTGAACTCTGGTCCGCGTCTAGAATTCCAACGAACCTTAACTATGGGAATGTGGCTTTGTTTTAACTGTTTGACCTCGCGGTCCATGATCTCGACTGGTTCTTCGACGAAGTGAAGCTGATCGTCTATTTGAATCTCCTCCAATGGTATGACTAGTGTCTCGTCTGACAAGCACTTCTTCAGATTCGACACGTGAAACACGTCATGAACGCCACTGAGGGTTTCCGGTAGGTTGAGTTTGTAGGCAACAGGACCGATCCTTTTCAGAATTTCGAAAGGTCCAATGTAACGAGGGTTAAGCTTTCCACGCTTGCCGAAACGTATCACTCCTTTCCATGGCGAGACTTTCAGTAGTACCTTGTCTCCCACTTGAAATTCTAACGGTTTGCGTCTCACGTCAGCATAACTCTTTTGACGATCACGCGCGGCCTTGATACGTTCGCGTATCTGTACAATCTTTTCCGTAGTTTCATGAATAATTTCTGGACCTGTGAGTTGGCTATCTCCCACTTCTGTCCAGCAAATCGGCGATCTACACTTTCGTCCATAAAGTGCTTCGAATGGTGCAGCCTTAATGCTAGTGTGGTAGCTGTTGTTGTATGAAAATTCGACCAACGGTAGATGGGCATCCCATCCGTTCCCAAAGTCAACCACACAAGCTCTGAGCATGTCTTCCAGGGTCTGGATGGTCCTTTCACTTTGACCGTCCGTCTGGGGATGGTATGCAGTACTCATATCTAGTCGAGTACCCAAGGCTTTCTGTAAGGATTGCCAGAATCGGGATGTGAATCGACTATCCCTATCTGAAATGATGGAGATTGGCACTCCATGTCTTGTGACTACTCCCTCAGTATGTTATGTCTGAATAATGGACGGTCGTCATGATAAAGGCACCACGTTTACTTAATGGACGGTCGTTATGAACGTTACGTATACTCTGTGGACAGTCGTCACGGAGGATAGCACTGAAAGGAATTGATGGATAAAGTGTGGAAACAGATTAGACAAATAATGTATGACTTGAATGAAAAAGTGTGTGAATGTTTTGCCTTTATCGGCACCGATGTTTGTGTGTTTAAATATTTTTTTATTAAATGTTATGTTTTATGTAAAGCTAGAAGTCGCAAAGCGTTAGCTGACTTTTTAGTATGCACATTAGGTTAAGTGTAGGTTTTGAAGGTAGCTCGTGGATGCTTGGTTTGAAGTGAAGAGTTACCCGACTATTGAAGAATCTGACATCCCTCTAGGTTATGTTTAAAGTTTATCATGAAAAGACAATGTTTTAATTATTTTGGACAAGTGCGTTTTATGTAATGATGTTTTCGCTGCCGATAATGAAGTTTTGAGTTTAAGAACTATGTGTGAATGAGTAAATCCAACAAGTGAGGTCTCCCGGGATTCTAGGCCTTATAGGAGATGACGGCGCCGGTTAGAGCCTTGAAAAACTTCATTGTAGAGGGGAGGAGGAGTAGAGGCAGGCCCAAACTAATTTGAGATGAGTGGATTAGGCAAGATTTACTAGAGATGTACCTCTCAGAGGACATGGTCCAGGATAGGAGTCTGTGGAGACATCGAATTAAGGTTAAAGACTTTTAGGGAAGGGTGTAAATGTAGCTTAGATTTGTCTAAGGGGCCTAGATCTACGTACTTTAAGGGGGGGGGGGGTTGCATACTATTGTGTTACTGTATTTATGTATGTGTGGTGTTTTATGAGTGTATATCTATGTTATTATCTTACTGTATTTTTTTTGTCTCTTTGTACTTATGCATGTGTTACTCATCCTTACACCATTTCTGTTGTTAGCGATAGCTTTCTATATATATATATATATTATTGTTTGTTTGTCTGTGGTTTTTTCTGGAGCCGGGGGCATCTCTGGAAGCGACCTCTCTTTCCCAGGGATAAAGGTAAGGCTTGCCTACATCCCACCCTCCGAGACCCTACCAATAGCTTTGCTATAAGTGGGATTTACCGGGTACGGTTGTTGTATTTTGGCCCATTTACCATGTTTCCCCTTGTCTAACTAGTCCAAACAAGAGTCTGTCAACCCTTGGATAAGCTCCTCATCATGCCTACCCACTTGTCCCTTATGCTGGAGAAACTGAAAACTCTCTACTTCTCACTGCTGAATCAGCTACTTTTAGCGGCTCCTCTCTCACGATCTTGCTCTATGTTGTTTTCTAATTTCTCTCGGTATTGCTCTCTGTTGTATTCTGTAATTCTGGTCACCCCCATTTTTCTGGTCGCCGCCTTTCCCTCATTACAAAGGTTAGCGATTTTCCTTCCTTTTTTTCTTTTAAATGTTTTGGCTTTGCTCATAAGAGCACATCACCGGTCTGATTGTAGTCAGATATTGATTATTTGGCATTAGTTTTGCAGGAGCCATTCGTATAAAAATAATAAAAACAATTTTACTAATTCTAATTATAATATAGAAAGTAAATAAATCAGTAAATTACAGTACAAATTACAACAAAAATAAATAAAAAGTACAAAGAATGGGGAAGAAGCAAAGAGTTATGGCTGAGGATTCGTATTCAATACGGGTCCTTAAAACAAATTTCGAGTCTCACAAGAGAACTCGTTTATTTCCCAAGGTACAACGGCCGAAGCAGTGTGTACTGCCATGGAGGACCTAGCACCCAAAGGAGTACCTTGAGAGTAAAAGAGTAGGAAGACAAGAAGCTTTTGATGGCCTGTGTTTTTGGGGTATTTGGGATATCTCTCAACCAAGGAGCACCTTGGTATTTATAGGGGTAACAAAGTAGAAACAGTTCAAAAAGAATTAAATCGAAAATAATTTGCATCAAACGTCTTTAATGCATTTTATTCTGTTTTAATTCTCCACGGTTGGCTCTTCTGAGTAAATTGGTCATGCTGACCAGATTTACTCATCCGGAGTAGATTTGGCTCTCCTGAGCTGGTCATGCTGACCAGATTTTCTCCTCCGGACTAGATTGGCTCTCCTGAGTGAACTAATCATGCTGACCAGATCTGCTCCTTAGTAAGCCGATCCATTTAACCTCACACCAGCCTTCAAAAATACTAAGGCGGTTCTCAAGCGGTGCGCCATCAAAATGCCACATTACGCCAGCGCCACGTACGTCCCACTAGTATTTGCCTTAAAGGAAACAAATTCCTTAGGGGGCTCCCATTAATATACCACTCCAATATTGGTCCTGTCACACCCCAACCGACGGCGGATTATACGTCGGGGCGGACGCGGTTGTTCAATAGCACAAGGTTGACTATTAAAGTTCCGATATTTCATTAAATAATAATTTAAGATTCAATACAAGGAACATAACAAGAAATACAACGTTTATTTTATAAGTAGTCTAGGTCCAAAGCATCCTATGTGATCACAAATAAGCCTCATGATGTAGAACCTGAAACATGTGAAAGAATCTGTCAACTACAAAATAGTTGGTGAGATACAAAGGTTTTGACACAGTTTAACAAGGATTTGAAAAGAATTACAATTCACTATGATATATGCATTCTATAATGTAAGTATGAGAAACAAGTATCTTAAACATTGTGCACATTCAAACCTCCAAGTTTAGGCATAACCCGCAGTTATAAGTCTCAAGTTTAAAGTTTAATTCAGTAACAATCACCAAGGGCTCCCCCCCGAAGGGGTCAATCAATCAAGGTGGATTGGTCAAATACAATAGATCTATCATTGTTACCATAGGCTTGATCAAAGTTAATGAATGTACTAGTTTTAAGTTTAATCTAAGCATACAAGTCTCAAGTTTATCATAAGAATAAGCATCTAGTCATAGTTGTACAAGAATTGTATAAGTTTAAAGTTTTTGGAACATGTTTCACCCCAAAAGTATAGAAAGGAAAAAGGGGCTAAGTATACTCACATGGATGATGAAGGGTATCCTACAAGAGTAAGTGTTTGCAAGACTTTGAGGGAGAATATCCTCACAAAGAACCTAAGAATATAAGTCTAACGTTTCAAGTATGATTCTATAAGTCTATGGTAACGATTTGGGGTTTCAAGATTTACTAGGGTTCCAATTGGGAGACGGGAATGATTTTGTGTTTATTGAAGTTTAAATCGAAGTTTTGAGACAAAATTTTTAAATGAACGACACAAGACTTGTATATCAAAGTTTAATAAGTTTATAGCTTAGAATGAAAAAAAGCCTCAAAATTATAAATTACATACAATAGGTAATAATAATTAAATAGGTTTGTACATTTTGTTAAACGAAAGACTAAACTATTATTTAAAGTTTTATAATAATTATTTAAGGTAAAGATCAATGTTAATAATTATTTCAAGAGTAAAATAATTTATTAAATACAAAGTACTTAAAGACTAAATAGTAATGGTTTTAAGGTACAAATAAATATTATGGATTAATAACTAAATAAGTGATTATTATTTAAAGGATGAAGGATTATTAAAGGGTTATAATAATTACTTTAAGAATACGTAATTACCAAAGATAATTTACAAGGTCAATTACTTAGTTAATCGACATGCATCATTAAAATCTATTTAAGTTTCTAGGTATCAAATGTTTCTTTTACAAATAAATTCATAAATAAATAAGTTTAATTAGATGATACACACTTATAAATTTATATAGATTTTCCTATAAAGTTTATATTTTAAAGTATAAATCTTTTTAAAGTAAAAGGAAAACCATAAGTTTATAAGGTTTTTAAATAGTGTGTCTATTTATTTATGAGTTTGTAAGCATTCAAATAAGTTTAAATTTATAAATGCTTTCCCTTTAAGTTTCTGCTTTATAAGATTTGTAAATACATATTTAAAGTTTTTGCTTAAGTTTATAAAGTTTACAATGTATATGTATTTAATTTCAATAAATGAACAAACCTTGAGTTACATAAATCAAATAAATGAATAATCTCCTAGTTAGTTAAGTATAAATCTTTATAACAATGCACAAGTTCATAGATTTTATATATAAGTTTTATGAGTTTTTATTTTGATTTTTATAAAGGTTTAATTAAGTTTTCCGTTTAATTAAAAATGTATAAATAAGTTAATGTTTTTAAAACAATATAAACTTATTGTTACAGGAAATATAAATAAATCAAGTTCCTGATTTTATAAAATAATTCTTGTTTAGAATACAAGTTTTATAAAGTATAAAAGTATTCTTATAGTTTTTAAGGATTTAAAACTATTATTAAGGATAACTTCTTTATAAGTTTTATCTATGTTTAATTAAATTAAAATAATTCCAGACTTTAAAAGTGGAAATAAAAATTGTTCTCATGTTTATATAAGTTTAACATATTTTATAAGAATTTTTAAAAGCATCAAAACTGTTTAAAATGGGTTAGAAAAATAAAAGGGGAAGAAAAACGGCTAACCGGATTCGAACTCGGGTCTGTCCCGGGTTACCAAACACATGCGCGCTTAACCACCCAGACTACGGGTTTCGTTGAGTATAATCGTGGAAAAGAACTTTATAAACACAAGTTCCAAACGCCCCCAAATACGATATGAGCCCTAGAATTTGATCGCTCAAATACGATACGATTAACCCTCTGTTAATGCAAATTAACAGAGGGCTATTGATCTTTAGGTGAAAACGAAGAGGAAGGATATTCGAATTACCTGTTTTAGTGCCGAATCGAGGAAGAACGAGTTCGATTTTGGGTCGACTGTTACGGGAACAAAACTGCGTAATGTAGGTAATGAACGACTGAATTGAGAGTTTGGAGAGTTGAGGTGGTGTGTCGTTAAGATTTAGTAACTAGTATTTATAGCCAATTCATTCGTTTAATGCGTGTACAGTTGGGAAGGTAGCGGTTGAACGGGACGAGTTTGAATTTTGAAATACGTGAGTCTCGGGCCGTGTCCGAGCATTGAAGTACATCAGGGTTGGGTCGCACGCGGGAGGCGAGTCTTGAGGTTCATCGAATCTGGACGAAGATGTTATTTCGATGAAAAAGGGTGAAGAAACGGGGCCGGCTGGGATCGAACCCACAACTGATTTCAGATTCCGGGAGTTTGGTCAAATTACACAATGGGTCCCTGAGGTTTCAAACTATTATCATTCTAAGTTAAAACATGGATTTAAGTTTAAAATAAGTTTCAATAAATGACAGTTTTAGTCCCCGGACTTTTTATAAAAATAATTATGTTATATTTTTATAAACACTACATAAGTTTTATTTCCTTTTATTATTTTATACATTTATAAAATAATTTCTAAGATTTCTGATTTACAAGTTTAAGTGTTTTAGAATAAGTTTATAAATTTATATAATCATAAATTCATAAAGTTTTTAATAATTTATTTATAAGGTATATACTCTTAAATAAGTCTCATATATATATATATATATATATATATATATATATATATATATATATATATATATATATATATTTATATATATACCTCAAGTATTATTGTTTTTCTTAAATATATATCCATTAAATCAATATTTATTATTCAAGAAAATGGTTTTGATAAAATTTCAAGTTTTGAATTAATAATACGTGTAAAGGTTTTAGGAAAAGATAGGTCGGAAAAATATCGGATATTACAGGTCCCCCCCCCCCTAAGTGGGACAGGTTTCCACATTTTTTCTTTCAATTTTCACAGTTTTACACAACCCTAAACACCCAACTTCGAGCATCGATATCTCATTTATCTTAGCTCCATTTTGGATGGGGTTTTGTTTGTTGCGAAGCCCTCACACCAAAGAACACAAATCCAGAAAGAAATAGGCAAAAAAATCTGGTCAGCATGAAGAAGAGCGTGATAATCAACTTTCCAACAGTTGACAAAAAATAATTTTTATGACTTAGTGAAAAACACATATTTTCACCCAAAATTTCCAACAGGTTTCTTAGTAGTCTTTGTTCCAATTTGATCTGGTTATAGTAGCAGTCCTTGTTATGCAATCCTAGTATAATTGCATCCATTTGAAGTGTGATAATCAACTTTAGTAGCTTTATTATTGTTTGATAATTGATAAGTTATTATTCTTTAACAATATGCATGTAAAATGATGTAATCAAATAAATTGATTATCAAAACTGATTATTTAACTTGGCCCCTAAATAGTCAAGATAATCCCATTGTCTTCTGTTTCCCGATAGTCAAGATTTATTGCACCACCAATGCCAATTTCATACTTGTAGGATATAGTTTCAGGCCTTTTTTATCACCATCCAATTGGTCTTCAAAAGCGCACCTTTGAGGTTTTTTGTTCAACTTTTACACATTACTTCAATAATATTGAAATTATATTTGAAACTTGATAATTCTTGAATGAAACTTGATTGAAATTAGGTGTGAAATCGAAACTTTAGTGCTTTTAGAATTTTGCTTTTGATTCTGGTTGTTCTTGATTGGAACTTTAGTAATAGAAACTCAACCAGACCCGAAAATTCCAACGTAAAGTTGATAGAAATTCAAGCACTTAAAAAAGTGACCCCTGAAGAAGAAAAATTCCTAGATTTGACTAGTAGTAACTATTTAACACTTAAAAAGAGTAAGAAATGCAATCATCAACTAGAAAAATCAAATATGCATCAAAAAGTCATTATAACCTTAATATGAAATGGCTTGTAAACAAATAAAACATTGTTAGCCAATTTTTGTTCTAACACATCATAATGCTACTCCTAAATCTACACTTTTTATTCATCATGTATTTGAACCCTCAACCATTTGTGGAGAGACACTTTTCCTACGAACCATAGTACCATTAAGCCACAAACCCTTTGGTATAAAACATTCTTAGTAGCTATACTCCTTTAACCATGACATGTGAACCAGATGAGATTCAAGTCCAACAAACCTTGAAACACTACTAGAACACAATCTCCATACGTATATGTGTTTGAATTTGTAAGTTTATATGAAAATATTTCTTTTTTTTTTGTGATATAGCAATGCTTATATTTCGAATGTTTAATTTACGCATGTAAATGAACTGAACGTTTAGTAAATCGTTTGACAGGAAGTTCGCTTTTTGTGCGCTCATTTGATAAACGAACAAACATGAACACATTTTTTTGTTAATTTAATTAAACGAATGAACATAAATATATGTCTCGTTCGTTAATTTATATACGTGAATGTTCATTTACGTTTTTTTATGTTCATTCATTTATGTTTGTTTATTTATGTAAATTTATGTCCGTTTATATTTGTTCACTTATATTTGTTTGTTTATGTTCATTTAAATATTTATTCAAATTTATTTATTACCCATATTAATTTAAAATCAATTTAATTTTTATATTTTTAAAACCTTTAAGTCTAATTTATAATCAATTTAGGATTGAAAATTTTGGATCTATAAATTGAAATGACCTACAAATAAACTGAAAATACCTAAAAAAACCCTCCCACGTGGTATGCTGATATTTTTGGACCTATGAACCATAATAAGATGAAATAAATATTTTAGAAGAAAAAAAAAAGCAAAGCAATCTAGGGATGAAATTTATGCTTCACTAGTTCACAATGCAATTTAAACCCTTGAAAATGATACACATGTAACAACCATGAGGAATCTTCATTCCCTTTCAAAAATAAAGTTGTTTTGTACTCATTTATGATTTGTTAACTTATGAATGTAAATGAATAATGGAAGTCGTTATTATTGTCGAAGGATGACCCTACTATGGAGATATTAATTTGCTTGATTTGATAGAACAGCTTGATCCCTCGATTTGTTGGCAATTATTAACATTACTATTATGGGAAAGAACTAAAGGATCTCTTTTTATTCGACTACTTCAAAGTATAACATCATAATCTTAGCTACAAATATTTATAACCGTGTAAAACCTAACAACGTACTATTACTGGGAACGATATATAAGGAATTTCTAGAAAATTGAACATGTCCGTATCACTCGTACTACAAAACATGGACTTTTAGTGACGTATCAATGAAAGTGGTAGCTTTCTGTAATCCGTTGATGATAGGAAGTCAGGAAACATGGCGTGCGTAAAGAAATCACCAATGAATTTCACCGCAGGATCACTAACAGATGAAGTGACTGACATATTATCGACGGTTGTCATGGATGGACAACCAATTGTAAATTCACTGGTGGATTAGCAACTGTGTGTAGCCCCCGGTGATAGCCATTTTTCTAGGAGTCTGAAGGGTAATGCACCATGCCCCTTCGATATAAGTATATGCGTGCATGACTTCATGTGTATAATTCCACATTGGGTCATGATTACCTCGAGTCGTTTGCCTACTTTGTTTTTTGTATAATTCTAAGGCATGTATTAACAATTCTTTTCTTTTGCCTTTTAGAAAGATGAAACGACTTGAACAACATTAGAAAGGAAAGAATTACAACGAAGAAAACGAAGAAAAGTTAGTTTTATTCAACAATCATGATAACATTTTCTTATTTTTGGTAAACATTCATTAAGAAAGACGGAAACTCCGGCAATAAAGATTTGTTCAAAATTTGAAAAGAAAAAATAGTAAAGAAAGTAGTGTAAGAACATGTGTAAAAGGAAGAGGAAAAGAAAAAAAATTAAAGAAAATAATAAGGCTGCATAGGTAACTTGTACAGTATGCATCAAGTCTTTCACATATGGGTTTTGTAAGTATTTGAATAAGGATTAAATCAACTTAATTAGTATTCAATCTGATCTTGTCTAATGCAAGATCTGGGTTTTAGATGTATCCCGTTTTAACATTTTTTTGTATAATTTATTCCTGATTACAAACACACTTCATCGATAATTAATTTGTTTTTTTTAATTTAAGCACAAATGAACTGACATGAACGGCATAAAAACCGGCAGTTTCAGAAAGAGTTAAAGGGACGCTTGTATTGGGGGGTATTTTTAGGAACTAAAAAGTAAAAGGGACATTTTAAAAAGGGTCCTACTATGCTAACACCCAATGTTTTGCCTAACCATCAAGTCGTATCGGTTGCACATGTTTACACTAACCATTTCATCATGATTAAGTTAGACCGAGATTATCCGAAGCCTATACCGAATGGTCTTTGGAGTTTGCACCAAAGTGATGCTGCAGAAGATTGAGAACATATGTACAGGCATCGTATAAGGCATTTTAAGGATATAATGGATAGTAACAAAGAACAAGGAACACACTACTTGAATCTTTTCTAGCTGATAATGAACCTTTATTACCAAATTTCTTTAATTTTTATTTGTTCTTTACTTTGAGTTCAAATGTGTATCGTATTCACATACTAGTGGGTTTATCCGCGCAAAGCGTCGGGTATCACCGAGGCTCTTTTGGAGAGTGCAATCTAACCCGAACTGTCTTAAACACTAATTATATTTGGATATTATTATTATTATAACTATGTAAATATTTAGTAATTATATACTTAAGCATTTAAATAATTATAAATAATTAAAATCCAATATTTTAGCTTCATTTCATTTCCGCAATAATTGAAGATCCACATTTTCAACTTCAGTTCGAGGTTTGATTTAAGCCGTAAAACCTTAATCGTTATTTCCCGTTTGGCAGGCCGGTCGTTCCGACCAACCTGGCGAGTTTGGTGTGGAGATTTTTAAAACGGTAGTTAACGGTTTGACTCTAAAATTTTACATTTTTAATTATTATATACTCTATTAAAAATGGATGACAATGTACAGTAAACCCAACCAATGGGGTGTTGTCACGTGAAAACTTTTATCTATGTATGTACGTGTGTGTATATATATGAAATTGATTGAGAGCAAGAGTGAACGTTAGCGCAGTTGGTTCGCGTGCCACACCCACACGTAGGTGGCGCTGGTTCGAGCCCAAACCCCAACCCCACCCCCCACGCGCGCGGTCAATTCTTCCTTTTTTCAAGTTGCTTCATTTATTTATTTATTTGTTTGTTATTTACATATACAAGCGGAAGCGGATATAAAACAGAAATGGGCGTCGAACCAGGTGGTTCGCGTGCCACACCCACATGCGCACACACACGACGAAGGTTCGAGGACCCCCTGCTGGTTCTTCCGTTTTGCAATTATTATTATTTTTCTTTTTTTTCATTTTCTTATTATTTAACTAAAAATACAATTATAGTTTTTGAAATGCTAAATTAACTTAATTAATCACCTATTATTTTTATAAAAAATTACAATTTTAGTCTTTAAATTATCTAAATCTTTGTAGTTAATTTTGAAAATATTTTATTTTCTTTTATAACTTATAAAATAAGAAATTTTATAAAA
Organism: Smallanthus sonchifolius; assembly: GCA_023525975.1. NCBI lineage: Eukaryota > Viridiplantae > Streptophyta > Magnoliopsida > Asterales > Asteraceae > Smallanthus > Smallanthus sonchifolius. Next base: position 63,054,051 of record CM042037.1, on the reverse strand, counting down.
CTTAATACTTAATTTAAATAGTATTTAGTTATAAAAATATAAATAGTAAATGTAAATTTAATCTTAGTTTTAAGTATTATAAATAAAATAATACTTAATGTAGTGAATTAAATAATCTTATTTGTATTAAATAATGATAATTATTGAGTGTTGTGCTTTAATTGTGGGATTAAATGGTAATTGAACACATTTTATGCATTGGTAAGTTGTACCTTATGCACAACAATTTATGTTAGGTGTCTTAAAATTTTTGGTAAATTACAAACATGTCCTTACAATATATTTTGTATAGTAGTATAGATATAATATTTACATACATTTAACTTATTACAAATTGTCATAATATTCAAGAAAAATTTTAAAAAAATAAAAATAATTAAGCTATACGCCTCGTATAGCCCTCTACAAGCCATATAGGCCTACACATGGTGTGTAGATCATATATAAGCGACCTATGTTAGGAGCCATAAGCAAGCTTCCAAAAAAAACTCACAAACACACACACACTCTCTCTCGTATCAATATATACTGCACTCGAGGATTCTTGTTTTTACACCGTATAGGTACGTATTCTTCCCTCTCGAACATAAATTTGTAGTTTAAATGATTAGATAGGGATTGCATTGGATTTAACGGGTTGAATTTGGGTTTTTTTTAAATGGGGAAGAACTATACGCCACGTATAGCCCTGTACGTGGCGTATAGTTCATTTGTTGAAGAAGAAGATGACCGGCCAATGCAATGGGTAGCGTATACGGCAATGGGATGCGTATGGTCTGGGGTGGCGCATGACCCTAACGCCACTCATACTCGAGACCATACGACACGTATAAGGCTATACGTGTCGTATAATCTCGGGAATGGTTGGCGTATGGGTCATACGCAACCCAATCATTGCCGAGGCTATACGCCACGTACCAACTTATACGTGGCGTATAACTTTATGATTTATTTAATTTATGTTGCACGTTTAAAAATGTTGCACGTATATCGATGTTGGATTTTGCAGGTATGTCGTCTGGTTCTGATGATGAGGAGGCACACGCCCATGAGGTGGTCAACGATCTTGCTGGGTGGTCGTTTCTGTAGTTCGAGCAGGGCATGACGCGTTTACACGGTGCTCGAAGCTACAAAGGATGAGGGTTGGCGTCTCAACTGCAGTGGACGGAGGTCTTCTTGGGGGCTCGGCGAGGAGGAGCGGGCCATGGCTTTATCGGATATGATATGCCATGGGACCGCCTATTCGATATCGCCTTCCAGTTGTCTCACCGGGAGCTGGTCGTCGAGTTTTTATCGACATTTACCTTTGCAGCGCGTCCGAAGGAGATGGAGGACCCGGACGAGCCAGGGCCGCCTCCGGAGGTTTCATTTCGTTTATTCGGCCAGCTGTATGAGATGTTGCTGGCTAGGTTTGCGGTGTTTGTCGTCTTGTACATGGAACCGGAGACCATCACCCCTCTTTACAAGGAGGGGATCACCGAGGCGGATGCAAACGACCCCGTAGCCTTTTGGTCGGTGATTGTTGAGGGACCATGGGGAAGGTCTCATATATTATGGACCCCCTTTACATATACTTGCACTAGGTTATTTTGACGTCCATCGTGGCGTGTCGCAAAAGCGGGGAGTGGTGCACGGAGCGCGACCTGTTCTTTCTTTGGTTTCTGATGACTGACAGGACGTGCACGCTAGCGACGTGTTTAGCGCAGTACTTTGCTTTGGCCTTTAATAAGTAGGAGCGGGGTTTGTTGTACGTGAGGCGTACATCCATTCTTGTACGGGTTTTGACGCCTATCCACCAGCATCTTCACCATATGGGCCCCCCGGTCAAGCCAGTCAGGTTAGACAGGCGCACGATGTTCGGCGTGCGCATCGTGCGTAAGTTCCCATGCGTCTAGCATTCGATTTCGCTCTAGGTACGGCTAACTTTTTGAGTTGCAGCCGTCGCCGGAGATCCCGCCGATACAGGAGGCCCCAGTGGTGCATGATATACCACCGCAGGGTGCACCTGAGCCGCTGCCTCAGCATCCACGCCATGTCCATCGAGCTGTGAGGCTGTCTAAAGCCACACAGGCCTTGCTCGATGGGCTTGCTCAGGAGTCGCGGCGTCGTACTCGTCAAATCGACCGGGTCGAGGACATCCTGATGTGGCTAGTTAATCGCGAGATCGATCGGTCACTAGCCATCGGCATCGAGCCTCCACCACTACCACCGCCACGCCAGTATCCGGATCCTGGCCCAGCAGGTCAGGATCCTGGCCCGGCATAACAAATTTAATTAACAAAATTATATCTAAAACCATAAATATTGTATAAAAATGTCAGTATTATTAAAAAAATCTTATACTTTGGAGAAAAAAAATCCCATACGGTTTGTACGCCTCGTATGCACTATACGATGTGTATAGCCATGCCGCCGGACAACTTCTGACACCTACAGCTCTGACTTTTAAGGTTAGGGTCGTATAACCCCTATACGAGGCGTATAGATGACGACGAGGTGTTAGAATTAAAATGAGTGGTCCAAATAATGAAACCCTAAAAATTTCTCCTTTATGAAACTTGACTTTCTATGTGTATTTTGGGAATCTTTTCTAAAAATATTGATCAGATAAGGTCAATATGAACACATCCAAAATTTAAGGTCCTTCAACTTACTATTCAAAATTTTATAATCGTCCTATTCTTATTATTTGAATTATTTTATACACGTAATATTTAAGTTCAAATAATTTCTGTTTTGAATTTGGGATATTTCGTTATCATATTTGTGTACATATTGTTTAATACTCAATATTTTAATCCTATTTTACATATTTTTAAAATTTGATTGATAATTAATTAAGTTACATCATTTGATCGTCCATAATTTTATAAATACAGATAAATAATCAAATGAAGAAAATTTGATTAAAGATTTTATGATAACAATTGCCGTATATTTTCTGCCATATATATTTCTAGTTAGTGAAATTGTAATAGATTATATTTAAACTAAATCAAATCCTAGAACACATGCAATGGTTTTTAAATAATACCTAGAACCAGAGAGATCATAAAGACGGTTTGTATTCGATAATCGCAACTTCAGCATCACACAGCACAGAGAGTTCATGATTAGCATTCTTGAACAAGCCATCACGCCTCTTTGAAAACGTCACTTGTCTTTTCTTTACATCTCCAATCTTCTTGATTATTTCGATCTAAAGAAACCGAAAAAACAACTAGAGAACTCATAAAATTTAATGTCAAGAAGATTGGGGATTTACATATAACAGACGAGTGATGTTTTCAAAAGACGTGTTGGTTGTTTAAGAAAGCTCATGAACTGTCTGTACTGTGTTATTTTGAAGTTAGGGGTTTGAAATTTATTCTTGATTTGTGGAACTTAAACATCTGGTTGTTTTTTATCCTTCAATTGGGATTCTTCGATCTCCTTTACTTGCTAAAAACCACCTTGCATGTTATCATAATGTATTATAAATTTTTTACAGATACATTAATCTTTGTTAATTCGATGGTACAATTTCAACAAATTAATAATGAGAAAAAAGAACCAAAAAACTAATCCAATTAATTTCTTATACATATTAATCCTATTTCTTATACAACACATTTAAAAAAAATGTTTTGATAATTAATTACTCTTAGAAGTTAAATAGTTTAATGTTGGTGATTTTAGTGTCATCAAGCTATTTAATGTATCTGGATTTACTTGGTAATCAAATGAGAAGTCATATTGAAACTTCAAACAAGTTGGTAAGCGTGGAGTCCACATTTGTTTGATGATCTTATGACTTCTAAGTTGGTAAGTGTGGAGTGCACACTTGTTTGATGATTTTATAACTTCTCGTGTTTAAGACCTTGTTATGTCAAGGGGCGAAGCCCACTGAACAACGGGGGTCTGGGGCAGCTCCCTTGGTTAGGAGGGTCTTAGGGGCGGCAGCCCTAGTGGGTAGTGGCGGATCTAGGAAAAAAATTCGGGGTATCAAAAAATTCACAAATTTCGTTCAGGGGTATCGGGAAACATAAAATGGTAAAAAAAATCCACTAATTTTCCACTACGCGTCGAAAGTTGAGGGGTACCGATAGGTACACCTCGGCCTAAGGTAGATCTGCCCATGCTAGTGGGGTCCAAGGGGTAACGACGCCCCTGACTGGGGTTAAGCTGCCGAAGGGATGGTCTTCCGGACCAGATTGGTCATGCTGACCAATTTACTCTTCCGGAGTAAAATTTGCTCTTTCTAAGTTAACTTGCTCTCCTGAGTAAGTTTGCTCACATGAGTAAGTTTGCTCTTGTCAGAAAACCAGATTCAAATCTCTATAATCCAAAACCAAAATACGTAACTCAAAACTTAGAAATATCCAATACAACGTACAGAATAAAACGAGACTAATCTAAGAACAAACAAGAAGATAAGAATTAGATCATAATTGTGGTGATCTGATGATGACTCTCAATACAAATCTGAGAAAATATTAAGAACTCAACAAATGAAACCCTAGAAATCAAATAGGAGATTTTAGGAGAACGATTGAGAGTGACTGCAACTGATGACTCTCTCCCTTCAATTTATATGCTTCAAATGAGAGATTCAAATAACCTAGCTACATAAGAGACCCTTGAGAATTTTAGAGATAAACAGGTCATGAAGGATCTGACTCTTGACTGACCCTTAGTCTCCAACAGATCCTAATCCATCTGTTTAGTAGCCTTTCAAAGTCCAGTAGCATTCCAAAGTCCATTAAGAAGTCCAAATCCATCAGCCCATATCAGTTCACTGAATGTTGTAACGTCGCTCCCCCCGTCACATGGGAGAGCCCCGTCCAACGCTGGCTAATATGTTGTCTTAACCGGGCCCACTTGGCGTTAAAGTTAGAGTGCTTTCAAGGAAAAACCCCACCCAATACGCCCCCTTCCGGGCTTGAGGGAGAGCCGAGGCTCGAACCCTGGATCGGCGTGGGTAAAACCTTAGTGCATGCCTAAGAGCTAGGCCTCATTTGCAATGCCGCGGAAATTAATGGTGGTGGCAGGGATTGAACCCGGGTCCCTTGGGACTCCGGGCCTTACCTCAACCACTACACCACAACCTCTTTGATACATAACAACAAGATAAACAAACTATATGTTATAAAATTGAGAAGAAAATAAAAATAGAATATATTTTTAAAAGTTCTCCTAAGTGAGTTTTGCCTCTCCGGAGTAGATTGTCTCTCCGGAGTATATTGTCTTTTCTGAGTAGAATGACTTACAGTTATGGTTGACGGTTATGGCAATTTTCAGCCAATAACCGTTATAACGTTCCAATGTAACTGTTTACCCCTTATAAAAATGCAAATTTGGTCATTGTATGATATACGAAATATGTAACAGACTTTCACATTTTCGTTTTTGAATCTCTGATTCTTATCCGATTGAATTCTGTATATACCACCGAAATAATTCAATGTGAAAGTGAACTATCACGATTGTCAGAGAATCCAAGTCACATCATATACACGAACCAAGAATTCCTACCGTTAATCACCTCATTTTTGTGTGACGGAGACAATTATATACATTTGATCCTACATATTTTCATATAATACGCATAATTAATAATCAAATGATGAAAATTGCATTGAAGATTTTATGATAACAATGTGCACGATATTTATGCGATATATATTAGTGATTAAAATTTAAAGATTATTACGTGTAGATCATTTTTAACTTTGAGGTGTATATTCAAGATTATATTTTATAAAATTTATGTTTAAATTAATAAAAATAACAAAACAAAAACAAAATTCTTGCTTAGAAATGATATTTCAAACATGAATGTGAGAACGAAAAGGGTTCAAAGGAACTTCCATCATTGATCACACATATAATCTCCAAAGTTCAATGAGTAATGATCATTGCTATATCTTGTCATTTCCGAAACTACTTGAATCATGTCCACTCCTTAGCGACGCCCCCTTCTGTCTTGAGTGGTCACCACAAGCTAGCCTGAAAATCCAAAGTCAATGTGATGGTATCGGGCCGATTTGGTCTATGTTTAATGGGCCAAAGGCCCGAAAGCAAACGGATCAAATGGGAAAACGGGTCAAAACTAAGCTTGCGGTCCTGTAAATAGGAGACAAAAGGTGTTTTGGGCCGACCCAAATAAAGTTGCTTGTTTCTGTCTAGAACCATTTTGACCCGTTATCCAACACCTCTAAATAATAGGATTACAGGTCTTATTAAGTAGCATATATACCTCAACTGTGGTGCTGTTTCTGAAGGTGTGTTACCGCATCCATAGTAGCACGCGGTATCAGGGCTAGCCTGCTCATGCTTTGAGAAGGCATCACTGATCCTTGGGATAAACCGCTTTAACTTTTCAACCTGTAACATATGATTCCCATTGTTAAACATAAAAGGAAAATTTTAATAAAGAACTTCACAGAATCTGCTCGAGTTGCTTCAGTTGCTGCACGCTTAAGCCACCAAGGTTATTGCCATTAACCGCCTACACCATTAAAACAAAAACTATATTATTAAGGATCTGAGTCACCAAAGCCAGTGATATATTGAGCCAAGAAAACATACTCATTTTCAATTGTGAGATTTGTAACTTGGTTTCTTAGAAGTTCTTGAATGGCTTCATGTTCTTGCTTCTATGAACAAATGGAATTATGAATTTTTTTATAAAATTAGTGCATATCTGGATTAAAAACACAGGATTGTACCAAAAGGGGTTACAAGATTGTGTACCATCTATGGTTCTGTATCCCTATCGTATCGATCGATTATTCTCCTCATGCTGCAAGATTACGAAAAAGATCAATCAAGAATGCAACTTTCTGGGGACATGAAATCAGTTGAACTAAAAGTCTTAAACCCAAGAACCAGAAATAATAAATCGAGAATCAAACTTTCTAAAAAACAAGAATCCGAAACTGAATATTGAATTAAAGCATCAAGACCCCATAAAACAAGTTAAAGATCCACAAATCAGGCATTAATTCAAACCCAAAAGGGAAAGAAGTAACCTGAAGTCAATAAAAGTCAAAATGAAATCCAAGAAGGTTGCAATGGTGTTTGGATAATACCTGGAAGTGGAGAACTCATAAAGACAGTTCGCATCGGAGAAGACGATGACACCAACTTCAGCATCACACAGCACAGAGAGTTCATGTGCTTTCTTGAACAACCCACCACGTCTCACTGAAAACGTCACTCGTCGTTTGTTTACATCGTCAATCTTCTTGATTTCGATTTTTTTTCTCCCACTCATCTTCTATCAAATCCCCAAATTCTTAAATTCAGCAAGAATTCGGGTTTCCCCCCAAAATCTATGATTATTTTCTTTCTATATGTATATATGGGGTAAGTTGCTAAGTATGGGGAGTTTTTGCATGGCAAATTGCCTGCATGGGTCTTCTTCTTTTTGCTAAGTAGGGTTTTCTTTACGGTGGGTCCCACTCTAATTTTTTCAAACAAATTCTCCGATTAATGGTTTTGTTTGTTTTGGGAAAGTGGGTTGAAACGAAAAGGGTAAGTTATTTGCCCGCTATACTTCGGTTAATTGCCAAAATAGCCCCATGTTCGACCTACTCGTCATGACATATCACCTAAGAGCATCCACAGTCGGGGACTTCCCGCTGATGACCACATCATTGAGGCCCGACATTGCCTCACTTTCTCTCTCTTCCCCAACAACAACATGTTGGATTAATCTTGACGGGTCAACGGATACGGGCCAAATAATTAAAACGGGTCAGCTGGTTTTTTTTTTGTTTTAATGTAGTCATATGTTTGATTAACAAGTCATAGATAGTGGGTCATGTTTATTTGTTTGTGGGCTTAGGAAGATATTTACGTGGGTTTGAGTTTGGTTGTAGCAACATGTTTAGGGCTTTTAATAGCTGCCCCCATTGCTCTTGTTTTGTACGGTTCTAATTCTATCAATTGAAAGAGTCGATCAAACCACTGTGCCTTGTTTGATTTCTGCGACAAAGGGCATGATTATACCAACACAACCGAGGTCTCTCTCCTTCAAATTGGCATTTGTGTGAGTCAAAGGACACCATTAAACATAAATAACAATCGTTGGTCCCATCACAATTTCATTTGCTTCGCAACTCTATTTAACTGTTCTATCTTTTTTTGGTATAACTTCTTCCCCATAAGCACTTCTAACATCATACCCATTTTTTAAGGTATATATTTTTGTTGTCTTCTAATATTATTATAAGCTATTATCACTTTTTATGGAGGGTTTGGCTTCTAATTATGACTTAGTTTACCTGAATAGGCTTTTTATGACCTAATTTTTATTAATTTTGACTTGTGGTAAACTAATTAAGCGGACTTTACCAACTTGGACCTTTGATTTTGACTAATTTGGACTACTTGAATAGGCTTTTTATGACCTAAATTCTTAAAATGTCCTTATGACTTTTCAAACGCCCCATTTTATACTTTAACTTTTCAAACACCCCAAAATGTACTATGTCAAGAAAAAGGAGCAAAAATGCCGGTAACGTGTAACTATAATATGATGACACAACCCGAAAAAAAATAATTAAAAAAAATGAAATCGCACTTCAAAGTTTTATTTGATTTAAAATTATAAAAAAAAGTATGAAATTGTAGTTGCCAGCTACGGTTTGAAGTAGAAGAAATGGCGGAAATTCCGGGACACACCAACAACTTCAAAACAATATTTGTTTACATACTTTTTATATTATTTTATACTTTATATTTAATTTTACACATTTTTTGTTTTTCTCTTATAACTTTTAAATTTAATGTTTTATAAAATTCCGAATATGTCGTTTTAACGTGCTTACTTTTATCTACGTCTCCGATGAGGCTTTCCCCCCATTGTACCGAATAGGTCGTTTTGACGTGTTTACTTTTATATGCGTCCCCGGTGAGGTTTTACCACCATTGTAAACAAAGCGTGAGTGACTCTAATACCATTTGTAACATGCATTCATCCTCATACCAACTAATACTGTCAGTTTTGCCTTTGTTTTTTGTTACCGGGTGGAGACTTCCAAGGAGGTCATCCATCCATGGATTAACCCCCCCCCCCCACACACACACACACACACCAATTGAGCACCTTAACTGTGCCTCTCATTCACAACCAATGTGTGATATTTGAGGCGAGACATTTCTTTCGGCTTAGTATCTCTTCAATGGACAAAGCAAAACGATACGTGATTCACCTAAGGTGTCACATACGAAATCTTCAAAGTCAAATCCGAGAAATTGAATGTCAAGAGTCGAGTTATTAGTCAATGCAAAAGGTGTGTTTGGGGATTACTAACATGCTTGACTATCTGCTTTTGGGAAAATATTTGCCTTTGTAATAAACTTTATTTCAATATAGTTTAATGTCACTTTGATATGTTCATTAGTTGCTTCTTTCTCTCCTTTTGTCTAAAAATACCTTACCATCTTCTTCTTTTCTTCAGTCTTATCTTACTTGCTCTTCTTCCTTTATCATTATGTGTATGCAAAGTAATACATATTACGCTAACTACTACAAAGTTCAAGCAACTCGGTGAAGTTAAAGATCAGATTTAAGGATAGAATTAGAGAAATAGAAAAGGTGTTTTCATACATGTGACAAACCCTTAGAAGATTTTGAAGCCAAGATATAAAAGATCTTATGGATCGTAAACACAATCATCGGTTTTAGAAGCTTCAAACAGACTCTCCAGATTTATCATCGGTATCGGTTTTAATAACTTATCAAGAATGGAATGGTTGGAAATCAGAAAAACATTCTCTATAACCTAAATCTCTTGTGTAGAAATTAAGGTGGTGCTTGCATTTTTAACCTATTGCAAGTGTTTAAATACTTTGTAAACATTAACAAATCGTAGTATGTTCAACGATTTGTTGGTTGAGATCTCAGTTTCTTTAGGATCAATTTGTTGTTCAATCGTTGCAGCGGGAAGTAAACTTTTATTTCACTATACTTTGTTTACAATTACATAAGTGTTTCAAAGGTAAACAACAACTAATGCTTAGAATAAACATCTCGGGCATAGATTCCTCTAATCATTTTATGATTCTTCTTAAATACGTCCTCTATCAAGTACTTGAGATGCACATGTTACACTTAAAAACATACGTCAGCAAAACCTATTGAGTTAAATAATCAGACAACTTATCAAACGTTTACAAACATGTCTTGAATATGTACAAGCTCAATGCATGCCAATTATATCACATTCTACTTGACTACTTTATAGCCCAAAGTTTAAATTTATACATTCACCACATCTAGTTTTACGTTACGATGTCTACATGACCAACAAATTTATATATGCACGCAATACATAACTCAGTATTTTCCTCCTTTCCAAACCAATTTTCATTACCTGTTTTAAAAATATTTATAATAACTCACCTTACTTAAACGTCACTCACGGTTATCACTTAAACCTTGATTATCACCACGAAAACCTATAATCACAGCCCAATGTTTCAGATGCAACATCATGGTTGTACCATCTGCAATGGATATAGTAACTTACTGTTCACGACGTTGGCTATTGTTAGTTACTAATAAGAGTTTCATAAACTTAAACGCTTCTTAAATGTGTTAAACCACAACTTTAAACCTTCTGCTATTGGTTCCATACGACACGTATCACACTCATACGGTCCGTACCTTAACCCTCCTTATACGACCCGAATGATCCCTACACGGTCCCTATGACATACCTACCTACACAGCTTGTATTGCAGGTTTGTCATACATGTATTATATATTTATGTACGGCCTGCATCAGGGCTTGGACCATACAACCCGTATGGTCGTCACCCAGAACCGGGAACGAACATAAATGGCATACCAGCTGTTTGTCCACAAAATATGTCGATAATCCCTTGTCTGAGTTTCGGTTAATCACCTATCATACTCACCATTACTCCTAATTAGCCTCTAATATAACCTTAAAGCTTAAAACTTTATAAAAATTTATTGAAATGCTTACTTAGGAGAGCTTCATGAATAAAATGAAGCCAAGGGCTCTTATTTATACTTAAAAGGTCGGGTAAAGTGAGTGGGTTGGTGTAAACGAGTCAGACAGGTGTCCAAAGCAATTACGTGTCCAAAGAAATTTATTTCTAAAGAGAATTCAGAATAAACAAAAGCGTTTACATGCCGACCCGACCCGACCCGGTCCATTTCAGCCTGCATAAAAATTTACACATATCAATTCAAACCATTTTTATGGGTGACATGCTCATCTTGCCCACTCTAAAAATAAGATGACAATAAGTGTTTACATGTCGACCCAACCCGGACCATTACAGCCCAAATAAAAACTTACGTCATTATTTTAGCGATCACAACCAACATATCCAGCTAATGATAACAAATGACAAGTAATGATAGCAGTCTAGACATTCACACAGTTATCATTTATTCATGTTTCCTCTCACAAATCAACAATCAAATGATATAACTAACTATAAATAAAAATAAAAATAAAATAAGAAACCAAAATGCCATGCCATAGCAAAGAGAACAAGCATTTGGCATTCTAAAGACATCTAACAACTTTTACAACCTGCAATAAACACCATCACAAACTGCTTATTACCAAGTTCTTGAGACTAACCGGGTCAGTTGTTGATCAAATATCAACTGTCAACGAGTTACTGAGATCAGAATTCTGGCTCATTTTCATGCAGACATATATGAAATGAGAATCTGGATCTTCTACAACATAATCAGCAGGAAGCATTCCCTTCTCGTTGATAGGAACAGGTGACATGTAAGAGTTAGGAGATGAGGTGGAACCTGGTGGCTTTTGGAAACCAGGTCTAGCTGCAACAGACGATGCTTCAGTACTAAAAGATTGCACATGGTCGTCTTGTTAGGTCATATTACATGTGGCAAAATGGGTGGGTTTGGGTAACGGGTCAAAAAATGTGTGTAAATAAAGGGTAATATGTGTACTCATCAAAACGGATCGGGTTGACCTGAAACAAATTTTCTCTAATAGTTTAAAGTAACTTTTATAACTACTTAAGTGTTAAATATCATTACAAATATATATTATAACAAATAATCTAATTTTATTAGTAAAGCTATTTGGCCGACTTTCAATCCATTTTTGCAAAAGAGAAAATCTTTTACCCGTCTAAACTATTATAAACAAGCCAACAAACGTACCCAGTAAAATCCCACAAACAGTTTCCCGTCTGAACTCTTATAGGTAAACTAAATGAGTTCAAACTGTACCCTACTATACACTACCGGTGTCAAAATGTAAACAACCATGTTTTACTAGATGTAGATTTAGTAGCTGATGGACTATGATATACTTGTTATAATGGGAGATAACATTCCTTCCATTTCTAGAAAATAAACCCCGAGTAGGTTAGACCATCCTTCAGATTTCATCATTTGTAATGGACTTCATAACATTTTAGATCTTAAATTTGCCAAATACATTGCAATCTACATAATGGCCTACACATGTTTCCTTCTTCCATGCTTGATATATATGTGATGTTATTTATTTTTTTTTTCTTCTCTTTTTTAACTACTTTCACTATTTCACATCTTACACTATTCCACCATTTATAGTTATTCGTATCTGACAATTATTATATTGTTAGATCTTTGTAAAGAGGTTTTTTCCGGTTTTTCGAGTTTCTGAGCTGTTTTTAGCGTTTGGAAATCGGTAGGCGGTGGTAAGATCAAAAAGAATTATGACTGACTTTTTTGTTTTACATAGAGATCCATCGATAGCGAATGCCGATCGCGTGTGGGGCGATACAACAACGATTTTCCAGATCATGTTGAATGTGAACCATATAGCACCCTAGCTGTTGTGAGATGTGGCATGTGGTGGCAGCTAAGGTTTCAAAGAGCATGTTTCTACTACAATTTGGTGAGTCGCAGCCTGTGGTGGTGGCTAGGGTTACGAAGAGCCACGTTGTTTCTGCTAGGGCTTCTGGTAGCTATTGTGAGCAGCCTTTGGTAACAGACATGGTTTCCAACAACTATTGTGAGCTACCGGTGTGAGCAGTTGTTGTGGGCGGTGCAGATTCTATGTAATGTCTAAGGTCTAGAAGTGCAAGTTGCGTCTCATCAGTGTTGGTGAGATGCGGTCTGTGGTGGCATCTAGGTTTAGTAGCAACATGGCACTGAAAAATGATACCAACTTAAACCAATAAGAGTAAAGGAAGAGTAATTGTATATTGATTGTGTATAATACAGTTATCTTGGGGCTCTATATGTAGAAAACAATACTAGACTTGGATATCCTCTAGTTATGATAAATACATAACTAATCTAAAAACTAGCAGTCCCATCCGGTTTCAAGGTTCCACAAGAGGAATGGCAGGGAGATCATTTTTCCCCTTTTGAGAGTATTTGGATGTATTTCTCATGTAAAAGTGAAATATGATGAAAGGGATAAGCCAGAGGCAAAGCCCAAAAAAGTGCATATTCATTGGCTTTGGTTCACATGAGATAGGATATTGCTTCTAAGATGACTAGAACAAAAAAGTCACTAGAGGTTTGCATCAGATTTTGAGACAAAGAAGAAACCGAATGGGAAAGGTCATGTTGTGTTTGAAGACTATACAAGCACGATTGCAAGTTCTGATAGGCTTTCAAAAATTGGAGAGTTTTCAGCCATTTAGGAAATGGTGGGAGATTTGAAATTAGAGAGAGATCAGATGACAATGGGAGCACATATAACAATACTTAATTACAGTGATGCTAATGAAGCATGTTATGGAACTCCAGATTTAAGGAGATCCACTAAAGAATCAAGACCTCTGAATTATTTGCTACTGACTGAGAATGGTGAGTCAAAGTCAAGCTACCAGCACGGAAGAAAGTAAACACTACACAACACTATTCAGGGTTAAAGAATATCATGATGGCGGCAAAACATACAATTAGATCCTGGTTGTGAAGATGACCACAATGAGATTGGTGAAGCATTATGGTTGCAGAGGATTTGCAACTAGGGAGATGGTTGTTACGTTACTTGAAAGGAACCTCTAAGATAGTCATAGCACTATGTTATAAACGAAAAAGAGTTGTCTTAGAGGATTCTACTAATGCCGATCTGGGCTCTTCTGATCTAGGGAAAAGACCGAAGGTTACGTTTTCACAAAAAAGTGTTGCTCTTTCAATCACTTACGCATACATGGCTTATGCAAAAGCAAGTAAATAACTCAACAATGTTCTCTATTGATAACCAGAGTACACTTTGACTTCCAAAGAATCAGCATTTCCCAGCATGACAAAATACATTCAGATTAGGTTTAGATGTTACTTCATCAAGAATGTGGTGCACGATGGTACGTTGTCCTTTAGAAAAATCGTTGGTACCAAAAATCATGCAAATATAGATATGTTTAGATGGTGACAACATAGAAGTTGAAGCTCTGCATGGCTTCAAACGACCTTCTAGATAACTATAACACGGTGTCAAGCTAAAGAGAGGAGATTATATAGTTTATTAGAACTCCCAGTTTTAGATGGCGGTAGACTTAGTGATCAACCTCTAAGTGGGAGATAGTTAAGTTATGGAGTTTGATCAGTTCAGCTTTAGCTTTTTGGTCAACTTATGGTACAAGCTCAACTCAGAAACTTGTCAATGTTGGCTTTGCACACTGTTTGTTTTTTGCACTAAGGCAAACTCAACTTTGGTTAGCTCAGAAGCGCAATAGGTTAGTAAGTTAGTCAGTTGCGGCCATTTCTCTTGGTCAGCTTGAGTTAATGCAGAGCTTATGTAAATTGATGTTCCGCTCATGGATAAACACCGACGAAGAGTTAAAATTATGGGCTCGGTCGTACGGATTCTTCACTCAGTTGCTAAACTTAGCAAACAGGTTATTGTCGTATTCTGAATATTGTAAATAAATGTCTCAATCGTAACTGTAAATTGTACTATATAATTCCAACTTCTCAAATTAAGAAAATCTCTAGTTCGATCATTTGATGAATCAATCGAGTGAACCACATTATATTCCCCACAATGAGCATATAAGATATTTCTTTGGTCGGTTAAAGTCCACAAACAATAATATCAAGAATATAACTAAGAGAAAACAAAGTAAAAGCACGATATACACATACAAAGAGGTAAAGAATGAACTTACGTATGATGTACAAGTCTATTTTCCAATTGTATGTTGGCTGGTTTATATGAGCCATCCTCGCCCTTGGATCACCATATGTAATCTGTAGAATGATGCAGTTAATGGTTTTTAGCTACTATATGAGGTCTTTAAAAAGGACTGTAACCTGAAAGAACGCTTCATCATCCAACCAGCATATAGACCCCTCCAGGTTTAAGAATCCTACAATTTAAGTAACGGGTGTTATTATAATTACGTCTACCAATAAGATATAGAATATTAATATGTATCATGTATGGTTCTTTAAATAACATAAAACAGCACAACAAAAGACAATGAAAGAGACTTAAAACCTGCTCACTTCCCCCAGCATTTGAGAAGCACTAATTGGAGCATTAGTTCCACACTTCAAATTCAAAGGAAGTTGAAGAAGTTAGAACACACGTAGCAATGATAAGAAAACTGATGAGAAAAATAAGTAGCTTACCAACAGCGCGTCAAGAGTTCCTAAAACCCACAGATCAGAAACCATGCAAAAGAGAGCAGAAGTAGAATCGTTAATATAGAGAAACACATGTCTAAATTCGGTAATTTCCACCAAAAGTCCAGAAGGTTTATCCTAATTACATATACTACATACCTCATAACAAAGTAGACACCCCCTCCCCTTCACTTGCTATAAATCTCTGAAATCCTTCTACTAAAGTATAGTTTACTGATTTTAAACATCTCATATCCGACATATTTGGTTTTGCACAAAAACCACACACTTTTGATTATTATCTCTTGAGTTTCAACTTACTTGGTGATGTTTCAATCATCAAAAATGGTGTAATATGTATGATACAACTTGAATTTATTATATGATTGTCCCTATATTAGTATAGAACACATAATATATTTTGAAAGTACTATGCAAAGATCTGAGTTCTAGGTCCAATGTGAAGATACTGAAAACTAGATAGGAAGTCAATAAAAGTCAACATTGTTGGGTTGTGAAGGCTTATTGGGCCTGAACTTAGGCTTTGGTTTTGGGCCGAATGAAGAAGCAAATGGGGTGGCCGGCCCTAGTGGCTTTGGGCCTGTTTTAGTTTTCTTGTTGCCCAAGTTTGTTAACCCTAATCTAGTCTTATTTACAACTGTTAGAAACTGAGGTACACGCAAACATAACAAACCGAACCAGATTGAAGGATATCACTCAAACAGAGAATACGAGACCAATGGGGTGAAAACCCCATTGGGTAAACAAAGGAAAGTACTAAGATTACATTGTATTGTTCTGATTCATTTAAGCTTACAATATACATGCTATATATAGGAAACTAAAACTATCTAGATAAGCTACTTGGCCACTTGCAAGACCACTTGACAATAGGAACAACTTGACTTATCTTCTCTCTTTATTATTTTAGTATATCTTTTCTAACAATACCATGCTATGTAATTGTAATCTTTGAGCACCTAATAAAGAGAAACCCTAGTTGAACCCGTGGACGTAGGTCATCTTGACCGAACCACGTTGCTTCTTATGTCGTTATTTCGTTTCCGCTTTTATCGTTTGTGCGTGTGTGTGTGTTTGTTTCCGCTGCGTTACCGACTCTGATTCCTAACAAACATCACAACCAAAGCCAAGATATTCAAGATAAAAAGATTCTACAAAAATGGATGCAAAGACAGAATATACCAGAAGTCTCATGCCTAAACCAAAAAATCACAAAAATGGATGCAAAGACAGAATATACAAGAAGTCTCATGTCTAAACCAACATTTTTTATTGAATACCATGTTAAACATACTCCGGAAGATATTCCGGAAATCCCTCCATAATTATTTTGAATATTTTCAGTTTATATTGTATTTAGGATAGTCATTATTAGCTTTTATTTAGTCAATAATTTGATTTGTAAATCCCTGTATTTTAGCTGTTCTGCTCTTGTATTTATTCTGCCTTCAGGCTAATCAAAGAAACTATTCAGTCATAAACTCTTATATGGTATCAAGCCAGTAGCTCCTCCCCCCTATAATTTTTTTCCGGCCAAAATCTTTACTTCTATTCTTCCAGCAACCACCAATGGCCAATGATAACGAAGACGTCATTGTTACCAACTCTCTTCCCCTCACATCAAAGAACCTAACCCTCGTCTCTCTTCCCTCCTCCCTCAAACTTACCTCTACAAACTTTCTCAGCTGGAAAACACAAATAGAAGCCCTTCTCCAAGGTTTAGACTTTTACAAATACATTGATGGTTCTCACTCATCACCGGCCCCTACCATCGCTGCAAATGGTGTCTCTACACCTCACGCTGACTATCCTTCCTGGTACCGCCAGGACAGGCTGCTGTTTGGTGCTCTTGTCGGCAGTTTATCCCCCTCCATCGTCCCTCTCATCACCAATGCAACCTCCTCCCTTGAAGCATGGAAAATTCTTTCCAACACCTACGCTTCCCCCTCTCGTGGCCACATCAAACAGCTTCAGCACCGCCTTAAACAACTGTCCAAAACCCCAAACCAGCCCATCACAGACTATATGCAGTCCATAAAAACCCTTGTGGACGAACTTTCCATTCTTGGAAAGAAAATGGACCCGGAAGACGTCACTGATGTTATCCTCCATGGCTTAGACCAAACATCATACAAACCTGTCATAGATGCTATACATGCACGTGATAACCCAATCTCTTTTCATGAACTTCATGAAAAGCTAATCAACCATGAACTCTCTTTGGTTCAAACCCAAACCGTATCCCCTACCACCAACCTCCATCAACCTGCTACAGCCTTCGTGGCTCATGCAAGAAACACAAACAGACCTTGGTCTGCCCGTAACACCTCTCACTATTCTGGCCCAGGTCTACTGCCCACACCCCACTGTTGGGTTATGAAGGCTTTGGGCCAGGCCGATTGGGCTGAGCTTTTCTGGGCCACCTGCGGATGGGCCCCTTGGGCCTATTAAGGCTGAAAGAACAAGATCAGAAGCTGGCGGCAGCCTTAGGCTGCTTAGTTCTATTTCTTGTTGATTAAGTTATTGCCTTGTTTAATTAACCCTAATCTTGGTATTATATATACCCCATGATGTAATTGTATCTTTGAGCACCTAATAATAAAGAACCCTAGTTGCAAAGTGGACGTAGGCCAATCTTGGCTGAACCACTATAATTCTCGTGTCTCTACTTTTCTGTTTATCGATTGTGTGCGTGTGTGTGTGTGATTCCGCTACGTTACCGACTCGTGATACCTAACAAGTGGTATCAGAGCTCTGGCTCGTTGTTTACACACGGTCTGCACTGGTTCAATCGCTGAAGGGGATAAGGGCTGTTCGAGAGGCTATCTACTGCTGATTCTGTCCGATTTTTTTTTTTCTGTGGTTCTGTTTCGATCTGCCGCAAGGGCTGTCGAGATCTGAAGGGCTGTTTTCTGTTTGCTGCTGATTACGGCTGTTTTCTGGTGATAGGAGGGCTGATCGCAGCCTGATCCAACTGCTGATTACTGCCGTAAACTAGGGTTATAGGAACCCTAGTTGTTGCCGCAAGAGAAGGGGAAAGCAGGGGCTGTTCGGAAGTTTTTTTTTGTGATTTTGCGATTAGGGTTTGGTTCCTTGAACCCTTGAAGTTGCTGCTGATCACAGGTTTTGCAGGTGAAGCGCCGGTTCGGGTGTTTCGGGTTTTCTATTGGAGGTTGCTTGGCTTCGGTTGGTTGATTTCTTAATTTTGGTTTTTTTTTTTCTGATTCTCGTTTGCAATGGCTGAAGACGGGAAAATTCGAATCGAGAAGTTTAACGGTACTAATTTTGAATGGTGGAAGATGCAAATAGAGGCGTTATTCGGTGAAAATGATTTGGAGATGGTATTGGCAGAAAAACTGGATGAAATGAGTAAGGCCGACGAAGTGATATGGAAATCAAAGGACAAACAAATAGGCTAGAGGTAAGATCGTATTGGCTTTGACGAGGAGTGTAGCGTTCAATATCAAGGAGGAAACCACGGCTTATGGTATGATGACGGCTCTGTCAAACATGTATGAAAAGCCGTCTGCCGGTAATAGAGTGTTCCTGTTGAGAGAGTTATTCATGATGAGGATGAATGAGGGAAGCTCGGTGCCCGATCACATAAATAATATAAATTCAACTTTTGTCCAGGCTATCGACCGTCGGGACAAAGCTTGATGATGATACTCAAGCTGCAATACGGTTATCCTCTTTGCCTGACAGCTGGTCAGGTTATGTGACGGTGATCACTAATTCTGGTGGAGCTGGGAATTTGAAGTTTAGCGTGGTCCGGGATAGAATTCTGGGTGAGGATATTCGCCGGAGGAACACTAGTGGAGGATCCTCGTCTTCTGATATATTCAATGTGGGCAGAGGAAGGGAAAATAACAGGAGCAATAGGAGTAGGGGAAGGAGTTCGTCTAGAGCTCGGAAAAATGTGAGGTGTTGGAGCTGCAATAAAGTTGAGCATGTGAAAAGTCAGCTGAGCGGGGTCGGAGGTCAAAACCGGGTCAGGGGTTTGGTGACAGTGGGAGCATGGGGCATGTTCCGGGTACAGTTACAAAACAACGGTGGGTTTTGAAGACCGGTAGTCCGACTGTGAAAATCTCTCCTATGGAAGTCTTACTAAAGGAGGAGAGTGGTGGTTCTCGGGTTATCTCTGGAACTGGTGGATCGTGCAAACCAGTTGAGATAGAGAATGAGTTGGAGCTCGGGGGAGCCTCAACTGCCCCTTCATATACTTGATGAGAGGGGGATTGCAACTAGGGAGACTTTGATGAAGTCTGAGCTTGTTTATGGGGACTGAAGGCTCGGGAGACTTTGGATAAGGAGGATACTGGAATTACTGGATTAGGGATTACTTGTATGGTATTTGTGGATTGTGCAAAGCCTTCAAGTGGGAGATTGTTGGGTTATGAAGGCTTTGGGCCAGGCCGATTGGGCTGGGCTTTTCTCGGCCACCCGCAGATGGGCCCCTTGGGCCTATTAAGGCTGAAAGAACAAGATCAGAAGCTGGCGGCAGCCTTAGGGCTGCTTAGTTCTATTTCTTGTTGATTAAGTTATTGCCTTATTTAATTGTATCTTTGAGCACCTAATAATAAAGAACCCTAGTTGCAAAGTGGACGTAGGCCAATCTTGGCTGAACCACTATAATTCTCGTGTCTCTACTTTTCTGTTTATCGATTGTGTGCGTGTGTGTGTGATTCCGCTGCGTTACCGACTCGTGATACCTAACCAAACAACCACAAATTTATGGCATTTCCTAGGCAAATGTCAATGGTGCTTCAACAAAGGTCACTCCTTGACCTCATGCCATGCATTTAAAAGAGCCCATCCACAAATCACTCTACCCTCCTTTCCTAAGAAAAACTCCAACAACCAACCTCAAGCCCACATGATGACTACAACAACACCTCCAACCCAACTTGGCTCTTTGACAGCGGGCCATCCCACCACATCACCAACGATCTCAATGCCTTGTCTCTACATGCTCCTTATGATGGCACCGAGGAACTCGTCATTGGTGATGGTTCATCACTTAAAATTACTCATGTTGGCTCGTTAACTCTTTATTTCTCTAATACCTCCTTTTCCTTAACTAATGTTCTATGTGTTCCAACCTTATCTAGAAATATTATTTCCATATCTCGTCTATGCATTGATAACAATATACTAATTGAATTTTTCTTTTTCAATTTTGTAATCAAGGACTTCCACTCCCGCCTCCCCCTCCTCAAAGGAACAGCTAGTCGTGGGGTTTATGAACTTCGTTCTACCGCGCCTCCATATGCTTTTCATTTGCAGAAAAATAAGCCTTCTTTTTGGCATCATAGGCTTGGACATCCACACTCCAAAGTCTTGAAACATTTATCAACTTTTGTTTCTTCTATTTCATCCAATCATAACTCTTGTAATTCATGTTGCATTAATAAAAGTCATAAATTACCTTTTCATGCTTCAACAATTACTTCTAATGCACCCTTACAACTATTATTTTCTGATGTATGGTCCTCCCCCGTCCCCTCCTTTGATGGTTTCAAATATTATATAATATTTGTTGACCATTTTACAAAATATATTTGGTTTTATCCAATAAAAAATAAATCCGACTCTCTCACCACATTTATTCATTTTCAACAACTTGTTGAAAATTATTTTCAAACCAAAATAAAACAATTATTTTCTGACAATGGTGGAGAATACATTAAATTCTCATCTCATCTTGCCTCATGTGGCATTTCTCATCTTACCTCTCCTCCTCATACACCCGAACATAACGGTTATGTGGAATGACGACACCGTCACAGAGTCTAAACGGGATTAACTCTCCTCACACACGCCAAAATACCACTTATGTTTTGGCCATTTGCCTTCACCACTGCCACATATCTCATAAATCGTTTACCCACCGCTACTCTAAATAACGACTCACCCTATTCTCGCCTATTCAATAAAATTCCAAACTACGATAAACTACGTAGCTTTGGTTGTCTTTCTTACCCATGGTTACGTCCCTACTCTAACCATAAACTTCAACCTCGTTCAAAACCATGCATATTTATTGGCTATTCATCCTCACAAAGTGCTTACCATTTACTTGATCCCCTCACGAATAAAGTCTATACATCCCATCATGTACACTTTGTAGAGGACGAATTCCCATACGAAACTCTCACAAAATTATCTACATCACCCTCTCCTCATCCCGACACATGGCTCCCACTTACTATTCATTTACTTCCTTTAACCCCACCTTCTATTTCATCTCAAACTCCTCCTCTCATGACTTCACCCTCAAATACCAACACCCCTCTTCGTTTCACTTATTCCAGACGCAAAAACAACAGTCCACCAACCTCCCCACCACCTCAAAACACTCCTACAAACCAACAGCCGGCTCTCTCTTCACCGACTACTCCTACCACAACACCTTCCACTCCAACTACTACATATACAGAACCTTCCACTCCCCCATCCTCCCCCCCCTATTACTTCACCTTCCCTAATACAAACTCAGCCTATCATCTTACCTCCTCCACACACTCGACAAACCAGAAACCCAAACCCGAAATACCGCGAATCTGATTTCTATCTTTATCATGCCACAACTCATTCCTCTCCCGAACCATCTAACATCACTCAAGCTCTTAAAAACCCACTTTGGCGTAAAGCAATGCAAGAGGAATATAATGCTTTACAACATAATCAAACATGGACTCTTGTCCCTTCCAACTAGGCTCCTAACCTTGTAGGATGCAAATGGGTCTTCCGTACCAAATTTAAACCCGATGGTTAGGTTGATCGTCTCAAAGCTCGACTTGTGGCAAAAGGTTTCCATCAAAGACTCGGTTTAGATTACATAGAAACATTTAGCCCCGTCATCAAACCGGCCACTTTACGCCTTATTCTCACTCTTGCCACCACACAAAATTGGTGTCTTCATCAACTTGACATCAACAATGCCTTCCTTCAAGGCACTCTTTCCGAATCTGTCTACATGTCCCAACCACCTGGGTTCACCGATCCTTCTAAACCTCACCATGTATGCAAGCTCCACAAAGCCATATATGGTCTTCGTCAAGCCTCACGAGCTTGGTACGACGAACTTAAAACACATCTTCTATCGGTTGGATTCAAACCTACCATATCTGATCCCTCTCTCTTCATCAACCGAACCACCAAAAATCCCATACTAATTCTTGTTTACGTTGATGATATCATCATCACCGGTCCAAATACCTCCCAAATCAACACCTTCATCACCTCTCTTGCCACTCGTTTCTCTCTCAAAGATCTTGGTCACTTATCTTATTTTCTTGGTGTTGAAGAAATCTCACATTCTCATGGTCTGTTTCTTTCCCAAACCAAATATATTCTTAACATTCTAAAACGTGCCAACATGACTAATTGCAAGGCGGCCACCACACCAATGTCCTACTCGGATCCACTTACTACAACCGATGGCACTCTCCTCCCCAACCCAACAGAATATAGGGCTTTTGTAAGCGCCCTACAGTACCTTTCCTTAACCAGACCGGACGTTGCATTCACCGTAAACAAGCTTTCACAATTCATGCATTCTCCAACCAATGAACACTGGATTGCTTTAAAACGGTTATTGCGATACTTGCATGGCACCATGCACCATGGTCTTCTCATCAAACGGGAATCTCCAATGCACTTACATGCTTTTACAGACGTTGATTGGGCTCGTGATAAACTCGCTTATCGCAGTACCACAAGTTATATTGTTTATCTAGGTGCAAACCCGATTTCTTGGAGCTCAAAACGGCAACCAACCTTAGCTCGCTCCTCCACCGAAGCTGAGTTCAGGGCTGTAGCATCCTCCACCACTGAAATACAATGGCTCATCTCATTAATGTATGAACTTGGATACAAGTCCAACACCACTCCCACGATTTACTGTGATAACTTAAGAGCCACGCATTACTCGGCAAATCCGGTTTTTCATTCCCACATGAAGCACCTAGCTCTAGATTTACATTTTGTACGGGAGAAAGTCCAAGATGGAACAATACGGGGTCACTCACATTGCAGGGGATGACCAGCTCGCTGATGCTTTAACCAAACCACTGCCTAAACCCCGTTACAACCTCCTTCTCTCCAAGATTGGTCTCCTTTCCCGGTCGTCCATCTTGCGGGGGAATGTTAAACATATTCCGGAAGATATTCCGGAAATCCCCCCATAATTATTTTGAATATTTTCAGTTTATATTGTATTTTAGGATAGTCATTATTAGCTTTTATTTAGTCATCAATTTGATTTGTAAATCCCTGTATTTTAGCTGTTCTGCTCTTGTATTTATTCTGCCTTCAGGCTAATCAAAGAAATTATTCAGTCATAAACTCTTATATACCACATGTTGAATAGGCAGAACTTGCCTATTTAAACCTAGAATAAGAATGAATGAGATAAGTCTATACCTTTATCAATTACACTATCAAATGAATCGTCTAGAAAAAAGCCCATATCCCGAACATCCATCTGCATGTCTTTAAGTATGATAAGAAAAAATCAAGAACTGTGATTTACCACAAGATAGTGAGCATCTGAGATATCCTGACAAGGTAAAATTATGCAGTGTGCACACACACACACAGGGAGGATACATTCCAACTGAGGAACATGCTCATATTTGCGTCGCATCATTTCAATAGCCACACCAGAAATGTCAACATTCATGATGCTTTCATACCCATCTTTAACCATGTCCTCTGACATACCTACAATGAAAATGTGGATGTATATGGCAGGGGTCTCGTGGTCAAAAACAGGACGGTTAACATGTATTTGCAAGATATTTGTTCATCACACACAAAGTGGCAGCTTAAAGAAAGCACTTATACAAATATTTCAAAGAGAAAAAATAGAAACTAGTCAACATGAGGAAGAATAGATGTGCTAAAGCTTCTCAATATCTTACATGCAAGGTGAAGAATATAAGATTCACACTTCGCATGAAGAAATTTTGGGTTTTGACTTGCTTAAGCCTCTTACATAATTCAAATGTTCTAGAAAAAGAGATATTTTTTATCACAGACAATGTCACCAATTGTTCACAGTACTATTCAGTAGCAGTAGGAGTGCTATTTGTAACAACTAACAAGTTGGGCATTTTTAACATTTAGGAAGAACATGGGAGTCTTTTTCTCTTTCCTACAACTCATCAGTTATGTATGCAGCTTTACGCACTTCTAGAATATATCTGTTATGCGTGTTAGATCACATTCCATTGTGTATCTTTTTTCATTGACCAAATAAGAAATTGTAATTGCTAGTTTGCTATGTTTCATTGTAAGGATAACACCTCATTTTATATATAATTACATGACCAAATAAGAAAAGTAAATGAACCTAAACTAGGAACAAAATCAATCTAATTATGGTAACAAATAAGTAAATAAACCCTAGACCCTAATACAAGTATTCATGCCTAATAGCCACACACACACACTGTAGACTCAGAGTAACCAAACCTAATAGTTCAATAAGAGACACGAACAATAAGACGCCCATCAAATTCTGGCAACCATATAAGAGCAGAAAGACAAGATTAACCGAAACTAAAGTAACAGATCTTGTAAGAACAGAGGATCTGGTCAAAATTGTGAGCTTGTTTAAAAGGACCTCATGCAGTATACCACACAATTAAAGGAGTGCCTCAAGTGAAAAAAATATTTATCTGGACTTAAAACGTCCTATTTAACTAATATGGTTAAGCTAAAGAGAACATATTTGAACTACTGTCAAATCAGTAGCACATGATCTATCAGTTACCAACACTTTATGGTGCAGTCTTGTGCATATAAAGAAACAAGATACAGAAAGGCCACCTAAATTGACAGAGATTTGGAAGGGATAATGAAAAGTTCTATATGAGATGGGGGAGATGAGAAAAGGCAGTTCATTGAATTTGCAAACGCAGTTAAATATCAAAACTCAATCTCTAGCCAACATGCTTGGATTCTATTTCGTGGCATATACTTAAACAACTGAGAAATCATTTACAAGCATCTTCCATGAACACCTAAATTAGCAATAAAAACTAAGTTGCATTGTCATGTAGCAGTCAATCAAATTGATGTTCACCAATACTGTTCCACAGTCAACTATGTGATCTGTCAATTTAAAAGTTAAAAAGCTGGTTGCGGGCGGTGACATAATAAAAGAAGCCACATAATCATTCACTGGTTGTGGGTGATGACACACACACATACTGTGATGACATAATAAAAGAAGCTGGTTGTGGTATATGATATTTAAACCAAGACAGCAGCACTACTTTACCTAGTTCAAAGCAAGTGTTCCTTTTACAATTTGTAAGTATGTTTGAAAAACAATGAAGCACATAAAAGGGCTAGCAAGCCGCACTCAATCAAGGAAAAGAAGTCAATACACCAACGCGTAAAACACCAATGCTTCCTTTCAATCATTATTATCATAAATCCCATTAATACAGAACCATTTCTAACGGTTTACTCATGAGAGAGTTCAATAATGGTTACCTCCATATACGCCAAATGCTAGCCTGTCACCGATTCATTTACTATGTTATCAAGTTGAGTGCAATTATTATAAACTTGGCAGTCAACAGGGACCTCAATGACGGTTTCCAACTCGATTATGTATCAGAATCACATTCATTAGCAAAAAATTTCAATACAAAATAAATACTATTTCACTATACATATCCTATCCTTTTATCATTTTCTGCATAAAATTCAAACTCTAAAGTAAGACAAATTAGCACAAAACACTATTCACCAAATGTTCCTATAATTTCAAAATAGGTTAAACACCTTGAATTGCACATAAACGACAGTTATAGTATTCAATCTGGATTAAATACCTCGAATTAAACATAAATCAATATATAAATTATTTGAATCTAATGTAAATGAAGCTGAGAGGATGATCGAATAGCATACCGGCATTGCCGCAACCAACCATAAGGACACGAGAAGAGGTCGGAATGTATTTTCGAACAAAAGGACGAAGAGTATGGTACCGCTGGTACCAATCGAACGAACCGGCGGCGGCCTCGTGGATGTATCGAGCGTCCCAGTAAACGGAGTCCCCGTAGTTGTAAACTTGCATGCCTGCTCATCCCTCAACATCTTCTCTTGTAACCAGTGACCGACGCCGGGGAATTAGGTTTGATTGTGCGCGTGGTGGATGGGAGTCGGAAGGGTCGTTCGGATTTTGTTTGTGATTTTGGGTAAAGTCTTTCTCCAGAGGATTATTGTCAAAATTAAAATAGGTTTTGCATAAATGACTTGTACGATACGTATGAAAATTTATATGTTGATTTGTACTTAGTAATCTCAGTTTCCCAAACATGGTAGCTTCTGGGTGCAGCTCAGGCTGGTTGTTTGTGAGTTTGTAAGTTTTTTTTTTTTTTTTTTTTAACCGCAGAGTAATAATAATATGAATTAATTGCACGAATGGCCCCTGTGGTTTGGTCAAATTATGGTTTTGGCCCCTACGATTGGGAAACTACAAGTTTGGCCCAATAGTTTGCACGATTGTAACACTCATGGCCCCTGGGTTGGATGTCAGTTAAGTTTTCTGTTAAAATTTTAAAAAATAACCAAAATACCCCTTAAATAAAAAATAAATAAATAAATTATATCCCCATTTTTCTTCCCTGAATCCCCCACCCTCATGGCCGGATAATCAAACTTTTTGTGAAAAGTAACCACCACAAACTTTCCACCACCATACTCTACCACCGCCGGCCACCAACTCCTCTAACCCACTTGAACCCACCACCGTCCTCCTTAACCCACCTGAACCCACCCACCACCGCTAGCCACCACCCCCACAACCGTCCTCCTCTAAACACCCCCCCCCCACATCTCTCACACAGTTCATCACCACCAAACCAAAATGGAATATTTTTCATTTTTCCGGCAACCATCAACCTCTAAGAACTCCAATCGACTTCTATTCCGGCACTACTCATCAGCCCCTAAGAACTCCAATCGTTGCATAGAGATGATATTTGGAGGTACACTTTGTAACCTTTCTGATTTTCATGTTTTCCTATTTATTCTATGCCGTGCAATAAAAGACGATTTCCGATTCCAATTTTTCATTTCATTGTTTCATATGCAATAACAAACATACACGCGTTTAGTATATTACAATATTAACTACAACAAACTCACAAACCTCGAGGACCAAACACGACTAAGACTCAAAACAACATCAATATTACAAAACTACAAGGACTAGTCTTGAAATTTCCGAAAACCTACACAAGCACGGTCGTGCTTAGTCCTAAGCACGGTCGCGCTTGTGCCACAACCACGGTCGTGCTTATCCTTAAGCACGGTCGCGCTTAAACCACGAACACGGTCGTGCTTAACTTTAAGCACGGTCGCGCCTGAGATACAGTTTGACTCTGCAAAGTCAAACCGACACAAATCTTGTCCAAAAATAGATTTAAACTAGTTTTAGAAATCGCGATACTTGTAGAATAAGTTATTCGACCAATTAAGCCTAAAACCCGACCAAATACACGTCAAATCGTCCGAATTCGCGTACCTTTAAACCAACTTCCTTTTTAAATCAAATCTCGTAATTAAGACCAAATCAAGACAAATCAAACCACGATACAGACTTCGTACGACTCCTATAAGATTCTACGAACCCTAATTCGTCTAAACAACCTCTCTAATTCTCTGTCGATCAAGAAAGAGCCGCGATTCTTCCCCGTAGCCGTCTGCACTTGTTGCCCGATCTAAACAGGTAATTAGTAGTCCAACTTGTTCGTTTCTCCATCCTAAACAAAAGCCCTAAATCAATTCAGAAGATTAATACACGATTAAACTGATTCGAATCTAAGTTTTTGAAAATAAATGGTTTTAATCGAACTACACGATAAACACGTTATAAATCCAATTAAATGGTGTTATTGGATTCGCCAGAACTTGTTGAATGAAAACCCTTTGAATCCAACAGATTTTAATATAAGAACAATCGAAATTGCTTCTGGAATCGACCAGACACGGTCGCGCTGTCCTACGAGCGCGGTCGTGCCTGAGCAAGCACAGTCGTGCCCCGAGAGAGGCCCGGTCGTGGTTGCCGATCAAACCAAGTCCTGACCTAGGCGCGGTCGTGCCGGATACGAGCACGGTCGTGTCTCGTAAACAGACCCCTTTTGTAACCTTCTGACTCGACCACGGGCGCGCTTCAGACCACCACGGTCACGCCCGTTGACGAGCGCGGTCATGCCTTATACGAGCACGGTCGTGTTCGATTTCAAACAGAATCTTAATTTTTAACCAATTTAATATATATTATATTCTAATGTTATAAAGAGTATTATTTTATAAAATATCCAGAACCAGTTATTGTTTATCAAAGATCGACTATTTAATCTTTCTTTAAATTAAAATCAATAAAATACTATAAGTTTATATAATTATTTTTATAAACAACAATATATTCTATATGTTTTGTCTTTAACAAATATTATTTATTTAAACTTAAAATTAAATAAATATATATGTATCAATACTATCTAGCAAACATTTTAAACAAAATAGTTATTATTTTATCTAAACAAACCTTAAACTTAATCCACTTCCGACATCGAATAACGCAACTCAAAAATACGTAATCATATATTGTTCATTAGGTCGAATCTAGCGATCTACAACACACCGCTGTTTCCCATTTGCTTGTGCAATCTACACTCTGCATAACACGTGAGTTTACATAGCCCCCTTATCAACTATTTACAACTTTTGGGGAGGAACATGCGTTCTATTTACATGTTTTCAATTATACACATATACAGTTCCATCCTATGCATGTATACAAATT
This sequence comes from Smallanthus sonchifolius, assembly GCA_023525975.1. Taxonomy (NCBI): domain Eukaryota; kingdom Viridiplantae; phylum Streptophyta; class Magnoliopsida; order Asterales; family Asteraceae; genus Smallanthus; species Smallanthus sonchifolius. The sequence goes on along the minus strand of CM042037.1, from coordinate 63,024,610 downwards.
TTGCGCTTTATGCTTGAGTACTAGACGTGTAGACCAACTATTATGCTCTTCATGTACAATCATTAACTAACAGCCGACAGTAAACAGTGGTAGATCTATTGAGTCTGACAAACCCACCCAGGTAGGGTGACTGTTACTGACAACACAATTTTGCATGCAAGTTACAAAGGTTTGATTGTATAGGTCACATGATAGTTTTCTCTCCATAATTGCCTTAATTGTCATGTTGTATTGAACTGTATGCACACAACACGTATTTTGCTATCTCACAATAAAAACTATGTATTCTCACCAACTTTTTAGTTGACCCTGTTTTAACCATGTTTCAGGTACCAATGTTTGAAGTGATCAGGATATGCTACACATAGGATTTTTGGACCTAGAATTCAATTAAACCAGTTTATTCTATGTAATTTACATTTTTGTTTTGTGGATTGTTTGTGTTTTGATTGAACTTATTGATTGCAATGAAAACAATTATTAAATATTCAAACTTTAGCAAACCATGAGCAATGAACAGTCTGCACGCTTCACGCCCCGACGTTTCCGCCGTCGGTTGGGGTGTGACAGATTGGTATCAGAGCCTTGGTTATAGGGAATTAGGTTATTAGACACCTTTGACCTAGACTATAACTTTAGGATACCCACTTATGCCATGCTTCATGATTTACATGCTATGTGCTACATGCTATGTGATATATGCTAAATGTTTTAGATGTATATATAAATAACAACTTAAATAAACAATATCCCTACCCACATCCTAAGCCACATATCCTTCTTGCCTGCTTCCATGTCATCATCAACATAGCTTGGTCTATAAAATTTTCTTTTACACCCGTTAAGGTTTTTAGACTTTGTTTAATTGTTAAAGGACACGTGCAATCTGGAAGAGTGACACCTGTATTCTGGGTTTTCTGTCTAGGAAAGTATTTCATATAAATCCCAATCAACCGAGGGATCCGTATGCTTTCCTGAGAATTCCTGGGATGAGTGTTTACTTATAGGCTAAAGCACGTCTCCTTGATAATTATATAAGTCTAAATTAACCTTAATATGTCATAGTACTCGAGTGATTATGTCACTATTTGAGTACAATCCGAACTATGAATTACTTATATCTATTTATCCTATTTGATTCAAGAAATTCTCACAACTCTAATTGTGTCTAAATCTGTAGAATGCCTCCCCGTCGTGACAACAGCAACAACAGCAATAACACTGACCTGGCTGCTCTACTCACACAGCTGGTAAATCAAATTACCCAAGCCAACAACAACACTAATGTCCATGCTAGTGGGAGTGCTAACACTGGAGGTGGTGGTGGTGCCAACCCGCCACAATGCACCTTCAAACACTTCAAATCCTGCAATCCCCTCAAATTCTATGGTAACGAAGGAGCCACGGGACTCCTTCAATGGTTTGAAAGCATTGAGAGCACTTTTCTCAATAGCGACTGTCCCGACAACCTCCGTGTTCGTCATGCTACTAGTGTCTTTCAAAAAAGGGAGCTTACTTGGTGGAATGGTGAGAAAAGGACTAGGGGAGTGGATGTAGCAATGGCACTGCCGTGGGATGAGTTGAAGAGGATCATGACTGAGGAATTCTGTCCTCGAAATGAGATGAAGAAGCTGGAGGCGGAATTTTGGGATCTTGCTCAAGATAGTGGTGAAAGCTTAGCATACACCACCCGTTTCCACGAGCTGAGTCTACTTGTGCCACACATGGTTACACCTCTGTCTAGGTGTATTAAAAAGTACATCGGTGGTCTACCTAGACAAATTCAAGATACTGTGGTAGGAGGAAATCCTGCTACTTTGGAGGATGCTATCCGCTTGTCAGCCACACTTACTGACAACCATGTTAAAGCGGGTACACTTACAAGAAAGGGTGCCAAGAAACTTTCTGACACAACACCACCTTTCGCTCATGTCAAGGAAGTCCAAACTGAACCATACCGCAACACTAGGAAGAGAAAGGTCAAAAACTGTGCTGTAATCACTCCGGCTGCTCCAGTGAATCAAGTTACACCCATGGCTCAAAACCCAACAAAGAAACCCTATGGGGGCAGCCACCCACTTTGCAACACCTGCAACTATCATCACCCTCCAAACATACCTTGTCGCCTTTGCAACCACTGCGGGAAACATGGCCACACAGCCAATATTTGTCGAGCCAAGGCACTTGCCAACCAAACCAACCCAGCAAATCAAGCCAATCAACAAGCAACTAACCAAGTCATCCCAGCCATTGCAAATGGACGTGCTTGCTTCGAATGTGGCAACCCGAACCACTTCCGTAACCAGTGCCCAAGACTGGTCAATGTTGACCAAGGCGGAGCTCGTGGGCGTGCTTTCAACATCAACGCCAATGAGGCCCAGGCAACACTGATGTGGTTAACGGTACGTTCCTTATGAATAATCATTATGCTTCTATACTATTTGATACCGGAGCCGATAAAAGTTTTGTGTCACTAGACTTCGAACCTTTACTTGCAAAAACCCGGTCTACACTAGAGAAAACCTTTACCGTTGAGGTAGCCGATGGTAACACCGTTACTATTGACACCATCATCCATGATTGTTCCCTAGAGTTAAATAATCACACTTTTCCAATCAACCTCATACCAATGCCATTAGGGAGTTTTGACGTCATCATAGGTATGGATTGGTTGTCGAAGCACCACGCCGAAGTCATGTGCTTTGAAAAATGCATCCGTATACCACTCCCATCTGGTGAAACATTGAAGGTCTTTGGTGAGAAACCTTGCAAAGGACTCAAACTAATGTCATGCATCACCGTCCAAAAGTATATACGAAAGAAGTGCATGGTTTTCCTAGCCCATGTTATCCAAAAAGAAGACAAGAAGAGGAGTGTACAAGACATGCCCATCGTTCGGGATTTTCCTAAAGTTTTTCCTAATGACTTACCCGGTCTTCCACCTGTTCGACAAGTGGAATTTCGCATCGATCTTGTACCTGGAGCAAACCCGGTGGCTAAAGCTCCATACCGGCTCGCACCTTCCGAGATGCAAGAACTTGCAAGCCAACTTCAAGAACTCGCCTACAAAGGGTTCATACGCCCGAGTCATTCACCGTGGGGTGCACCGGTCTTATTTGTTAAAAAGAAGGACGGTTCATTCCGCATGTGTATTGACTATCGTGAACTCAACAAACTCACAATCAAAAACCACTACCCTTTACCTAGGATTGACGACCTCTTCGATCAACTCCAAGGTTCTACCTACTTCTCGAAGATTGATCTTCGATCCGATTATCATCAACTCCGTGTGCAAGAGGAGGACATTCCAAAGACCGCCTTCCGAACGAGATATGGTCACTACGAGTTCATGGTTATGCCTTTTGGGCTAACCAATACACCTGCTGTTTTCATGGACCTCATGAATCGCATGTGCAAACCATACCTTGATAAATTTGTTATCGTGTTCATTGATGACATCTTGATCTATTCAAAGACTAAGGAAGATCATGAACAACACCTTAGGTTGATTTTGGATCTCTTGAAAACCGAACAGCTATACGCCAAGTTCTCCAAGTGTGATTTTTGGCTAAAGGAAGTGCAATTTTTGGGTCACGTCGTCAATGAAAAAGGAATTCATGTTGACCCCGCCAAAATTGAAGCTGTTAAGAATTGGAAAGCTCCTAAAAACCCTACCGAAGTTCGTTCATTTCTTGGTTTAGCGGGTTATTATCGAAGGTTCATTTCTAACTTCTCCAAGATCGCTGTTCCCCTCACTGCCTTAACCTAAAAAGGTAAACCTTATGAGTGGGGACCGAAACAAGAAGAAGCCTTTCAAATTCTCAAGCAAAAGTTGTGCAATGCTCCTATCCTCACCCTTCCTGAAGGTGAAGATGATCTAGTTGTTTACTGTGATGCTTCAAACCAAGGTCTTGGTTGCGTTCTCATGCAACGAGGCAAGGTGATCGCTTATGCATCAAGACAACTCAAAATCCATGAGAAGAATTATACGACGCACGATCTTGAGTTGGGTGCTGTCGTATTTGCATTGAAGATTTGGAGACATTATCTCTATGGCACGAAATGTGTGGTGTTCACCGACCACAAAAGCCTACAACATATCTTCAACCAAAAAGAACTCAACATGAGGCAGCGACGTTGGGTTGAACTCCTCAACGATTACGATTGCGAGATTCGTTATCACCCCGGCAAGGCTAATGTTGTAGCCGATGCGCTAAGCCGCAAGGAACATGTCATGCTTCAAAGTGTCAAGATCCATTCCGATATTCAAGTTCGTATTCTAGCCGCTCAACATGTCTCGGTTACCGAGGGCAATATGTATGAGGAAATGTCTTGTGGTGCTGAATTCTAATTGGAGACAAAAACCAATGGCTTGCTTTATTTTCTAGATCATATTTGGGTTCCCGATCGTGACGATCTCCGAGCTTTCATCATGACCGAGGCACACAAGTCTCGGTATTCCATTCATCCCGGTGCGGATAAAATGTACCAAAATCTTCGTTCCCAATATTGGTGGCCTGGTATGAAGAAAGACATTGCTTTGTTCGTAGCAAAATGTCTCACATGTTCTAAAGTCAAGGCTGAGCATCAACGTCCTTCCGGTTTACTTGAACAACCGGAAATCCCCGTGTGGAAATGGGAGAATCTAGCTATGGATTTCATTACTAAACTCCCTCGCACTTCGAGCGGTTATGACAGCATTTGGGTGATCATTGACCGTCTCACTAAGTCCGCACACTTCTTGCCTATCCGTGAAGACTATAAGGTGGAGAAGTTGGCCCGTATTTACATTGAAGAGATTGTGAGTCGTCACGGTGTTCCTTTGAACATAATCTCCGATAGAGATGCACGTTTCACTTCCCGGTTTTGGCAATCTCTTCAAAAAGCACTTGGTACACGACTGGATCTGAGCACGGCCTACCATCCCCAAACTGATGGTCAGACCGAGCGAACAATCCAAACTCTTGAAGACATGCTGAGAGCCTGTGTCATCGACTTTGGTGGCAATTGGGATTCGCATTTGATACTTATCGAATTCTCCTACAACAATAGTTACCACACCAGCATCAACATGGCTCCGTTTAAAGCTCTCTACGGTCGTAAGTGTCGTTCTCCCATCTGTTGGAACAAGATTGGTGAAGCACAAATCACCGGTCCCGAGTTAATTCAAGAAACATCCGACAAGATTATTCAAATCCGTGACAACATTCGAGTTGCGAGGAGTCGGCAAAAGAGCTATGCCGACAAACGACGCAAACCCTTGGAATTCCAAGTCGGTGACCTTGTACTTCTAAAGGTGTCTCCTTGGAAGGGGGTGATCCGTTTTGGGAAGAAAGGCAAGCTAGCACCTTGCTATGTGGGACCATTCAAGATCCTTGAAAGGATTGGGAAAGTGGCTTACAAGCTCGAGTTACCTCCATCACTTGGCAACGTACATCCTACATTTCATGTATCCAACCTCAAGAAGTGTCTTGCTGATGAGAACCTCCATATACCTCTTAATGATGTGCGCATTGATGAGACGATGCACTTCGTTGAGAAACCAGTCGAGATTATGGATCGTGAGATAAAACAACTCAAGTTTACTTGGGAATCTAAACGAGGACCCGAGTTTACTTGGGAACGAGAAGACCAAATGAAGCTCAAGTACCCACATCTTTTTGCTGAAGCAGTAGCCTCAACCAGTTGAATTTCGGGACGAAATTCCCTCAACATGGGGATACTGTAACCTTTCTGATTTTCATGTTTTCCTATTTATTCTATGCCGTGCAATAAAAGACGATTTCCGATTCCAATTTTTCATTTCATTGTTTCATATGCAATAACAAACATACACGCGTTTAGTATATTACAATATTAACTACAACAAACTCACAAACCTCGAGGACCAAACACGACTAAGACTCAAAACAACATCAATATTACAAAACTACAAGGACTAGTCTTGAAATTTCCAAAAACCTACACAAGCACGGTCGTGCTTAGTCCTAAGCACGGTCGCGCTTGTGCCACAACCACGGTCGTGCTTATCCTTAAGCACGGTCGCGCTTAAACCACGAACACGGTCGTGCTTAACTTTAAGCACGGTCGCGCCTGAGATACAGTTTGACTCTGCAAAGTCAAACCGACACAAATCTTGTCCAAAAATAGATTTAAACGAGTTTTAGAAATCGCGATACTTGTAGAATAAGTTATTCGACCAATTAAGCCTAAAACCCGACCAAATACACGTCAAATCGTCCGAATTCGCGTACCTTTAAACCAACTTCCTTTTTAAATCAAATCTCGTAATTAAGACCAAATCAAGACAAATCAAACCACGATACAGACTTCGTACGACTCCTATAAGATTCTACGAACCCTAATTCGTCTAAACAACCTCTCTAATTCTCTGTCGATCAAGAAAGAGCCGCGATTCTTCCCCGTAGCCGTCTGCACTTGTTGCCCGATCTAAACAGGTAATTAGTAGTCCAACTTGTTCGTTTCTCCATCCTAAACAAAAGCCCTAAATCAATTCAGAAGATTAATACACGATTAAACTGATTCGAATCTAAGTTTTTGAAAATAAATGGTTTTAATCGAACTACACGATAAACACGTTATAAATCCAATTAAATGGTGTTATTGGATTCGCCAGCACTTGTTGAATGAAAACCCTTTGAATCCAACAGATTTTAATATAAGAACAATCGAAATTGCTTCTGGAATCGACCAGACACGGTCGCGCTGTCCTACGAGCGCGGTCGTGCCTGAGCAAGCACAGTCGTGCCCCGAGAGAGGCCCGGTCGTGGTTGCCGATCAAACCAAGTCCTGACCTAGGCGCGGTCGTGCCGGATACGAGCACGGTCGTGTCTCGTAAACAGACCCCTTTTGTAACCTGCTGACTCGACCACGGGCGCGCTTCAGACCACCACGGTCACGCCCGTTGACGAGCGCGGTCGTGCCTTATACGAGCACGGTCGTGTTCGATTTCAAACAGAATCTTAATTTTTAACCAATTTAATATATATTATATTCTAATGTTATAAAGAGTATTATTTTATAAAATATCCAGAACCAGTTATTGTTTATCAAAGATCGACTATTTAATCTTTCTTTAAATTAAAATCAATAAAATACTATAAGTTTATATAATTATTTTTATAAACAACAATATATTCTATATGTTTTGTCTTTAACAAATATTATTTATTTAAACTTAAAATTAAATAAATATATATGTATCAATACTATCTAGCAAACATTTTAAACAAAATAGTTATTATTTTATCTAAACAAACCTTAAACTTAATCCACTTCCGACATCGAATAACGCAACTCAAAAATACGTAATCATATATTGTTCATTAGGTCGAATCTAGCGATCTACAACACACCGCTGTTTCCCATTTGCTTGTGCAATCTACACTCTGCATAACACGTGAGTTTACATAGCCCCCTTATCAACTATTTACAACTTTTGGGGTGGAACATGCGTTCTATTTACATGTTTTCAATTATACACATATACAGTTCCATCCTATGCATGTATACAAATTTTGCGCTTTATGCTTGAGTACTAGACGTGTAGACCAACTATTATGCTCTTCATGTACAATCATTAACTAACAGCCGACAGTAAACAGTGGTAGATCTATTGAGTCTGACAAACCCACCCAGGTAGGGTGACTGTTACTGACAACACAATTTTGCATGCAAGTTACAAAGGTTTGATTGTATAGGTCACATGATAGTTTTCTCTCCATAATTGCCTTAATTGTCATGTTGTATTGAACTGTATGCACACAACACGTATTTTGCTATCTCACAATAAAAACTATGTATTCTCACCAACTTTTTAGTTGACCCTGTTTTAACCATGTTTCAGGTACCAATGTTTGAAGTGATCAGGATATGCTACACATAGGATTTTTGGACCTAGAATTCAATTAAACCAGTTTATTCTATGTAATTTACATTTTTGTTTTGTGGATTGTTTGTGTTTTGATTGAACTTATTGATTGCAATGAAAACAATTATTAAATATTCAAACTTTAGCAAACCATGAGCAATGAACAGTCTGCACGCTTCACGCCCCGACGTTTCCGCCGTCGGTTGGGGTGTGACACACTTGCAAATCGACGGAGAGAAGCTGTAAATCGAAACCCCCAGTTGAAGAATGGGTCGATCGGAGGTGCAGAGAGACGACATTTGCAACGGCGATGGCTTGCCGGAAAACCATCTGCGATGGTGGTTTCAGGTTGTTGGTGGCGGCGACGGTGGTTTCAGGCTGTGGTGGTTTCGTCGAAACCCTCTTGGCGATTGGTGGTTTCAGGTTGATGGTGGCGGCGGCGGTGGTGGTTTCAGATTGATGGTGGTGGCGACGGTGGTTTCAGGCTATTGTGGTTTCACCGAAACCCTCTTGGCGATGGTGGTTTCATGTTGATGGTGTGTGGTAGTGGTTGGGTGGAGATGGAGATAGCGGTGGTGGCCTGTAATGGTGGTGGCCGGTGGCGGCGGTTAATTACAGAGATGAAGTGGTTGGGTGTTCTATTCTATTTTGATTTATCAATTGATATGTGTAATTTTTCTTGTGGTGGAAGCCGGAGGCAGTGGTGGTTGTCGCCGGAAATGGGAGGAGGAAGCTAGGGTTTGGTGGGAGAGGTAGTTTTGATTTGGAGAAGATGAAGTGGGTGGTTTTGGTGGGTCCCACTTTTTTAATGAGTTAATTCTTTTTTGTTTTTATTATTTTATTATGTAAGGGGTATTTTAGTCATTTCACATACAATTAACTGAAAAACTTAACTGACATCCAACCCAGAGGCAATGGGTGTTACAATCGTGCAAACTATTGGGTCAAACTTGTAGTTTCCCAATCCTAGGGGCCAAAACCATAATTTAACCAAACCATAAGGGCCATCCGTGTAATTAATTCTAATAATATTATTGGATCAACTCAAACTAGCAACTTAACAAGTTGCTAGAATGGAACAGCAAATGTTACATACAAACTTCAAAAATTACATCAAGATTCAATCTATTCTTGAGCCATAGATATGAGCTCGTTTTTATCTCCTTAACAATTTCCTCCGGCTTCCGCATGATATTATTGAATACCCTATCATTTCTTGCTTTCTAAATAGACCATATAGTAACCAAAATAGTGTTTTGCCCCCATTTTTTTAAGTAACTTAAATTAAGTCTCTTCATTATTGAATCTTCTTTTTGAAGCGGCAATCTACACCAATCTTGAACCACTTTCCATACCGAGACCATTGATAAACATGATCAAAGCAGGTGCTTTGATGATTCCAGATCTAACCCGCAAGCATCACACATTGTTGACGAAAGGAAAACATTTCTTTTTGCAAGCGCGACTTTAGACGGTATCTTATCGAGACTCGCTCGCCAACCAAAGAAAGTAACTTTTTTTGACAGAAAGCTATCGTCATTTTTTCTATAACGATGGATACTATTAATAAAACTTACGCAGAGTGCGTTCGGGTTTGACTTGAATCTCCATAGCCATTTTGCCATGAGCGCTAGATTCAACAAGCGTATGCTTCCAATACCCTAACCACCTTTATATCTTGGTGCTAATAATTTTTTCCCATGCTACCCAGAAGCTAAATAAAAGCATCTCAAAATTCTAACAATATTGAGACCTTTTGATAGACTCCATTCCCCAATAAAGATAGTGTTGTCAGCGAAAAATAAATGAGATAACCTCGACCCTTTCTCCACCATTTTAATCCCTTAGAGAAATCTCCGATCGCAAGCGGCCTGTACCACAACATGTAAAGCCTCCATTCCTAGGATGAATAGAAACGGAGACAACGGATCTCCCTACTGAACACCTCTTTGGGCATTGAATTCCTTCGATGGAGCCCCATTAATAATACCTGATGAATAGCTAGATTTGAGGCATTCCCGAATCCGTTTTCTCCACAATTCTGGAAATTCCATATGAGCCATAATGTCATCCAAGAAGTCCCAATGGATCATATCAAGGACTTTTTCAAAATCAACTTTGAAGACCATCGTATTTCTCTTAGAGGTTTTTAGGAAAGAGTCTCATTTAGAATTAGCGGTCCATCAAGTATATTTCTACCTGATACGAACGTCGTTTGAACGTTGCTAATCACCAAGTCCATTACCTAAAGTTGATGTTAGTGCATTAAATAAAAATTAATTTTTTAGATGATTTATTTTTATAATTGTATAATTTTATTTGGGTCGTGGTATAGGTACACCAACTACGAATCAGACAACATTGTGTTCGTCACATCATACGGGTCGTTTACCCAATACGAGTTGTATTGTACTTAGTCAAACCAAAAGCGTTCGAGACATGTCACATTATCACATTGAGACATCCACACGAGGCCGTATTATAGGCAAAAAAAATGCAATAGGAACTATATTATGTATATCATACAGTTGTATTAGAACCAAATGGCCCGTATTGAAACGAAAAAGGGTAATACGGCCCATATTGAGACTTATGTATGAATAAATCGGGGATACTATCCGGATAAGCGTAGCCTTTTATTTCCTAGTTCTTACGTAAAATGTAATATTTTAAGTTTTTTTTTAAATAAACCAATCAACCTCAAGTTAATTAGTGTACTTTTGAGACTTAATTTTTTGTGTCTTTTATAAGGATTTTACATTAATTTCATTTTATGGATATTTGTTTTATTTGATTCGTTAAATATGTGGATGCATATGTTGTTGATTGATGTTCCTTTAGTTTTGTTGATACCTTATATAGCGTGTTATGTCATGTTATTTGTGACACCTGTTAAAATCCAGAATCTAAAACCTAGTTGTTAGGCTAACCCAACTAGGCTCAATAAGGCCCAGTAAAAATTCAAGCCCATCTGAGTCCCAATAAGGATCTAAGCTCATTAGAGGTCGAAGTTTACACATTCCGAACATCATACTAGCCACCTAGTTTCGTCTAATGACTTGTTAAGTGATTTTGAGAATTTGAGAAAAGATACAAAAACGTACACGATTCGGAAATTTTAAACGTTAAACGCGTCAGACATCGGTTCATAAACGGATATTTGGCACGACGATTGTTTAAGATAACAAAGTATTTATATTATTTGTTGATATTTACTTCGACCGACTATTTAGGGATTTACGCGTGAGCCATACGATGTAAACTTAATCTAGTTATCTATTACTCGGGGTAATTAAACGATATAGATGATTATTTATACTATGCCATTTATTTTAAACCACCAATATTATTATTATTATTATTATTATTATCAATCGAGAAATAATAATTTTAATAGAATGAGCGAAGTTTAAACAACGAACATGCTAGAAACACGGTGCTGGCGCATACCGGCTTGGACAGCGGTCGAGTAGAGAGTTCATAAAATAAATATCTGAATAAAATTTATAATAACGTTTTACATTTCTAATTATATTAAAGTAACAACCCGAGAATTTTAGTATAGATGGAGACTCGAACGGATACGCGGTTCTGCAAAACCAGTATTTTTTTTCCTCTTGAAAACCCCCACCCTATAACCCTAGGTATAAATTCATTGCATTCTCCAATTTTCACTCATTTGCTAGCCTCCACACACTTTTGAGAGAGAGAGAGAGGAAGAGAGATCGTGAGAGGGGGGAGGAGGGTCCAGCCACACCTGGCGGCCCCCTCCGGCAGACGACGGCGGCTCAGCCGCAAAGAGCATGACAGCGTCAACGGAGCACACGGCGGCGCAAGGCAGCGGCGCACGACGGCGGACCGTCCTCCGGCGAGTGGCGGCAAGTTGATACGTTTTTCGGGTAGATCTCATCGTCCTACTTCTAATGGTGGTGGTGGTTCCCCCTAACTCTCAGCGGTGGAGGTGTAAACCGTCTCCAAAGGGTGGCGGCGGCTAGGGTTCCGCCACCACAAGGTGTTTCGGCAAGGTTCACAGCTTTCCGGTGAGTTTTCCACCTCGTTTCGTGCCATCCAAGTTCAAATCTACTCCCATTTAACATTAAAATTTCTGTTGGAGAGGATTTCGACATTTAGAAGCATGTTCCTGATGAATTCCGACGACGAGGACGGGGTTCCGACGAGTTCAAAATGATAGATCGGACCTAGAACTCGTAGGTCTGCTCATATTGGTAAGGAAACGCGAGTTCCGGTCACCGCGGGCGTTTACTCCGACCAACTCCTTCGTTTTCCGGTGGTACGAGGTAAAAACCCGAGCACAAACTCATTTCTCGTTGTATAAACCCTTTTAATTTTCAGATCCGTCATTGTACATCGCAGATCTAGAACTATTGGTGGTCTAGAGACTCGGTTAAACAAAGGTCAAACTGGTCAAACCGGTCAACGGGTTCGCGTATACGAATATAGTGAGTGGAAAGGTAAAATCGCACACTTAACGCCTTACGTTTGATTTTTACGAAAAATAAACACGTGTGAACGGTTATCTCGTTGAGCCCTAAAATACTTGATGACGACAAATATAATTTCTAAGACGACACTAATATTAGCAATTCGTGTTAACGTGTGATTTGGTGATTGAAATCAGTACGAACTAAACGTATAAAATTTTAGCCGATAAATATAAATTTGAATGTGTCAACGATTAAACGAAACTTTAAAATGATTAAATCCTAATTCGTAAATATATTGTAGAGAACCTTGACATAAACGAGAGTTTGACAAGGAATAATGATCGGTACAAATATATCCTTGTATACATAAATGTATGTAAATATTCACACTTTTTACGAAAACAAACGATTATCATAATAAACGACACTTTGACCCGATCATATCTATATATACACACGAATTATAATTACTACTTTAGTCGTACAAACGTTTACAAAATACGTGTTTTTATATAACCATTGATACTGATTAATTGAGATAACTTGGATAACGACTATATTTGGTAAAAACATGTATCTTGAGTATTACGTTGGACATCTTAAATATATATGGATCTAGTTATAACATTACCGACTAAACAAGGGTTTTATAAATGTTAATGGTTAATGTGCATAAATTACATATGAAGATAAATATGTATTTATATATTCATGATATATAATCAAACAGTTTTTATATAAAACGACGTTGGACACGAACATGTATATATATATATATATATGTACACACACTTACACACGTATGTAGAGATAAATGTATATACATATATATATATATAATTAATGTAAACCTACGTTTTGTGGTAAACAAGTGGGCAGTCTATATTTAATGTGCGAAATTATATATATGTTTTCGGTCAAGGTTCGAATAAATAAAATATGTTATTTGAATATAATAAAATAAGTATATTTACGTGCAAATGTTTACATAAAGTCGCACATATCCTAATAAGGAATGTTTATTTGAGAACTATTATACGATCCAAGATGTTTTGAGATTTTGAAAGTTATATAAATATATGAATATATTTATATTTATAAATACGTGTATGAATATAAAACAAGTCTTGAAATGATGTTACTAAATCATAGAGTCACATATATTGTTTTAAATGACGCACGAACGTGAATTATCATTACTAATTATACATGCACATAACTATACACGATCGTGTACTCGACAAACTAATATTTTTGTATATAACTATTGAAACATATTCGAGTTGAGAAACCCGACTCAAATTAAACAACTAATATTACCGAATGTTAAACCAACATCGTATACCGAATCGGTAACACCGTTAAGAATCAGCGGAGCTTAACAACACACGTGATAACTCGACACAGGTTTAGACTCGCTTTACATTATTAGGGTTAGTCTATAATGCTCATTAAGTACCTACAGGTATCGTATGACTCGGAAAGGATATAGACCGGCTACTACTGTATTACGTGGACTTTGGTTTCCCGTTGTTACATAAACGATGTCATTTTTCCTGACCCGTCACCAGGTGAGTTTCACAGCCCCTTTTTACTGTTTTCTATTTTGGGGGGAAAACATGTTAATTTCAAACGGTATGATAACTAGAAAATGAGAAACAAGCATCTGATTCCCTTGTGAGCATAAGTTAACACTAAAAGGTCCTCGGTATTTCGAACTATAACCATTAGCTATGGACTTAGCCGTAGATCGATATGAATAGTACTATTCGGGTTGACACCCCCAATCATGGTTAGTCGCGCTAACCCGACCAGCATGGTTAAATGATTGCATATTAGGTCTTGTTGTTTCTCATTGTTTAAAGGTACAATGGGCTGGGGCAAAATTCAAGAATTCGTTAAAGGTTTGGTTATAGGCTTGTGCATCACATAATTCGTTTGTGCTAGCTAGACAACGATGAATCAACCGCTAACTTGTTTTGCTTATCATATGCATAAAGTAAATTTCGAGCAAAGGATTTCGCCAATGGTATACGTACCAATGGATTTGCTAGTCAATTTCGAGAAACGGGTTTTGCCATTGGTATACGTATCAATGGTCTTGACAGTGAATTTTGAGCAAAGGATGTTGCCAATAGTACCCGTACAGACAGTTTTGTCAATCAATTTCGTGCAAATGGTTTTTGCCGAAGGATTTCGTATAAATAGTTTTTGACAAACGATTTCGTAAATATGGTTTTCCCAATTGTATTCATTTAAAACCTGTGAACTCACCAACATTGCGTTGACATTTTTGAGCATGTTTTTCAGGTAATACATAGCTACGGCATGGTTGGAATAGGTTAAACATTTGGATTAAGCCCTTAGAAGACGAAGATGCTTGGTCGTTTAACGTCAAGTCAATTTAGACTTGTATGTCTTTAGGTCTATGTATTCATTTAGTTCCTGTAATGGTGTTCGACACTTTAGAAGTCTTTATTTAGCTTCCGCTGTTGTGTAATGTTACCAATCGTTGCAACCTTAAATTATTTATTTATTTATTAAGTGAATAAATTTGGGGGTGTGACATTATTGTTTGAAAAGCCAAATAAAATAACATGTGCTTGATAAAAGGTTTTTGGTTTTATAGTATATGTACCAGACTTATAGAGGCTTAAAAGTTAAAACCAAATGCTAGAAGTTGAAATCTTGAATTGTTTGCATAATCTATAATGACTAAATAATATGTTGGTTCTTATCATCAAATTATACAAAACTATGTTTTTATGAAGGGGCGGCCTTGAGAGTGCGCCAGGTGAGCGCTCGCTCAGGGGTAAAAAAAATTTACATGTCGTCGGAGTTATAGGTTTGTCGGAGAAGGAAGGGAGACAAAATGAGGCAACGGCATGGTTCAAAGAAGTGGACTTACTGTCACACCCCAATCGACGGCGGATTATACGTCGGGGCGGACGCGGTTGTTCAATAGCACAAGGTTGACTATTAAAGTTTCAATATTTCATTAATAAATAGATTCAAAGGTTCAATACAAAGGAAATAACAAGTATACAACGTTTATTTAATAAGTAGTCTAGGTCCAAAGCGTCCTATGTGATCACAAACGAGTCTAATGATGTAGAACCTGAAACATGTGAAAGAATCTGTCAACTACAAAATAGTTGGTGAGATACAAAAGTTTTGACGCAGTTTAACAAGTATTTGGAAAGAATTACAATTCACTATGATATATGCATTCTATAATGTAAGTATGAGAACAAGTATCTTAAACATTGTGCACTTCAACCCTCCAACCAAGTTTAGGCATAACCCGCAGGTTACCCTTATAAGTCTCAAGTTTAAAGTTTAATTCAGTAACAATCACCAAAGGCTCCCCCCGAAGGGTCAATCAATCAAGGTGGATTGGTCAAATGCAATAGATCTATCATTGTTACTATAGGCTTGATCAAAGTTAATGAATATGCTAGTTTTAAGTTTAATCTAAGCATACAAGTCTTAAGTTTAACATAAGAATAAGCATCTAGTCATAGTTGTACAAGAATTCTATAAGTTTAAAGTTTTGAACATGTTTCACCCCAAAAGTATAGAAAGGAAAAAGGGGCTAAGTATACTCACATGGATTGATGAAGAGTATCCGACACGGATAAGTATTTGCAAGACTTTGAGGGGGAATATCCTCACAGTAAGCCTAAGAATATAAGTCTAAAGTTTTAAGTAAAAAGTCTACGACAAAGGATCTAGGATTTCAAGATTGACTAGGGTTCCAAATGGGAGATGGGTTGGTTGTGTTT
The DNA here is from genome assembly GCA_023525975.1 of Smallanthus sonchifolius. Taxonomy (NCBI): domain Eukaryota; kingdom Viridiplantae; phylum Streptophyta; class Magnoliopsida; order Asterales; family Asteraceae; genus Smallanthus; species Smallanthus sonchifolius. The sequence continues at coordinate 63,008,489 of CM042037.1, read as the reverse complement.
ATGAAGTTTTTAAATCAAGTTTAAAACAAAAGGTTTTTGAATGAATGCTTCAAGACTTATGTATCAAAGTTTAAATAAGTTTATAGCTTAGAATGATTTAGTAAGATCATTATTCAAAAGTTTCACAATTATTACGCCCAATTGGTAATAATAATTAAAATAGTTTTCTAAGTAATGGTATGTATTGTTTAAACGAAAGGCTAAACAATTATTTAAAGATTTAAAATAATTATTTAAAGTATGAATAATTATTAAAGATTACTAATAATTATTGCGAGGATAAACAATAAGTATTTAGAGAATAAATAGTTTTTAAATTATAAGTTTATAAATTATAAAGTTTCTTAGGTATTAAAATGAAGTTTGTAAGTTTGAAATGTTTAAAGTTTCTATTTAGGATTTATAGGGTTTATAAATTTAGGATGAATGAGTAAACGGTTCCCTATCTTTATAAAGTTTATAGATTCATAGGTTTTCTAGTTTTTTTAAATAAACAATGTTTATTTACTTTTCTTGTTTTAAAATAGATACAGAAATAGCCTTGATTTAGATTCCTAATAATTTACAAAAGTTTATAATTTTATGTTTTCTAAGTAGTGTGTAAATTTTATAAGTTTTACTTATAAAATTATATAAATTATTTAAAGTTTTGAATAGAAAACAATTTAAAGTTTTGAATAGAAAACAATTTAAAGTTTTTATGTTAGATTAAAGTTTCAAGTTTTATAAATCATTTTCTGTTTAATAAATAGGTTTAAAAAAGTATTATAAATGTTTTTCTTTTTCTTTTTTTATAATTTTTTTAAACCTTTAAAACTATAAAATGTTATAGGTTCTAACTAATTCTAATTAAATAAGATAGCCTTGTTATCCAAAAATGTAAAAAGAATTCATGTTTATGATTATAACAGTTTAATATAATTTATAAAAATTATTAGAATTTTTAAAATTGAGTAAAAAGCATCAAAAAAAAAATGAAAAAAAAAGTGGGGTGCGCTGGGTCGAACCCGGGTCTGTGACCGGGTCACCAACCATACGCACACATCTAACCATCCCGCCTACGGGTCTCGGTGGTTTAATACATGGAAAATCAAATAGATAAGTATATTCCCAAATCGTCCCTAATCCCTTGATGAACCCTAGAAACGAAATTCGACAAATACGGATCGAATCACCCTCTGTTTATGAAATTAAACAGAGGGCTTTTGGTCCTCTCGTGAAATCGATCGTGATGCATATAAAGATTACCTTATTTGATGTCGATTCGAGGGAGATTGGTTCTGGGTTGGACGTCGGCTGTCGCGAGGATCAAATGAGCAATGCCAGTGATGAACGACCAAATTGAGGGTGTGTGTAGTTAGAGGGTGATGTCGCTAGTCGATCGCGACTGGTATTTATAGGAGATTTGGGCATTAAATGCGTAATTGGTTGAGAGGTTTACGGTTGGGGCCGACGAGTTAATTTCGACTCCACGCGATGCCTCGGTCGAAGTGGATCATTAAGACACCTCGAGGACGGGTCGCATGCGCGAGTGTGAGCCCGAGGTTCGGTGAACCTGGACTATTTCGTGATTTCGGTCGAAAAGAGGCAAAAGTCGGGGGTTATGGGTTTCGAACCCATGACCGATTCTGAGACTGGAAGTTTGAACAAATGGCAAAACAGGCCCTTGGAGTTTCACTGTTGTAACATTTCATGTTAAAAGTTAACTTCTTAGTTTAAAACGAGTTTCCGCTTTTAACAGTTTTGGTCCCCAAACTTTTATAAAAATAAATATATATATATATATTTTTTTTTGAAACTAAATAAGTTTAAATTATGTAAAATGATTTCTAAGTTTTAAGTTTACATTATTTTCATAATAATAATCTTAAATTTATAAAGTTTCAAGAGTTTTATTATAAGGTATATATATACATATTTTGAATAAGTTTTATGTGTATATATATAAGCATAAATGATTTCCTCAAATCCATATTAAATAAATAAATTTTATTATTTAGGAAGATAGTTTTAGATTCAAGTTTAAAATAATACAGGTAAATGTTTAGGAAAGGTACATCGAAAAATACTGAATATTACACTTAAGGCTCTATGTTCACATTTCTTGAGATCGCAGAGGAAACTTACGAGTTAAGAGATAAAAACGTAGAAGGAGTTCTACACTTTCCCCATGTTGTCATTTAAAAGTTGTAGAGACGTTTATTGTTTTTTATTATTTCAATACAACATTTAATAATTTTGAGTATAGTCGTTTATATATATTTTTTATATTAAATGGTTTTCGTAAGTCTTTTTTTAATGAAACTAGATGGCACATCCGCGCGTTGCGGCGGAGGTTTTCTATTTTTCACTCCACCTAGTCAAGATCGTGTAATTTAAATGCTCAGGTAGACTTGAAGCTTGATTTTTCCCATTATTTGTGGGTGGGGTTTTTGTAGATGTACATTTGCAATCTGGCTTATTAAAAACAAAACACAATCTGCAAGCTGAAATATTATCATACAACAAAATGCAAGATGCGATGACCTGTTACCGACAAAATCCAAGCTGCAATATGACCCCTTACCGACAAAATATCCTTACCATATGTGGTCTGACCCTTCACCAACAAATGCGAGGAACAAAATCGAAGTTGAAATGCAATTTGGAATTTGATCTGTAACAAAATGGAACATGCAATGGACAAAACGTAATATGCAATTTGATCCATTTTCGACTGTAATGAAAAACGCAAACCTGATGCATAATATCACAAAACTAAAGGCCTGCTTCCATAAGTCCTCCTGCAAGAAGATTAAAAACATTAGACCATTATAAAAGATGCTAAAATCTTTGTAATGATAGAAAATAAAATAGACATGTTCAAAATTTAAAATCAACAAAAGCATACATCAGATTCTAAAAAAATAAAAAGAAAACATAAATAAATTTTATAAGATTGTAAGACTTAAATTTTCTAGACTTTTACCTAGGGGTGGATTATTTGCATGAGCAGGTGATGGATTTGAAACTACAAGCAAATGTTACAATAAATTAACCATAAATCAAGAATCATAAACACCGTATATCAGATTCCATCAAATATACACAGATTTTAAAATCATCACTTCAAATTTTTAAAATTTTTTACATGGTGAAATCAAAACTCTTTGGCGTCAAGGGGTCAGTTCTTTTCCTTCTCGACTATAAAAAAAAAAGACTAAACTCATGTTTCTCTGAAAAAATATAATGTTCTATTCTATAACAAAAATTCAACGAATTCCTGTAAACGCAAGAGGTCAGCGGACACACTTAACCCCTTTGGTTCCGCCCTTCTAATTTACCTGCAGGTGGATCATTTGAATGAGCTGGGGATAGCATTTTGTAAGAAACTGTAAATCAACAACCAGAAAATCAAGAATCAGAAAAAAGGCAGGTTAAATTCTTACGAAAAACAATTTTACAAAATTCTATCAGTCAAAAGCTTTCATGTTTTTACCCGTGGATGGATTATTTGCATGAGATGGAGGTGGATTTTGGTAAGAAGCTGTAATAAACCACCATAAGTCAATAATCAGCAAAAAGGTATGTTAAATTCTTACAAAAAAAAACAATTTTACAGGATCTTTACACTTTTACCGAACTTAAAATCAGGATCCATACTTGTTAATTTCTCTTTAAAACCATCTTCAAAAACCGGTAATTTAGAAAGACTATAAACATTTGTTGCAAGAGCTTCACTACTTTAAGAAGAAGATGATACATCCATGAATCCATTTACTGATGATGTGGTTGATAAACACACGTGGACTCATGCATCGGCATTTGACTCTGCACATTTTGGCAATTGTAAAAATAGCTGTTTCACATTCTTTTAAATCTGCTGAAGTACATAAACACGTAAGAAGTGGTTTTAATCCACTTATTAGCAATACAAATACTAATTTCTATTTTAAATCTTCTGTTTTCGCGTCTGCAACGGCTGGTACACCAAATCAATCATCATAGTTACAATAACAGAAAAGGGGAGGGTCAGATGTTACCTTAATCGCCACTCACCACCGTCTTCTGCAATTAACCTCCTTTGTTTTCCTAGCACTCGTTGCTTATTTTGTTCCTGGTCTGTTGCTTGCTTTGGTTTATTTTTTTATTTGTAAATACAGCGTAATTGGGTGTATAATTCTTTTATTATCCTACTTTTGTATATAGAGTTATTGAATTATGTATAGTTTATTTTATTATCCTAACTTTTTAGTATTCAGGGAATAAAAGTTTAATAAATGTTATGTATAACTAATTTATTAGTTTATAGGTTATTGACTTATTAAAACTTATTATTGGCTCATGAGTTTATTGTTAGACCATGCGTAGTGATACCGTGATTGGGGGGAGGGGGGCGTGATCCACATGCCCCTTTCACGGGCGTGGAACACCGCCCTCTTAGGGCGTGATTGGGCGTGATTAGGCGGGGTGTGGGGGCATTCACGGGCATAAGGGGCACACCAACCAACTAACAACCAATCAACTTATTTTCTTTTTAATTAAATAATTAGTTTATGATTAAAAATAAATACGAGGTTGTGAAACCACTACGTACATTAGTGATTCTATCCAGTGATTGCCCATGTGCTGACGTGGCAGTGACGTTGACGAGACGTGAAACCACTACGGATGATCTTATAACAATTATCGTCGTATTAATGAAGTTACATATATATACAAACTCGGTATCACTATATATAGATTTGTCGGAAATCTATCAGTGAAGGTTGGTCCCGTCGGTAAAACGATGATGATACTCCGTCGAAAAACATGGCATGGGTAATGCATTTTCTGTCCATCAGTGATACTCGTTTTTCTAGTTATGAGGTATATGATTAAAAGAGATTCGAACGATAACCATTAAATCAGTAATCAAAATAACCCCATTGAACTAATCTATACTATATAATAAATAAAGGTTTTTTAGTGCCACGTGTCACCTCCATATTCATTCTCACCATTTTTTTACCGCCTCTTTCTCCTATTTAATGCACTTCTATCTTTTAGTAAAAATATATGTTTAAAGAAAATACTAAATATACTAATAAAACATATTTATTTTAAATGATCCCTTATTATAAGAAATTTTAAAATTTAATTATGTAACTTTTATTTCAATCAAATAGTAAATGAAAGTCAAATTACATTAAATAGTAATTTAACGTATTTTCAAAACCCAATTATATATTAATTTTTACATATTTTGGGTTTGTTTCTATCCTTAGTTTATGAATATATTTTTACACATATAAATATATACATAAATATTTAAAAAAATTATATATTGATATTTTTTAATTTTCACGCCGTGTGTAGACACGGGATCTAAACTAGTAACAATTAAAGAGGACTTCTAATAAATCACAATTTGTGGATTTGGGCGGTTGAACAACCGATGTCTCATTCCAAGTTCTCCTGTAAGCATATTTTAGAGATTTCATAAATTTCACATACGTATTGTTGTCATCGTTATTTTTTTATTATTGAATATTTTATTAATATATTTAGTTTTGAAGTTATTTTCTTTTTCCCGTATAACTTTTAAAATGTGATGTTTTATAAAATTTCGAATATACCGTTGCGACATAGTTATTTTTATCTACGTTTCGGTGTAAATTTCATATTAAACGGAGTTACGCGTAATAATATACAAGTCATCAAATCATAAACGTTAAACGTACGAGTCATCAAAGCCGCTTAAAAGTTTAAATTTTTTCGTAGTTTTTTTCTCCACTTACAACTTTTAAAATATGATGTTTTTATAAAATTTCAAATTTGACGTTGCGATGTGCCTACTTTTATCTATGTTTCGACGTGAATTTTCTTAACGTCATTTTTAAACCAATCATTTGTTTTAAATATTTTTTTAAACCACTCAATGCTCATCTCCAAATATACCGTTGTGGGGTTCCTCTTTTTTATTTTATCTACGTTATCCGCCGCAACGTGGTCCGTATGAACAGTAACTTGATTTTATTATTCTACTTTTTATTTTTAGTTAAATACAATTTCTTTCATAAAAAGAAATAAATAGCGTCTCTGGCCCGGCAATTCACGTACTACAACCCCATCTGTATCTACATTTCGCACCTGCCGCAGAATACGCCATTTTAATAAAAAAATTAAATGATATACTCTTACAAATTTTAAACTATGATGTTTTCTAAAATTTTAAATCGACATTGCGACGTGCCTATTTTTATTTACGTTTCCACATGAATTTTTGTAACATTATTTTTAAACCAACCGGTTGTTATAAACGTTTTTTTAAACCGTCTGGTGCCCAACTCAAAATACACCATTGCGAAATTTTGTTTATTTACGTTTAAACCGATCTGCCATAATACGCCGCCGGCGTGCTTATTTTTATTTACGTTTCGGTGTAAATATTTTTCGAATAACTTCACTTTCGTATACGACGTAACTTTTTTGTTACTATCGAATATACCGTTGCAACGTGTTTTTTTACATCACGTAGAATATACCGTCACAATTTGCTTATTTTTATCTACGTTTCGAATCGCCGCGTTTCGCGGGTGGTAACCTACTAGTTTATCACATTTCAATGGATGGTTGAGATATTCAATGATTCCCACTTATCAGTTCTATGATCAAAAACTAAAAAATAGCTCCTTCAGTTCCTAAATATCTGATGATTCTCATTTTAACTCATCTCAACAAAACAAATATATAACTAAAAGCCATTTTCGCCAATGAGCTGGTGGTGTTGTGGTAAAGGAGAGACCTGATATTCCTTGTGACCCAGGTTCAATCCCTGCCCTCCCCATTAGTTTCTGCGGCATGCAAATGAGGCCTAGCTCTTAGGCTGATGCACCTGGGTTTTACCCACGCCGATCCAGGGTTCGAGCCTCGGCTCTCCCTCAAGCCATGTGGGCCGTATTGGGTGGGATTTTTCCTTGGATGCTCTCCAACTCTGACGCCAAGTGGACCCGGTTAAGACAACATATTGGCCGGAGTTGGACGAGGCTCTCCCATGTGACGGGAGAGTACGATGTCACAACATTCAATGTTCGCCGCAAAAAAAAAAAAAAAAACTAAAAGCCATTTTCTTGGCAGTCTTTAATTTTCGTAAATTATCTAATTTGAAAATACATGTTCAAATTAAAGAAACTATTTCAAGCTAATTAAGAAAAGACCATCTTAACAACACAAGTTCTCTTTAATATAACAACAAATTTTACAGTTTAAGTTCAATCAATCTTCAAATCCAAACAAGCAGTTGATGATAAACACTAAACTTTTGACAAACAAAACTACTGACCCAAGAGTGAAGGCCTGTAGAAAGCATGAGTTTGAGCCATTTCAATCCGATCTCGCGGGTCATTCATTGTTTCATCCCTCAATGCCTGCCGAATAGCTTGTGATGGAACCTCCCTGAATAATCAATCACACAAAACATCAATTCAACCAGTTTTGGATCGAGGCTAGACGTATCAGTTCTGGAAAATATGAATACAACGGGTCAACGGTTTACCTTGAAATTAGTATTTTGTGGAGTGTTTTCAAAATGGGACAAAGCTCGACTGGAGCAACGGGCTTTTTCTCTTCCGGATGGAGAATGCTTAAATGAGATTGACTAAGTAGCTCGTAAAATGCTTTTACTGCGGAAATCCCCTGAAATTAAACAAGCCGCATTTACGGTTTTTATAAAGGGGCAATTTTATATATATGCTTAAAAACTTGCATAATATCATATTTACCTAAACAAAGAATTTAAAATCAAATAAACATATTCAAAATAATTAGAATTTCATATTTACCCATTTCATTAAATACAATTTATAATATGACCATTATACCCTTTTCTTTCTCCTTACACTCCAAACTCTCCTATATCCTTTTTATAAATAATGATAGAAAGATGGTTATCTTGCAATCTGGAGTTCTCTAGCTTCAGATATAACTTTACTTTTTTTGTCATAATCATCATTGCTACTAATTGATTTTGGTCCACACGGATTCTTTATTTAGTTGTTATTAGAGGCCGTTCATGGCCATTGACTAATTGTCAAACAAGTCAAAGATCAACATGCCAAGTCAAACCTTGCAGTTCTAGATAATCAATCCAGTTTATTATGGAAGTGATGTACAAACAAACTAATTAGTAATTAGCATATTAAGACATGTAAATTCGATAATCCATCAAACAATAAATGTCAAGTTTAAACACAAAAGAATACCAAGTAGTAAGATAAAGAACTGATAATCAATCCGGGCTTTTTTTTGTCTTTGACAAGGGTGTGTTTGGATTTGTGTCCTGGAACTGATTATCAATTTGTTTCTTATTATCTTTTTTTTTCCTAGAATAATCACTTTTGGATGATTAATTTCATAACATATGTAACTAATTATCCCTTCTTTTTACTCATTTTTAAAGAATTTTACTCCCAAATACTGTCTCTATTTTTCACAAAAAAAAATTCTGGTAAATTTTATCGATTAATTCCTTAAAAAATCAGAATTTGTCAGACACTCTAAACATGCGACTATTAGGGGCTTCAAATAGCGAAAGCACATCGAACACTATATTTTATCACCCGTTTAATTACAACTGATTATTCAATATCACATAATCAGTATCAAAATACACACCTTAACACCCCAAAATCATATCATAACTCTACAAAGAGAGTAAGATAAGAAAACACACCTGAATCATCCCCTTCCCCTTGATGCTATCACCCATATCAAGAGTTAGTTCTCCATTTGCCAACTTTTGCCCGTACCATGCATTACGACCTTTTAATAGTGTCACATATGTGTCAGCCAATAGCGGGCCTGCTAACTTTTCTGGGTTTTTAGCCAAAAGATGAGTTATAAATATCATTTCGGATGTACAATGTGCAAAGTAAACCGACTTGCTGGTGGCACTCTCTTTGGTTAAAGATGCTACCATACCTGTGAAATCAAAATAAACTCAGGAAAATGAAGGGACGTTTTTTCCATAACTATGAACATGGGAATTATATATGTCCAACTCACAACAACAGCAACACCTGTAAACCAAGTGTGCTCGATATATAAAGATTAGAAGTGGCAATTTTGACCCATTTACAAATGAATGGGTTGATTTGGGTTATGTTTTATCTCTAACTGGTCAAATAGGTAAAATAAAATTCAATTAGCTAATTAGGAAACCAGTCGAATAGGTTGAAAGTCACCCAACATGTAGTAGTCTTAAAGTCTTAAACTCTTAATGCATATAACCTACTAGTTATCAGCTAAAAACGTTCTGAAGATTTTTTGGGTCCACCCAACCTTTCTTGACCCGCAAACACTTTTTTATTCTTTTATTAAAATTTAACAAATAAGTAACGTGTCAAATAAAATTAGAATAATACTATGAACTTTCTTAATAAAGCGATTTAGAAGGTTTTACACATCTAAATGTAAGACTTTCAACCCATTTGATTCTACTTAAGAAGTTTTTACCTTAAACCATGTGATCCATTAGAGAGAAAACAAAACCCAACCCAACCGAACCAGTTGTATATAAATAGACACTATATGCAAATCCCATAAATCCCATATTATAATAGAGAACATATGCAAATCTTTTCGTGACCCTTTCACCTCTCAGTGAGATGTCTCTAATCAATAAAATAGCCTCTCATCATTTATATAGCACATAACAGACTATAATGGTTAATGAAAGAAAATAATAAGAATATATCTTACCCGCTCCAATGGCATAGACGTTCTTTAACCCGCCCATCACTTCATGAGTGACAAGATCACCATTATCCCATACCGTAAAGTGGGGTTGCCTTAGAAACTTGGCTAGTGGTTTCCTCCATTTTTCTGCTCCACATATTCGTGCATTTGCATATTCCTTGTTGTATATTTCTGATGCAATATTTGGTCCACCGAGATATAGTATGTTTTCCATCGGAATTCCAGCTGTTAAAGACCAAAAATAAGCCCAAACTTTCTTTTCAGTCAAAATAACAACCAGACACACATGAAACCGTATAACTGATATTAAAAGCTTTTTCTTATTATCGTTGCTAATCGGAAATTACAAAGATATGGATCTCAACTTTACCAAAAAGGGTAGTATTGCAATTTTCAGGACAGAAGGTTTATGATGCAAGTTAAAGAACCAGAATCAGATAATCAAGGATATGTTTACCAAAACACTTCCAAGTCACAATGGAAAAGCTTCAACTCACATCCAAACAACCCCATAAAAGAATGAACACATTCGATAACCATAAACGTAATTTAAAATTAAGCTATAAATGAGATCAACACAGAGCTAGAAACCTGAAAAAGAAACAAGAATCTACTTGAATATGCAGAATCAGATAATCAAGTGATTAAAACAAGGGATTTGAGGGTAATTACATCTATCTTAATAATCAATTTTTCCTACACTAATTTACCACCCACTCCTTCAAATCACAACCATAATCACTTCAAGTCACAATAATCAGTTCTAATGCACATCCAAACACCCTCATACAACAACTAAGATCAACATTCATCCATCCATCCATAACCAGTGAATTGGAAGGGTCTGGGGAGAGTGGGATGTAGGCAGACCATACCTCTATCCTAGAGGATAGAGAGGTTGCTTTCATGGAGACCCCCAGCCCCAAAAAAACCCGTCTCGGCATGAAGAGAAAATAAGAACCAGTGAGGAAACAACAAACGGCAACAAAGAGCTAATAATAATAATAATAATATAGTAATAGTCAACTACAGATAGCAGTAAAAGGTGAAAAAGTTAAAAACAGATAGCATCGTATATAGACAAGCAAGGAAGAAGGTAGCATGTATAGGTCAACCTATTCTAGATATAAAAGCCCTTAAGATAAAGCTAAGACAAATCAGTACCCCCCCCCCCCGCCCCCGGGAATCCTTAACCCTAATTCTATTCCTTCACAAAGTCCTATCCTCGACCATGTCCTCGGAGAGGTGTAAGTTGTTAGGAACCAAGCGGCGCAACGGAACCAACACACAATGCACAAACGATTATAAAACAGAAAATACATGACACAAGAATTTTACGTGGTTCGGTCCCAGTGGGGGACCTACGTCCACGGGATGCAAGTAGAATTATATCATTAATTGGTGCGCAAGATTACAATTACAACATAGGGTATATATATAGATAAAACCTAGGGTTTCTAACTTGTTCTCCAAGTTAGGCCCAAATCACAGAGAAGAGGCCCATTAGGGCCGACTCCTCTTATTCGAGACTCCATAACCCTAACATAAGTCTAGCAAATCCTACCTAATCCGCTCATCCAAACTCATTTTGGGTCTACCTCTACAGTGATGGTTTCCACTTATCAACAGAAAGCTAGAAAATTGAAACAAGGATAAACAAGAATCTCATAAAGCCATAGTTGTCAATAGCGAATAGCGGTAAATAGCGACAAGCCACCTATACGCTACGTAGCGAATAGCGGTAAATAGCGGGCGCTATTTCACGTTTAGCGATACACTAGTAGAAATTTTTAGAAATATTTTATATTAAACTATTGTAGGATTTGTAGCAATTATAATCAATAATCATCTAAATCTTCATATATTAGGGTTATTAGCAACCCTATTTATATTAATCAAGTAAAAAACTGGTTAAAAACATAAAAAAAAATATAAAAAAAAAACAAAATTCGCTATCTGGTCGCTATGTAGTCGAGAAATGGAAATAGCGACACCTTATCGATTCGCTATGTAGCGCGCTACAAGCGCTATTGACAACTATGCATAAAGCTAGAAAATTGAAACAAAGATAATTAAGAATCTCACTTGATCTACTAATCATCTGATTGCTTATCAACAGAAAGCTAGAAAATGAAACAAAGAAAAACAAGAATCTCACTTGATCTACTAATCATCTGAGTGGGAGTGATAATATGCGGTTCAGGTTCCAACTCTGCCTCTATCCCCTTCGACAACGAAACAATAACCGGAACTGTAATCCTCTCCTTCCAATACTTCCCAATCTCTTCAAACACCTCATGTGTTTCCGTCGACGGCAACCCATTGATAACAACATCAGCATCCCACACAGCCTCCTGCAAATTAGTAACCACTTTCAAAGGACAAAGTGGAGTATCAATCATGTTCAAACAAAATCCATCTTTCAAAATCTCATCTGCATACAATGTCCTATCCCCTAACCTAGCTTCAACATACTTCAAATAAGCACACCGTCTAATCAACCTCCTCAACACATCTTCTCTCGAGTTTATAACATCAAACAGTTGGTGTGCAGTTGTTCTATCCACTGATCTCCCAGCCCTCCTCCAGATCCTAATTTGAATTTTGTCACGGAGATGACCGTACGCATCTTGCAACATGGCGGCAAACACACTCCCCCAAGCACCAGCCCCAACGCTCACAATTCTCAACGGATCGTCATCCGATTTACCTAATAATCGACGGAGCTCGCCAAGTTTATCGTCTACAGATCCGTTACTGGTGTGAATTGAACCATTAGTGTACGCATTATTCGAACCCTCAATTTCTGTTCCCGACATATTTTCTTCCAATTGGACACAGTTTCAGAGCAATAATTCAACGAATAACATGTGAATTGAGTTTGAGACGCGTGGAAATGTGAAATGCAACTCAACAGTGATTGATTATGAAGAAATCGGTACGTACCGAACGTAGGTTCTGGTCCTCTGTGTGTCGTGAGATCATATATGGCGATGATTTCGTGAGAGGAGTTTGTTTTTGCTTACAAGAATGAAGAAAGCATTCGGTTTCGTGATGAACAAGAGGTGTTGAAGGCCATGGCGATGTTTCCAACGAGGAAATCCAGCTCGTTAAGTTTGTGAAAGTTTCACAAATACCCCTATCAAATTGGAAGTGGTTTCGTGTTTAGTAATCACTTCCATACTCGATTATGAAACTATATATTTAATACTCGGTCTCATATATGTCGGAGTGTAAATGAGCCGAGTCGTGTGAAAAATCCAAAAATCGAACTGTATCTAACCGAAAAAACCGAACTGAATTGTGAATTCGGTTTTCGGTTCAGTTAACGGATATACATTGTTTTTAATTCGGTTAACCGAATAAGTAATAACTATATATGTGATTAGTAATATGTTATTATGTTTAGGGACTTAGAGTTTAAAGTAACCTATATACGTTGTTATACGCATGGGACTTTCTTTGCAATCCCACGCTCCTCTCGTCGCCGCCTCCGAAACCCTCAAATCCCCCCTCTCGTCGTCGCCTCACCAAGAAACCAAAATTAAACAAAAATGATATTCAGTTGAAAACAGTTGAATTTAGTTTGTTTGGTTTTTAACTAAAACCGAACCGAATTAAATTCGGTTGAATTCGGTTCGGTTAGACAAATTCCCAATACAGTCCGGTTCAGTATAGGCCTAAAAAGATTAAAAACTGAATAAATCAAATAAGCCGAAAACTGAACCGTTAAAACACCCCTAGAGTCGGGCCCGAGTTCAACTAGGCTCGAGCTCGGCTCGTTTAACTAACAGAGAACTCAAGCTCGAGCTCGGCTCGTGAGTAAATTTTCAAGCTCGAATTCGACTCGTTTATTATTTATTAATTAATTTATATATATATAATTATTTTTGTACATTTTTTATTATAGTTTTTACATATAACATAATATATATTAGTTAGTTATTTTTATCATAATTTTATATACAATAATTATTATTATATAAATATATATTTAATAGAGTTAAGTACACGGATGGTCACTGTGGTATGTCTAAATTTTGGATTTGCTCCTTAAGTTTGAAAAATTACACCAGCAGTCACAAATTATGCATAAACGTAACATGTTTTGGTCCCTAGAGTGGATGACAGTTAACTTTTCTGTTAAATATTTTGAAAATAACCAAAATACTCCTAGATTAAAATAATTTTAAAAAATTTATAAATAAATAAAACCTATATTTATACCCTTAGTTCTCAGGCGGCACCACCACTTTTATTTTTTAAAACCTATTTTTTTAATTTGTTTGTTTTTTATTCTAGGGGTATTTTGGTCATTTTTAAGATATTTAACAGAAAAGTTAACTGTCATCCACTCCAGAGACCAAACATGTTACGATTATACATAATTTGGGACTAACGGTGTAATTTTTCAAACTTATGGACCAAATCCAAAATTTAGACATACCACAGGGACTATCCGTGTACTCAGGGGCGGCTTAATCATTTTGGTGGCCTAAAGCGAACTAAAAATTAGAGGCCCTTTTTCACGTTTATAGGTTCATCTACATCTAGAGGTGCATTATCTTTTAGGGTTGTTACGAATTTTAGTAAATAATCTTTTTGTGATTCCATTTCAGCTTCTAGCTTCTTTTTTCTTTTAGAATGACTGGATTCATGCTTCCTAATTCGATTTGACATAATTAAAGCAAGATTTATCACAGATTAGGGCCAATTTACAAATTAAAACAAATTAATAACTTCAAGTAGAACCGCAGAAAACCCAAGTTTCTAACTTCCAAGTAGAATTGCTTTAGTAGTTCAGCCGATCTGGCTTATAAATGAAAATCCAAGTTTCCATTATAACTTCAGAATCCAAGCTTCCAAGGTTTCAACTCCAATCGATTCTTAAAGGAAGAATAGAGAGTAGATTTTGAATTTCAAAGAAAATAGGCGATAGAGTGAAGATTAGATAGATGGATTTAGCTATTTAAGATTATAGATTTAAAGAAAACAAACCTTTCGTTCTTCAAGAAATAGAGACGTTGGAAGGTTAGAGTGACAATGATGTTCTTCATCATCGTCGTCGGTTGTCAGGTTGAGCCGTTGAGGTCGTTTTCCAAGGAAACTGTTCGTCTCTTGTCCTAAATCCCTTCAGATGTTCGGCATTTTGGCGTTCCCTAATCCTCGCTTCAGCCTTCAGCGAATAAGTCATCTAGTATTAGAATGCATGCTGGTACTTGGTCTTGTTCGGTTGTTCCATTAAGCCGATCCCAAACCACACACATGTATATTAAAAAAAATATTTTTTGAGCCCCTTATCACTTGGTGACCCAAAGATAGGGGTTTACTTGCTTTACCTAAAGGCCACCCCTGCGTGTACTTAACTCTATTTAATATATTAAATAAAAATTATATGAATAATAGATACGTTTAGGCTTGCGAGCCAGCTCGAACTCGATAAGTGAAGTTCGGGCTTAGGCTCGTTTATTAAACAAGCTTATTTAGGCTCGAGCTCGTTTAAGCTCGACTTGATTCAAGTTTTTAACGAGTTGATCCGAGTAGCTCATGAACGGCTTAACTCGTTTACACCCTAGGTACTAGTTACCTATTACTTATTGGGTTCACGTGTATACCTATTTATGATCTTATATGGTTAAAAATTATCAGTTATGTGAAACATGATCATAAAAATGATCTTTAAAAATGGACTTGAAATATCAAATCTTAATTACACTTCTAATAATTTTATAATTCTAATAATTTTGAGTCTCTAATAAGGTCAACATAATATTCATTATACTTTTAACATTATGTAATTTATAATATATTTTGTTTTAATGTAGTAAACGGGAACAGGTAATCAAATATTCAAATGAAAATCACCAAAATTAGACCCATTTCAAACCAATGAAATTTTTTTAAACTAGTCTAATTCCGGGACACGCATCCCCCCATTACCTATTCCAAAATCCAAATGTTTCAAGTTTTCCATCTCTATACAGAAAATAAACCTATAGAAAATAACTTAAATTTTTTTTGGTATTCTTGATTTGGAAGAAAAAGGAATAGAAAGTTATGAGTTAGACAAAGATACCAATAAGATTTAAACGGATTACTTTTCTTTTTCCTTTGATTTGGTATTTTTTTCTAAATATTAATAAGAATTATTGTTTTCTATATCTCCAAATTGAGGGATAATTAGAAGAGAACTAATCTATATTTATTTAATATAATAAATGTATAATTACATAAATTAGTATAAAAATTATCTTCTACGACTCTTTTACACCGCTAGTATATGTACAGTTTTTATATGTTAACTAATAAACATGTACAGAGAAATATGAAGGCTCAATATTATTCAAATGAAGATTATGTTACAAAGAAGAGAAAACAAAAATTAAATAGGTAGGCTAAGCCTTACAAGCTAAACGGGCTAAAACCCGTAAACTGACTTATTATGCTAACACCCCCCCTCAAACTCACAATGCAACAGAAATAAACATTGAGAGTTTGTCACACAAAAAACGAAACCGAGATGCCGATTGAGCCTTGGTGAAAACATCTGCAAGGCTGATGGAACAAAGGGAATCGAGATGGTCTCGAGCTGAAGATGATGACGAGTAAAATGGCAATCTATCTCAATATGTTTTGTCCGTTCATAAAAGACATAGTTCTTGACGATCTGCATAGCACTTTGATTATCACAATGTAACGGGGTAGGCGAGGAAACGACGACCCCCATGTCTGTCAGAAGCCATCGTAACCAAACATTTTCACATGTAGTCACAACCATAACATGATATTCAGCCTCAGTAGAGGACCTAAAAACAACATCATGTTTCTTACTTTTCCATGAGATTAAAGAATCACCAAGGAAGATACAGAAACCAGTAGTGGATTTACGATCATTAGGATCACTATCCCAATCAGCATCACTATATGCACGCAATTCCAGAGAAGATGTTGAGGGGAACAGAAGACTTTGAAACTGAGTGACACGAAGATATCTCAAAATACGAAGAGTAGCTCCCCAGTGAACAGAAGTAGGAGCGGTAACAAACTAACTAACCACATGAATAGCATGAGCGATATCAGGGCGAGTAACTGTAAGATAAGCCAAACTGCCTACAGTGGTACGATATAGGCTTGGATCAGATAGAGGAACACCATCAGTGGGAGAGTAACGCGCGTTGGTTTCAAGAGGAGTGTCTGCAATTCTGTTATTAGAGAGTCTCGCACATTGAAACAGATCAGAAATATACTTCGTCTGAGAGAGAAGGTATCCCTTTGTAGATTGGGCTACCCCAATCCCCAAAAAATACTATAATAATCCCAAATATTTCATAGCAAAACGGTGAGCCAAGTCACGTTTCAAAGACTCAATGACATCATAATCATCGCCTGTAATAATCATATCATCCACATATAAAGACAAGAGAATGCGTCTAGCATTCGTACATTGAACAAATAATGCTGAATCATGATTTCTAGGAAGAAAACCAAGGGAAGTGATGACTGTAGAGAATTTCTCAAACCAGGCACGAAAAGCCTGTTCGAGCCCATATAGAGCTTTTTGAAGCCGACAAACTTCACCTGGCTGATGAGCTATTCCCGGGGGTGGAGTCATGTAAACCTCCTCATGAAGATCACCATTCAGAGATGCATTTTTGACATCTATTTGACAGATCTTCCACTGACGAACGGATGCAACATGTATTAAAGTATGAACTGTCGTCATTTTTGTCACTGGGGCAAAAGTCTCCTCATAATCCATACCATACGTTTGATATATCCTTTGCCATAAGTCTGGCCTAGTATCGTTCAACAGACCCATCAGACTTCGTTTTAATCTTATACACCCAACGATAACCAAGTTTATGTTTACCTGGTGGTAGTGGAACCAAATCCCATGTGTGTCTGATGAAGAGCTGTTAGCTCTTCAGCCATAGCATTCTGCCATAGAGGGTTAGAGACAACCTATTTATATGATTCTGGTTCAGACAGATGATGAATGCTCGTGATAAATGAACCAAACAAAGCAGAGTAAGCAGAGTATGCAAAGTCTGGTATTTGAGTAGACTTACATTCACGAGTCGACTTTCTCGGAAGTAGATGATTTCGAGTTTTAACCGGCGGAGAATCAGCAGTAGTACCAGATGACGTGGATGGTTCATGAGCTGGCACATCATGTGCAGCAGACATATCTGGAGCAGACATATTAGGATCAACAGACGAAGCTGGAACATCAGAGGTTGAGACATCAATGTTGCTAGCAAAAGGATCAATGTTCTGAAGATCTGACTTTGTTACATCATGTGACTTAGCTGGAATCGAATATAAGGGAATATGTTCAAGAAAGGTAACATGCCTTGATACATATAACTTCTGACTTACAGGATCAAAACAACGATATCTTTTCTGTCCCGTGCCATATACTTTGGGACCACTGATATAGCCTAAGAAAACACATAAGGCTGACTTATTTGTCAATTTATCTCGTTCAACATGAGGACGAAGAGCAAAGCAAGTACATCCAAAAACCCGTAACTCACCATAATCTGGGAGTTCACCAAAAAGACTTTCAAATGGAGACATACAATCATTGTGAGAAGTAAGGATCCTATTAATCACATGTTGGGCGGTCAGGAGTGCTTCTCCCCAAAAGACACTAGGTACCTCAGCGGATAAAAGGAACGAGCGAGCGATCTCCATAAGATGGCGATGTTTCCTTTCAGCAACATCATTCTGTTGAGGGGTGTCAGTACAAGACGATTGGTGTATGGTACCATCTGATGCAAGCAACTGAGTAAAATCATTAGAGGTGTATTCACCCCCTAAGTCACACCTGAAGCACTTTATCACAGCCGAATGTTGCATCTGAACATAGGCCCTAAAGGTTTTGTAAATGTCAAAGAACTCAGATCTACATTTCACAAGGTATACCCAGGTATAACGAGTGTAATCATCTATAAAAGAAACATAATAACGTGAACCACCCTTAGTGGATACCGGTGATGGTCCCCACACATCAGAATGAACAATGTCAAAAGGTGCAACAGAACGAGAAGTACTTTTATCAAAAGGTAAAGCAGAAACTTTAGTAAGTTTGCAATCACTACAATTAGAAATATCACATGTAACATCATAAAAAGGCGAGAAATAAAGTTAACGAGTTCACGTTAGCCGAAGTCAGGCCGAGTCAGTCGCGAACCGGGCTTGGGGAGGTCTCCCCTATAAATAGCCTAAGGCCCTCATTGTTCTCCTCTTTACAATCCTAGAGAGAGAAAAACCGTAGAGAGAGAAAGTGTCGGAATCGCACAAGATTGCACCCGCTCGTGTCTCTTGCACTCGTGAAGGAAACCTCCAAATCAGAATCGTCATCCACGTAACCATTCGAGCCAAAACTGAGATTTTTGCTTAGGTTGGGTTTCCGGGTTTTCGGGTGAAAATAGGACGTTTTTACAGATGAAACTTGAGAATAAGCTTAGGTTTAGTATCTACAATGAAAACCGGTTGTTTTGAGCAAAGAAAGTTGAAGTTTTGACATAATCGAACCCAAATCCGAGAATTTCGGACTGTTTGGGGAAGATGACTGCTGGTACAGGCGAACTTAGCAAGTTCGCCTGTTAAGTTCGCT
This sequence comes from Smallanthus sonchifolius, assembly GCA_023525975.1. Lineage (NCBI taxonomy): Eukaryota > Viridiplantae > Streptophyta > Magnoliopsida > Asterales > Asteraceae > Smallanthus > Smallanthus sonchifolius. Next base: position 62,989,150 of record CM042037.1, on the reverse strand, counting down.
TGGTGGAGGCGAACTTATCAAGTTCGCCTGATTAAGTTCGCTTGGCCAAGGGTAAGCGAACTTATTAAGTTCGCCTAGGTCAGAGGAAGCGAACTTAGGCATTAAGTTCGCCTATAAGTTCGCCTAGACCAGTGGAAGCGAACTTAGGAATTAAGTTCGCCTATGTCAGCTGTGTTAGGAATGTAACTTGGTTTAGATCTGATACGTGTATTATTAATTAATCCAGATCGTGTGCAACGCTCATTGGACCGCAGTTAGGACAGAACAGGACTAGCCGATCGGGTGAGTTCTATGTGTCCCCTCTATGTTATGTGCAAATGATTTATAAATATTTTTGGGGCTGAAGTGTATACACTAAATGAATAAATGTTATGAATGCCAATGTGAACATACGTGATATATAAATATATGAAAATGAATTATGAACAAAGATTGAAACGTATGTTTACAAAGTATGAATGAAATCTTGCCTTATATTATATATATACTGCATGTTATGAATATACGTGAATGTTATGGACGCTTCGATGCTAACGGCTACTACGGTAGACGGACGACCACGTGTCTATCTTGCAACCGGGACAAAAACGTTCCTTCATCAGCAAGGAAATAAAAAAGGGGCATAAATGGGCGGTCGAAGCAAATGCCAAATCATATGTAGAACGGTTGCAAACATGGTAGCACGTGGGAAACGGATACCTTCGGGTAGATGGGCGAAAAGGACGGCCTACGACGGTAGGACGGTATGACGGACGGCCGAAGGTTGGCCGGACGGTTTTTATGGCGGACGGTTTCTAGGACCGGACGAGTCAAAGGGCTACAACGGTAGCTTCATGGCGTATGTCTTTGTGACATACGTAGTAAAAGACAGGTTGATCACCTTTATGTGTATGACCAAATGAATGTTTAGGAAAGATAAAGGTGAATGCACATCAGTGTAGTCACTAAAGAATGATGAAAGAAAAGAAAAAGTTAAGAATACGCAATTATGTTCTTATGTAAAAACTTATGAATACTTTTAAGGAAATAATGTTTATACCTAATCATTTTAAACTAGAACTCACCAGCGTTAGCTGACTTTTAGTATACATTTCAGGTAACAAAGAAAAGGGTTGTGCGAAGGCGTGAAGGTTACCCGGCTAAAGACTGACATCCCGATTTATGTTTTTGTTAAACACTGATGTATGTGTTAAATGTTAAGACTTCCGCTATAATGTACTCAAATGTGAATGATTTTGGCTATTAATTGAATATGCTAAATTTAAAGTTCAGTATTGATGACTTTGTTTATGAGTAAATCCAATAAGTGAGGTTACCCCGAAATAGGGGCCTTACAAGTTGGTATCAAAGCAATAGTTTGAGAGATTCAAACATCCCTAAATGTCTGAACTCAAGCTGATTATGGGACCAACGCACGGGTGTCAGTCTGGGTAGCCAACGCCGACGCCATCACTGTAAGTAAGTACTAAAGTTCATGTTTGTAGATAGGAATAGATGCCTTAACTTAGAACCAATAGATGTCAATGTCTTGACCAATTTGAAGAGTTTGGAACCTGAAAAGCAATGTAAATTTCTAATCACAAACCGGTCACTGTAATTAAAAATTTACCTTGTTCTTACTGTTCTAAAACTATGATATGAAGAAATGGCATTGATGTATTCCCTTTATAACTATCAGGAAACTAGGAATTATGGCTGGTGGAGGAAGGACAGGACGTCAAGGCGGTCGTACTGGCCGAGTAGGTAGACCTCCTCTGAATCCAAGACATCAAGAAGAAGAGGATGTGCACACAGAAAACACTGAGAGCGTGCACCAAACTAATGTCACCCCAACTGGGGGCGACCATCAAGGGTCTCTACAGTTGGAACCCGAAGTCAGAGATGCTATTGCCCGTGAGGTCGTGCTCACTTTGAAGAATGTATTGCCTGACCTACTATCGGAGGCATTAAAAAAAATCAAGGAAGATGGTGAAGGGAACAATGAGGAAAAGGTATATGACAGCGATGGGGATGAAATAAAGGTGGGATCGAGTAAACGGGGGTGCACTTATAAAGGTTTCAAGGACGGAGACCCACCCAAGTTTGATGGGAACAAGGACTCGGTGGCCACCCTCGAGTGGATCGAGAGGATGAACGCTGTCATCAACATCAGCGAGTGTCGATCCGACCAAGCTGTTAAGTACGTTGCCCATTCTTTCACCAACGAAGCACTAAGTTGGTAGAGGAATGTTCAAAGAACTAAGTCACCCAATGCTATCAACAGAATGACGTGGGAAGACTTGAAAAAACTTATAATCCAAAAGTTCTGCCCACAGAATGAGATCGATCGTGTGGAGAATGAATTCTTGAACTTCAAAGCTGGCAACAAGACACATCGCCAGTATACTTCAAGATTCAATGAACTAGCTCAACTGGTACCCCACCTGGTAGAGACGGAAGAAAGACTGATTAAGTACTATGTGAAGGGCCTACCTCAAAGGGTCCGTGTTCATGTGAAAGCCAACCTACCCACGACCTTCGAGTCGGCAGTGAATCTGAGTGGAATCGTCTACGACGACTACGCCAATGAGGACCCGACACCTGTGACACAAAAGAGAAAGTGGGAGAACCCGTCTAGGGGCACCGGGAAAGAGAATGTGGTAGCTGAAATAAAGAAACCAAGGTTAGAGGAATATGAAACTTGCAAAAAGTGTGGAAAACGTCATTTTGGCGAGTGCCGAATCGGCACCACCATGTGTTATAAGTGCGGAAAGCCGGGGCACTTCTCTCGAGAGTGTTTAAAGGATGTCAAGTGCCAAAATTGTGGAAAATATGGACACCAGACTAAGGATTGCTGGAAAATCGGGCAGTCCAGTTCGGGAAAGGGAAAGGAAGTTGCAAAGGAACAACCGAAGGCTAGGACTCGAGCCTACGCCCTGACTGAGGAGGAAGTAAGGGGAAACCCTGATGTCGTATCAGGTACGTTTCCAGTAAATGATGAACCTACTGCTATCTTATTCGACTCTGGTGCTAGTAAAAGCTTTATATCCAATGCATTTAGTCGTAAACTAGATTGCACTATCAACACCATAGTAAAGGCCTTTAGCGTACAAACTGCCATTGGTAAAAATTCGGCAGTATTCCAAGTAACCGATGATTGTATCATAGAAATAGAGGGCCATAAGTTCCCCTCTAGATTATTCCTTCTCACTTTAGGAGGATTCGATGTAGTACTGGGTATGGATTGGTTAGCTGCCAACGAAGCTCAGATTATATGTAAACGCAAGAGGATACACCTCAAGGCTCCAAGCGACACTCCAATTACGGTTTATGGGGATTGGAATTGCACGATGCCTAACATCATCTCGATGATCAAGGCCGAAAGTTATATGAGGCGCGGTTGCGAAGCTTATCTGGCGTACGTTATTGACGAAAGGATGAAAACAAAGGAACTCAAGGATGTACCTGTGGTGTGCAACTTTCCAGAAGTATTCCCTGAGGATCTACCTGGATTGCCATCCGATCGGGAAATAGAATTTCATATTGACTTACTGCCAGGAGCTGAGCCCGTTGCCAAAGCCCCCTACCGATTGGCTCCGTCAGAAATGAAAGAATTGATGTCTCAACTACAAGAATTAACAGAAAAAGGATTTATTAGACCGAGCATTTCGCCATGGGGCGCTCCGGTACTGTTTGTAAAGAAGAAGGACGGCAGCATGCGCATGTGCATTGACTACCGAGAACTGAACAAGAAGACAGTAAAGAACAAATACCCACTGCCTAGAATAGATGACCTCTTTGATCAACTGCAAGGTGCGAGTTGGTTCTCAAAGATCGATCTTAGGTCGGGTTATCATCAGTTAAAGGTGAGAGAAGAAGATATACCGAAGACCGCGTTTCGTACGCGTTACGGGCATTACGAGTTTCTGGTAATGTCATTCGGGTTAACCAACGCACCAGCAGCGTTTATGGACTTGATGAATAGAATATGTCGACCGATGTTGGATCGATCAGTGATAGTCTTCATTGACGACATACTAGTTTATTCGAAAAACGAGGGTGATCACCACTGTCACCTAAGAGAAATATTGGAAGTGTTAAAGCAGGAAAAGTTGTACGCAAAATTCTCCAAATGCGCTTTCTGGCTTAGGGAGGTCCAATTCCTAGGTCATGTGATAAACACGAAAGGCATCATGGTAGATCCTGCGAAGATTGAGACAGTAAAGGAATGGAACATCCCGAAGACACCAACAGAGATACGAAGTTTTCTGGGATTGGCAGGCTACTATCGGAGGTTCATTCAAGATTTCTCAAGAATTGCCTCGCCATTAACCAAACTGACACGGAAGGAAGTAAAGTACGAATGGGGACCAACCCAAAACAACGCGTTTGAGGAACTTAAGACACGATTAACTCAAGCTCCAGTCTTGACACTACCTGAAGGAAATGAAGACTTGGTAGTCTACTCTGACGCGTCAAGCCAAGGTCTGGGATGCGTACTTATACAACGAGGAAAGGTAGTTGCTTACGCCTCACGAAAACTAAGGATTCACGAGGTTAACTACCCAACCCACGATCTAGAGTTAGCAGCAGTAGTCTTCGCCCTGAAAATATGGAGACACTACCTGTATGGAGTTAAGTGCACCATTTACTCCGATCATAAAAGCTTGAAGTATTTTTTCGAGCAAAAGGAATTAAACATGAGGCAAAGGAGGTGGCTAGAACTACTAAAGGACTACGATTGTGAGATACTGTACCATCCAGGCAAGGCAAACGTAGTAGCTGACGCCTTAAGCAGAAAGGAGCAATCTGATCCTATCCGGATCAAGGCGTGTCAGCTGATATTAACGCCAGATTTGATGAGTGAAATATCAAAGGCACAAGATGAAGCACTGTTAGAAAGAAATATAAAACGGGAAAGAATAATAGGACAACAAGGGAATTTGGATGCAAATGCATACGGTGTACGAACTAGGTTTGGCCGGATGTGGATACCTAAGATTGGCGAGCTTAGAGCCAAAATACTCGATGTGGCCCATAAGTCTCGCTATTCTATCCACCCCGGGACAAACAAAATGTATCAAGACTTGAAGAAAGAGTACTGGTGGCCTGGCATGAAGAATGATGTAACCGAGTACGTGAACAAGTGCCTAACGTGTTCACTAGTTAAGGCCGAGCACCAGAAACCATGCGGTAAAATGCAACCTCTACCAATACCGGAATGGAAGTGGGAGGAGATCACGATGGACTTCATTACCAAGCTACCGTGAACAGCTAAAGGTAATGATACCATTTGGGTGATCGTTGACCGCTTAACGAAGAGTGCTCACTTCTTGCCAATACGTGAGACGGCTTCATGCGAAAAACTAGCAGAAGTTTTTATCAAAGAAATTGTGAGCAGGCATGGTATGCCGGTGTCGATTGTGTCCGACCGGGATACTAGATTCACGTCAAGGTTTTGGAAGAAATTTAACGAAGCAATGGGCACTAGATTGAACATCAGCACAGCTTACCACCCTCAAACCGATGGTCAAACTGAACGGACCATTCAGACCTTGGAGGATATGCTCCGGGCATGTATCATTGACTTCGGTGGGAGCTGGGACAGCCATCTACCACTGGCAGAATTTTCATATAACAACAGCTATCACTCGACTATTGGCATGCCGCCATTTGAAATATTATATGGAAGGAGATGTAGAACCCCGGTCTGTTGGGGGGAAATTGGGCAGAAGGATTTTGCAAGTCTCGAAGTGGTCAAAGCTACTTCCGAGAAATTTGATCAAATCAAGGCTCGAATGAAAGCCGCAAAGGACAGACAAAAATTATACGCGGATAAGAGAAGAAGGGATTTAGAGTTTCAAGTGGGGGACATGGTACTGTTAAAGGTATCACCATGGAAAGGAATCATTCGATTCAGAAAACGCGGCAAACTAAGTCCAAGGTTTGTCGGACCTTTCAAGATTTTAGCGAGAGTGGGCCAAGTTGCTTACAGACTCGACCTACCCGTTGAGCTTAGTGGAATACACCCTACGTTCCACGTGTCGCACTTACGCAAGTGCCTAGCTGACGACACAGCGCACATACCTTACGATGAAATCGAGGTGGATAACAGTCTGAACTATGTCGAGGAACCAATAGCCATCCTTGACCGATCTGAGAAGCAACTACGCAACAAGTCAATCCCATTGGTCAAAGTTCAATGGAAGCACAGAAAGGAATCAGAAGCTACCTGGGAGAAGGAAGACGAGATGCGGGAACTATACCCTCGGTTGTTTAACGCATAACTGGTTTCGAGGACGAAACCTTTTTAAGGGGGGTAGACTTGTAACATCCTAAAAAGGCGAGAAATAAAGTTAACGAGTTCACGCGAGCCGAAGTCGGGTCGAGTCAGTCGAGAACCGGGCTTGGGGAGGTCTCCCCTATAAATAGCCTAAGGCCCTCATTGTTCTCCTCTTTACAATCCTAGAGAGAGAAAAACCGTAGAGAGAGAAAGTATCGGAATCGCACAAGATTGCACCCGCTCATGTCTCTTGCACTCGTGAAGGAAACCTCCAAATCAGAATCGTCATCCAGGTAACCATTCGAGCCAAAACTGAGATTTTTGCTTAGGTTGGGTTTCCGGGTTTTCGGGTGAAAATAGGACGTTTTTACAAATGAAACTTGAGAATAAGCTTAGGTTTAGTATCTACAATGAAAACCGGTTGTTTTGAGCAAAGAAAGTTGAAGTTTTGACATAATCGAACCCAAATCCGAGAATTTCGGACTGTTTGGGGAAGATGACTGCTGGTGCAGGCGAACTTAGCAAGTTCGCCTGTTAAGTTCGCTTGGTGGAGGCGAACTTATCAAGTTCGCCTAATTAAGTTCGCTTGGCAAGTTCGCTTGGCCAAGGGTAAGCGAACTTATTAAGTTCGCTTGGCAAGTTCGCTTGGCCAAGGGTAAGCGAACTTATTAAGTTCGCCTATAAGTTCGCCTAGGTCAGAGGAAGCGAACTTAGGCATTAAGTTCGCCTATAAGTTCTCCTAGGCCAGTGGAAGCGAACTTAGGCATTAAGTTCGCCTATGTCAGCTGTGTTAGGAATGTAACTTGGTTTAGATCTGATACGTGTATGATTAATTAATCCAGATCGTGTGCAACGCTCATTGGACCGCAGTTAGGACAGAACAGGACTAGCCGATCGGGTGAGTTCTATGTGCCCCCTCTATGTTATGTGCAAATGATTTATAAATATTTTTGGGGCTGAAGTGTATACACTAAATGAATAAATGTTATGAATGCCAATGTGAACATACGTGATATATAAATATATGAAAATGAATTATGAACAAAGATTGAAACGTATGTTTACAAAGTATGAATGAAATCTTGCCTTATATTATATATATATATTGCATGTTTTGAATATACGTGAATGTTATGGACGCTTCGATTCTAACGGCTACTACGGTAGACGGACGACCACGTGTCTATCTTGCAACCGGGACAAAAACGTTACTTCATCAACAAGGAAATAAAAAGGAGCATAAATGGGCGGTCGAAGCAAATGCCAAATCATATGTAGAACGGTTGCAAACATGGTAGCACGTGGGAAACGGATACCTTCGGGTAGACGAGCGAAAAGGACGGCCTACGATGGTAGGACGGTATGACGGACGGCCGAAGGTTGGCCGGACGGTTTTTATGGCGGACGGTTTCTAGGACCGGACGAGTCAAAGGGCTACGACGGTAGCTTCATGGCGTATGTCTTTGTGACATACGTAGTAAAAGACGGGTTGATCACCCTTATGTGTATGACCAAATGAATGTTTAGGAAAGATAAAGGTGAATGCATATCAGTGTAGTCACTAAAGAATGATGAAAGAAAAGAAAAAGTTAAGAATACGTAATTATGTTCTTATGTAAAAACTTATGAATACTTTTAAGGAAATAATGTTTATACCTAATCATTTTAAACTAGAACTCACCAGCGTTAGCTGACTTTTAGTATACATTTCAGGTAACAAAGAAAAGGGTCGTGCGAAGGCGTGAAGGTTACCCGGCTAATGACTGACATCCCGATTTTTGTTTTTGTTAAACACTGATGTATGTGTTAAATGTTAAGACTTCCGCTGTAATGTACTCAAATGTGAATGATTTTGGCTGTTAATTGAATATGTTAAATTTAAAGTTCAGTATTGATGACTTTGTTTATGAGTAAATCCAATAAGTGAGGTTACCCCGAAATAGAGGCCTTACATCACAAGTGTTCAACTGACCCAAAACACCTTCTGAAACCAAAAAATTTAAACGGGATGCGGACATATGTCCCAAATGAGAATGCTAAATATAAAATTCAGACGACAAAGGACTTACTTGAAAAGAAGATAAATCAACACTGGAGGCAGCAACACCAGGTGCAGGCACTTCGAGTTCTTCTAAGACATATAAATCACCCTCTGAGTGTGTTGATCCTGCACAACACAAACAGAGTCACAAAAGAAAACCCAAATTCCAGACTTACACAACTGACTGATCGAAGCAAGATTTAAGGCAAGCTTCGGAATATAATAGACATCATTGAGAGACACATGAGGGGCAGACACAGAGCCAACACCCTCTACCGACATAGATGTAGCACTAGCAGACATTATAGAAACGGGAGAAACAGGAGATAAAGAAAGAAAAGAAGACAGATAGGGAGATATATGATGTGAGGCACTAGAATCCAAAATCCATAACGATGACGAAATACCTGAGGTACCAGATGAAGACAGCCCCGTAGCAGACATGGCGATAGGGTTGGCGGCAAGAAACTGTCTAAATTGTTCAAAAACCTGCGGATCCAAAGCAGACAGTGGTTTAGCAGTTTCTACAGATGGTGGTGTAGCAACAACAGTAAACTGAGGTGATCTAAATGTCCATGAAGATCGACCAGATGAACCAGCAGAAGTAGATGAGCGAGACGAAAATTAACCACTTGATCTGTTATGTTGAGGGGGCTTCTGCAAGTTTGGATTCTTTCTGCTAAGTAATAACGGAAATTGTGACTTCCAATGATTGTTCCCTTTGCAGAATGCACATTCATCAAAAGCAACTTTAGCACCTTGTCTAGACTGATTAGGGGGAACGACAAACACAACTGGAGTAGTAGTAACTTTAGGACCCTTATCAACCTGAGATTTTAACCGGGTTTCCTCTGCAATCAACTCGTGAACAGCTGAATCAACCGTTGGAAGAGGGGAACGTTGAAGAATCGTTCCACGCAATCCTTCAAAATCTGAACGTAATGCCATAAAAAACTGTACCAAACATTGTTCCTCCCTTCTCGAAATATAAGGTTTAAACACCTTCAGTGCTGCGGATTCCGTAAGTGCCAATTGATCCCATAAATCCGACATAACTCTATAGAAGTCTTGAATGCTCATCTGATTCTGTTGAAGAGCACGGATATCAAACTCCAACTAATACTGCTTGGAAAAATTAGACTGAATATACAGCCTTTCCAAATGATCCAAAACTTCCTTAGTTGTATCATACTTAGCCAACTGAATACCAATGGATTGACTTACAGAGTTGTTGATCCAAGTGATAACTTTAGAGTTATCTATTTTCCCATGTATCGAGAGCTAAGGCATACTCAGCAGCCTTAGACTTCTCAGTAGGCTTTCTTTTAGTACATGTAACATAACCCCACATATTTTTTCCTCGAAGAAAGTTTTTCATCACGTAACTCTAGTAGGCGTAGTTTTTACCATCCAGGCGAGTACTAATGGACTGAAGAGAGTCATCTTTCCCAGCCATCTTATCAAATCAGAACGACAACAAAATCAAGCAGAATAGTAGTTTCTATAGGGTACTTTCGATAGGGTAGTTTCGACAGGGTAGTTTTTATATGGTAGTTTCTACAGCAGATAAAAAGTTAGGGTTACCTAGTTTCGATGATGGCTGCGCAGATTCAGTAAACGACTACGACTGCGAGATCCGCTACCACCCCGGCAAAGCAAACGTTGTAGTTGACGCTTTGAGCCGTAAAGAACGTATCATGCTTCATAGTGTTTATATTCATAACGATATCCAAGCCCGTATTCTCAAAGCACAACACACCTCGGTTACCGAGGGAAACATGTATCAAGAAATGGCATGTGGTGTAGAACTCCTGTTAGAAACCAAAGCCAACGGCCTATTGTATTACTTGGACCGTATCTGGGTTCCCGATCGCGACGATCTTCATATATTTTTGATGAACGAGTCCCACAAAACTCGATATTCGGTACATCCCGGAGCTGATAAGATGTACATGGGTCTCCGTCAGCATTATTGGTGGCCCGGCATGAAAAAGGATACTGCCCTCTTTGTGGCAAAATGCCTAACTTGTTCTAAAGTGAAGGCCGAACACCAAAAGCCTTCCGGACTCCTCGAACAACCTGAAATTCCCATATGGAAGTGGGAGAACCTTGCTATGGACTTCATCACCAAACTCCCACGCACTTCTAGTGGGCACGATAGTATCTGGGTTATTATCGATCGACTCACAAAGTCTGCTCATTTCTTGCCCATTCGTGAGGACTATCGAGTTGAGAAATTGGCTCGGATCTACATTGATGAGATCGTAAGTCGTCACGGAATCCCTTTGAACATCATCTCCGATCGTGATTCGCGTTTTACTTCCCGATTTTGGCAATCATTGCAATCATCACTTGGCACTCGTTTGGATTTGAGTACGGCTTACCATCCTCAAACTGATGGACAAACCGAACGAACAATCCAAACTCTCGAGGATATGCTTAGGGCTTGCGTCATTGACTTTGGTGGCAATTGGGATTCTCACCTACCGCTGATCGAATTTTCCTACAACAACAGCTACCACACAAGTATTAACATGGCACCGTTTGAAGCTCTTTATGGACGAAAATGTCGTTCACCGATTTGTTGGAACGAAATTGGTGAAGCACAAATCACCGGTCCCGAGCTTATCCAAGAGACCACCGATAAAGCCTCTCTCATCCGTGACAACATTCGAGTAGCAAGGAGTCGACAAAAGAGCTATGCCGATAAACGACGAAAACCCTTGGAATTTCAAGTTGGAGATATGGTTCTTCTAAAGGTATCACCTTGGAAAGGCGTAGTCCGATTTGGAAAGAAAGGAAAACTTGCACCTCGATATGTGGGCCCATTCAAGATACTCGAGAGGGTAGGAAAAGTGGCCTACAAACTCGACCTTCCTTCAGAACTCAGCAACGTTCATCCGACCTTTCATGTGTCTAATTTGAAAAAGTGTCTAGCCGACGAGAATCTCCACATCCCTCTTGACGAAGTGCGTATTGACGAAAAAATGCACTTTGTTGAAAAACCCGTGGAAATCATTGACCGAGAAGTCAAGAAACTCAAGCGTAGCCGCATCCCCATTGTCAAGGTCCGTTGGGAGTCTAAACGTAGACCCGAGTTCACTTGGGAACGTGAAGACCAAATGAAATCCAAATATCCGCATCTCTTTCATAGCCTCCACTAGTTGAATTTCGGGGCGAAATTCCTTTAACATGGGAAGACTGTGACATTTCGGATTTTTATTTACGCATTTGTAATATATATCATGTAATCATTTTTCTATTTAATGAAATGCAAACGTTTTCATTTAATTTTGTACAAAATACATATATTTATATTTTATGAATTTAAAAATAATTAAAAGTTTATAAGTTTTAAACTTATATAAAAATTTTATATAAAAATCTAAACTAGAAAGATTCATGTATAAATAAGATAACCCATTTAAATAAAATAATTAACTTTTATAAAAATATTCATAATAATAATAATAAGACAAGTTTATAAAATATAATTGAAATAAAAAGAGAAAATTTAATTAGTTTATTTTAAAAAGTTAAGGGTATGTTGTGAACATTTTGAAACTAAAAGGTTTTAAGACAAAATCGGTTAAGGGACTAAACCTGGCCAAATAAAATCACAAGGACTCATCCGTAACTATCCCAAGGACTTCATTAAAACAGAAACAAACTTCAGGGACCATTCTTGCCAAGTCCCAATTCGCATTTCCGGTCGCCTTCCCCATTGACCGGCGGTCCAAAGGTTTTTCCGGCGACCCACTCGACAGGGCTGTCCCCTACACCTCAACAGCCGAAAGTGGCCTCCCTGGCCTCGTCTCTTCCACGCGAACAAAAGGCCCCGACCAATTTGTTCCCCCAACATAAGGATCGTCCGATCCTGTTGGTGGCCGAGATACCCACGTCCGAATTCGTGCCCGACAGGCCACCTCCACGCCTGCAAAAGGGCTCGACAGTTTCGTCTCGTCCAGACGAGTGTCGGGGCATGCTCAATTGCTTGTCTTATTATCAGGATTAAGCTCGACTATAAATAGCCATTACCAGACCTGCACGAGCTCGCCCACCCTCTTCCACCCACTCTCACTCCGAATTGAGACTACCATCGCATTCGTCGTCCCTGAAGGAAGCTGTGACCAAAGTTTCGAAGTTTAATTCCATCCAGAAGTCGATTCCCACTTGTGACATTTTCGAGTTCCAAAGCCTTGCCGACCAGACCTGTTGCAACTCGGTTCGAGCCTCGAATCGATTCCTCTGTCTTCTATATATCCCTGGTAAGCAATTCGAACCAAAATCGCGGCATTCGCACGAGGATTACCGAGCAAACCCAAGTCCTCGGACGCGATTGCCGGATTACCGAGGACCAGCGACCAACTTCTTAGTTGTGTTTATCAATTAATCAACACACACGTAACCAGCGATGGGCAGTAGCCCGGCTGGTTATGCGTGTGTGTGTCTGTGTCACAGGTCGCGGGTTCGAGCCTCCTGGCCTCCGGCCCAACCCCATTTTTGCTTCTGTTATCATTTTTTTATTTTATTAAATTTTCTTAATATTATTTTATTACACTAAAGACTAAAACGAGTCGGTTTGATCGTTCGTTTATTTTGAAATCGATTAAGCAATCTTTTTATCTATAAACTATTTCATTTTTTTTTATAAATCTTGTAATATTATACATTTTCTTATATATAAAATATCCCATATTTTTATAAATCTTGTAATATTTTATAAACTTATTTAATTACGTTTTTATATATAAAATGTCTTATATTTTTATAAATCTTGTAACATTTTTATAAACTTATTAAAATACATTTAATATATAAAATGTCTCATTTTTTTTATATATAAATATGAACCTAGCAATATTTTTAATAAACTGGTTTAAATAAATTTTAAATATCAACATAATTAGTCAAATAAAGACTTTTCTTTTATGATTATATAAATACCTTAAATATAATAATACTTGTTTAAAACAATATATATATATATATATATATATATATATATCCTTATAAGTTAAAGTTTTACAAAAACCATTATCATTCAATTTCCATACTTTATAAATATTAAAATTATATTAAAGCCTATATACATTTAAATACAAATACACACTTATACGCATACACTAATACCCATTTGTCTACATAGGGTATCAACGTGCTTAGGCTTCCACATACTTATCACCTACACGCGTGAAAAAATACCCGCTTGCGAGGTGAGTTACATAGCCCCTATTTTACATTTTTATACGTTTTGGGGTGAAACATTATACATGCTACTCACATTGTTTATACGTGTTATACATGAGACTATATGCTTATTCTTTGGATGTACATACATTTAAACACAAGACAACCAACTGTAATATTGATAGATCTATTGTGCCTGACCAGCCCACCCGGTTAGGGTGTTTATTACTGCATACTCGGATATAACCGCGTGTTATGTTCAATCATACCGGATATAGTGGGTAACTATATTCAAGCATACCAGACTTAGCTGTTGTGCTCTGTTCAAGCGCGTCAAACTCGGTTTGGAATGTGATTAAATAAATGTCACATCATACACTATGTTTAACAATATAAACAATGAGTTGCAAAACGATTTACAACCACTATTTACAGGAAATACTAAACCTATGTACTCACCAACTTTTTAGTTGACACTTGATTTAAATAATGTTTCAGGTTTGGATATGTGACTGCTTGCCGAAGATCTCTCCACTTAGGAACTATGGACCTAGTTAAATAAATTAATGTTTTGAACTAGACTAGGTTATTTGAAATGTATTGTATTTGGAACTTGTTGTCTTTAAATTTAATTAATGAATTATGCAACCTTTAGTTATCATGTACTTTTGAACAATCATCACATTGTCCGCCTCGATGATTCCGCCATCGGTCGGGGTGTGACACCGATTTTCGTACGTGAAGCGCAAGATGCTTATATAAATTTTTTTATATATCCCATTGGTTTTTAGCATCCCCTACCTAAAATATAGCCATAAATAAGGTTTATATATGATTTAATGTATAAATTACTTACATGTACAACATCTTTAGCTAAATGTATAACACTTTGAAGCACAAAAACAACCCCTGTACAAGAATCGAGCCTTTAAGTGTGATTTTTTTTCAAAAAAGTGCGAGTTTTGTACGTTGCTCGAGTTGGGTTACATGACTCGCTAGAGTTTGCGCCCTAGGTCAAGTCACGAGTTAAGCTCGCTTACTCGCGGTTTTTAAAACCAAGATCAATATGTCGTTTCAGTGCGCTTGTGCCATTTTTTCCTGAGTCGCAACGCATCCCTTTCTTGCAGTATTTGCATCTTGCCTTTAGAATCCCATCCTCGTCAGTATACTTAGTATCATACACCTCCCAAACTATAGAACGTCCTGTCTGTTTACTTTTTTTCTGATTTGTTTTCTTTTGTTCTGGTTGTTTTTCCTTCCTCTTATCTCCCTCGTGAGATTCGTCACTTGATAATTGCTCGACATTCAGAGGATCCATCTTACCTTAAACAACAAGAAAAACAAACCATTTCAATACATTGAATTTCTGTTTCTTTTTAAACAAATTGTAATTATTTTTCTATTCCAAATTTTTTGTTCCATACGCCTAATAGAAGTGGCAGGCCTCCTTTAGATCAGTTTGACTCCAGCCGGTGGATGGAAGTGAGTTACTAATGTATTTTGCCTTACAAGTGCTTTTATGGTTTGTGAAAGATAACCTTTTGATTATTTAACCCGTGTGATACACGGGTTTAAATAATTATGGATTGCAAAAGCTAATTTGATTACAATATAAATTTGGTTTTGCATTGCAAATGGTAATTTGTAATGTCCTGCATAAAGGTTACAACAAATGGTTAATTGGTTACAGAAAATTGTAATTTGGTTATACAGATTGTAATAGGTAATTTGGTTATGCAGATTTGTCAACACCAAATACTCGTCACTTGTATAACCAACCTAAATGATCTCTGAATCAAATACAAAGTTTTAGAAACTACAGAAACAAGAACTTAGACTTAATATGACAACATAGTTAATCATTGCTAATTAAAAAAACTTGTATCTAAGAGAATTAAAATTTAAAAACAGAAAAACAATGCTGATCAAACACGTGTTTATATACATTTATAGAATAATATTCAAATGCAGTCATAACCTAACCTTGTTGCCGCGTTTTTTCTTAAATAATTAGCTAAAGTTTGCTGAAGACTTCTTCCTTATGGAATGCTGGCAATAATTATTATTCGGGTTAATTGATTGTTGAAGCCTGCAGCCTGCAGGTACCTTTCTGAAACCTCAAAAGTATCTTTCTGTATTGCAAAGTTTGATGATCGAAGAATGTAAGGCAAAGTTTGCATATTTATATGTAGGGTTTTTGTTTCAATTTATTTAAAGATTATATTTGATTGGGATTTGTGTTATCTTTATTTTTAATTTTAAATTATAAGATTTGATTCTGATTTGTATTGCAATATGCTGCAGACCACGTTATTAAGGATTTTGGAACTGAGACTTCGGGCTTTTCTTTCTAACTTCGGGTTTCACGGACTTAACCCGGGCCCGAGCCCGAAATCGATTTCAGCAACATATGAAAACTGAATGAAAACCCATGTACTCTTAAACGGTCCGGGTTAGGGTTTTTTTCGGGCCGGGCTTTGAGTTTTTTCTGGTATACCCGAATATTGCTCACCCCTACCGAAGAATATAAAGATGGGAGATGTTTTGGGTTTACCGTTACAAGGAAGATTGATTACATTCTAGCCAAAAAAGACATACAATTAGTAAGGGTAAATATGAAGATTCGGGAAATTTTAAAGTTTTAGTATAAATAAAGATAAAACAGTTATTTTATAATTTATTTTGTAAAAATAAATCAAAATGAGTAAATATGCAATTAATAAAGTTTAGAATGGGAAATATGCAATTAACTCAAAATTATAAATTCTATAATTGAAAATTTACAAAATGTAGAAATAGTAAAAATCGTATTGTAGACCAAATAAAATTATAATTACAATAAAATTAAATACAATATATTTTGATACAAAACCCGATCGTGACTAAGTAGGTAGTGTGCATGAGTCAGTTCTTTTTAAGCCCAGCCCAACCGAAACCAAAATTTTCAGCTAAGAGATTTTGGAAGACCACCGGTTTCAATTAATCGGTTATCGACTATTATTTGGTTGGATTGGTTCGGCCGGTTGCTTCCTAATTTTGGTTTAGAACTTCTCCATGTACGTATTCCAACAAAGATAATGGGAATTACTTGGGGTGGGGATGCCATGTACGTATTCCATACTGCATACACAATTTTTTATATCAATTTTTTCGTTATAATAAAAAGACGTATGTACGTACTATTTAGAAAAGTTCACTTGTTAATTTATTAAATTTAAACAAAAGTATTTTTATAAAACCATGTCTTCTATCCGGTCTCACATGCGAGTATACCATAGATATCATGTTTACCTGTTTATGATCTTATGTGGTTAAAAATTACCTATTGAGATTTCAATTATCGAAAACTCAATCATAAAATTATCTTAGAAACTGATTTGAAATATCAAAAGCTTAATTTACACTTCTAATAATTTTATAATTTTAGTAATATCTAAGTTTTTTTTTAAAGTTAACCTAGTATTAATTATACTTAACTTTGGGGTTTGGTTTGGGTGAAAACGTAGAGATAATGAAAAGGAAATGATGGATCTTGAGTATAGGACCTCCCAAAAATTAAAAAAAGAAATGTATAATTTTTTGTTAGAGCATCCAAATGGAAAGTTTTAAAAATACTACCACGTCATCACTATCTAAGTTTTGCCCCTCTCATAATAAAAAAACGTCTTAAAAACTATATTGTTAAATTAAACAAGGTCATTTAATACTAAAAACCATCTTTTAATTAAAAAATATATAATTTATTAAGCAAACAATACAACATTTTAAAACATCCTTAGGCCTCCGGATATACAATTCCCGCAGCGCCGCTCATCCCATAGTCCCGCTCACCCCCAACTCCTTTCTTCTTCTTCGTCTTCCTCACCTAGCAGTGCCTCGACCACGCACGGGGTTGTCTTCCAATGTCGCTAGGTTGCAACATCGTCCCTCCTTGCCACGTCAGTGTCTCCCTTCCTGTCACGTCAGACGCCACACCCTTTGCGGTGCTTGTATACCCGATGGCCCGTATATAGTAAGGGGTCGTTCAATTTAGATAATGTATTTTATACATTTAAATCTGAACCAACTTTTATCAGTTAAGGATTTTGGTTATGTTTGTTTACCCTACGTGTCATTTGCTCTCGAATTTTTAAATTTTAGTTTGTTTGATTTCAAAGTGTTTGCACAACAACAATTCAAATATATGTTCTTAACTTTCTATGGTTTTGATATAAAATATCAACTTCTATAATTAATATTTATATCAACTTTTTCGTTATAATAAAAAAGATGTACCATTTTAAAAACTTTATTCGTTAATTTAAACATGTAAAAAATAAAATAAAATCACGTTATCATAATAATTACCAGCCGTGGGATTACTTACATGCAACGTGTCAAAAACCCATCACACTCTCTCCCCTCTGCAAAACGTCAAAAAAACTGACCACCCAAATCACCAGAAACAAAGTGGGGTTTCCATTTCTCATTCAATCATTCTTTTTTTGCAGAATAAGCAAGAAGATGGTGGTGGCATTGGCAGACGAAAACAAGGCGGCGGTGGAGGAACAGTGGCGGAGTTGGGAGGGATTAAACCCGGAGATTCTTGCTCTCATTTTCGCAAGGATCATGCCCGTTGAAGAAATGGTGAACCGGGTGCCGTTTGTTTGCAAAGGTTGGATGGAGGCGGTGGCGGGGCCGTACTGTTGGTCGGAAGTTGATTTGCAGGCGTGGTGCCGACGCCGCAATGACAGCCATGCGGTGGACCTGGTGGTGAAGAAGCTGGTCCGACGGAGCAAGTTTACGGTTCAACGACTATCAGCCTACCGCATGGGTGAACCAGGGTTCTTCTTTGTGGCTCATTGGTAAGTTATTTAATCAATGGTTACGTGCACCTCAAGAAACACCATCTATTTGTAATTTATAAACTTCCATCTTTTGGTTTCTTGATTTGTAAAAATTTCAAAACATAAATTATAGAAGTTTTTAGTGATCTTAATAAAAAGTGTACATATTCTCTGATTTTGATGTTTTTTTAAAGTCATTGTAAAATGTAAAAATTTATAAATAATTAACGGTTACGTGCATCTCAAGAAACACTATTTATTTATACTTTATAAACTTCAATCCTTTGGTTTCTTGATTTATAAAAATTTTAAAACATAAAATGTGACAGAATTCCTTAATATCTTAATAAAAAAGTGGGCATAACACATTTCCTTTGATTTTTATGTTTAAAAGAAAAAAGTCATTGTAAAATGTAAAAATTTAAAAATAATTGAAACAGCATTTATTTATAATTTATAAACTTCAATCTTTTGGTTAATTTCTTGATTTATAAAAATTTTAAAACATAAAATGTTACAAAATTTCTTAATAATCTTAATAAAAAGTGGACATAACACATTTCCTTTGATTTTTATGTTTAAAAGAAAAAAGTCATTGTAAAATGTAAAAATTTAAAAATAATTGAAACAGCATAATTTATTTATAATTTATAAACTTTATTCTTTTGGTTAATTTCTTGATTTATAAAATTTTTAAAACATAAAATGTTACAAAATTTCTTAATAATCTTAATAAAAAGTGGACATAACACATTTCCTTTGATTTTGATGTTTTTTTTAAAAGTCATTGTAAAATGTAAAATTTTAAAATAATTAACGGTTACGTGCACCTCAAGAAACAACATTTATTTATAATTTATAAACTTCATTATTTTGGTTTCTTGATTTATAAGAATTTTAAAACATAAAATAATACAAAATTCCTTAATAATCTTTATAAAAAGTGGACATAACACATTTCCTTTGATTTTTATGTTTTTTTTTATAAAAAAAAGTCATTGTAAAATGTAAAATTTTAAAAATAATTAACAGTTACGTGCACCTCAAGAAACAATATTTATTTATAATTTATTAACTTCATTCTTTTGGTTTTTAAGTTTATAAAAATTTTAAAACATAAAATATTACAGAATTCCTTAATAATCTTCATAAAAAGTGGAGATAACACATTTCCTTCGATTTTTTTTTAAGGTCATTGTAAAATGTAAACTACACAAATTGGGCATTTTAAATGGACGGTGTTGCAAGTTTCGTCTTTATTTGGTAACTTCATAACAATGGTGGCTAATTCGACTCAACACGCGGTTTGAATCTTGTTGGTGTTATTACCATTTGTGGTAGGCTAAACTAATTATATAGAAGTGAAAAAATAGACCGGTGATCAGAAGAGGTAACTTTTTATACGTATCCAAACGGGCCGGGCCGGGTCGGGTTAGGTTTACGCATCCAACACTTTTCTTTGAATTCTATTAATAGTATAGTGTATTATAAAGTTCTTAATAATCTTAGTAAAGAGGTGGAAAATTAGGTGGGTCAGAAGAGGTAATTGTTTATACATGTCCAAACGGGCTAGGCCAGGCCGGGTCGGGTCGGGCTAACTTGTCCAACTCTTCTTTTCAGATTTATAAAGAATATAACGTATCAAACAGGATTATAAAAACTATATTGTTAAATTATAGGTACTTTTCTAACTAATTTTCCACTTTTACTCATCTAGGCCCGTTACAGATAAAACACAACCTGACTAGACCCATTTTATGTCTTTTTTTCAGTGGAAATTTTCTAAAAGCTCTGGAAATGCCAATGAGTGACGTCACTGATCAAATGGTATTGAAGCATATAAAACCTCTACCAAATCTCACACTCTTGGATGTGAGCCATTGCCTCAAGATCACAAGCAAAGGCCTTGCAACATTTGCTACCCAATGCAAGTCTTTGATTCAGTTGAAAAGAAACATGCCTCCACTTGATGCCCACTCGCCTACCGATGACTCTGAACCCAAAACCGTTGCTGACACCATGCCCAATCTGCAGCATATCGAGCTCTGTTTCGGTCGGTTTGGTGATTCGGGCCTTTCTGAAATCCTCACTAAATGCAAGTCACTCATTCATCTTGACATCCAAGGGAGTTGGAATGTGGAGTTGAATGGTGACCTTGCAGAGATGTGTGAAAGGCTCCAGCATTTTCAGAGCCCGTGGGTCGATGATGATAGCCAGTTATCCGACACGAGTGAAGGAAGTGATGTCAGTTTCACAGATTCGAATTGAGATTTTAGTTGGTTTATGTTCTTCAAGCATGAAGTTATAGAAAGAAAGTGAGTATAGACTATACATATATGATTTTCTAGATGAGTCATATGAAGATGTTGCTTTAGATGAACCCTTTTAAGCTGTTTATGGATTTTATTATTTAAATGTCACACATATCAGATATTATATTTTCAGAGAAAAAATATGAATTTAAAATATGTGTTATTTTATATTGAGGATACAAAGTATAGTTAATATATATACGAATTCGAATCCAAACCCGAAATCTCTAAAAAAATCTATATAATTATGGTGGGTCGGTCTCGGTACCTCAAAATCATGTTTTATAAACTAGAATCGGTTGGGTCGGGCCAGGCCAAAAATATTGGAAATTACAATTGAGGAGTGGACGGTATACCATAAACGGGTTTTACGATCCGAGTTCTCGAGTAATTCGGCCCGGCCTGGTTAATGTGCCTCGAAGTAGTTTGGTTGATCGAGGGTAACCATTTACAAAATTTATATTGTTCTACAATCTCTAGAATTATAATTTTTTTAGTGTAATCATTCTTGTCCTATTTTATATCAAAGATTAGAGTATGTTTGATGGTCACCACTCACCACAAGTTAGCCCTGATAATTTGGTTTACATATAACGGGTAAAACTCGAAAGGAAACGGGTGAAGTGAGTAATCTAATTTGATTTAGGCTCAACACATATACACATTTGACCCATTTACTCATTTGATCCATTTCCTTTCTAAGTATTACTCATTATACATAAATCAAATCATCTCATTGACTTCAGATTGTTCAGGCTTCTTCTTCATGCTTGGTATCTTGATGACGGGATTGTCATTGGAGATTTAGAGGAGGTGGCTAGAATGTTGGACATCATTAGGGTGACAGGTCCAACATTGGGTCTTGAACTGAATATCAAGAAACTGAGATTTTTTTGCCTTCTTGTGATGGTAGAAACTTTCGTGGGGGGGTTATTCCCTGTAGACATCGGGAGACCGTTATTGGGGGTGAAGCTTCTTAGGGGGGGCGTTAGTAGAGACACATGTTTTATTAGTGGGTTGGCAAAGAAGAGAACTAATAATGATGTTGATTTGATGCGTCTTCTTCCCAAACTAGGTGACCCGCAGAATGAGCTACTCTTGCTTCAATCTTGTATGGGTATTGCCAAACTGTTATTTGGCTTGAGGACGTTGCAACCCGTTCACATGGAGAAGGCAACGTTGCTATTTGACAAAGGATTGCATGGGGCGATTGAGGACATGAGGGTTTGTGGAGGTCCTTTCTTTGGAGATTTCCAACGACGGTTAGTTTAAAGTATGAGGTGTAAGCGTATATAATATGTAAGTATGTAAATGGATCGTGAGGGAATCCCGGCGCAACGCACTGAGTTGTTATTACGAAGCAATCTACTCCTATAAAATCAGTTATATTGATGAACAAAATGACTATTATATATGAATCAAAATATATTATGTATAAATAAAATATGATTAATTCAGAAAAACAATATTTCATAAATTGCAATTGCAACGTTTCAAATACCCCTTCAACACACTCTCTCCTCTTCTGCCCAAACATAAAATAAACCGACCACCCCCCAAAGCAGCAGAAGAGAGTTTTTGCAAAATGTCGACGGTGGGGGTGGTGGCGGGAGAGCGGCGGAGGTGGGAGGGATTAAACCCGGAGTTATTGGCTCTGATTTTCGTAAGGTTATAAAAATGGTGAGGAGTGTGCCTTTTGTTTGTAAAGGTTGGTTTGAGGTGGTCGCCGGGCCGTACATAAGGTGGACCTGGTGGTCTAGAAGCTTGTGCGACAGAGCAAATCTAGTGTTCGACGATTGTCTGTCTCCGGCATGGGAGATCCAGGGTTCTTCTCTGTGGCTCGTTGGTAAGTTATTTTGAAACCTTCTATTCGTATGTGGTAGTGAGGTTCATGCTTGATAATCTTCAAGAATAATAAACACGATTTTCATTTACAAAAGTACTATTTAAACTTAAAAAATGGTTACTTATTATATAATTAATAGCTCATTTGATTTGTATGCATGTATCTTGTTTTATAATAAAGTAAATTACGTTTTTGGCTCCTATGGTCCGGGTACTTCAACCTTTTCAGTTTAAAAAGAATCTTTTGATATATCAAGCCTTAGGTTGTGTTTGGTATACATGAATATATGGTGTAATGGAATCAGTCATTACGTTGGAATGAAACAAAACATGTTTGGTAACCACATAGGAATGAAATGAACCATTACATAAGGAATATAGTTCTTTCCTTTTTAATGATTTTCATTCTTTGGGGATGAGGGTTTTTTTCCATTCATTCAAGAAATGGAATGATTTTGTTTAATTAACAACCCGAACTATGACTCGAACCACAAACCGACCCATGCCCATACGCATGACCCGACTCATGACCAGAACCATGACCTGACCCATGACTCAACCCATACCCCGACCCATGCCCCGAACCATGACCATTCGCCTGATCCGGCCCATGACCCAACCAATGACTCAACCCATGCCTAAACCATGACCCGACCCATATCCCTAGCCATGACCATTCGCTTGACTCGGCCCATGCCCTCCTGACCCATGATCCGAACCATGGCCCCACCCATGGTCTGTCCCATGACTCGAAGCATGATCTGAACCATGTCTCGCCCCAGAACCCGAGCCATGACCAGACCATGGCCTGAGCCATGTTCTGACCCATGCCCCGAACCATGACCCTGCCCATGCCCCGACCCATAACCCGAACCGTGGCCCGATCCATGACACGACCCAAAAGATAAATTTGTTAGTTAAAATTATTTTATTTTTCATGAAATATATTTTCCTGTATAACAAATAGTACGAAGTAATGATTCATTTCATTCTCATATGGTAACCAAACAAGACAATGGAATCGTAATGATCCATTTCTTTCATTTGTTAAGTTTAGGGGCATTTCAGTCATTTCATATCAAAGAGATTAGTTTAACCTTTTCGGTTTAAAAAACTTTTTTGTTAGTTTTTTCATAAAACTATTTTTTAACTTATTTAAGAACCTTTTTTTAACTTTTATAAAAACATTTTTTTTTATTTTTTCTTAAAATTATTTTTTAACTTTATAAAAGCGTTTTTTTTTAGTTTTTTCATAAAAAAGTTTTTTTTAACGGCAATTTGTATTACTGACGGGCTACTGACCAATCGATCATCTCCTTAAAGAAGATGTTAAAATTTTTCAAAAACATTTTTTTTCTTTTTTCATAAAAACATTTCTTTTTAACTAATGAGTCTACTTTTATTACTTTTTAACTCAATCACACATGAAGTAATTAGATAATTTTTTTCAAAGATGTCATTGGTTCATGTCATCTTCAAAATTTTGAACTAAAGGAGTAAATAAGTTTTCGCATAGTTTGTGTTTACTATGTATTATGTATGTAGTAGCGGATCTATGATTTTACTATAACAAATCACTGATTATTCTCAAGCGTGTATGTAAACTGACAAAAACTCGTATTTATGAATTTAAAATCGAGTGATTTTCATCTCTATATGGTAATTTCACATTAAGGGTGGCTAATCTTACAGTCCGTCTTGGATGTGAGCCATTGCCTCAAGATCACAAGCAAAGGCCTTGGGGCATTCGGTAACCAATGCAAGTCTTTGCTTCACTTGAAAAGAAACAAGAACTTGTCTACTCCTGCTGACGATTCTGAAGCTGAAGCCAAACCATTGCTAACACCATGCCGAATCTTCAGCATATCGAGCTCAATTTTGGTCGATTTGGTGATTCGGGTCTTTCAGAAATCCTCACAAAATGCAAGGCACTTACTCACCTTGACATTTTCAAGTCCGGTTGAAAGGTGATCTTGCAGAGAGATGTGAAATGATCCAGCATTTTTGGAAACCTTGGTTCGGATGATACTATGTGTAGGAAGTGATGTTGATTGGCACAAGTAGAATTAGATTGTGTTTTTGAACAAGTGTTGGTGCCTTTAGCATGAAAACAACTTATGCTAATTTTATATAATGCATCAAGATTATTTTGTTTTCTCTTTCACAGAGTGGGTACTTCAGTTGACCATCAAAATTCATCTTGGTTCAAAATGAAACACATATAAGATGCTATATTTTCATAAAACAAATATTCAATGTTAATTCACTTGTGTATAGCATATGAAATATAGTTGGCTTTTTTCTTTATAAAAATTATTAGATATAGTTAAAAGTGGATAAATGATAAAAATGTTCAAATGCTATATTCTTTTTTATAGGACTAGCAAAACAGGTTTAAACGTTTTAAACAGATCATGCATGACACGATTAACACGGGTGCTAAATACGAACACGACACGATTAACTATTCGTGTCATTTTCTTTAAACACGAACCTGTTTATAAACGAGAGAACCTGTTTAGACACGATTTTATAAAACTACGTATATTTTAGATTTTTAGTAATGTAACCAGCCAATTTCTTCGGATCTATAGTGCTCGTATCAGTCCGTTTGATCAGTTCATTGATCGATTGCTGCAAGGAAGCGATGGCGGTAACAACACCATCCAAATCCTGCAGCATAACCTTTTGATCTTCCTGAACACCTTTCACAGCCTCCTCCATTACACGAGCTCGAGTACCCTCCGCCTTATGTGTAGAGGTACAATGAAAGCACAAAATTGGAATGAACTAATTGAACAATAATTGAAGAAGAGGAAATTTTATTGATAAATTGAGAACTGGGGATGGGATGAGAACAGAGAAATAGTTGGGAAAAAATGATCAAAGAGAACTAACAAATTGCCTACCTTGTGAATCATGCAATGCATACTTAAATAGAAAAAGATAACCATATTCTGATAAGCATGGCTGATGTGGCACCCATGATGTGGTCCTGAAACTTCTTTGGTGAAACTTTAATCCTTTCACTCCTTCTTGGGTGGTCATGTTCCATACCTGGTGCATTGGTGCTAGATGGTTGGTCCGTTGGGTTCATAACAATAGCTCTAACTCCAAGCAAAAATTCTCTTATCAAGGTAAAACTAGTTTTTTTTAGTAAACTTTATTGTTGGCCCATACGGTTTGGTTAAAATAACGGTTTTGGTCCATTAGTTTCAATTTGACTTTTTTGCTCCTTGTGGTTACTTAATTGTCTCAATCAGACCCCTGACACTAACTCCGTTAGTTTTTTTTTTAAATAAGGGTATTTTAGTCTTTTTTTACTGATAAGGACTAATTATGTCATTTTCTTAAATTAATACAAGGACCATTTATATAAATTACTAAAATACTTAAAACCCATCATCATCACCACCACCACCACCATCACCGTCACCATCATCATCATCACTCACCGACCGGCCATCCACCGACATAAAATCGAAGACCCCCACCACCACTACCACCATCGTCATCTTCATCATCTCAAACAAACCATAAAACACACACTTATATGTGAGATTTTGAGAGAAAACCTCTATCTCCTGTGTTCTCTCTAGTCGGTAAATGACCATCGCCGGTGCCCTCAACCCTTGCGACAACCGTCTCCTTAAACTTCTCCCCAATGGTCTCTATACCTCGGCCAAAGATCCAAACCCACATCCGCCGTTGCCGGCCAGACCACTGCTGCCGATAAAACCAGAAAACCGATCTAGAAGATGAAACCGAGGGGGTGTTGGTTTCCTGTTTCCAGACTGGTTTTGGCCACCGATAGAAAGCAGAAAGGGGGGGAAACCTGATTAGGGCGTCAATTTGGCCTGTTTAGGGACTCGATTTGTACAAACAAGAACCTAGAAATGATGTTGGAACACTAAAAATGGTGAATCAAAAAGCAGATTTCTTCTCTGAAAATCGAAGAAGAAAGATTAAACTAGAAGCTTGAAAAAATTATTGATTTTGATTCTCATTTTCAAGCTCTAAATCTTGTGGAATTTTGATTTTAATGCTGAGAATTCATAGTGGGTTAAGAAGGAAAAAGGAACGATAATCTTGCCGGAGAAGAAGATGAGGTGGGGGTTAGATGTTATGAAAGTTAGGGCATGTTTGGCTTTACTTTTAAAAAACAACTTATGACTTTTTTAAAAAGTAGGTACCCACTTACTTTTGAAAAACAACATTTTCATTCTTTAAAAACTAACTTTTACACCATTATCCAAACAAACTTTTGACTTATTGATTTCTTGAAGAAGTTAATAAGTCAATAAGTAGTTCCAAAAGTAATCCCAAACATAGCCTTAGTCTTCAGATGAGAAGAGAGGGGTGGGGTAGGCTTTGTTTGAAATTTTTTTATTATTTTGTGAAAAAACTAAAATACCCTTACTTTTAACAGAAAAAAACAAACGGAGTTGGTGTTAGGGTTCCGATTGAGACAATTAGGTAACCACATGGCGCAAAAAAGTCAAATTGAAACTAATGGACCAAAACTGTTATTTTGACCAAACCACAGGGGCCAAAAACAAAATTTACTCTTTTTTTTAACATTGAAAAAAAGTAAAACGAGTTATGTCTAATTAGTTGTAATAATAATTAAAACAATTTACAGAACCTCCCCAATATGTATCAAATTCTCGTAAAAATGTCAAATTTTATGTTATTAAGGGGCAAGAGATGCATCTCATATTCCCATGTTACGTCAAAAAAATTTAAACAGATAGTACAACATTTCAAAACATCCTAAGTAGTAGGGGCGTTTTTAATGAAATTTTAATCATGTTTTGAAAAAAAATGAATCCTAAAAAGACTAGATTTTTTGAATCTTTTGGTTTGTAAATTTGTAAAAAGAAAAAAAAAGCAATTGAAATGTTAAAAGAAATTAAATGAAATATGTCATTTTTGTTGTGTAATTTCTTCTTTGTGTTTTTTCAAACCATCGACATGACCCACCAATGCCTTGACTACTATTAGGGTTTTGGTTAGGATTTGAACATTACATCATCGACCATCGCAATTGTAGAAGGGTCAACATCGACGTGGAGTACTCAAACATACATTTTACACACTTGCTACTCATTATACACATCTTTGATATGTTTTTGATGAAAAAACTTGTCATGTTTTATCTTTTGGACGCTAGCTTCTTGTCACAAACCCTAAATCGATTGTGTATAAACTCAACCAAACTTTATTGATGAACAAGTACAATCAACAAACTCATAAAAGAATACTAGAACACACAAATCTTCATATCACTAACAATGAAATGATCTGAACATACACACTTGATCATACTCACAAAACTAGAGCGAAATCATCAATGAGATGAAATCCCTAACTATACAGAAAGAGACGATCGATGAACAAGAGAGAGAAATGAGAGTTCTTCTAATTCCCTCAAGCTCAACTACACCTATATAAGGGCTCTAGATGGAAACGGACTGAACAGTTGAATCTCCATGACCCACGCGTCAACTAGAGATAAAACGGGTAAGCGTCGAGTCAAGACTCGGATCTTGGATCTTCTATCAGCACCAACCTTTCTTCTCTAGCCCACCAGCCACAACCTTAGTCAATCCCAACATCCAAAGCCTAGCAACTAGCCCATCCTAATTCAAGCTCGGAAAAAAATACAAATAAAATATTAGACAAAAATAAATAACTAATGGAAATGGAATTGACAATATTATGGGTATATTTTAACTTCCCCCGTCAATTCCATATCCAAACATATCAAACAAGTTCAAACTCTTGCACAAGTCATTATGCTGACCAGCAAGCAAGCCTTCCATAAAGATATCAGCAATCTGCTGATCTGATATGGTTTGAACTGTACGAATTATACCAAAAGATATCCTCTCTCGAAGAAAGAACAAGTCTATCTCAAAAGTGTTTGGTGCGATCATTAAATACATGATTCACTGCTGTAGACACAACAACAATATTGTCACAGTGTAATAAAACTGGTAAAGCAACTGGAATTTGCAACTCTTTAAGAATATTCAAAATCTAGATCACTTCACATGTAACCCCACACATAGCTCTGTAAGCTGCCTCTGCATGGGACCTCGAAATAGTTCCTTGTTGCTTACTTTTCCAAGACACTAAGGTACTTCCCAAAAAAAATATACAATAGCCAGTGATAGACCTTCGAGAGTCTAAACACTTTCCCCAATCAGAGTCAGAATAGACAGTAAGATCAAAGGAAGGTCCTTTACTAATTAAAATACCTTTGCCATGAGCCTTTTTTAGATATCTCAACAGCCTTAATCCACTTGTAAGTGAGATACAATGGGCTTATGCATAAATCTACTTAAAAAATGTACTACATATGAGATATCTGCCCGTGATTGGGACAAATATATCAACTTTCCAACAAGTTTTTGATATCCAATTATATTTGACAAAATATTATCATTCTTTTTTCACACTGACATAGCCACATGATTCAATTCGATTAGAGTATTAATTGGTTTACTACCACTTGGACAATATACAGTCAACAATTTCATACAATATTTTCATCGAGAAAGACAAACACCAAGTTTAGAACGAATCACTTCAATTCCAAAAAAATATTTTAGCAATCCCAAATCTTTAATCATAAACTCAGATTTTAAAAAACCTTGAAATTTATTATTTAAGATATATTATTTCCAGTAATTATTATATCATCCAGATAGACAAGAATCAGAACAAACACAAGATTTTTTGACAAGAAAAACAGAAAATGATCACACTTACTCTGCTCAAAACCTAAAGACATAAGAACTCCAACCAGCCTCTTGTCCACATACGAGGGGCTTGTTTCAACCCATAAAGAGACTTAACCCATTTACAAACCTTATTGTCATTTTTTTGAAAAATATCCTCTAGGCAAACACATATAAACTTCTTCATTCAAATTACCATACAAAAAAGCATTATATTAAGTTAAGGGCCAATCTCTTTCAATAGCTAAACATAAAACACATCTAACCGTGACCATCTTTACTATTGGAGGGAGATCTCATCAAAGTCAATACTTTCTCTCTGACTATATGATATGTCCTAATTTATATATGTTTTACATGCATAATAATCCTCATAATATGATACTAGTTGATAAAAAAACTTTGCAATTGATACTTAAACCGCGTATATTTTATAATTGCAGGTTAAACCACATCTCGAGAGAAAAAGAGCAAAATCCAGTCAAAATCATCAAGAAATCAAGATTTCTCAAAAAATGGAAAGAAACACCCGAGCTTTGACCCCCCCCCCTCCCCAAGAAGTCAACCATGGTCAACACAGTCAACAATCAGCAAAAGACAAATAAAGGGAGCAGGCAAGGGATGCACGGCCATGCATCCCATTACACGGTCGTGTAATGCCTTCCTTACTCCTCAAGGACTCTCGTACCCTGCCATGTATACCTTTTAATTCCCTGGGTGTTTGTACGCCCGTGCAAACCAATGCACGGTCGTGCATTGCTCATTTTGGGGCCTATAAATAGATGGCTTGGGTTCTTCATTCCACACACCTTAATCCAGAGAAATATCACACTCCTAGAGTTCATAGCTATAGTTTAGAGTAGAGAGGCTCTTCCGCTTTGTTTGCAATAGGGGAGCCTACGAAACTTAGCTTTATGCTTGTTCGTATGACCATTCGTGGCTAAACCCTTTGTATTGCTTGGGTGAAGATGAAGTTTGGTGTATGTTAATGTTTAATTTATTAGTCTAATGGTATGTTTATGTTATTTAATCATTCTCTCTAAAAACCATCTTCATAATGGACTTTTTGTTATTATCTAAATTAGTCTTAAAATTTGTGAGTGTTTTTTATTTTAAAGTGTAAGACCGTTAAACCTTTTTAATCAAACTTCTCTTGAAACTTGTATGTCTTTATACAAGCGAATTTTGATAAGCCAACACTTGGTTGATATTGATAAGATCGTACGTCTTTATACGAGCTTGTTATGAAACCAAGAGTTGGTGAACTCATGTTGGGAACGGTACGTCTTTATACATGCCGGTGAACAAAGTCTAATCACTCCTTTAATAAAAATAAAGGTATTTAAGTTTGATGTCTTTAACCAACTCAGAAATAGATTTTAAGCATGTGAATGTACGGATCTATTAAAGAGTTGAGGGTAATGATGTCCCTGATTGGGAGTTTTACTATTTTCTTTCTAAAGAACATAATTCGTGAACCAAATGTTTTAAGAATGAGGCTCTAGCGGTGTACCGTTCACACATTTGTATTAGTCATACCATTGGATTAGTTAACATAACATTATCATATACCAAGCGGATTCAAAGCCCAAAGCAATACTCGTTGTGATCTGATTATTCTTGAGCTATTTACATTTCTGTTATTTACATTTCTGTTACACACTTCACGCATATTTTACATTTTATGTTATTTACTTTATCATTATTTACTTTTCTGTCATTTACTTTTCTGCTTCACAAGCACACAAAACTCACTCACTAATTAAACCGGCTAAACGATAACAAACATTGAGTATTGAAACTTGACCGTGTCCATTGGTTCGATACTTGCTTCTTACCTAAAATATATTACGCTGCGGTAGGTACACTTGCCTATTGTGTGTGTTTTTAAGTTTAAGTATTTATCATTTTATAAATTTAAAACCTGATCCCGTGAAACCTTTTCAATATATATAACAAAATATATATTATTATATTTTATATTCTTTGGTTTTTTTATATTTTTTTTATTGGGCTAACCGAGTCGCCGTAACATCATACATTTTTTTATGTACTTAATCACGTTTTTTTTGTGCTTGGTCACGTTATTCACTGTTGGTCCGTATTTAACGACGTTAGTGTCACAGCCGCAACACGTGTAGCGAGATTCACAAACGCTAGGACTTAATTATGTAGTTAACCACGTTAATATCACTGTACGACCCTGCCGCAACGCGTTGGCCATAATTTCTAGTTTTATATTATTTGGCAATTTAAAAATAAACAAGGTTATTTATTTATAAATAGTACCACATTTCAAAATATCCTTGGTATATAAGTAAACTAGGTTAGATTTTCGTGTATTACACGGGCTGAATTATGAAAAGAATACAATAAATAAATTGTTATTATAATAAATGACAAACTTTATCTGTCACGTGTCGACTTCTAGTGAAATCTATATTTTTGTAACAATTATAATGGATTAGTTAAATATGTGTTTGTGTAAGCGTATGAAATTGTTTTTAACATAAATAAAACACTTGGATTAGGTTCAAATAAAAAGGCTTTAAAATCTAAAAAAAATGAGAAGGATTTAGGGCTATTAGATATATTTTTAATGGTTGAGATCAAATTGTATAAGAAAAGGTTGTTGTAATAGTATTTCAGTATATATTTAAAATCATAAGAAATATGAAGACGTTTAAATGATATTTAATTAATTTAGAAGTTTAAAAAAAAGTTAAAATAGATAATTGAAAAATGTTTAGACGGGAAAACAAAGATTCGAAGGTTCTAGAATAATAACACGTGATAGCTCAAAACCTTTAATTGATAGATAAGGGGTCGTTTAATTAGGATAATTTCATGGAATTTAATTGTCAAAAGAACTGAGATTTGAAATAAAGGAAAAGTGAATGAAGTGGAATTTGTGAAGTTTGGTTTAAACAATCGAATTTTAAAAAATCAAAAGAAAACATTGATATCGCTTATTATTTATTATTGTTATTTTTTTAAATTTCTTTTTTTTATTGTCGTTAGGATTCTAGTTAGTGGCGGGCCCATAAATTTTGTTAATATGGTCAGTTGAATAACGCTAAATATTAAATTTTTTCGCTTCAGTTCATATAAGGTCAGGTCGGGTCACATGATAGAAAGATAAAATCAAAAAAAAAATTATCAATAATCTAACAAAAAACAATAAGTTATTAGATAAAAAAACAAATAAAGAGTAACCCTAAATTATTAGATAACAAGTTCAATAAAAACCTAAATTATTAGAGAAAATGTTTAGAAAAATACATAAATTAAGGGATGTTTTTGGAATCACGAGAAGACTAGAAGAGTCAAGAGAGGGGTGACACTTCCCAAAGCCGCATAAACTTGGTCAGTGGCATGGCCATCGGTCGATCAATCACTTGTTCTGATGTTCACTTCTACGCTTAATCGCTAATTCAAAATTTTAATTGAAGGGCTAATTTCATTTATTGGGTGATGGGTTTATTTTGATACAAGTGACCTATTTAATCCATTTAATTAGTAATGGGATAATGGCTTATACATTTAGGCTTATATAATTACAAATTTGTTTAAATACTAATGGTCGTAAATTTTTATATTTATTAGACTTTTTTAACTTATTTCTTTAAATTTGTTCTATCATGTTTATCTATTTTGCAATAAGTACTAATTTAAATTTGTTTTTTATCGTCTCACGTTTTCTTTGGGGTTGCTCAAAATTTCTTGGGGTCGGTCCAAATTAGATTGTAAATTATACTAACAAAAAAAAAGTCCATGGGGTCGACCGACCCCAATACCACTACCTAAAGATATTGGTGCGGTTTGATTAATTCATAGTCAAATTGTATGCAAACCAACCATGTTTTTTTTTGTATATCCATTATTTAAAGATGTTCAACAATTGCCGAAACCATACATTGACCGTATGTCCAGTGACGGATCCAAAAATTTTTATCAGCGGGTGCACAATAAAAACTGGTGCAGTTGCTGATTGAAGGCGATTTTGGGTGGCCAACTTATTAAACCATACATCTATACTATATAATAAATAAAGGGTTTTTTTCATACCACGTGTCGCCTTCATATTCATTCTCATCATTTTTTTTCCGCCTCTCTCTCTTATTAAATACAACTCTATCTTTTAAATTTTAATAATAATATATTTTTAAAGAAAATACTAATCTTTATATTAATAAATCTCCTGCATATTTTGACGAGTGTGTGTGTTAACAGGTTATATTGTATTTCACGGGTTTATTCTAACCCGTGTAAAACACGAGTTTTTAAAAAATAAAATTTTTATTACTCAATATATAATATTATATTTATTCAACCCGTGTAATACACGGGATTTTAACCTAGTATGAGAATAAAACAATTTCAAACTTAATATAAAAATAAAAAATATATATAAACAAAAGTAATCTAAAATAAAACTGCTTTAAAATTCACATAAAAACTAAAATAGTCATTTAATTTAAAAGAAAATAAAAGTTCGTTCATTTTTTTAAGCAATATAAAAATTCATTCTTAATAATATAAAAAATCAATTGTTTTCCAACTAATACTAAAAAACCAATTGCTTTCCTTGAAATCATAAATGTTCAATAAATGATCTGTACTCTTTTTCTTTAACTTGTCATTTCATTTTCTTTTTAATATTTTAATTTCTCTCTTTCAAATTTTATCATTCTTTTTCTTCCTTATTTCATTTTTCTTCTTCTTTCGGGAGTCCATGGAAGGTAAAGTACATCAACATAAAAATTAGACATTCAAACTCCATTTTAATTTAAAAGGTGCCTAACATAGATCAGAGAAGATGCATGATTAGTTATTTTTCTAAAACAATGAACTTTTTTATGGTATTGTGCTCGTCTCAGCGGGTGCCTTCCCCCCGCTCAGCCCTTCATAAATCCGCCCCTGCGTATGTCTTCTATTTTTGAATTCTTCAACTGTAATTGTCTGTCGATCCATGAATAGAACGCGTATCAACTAGGATTATTTTGCCTAAAAATTTTTCTTTGTGTTTTGTATCATTTGAATGTACCTTATAGTTTTAATATAAGGAGTAGTAGTATTTCAAACAAAAAAAAACATTTATAATTAGTATTTATATCAAATATTTTTAGTTCTATGTTTTGATAAGATAAAATTTATATTTTTTTTCACTAAGAAATTAAGTATACTAATTAGACAATTATCAATCTAGTTAAAAGGAAATGCTGGTGGCATTTTTCACCGACCAATCTCCCCCTCAATTTTATTGAAATGGCAATAGTCACATTCAACTTTGTAAAATGTCATTTTAACACTCTCAAGTATTTAAACTTTTGAGTTTACCATTTATAGTATATATAATCTGATTTTTCCTTAATAACTTTCGCGTTTGTTTGTTTATTTTTTTTATTAACGTCCCGGTATAATTCTTTTATGTATTTAACTATAATTCTTTTTGTGCTTAACCACGTTAATGTCACCGCCTTAACCTTTTAAGGTCCGCTTCGTCACGGAACGCGAGGCAAAATTTATTTAACCACGTTTATTTTTAGGTTTAGCCATATTAGTAACCCCAATTATACCGTTTAAGTTCCGCTTCCTAAAACGCGTGTCAAATTTTCTAGTTGTGCTCATTTCAATACTACAAAATGTTTGGAATATAAAATGAGAAAGAAAAAAAAATGTTGTTACCGTTGGATAACGCAACTGCAACGTGTCAAAAACCCATTGCTCCCACTCTCTCCTCTGCAAAAACATCAAAAACTGACCACCACCCCCAAAGTGGGTGTCCGGCACAATGAGCAAGAAGACGGCGGCGCTATCGAGCGACGAAAACACGCCGCCGGTGCCGGTGGTGGTGTCGGAAGAGCGGCGGAGGTGGGAGGGATTAAACCCGGAGATACTGGCTCTCATTTTCGTAAAGATGCCCGTTGAAGAAATGGTGAGCAGGGTGCCATTTGTTTGCAAAGGTTGGATGGAGGTGGTGGGGGGCCCGTACTGCTGGTCGGAGGTGGATTTGGAGGCGTGGTGCCGACGTCGCGACGACAGCCATGCGGTGGACTTGGTGGTGAAGAAGCTGGTCCGACGGTGCAAGTTTACGGTTCAACGACTGTCTGCTTACCGCATGGGAGAATCAGGGTTCTTTGTGGCTCATTGGTAAGTTATTTAATTAATGGTTACGTGCACCTCAAGAAACAACCATTTATTTATTTATTTATTTATTTTTATTTGTGGCTAAAATGTAGTTTGTTCTTGGTTTGATGAGGTGCACTTGAATGTATTTTTTGCTTTCTTAATTTAAATTTTTTTTAAAACATTTAATAAGAAGTGGGCATATAAATATTTTAAAACATACATTATTATTATTATTATTATTATTATTATTATTATTATTATTTGTGTCCAAAATGTAGTTTGTTCTTGGGTTGTTACATTTATGTTTTAATTTATAAAAAATTTAAAACATAAACTACAGATTTTTTTAATAAAAAGTGGATCCTATGATTATGATGTTCTTTTCTTTGATAAAAAGTGGACCTATTCTGTATATATTTAAGGTCGAGTTAATTACACCGTTAGTCCCTGTGGTTTGTAAAAAGTAACATGTATGAGTACTAAGAGTTTCAAGTTGCAAGTATGGGTACTATACTTTCAATTTTGTAACAATAATGGGTATTAAGACTAACTTCCGTTAGTTTTTTTGTTAAGTTGAAGGGCAATTAAGTCATTTCATATATGTGGGTTAATTATGTAAGTTTTCATATATGAGAGACCATTTATGTAATTAAGTCTAATTAATATAAAAAACAAACAAACACTTCCCACCATCGTCTCGTTCATCCAAACGCAACTACCCCTCCACCGTCTCCTTCATCTCCGGCACCACCCCCACCACCGTCCGCTAGCCGCCACCTTCTCTGACCACCACCAATTCCCCTTTTCCTTCTCTCTTAAACCTCCGCCATCCACCTCCACCACGTATGAACTCCGTCGTTGCCAATGCCACCACACCACATATTCTCTCTTAACTTTTCCGGCCGACACCAACAAACAGCCCCACTCCGCCGGCACCATCTGAGTACTTTTACAGTCGGACACCAAGAACAGATCCACTCCACTCCGCCACTCCGGTCGGCCACCAAGAATAGATCATCAGGAACAACGTCTGAAGCACCACCGCCACCTCGTCCCCCACACGCGTCAAATTTATTTGTTTTCTTCTGCCCAGCTTTCGTCGCAGCTCCACGGATTAACGATCCAAATACCCCCTTGCCATTGGATAACAGGAGTTGGTGGTGGATCGGGATGGGTGTAAGGTTTTAGATTAGAGATTTGATGGACGAAATTGGGATTATTGGGTTTTGACATTTAGGTTCTTGATTTTCCATCCAAGAGTTTTGCTATTACCTGATAGATTTTAGATTGAGATTGCTCCATTGGAATCAATCAGTCCAGTTCCAACTGAAGAGCGTTTCTATCGATCGCTCGAATTCCAAGTGAAGAACGAATTGATCGAGCATGAGTGAATCCTTGATTGTGATATTTATATAAGATTTGAATTAAGCGAGTTTTTTGGAATGGAGGTTGCGGTGGTGTGCGGTGGTGGCCGGTGGTGAAGACGTCAAAGGGGGAGAGGGTTGGTTTGTTTGTTTTTTAATATTAATTAGAGTTAATTACATAACTAATCCATTAGATATGAAAAGTTACATAATTAGCTCACATAATGTGAAATGACTTAATTGCCCTTAGATGTAACAGAAAAACTAACACCGGTTAGTCTTAATACCCAATACTGTTACAAAATTGAAAGTATAGTACCCATACTTGCAACTTGAAACCCTTAGTACCCATACTTGTTACTTTTTACAAACCACAGGGACTAACGGTGTAATTAACTCTTTAAGGTCTGAATCATATTTATGCAATTCACTTTAATTTGTAATTTTGCCACAAATGTTTATGAACCAAATTGAGGCTCAACATGAAGTTTGAGTGTTGTTGTGGCTATTACCATTTGTGGTAGGCTAATCATTTAGAAATTGAAAAATAGGTGCCTTCATACACTTTATTTTGCTTTTATAAAGACTATTGAGTATTAAAAGGATTATAAAATTTATATTGTCAAATTAATAATTTGAATTTTTATAATACATCAATTGAAGTTTCAAAAGTGTTTGATAATACTAATTTGGAAGATTTTCACCCGTTTTCTTTTAACTAAGTTTTACTCATTTGAGCTAGTTTCAGATGAAATACAACCCTAATCGACCCGTTACTAAATGAGTCAAAATTCACATATCTTTTTTCTTGTGGAAATTTTCTGAAAGTGCTGGAAATGCCAATGAGTGACATCACTGATCAAATGGTATTAACGCACATAAAACCACTACCAAATCTCACAGTCTTGGATGTGAGCCATTGCCTCAAGATCACAAGCAAAGGCATTGCAGCATTTGGTAACCAATGCAAGTTTTTGATTCACTTGAAAAGAAACATGTCTCTACTTGATGCCCACTCGCCTACCGATGATTCTGAAGCCAAAACCGTTGCTGACACCATGCCCAATCTGCAGCATATCGAGCTTTGTTCTGGTCAGTTTGGTGATTTGGGCCTTTCTGAAATCCTCACAAAATGCAAGGCACTCACTCATCTTGACGTTCAAGGGAGTTGGAATGTGGAGTTGAATGCTCCAGCATTTTCAGAGCCTGTGGGTCGATTATGATAGCCAGTTCTCACTACTAGAAAATGAGTGGGTTTGCTACGGAAATTTGCGACGCCGCAATTGCGACGAAAAGTAAAACCCTAATTTCTAACAAAATGAGTCGGAATTTGCGACGCATTTCCGACGCAAATTTTTAATCTTATATTTTATTTATGTTAATACATTAATAAAAATAATAATATAAGTTGTGTCGCAAATGTGTCGGAATTTGCGACGCATTTCCGACGCAAACTTTTAATTTCGTA
Source organism: Smallanthus sonchifolius (assembly GCA_023525975.1). NCBI lineage: Eukaryota > Viridiplantae > Streptophyta > Magnoliopsida > Asterales > Asteraceae > Smallanthus > Smallanthus sonchifolius. The sequence continues at coordinate 62,950,964 of CM042037.1, read as the reverse complement.
TTTTATATTTGTTAATACATTAATAAAGATAATAATATAAGTTGCGTCGCAAATGTGTCGAAAATTTCCGACGCAATCTTTTAAATTCGTATTTTATATTTGTTAATAAATTAATAAAAATAATAATATACGTTGCGTCGCAAATGTGTCGAAAATTTCCGACGCAATCTTTTAATTTCGTATTTTATATTTGTTAATACATTAATAAAGATAATAATATAAGTTGCGTGTCAAATGTGTCGGAAATTTGTGACGCATTTTCGACGCAATCTTTTAGTTTCGTATTTTATTTTTGATCATACATTAATAAAAAGAATAATATAAGTTGTGTCGCAAATGTGTATTTTAATTTTGTTAATACATTAATAATATATAATAGAAATAGGTTTATACAAATAAAAAGGAATTAGTTCTATGTAAAATGTTAAAACTAATATATATGTATGTATATGTATACGTATACGTAAGTATATATGTGTGTGTATGTGTATGTATGTGTGTATTTGTATGTATATGTGTATGTGTGTCTTTGTGTATGCAAGTGTTAATGTGTTTGTGTATGTATATGCATGTGTGTATGTGTATTTGAAATGCCTTAGTATTTATCTTTATTCCAAGTGTTATGATTCAGTTTCGTCGCCCTCTCGTGTTTCCGCTTTAGCGGGGTGTGATAGAAAGGATGAAAGACTGATTCTCACCTTGTAGCAATTAGGGTCATTGATGGTCAATTAGTATTTATCTTAGTATTTATCTTTATTCCAAGTGTTATGATTCAGTTTCGTCGCCCTCTCGTGTTTCCGCTTTAGCGGGGTGTGATAGAAAGGATGAAAGACTGATTCTCACCCTCTAGCAATTAGGGTCATTGATGGTCAATTAGGGTCAATTAAAGACATTCATGGTTAATTAAGGTCATTCATGGTATATTAGGGTCAATGATGTTCAATTAGGGCATTTGATACTCATTTATAGTCAATATTGGTCAGCTAGGGATATTCATGGTCAATTAAGGCAAGTCATGGTTTATTAGGGTCAATGGTGTTCAATTAGGGCTTCTAATTCTCATTTAAGGTTAATGATGGCCATTTAGGGTCATTCATGGTTAATTAGGGTCTTTCATCATCATTTGGGATAATTAATGGTCAATTAGAGTCATTTACTGTCAAATAGGGTCAATGATGGGTTAGATCGAGTTATAGTGAGTTACAGTAGATCACAAATGGGCAATAGTACATGTCTTAATGGATCTTATTGGGTCTTAATATCCATGATAGCTCTCAATGGACCGTGATAAGCTTTTATCATGCTATATTAAGGTCCTAAAGGGTTAGATCTGGTTATAGTGAGACATAGTAGATCACAAATGAATAATAGTAGATCATACATGACTTAATGAACCCTACTGGGTCTTAATATTCATGATAGCTATTAATTGACAATAATGGACTTTATCATGTGCATATTAAGTTTTAAAGAGTTAGATCGGGTAATAAAGAGTCATATAAGATCATAATAGGAAATAGTATGACACACTACTCAATCTAATGTGTGGTATGTTATTAATAATTATGATAGATAGTATGACACACTACTCAATCTAACCATTTAAGATCTAATATGGCATATTAAGGTGAGTAAAAATAACTATGTATACATATTAAACTTATTTTAAATTATAATAATTAAATTTTATTATTTATTTATTTTTATAATTAAAATATGTAAATTAAGACCACTATTAAAATTCAAAATTACCATTCATATTTATTTATATAACTTTTATACTATTACTTAAAAACAGAATGATTTAGTTTTTATAAGTTTTAATCTTTTTTATTTTTATATTTACACTTGATACTTATTATTCATTTAATAAAATATAAAAATTTGACTTTTATTTCCCTCAAAATTAGTTTCCTCCAAATTTAACCTAGTTAACCCCAAAATTTTTGATTTCCCTCTCAATTTATTATACTTCCCCCTTTATTATTTTCATTCTCCCTCTTTTTTCCTCAACCCTAAATTGACCGCCTCCCTAAATTCATATGCGGGTTCTTGCTTCACCCTCCCCAATTGCAGTAGCCGATGACCGCACCACCGTCTAGCCTCCACTGATGAATTTTGTTTAACGCTACACCATCGTTGGCGTTATCTACAATTGTCGACCCAACACCACCGCGAGTCCGCCAATGCTGTTCCTAAGCCTTCCGTGCTCAATATGCCGCTGACCCGTCTTGTATCTCGAATTCCATCCGCTTCTCACTGTAAGAAGTCAATCATGTCTCTCAATTTTCGTCGAGTGTACTTCAATTCTTGATATTTTTTGGTTATTTTTATGAAACTGATGTTCTAGTTTAAGGGATTACTGAAATTTGGAGTCGAATTGTTACAACCTTTATCATTTAGGGCTAATCTTTTATTTTGTGTTGTTCAAAACTCAAAGATTTGAAGTTGCACACCAATTTCTCTTGAACAAGTTTAATTTTGATCTCATTTATAGTTTTTTTTGGTATTTTGATCTTGATTACTTGTGTTTTCAGTTATCATGATAGGGGTTACTTTGATTTAGGTGCAAACAGATGTTAATTAAGTGCTGCTAAAATTAATCTGTTTGAAGATGACGATGAGATTGAAATCCACCACTAAATAATTTGGTTTTTTGTATGCACAAAACATAACATGGTAATTTTTTTACTTGGCTCTGTTTAGAGAAAAGAGTAAAATTTACAATGATAAGTGTAATTTATAAGGATTATAATTTGAGAAATGATTTACATTGCAAATTGTAATGTTTTTGTTGGAACAAAACTTTTGGTTTTGCTGCAAAATCATAGGCTTCACAATAAACTTAACATGTTAGTTTTTAATTCACTTAATAGTTTTTAATTCGCTTAAGTTTTGTTAGTTTTAACTTAGTTGGAGCTTTCAAAGGGCAATCATCATTTGTCAGCGAGGAACAAAGGTATTTGAGCTTCGTTCACTTCAATTACTTTGCAATTGCGTGAAATCAAATTAGTTTTGGCCCTAAAATTATGCAACAAATCCAAATTACATATGCACAAGTAAAAGCTGAGCAATTAGTACTTTTCTAAATAAAATCATGAGCATAAGTTTCTAAGTAAAGTGAAATTCATCATAATTCTAAGTCAAATGAATATGCTAAGTAAAGTTTACGCTCAAGGATTTCATCAGAATTCTTAGAATAAATGTGAAATTCAACGCGTTAAAATGAATTGCAATATGTTCTTTTTAGTTTCCTTCAAAACTAGGTAGGCAATGTGCCATATAACTGAATGAGTTTGGCTTATGTTTTGTAGTTGGCTAAATTAAATCAGGTTCTCGTATGTGACCGTAATAACGTCTGGTAGAGTAACTTGAGCTAAAAGCATATTTCTTAGATCAAAGTCACTGAAAAATAAGTAATGTGGCTATAAACAAGTTAAGTACCTGCACTTGTATGCTTTAATGATAAGCTATATTACTAATACTAATGACGATTCGATAGTTTGATTTCAAAATTTCTTGCAGGAAATCTGATAATATTGTGTTTCAGTGTAGCCATACCTCCAAATTTACAAGAGTGGACTACTAGGGCATAAACTTTAGACAATTCTGTTAGTATTTATTTCAACCACTCTCTTCTTTTATAACTTTTTTATTTAGTGTCTGAAGAAGATTATTCTGTGCAGATCAAGATTACAATGGTGGGGAAATATGTGGGCCTAACACTCTTATCTGTTCTTAAGGCATGACTAATGTATTTTAACTCCAAGTACATACTCTTTGTTTGGTAATTGCAAATTTGCAATTTTACATGCTTTGTGGATGTCTAGTTATTTTATTCATCATTAAGAATATTTTAGTATTTCATTAATTATTGATGCAAGTTGTCCGATTTGTTATATGTGTTCCTGTAAACGGAAATGTCGTCCCTATTATTATTATCACTATGTTTTTGGATAGAGCACGGGAGGAGATGCGACAGGAAATGAACAACGAATGCATTAAACGATCCAAAAACGTTTAGAAAAGGCCTTGAGAACTTGGCGTCCTCCCAGTCATCATTAGTAATTTTTTATATACTATTTTAGAGATATGTTAGTTTGTAGTTTGGTAATGCTTTGATTGTATTTGAGTTTGATTTGTAAAATATGTTTTGGGCGTTAATTTGAGGTTGTTTTGTCAAAACAGGTTTTGTGTATTTTTTATATCTAGATTTTTCTATTTCAATTTTTTTTTAAATAAAAAAAACTTCTGCGTCGGAATTGTGTCGTAATTTTTTTTTGAATGTCGGAAAAAAATGTGTTGGAATTGCGTCGGAAAAAAATGTGTCAGAATTGCGTCGTAATATTTTTAAACTGAAATACAAATACCGTATTTAAGATTATTAATTTTTAAAATAATTAATACCGTATTTATAATTATTAAATACATTGTAAAATTGTGTCGGAAAAGAGTCGGAAATTTGCGACGAGAAATTGTGTCGCAAATCTGTCACAATTTGTGTCGGAATTGTGTCGCAAATGCATTTCCGACGAAGGTTTTTCCGACACAACGATTTTGTCGGATTTGCGTCGGAATTAGTGATTTGTGATGCATTTCTGACGCAATATTGCGTAGCAAACCTATCAGTTTTCTAGTAGTGTCACTGACACGAGCCAAGGCGGTGATGGCGATTTCATAGATTCAGATTGAGATATTCGATTCTATATGTGAGCCATATGAAGGTATTAGCTTTGGATGAACCTTTTATTAGTTGTTTATGGTACTTTAATTGATCACTAAATTTTATTAGTTGTTTATGGTATTTGTATAGGATAATAGGATATTTTCATTTAAGGCTGGCCCAACAGATATAGGCCCAACACTATTGACCCATTAGAATCAGCCCAATTATCCCTTAACAAAAGGGACCTTATCCATTTATTATTCAAAGTTTCAAACACCACCGGGCCTAGTTGAGTGATACATGACTTTTCAAATGGAAGGTCATGGGTTCGAGTCTCGCTTGAGACAAAATGTTTCATGTTGAATCAAGGGGTTTTCCCAGTTATGGGTTTCCTTCTGGGTAGTGTGGGCCGGGTTACCACTCTTCTATTCTTTAGGCGGAAGGGTGATCCCGGGTGTCCGAACCTTTGCTGTTCAAAAAAAAATATTCTAAGTTTCAAACTCTTAGAATGCATGTTTATAAATCATAATCAAGATTTATGTACATATGTACGCATATGAATATTTATCAAGTATATAAAAGGAGTTTTAGTTAATGATCTAAATGATTTTTTTAAGAAAAAAAAACTACTTAAGTTTGTTTAGTAAACAAACGTGATCCAAAGATGACTATAAGCTTGCACACGTTGTGTTCACTACTAAAAAAACAAATATTTGTGACCATCAAAACAGTCGTAAAGCTAAAGGACATTTGCGACTGGATTTTTTGTTCGCCAAAATCTTTATTGGTAATATGTTTTAAGACCACTTTTGCAACCGGAATCATTTTACAGATGAGAAAAAACCGTCTATAATTTGTGACAGATACATTTTGCGACAGTGTTTGTGATCGATCTTTTGCAATCACGTTTGTGATGGCGGTCGTTTTTCTTACTAAACCTTTCACTAACGGTTTAAACCTGTTTAATTTTTATAGAAGTTCATTTTTATTTTTTTTATAATTAGCAACCTAATCTAAGTCGGTTTAATTTTCATATTTACTTAATTTTATTTTTATACAACTAGCACTAAGTTAATCAATTTAATGTTTGAGAATCTTATGATTTTTTGTGTTTAAGGCACCTTGTTGCGTAAGGGGACGAAGCTGTGACAACCGGCAATTTAAAGGGTATTGACTGTTTGACTTCCGCACATGATTTAATATATTAAATTAGTGTGGTTAGACTTATTTAAGGTTAATTGAGTCATTTTATAGTATAGCAAGACCCTTCGTGTGATTAGATTAGCATTTCGTACGTTTTCGGAGAATGCGGTATCGCGTACCGGCATAATAACCGAATTAAATACTGGTGACGACCTGGTTAACATGAAAATATGGTTTTCATAAAAAATTATTAAAACTTACTTAAAATAGTGGATTATATGTGAATTTGATGTGCAACACGTTTATTTGCGTTTTCGGCGATTTTTATCGCGTGTAGCCCGGTTCAGGTGTGCACCGGATGCGTGTAAACCAACTTTTAGCAAAAATTATGATCTTTAGTGATTATGATAGCTAAAAATATGTTGGAATTTTATATGGAGTTATTTTTATTTAAAACCATGCTTAAAGTGGTTAATTTTTATAAAAGGTTGAGCTTTATGGTATATAAAACACCTACACTTGTAATATTTATAAAAATTACAGAATTAATTGCTAAAAACCTCTATGTTGGGCGATTTTTATGGTGGGACCCACTCCGCCTCCAAGCTTTCACCATAGAATCAAAATCATTACACTTACAAGTCCATTTTTACACTCTAAACATTTGCATGCATTCCAATTAGTTGAAGACCATTTCAAACTCTCTCTTTTTCTCCTTCCTTGGCCGCCCACTCTCTCTAATATTCTCTCATATACACCACAAAATATCACAACTCTTACAACACTCTCAAAGTTTCAAGTATAATCCTTCAAAGAGTCTTGTGTTCTTGATGGTTTTCGCGAAGGTTTTGAAGGGTTTTTGAAGCTTGTCTCACGGTCGTTTTGGACAGCCAAGAACCATCTTTTCTAACACATTTTTCACTCATAGTTCCTGTAGAAAAGATCCAACAAAGGTAAGAAACATTTACACCCTTGTTCATGCTTCAAAACTTAGTGTTTTTGCAAATATGTTTACCAACAAACAAGATTTAAAAAAATGGTTAAAAACCTTTTTCAAAACAGATTATGAAGAGGTTTTACAAGGGATTTTTCATGGGTTTTGAGTTAGTATGAGTATTGTGATCATGTATGTATATATGAGGATGTTTATTGTTGCGAAATGGGTTATTTTGATGCTAGATTATCACATGCAACTAGGGTTTTGTGATGAAATTTTAGAACAGAATATAACATGATTTTTGTGTGTAAAAATATGTTAGTTCATGAGTGGATTGTTACTTGATGTTTTGATTAGGTTATTGTTGGATTTTATGTCGAAAATACGTCTTTTGGAACATGTAAATTCATGGATATGTAAGATTTTGTTAAATCTGAAAAATGTATGTTAAAAATAACTTACAATGATGTTTAGAACTTATTCATAAAGTTTAATCATGTGTGGATATGTTCAACTTGATATATGCTTAACTAGGTAGTCGAAAAAGCCGAAAAACGATAATTTCATGCGTAAATATGGAAAAATATGCAAACTGATGTTATGACAAGTTTTGTATTCTAATTTATGTTAGAAAATCATATTTATGGTTATAAACATGAAACTTGGTGTTTAAATGCATTATATGTGATTTTAAGTAAAACTAGCCCGTAAAACGGTAAAATTTCGATTTAAAATGATAGATTGATAAATCTGATTTTGGGCAGTAGATAAAACCTATTTTATGAGTTATTTACAGCCCCTAAATGATTTGGAATGATACTTGATCATATGTGTGGTTATATGCATGTTTGTACCTTGTTGGTTATCCTAAATACATAGGAAATTGCCATGTATTAGGGGATACCATGCTCGAATTTTTAGAAAATTATTCTAAGTGTTTGAATCTGATCTAAAAAGTGTATTTGATGATTTGTGATATCATGTGAAACCCTAAGTGTGATAACATGAGTTTAACTTGTGAAATGATTAGTTATGTTACTTAGAAAATGCATGATGTGTGACTAAGTGTTGAATGTGACATAGAAGTTATTTGACTTATATGTGAGGTAGTTAAAATGATAATAATTCTTAACTTCCTCATATTATGGTTTTTATTAAGTAAAACCCTTGATAAGTCTCATATTTTTTAATATCCACTAAGTTTTACAAAGAAAACCATAACCGTGTGTCGTGGTCACCAAAGTGTTGAACATACACAAAGTCTAGTAGTTGTCTTGTACAACTTGTGATAGATTGGTGTGTTTGTTAGTAGTACATCCCCTAAGTCTAGTAGTTGTCTTGTACAACTTGTGATAGACTTGTGTGGTTTGTCTAGTGAAAAATCCCTAAGTCTAGTAGTTGTCTTGTACAACTTGTGATAGATTTGTGTGGAATAATAAAGAACGTACAAAGAGTCTAATCTAGTGTGGTGAACATCTTGCAACTAAAATTTGCAAGAATATTTATTAACATGTTCCTTATGTTTAGGACATCTTTAGAACCTTAGTATTCATTTGGACTTGCATATACTAAAGTATTTGATCTCGTTACTTAGCAAGGTGAGTTTTCACGGCCCCTTTTTAAATTGTTTTAAGTTTATAAAACTATGGGGGAAAAGCATGCTTGTTTGTTGTCAAATATTGCGTTAGTATGATTTACTTTATGTGATTGCTTGATGGACATGAGTAAGGGCTATCGTTCGTACCCATGCGAGTTATGTTCATGGGAGTTGCCCGGCCGTAATAATCATTAGCCTTGGGATAGGCCGTAGAATATATGTGGTAGATCTATCGGGTTTGACAACCCTCTCTCATTGATCGGTAGCTCCGGTGGGATCGTCGTATGAGAGAAATATATTTTGAAAGGATTGTGTGGGCACTTGTTATTATGTCTCGGTTTGATTATAGGCTCTTGTTCGCATCATATGTTATATTCCTTGCAAGCTTATAACAACTCACGTGTATATCATTACGCAATATGTTTCGTAAAATGTCACGTGTACATTGAAAACCTGTGAAACTCGCTCAACTTTATGTTGATGTTTTTAAGCATGTTTTTCAGGTAATTGAAATGCTATGCTTGGAAGTTGATGGAATGGAATGGCTTTTTGGAAGGCAAACGTCTATTTGGGAATATTTTGGCATGTGTTGGGAACCTGTGGGAATGTTATTTGATCCTTCATGGATCTTGAACAATTTACATTCGGGTTTTTAGTAAACAATATTGTGTGACTTAAACAATATGTTATTTTGTAATTCCCTAAACAGCTTTTAAACTACTTTAATTTAAGTATAAATCGTTTGCCTATATCATGTGGTTGCCAACTCTGTGCCACCATGCTTATGTAACCGCTTCCGCTGCGATGGTACGTTTTTGGGGTGTGACAGAAGTTGGTATCAGAGCCAATGGTTATAGTGAACTAGAAAATGTTTTTATAAAATCTAAACTATAACTTACAAAGCGTTTTGGGTTAAAACGGGTTTATGCCAAGAAGACGTTCCATTCCACAAGCATGAAAGCTTGAATTTATACTTAGATTTGATGAGTGTTTTATTGCTTGATGCCTTATGTGTATAGGCTAGATGCCCTCGTGTGAATCACTTTATTTTGTTTTTGCATGCGTATATGCTTAAATAAAATAAAGATAATTCACTGACCTAGTATCCTTTGCCTTGTCACAGATGTCGTCTTCCCCTCGTGTTGTTATTATCATCCTATCAGATATCTGATAATATTCCGGTTCACCCAGAGTCGCCCGTTCCGTCTCCTGCATCAGTGTTTGATTTCGGGTTTGCTACTAGTATGCACTCTTCTTTTGATGACCCGGGTAACACTAATGGTTGGATTGAGGAGTCTGAACCTGAGGAGGAGGAACTACCAGATGAGGAGCCCACTCCTACTGCTCCAGAGATAGAGATGATTGATATTGAGGATGGTCTTGACGTTGAGGGTGGTTATGATGCGGATAATGAGGATGGTAATGGGGATGATTCTAGTGATGATTCCAGTGATGATGATAGTACTAGTTCTGGCGATTGTGATTCTAGTGATAGTAGTTCTGGGGATAGTGATTTTGAGGATGGTGATTCTGAGGGTACGGGTGGTGATGACATGGACGTGGATGATGTTGTTGTTGATGATATTGCTGTTGATGACGTTGATGGAGGTCGTGATAGTACTGGTGATGACTCGAGTGTTAGAGGAGATGCTGATATGATTACTAGGCCTACTGTTGGAGAGCCCCGATTACCCGCTAGTGTTAGTGCTGAGTCTACTGTTGGGGCTACCCGCGGTAAGTTGACTCCAAGAAAATCCGTACTACCATATAAGAAGAGGAAATTAGCAGATAGAGACGTAGAGGAGGTGCCTACTGTGGGATATATCGTAGAAAGGCCCGTTTCTGATTTGGAGAGTTATGCGCGTAGGTCGTGGAGTTGGTTGCCCGATCAGATACGCGAGTGGTCTGATATTGAGGGTGTGCCGATTGTACGTGAGATTGGCGAGTCGTCTACGACTCCTAGGGTACTACCACTGACTGGGCAGCCCATTGCCCGCACTGTACCCTTACTAGCAGCTCGTTTGGCGCATGACGAGATGCGTATCGATGCCGCTAGTGGACGCATTAACCTCGTTGACGGACGTGTTTCAGGTGTTGATGGTCGAGTCACAGGTCTTACAGATCGCGTTACAGGTCTTCTTGATAGTGTCACAGACTTGGAGGAGGAGCATCGTTCAGAGAGGCGTGCCACGGACTGGATGTATTTTCGTGTTGTTGATCTTGAGGCAAAGATGGCGGAGATGCAGAAGAGATTAGAGGTTGCTGAGCTGAGGACTACGGAGTCTCTGCGTCGTGCCGATGACGCTATGTTGAGGACTGATGATGCTCGTAGGGATACGACCCGTGTGGTAGAGCGTATGGCAACTGTTGATGGGAGTATGGAGTCCACCATGGCGTTAGCCGCCATGTGTGTTTTATTGCTATGTTGGTTGGTTCACTCCCGTATGTCCACTCAACCAGGCCGTTAGTGTCATTGTAGTTGTTGTTTCATGGAACAATTTACTTTTACATTTTGTATGGAATGTAGTACTTGTATTTTGGGGATGGCATGTGACCGCCCCTAATTTTGTGGTTTCATATTTTGTTTGAAAGACAATTATGCAAGTGTATGATTTCGTATCTAAATGTCAATGATATGTGATGGTTATTTTCGGTTATGTTGTGGTGTTGATTATCTTTCTTCCTTTCATACATGTTGATAATTTATATTGCGTGATACATTGTCTTATCTTCGTTGTATTGTTTGTTATAGAAAGGGAGAAATGGCACCAAGGAGAGAGAGAAGGAATGCTTTGCCCGCAACACAAGAAGAACTGGCTCAGGTTATCGCACAACAGGTGAATGCAGCCCTTGCTGCACACGCTGTTCAGCAGAACGCACATCAAGGAAATTTGCATGAAGGTTGTTCTTTTAAGACATTCCAAGCATGTGGACCGCGATCCTTCTCCGGTACCGAAGGACCCGTGGGAATCGTGCAGTGGATCGAGAAAATGGAATCGGTAATGGTTATTAGTAACTGTACTCCAGTTCAGCGAGTTAAGTATGCTACCAGCTGTCTTCATAACGAAGCGTTAACGTGGTGGAATACGCAAGTCCAAACGTTGGGAGAAGCCCCTGCTTATGCTCTTACATGGGATGAGTTGAAAGAGATAATGATGAGGGAATATTGTCCCCGAAATGAAGTAAGAAAGGTTGAAGCTGACTTCTGGAATCTCATGATGGAAGGTGCGAGAGTGAGGGAATATACCACAAGGTTTAACGAGATGGCTAGGATTGTGCCTCACTTGGTAACCCCAGAATTCAAAAGAATCGAGCGTTATATTTGGGGATTGGTACCTCAAATTCGCAGCATGGTTACATCTGCTAACCCTACCACCATGCAAAGTGTCGTGCAGTTGGCCCATTCTTTGACTGACGATGCTGTGCGGATGGGTTTGCTTAAGGATGGTGAGGTTGTGAAGAAAGTTGCTGAAACCGTAAGTAGTATGGCTGTGAAAGAGAACTCGTCGCTTGATAACAAGAGGAAAAGGTCTGATGGTTCAGGATATCGTTCAGAAGGTTCTCGTGACAAGCGAAGGGGTTCTGGGAAAATGTATGCTGCCAATGAGTCAAAGGGGAACCCAGGTCAGAAGCCTCGATGCAATAAATGTAACTACTTCCATACCGGCCCCTGTATCACGTGTGAACGATGTGGAAAGTTTGGACACCAGGTTCAAACTTGCAGAGTGAAGCTACCAGCCAAGAAAGAAGAGCCAAATCGCGGATGTTACGAATGCGGTGTTGTTGGTCACTTTAAGAGAGACTGCCCCAAGCTGAAAAACAAGGGCGCACGTGGCCGAGCATTTGTAATGGATGGAAAGAAGTCGCGGGAAGAACCGTCGGTTGTGACTGGTACGTTTCTTGTGAATAACCATTATGCTTATGTTTTATTTGACACTGGAGCCGATAAAAGTTTTGTTTCTAAAGACTTCGTATCGTTGCTTGGCTCTAAATCAAGTAAGTTGAATGAGAAATATTCAATAGAACTAGCTAATGGAAAAATAATAGAAACTAAAAACGTTTATCGTGGGTGTATCATACGTTTAAGAGATCATACTTTTAGTATTGATCTTTTACCTGTCGAGCTAGGAAGTTTTGATGTTGTGGTAGGCATGGATTGGTTGTCAAAGAATCATGCCGAGATATTGTGCTATGAGAAGAAAGTTCGCCTTCTGCTTCCGAACGACGAACTGTTGGAAATTCAAGGCGACGAAAGTGCGAATGGTTTGAGAATCATTAATGTAATGAAGGCGCGCAAATGCTTACGTAAAGGCTGTCTAGCGTTCTTAGCCCATGTGGTTGACACTAAGGCTGAAGGACCAAAGTTTGAAGAGATCCCCGTTATTCGTGATTATCCTGACGTATTTCCCGAAGAGTTGCCTGGTTTGCCACCAGCAAGACAAGTTGAGTTTAGGATTGATCTCGTGCCTGGTGCGGCACCGATTGCTCGATCTCCATACCGTTTGGCGCCGTCCGAGATGCAAGAGTTATCACAACAATTGCAAGAATTATTGGATAAGGGTTTTATAAGGCCGAGTTTCTCGCCTTGGGGAGCGCCTGTTTTGTTTGTGAAGAAGAAGGATGGATCCTTTAGAATGTGCATTGACTATAGAGAGTTAAACAAACTTACTGTCAAAAATCGGTATCCGTTGCCGAGGATTGACGATTTGTTTGATCAATTGCAAGGATCCAGTTTCTACTCAAAGATTGATCTTCGGTCTGGTTATCATCAGATGAGAGTTGCTGAGGAAGATGTTCCTAAGACCGCGTTCCGTACACGCTATGGTCATTATGAGTTTCTGGTCATGCCTTTTGGGTTGACAAATGCTCCGGCAGTGTTCATGGACTTGATGAACAGGGTCTGCCGACCATACTTGGATAAATTCGTGATAGTATTCATCGATGATATACTTATTTATTCACGTACCAAGGAGGAACATGAGAAGCATTTGAAACTGATATTGGAGCTGTTGAGAAATGAGAAGTTATATGCTAAACTGTCAAAGTGCGAATTTTGGATTCGAGAAGTCCATTTCTTAGGCCATGTTATCAATGAAAAAGGTATCCACGTGGATCCAGCGAAAATTGAGGCCATTAAGAATTGGGAAGCACCAAAGAATCCGACTGAGGTGCGACAATTCTTAGGTTTAGCAGGATATTATCGTAGATTCATTGAAGGTTTCTCAAAGATAGCGCAGCCGTTAACACTATTGACCCGCAAAGATGAGGAGTATGTTTGGAGTGAGAAACAAGAGACCGCGTTTCAGTTGTTAAAGATGAAGCTATGTAGTGCCCCTATCTTGTCTCTTCCTGAAGGGACAGATGGATTTGTGGTGTACTGCGATGCTTCGCATCAAGGTCTTGGATGTGTTTTAATGCAAAATAAGAAGGTCATAGCTTATGCATCGCGACAGCTCAAGGTGCACGAGAAGAATTATGCGACGCATGATTTGGAGTTAGGAGCTGTGGTGTTTGCGCTCAAGATTTGGAGGCATTATCTTTATGGTACGAAGTGTACGATCTACACTGATCATAAGAGTCTCCAACACATCTTCGATCAAAAGGAGTTGAATATGAGGCAACGGCGTTGGATGGAATTGCTCAATGACTACGATTGTGATATTCGTTATCACCCAGGTAAGGCTAATGTCGTGGCCGATGCCTTGAGTAGGAAAGAGCGAATTAAACCGCTACGTGTGCGTGCACTAGGGTTGACTATCCGTACAAACCTCACAACTCAGATTCGTGATGCGCAACGAGAAGCAATGAAGGAAGAAAACGTGAAGAATGAAGGCTTACGAGGTATGGTTCGTGAGCTTGTACCCAAGGGTGATGACACTTTGTACTTTATGGATAGAGTATGGGTGCCACGTTTTGGAAATTTACGTGATCTGGTTTTGAATGAAGCTCATAAGTCCAGATATTCGATTCATCCTGGATCGGATAAAATGTACAAGGACTTGAAAGAATTTTATTGGTGGCCAAACATGAAGAGTGATATTGCGACGTATGTTGGCAAGTGTTTGACTTGCGCGAAGGTGAAGGCTGAGTATCAAAAGCCGTCTGGGCTTTTGCAACAGCCTGAGATTCCGCAATGGAAATGGGATCGGATAACTATGGATTTTGTAACAAAATTACCACGTACATCAAGTGGATATGATGCCATTTGGGTAATTGTCGACCGTTTGACGAAATCTGCTCATTTCCTACCCGTTACAGAATCTTATCGTGTGAAGAAGTTGGCCAAGATTTATCTGAAGGAAGTGGTGGCCCGGCATGGAGTGCCGACATCCATTATTTCCGATAGAGATAGTCGATTCACGTCAAAACTATGGAAGACTTTCCAAAAAGCGTTAGGTACTCGGTTGGATATGAGTACTGCTTTCCATCCAGAGACAGATGGTCAAAGTGAAAGAACCATTCAAACATTGGAGGATATGTTGCGTGCTTGTGTTATTGATTTTGGTGGAAGTTGGGATACTCACTTACCGTTGGTTGAGTTTTCCTACAATAACAGTTATCAGACTGGTTTGCAAGCCGCACCATTTGAAGCCTTGTATGGCAGGAAATGTCGATCGCCGTTGTGTTGGGCTGAAGTCGGAGAAAAGCAGTTGACTGGACCGCAGATTGTTCAGGAAACCACCGACAAAGTGTTTCGGATTAGAGAACGTTTGAAGATAGCCCAGGATCGACAAAAGAGTTATGCTGACAAAAGGAGAAAACCGTTGGAATTCGAGGTTGGAGACAAAGTGTTGTTAAAAGTCTCACCTTGGAAAGGTGTTGTTAGGTTTGGTAAGCACGGAAAGTTGAATCCGCGTTATATTGGACCTTTCGAGATTTTGGCTCGAGTTGGCCCAGTTGCTTATCGACTTAAGTTGCCTCATGAACTTAAGGGCGTGCATAACGTTTTCCACGTGTCAAACCTAAGGAAGTGTTTATCGGATGAAACACTTGTCATAAAGCCTGATGACGTTAGCATAGATGAAACTCTCCATTTTCGTGAAGAACCTGTTGAAGTTATGGATTGGAAAATCCACAAGACTAGACGTAGTCGTATCAAGCTGGTCAAAGTTAGATGGAATTCTAAGCGTGGACCTGAGTTCACGTGGGAACGTGAGGACCATATGAAGAGGAAGTACCCGCATTTGTTTTTAGTATGTTCGTAATACAGACTCTGTATCGTAAATTTCGGGACGAAATTTCTTTAACGTTGGGAGACTGTGACAACCGGCAATTTAAAGGGTATTGACTGTTTGACTTCCGCACATGATTTAATATATTAAATTAGTGTGGTTAGACTTATTTAAGGTTAATTGAGTCATTTTATAGTATAGCAAGGCCCTTCGTGTGATTAGATTAGCATTTCGTACGTTTTCGGAGAATGCGGTATCGCGTACCGGCATAATAACCGAATTAAATACTGGTGACGACCTGGTTAACATGAAAATATGGTTTTCATCAAAAATTATTAAAACTTACTTAAAATAGTGGATTATATGTGAATTTGATGTGCAACACGTTTATTTGCGTTTTCGGCGATTTTTATCGCTTGTAGCCCGGTTCAGGTGTGCACCGGATGCGTGTAAACCAACTTTTAGCAAAAATTATGATCTTTAGTGATTATGATAGCTAAAAATATGTTGGAATTTTATATGGAGTTATTTTTATTTAAAACCATGCTTAAAGTGGTTAATTTTTATAAAAGGTTGAGCTTTATGGTATATAAAACACCTACACTTGTAATATTTATAAAAATTACAGAATTAATTGCTAAAAACCTCTATGTTGGGCGATTTTTATGGTGGGACCCACTCCGCCTCCAAGCTTTCACCATAGAATCAAAATCATTACACTTACAAGTCCATTTTTACACTCTAAACATTTGCATGCATTCCAATTAGTTGAAGACCATTTCAAACTCTCTCTTTTTCTCCTTCCTTGGCCGCCCACTCTCTCTAATATTCTCTCATATACACCACAAAATATCACAACTCTTACAACACTCTCAAAGTTTCAAGTATAATCCTTCAAAGAGTCTTGTGTTCTTGATGGTTTTCGCGAAGGTTTTGAAGGGTTTTTGAAGCTTGTCTCACGGTCGTTTTGGACAGCCAAGAACCATCTTTTCTAACACATTTTTCACTCATAGTTCCTGTAGAAAAGATCCAACAAAGGTAAGAAACATTTACACCCTTGTTCATGCTTCAAAACTTAGTGTTTTTGCAAATATGTTTACCAACAAACAAGATTTAAAAAAATGGTTAAAAACCTTTTTCAAAACAGATTATGAAGAGGTTTTACAAGGGATTTTTCATGGGTTTTGAGTTAGTATGAGTATTGTGATCATGTATGTATATATGAGGATGTTTATTGTTGCGAAATGGGTTATTTTGATGCTAGATTATCACATGCAACTAGGGTTTTGTGATGAAATTTTAGAACAGAATATAACATGATTTTTGTGTGTAAAAATATGTTAGTTCATGAGTGGATTGTTACTTGATGTTTTGATTAGGTTATTGTTGGATTTTATGTCGAAAATACGTCTTTTGGAACATGTAAATTCATGGATATGTAAGATTTTGTTAAATCTGAAAAATGTATGTTAAAAATAACTTACAATGATGTTTAGAACTTATTCATAAAGTTTAATCATGTGTGGATATGTTCAACTTGATATATGCTTAACTAGGTAGTCGAAAAAGCCGAAAAACGATAATTTCATGCGTAAATATGGAAAAATATGCAAACTGATGTTATGACAAGTTTTGTATTCTAATTTATGTTAGAAAATCATATTTATGGTTATAAACATGAAACTTGGTGTTTAAATGCATTATATGTGATTTTAAGTAAAACTAGCCCGTAAAACGGTAAAATTTCGATTTAAAATGATAGATTGATAAATCTGATTTTGGGCAGTAGATAAAACCTATTTTATGAGTTATTTACAGCCCCTAAATGATTTGGAATGATACTTGATCATATGTGTGGTTATATGCATGTTTGTACCTTGTTGGTTATCCTAAATACATAGGAAATTGCCATGTATTAGGGGATACCATGCTCGAATTTTTAGAAAATTATTCTAAGTGTTTGAATCTGATCTAAAAAGTGTATTTGATGATTTGTGATATCATGTGAAACCCTAAGTGTGATAACATGAGTTTAACTTGTGAAATGATTAGTTATGTTACTTAGAAAATGCATGATGTGTGACTAAGTGTTGAATGTGACATAGAAGTTATTTGACTTATATGTGAGGTAGTTAAAATGATAATAATTCTTAACTTCCTCATATTATGGTTTTTATTAAGTAAAACCCTTGATAAGTCTCATATTTTTTAATATCCACTAAGTTTTACAAAGAAAACCATAACCGTGTGTCGTGGTCACCAAAGTGTTGAACATACACAAAGTCTAGTAGTTGTCTTGTACAACTTGTGATAGATTGGTGTGTTTGTTAGTAGTACATCCCCTAAGTCTAGTAGTTGTCTTGTACAACTTGTGATAGACTTGTGTGGTTTGTCTAGTGAAAAATCCCTAAGTCTAGTAGTTGTCTTGTACAACTTGTGATAGATTTGTGTGGAATAATAAAGAACGTACAAAGAGTCTAATCTAGTGTGGTGAACATCTTGCAACTAAAATTTGCAAGAATATTTATTAACATGTTCCTTATGTTTAGGACATCTTTAGAACCTTAGTATTCATTTGGACTTGCATATACTAAAGTATTTGATCTCGTTACTTAGCAAGGTGAGTTTTCACGGCCCCTTTTTAAATTGTTTTAAGTTTATAAAACTATGGGGGAAAAGCATGCTTGTTTGTTGTCAAATATTGCGTTAGTATGATTTACTTTATGTGATTGCTTGATGGACATGAGTAAGGGCTATCGTTCGTACCCATGCGAGTTATGTTCATGGGAGTTGCCCGGCCGTAATAATCATTAGCCTTGGGATAGGCCGTAGAATATATGTGGTAGATCTATCGGGTTTGACAACCCTCTCTCATTGATCGGTAGCTCCGGTGGGATCGTCGTATGAGAGAAATATATTTTGAAAGGATTGTGTGGGCACTTGTTATTATGTCTCGGTTTGATTATAGGCTCTTGTTCGCATCATATGTTATATTCCTTGCAAGCTTATAACAACTCACGTGTATATCATTACGCAATATGTTTCGTAAAATGTCACGTGTACATTGAAAACCTGTGAAACTCGCTCAACTTTATGTTGATGTTTTTAAGCATGTTTTTCAGGTAATTGAAATGCTATGCTTGGAAGTTGATGGAATGGAATGGCTTTTTGGAAGGCAAACGTCTATTTGGGAATATTTTGGCATGTGTTGGGAACCTGTGGGAATGTTATTTGATCCTTCATGGATCTTGAACAATTTACATTCGGGTTTTTAGTAAACAATATTGTGTGACTTAAACAATATGTTATTTTGTAATTCCCTAAACAGCTTTTAAACTACTTTAATTTAAGTATAAATCGTTTGCCTATATCATGTGGTTGCCAACTCTGTGCCACCATGCTTATGTAACCGCTTCCGCTGCGATGGTACGTTTTTGGGGTGTGACAGAAGCCCAGTGAACAACAGGGGTTCGGGGGAAGCGCCCCTGGTTGCGGGGTTCTAAGGGCGGCAACCTCTAGTGGAGTCCAAGGGGCAATACCTTGGCTCGGGTTATTTTTCATGTTTTGTTATACGTTGAAAATTGATTCGGAAGTGGAAATCTGTTAAAAATTGGTCATCCAAAGTAAGTTGGTCATCCATAGTAAGTTGGTCATCAAGACTAACTTGTTCATCCGGAGTAACTTGGTCATCCGAACTAGATTGGTCATCCGGACTAGATTGAAAAACAGTTAAGGAAACTTAAAAAAAAATTCTCTAATTACGACTTAATTTGATCCCTGTAATTACTATTTAATTACTTTTATGGATCTTACTTATTTAATTGTTTAATTAACTAACAATTAGTTAATTAAATATAATTATATCCAATATAATTATAATTGTAATTAAATAATATCGTAAATAATAAATATGTTCCAAACATATTTTCACCGGATTATTATTAATCCAATTATTAATAATGATTATTTCATAAATAATCATCGTGTCCAACCGTATCCGTTCGTCCTGATAGTTATCATAAATAACAATCTTGCCTCTTTATATATTCGTGTAATGGACTATATTAACCGTTAATATATCTATTGAGCATAATCGTTGCCCAAAGTGTAACCCTTTGAATCTTACTCGTTAGCAGTATTGTCAAATATCGTTACTCGGACATTCTAGTCCAACAATAATAACTATCCATAATTAAATAATATGTATCTATAATTATATTTATATTAAATATTTAAAAATATATTCTTTTAATATCATTATTTAATAAGAGATAAAAGCTAGAAAAACATGTTGAGAATGTACCAGAAAATGACACGTGTCTCATAGTTTAGTTGTTTATAGACTAGTATAGATATAGATATATAGATATGAGATTTATCTACTAACGCTTTTTAGTGTTTGATTTTGTAATAGTGTACGTTTGTGCGTTTCGAGTTAAAGTGTTATAATCATACATTTTACATAAGGTTAAGCTCTCGATACGCATTTGAGTCCATCCGCTCTAGTTTTTCTCACTATATGTATCGAGCTAGGTTCTTGTGCTCAAGTTTCGTAAATACTCGACTCAAATTAACGAGCTTAAGTCAAATTCAAGTTTGAGTCGTTTACAACCCTAACTCTGTTATGACTTTTTAATCTTTTACGAATAAAAATATAAAATACAATCCAAATCGTCTTTTTTTTTAGAAGTGAATTATATTGCCACCTATACTTGTAGCAACCCAGTTGTCATTCAAGCATGGTTTGCTTTATTAGACACACTCATGTCAATAGTCTTTGCTTAATCTTTAATCGAAAGCAACCACCTCACACTCACCTTGAGTAACACCATCTCATGAATAAAGTTTTTTTTTTAACAATTTTTTTCTCCTAAATATCATCTAAAATTTGTATTTGCATGATTTAAACTCACACAATTTTTACGAGAGGCAATCACCAATATCAATTGGCTACAAGCCCATGACCAACTCATGAATAAAGTTGACCGTGAAAATAAAATTAAAAAAATCAAAATTCTCGACGAATATACGTACCATAAACAAATTAAAAAAATTCATGAGAACAATATTTTATTTTCTGGGAACCGCGAGAACCCGGTACCGAAAAACTCACAGGAACCGCTGGTATTCTGCTAATCAACATGATCAGATAAAACACGGTATGCGCTAAGCAAATGGTCTTTAAGAAGGTTAAAGACAGAAAATCAGTAGAAGTTTGATTCAAACCTTAGTACTAGTGGACTGATGACTTGTACCGAATCCTACACTTACCCTATAAAATCATCTTCCACTCCTACTTTCTAAAGCATTGGCAAACAAACAAATGGCTTCTCTTCTCAAGATTACACTTACAATCACCTTCTACTTCATAATCTCTTCTTCCCTTTTACATCCGGCTACCGGAGTATTCTCCGAGGAGGCATCGGAAGCCATATCAATGAGAAGAATGGAGAAAACGACACGCCTTCATTTCTTCTTCCACGACATCCACAGTGGCAAAAGCCCGACAGCAATCAAGATCGCGGGAACCCCAGATTCTAGCCTCTTTGGTGACACGTTTATGATGGATAACGCGTTGACAGAAGGCCAAAACGCGTCATCAAAAGCCGTGGGAAGGGCACAAGGAATGTATGCATTTGCAGCCAAGAAAGAACCAGCATTACTTATGGTGGTAAACTTTGACTTCACAAAAGGAGAGTTCAATGGCAGCAGTATCAGTGTGCTTTGGCGGAATCCGGTGATGGTGGATGTGAGGGAGATGCCTATAGTTGGTGGAAGTGGGCGGTTTCGATACGCTAGTGGGTACGCCTTGGCTCATACGGTTTGGTTCGATCCGAAGACGGGTGATGCCATTGTTGAATACAATGCTTATGTAAAACATTACTAGGGTTAACAAGGATTTGAACTCATGAATATTATGGTCCAAAACTGTCGTCTATCATATTTATTTATCTAACATTGTGTGCATGGATAGAAGCATGCAGATAATGAGATAATCTTTAATGTTTTACAGGATGGATGATACTATTGTCCATTGTTATAAAACCTTACTGCAAACGAGTTTTGGTAATCCAAGTCTCATACATTTTCAGGTTTCCTACGAGTTTATGATTTTATTGTGGTTAAAAATTACCTATTGGGATTCTCATTACTCAAAACCGGATCTTAAACTCAACCTAAAATTGATTTAAAATATCAAATGCTTAACTATATTTTTAATAATTCTGTATTTTTAATAATTTCGAGTTTCTAACAACTTAAACATACAATTTATTATATTTTTAAGATTATACAATTTATTAATATATTCGGTCTCGATGCAAGTAAACGGATATAGATCGGTTTTGGTAAATTTAGAGGAAAAAGTTTTGTAACTTCTCCCTGAGACCTGGATATTCGTTGCATTATCATCTTGAATGTTCCAGGTTTTTACACGGGGTTAGAGTTTCTCAGTAATTCCTAATCTTATCGTTAATAAAAATAAAATAAAAAAAAGATACATCATTTTATGTAAATGATAAAAGATAAACCTTTTTATTTAATTCTTATTTTCTTTGTTAATTATAATTAACGGTAAACTTAGAGGAAAAAACAAGAACTAAAAAATAAAAAATAATAATCATAAAGGATCATCTATGGTGATATTGATTACTACAGGGACTATATTTGTATATAATTCAAAATGGGATATGTGAGACCCTGAAACAAACATGACACAAAAGCTTAGCAAATGGCATGGAAACTCATCACAACCACCATGAACATCATTACCTTCATTATGACAACATGTTGATACTGGCTTCTTCTTTTTTATCACTCCTAGTCCTGTGGATGGTACTAGCAAAATTCCTCTCATCAGGATTTGAACCCATGACCTCCGCAGAAAAAAACATTTTATAAGAAAATCTCTTGACCACCAGATCAGAAGCATGATGGCTGTTGATACCGACTTCTATTCTTATTAGGAAATAATATTGTAACTTGTTACCCAAGTTACCTGATAACAAAGCTATAACTTTTTTGGTACCGTCATTAGTCATGAACATCATCAACAGAAAAATTCTCTTCGTATTCAATACTCGTTTCTCGTATGTTATTTAGGTATACGACATTCGAATGACACATATTCACTTAACATTTTCAAAAAGTGATACCAGTAAAAAAAAATCTTGGATCTGCCACACCGATAAATCCACATACACCCAGAGTACAAAAGAAAATCAAGTCACAACTGCTGTTTATTGTTACCATCAATCCAAAACCGAAATATAAAGGAAATAATAACAATAAATCAAGAACCAAAACATGTGACACGCTTAAAAATCGTATTTTTCGACTATGGAAATTTAAACTAAGGATTATCTTAAACTCGGACTTGCTGCAACCGAACCAAGTGGCGGTTTTATATGGTAAGCTATTGAAGTTTCATGATTTTTAGGGCTGACCCGAGCAGAGAAACTTTGTCTGGAGAAATCTGCTTGTAATCTTTCTCCAATGACGCAGCTGCCAATCGTGAGATCTCCTTGTCCTCGTTGTTCTTCCCTTTAGTCAGTTGTGCAATTGCAGAAGTGCACTACACCCACAAACACAAAAGGTCAAATATACCCCTTTTGTTAAGAAGGGAATAGAGGTGACAATTTCAGCCCAAAAGGGTCAATAGTCAATTTCAAATGTATTTGATTGATAACGAGTCAAAGGGATATAAATCATTATGAAAAGATAATCAGTCAAATGGGTCAAACGGGTTAAGCAGGTCAAACGTCTTTTAACACTACGTTTTCAAGTTTTTCTTTTTGGGTCAAATGGCTGATTGTACCATTCTTGTCTTGATTTGTATGTAAACATTGTTTTGATGTGCTGCATTGGTAATTTATGACCCAGTTAAATTGCCCACCTGACATTTTTTATTTTTTCTAAAATTATTGTTACCATAATGGACCCAAGTCCTAAGTAAGTTGCTATTTAGCGACATTTGTCATAATAATAATAGTTTTTCTAAACAGTAAAAAATGTCATTTATAGCAATTTAAGGGTCATAAACTACCAAAGTAGCCCATCAAAACAAAGTATAACTATTAAATGGGACAAAAAATACAACTACCAAAACAGATAAATGAGAAAAGTAGGTTGCAATTTATGACATTCGCCCGTGTATTTAATTCATAAAAATAGGCAAAAAAAAACCCGCAGGCTAAAAACAGCCCAAACACATTTTGACCCATTATCCAACCATAAGTGTAACCATGACCCATAAAAAAAACTATGTAATTAAGCTCTGCACCAGCATACAAATATAAAGAGAGAGGTAACTCACCAAGCAAATTCCATATAGTGCTCTAGTGTTTTTCCCTCCTGTCAATTCTATGGTGGAGGCGTAATATTTCTTAGCCGTCTGAAGATTTTCAAGTCCACCGATTGTGTAAAGCACCTGTTTCCCCATACCACAATAAACATATATTATTACATCAGAGGTGTTTGGATATGCATTTTGAGGTTGTAATAATCAGTTTTCAATATAACATTTTGCTTTTGATTATTTGAATAGTTAGGGGCCATTGTATCAGTTTTAGATAACTAGTTTCATGTGGATAATCTAAAAGTATAATTAATTACTAACTACCCCTTCTTTAACCTAATTTGAAGGATTTCTACTCACAGTTCACAAAATGTCTCATCACAAAGAAATGTCATTTTTGCTCATTTTATCTTTTAACTCCTTAAATAATCAGAATTTTTCAAACACTCAAACGTTTGGTTATCTTATTATTACAAGTTAAAAAACATTACCTTCTACCTCTAAAATCCATTTTGTTACAACTGATTCTGATTATTTAAAATCACAATATCATTTGTCATGAAACAAAGTCATGTTGATTCCTAAGTGCTGGTACATATGATTTTACATGCACATGACTGAATTCTTTCATCCCTCCATTAAAAAAATAGTTAAAACATCTTATTCCAAATGTGTAAACAGAAAATTTCACCTTTTGTATCGGCCCTATTTCAAAAAGTTAAATTTTTAACTACCCACTAACAAAAAGTCACTAATCCACACTTTTATGGTATTTTTGGATTATAGCTGCAAGAACAAAGATCTTGCAGATAAAGATTTAGTACACGTTCATAATATATACTCACCTCAGCATAAGCCAGGTGATGCAGGGGAATCGTTGGTTGAGCTAAGATTAGCTCCTCATAGCAGAAAGCTGCTTGTTTATACCTAAACATGGAAAAAAATATAGAATACAAAACATAAACCGAATGATAAAAATTGGTTGCAGAAGTAAGAAAATATGGCTCGACTTAAATCCACAAAAGGATTAGGAAACAAGCACACAAGCGAGAAAAGCTAACAAATGCTCACATTTGCAATGAAAGATATATTTCAGCAAGTTCTCTCCAGGCATCATGATCTGCCATAAATCTGGAAAACGGTAAAAATCATGACTTTAACACAATTTAGAGTAAATAACTTAATATAGATGTGTGTTTTGAAAGTGAATATGAATAATAGGGATCAACTAAACAGCTGTAATAAAACAAGTGCTTGAACAGATGTTTGAGTGTTTGCAAATCCTACTTATTTATGAAACTAATAGATACTCACAAAAGTATATAAAAGGTTATACTAATGCCACCCAAATATCATAACATTACAGGTCCACATATAAATTTGATTTCATTGATGACCATTATGGCCAAAAACATGCCAGATGACAAAAATGCCCTCCAAAGTTCAAAAAGACAAAAAAAAAAAGTGGCGGGATTTGGTTCTTTAGGATAAAGAAGAGGTTGATTTAAAGTTAATTTATCAGATTGAGTTTGCTTTTAATTTTAAATGGCGGATATAATAGGTATTACACGAATAAATTATTATTTGTTATTATTAAATTTTAAACTACGAGGCAATTTCTGTCATATAAAAAATTATCCCATGACCAAGAAAGACATGTTTTTGATAAAAGTAGAGAGTTTGTGAAATGGAAATAGAAGCATCTCAAACTGGTTAAAAAGAAGTGTAAATAAGTTATAAAACCCCCAAAATAATCAGTGATCAGAAGAAATGAAGAAGTGCTGATCCAGACATTAAAAAGTGATAATAAGCAAATTCAAACACCCCTGAAACGATGTTTGTAAAAACTCTTACATCTCAAGATATTTATTGAGCGAATCAATGGCTCCTAAGATATCTCCCCGTGCCTTCGCCATGGCTACCTTCCTCATACTAATAACCTGTAAACATTTAAAAAAAATCACAAATATATCCAATCAAAGTTAACAATGGTATGGGTACTTTCTTCAATTTGAAAACTACAATCTATGGGAACTGACTGATTTCCGTTCTTTTTTTCCTTTTAAAAGCAGCTTCGTTATTGATGTATGTAAATTAAGTAAGAGAATAAAGAAACTCGCCTGATCAAGTGCATTATCTTCTAGAAGGCTTGTGTAAGCTTTTTCAGCCTCAGCCCAGGAGCCCTTTGCTTCGAGCAACATTGCCTCTAACCTACCTGCAACACATAGCTACTAATAAGATCTTACCGAGACGAGTAAACCAAGATGCCATGAAACTTATGAAAATAATAGAAATTTAACCAAAGCAGTCATGAGAGTACTAGAGATGGTAACTTCAACCCATTTACAGGTACATGGGTCGATATGGGTTATATTTTTTTTCTGCAAGGGTCAAATGGGTAAACCTATATAAAATAAAACGGGTTGAGTCACCCAAATTGTATTCAGAATGTATAAAACCTCATAAATCATTTTATTAAAATAAATTAGATTATTGTTGTAAAATAAATATAGTTTGTGTAATGATATTTTACACATCAATTGTAAATAATATTCAATAACTGAAAGACAAAAAGTGATACAGGTTTAGCCCAAACTGACCTGTTTCCATCCCATCAATTCTAAACAATTACCCGTTCGGCCGTTCTAATCGGTTACCCAACCCGTCCAACCCACCCATATTGCCACCTCTACATCAGACCATGGTCTGAATCTGAGCACAGGTTAAAATATATTTCTATGGAGCTTCACGCACACGGAAAATCAGAACAACGTTGAGGGTCAATAAGGTCATTGTGTCAAAAAGTTTATTTCCATTAAATTTGTGGTTAGTAAAAAAATACTGTACGTAAATAGAACAGGTCTTTGATTGATACTTCAACTTAATATACCATGTGTGCATTTTTTTGCACCAACTATTGCACTTACCAACTCGCTTGCTGTCTGGAAACTTCTTCTGCAATACCTTTATGCAGTCCTGCAAAAGTTTCGTACTGATAAATAATAAATGAAAAATAGTTCAACAGAATGATATAAATATTGGATGAGGAGAATGCTACCTTTGCAACATCAAGGCATTGACAGTCCAGAGCAGCAATAGCTACCTGCTCATATAGAGTCCATTCTGCAAAATGTGAAAGCAAAAATCACTTCATTTATCAACAAATGAATATCACAAAATCATGCACCAAATTGTTTTCCCCCCAGAAAGAAACAGTTTTGGCACCATTGCTTGCCTAAGCCCTAAACCTTGCTACTTTTAAGGAAAATGATTTAAAAAAAAGTTTGAAAACTTGCCTTTTCGAATAAGTCCTTAAAGTAATCATATTTTTTAACAAGAAAACTGCCACTGTCATTAAGTCCATAAAAGAATCAAATGATATAAATCACAAAACATTTTATAAATATGTATGTAGAAAACATCCGATATGGCTTGCATTAAAAAAACATTAAAATGGTCATGCTTCATTTAATTTATTTATATGATACCAATGCCTTAAATCAAACGGTTGGTCACACAACTCCCATCTTACACGTTGAATTCAGTGCTAATAGTATTCGCAGCAAGATCTCTTGGAAAATAAAGGAAATTCAGTGACAAATGAACTCAGAATCACCTTTACAGGCTAAACACAAACAAACTGGTTTTAAACATTACAATTGAAGGAAGAAAAAAAGCCTTTTCTTAGTTCACGATACTCCCTAAGTCGGATCTCACTTAATTTCAGTTCCGAGTAGCTCGTACATCTACCACTAACACAAGCAAACTCCTTATGAAAATAAACTCCAATAACACCAATCAATCATCTGAAAAATCCATCTACCTACTTTGCCCTCCAACATAAAGTGGAACATCAATATACAGCATATATTGTTACTTTCTTACTTAATCATTATAATTTATTATTATCATTAGTCAATTCTAGGTTAAAAGCTAAACATGATCAAAATTCACTTGAAAACACAATAAACCAGTCGATGATCTATAAAACCTACAATCAGGATAAAGGAATCAATCGAATTAACCTGAAAACTAGCAATAATTGATGAATTGATAACTAAAAGAAAAGGAATTACCATCTGGACCTAGAGCGGAGCGTTTTTTGGGGTCGTTTAAAAGGGTTAAACCATGATTCAAGACCTTATCGGAACGACGGAGCTTGAGCTTGCGAACAAGAGAGAGATACTCCCAAGCACCACCACCGCCGTTTTCAACTTGATTCTCCAGTTGTCGCAGCTGTGATTCTTCCGTTTTGCTCACCATCTTGATCGGCAGATTCGATTGACTGAGATCGGATGGGAGTGCCGGCTTGACGATGTTTTAAGGGAATTGGGAAAGTGCCCGTCTCCACCCCGATCCGACCCGTTTCTCTAGAATGGATTCTTATTTTGGGGAAATACGGGTGAGACGAGTTTCTGGCGATAGACGCCCCATGTAAATATGGTAGTATCTTGTAACACGTAATCAAAACTTGTTATAGACGTGAACACTTGGGTGTAGGGATGACATCGGTACTGGTATGTATCGTAAATTAACGAAACTGAAATCGAGCTGACTTCTAAATCGAATATCGTATCGACATGGCCGGCCTAGAGGGAGGGCGGCGGTCCCGGGCCTGGTCTTCCCTAGGGCCCGATGTTTTTAATTTTTTTTATATTATATATATATGTGTGTTTTTTTTAAATATAAATATATATAAACCTAATTGTTTATAAATCTGAACCGAAAACCAAGAAATAAAAAAAATCTATATACATAAGCACAATTTTTTAAAAGAAATCTATATATATAAGCCGTATTATGTTTTTTTTATATATGCTTATTGAGTTTATATTATAGGGCCCACTTTTTTTTTACATGTCCCGGGCCCAAAATGTTTTGAGTATTCTCGGGACCGGCCCTGCGTATCGATGATGGCCTGTCGGTACCGGTATAGGCACGGTATCCGCAAATTACCGATACTGAAATCATGGAAAACAAATACCGGTACCGTTATTGTTAGTGTTCAGTCGGGACATGTATGTTATAGTATCGGTACAGTACCGGTATAAGTACAGTACACGCAAATTATCGAAAACGAAGTACTGATACCGAAATCATGAAAAAACAAATACAGTTACTGTTAGTGTTCAGTCATGCCATGTATGGTATAGTATCGGTACGGTACCGTTATTCGGTTAGAAAATCTCATCACTACTTGGGTACACTAGGGACGCATCGTATAAATGGGCTAAAAGCATGTATGCACCGTTAGTCATACAATGCATTATACTTAAAAAAACAACATTTTTAAAATATAACAATCTTATACTCAAATTAAAGAAAATAAAAATTCTTGATCTTTACCGCGAGGCGCGTGACAAACCAGGATCGTAGTCATCGGTCATGTTGAACGACCACTATATGAATTTAAAAAAGTACTGAGTTTGCACATTCAACGTGAGTAAAACGCGGTTTCATAGTTTAAGTTGCGGAAGCATACATTAATATAAAACCCAAAAGTAATTACGCGCAAACAAAGCGCCAATTAATGTTAATAATGTATAATAAACTATTGTTAATTTGTTGATAAAACCAATGCGACCCCATGATGCATCCTAGTCCTGATGTGTACCATAGAGACATGAGAAAACATGCTTAAAGTGTCAACACAAAGTTGGTGAGTTCACAGGTTTGTAAGTAAATTAACTGTTTGAGTGTTAGCAGGATCCACATACATAGGTCACACCTATTGTTAGCAAGACAAGGTACAAGTTACTATAAGCGTTAGCAATCGAAGCTGACTGTTCGTTGTTTGTGTGCCTTCCACCATTGCTAACATCAACAATGGTCAAATGTTTAGGCCAACTTACAACCATTCGACATCCAGTTGAGCTAACGCGACTAGCTCGGGTGGGGTTTGTCAGACCCAGTAGTACTACTCAAATTTCCTCGCTATACAACTTATACTAACGATTCAAGAATGTAAGGATTTAGTATGTTATGTTAGCGCTTAAGTAAACAAGTGGTAATGAAATATTATGTGATCCGTGTTTGTTTG
This sequence comes from Smallanthus sonchifolius, assembly GCA_023525975.1. Taxonomy (NCBI): domain Eukaryota; kingdom Viridiplantae; phylum Streptophyta; class Magnoliopsida; order Asterales; family Asteraceae; genus Smallanthus; species Smallanthus sonchifolius. The sequence goes on along the minus strand of CM042037.1, from coordinate 62,921,113 downwards.
TGTGCATGTTTCTCCCCCAACAGAAAAACAAGTAAAAGGGGTCGTGAAACTCACCTTAGAATGCGTGCGAATAATTAGCAAGCAAAGACCGGTGAATCTCTAACTGCCACGTATTAACATAGGTCTATGAGTGTGTGTGTGTGTGTGTTCGTGCAGGTTTATATAAACCCTTAGTATCCAAACAATCCCATTGTTTTAAGTGTTTTGAAAATAGTTGATGGTTTAACCAAGACTGACCAAGTTTGACCCGACGACTCGTTGGTGACTCGTATAGTGACTTAATGTTTGTTTAGTATACTAATACACATAATATACAAGTAGTTCATATCCACGATACATACATGATTCACAAAACTTCCTAACATGGCAAGCTATGAACATTCAATGTGTTTCCATCAACAAAGTTACTATTATTAGTAATGTATGAACATAGGGTTTGATTTCCACAAGTTAATCTTCTTTACACGTTTGCATGATCCTAACATGTTTATGTAATCATAATAATGCATAATATATCAACACATCGTATAATTCAAGTCTAGAAATCAAGTTCCAAAACCTAAAAAGTTTCCACTTTTAGTAAGCTATGAACAATCTACGTGATTTTTACAAAACAACACTTTAGAATACTTTAATACATTCTGTTTAGCATATTAGGATCATCCCACATCATCATGCACGTATAAAACTCATATATAAATGAAAACCTTTTAATAAAGTTTCCTCTTTAGGAAATCCTACGATTTCTAGCTTTGTTAATGAGATTCAACGCACCAAAACAATTACATACAACCTAACTAACATATTTTTAATCATAACAATCATCAAATACATCTAGCATGCGATCCTACAACATTACATAATCAATAAAGTTTCCATTCTAGGTAAGTTATGAACAATAAGCAACTAGGGTTTTCTAAACAACAATAAAATCATCAAATAGGTGCAATAACATCAAATAAATAACAAAGTTACCAACTTTATTACCAAAATTCTTGTTTGGATGAACTAGGGTTTCATCATGAAACTTGAAATCATAAAACAATGAAATCGGATGAAAAAACTTACGTAGATGCGTTAGCAATAGCAAGGATTGATCAAATACGCGTTTAATTGCAAGAAACAAGATCGATTCGATGGTGAATTGGGGTGATGTTTGCGTTGGCTTCAAGGGGGTGTTGGGGGCTTCTTTTTTTTTGAAAATATGGAGAATGGGAGTTTAGGTTTTATAAATTCCTTATATATGTACTCCATGGGCCTCAAAATGGATAAAAATGTAAGTCTGGGAGGCACGTGGACTCATTTAAATGGATTTAAAATACAATAATTAAATCTAACTAAATAAAATAGTTTCTAATAAATATTTTTATAAAATCTATTTATAAAAATTATTAAAGCAATAAAAGTCATAACGTTACGCGTAAACGTACGCGATTTCACGAAAGTTAACAAATTACGCATAAAATCACATAACACGTCAAATCACATAATTTATATTAAATATAAATTAATAATTGTTTGAAATATTATTTTTAATTAATCACCAACGTTCGGGGACAGACTCGTGCGATTCGGTAATTCTCTGAATTACCGTTACGTGAGTGTTTGTGCGAATATTGACACACTTAATTAAACATAATCAAGTGTAATGCATGAATGAATGTTTGAGATAGCTGAGTTTGTGTTAACGGAGTTAACCTGAAAATGTCGAGTGTCACATTGTGGGTGTAGTACTTTGTGTGTGGGAGGGGGGGGGGATAGTGAAGCATATAAAATGTAACGAATCAAAATCCAAAATATAATATTATATGCTTAAGTAATATTATGGGGCTGAAAGTGGATTAAACCTAAGTTAAGGATAAAAGTAAATTGGTATTTGCACAGAAAGATTGATCGAAACTTGTTCTTGACTGAATTGGAATAATAATAGCTTACAAACAAATCCTATTTATAAGACTAAGAATACGTATACTACCAAGAACCATTAACCGGCCTATAGGATGGGAAACTAACTCAAAACCCCCTGGTTTGCAAGTATGACAGTTTTAGTCCATGTACTTACAAACCTACAAGATTGGACTAACAATCACCCCCATAATCTTGTAACACCAATGAAACATCTCATCTCTTTAAACTTTAACCTTGCCAATGCTTTCGTGAGGATGTCGGCCTTTTGTAAGTCTCCACTAACATGCTCCACCTTGATTTGTTCTCTCTCGATGCACTCCCGTATGAAATGGTACTTTGTGTTAATGTGCTTGCTCCTCCCATGAAAAACTGGATCTTTCATCAAGGCAATAGCCGATGAGTTATCCAGACAACAAATCCTGAAGCCATAAGGCTTGACAAGCAGCCGATGTAGCCGCCATAAATTCTGCTTCGCAAGATGATAAAGCCACCGTCCCTTTTTTTTGTGAAACCCATAACACCGGTGTTTTACCATAGTAGAAAACAAATCCTGTTATGCTTCTACCATCATCCACGTCAACCGCGTGACTACTATCACTATAACCGAGCAAGGTGTGTGACCCACCTCTCGGGTAAACGATACCAAAATCAAGTGAGCCCTTAGGTACCGTAAGATGTGTTTCACGGCTTGTGCATGATTTTGAGTCGGTGTTTGCATGAACCGGCTCGCATATCCCACTGAATAACTCAAGCGGGTCTTGTATGGGTTAGGTACCTCAAGCTTCCAATGATCTTCCTATAACCGGTTGGGTCGTTTTCGGGTCCTTCATCTTTCTTTGATAGCTTTAACCCCGGCTCCATTAGAAATTGAGTGGAATCGTAATCCCAAAAATAGGCTTCCTTTAGGATATTCGTTGCATATCCACTTTGCTTTAACGTTATCCCTTGGTTGTCGTGTTTGACTTTAATCCCCAAATAGTAATGTAAAAGGCCAAGGTCACTCATTTCAAACTGGGACTCCATTTGTTTCTTGAAGCTTGATATCTCTTGCACACTTGTACCCGTAACTATCAAATCATCCACATACACACCTACAAGCAATAGGCATTGGTTTGATACCCGCTTGTAAACGGCTTGTTCTTGCTTACATCGAGTGAAACCAAGTTCTTTTAGCGAACCTTCAAGCTTGATGTTCCAAGCCCTTGGAGCTTGGCTTAAACCATACAAAGCTTTCACCAACTTCTACACTTTACTTTCTTGACCCTTTTTTACAAACACGTCCAGTTGTTGGACATAGACCTCCTCCTTTAAATCTCCATGAAGGAAAGCCAACTTTACATCCAAGTGATGTACCTCCCAACCCCGGTTAGCTGCTAGGGCAAGCAAGAGTCTTACCGTTTCCATTCTAGCCACTGGTGCAAAAACTTCTTCGAAATCAATCCCATATTTTTGAACATAACCTTTGGCGACTAGTCGGGCTTTAAACTTTGTTACCACCCCAGTTGCATCTTTCTTCACTTTAAACACCCACTTTAACCCGATTGGTTTTAAATTGGGTAGCGGATCTACCAACTTCCACGTCTTGTTTTTTTCAATCGATGTTATTTCGCTTCCCATTGCTAACCGCCAATGCTTTTCTTTGTTTGCTTCTTGAAAGTTTGGTGGTTTGTCATCGAATGATAATAACAAATTTACCTCTTCCGTTGTTGGGTCTTGGCTTGTGGAACTTGATATACCTTTTACAATAAAGTCGGTTAACTTATTTGGTAACTCTTTCTTTCGACTAGAGCGTCTTAACTGGGCTGGAACAATTCGGGCATCTTCTACTAGGCTGGTTAAGGTCACGTCTGGCCTGCTGGGCTACTGTTCACGATTGTTTTAGCAGCTTGGGGCTGCTGTTGTGGTCTGTTTTGGCGGCATGTTTCAGTAGCTTGCTTCTGTTGTTGCGCTTCAGGCCTGTCTTCATCAGATTCGGTCTCATCGTCTAAATTATACATGTTTTGCATACATAATAACCCTCATATTATGGTAATAATTGATTAATAACCTTGCAATTGATACTTAAAGCTTTTATATTTTACAATTGTAGGTTATTCGGTGTCCCAAGATAAACAGAGCAAAAACCAGCTTAAAACATGAAGAAATCAAGTTTTTGGAGGACCAAACCCAAGCATTGACCCCCAAGAAGTTAAACCAGGTCAACATAAGTCAACACAAGCAGCTAAAAGACAAATTAGGAAGCAAGGAGGGGATGCACGATCGTGCATCCCATTGCACGACCGAGCATGGCCCAACTTGCTCTCCAAGGGACCAGTACACTGTCCCGTGTACCCTGTTTGATTCCTGAGGTGTTTGCACGCCCGTGCAATCCAATGCACGCCCGTGCAATCCAATGCATGACCATGCATTGCTCATTTTGAGGCCTATAAATAGATGTCCTGGATTCTTCATTCCATACACCTGAATACACCATTCCATACCTCAAGATAGAGAGAATAGTTTGTTTCTAGTAGTATTAGAGTAGTAGTAGTGAGTAGAGGGGCTCTTCCTCCTTGTTCCACAATAGGGGAGCCTACGAAACTCAGCGTTACGCTAGTTAGCATGGCCATTCATGGCTAAGCTTCTTGTATTGCTAGGGTGAAGATGATGTTTGGTGCATGTTAATGTTTGACATTTTAATCTAGTGGTATGTTTATGTCTTTAATTATTCGTCCTTAAAACCACCATTTGGTGGGCTTTTATTATTGTCTAAATCTGTCTTTATATTTGTGAGTGTTCTTGATTTTAAAGCGTAAGATCGTAAAACCTTTTTAATCAAACTTCTTTTGAAACTTGTACGTATTTATACAAGAAGAGATTGATAATCCAAGGCTTGGTAAGGTCGTACATCTTTATACGAACTTCTGATGCGACCAAGAATTGGTGAACTCATGTTGGGAACGGTACGTCTTTATACTTGGTCCCATTGTTACACCGCCTCCCGGTGAGCAAAATATAATCACCTATTTAACCTTAATACAAAGCATTTACGTTCGATGTCTTAAACCAACCCGGAGATGACCATTTGAAGGGTTGAGGGTAACTGTTGTCCTTAACGGGAGGCACTACCATTTTAATTTAAAGATTTTAATTCGTGAATCAAATGTCGTGAGGACGAGGCTCTAGCGGTGACCCGGGTCACAAGTTTGTAGTAGTCATACTAGTGGATTAGTCAACTTAACATTATCACATACCAAGCTGATTCGAAGCCCTCTTCGTGACCTGATCATTTCCAAGATATTTACTTTCCTGTTATTTACTATTCTACTATTTACATTCATGTTACACACATCATGCACGTTTTTACTTTTCTTTTATTTACTTTACCGTTATTTACTTTTCTGTCAGTTACTATTCTGCTTCACAAGCACCCAAAACCCACTCACTAATTGATCAGGCTAAACGATAACAAAAGTTGAGTATTGGAACTCGACCGTGTCCATTGGTTCGATACTTGGTTCTTACCTAAACTATATTACGCTGCGATATGTACACTTGCCTATTGTGTGTGTTTTTAAGTTAAAGTAATTATCATTTTATAAATTTAAAACCTGATCTCGTAAAACCATTCTAAAAATATATTTATTATATTTTTATATACTAAAAGCGACACATCAGTATGCGGGTTAGGAAGGGCGGGCAGGCAGCCCATCAGAGCCTGTTTCTGGATTAATTTCGGTGTGGGTGGGCTCGGTTTGGGCTGGAGTTTCAACAACAAACTCAGTCCATTCCGGGTCTGTTTGGTTTTTAACTGCACCGGTTTTATTTTCCCGTGACCAAGCTTTACTTTCCTCGAAAACAACATCCTGAGTGACGTGTACTCGTCTTTTAATCGGATCAAGCATCTGGTACGCCTTCGTACTTGGTTGTGAACCCAAGTGTATCATGGGAATGCTCCGGTCATGTAGTTTCTTTTGACCGGTGCCGAGTATCTTCACGTGTCCCAAACAACCAAAAACTTTCACGTGTGAAAGATTTGGTTTTCTTCCTTTAAGGATTTCATAATGGGTTAAGTTTTTCAAGGCTTTCGTTGGTGACCGGTTTAGTAAATAAATCGAGTGATGAACCGCTTCTCCCCATAGATTTTGTGGTAGTGACATGGCTTTCAACATACTTCTTGTTGCACATAATATGGTTCTATTCCTTCTCTCTACCACCCCGTTTTGTTGAGGGGTGTAGGGAGCCGTGAATTGATGAACCACCCCTTTGTTTTCAAGAAAATCCGACAACACATGTGATGTAAACTCTCCCTCGTTGTCGGATCGTATATCTTTTAGCTTCTTTCCCGTTTCGTTTTCTACTCTTGTCACGAAATCAATGAGATGTTTTGCTACTTCGTCTTTGGTCTTCATTGCGAATACCCACATATCGTCGACGATTAGTAGAGATTATTGATTACCTCCATGTGTCTTTGGAGTAATCGGTCCACAACATCGGCATATATCAACTCGAGGGGTGTCTTAGCTCGATAGAGGGAGTCCTTCGGGAATGAACTTCTTGTTTGTTTGCCTACCATGCATGAGTCACACACTTGGGTTGGGTGCTTTATTTCGGGTAACCCAATTGCTAGCTTTGAGAGACTCTTAAGGGCATCAAAATTTAGATGCCCTAATCGTGCATGCTAAACCCACACTTCATCTTGTAGGTTTACATGTAGATAAACTCGAGATGCAACTTGTAAGTTAATCTAATAGACACGATTAGGTGATTGGGGTACCTTCATTAGCAAAGTTCCGTCTTGCTCGAACATCCAAAGAAGACCATGTTGGATGGCTATCTTACAGCCGTCTTCATCTATTTGCCCAAGACTTATGATATTGTTCTTGAGTGATGGTATGTAATAAACATCATTCAAGACTCTTTGTTCTCCCGCCTTTCCTTCTAGAACTATCATGCCACGCCTTTTGATCTCGACGCATGAGCCATCACCAAAACTTACTTTACCTATGGTGTTATGATTAAGTTTTGAAATTCATTCCGGGTTTCTCGTCATATGATTGCTAGATCCATTATCAAGTATCTATTTATTGTTTTCACATGGGGTAGTAGCATACTTTTGAGGATCTACCCGGTCTTCTTTCAAGAACACCACTTCTTCTCTTGCTTCAGTAATAGTGTGTAGAACCGGTCCTTCCCCTTATGCGAGATTACTCTCACCATTCTTTTCTTTCTTTCGTGCAGGACAAACCGAGGCAAAGTGTCCTTGTTCATCACACCTAAAACACTTTACCTTAGAATGATCTTTCTTTTGGCGTGGCTCGCTCTTCTTATCCTTGTCTTTATTCCCGGTTTTACCCCGACCCTTTCCTTGTCTGACTTGACTAGACTCGGCCGTGGACTTCCCCTTTTGGTTGGATTTTGCCTTCCATTCATCATAGGTGTATAGTAGTTGATGTAGTGCAAAACACACATCTTTAATCCTATTGTTTTGTGCGTTTTTAGTTAGTTTTATCTTTGTTTTGAGTCGTTTTTGTTATGTACTGAGTCTATTGTATATTTACAGGAGCTCGTGTGGAATAGGAAGCAAAATCACAAAGATATTGAGCACGAGAAGAAGCCGGGAGATTAAAAGAAGAAAATGTTGAATTTCAGTCTCTTGCGGTACGCGAGAGAGAAGCAGAGGAGTTCTCGCGATACGCGAGGACTCCATAAATTTGTCGCGACTATTTTGGCCTTCGCGGTACGCGGGAGAGCAAAATTCCGAGAAAAAACCCTAAATTGAGATTAAATAGATTTTGAAGGCCATTATTCCAGGAATATATATCTTAACCGTCTAGAGAGATCCAAGGGGCGATTTTGGAAGTAAAGAAGTCGATTGAAGGATAAAGGTGAAATCTTTGGATTCCGGGTTCATTAGTAATAGCGTCCTAGGTTTAAAGATTCTATTTTTATTCTTTAATTTGGATGTTTGATACCATGGTTTTGTGTTTCTACTTCTGTTTTGGTTGTTTAAGCATGATTCTAAGCTAGAACTTTGATATTGCCTAGGTCACATGATGAATACTTGTTAAAGTTTCAGTTTTATTCGGTTTTTGGTTTCAATTAATGGATTTATGATTTTGTAAAAGATCTTGAGTTGATTATTGTGATGTTATTGCATGTTTAGATCTGATCTTGTGTTTGATTTCAATTCCTTGCGTTGTGTTGGGTATAGAAATGAGACTGATGCTGTCAATAGAAACTACAGTATCGAAACTAGTAGTTTTGGTTGAACTTTTGTTCAATCGAAACTAGTAGTTTCGGTTGAACATTTGTTCAATCGAAACTACCTAGTTTCGATGCCTGTTTTTCAGGCCTGTTTGGCAGGTGGCTTGAAAAACAAGGCACATGAAGCCTCCTATATATAGTAGAATACCCATTAGGAGTGAGTGTGTCTGTAGAGGGAATCACCACCCCAGGGGGAGCTCACCCTGGGGTGAGACTAATTGTTAGTGTATGATCGAGCGTTTATTTTCATTTCAATCAAAGAATCATACGTTTTATGCTTTCAATTATCTGTTCTTTTCATTTTCATATGTTTCTGTTCGTGTATGTGATTCCCGCACCCGTCTCTACCCATTTCTGATTCAAGAGTGATACCGGTCAAGGGATTCCGCCCCTTGATCCAGACTGTTTGAAGAATTTCTCCGCAGATTTGTTCTTTCAGGTCTGCTCAGGACCTACAATTGGTATTAGAGCCATGGTGGCTCTTATTGCTCTCGAATCTGCTCAAAATCAAGAAAAACCCGCCATTGAGACGTTAAACTTGAAGAAATCGATGTGTAGCAGGTTCGTGACTGCTGTTCTACATTTCCACTTTCAAAATCTGAAGATGTAAGGCTTTTGAAGCATTTTTCAGACCTGGATTGGGGGTATCGAAGTAGCTGAAGGTTGAAGATGGTCAATCGAAACTATGTGGCGGCTGAACATTTTCTATCGAAACTACTGGTGTTGCCCTAAATCAGAAGTAGAAGACATCGAAACTAGGCTATCGAAACTACTAGTTTCGATTGAAGAATCTCCTATCGAAATATCGAAACTTCTTGTTTCGATACTGCCTCTATCGAAACTAGCCTTGTTTCGACTGAAGTAGAGCCTATCGAAACTACAGGTAGAACTATCCAAGTACTTTCCAAAAAAAAAAAAAACTTGGAGACAGTCTTTTTCGGAAATTTTCTTGGATAAATTTTTTAACAGGATATTGCATAGAAGGAGGGGAGTTTTGGAAGAAAACTTGGAGACAACCTTTTTTGGGTTTTCGAAAATTTCGTTTCTTCGGCAATATACACGATGTTCTGCCTGATTCAGCCGTAATTCCTTTGATCAAAGTTCAAGTTTGGGCAGCGGGTAACAAAGTCAAGCATACTTGTGACAAACCGGATCATTAGTTGTTGATTACATGGTGATTCGATCCCTTATCTTTTGCCTAGAAATAGGAGGGTCTACACTTCAGGGGGAGAATTACCACGAAAGACTTCAAATTATCAGCAGATTTATGAAGATGCAAGACAAAGTGAGCCTTTGCTTGAAATTGACCTTTTTTAGGGGGAGAGAAGGCAAAAGTTGATCAACTGTTCGAGAATGTCAAGAATCCTTGTAGAAAGATGGTTATTTACTGCTAAATACTTGGGATTCAAACCTTTATCATTTGCCTACAAGATAGGAAGGTCTACACTTGAGGGGGAGAATCACAACGAAAGGCATTGGATCATCAGTCATTCTATGAAGACGAAAGACAGAGTCGGACAAGATTTGATAGCATCAGTCTAGGGGGAGATTGTTGGGTATAGAAATGAGACTGATGTTGTCAATAGAAACTACAGTATCGAAACTAGTAGTTTCGGTTGAACTTTTGTTCAATCGAAACTAGTAGTTTCGGTTGAACATTTGTTCAATCGAAACTACCTAGTTTCGATGCCTGTTTTTCAGGCCTGTTTGGCAGGTGGCTTGGAAAACAAGGCACATGAAGCCTCCTATATATGGTAGAATACCCATTAGGAGTGAGTGTGTCTGTAGAGGGAATCACCATCCCAGGGGGAGCTCACCCTGGGGTGAGACTAATTGTTAGTGTATGATCGAGCGTTTATTTTCATTTCAATCAAAGAATCATACGTTTTATGCTTTCAATTATCTGTTCTTTTCATTTTCATATGTTTCTGTTCATGTATATGATTCCCGCACCCGTCTCTACCCATTTCTGATTTGAGAGTGATACCGGATCAAGGGATTCCGCCCCTTGATCCGGACTGTTTGAAGAATTTCTCCGCAGATCTGTTCTTTCAGGTCTGCTCAGGACCTACACGTTGATTATGGTTGTCTGCCTGTTTGATTAGTATATCTTGGTCATAGATCTTAGGGTTTGTGATTAAGGTGGTTTGCTAGACGTAGCAGCCACAGGAGTTGTCTTTGATTACTGATTAGATTGAGTGTGTGTCTTAGTTCAATACCCGAGAGGTGAGAATTAATCGTTTAGTCTTCGTCATTCAAGTTCGCGTTGACCAATTTCACCCTAACACACGGGTGTTCGACATTTCCTCTCATACAACGCCTCAAAAGGCGGCATACCAATACTAGAATGGTAGCTATTGTTATAAGAAAACTCCGCCAACGGTAAATGGTCGTCCCAATTACCCCCAAAATCCAAAGCACACGCTCTCAACATATCCTCGAGCGTTTGAATCGTTCGCTCGCTTTGACCATCCATTTGTGGATGATAAGCAGTGCTAAGATTCAATCTAGTCCCCATATCCTCATGGAATTTCTTCCAAAAACGAGAAGTAAATCTCGTATCATGATCCGAAATAATCGTCACCGGTACACGATGACGAGACACAATTTCCTTCACGTACATTTCCGCCAATCTATCCAAAGAATATGTTTCCTTTATTGGAAGGAAATGTGCACTCTTTGTCAACCGATCCACTACTACCCATATCGCATCATAACCCTTTCGAGTATTTGGTAGTTTAGTGATCAAATCCATGGTTATGTTATCCCATTTCTAGAGCGGTATTTCAAGCGGTTGAAGCTTTGTCAGCTGTCTGAGAGGAAGCCGGTATTAGGTGTCTAGTGATTGTTGCTATTCGTGTCATAGTTGTTATCTTGAGATTACCCCGTGCATTATTTGAGTGTATTGGTGGACAGTGAGACTGAGAGGTAATCTGTCTATTAGGGTACTTTATCATAGTTGGAAATACCTGAGAAGTGATCCAACAATCTGGTGAGTTATTACATATGTAGGTTCCTTAGCTGGTGACACCTTGAGAGTGATTAGGGATCCACTAGGCTGTCTAGAGTTGTTTCATTAGAAACCCAGATCCATTATAGTTTCCATAACCGATAGAAGTTGTGCTTTGCAAGTAGGATTCCGACCTAGGTGATATTCTTCCCATCTCTTGTTTTCATCTTAGCTCTTGCTCTTGATAGTTGAGTCGACCTTAGTTTGCTGCATTCCTTAGTTTAATATTTAGTGTAGTAAACCCCCCAAACCAAATCAATCTTTAATCCGAGTCAAAGTCTAGTTTTTGTTTTCGTAGTGTCTCTAGGGTTTGATATTCCGGTTTACCATTAAGTTGTGCTACACTCGATAGGTACACTTGCCTGTCAGTGCGGTTTAGTTGAAGGTACTCCTTTTATTACTTAGGAGTCTAGGTTAGGTTTTGTTATTATTTTAATAGACCATCTGGGCTACATCAGTAGTTGATTGTGCTTACGGGTTGGTAAGTTTTCTTCACCTCCAATTCGTTCTTCAAAAGCCTTTAACCGACCCACCGCTTCTTGAAAGGACATGGTTTTCAAATCGGAAAATTGTTCAATGGTTGCAACAATTTCCAAATACCGTTTTCTTGGAATCGAACTCATAAGTTTCCTTACTAAGTCCTTCTCTTCGTATACCTTCCCAAGATTGCTTGCTTTCGAAGCCACTTAACTTAAGTTGGAAGTAAAGTCATCAAGTGAGTCTGTATCCTTCATCTTGAGCGATTCGAATTCATATTGAAGAGATTCGGGCCGGGCTTCTCGAACACGTTTAACCCGTACATAGCGAGTCTTTAATGCATCCCATATCTCTTTAGAGGTGGCGAGGTGAGCCACTTGCATCACCATCTCCTCCGGCATTGCTTGATAGAGGTACACGATAGCCATGCCGTCTTTCTTTGGGTCGATAGCAGTTCCTTCAACCGGTTCTATTGTTTCCAAAAGACATTGTACCCTAAAGATAGATTTGATCTTTACAGTACAGATTACATAGTTCGTGGCTGTGAGAACCGGACATTGAATAGGAAGCGAGTTTGGTTCTTTTGAAACTACGATCTGAGTTTTCGGGTCTCCCATGTTCTTCTTACGGCTATACGTTAACGGTGTTTTGGGTTCGTTTGATTCGTTATCCAGAATTATTAAGCTGGACCAAGCTCAGATTCTCATGTAACTGGATTCTCACAGAAACTTGGTCACCAAGTTTCATTTACTGCTTGAATCTTTAAAGCCTCTGTGACTGTTTTAGGAACAATTTCTTGATAACCTGCTTGTGTAGCTTCTTATAAACAGCTTGATCTCTTCTTGGATGCTTCCTGCTCGTTGCTTGATAACCAAGCAACAAGTCACCACAAACCTTGGAATGGCTGAAGTAAATCTCATCTACTGTTTTTTTCTCGGCTGCAATCTTGATTGCCAACAGAACATAAAATCACTTAGAAACGATAAAACAACTGATTCTTCTTGTTCTTGAATTATTCAAGATCCAAACAGTTTTAATCTCCTTGATTCTTATTCGTGATCGCTGCCTTTGAGTTCACTGGTCTTCCTTAGATCGAGTAGAATGATCACGAAGTTTAATCACCCAGGAACTTGAGGCTGAAGGTTTCTTGATTAGCTGGAACCGTAAAAACCCGTCGCAAAGAAATTTGATATGTTACCTTCGATCGTGACTTTTCTGCAGGCCTTTTCTTGCTCCCGATGATCCTTACCCTCACCTCCCTCTTTCTAACTTAAAGCTCTGATACCAATTAAAAGTAAATTGGTATTTGCATAGAAAGATTGATCGGAACTTGTTCTTGATTGAACTGGAATAATAATAGCTTACAAACAAATCCTATTTATAAGACTAAGAATACGTATCCTACGAGGAACCATTAACCGACCTAAAGGAGGGGAAACTAACTCAAAACCCCCATGGTTTGCAAGTACGACAGTTTTAGTCCATGTACTTACAAACCTTACAAGATTGGACTAACAAAGGATTACAAGCTTAAATAAAAATTCTTTATCTTTTGGAAGATGGGTTTAAATTGGAAGTTCAAGGGGTTAAAGTTGAAAGAATTAAAGTTGTGGTTTAAAGTTTAAAAATCTAATTTTTGACACTTGGGGATAAAAAAGGGTCAAAAGGTGAAGTGTAGGGGATTTTTATTTACATTTGTGACTCTTGGGTAGAAGGAGTCAAGTATGGAAGTGCAAGGGGGCAGATTATAAAAATTTACAAATTTGATTACAAGGGGAGGGGTTGGCGACAAACACACACATCAGGTGTGTGTTTCTGTCGGGAATTGCAATGGAGAAGGGGAGGGAGAAGCTATAAACCGAAATTGAAGATTTGCATGTGAAATCAATTGGATTTGAGGTGTTCGTCTTCATCTAGGCTTCAAGTAAGTACCCTTGTCATCTCTTGAGCCTCCATTAATGGAGTTTTTTTATGGGTTTTGGGTAGAAAACCCTAAATGGGTCAAATGGTGTAATCACTTGATTAAATTCATGTTTAAAAGTGATAATTTAGTGTTGTTGATGTTTGAGAATCATGAATTACATGATTTAAACATCAAATCTGTGGTTTTTGAAATTTAGGGTTCTTGGTGGAGAAATTGGAGGATTTTGATAATTGGATGTTAAAATGGTAGGTTGGGGGTTATGAAGTGTCTATGTTGCTTATAGACACAATATCAGTTAGAATTTACAACCAATTAGATGAAGAAATTGGTGATTTGGGTAATATGAGAAGTAAACCTTAACGGGTCAAATGGGTTATCTGGGTAGAATGGTGAATTGGGATAGAATGGTGAATTAGGGGAAAATGCATAGGTTTGATATGCAAAAACCAACTGGAATTAATGAACTAATAATCTAAAAATCGGGGAAAGTTGTAAGAATTAATTGTGACAATCCGAACTTTTCAGTTTAACTTCGTTATTTAAATCCAGTTAAAGTTAACCTAATTAACTTAATTCAAACTTCGGGGATTGTTTCTGTCATTTCTTCAAACCCTAACTACAAGGACTAATTATGTAATTAACCTAAACCTAATTCTATTTGACTTTGTAAATTCAAAATCCAATTATTTAAGCCATGTTGACTTTTACAAGTTAACTAACCTTGCATTTAACCCAATTACAAACTCAAGGACCAGTTCTGACAATTTCTAAACTTGTATTCATGATATCAGAGGGACCAATTCTGTAATTATCTCAAATTCGATTTTTGTTTGACTTTCTAAAAGTCAAACTCGCGATTTCATCCAAATTCGAATCCTATGATCGTTTTCAGTTGCAACTGAAACTAGTATCGCATGAATAAGGTCATTAACAGCCTTAACTACCAACAAAAATCATCATCATTAGCAAATTAATCAGATTGATAGCCAATTATGACATAACCGTCGACATGATCACAATAGACATCAAATTCGTTTAAATCCTATGTTAATTCCGCAATTGAACACCCTGCATACTTAAATCAAACAACTGCGAAGCTCCTGTACGCATCAGTTTCATCGGAGAAACAGCAGAAGTCGCCGAAATCTAAACTGCATGCCGTCGGCACTCAGTGTAGTCGATCACCATCAATCCGTCAACGTTTCTGGTAACTAATTGCATCCTTAGTTTCGTTTGAGTCAGTTAATTGAAAGCCCTATGAGTATTGGGGCTCATATAATCAATTTGATAGAAACCCAGAATCTAGGGTTCATGTAGAACCGGTTTACTCGATCACTACCTTCGACCCTGTTTTAATCCAATTAACTGGTATCATCAGACTCGAAATCTTCTGTTTAATAAAAGCCCTATGTTAATTTAATGGTATAACATCGAATTGGTCATCATCTTGATTCTAGGGTTCTTGAGAAAACGTTTTAATCAAACTCAAACCTAAATACGATTTAAATCCAATTAACTTATACGAGTAGTTTCGCAAACTCATTTTAATCAAAAGCCATATGATTCTATCAACTTCTAATATCAGAATCGTTCGATTCGATTTCTTGTTCTTCTGCTAGGGTTCGTTCACAATAAATTTGGGGGTTTTGATCTGGACGATGATTTCAATGAAATTAAAGTATATAGTCAGATTCGAAATGTTCTAATCAGTAAAAGCCCCATGTTTTTATCAAACTTTAACATCGAAGTTGTCGGATTTGATTCCAAGTTCAATCTAGGGTTACGGCTTTTCAACCTCCGATTAAACGATCCAAACCCAACCGATTTTTGCAATTAACTTTCACTACAAGTCCGTCTTAGGCCGGTTAACAAAACCCCTGTGTCTTTCAGTCCAAGCAGAATCGAATCGAGGGGTTTTGGGAGTGATTTTGACTTCGGTTCGTATGATGGGGGAAGAACTCGCTGCCGAGTATGATTAAAACCATTTCGCAAGCATACCAGTCGCGATACCCTAGCGGGCGGGACTGGTTAAAGCTGTGTGCGTGTGTAGCAGAGACCCGGGTTCGAGACCGGGCTCCCACGTTTATTTTTTGGAGCATTTTCTTGTATTATTTTAATATAAAAATCAAACCCCATAATATTATATTATTATATAAATGAGTTTTAGCCCGGGAAACAACCCGTAGTCTCGGGTTTGAATTATTAACCTATTTTTATATTATTCCCACTTTTATAAATAAAATATTTATGTTATTATCAAATAAAAATAATATGTTTATATTATTTTCAAACCGTAACTTCGTAAAAAAAAATAATATGTTTATATTATTTTCAACTCGTGACTAATGTTATTAAATGATATATATTTATATTATTTCGTATTGTTTTATACCTCGTGTGACGTTTTAAACTATTTAATAATATAATTATTATATTATTTACCCACGCTTATACATTCGATTAAAAATAATATATTTATTATTTTTTCACGCAAATGATTATTTAGTTAATCCGACAAGCCTAAAAATAATATATTAAATTATATTATTTTGATTTCCTAACTTTTGTAAACAACTTTAGCGTACGAAATTATTTATTTATTTAATATTATTCGTTAATAATGTTCGACTCGTAACACTTTGATCCTTAATCAGTATATATTTCTGTAGACACGTTCGTCTACTCTTTAATCCTTAGAATGCGTTAAGACGTTCAATCATCCCTGTCGTCGTCACAAATCTCAATGTGTCCCTAACTGTTATATTTGTATCTCTAGGGCATACGTAAGCCGTGCAGGCTGACACTTGTGTACCAAATCTCTTACTTGTGTGATACTACCTACTACGCAACGCATGTGAGTTTCACGGCCCCTTTTACTGTTTTATTTGAGGGAGAAAACATGTCACAACCCTTTTTGGGTTATTGTAATTCATATGATATCAATGTTGAGGCTAAGCGTAACACACTATAATGAAAAGTCTTCACATACATCGGACCGTTAATATGGTATGAACGAGGTAATTTTGGTAGTACTACTGGGTTTGACAAACCCCACCCGCGTTAGTCGCGCTAACTCGATTGGATGTCGAACGGGTGTTATATTGACCTTAACACATTAGTCAGAGTTGATAGACCTGGCTGGAGGCAATCAAACAAACACGCTGTCAGTTTCGGTTGCGAGCGCTTTAGCAATACATGAATATAGGCATGCAACCTATTGATATATATATATATATTGAATGTACATAATCCGTAAACGCTTTACTTTAAATGATTGAAACCAATGAACTCACCAACCTAGTGTTGACTCGTTTTCTTACATGTTTTCTCAGGTTGGCACTCAGGATCACGTTAAGTCATGCATGTGTCTTGGACTTCAACTTAAATAATTATCTATTGAACAATCTTTATGTTTCTCTTGTATTTGAATTTGGGCGCGTTGTTTTGCGCATTTTCTTTCGTTTAACGCTTCCGCATATACACTCTGAACCTTTATCTTTTATGTTATTACATTTCAAGTCCCATATAGTTTCGTTTGAAGTAACTGATGTCTGAGATCCTGGTATGTCACCTTCCAAAACAGTAAAACTCCGTTAGTGGAATTTGGGGGTGTGACAGATTGGTATCAGAGACATTGGTTATAGAGAACTAGTACTGCGTTCTAGACTATAGCCACACACATTAGTTACTTGGCATAGACACTTACTCCTTATGTTTCAGGAATTTTGTCTACACCACCATCTTCACCACTTACCAATCAGGAACATGACATTCCTGCCATTGCATCACCGGAGCCCAAGAGGCGTAGGCTTGAACCCATTGATAACTCTATTGTGTATGGAGAGCCTATGCATATCCGGAATGGGAGTGACTGGGACTGGTACCCCGGTTTACTGAGCAAATGGGTTAGGTAGGAACAAGTTCCATCACCTTACTTTGGAGCTTCATCGTCATCAGAACCACGTTTACCATTACTACCTTGCCACTTGGAGCAAGCCTTTGTAGCATTTGTAGCAACTATGGATCGAGAGATCCGGAATATGAGAGACGCAGTAGGAGCGGTCACAGGTCTGTTAAGAGGAGAGAAACAAACGGATCATAGGATAGATCTGCTAGTAGCAGAACTGGCAGGCACCGACCGCTTGCATAATGCATTAGTGGACGAAGAAAGGGCATTACAGGCTAGAGTGAATGTACTCGAGGAGGCTGAAGTAGAATCTCAGGAAAGAATTGGAGAGTTAGAGATACAACTTACAGCAGCTCTAGAGCCAGCTGAAGTACCCGATTTTGAGCCTGAGGATGAGCCCGAGGAAGTAGAGGAGGATGATGCTGAGTCAGTCGTCTCATCCGCCGGCAGTGGAGCTTGATATTCCATTCTATTCTATCTTATCTTATTTTGTCATTTCTTTATGTTTTAAATAAAAGCCTAAATGGGTAAGGATGTTCCCATTCCAACAAAATCTTAGTGATCTGTTGCGTTGAGCTAGTTATTCTATGGCCTTATGATTTAAGTTAGCCTTGTACTAAAATCATAAACCTGCATGTCTTTACACATCCCCTTCTGTTTGCTTACACTTGAACGATGTTAATATGCGATATATTTACTCATTTCTTGTGTTTGTGAATATGAAGAATCATGGCCGGACGTAGACGTGGCGGTCGCAATGGTGGTCGTGGAAATATAAACCTGACACCAGCCGAACTGGCCGCGTTAATTAATGACAGTGTTACTGAAGCCTTAGCAGCACACATTGCAGGTAAACCTGTTAACCGTTAACTCTGGATAACCAACCGTACGCATTTATTCAACTCTTTCCTAAACCCAACCTACTATTTCCAATTTAGGGCAAGCGAACAATCCACAGAACAATCAGCATGTTTGTACCTTCAAGACATTTATGGACTGCAAGCCCCACACATTCAGTGGAGCTGAGGGAGCTGTCGGATTACTCCGATGGTTTGAAAAGATTGAATCTGTGTTCTCCATGTGTAACTGCCCTGTGGCCGACCGAGTCAAATTTGCATTGGGAACTTTAGAGGGTCCTGCCCTCACATGGTGGAATGCATAGGTCCAGATGCTAGGTCTGGACATGGCCAATGCATCACCATGGGAAGACTTCAAGATCCTGATGAAGGTGGAGTACTGTCCCAGGGATGAGATTCAGAAACTCAAGGGAGAATTCTGGAATCTGAAAATGGAGGGTTCTGAAATAGAACTCTACACCACTCGCTCGCACGAGCTAGCGGGGATGTGTCCTCACATGGTTACACCACCCTACAAGCGGATAGAAATGTTCATCAGTGGATTAGTACCACAAATCCAGAGCATGGTTACTTCATCCAACCCCACTACCATCCAACAAACCATCCGTCTTGCTCACAAACTGACGGACCAAGCCGTTACCCAAGGGACACTACCTCCCCGGAAGTCAGCATCCAAGTCTACTGACAACAACAAGAGGATGTTTGACAGTAGCAATAACAACATGGGATTTCAGCCAAATCAGCCACAACAACAGCAACAGCGTAGGTTTGAACCTACGAAGAACTTCAACCAGTCGACCTCTTCGGGTCAGCATCAGAGTGGTTATACTGGGAGACACCTCAGGTGTAACAAATGTAATTACCACCACCTCGATTCTTGTGACAAAAACCGTTGCCAGCGGTGTGGCTAGATGGGTCATGCTGCCAAAGACTGCAGAGGGGAATTACAAGCCAAGCAGCCCTTCCAACAGCCGGGTCTTACCAAGGTTGTTTTGAATGTGGAAAAAAGGGACACTTTCGAAAGGATTGTCCACAATTAAAGAAGGGTGGAAACGACAACAACAACAACAACCACCAAGGAAATAATAACAACCAGGACAATAATGGAGGGAATGGTGCAAAGGGGCGAGCCTTTGTGCTAGGATCCGAAAAAGCTCGTTATGACCACAACGTGATTACAAGTAAGTTCCTTTTAAACAACTATTTTGCTTCTGTACTATTTGACACTGGTGCTGATAGGAGTTTTATGACTAATAAACTTAGTAACCTACTAAGAAAAACCCCAACCCTGTTAGAAGACAAATACACTATAGAAATAACCAACGGACAAATAATAGAAGCAACCCATGTTCTTAAGGGTTGTAAACTTGAACTGGCTAGTCATAAATTTGACATTGATCTCTTGCCGGTCACGCTCGGTAGTTTCGACGTAATTGTCGGAATGGGCTGGTTATCTATGAACCAAGCCGAGATTATCTGTCGTGAGAAAATCGTTCGCCTTCCTCTTCCCAATGGAGAAACCCTCTCCGTCCAAGGCGAAAGGAGTGGTGCTATTATGGGCATCATACCCTTCATAAATACACAAATAATAGTCTCACTTACCTCTAGTGGAGTTCTCCTACATTAATGGTTATCACACTATCATTAAGGCTACACCATTCGAGGCATTGTACGGACGTAAATGCCGATCTCCTATCTGTTGGGCTGGAGTTGGGGATAGCCAACTTACAGGTCCCGAACTAGTATTCAAAACCTCTGAAAAGATCGTTCAAATCCGAAACCGTATAGCGGCAGCTCGTGATCGTCAAAAGAGCTACGCCGATAAGCGTCGTAAACCGTTAGAGTTTCAAGTAGGCGACATAGTTCTACTCAAAGTCTCACATTGGAAAGGTGTAATTCGCTTCGGGAAGCGAGGCAAACTGAATCCTCGTTATGTTGGACCGTTCAAGATAGTGAAGAGAATTGGCCAGTAGCGTATCAGCTAGACCTACCTGAAGGACTTAGTGGGGTACACGATGTCTTTCATGTCTCGAACTTGAAGAATGTCTAGCAGACGAAACACTCGCAGTTCCTCTTGAGGAACTACACATCGATGAACAACTGCGGTTCATTGAAGAACCGGTAGAAATCATGGATAGGGAAATCAAAACGTTAAAACGCAGTAAAATCCCTATTGTCAGAGTTCGTTGGAACTCGAAACGCGGACCGGAAGTCACGTGGAAACTCGAGGATCAGATGATGTACAAATATCCTAATCTGTTCAAGCACTCCTCGTCAAATTCTTAAGTTACTATCCTAATTTTCGGGACGAAAATTCTTTCAACTAAGGAATGATGTGACACCTCTGAAATTTTTTATTATTATTCTAATTTTCGGGACGAAAATTCTTTCAACTAGGGGATGATGTGACAATCCGGACTTTTCAGTTTAACTTCGTTATTTAAATCCAGTTAAAGTTAACCTAATTAACTTAATTCAAACTTCGGGGATTGTTTCTGTCATTTCTTCAAACCCTAACTACAAGGACTAATTATGTAATTAACCTAAACCTAATTCTATTTGACTTTGTAAATTCAAAATCCAATTATTTAAGCCATGTTGACTTTTACAAGTTAACTAACCTTGCATTTAACCCAATTACAAACTCAAGGACCAGTTCTGACAATTTCTAAACTTGTATTCATGATATCAGAGGGACCAATTCTGTAATTATCTCAAATTCGATTTTTGTTTGACTTTCTAAAAGTCAAACTCGCGATTTCATCCAAATTCGAATCCTATGATCGTTTTCAGTTGGAACTGAAACTAGTATCGCATGAATAAGGTCATTAACAGCCTTAACTACCAACATAAATCATCATCATTAGCGAATTAATCAGATTGATAGCCAATTATGGCATAACCGTCGACATGATCACAATAGACATCAAATTCGTTTAAATCCTATGTTAATTCCGCAATTGAACACCCTGCATACTTAAATCAAACAACTGCGTAGCTCCTGTACGCATCAGTTTCATCGGAGAAACAGCAGAAGTCGCCGAAATCTAAACTGCATGCCGTCGGCACTCAGTGTAGTCGATCACCATCAATCCGTCAACGTTTCTGGTAACTAATTGCATCCTTAGTTTCGTTTGAGTCAGTTAATTGAAAGCCCTATGAGTATTAGGGCTCATATCATCAATTTGATAGAAACCCAGAATCTAGGGTTCATGTAGAACCGGTTTACTCGATCACTACCTTCGACCCTGTTTTAATCCAATTAACTGGTATCATCAGACTCGAAATCTTCTGTTTAATAAAAGCCCTATGTTAATTTAATGGTATAACATCGAATTGGTCATCATCTTGATTCTAGGGTTCTTGAGAAAACGTTTTAATCAAACTCAAACCTAAATACGATTTAAATCCAATTAACTTATACGAGTAGTTTCGCAAACTCATTTTAATCAAAAGCCCTATGATTCTATCAACTTCTAATATCAGAATCGTTCGATTCGATTTCTTGTTCTTCTGCTAGGGTTCGTTCACAATAAATTTGGGGGTTTTGATCTGGACGATGATTTCAATGAAATTAAAGTATATAGTCAGATTCGAAATGTTCTAATCAGTAAAAGCCCCATGTTTTTATCAAACTTTAACATCGAAGTTGTCGGATTTGATTCCAAGTTCAATCTAGGGTTACGGCTTTTCAACCTCCGATTAAACGATCCAAACCCAACCGATTTTTGCAATTAACTTTCACTACAAGTCCGTCTTAGGCCGGTTAACAAAACCCCTGTGTCTTTCAGTCCAAGCAGAATCGAATCGAGGGGTTTTGGGAGTGATTTTGACTTCGGTTCGTATGATGGGGGAAGAACTCGCTGCCGAGTATGATTAAAACCATTTCGCAAGCATACCAGTCGCGATACCCTAGCGGGCGGGACTGGTTAAAGCTGTGTGCGTGTGTAGCAGAGACCCGGGTTCGAGACCGGGCTCCCACGTTTATTTTTTGGAGCATTTTCTTGTATTATTTTAATATAAAAATCAAACCCCATAATATTATATTATTATATAAATGAGTTTTAGCCCGGGAAACAACCCGTAGTCTCGGGTTTGAATTATTAACCTATTTTTATATTATTCCCACTTTTATAAATAAAATATTTATGTTATTATCAAATAAAAATAATATGTTTATATTATTTTCAAACCGTAACTTCGTAAAAAAAAATAATATGTTTATATTATTTTCAACCCGTGACTAATGTTATTAAATAATATATATTTATATTATTTCGTATTGTTTTATACCTCGTGTGACGTTTTAAACTATTTAATAATATAATTATTATATTATTTACCCACGCTTATACATTCGATTAAAAATAATATATTTATTATTTTTTCACGCAAATGATTATTTAGTTAATCCGACAAGCCTAAAAATAATATATTAAATTATATTATTTTGATTTCCTAACTTTTGTAAACAACTTTAGCGTACGAAATTATTTATTTATTTAATATTATTCGTTAATAATGTTCGACTCGTAACACTTTGATCCTTAATCAGTATATATTTCTGTAGACACGTTCGTCTACTCTTTAATCCTTAGAATGCGTTAAGACGTTCAATCATCCCTGTCGTCGTCACAAATCTCAATGTGTCCCTAACTGTTATATTTGTATCTCTAGGGCATACGTAAGCCGTGCAGGCTGACACTTGTGTACCAAATCTCTTACTTGTGTGATACTACCTACTACGCAACGCATGTGAGTTTCACGGCCCCTTTTACTGTTTTATTTGAGGGAGAAAACATGTCACAACCCTTTTTGGGTTATTGTAATTCATATGATATCAATGTTGAGGCTAAGCGTAACACACTATCATGAAAATTCCTCACACACATCGGACCGTTAATATGGTATGAACGAGGTAATTTTGGTAGTACTACTGGGTTTGACAAACCCCACCCGCGTTAGTCGCGCTAACTCGATTGGAGGTCGAACGGGTGTTATATTGACCTTAACACATTAGTCAGAGTTGATAGACCTGGCTGGAGGCAAACAAATAAACACGCTGTCAGTTTCGGTTGCGAGCGCTTTAGCAATACATGAATATAGGCATGCAACCTATTGATATATATATATATATATATATATATTGAATGTACATAATCCGTAAACGCTTTACTTTAAATGATTGAAACCTGTGAACTCACCAACCTAGTGTTGACTCGTTTTCTTACATGTTTTCTCAGGTTGGCACTCAGGATCACGTTAAGTCATGCATGTGTCTTGGACTTCAACTTAAATAATTATCTATTGAACAATCTTTATGTTTCGTTTGTATTTGAATTTGGGCGCGTTGTTTTGCGCATTTACTTTCGTTTAACGCTTCCGCATATACACTATGAACCTTGATCTTTTATGTTATTACATTTCAAGTCCCATATAGTGTCGTTTGAAGTAACTGATGTCTGAGATCCTGGTATGTCACCTTCCAAAACGGTAAAACTCTGTTAGTGGAATTTGGGGGTGTGACATTAATAGATTACTAAACAAATGTGTAATTGTTTAGGTAATCAAGTGTCAAAAGGTTGAAGAACATCAAGGATCGTCTAAGGCAAAAGGTAAGTGTTTCTACACTTAGTAATTGGTTAACTTGTTTACTTACACATGAGTTATATGTATGTTACATGATTATGTGTTTGGATGCTTTGGTGAATTCATTATATGTGATTTCATGAATACGTGTTTGAACATTTTTTTTGTCAGTATGTGTCTATGTTGTTTTGTAAACAATGGGATTATAAATTTGTGTACTTGAAGTCTTTGAACTTCATAGGGGTAACTTGAAGTCTTGAACTTCATGGTGTGACTTGAAGTCTATGAATTTCATGGTGATGACTTGATGTCTATGAACTTTGTGGGGGTGACTTGATGTCCTTGAACTTCATGAGAGAAATCACATGGTTTACGTGTTTTTAATAGTATGTAATTGAGGTCTTTGAACTTTATGGGAGTAACCATATGGTTTATATGCTTGTAAATGGTGAATTTGGGGTTGTTAACACTTGTGGGAATTGAACCTAACAAGTTGGAATAGGCTAAAAATCGGTTTGGAGCTGGGTTGTGCATGGGGGCATAAGCTACGTCCGGGGAAACTGTCTTACTCCCCTTGCCTACGCCCTTTTTAGGAACTTTGGGTATTTATTGGGTTTTGCCCTTGGGGTCGTGGGGATGTTTATACCATCACTAACTTGATTTTTGGGGTGTATTTGATGTAGGAAAAGCTCCGGTCTAAACTTGAGACTTCAAGTTATTCATATTAGATTCTCGATTAAAGTTGGACATGTCTTTGTATTGTTTTGGTTAAACCTCCACGTGAGGGATTAAACTTATATTTTGGTGTGTATATAATCACTAATATGATGTTGTACGTTACTTTGGTTAAACCTCCACGTTTGTAAATGAGCCGAGCACCAGTCAAGGTAAGCTCGTCTCATTGGCTCGCTCGTAAGCTCGTCTCATTGGCTCGCTCGTAAGCTGGCTCCTTTGCTCGCTCATTTGACTAGTTTAAATTAAAGCCTAAGTTTAATATAATATTAATTATAACCTAAAATTCTAACATATTTTCTAAGATTAAACTTCATTATTAACACAATATTCAAATAGACCATAATCATACGTCAATTTTGACATTTTTTTAATGAAAAAACAAATCTAAAAATATAGAACAATTCAATAAATTCTAGTTTATAAATCCTGCATGTTAAAAAATATATTTTTTTTTATTTATATACATATCAATATTCATAAAAAATTTGATAAAATAACTTTTTTTAAATAAATAAGCTGGCTCAAGTCTTTTACAAGCCGACAACTAGCTCAATATTTCAGATTGTCAAGATAAACGAGCCAAGTCGAGCACGCAAACTGAGCCCATACTCCCATCCAGGCCCAGACCCAGACCGAACCACGCCTGTTTCCTTGAGTAATAACCACCCAGCTAGCTCTTTGACGCCTCTTCGCCCCTTTCCCCCGACCCTCCTCGTCTTCAACTTCACAAATGGCTTCGTCATCAAACGCAGCACGAGAATTACAGAAAGATTTGGAGGCGAAAGCCAACGATCTCAGCAAAATCCAAAAAGGCAAGTCACAATCTTCATGTTTTTTGCATTCCTTTTCAGATTTCATTACACAAGCCCTAATGTTTTGATTTGTTACAGACATATCGAAAAACCATCAGGTCAGAAAGAAGTACACCATCCAGCTTGGTGAAAACGAGCTCGTTCTTAAGGTCTTTCGATTTGCCATTATTTCTTTAAGTAATTGATGTTCAAACTGAAACACAGATATGATTGCTTACAAGTAACTGTAAAGAATGAAATTGGTGTTATGTTTTGAAGATATTTTAAAGCTGTTGGCAAATTTCAATAATACCAACAGCTTTAGGTTCATACCTAATTTGGTTTTCAACATTGATTATCTTGTGTAATTTTTTAATGTGAAAACAAAGCTTGCGGGAACGTGTTATACTAGTTATGTATTTAACTGTAATTATCGTGTAATATCAAACTCTATATACAGGCACAATCGATATACATTTACCGTTGTTGGTGATGGTTTTAATGATGCTTTTCGAAAGTTAATGATTTTTATAGTTTTGTTCTTTTAAAGAGGATTATTTTTAGTGATTTTCACAAAGTTGAATCGTTTTAGTTTAGTAATATATTTTATAGTTTGAGTGACCAAATAAGGACCAAAATGGAAGTGCACTATCTGCCCCTTGGTTTAAAAAGGTGTGCCTCAGGAGCAAGGTGGTCAGGAAAACGCATTAGGGTCAAAAAGGCGCGTCTCATGTAATTCTGGGTCAAAGTTAGGATATGCGGGAGGTTTATATGTAAAAACAATCAAAGAGATGAAGAAATATATGAAAGGTTTACTTAATAAATAGGTTGTTATGAAAAACAGATGAGAGAAACACAACTTTTGGTTGTAAATAAAGCTTATTTTGTTGTACATAGACGCACGCCTCACGTACGTGATGCGCGCGCCTCACACCTCGCTTTTGAGACCAAAACACCTCGGACCGCCTTGTGGTTTTTTAAACCAAGATCTGCTCCAAACAAACTATGTGGAGATGAACTTTTTTTTTAAATGTCTCTTTATGGGTGATGGAGGGAGTATCCATCTGTTAAATCACATCATGCTGCATTGTACTAGAGTTGTATTTGAAAGAAGAAATTGAGATATTGCTTGAATTCCAAAGCCAGATGTGAGAGAACTTTATGAAATTGATAATCTTTTTAATTAGTTCTATTTAAATCTAATTGTTTTATTGTTTTTTTAAAGGAGTTGGATCTGTTGAATGATGATGCAAATGTCTACAAGTTAATAGGACCCGTGCTGGTAAAGCAAGATCTGGCGGAAGCAAATGCCAATGTTCGGAAGAGAATTGAATATATTTCAGCTGAATTGTACGTCTACATTATGTTAAATTTCATCCCGAGCTTACGGGTGCCTGTTTTCAGAACTAATGATTGATTTTTCGTTTGGAGAAAGTTCTAGTTGACTTCATGTGCATGTGTCTTATTGAGCTATTTATGGTTTCCATTTCATTGATGATACAGTTAAAAGCTGTTTTGGAGTTATATGCCTATTGTTTTGGTTAATTAATCTAACAGTCTTATCTCATTTTTGTCAACAGGAAGCGTCTGGATTCAACTCTTCAGGATTTGGAGGAAAAGCAAAATAGCAAGAAAGAGACGGTCAGTTACTTTTTCTCTGTTCATGTTGTAATAATATATTGTATATTAGCAAATAGTTAATATGAAAACACCTATAATATTTTTAACTTTTGGAAATCATTAATTCTTCCTCCTAATGTCATACATCATATTCTTTGGGGTTGCTTTTTTAAAAGTGATTTTACATGGTCAATGATGTTAGAGTTTTACTCGTTACCAAGTTAATTTGTTGTACTTAATTGGGTTTGTTCACACATAAAACCGAATGGGTCACGGGTCAATGTTTGGGTCGGTCAAAATTCAGTTTAGGTTATTTGTTTAGTGTTAATTTTTATTTTATGGTATGGTGTTTTTATTTGGAATTATTTTAGTAGTTTGTAAGGTTTTATTTGGTTGATTTAGTTTCCAATTAAGAGTCATTAGGGTTGCTTGGTCATTAAGGGTCTAGTATATTATAAATAGGAGTCTTTGGGTCATTGTAATGTGTGTCAAGATTTATTAATAAAAAAGAAAATAAAAGGTTTTGATCAAAACCGAGTTTTGTGGGTGTGCGCTTTTCGGGCCTGTGGCATTATAATTAATGCTATATATTTGCTAAGTAGAAAATTCTAGACTAACTATAATGCCCCTTTATAGACTAATACCTACTAAGAACCTTGTGTGAGGTTCTTGGTTTTAAAAAGCGAGAAGCGCACCGAAGCGACAAGGTCTAAATCCGAAGCGCAAAGCGCAAATCGCAAAAGCGGACCGATTTTCGTACGCGAAGCGCAAGATGCTTATTTAAATTTTTTTATATATCCCATTGGTTTTTAGCATCCCCTACCCAAAATATAGCCATAAATAAGGTTTATATATAATTTAATGTATAAATTACTTACATGTACAACCTATTTAGCTAAATGTATAACACTTTGAAGCACAAAAACAGCCCCTGTACAAGAATCGAGCCTTTAAGTGCGATTTTTTTTGTGCGAGTTTTGTACGTTGCTCGAGTTGGGTTACATGACTCGCTAGAGTCTGCGCCCTAGGTTGAGTCACGAGTTAAGCGCGCTTACTCGCGGTTTTTAAAACCAAGGTGAGGTTTAATGTGTATTCTATGGACCGGTACATGTTCCATTGAACTTGCAACATTTTATCCCAAATGAGTTGAATAGGCCCTTGCATGGATTCTTTTGTAGACAATTTATCAAATAACTAGACTATTTTGCAGCCCTAGTGATAACTTTAGTTAAACTAATTACAAGGCCTAATAACTACTCAAAGTTGATGGTATACTACCATGATTATCTTGCCTGGCACTAGAGGTGGGAAAATGGTAGGTTGGATGGGTTGGGTAACTAGTCAACACGAGACGGGTCGGGTTATGATGATCAATGTCACATTTTGTCCATTTCTAAAAGAAATTATTTATAGTCTGTTAAAAAGAATGTCACTTCAATAATGTAGTTTTTAAGAAAAAATAAATTGATTTAGGAGGTTTTATGCATTAATAAATGCACTTTGTTCGACTTTCGATCTGTTTGATCCATTTGAATTGTTTTCTTTATGCTTACTTTTTGATTTTACCCATTTTAGATAAAACATAACCCAAAATGACCCATTCGTAAGTAAATGGGTCGAAATTGCTTGATTTTCATTTTTTCATAATTTATGCAAACACCTTGTCCGTATGGTTTATGTATCTCATGGGAATCATTTGATTTTGTTGATTATGAAAGTACTGTTTTCTAGACACCATTTGCAGTTATTTTCTTAAAAATAAACAAATAATATTCTTTTGACTTTATTGTTAATTAATGATATCTGAGTTGCATATTTACCATCATGACCTCATGATTCTTATAATCTTGTTTTCATGCATTTTGACATTTATGATATATGACAATTAGCATCTAAATATCAACCTTTTTTTCTTCCAGATTTTCAAGTTACAACAAAGGATTCAATCTCTTCAGGCTGGAAAAGATAAGGCTTAATTTGCATTATGAGAAGTGTGTTTTTATCTACAACTGTTTTTGCTCTTTATTCGAATCGTTCCATCTTTGTTACCATGTAAAATTCGAACTAGTATATTTGGAATCATGATTTCAGAACTTCTATATGAAAGTGAGTTGATTTAGGCTGTATTTTCTCTACAGGTTGTGCGTGCTAAGCGTACACCCCACCTATATTTATATTCAATATACGCCCCCCCCCCTTCACCACTACGGGCGTATAAGGTTAAAAATGCTCATATATGGGCATATACAAGGCCTTATAAAGCCGTATGCAAGTTCACAAAGGTGTTATACGTGTGTATACAAGTTCAGAACACTCAATCAATTAGGGGGTAAATTGAGTAATAAGGGTGGGGTACATATAGTCAACCCCTTTCTCTATCGCACTAAAACTTGAAATTTAGCTTGAAAACATATGGGTAGACTGGTAAAAGGTAGTCAAAGGTGTTGTACATTTCCGTCCAACTTGAGCAGTCTGTGAAAGTGGGTAAAAACCCGGTCAGGGTGCCAGTTATACGTATCAAAGACATTAACCCTTGTCCACACGCACTTAAAATTTTGTAATTCAAGCACAACTCGTTTAACTATTTTATCTAAATGAGTATAAAGAAGTTGTAAACGCGTTAGACGGGCTGGATGGTTGTAATAAATGGGTCATAAACGGGTTGGTGAGTCGACCTGTTTAACTAAATGGTTGATGGATCAACTTGTTAGTTTGAAGGGTCAACTTGTTAGTTTGAAGGGTTAAACATGTCAACCTGAACACAACTTATTTAATTAAACGTGTTAAACATGTTAACCAGACTCAACCCGTTTATTAAACGAGTTAGATATGACAACTCAAACCCTATTTTAAGACACTTTATTTTACTCGAGAGAGTAAAGATAACTTGAATTGGCTCATCTATATCTAATAAATAAGTAACGGGTTGCGCCATGTGTCACAATTGTCACAACCCCTCGATAGTCCTACAGAAGTCGTATTCAATTATGTAACGATGATGGTTGAGAACAACAAACAGAATATGATCTTATCGAGATACGGATATTTGCAGATAGATTTACAATAAAAAAATTCTGTATAAATGAAAATTTTCTTCAATTTTGCAGATCATATTACTACACTTGCAAAGTTGAAATATCATACATGAGTAACCAAAACAAAAATTACTGTCCTCTGGCTACTTGATGTCCAAATATTCACCAGTTACTCTGCACCAGTACATTCAGCAAAATTTAGTATATATTCTCCCAGAAACAAACTATATTCTGCAAATCAAGCAGAATCTTTCTGATTTTGGAAAGTGGTTCAAAAATCCGAGTTTTTTTGTCACTCGAAAAGTGGGGCTATATACTAATCAATATATAAGTAAAGAAGGCAACAGCTAAAATATTGTATTTCTAACAGTACACATCTTTAATCGAAGAACATGACCGCACTTCCTCAAAAAAGTTAGAATTTTAAAGTACTGTTTTAATTATAAAAAAAAATATTAGGCTGCTAACAACTAGGATGTAGTAAGAAGTTGACGAATTTGAAGCAACATACCTATTATATTGAGTTATATAAATAATTGAGATAAATATAAATAGAAAAACTTTATTATTACAATGATAATCTAATTGTTGAAATAAAATGATTGACAAGGTTTTATGCATTTCAAATACGCTATGGGTGACATTCTACCTTTGTTCAACCCATTTCCATTTTAACTAATTTTCTAAAATACACCCATTTGAGTTTTGACCCTCTAGAGGCAAAGTATAACCCAAATCAGCCTGTTTATCCATAAACGGGTCGAAATTGACACCTTTAATATTGTTGAGAAAAGATTCACCATGGTGCTACCGTGCTAACCTGCTTAGGGTGTGCCACAAACCAAACATGGCATGAATGGTGTTGGGCAAATCTCTTGATGCTAGACAACATTTGACTTACATACTCTGTCTCGGTCCTGTCGCACATTGTACATAAATGAATGCTCAGAGTGTCACTCAAAGGCCTTTTATATGAGAAGTGTGATCTATACTCACTGGTTGGAAGGTCGTTGGTGATCAAGTTCATCGTATGGATCAATCACAAGCCCGTTCACACCGTGTCTAAGGACTGCAGCTTTGGCAAGCCCAAGCACCCAATTGATACTTGGAAGGCAGTCATTTTCACACCTATTTTCATCCCCTTAAATTTTTAGCATAAAAAAAACTAGTCATCTTGTAATGATGCTGCATAGTTGGTGGAACTCACCGTATGAGATGAAAAGTATCACTCAACCACTGTTTTCCTATCTCCAATTCCTCCTCACTCATTCTTTCAACAGATTTTCCATACCTAGGATACATCATCACCACAAACACAAAGCATGAAAATTACTAATATATTAGGTCTTTCTTGGTCATGTTAAAATGTTCCGAGTAGGGGTGTAAACGGGCCTAGCAGCTCACTAGAGTTTAAAACTAAGCATGTTTAATAAACGAGCCTGAGCCCGAGCTTCACTTATTAAGCTCGAGTACAAGCCTAAGCCTACTCGAGCTTGTATAATTTTTATTTAATATATTAAATGTGTATATATATATATATTATATATATATATATAATAGTTATTATTATATGCAAAAATTATAATTATAATACATATTTAATAAATAGCCGCTCATGAGCTACTCGAGACCAGCTCGCTAAAAGCTCGAATCAGAGCCCGAGCTTCACTTATCAAGCTCGAGTAGGCTCACGGGCCTGAGCCTACTCGAGCCTATTATTTATTTAATTTTTATTTAATATATTAAATGTGTATATACATAATAGTTATTATTATGTATAAAATTATGATAAAATTAACGTAGAAATATATATTAAGTTATATATAAAAATTATAATTATAAATACAAAAAAAATAATTATAAATGTATATTTAATAAGATAACTAATAAATAATGAACAAGCCGAGCTCGAGTCTAGTAAGTTAAGCTCAGACTCGGATCCCATAGTTCTGATGTTCAAATTTTGATAATAAAGATTTATTAAAATTAAGAGGAAATCAAGAACTGCTTTGATTATAGAACAGTGAAAACTAGGCGCTTTTCAAGAAGTTTTCTGGCATGCTCTCTAACCTAAATGTAGAGAAACAAGAATGACCACGCATCAGCAGTGCAACTTTTATATATATATATATATATATATATATATATATATATATATATATATATATATATATTATTGTGTTATCATTGCTAATTAAAAATTCATGTTGCCTGATGAATATTATTAAGCAAAAATGAAATACTAATAATGAAAAATCGTATTTGAACTTTGAAGAACAAGCACTCGCTCTTTCCTGAATTCGGGACTACAGTCAACTCTCCTGGCACAACCTGGGTACAAGATGATGACATGTAAGTATGTAACTATACAAACAAGCATGCCTATCTATTATTTCGCCTCACTTATAAATGGAATGATTTGGGTTATGTTACATCTCTAATTATAAAAGGTATGGACTCTTAAAACCATAATACTAATATTTACATATGAACTAATTCATGAGAAGTTGAATTAAACTAAAACCTGTTATTGAGATGGTAAATCTTTAGAGGAAACTTTTTGTGGAGCAACATCAGGGACACTCACACAGTTCCTGAAACCTGCTTCTTCCATTGCAAGTTTGTCCATTTCACCCTCAACCTGTTATAGGAAAAATAAGAATTAAATCACAAATTAAAAAAAAAAAAAAAAGAATGACTTAGTGAATAGTGATGTAGACTTGTGTGTTTCAAGATGAAAATATTACAATGATGACATCACTTGCTCCTTCTATATCATCGAGTCCGGACAACGTAGACATAATGTAGCGGGTCAGGTAACGGGTCAAAATGTATAACTCTTAAGTACATGTCGAAAAGGGTAAGGTCGGACTGGTTTAACCCGAAACACTATTCATCCAAAATATTTAACTTATTTTCTATACATAATTAGTTTGTCAAATACGCTTACAATAATTAGTTTGTCAAATACGCTTACAGAGAAATATAGCATATCAACAATAATGTTTTTTTAATAAATGATATAGGAGCTTTTATGCATTAAAAATACACTTTGTGCAACCTTTGCCCGTTTTGACGTGTCCCATTTAAGCTATTTTTATAATCTTGTCCAGTTTAACCTATTAGAGATGAAACATAACCGCAATCGATCCATTCGTAGGTAACGGGTTGAAATTGTCACCTATATGTCTAACAAATGACAATATCAACAAAGTTACAACTTTATGTTTAGAAGGATATGTTTTGTACCTTATCTCCATATCGTCTTTGCATGACAGAGTTTCTTTGTAACGTCTCTTTAGATATCATTCTTTCAGCAAAATATTCACATACCTGAATCACATGAAAATGATAATATCAAACACAACCACAACAAAGAAGTACATGCCCAAAGTCATGTTTTAATCTTCAAAACTTTTACTCCCATTTCATAAGACCTCTCAAGCTTGATCATTTTATTTATAAATTCAATAATCAAAATTTGTCAAACATTAAAGCATCTTAATATTGCAATTTCAAATAGCAGAAGTCTGAAGTCCATCAAAATCATTGGCTCAAATTGTTAAATGCAATGTACTTTTGTTTTAAAAATAGACCAAAATTTAACATGCACCCATCCAATTTTTTTAGAGGCACCCAAGCCCTTAACCTTTTTAGCCTAATTAAAAAAAATCTCCAATTGGTCTATGTTTAACCAAAGTCCAAACTAAGTAAAATAGGAGAGCAACCATCTGACTTCCATTATTCTTCTACCAAAATCGACCTAAACTAAGTGTAGCAATGTTGTTTTGCATTTAGGACCTAAACTAAAGGAATTAGCTTTCTTGAACTCAAAGATTATGGATGTGTGAGTGAGTATAGAATTCATTTTAACCGACCCGTTTTAATTGACCCATTTTGGGCGGCTCCAAACCGACAATTTACATGTAATTCTTTTGGCTCGACCCATTTTGGCTTTATCCATTTTAGCCTAGCTCATTTTGACTTGACCAGTTTAAGGCTGGCCCGTTATTGGCACCCGCTGACGAAAAATCTTGGATCCGTCACTGATCAAAATGCATCTTAAAGTTGATTATTTGATTCTAATTATTTAACATTGTAACTGGTATTAAACCGATTGTATGTATTTCAGAAGTGATTTAGAATACAAATAAGCCTCTCTATATATAGGGAGAGACATGGACTAAAATGAAATAATTATTTACATGAGTAGGTCCCTATACACTTATCATTATACATAACAGGTCCCTATACTCTTAACACTCCTCCTCAAGTTGGAGCATAGATATTAATCATGCCCAACTTGCTACATATAAAATCCATCTGTGCCTTTCGAAGTGGTTTCATGAAGATGTCTGCAAGTTGAAATTCTGTCTTGACATGAACCGGCTGAATGGATGGAGGATCAATGCTAGTGCCCATCACACGATCCCTGATAAAGTGACAATCGACTTCTATATGTTTCGCCCTCTCATGAAATACTTGATTCTTGGCTATGTGTATAGCCGATTGACTGTCACAATATAACCTCATCAAGTTATCAGAAACAACCCCGAGTTCTCTAAGAAGACGACGAGTCCATATCATTTCTGATGTAACCTCTACCATTGCTCTATATTCTGATTCGGCACTTGATCTAGATACTGTGTGTTGCTTCTTATTCTTCCAAGACACCAAATTTCCTCCAACAAACACACAATACCTAGTCGTAGATCTTCGTGAAATGGGACAACCTGCCCAATCAGCATCTGAGAACCCTGACGTATCCTTTTTCTGTAAAGGCACCCACACGACAATGACCCTAATCAGAATACAAGATCCCTAGACATGGTGAAGTCTTGAGATATCGTAACACACGTAGAGCAACATCCCAGTGTCCAGTGTATGGAGTGGCCGTGAACTGACTTAGAACACTAACAGCAAAGGAGATATCTGGTCGTGTAACTGTTAGATAGTTAAGCTTTCCAACTAATCGTCTATATCGTTCAGGATCCTTCATTGGGCTTCCGTCCTCTGGAAGGAGCTTCCCCGTAGGAAGCATCGGAGAATCAACAGGTTTACAACCTAGTAAGCCACACTCGGTCAACATATCAAGGACATACTTCCGTTGAGAGAGAAGTATTCCTTGTGGAGAGCGACATACTTCTATGCCAAGAAAATACCGAAGTCGACCTAATTCGCTAATCTGAAACTGAGACTGAAGAAACTGTTTAAGCTCGGTAATCCCGACCTCATCATCTCCTGTAATAATGATGTCATCAACATAGACCACTAAAATAATCCTTCGGCCTTGCCGATGTCTAAAGAATACAGAGTGATCATATGCACTGCGGACCATCCCAAATTCTCCCATAACACTAGAGAACCGACTGAACCACGCTCTAGGGGACTGCTTAAGGCCATATAAAGAACGACGTAATGTGCATACTTTCGAGGCCATTAAGGAAAACGTTCTTGACGTCAAGCTGATGGAGCGGCCAATGATGAATGGTAGCAAGGGAAATACAAATACATACAGATGGCATTTTGGCAACAGGAGAAAAGGTCTCATCATAATCAATGCCATATGCCTGAGAGTAACCTTTAGCAACTAGCCGGGCCTTCAGGCGATGCAAGGAACCATCCTGGTGTAGTTTAACTATGAACACCCATCGACATCCAACAATACGCTTTCCATGAGGTAGTGGTTCAAGATCCCATGTATGATTAGCCCTGAGGGCCCCGATCTCCTCTTCCATAGCCTGTCTCCACCCTAGGTGAGCAAGGGATGTCATCACATTCTTAGGAATTTGGTAGGAGTCAATAGCAGTAGTATAGGCATGGGATTCAGGTGAGAGGTGGGAATACGCAACATAATCCTGAATTGGATATCGAGTGGCGTGTCGAGGTTCTTTGTGAAAGGCAATTGGGATGTCAGGAAAAGGTGCACCCGGAGGGTCATAAGCAGGTGTGTCTAGTGTAACAGGAGTAGAATCAGGTGGTGGAACTGAGGACGTACCAGGTTGGTCTGGTTGTGAAACAGGTGCCTCTGTTGACTTATCCTTATGTCTCCGGGCATACGTGAAAATCAACGGCGGGAGTTCTATCGGTAGGTCAGACGTAGCAGGAATCGGATCGGTGACGACTGAGACCGGATGTGCAGGTGGGGATATAGGAATGGTAGGAACAGTGATGTACTCGGGTATAACATGACCAGGATCAGGAAACAGGTCAGGCAATGAGACAAAAGACTCGAAAAAATAAGGACATGACTCATGAAAAGTTACATCAGCACTGGTAAAATATCGACGAAGGGAGGGGCTGTAACACTGATACCCATTTTGAACATGGGAGTAACCAAGACAGACACAACGGATGGACAGCGAGTCTAGCTTAGTGACTCCTGGACGATGGTCATGAACATAAGCCACACATCCAAAAATTCGGGGTGAGGGGAAAAGGATTTCCCGTAGGGTATAGAACAGAAAACGGGGTTTTACAAGCAAGGACAGAAGACGGCATGCAATTAATTAGGTGGGCTGTAGTAAGGACAACATCACCCCAGAATCGATGAGGAACGTGAGAATGAATCATGAGTGTGCGAATAATATCCAGCAAATGGCGATTCTTGCGTTCAGCAACACCATTCTGTTGAGATGTATACGCGCAAGATGTCTCATGAATTATACCATGTGTTTTGAGATATGTAGAAATCAGTGGATAAATATTCTTTTGCATTATCAGTATGGAGAGTTTTGATTGAAGTGTTAAAGATATTTTGAACATACGAATGGAAGTTACGAAAAGTCAAATTAATTTCACTGCGAGACTTCAATAAATAAACCCAAGTAACACGAGAATAATCATCAATGAAAGTGACAAAGTACTCAAAACCTAAAGGGGTTTTAACGGGGGAAGGACCCCAAACATCATAATGCAGAAGTTCAAACAAGTGACAGACTCTACTAGACACTTTTGGAGGATAGGAACGCCCGGTGTGTTTGCCAAGCTGACATGACTCGCAATGAAAATCAAAAGAAGCTGGGAAATCCGGTCTCATTTACCTCAGAACCGCTGTCGAGGGATGACCTAGACGACAGTGAGCCTCCCTAATGCTGGAATCACATATGTTTGCTGTTGGTTGTGACGATAAGGATAGATGGTAGAGGCCTCCTGATTCAACACCCGTGCCAATCAGTTGGCTCGTTCCTAGTTCCTGAAAGAAACAGTGAGTAGGATAAAAGGTTGCAGAACAATTATTTTGTTTAGTGAGCTGACTTACTGAACAAAGGTTATTAGGGAACTCGGGGACTAGCAATACAGAGGAGAGTCTTAGGTTTTTCGAATTACTAATGGATCCAATACCCCGAACTGGGCACGAGGATCCATCAGCAAGTCGAACCTGCGGGTGAGATTATTATGTAGGTTAGACAATATACCTTGATTCCCAGTCATGTGATGAGTAGCTCCCGAATCAACCACCCAGGATAAGTCATGGTTAAAGGATGTACCTGAATTGGCCGAGTTGGCTTGGGCACTAGGAGCGATTGGTTGAGAAGTAAGCAGCTGCTGGAAGCGATGATAATCTTCTTTGCTGATTGTATAGGCAGAAGCAGTATTAGTAA
Organism: Smallanthus sonchifolius; assembly: GCA_023525975.1. NCBI lineage: Eukaryota > Viridiplantae > Streptophyta > Magnoliopsida > Asterales > Asteraceae > Smallanthus > Smallanthus sonchifolius. Next base: position 62,883,410 of record CM042037.1, on the reverse strand, counting down.
GTTGGGTAGCATGCTCATCATGGGTGACCATTCGTGCTTTAGGACGGGGAGGTGGTTGAGAGCCAGCAGAACGGTTTGGGCAATTGTACTTTGTGTGACCATGCTCATGGCAATAGTGACAAATGATACCACCACCATGTCCAATACCCTTCCTCTGGGTAGGTAAAAGGAAAAGAAAAGGCTAAATAAATTGGGATAATCCTAATGCCTCAATCATTTTTATGCATTCTTTTAGTCCATGATCTTGAAATGCATATTTTACACAAGTTCTGATATGCAAAGCAATAATTAGCAAAACACCATAGCAAACGAAATGAGCATAATTAATTGCGCCAAAAACTTGATGGCGTTTATGCTCGGTTAGGCTCAAATTTTCACATGGAAACGGAAGGTAAAGGGTTTAAAAGTAAAAATGTGCATAAACTTATTTCTTTCTTTCTGTTATGCTCCCTAATCTTCCCTATTTATTTCCTTGATTCACTTCAACGGTATTTCAAATTGCTGTTTTTATAAGCCTGTAAGACCCCTAAACCGGGCACCCTACAGTTGGTTCTCATAACGGGTTATTCCCTTGAAAATACTCACTTTAGATATATTAAACTACAACGGAAGTCTTTCTAAAAACATTAATTAGTCTTTAATGTCATTAAGTTATCTCATGAATGCTTGCACACCAATCCGAGTAGCACCGCTCCCAAGCTAAGATACTATAACGCAACGTTACTTGCAAAACAATCTATCGTACACACAAAGTCAGCTACGCTGAGTGAGTTCTAATAGTTTAGTTTAATTAAAAGCCAACTCGTTTCAAAAGTTATTTAAACTTTACTCTGGACCCACGATCCTTATAAAATAGGTTCACAATTCATTAACCAATAGATAACCCCTATTATCCCCCGATCTCCCATAATAGCTCATTTCCCAAGTCTCATCCCATAATAATAATGATCCCACAGTCTTATCGACATAGGTCGAACTTCCACACTAATAACTCATGCTCATGTACACGTATTACCTCGACACTTGGTTAACACACCAAATTCCTAAACATCAACTTAGTGTGCCTTGACCAAGGCTCTTACAAATCAACTGACATAACAGTTATAAACATCACATCACAATCCTGGCACCACGACCGATCTCACTCTACTCATCACATTAATACTATCTCAAGCACAATAAATATAACTCAACGCTTGTATGCAATTTAACACAATTATATAAGCACACAAACACATACCTCATTACTGCACCCTCGTCAGGGCGTTCGACACACCCCGAGCTCATCACTGTCCTGTTGGACATCGTCACCTTTGGTGACCTCCCGAAGGATATAGTCATCCACAATCCCGTTTGCTGTGTCATAATGACAACAATGCAAACACAATACCCGTCGTGTCACAAGGACAACGACACAATACACACAGCACATGTATAATCACATAATAATATACTCTACATACATGATTCATTAACTGCACCTGCACTTCACACATAGCACTAGGATAAGATATCCTACACATAATCATAAGCGTTTAGCTTACATCCCGACTCACCCCGACTAACTCGTAACACAATGCACTGCTAATATAGTAACACACATACAACTACTATACCTCGTTATTTAAGCATATACCACGTACATGCAGACCTTGTGTCATTTCCTAGTCGTACCCGTATGACCCGTTTACTACAATCCCGACAAACCCTTGTTAGGACACTATACGACCCGTGACCATATCACCACCCTTAGACCTAGATCCCATGATCTCATAAACACCCCCGTAGACCCTCCGACTCATTACTGAATGTTTTAGTTCATAAACACCTCGGGTTAAAACCCAAAACTCTTAACACGTTTAATACGTTAAACATCTCTGGTAAGTATGCACGATAGCCCCAAAAATGTTTAAACGTTTAAAAGAGGAGGATTAGAAACTCACCAGTTATACTGCGTCCAAACTCTAACTCTGCACCACGCGTGCTTGGTCAACCCCGAACCTGCCAAACGTATGATCACACAATTAGGATACGTTTAAAACATACGTTGAATAACGTATAACAATGTAATAAAACCCTGACACTTGTCCCGTTTACTCGTCCGCCCGACTCCATGAACCCTAGTTTCATGTCTCCCTCATACCGGATCGTTCACGACCCATTTAGAACTAGCATGCATGTGTGTACACAAACCATGCAAAAACCCTAGTCCCACGGATCACGCGTGAGCGGGCCAGGCTTCCCATGCACGTCCAAACCACGCCATGCAAGCCCTAGGTTCATCAAAAACCGTAGCCTCATCCGAACCCGTAACCGAGTACCCCCGCGTACCACCGTGTTCCACCATGCTCCCTCGCTGGGCACCGTCATGGGCGTCACCTTCGTCTTCTATGCCGTGAAACAGTCCTAGCCGGCTAGCATCCCTGTTACCGACTTGGCTGGACCTCACCCGGGCCCTTCTACACACCGTATCCGTCTCCATATCCATCCTTCTTCGTTCGCCACTGCTTGCCACCGTAACAGTCCACCACTGTCGTCATCGGCAGCCCCTCCTCTTCCTCGTTTCCCCGTAATACACCTCTTCCATATTCCTTTCTCTCTTGGCAGACGCTACCACCATGCATCAGGTCATCATCGTGTCCTTTACGGCCTGCTGTTACCGTCTCACTCCGTCTCCGAGCCATCACCAACCACCTATCATCACCGTTCACGGCCACCACCACCAAAACGACCATTCATTCGAAATCCTAGCCAAGCTCTCATCCAATAAGGATCGTAAACGATACAAACAACATAAAACAAAATTACCTTAAGTGTTTTGGAAGTTGGGGTTGCCGGATCACCTCCCACCGCCGTATTCTTCTTCCTCCGTAGGCCGGCCCTCCTCCTTTGCCCCCTTTTCCAGTCGTCGCACGTCTAGGGTCCGAATGACCTTAGGGTTTGAGTTTAACTTGCTTTTAAACCTTTAGGGTTTACGCTCAAGTCCCCGGGTTACCACTTTTGTGCTTTTTAGATCCCCACCATTCTCTTTTTGGCTAACCGGGTCCTCTTAATCCCATGCATAAGGTTTTACGTGAAACCCTTCATCAACTGTTGCATTTACAAGAGACTTAGGTCACATGCTTGCTCAAATAATAAATGCGTATATTTTCGGGATGTTACAAAGCCCGTTTATGCCAAATGATTTTTAAGGCTTTTTTGCTTTAAGATTATTTTAGAAAATGTTTTTATTACTTCTATACATAAACTTTGATTTCATGGATTAGGTATTTGTTAGTCATGAAATTGTCATACTTAAGACAAGATCAGGCAGTCAAAATATCAACGGGGTTCCACCCCACACTTAGTTTCTGACAATATGAATGTATGCAATATGTGTCATGAATAATAAGAGTGTGGTAAAAATAATACTCCCCTGATGAGACGTAATTTTCGGGCGTGTAATCGATTCTCATCTATGCCTAGATCGTATTTTCGGGCACGAACCAAAATCTGTATCACTTGTAATGCTATGCAATGCTCAACACATGAAGTAAGTACTAAAAGGAAAAATTAAACTAATATTCGCTTAACAAAGCGGCCGAATAAGGTTGGTGGCAATGCCACCATGTCAACGGTTACTCCTGTAACCGGTAAAAATTGGTGCCGTGTTTAGTCAAGCAAACCAACGTCAAAAGTCAAGAACCACAAACTACGTCAGAAAATAACCACAAATATCAAGGATGAAGGATGAAGAGAGCTGCTACTGAAAAGGAGGATGCTGCCACTGCTGGTGCGGGCCGGGAGGCTGCTGCTAATATTGCTAATGGGCATACGGATTATGAGTGTGATCATAGAAGTCCTGTCGCATGCCATCCAGCGTCTGTCCCAGCTGACCCATACGGATCATTAAATCTAACATTGTGGGGTCAACGGTAGTGTGGTACATACCTGGGCCTTGATGCCCTAGTTGTCCCATGGGTGCTCCCTCGTCCTCTGATTCTTCAACTACAACAGTCCAAATATTTCCCCGATGGCCTACTAATCGGTACACCCCATTGAACTTCTTCATCATATGCATGTTGATCAATACTTGGGTGTCAACAGGTAGAATGGGTGTGTCCATCTCTGTAAGTATACCGAGGTGCACAGGAGATAATACTCCTAGGTAGGAATAAAGGTGAGTAATGTATGGTCCACCAAATATGTGGCTGTTGGAACAGTAACCAGTAGCTCTAGTAAAGAACTTGGCCAAGCTGTAAGCCAAGTTACAAGGAATACCATCAATCAAGCAGTGTAAGTGAAGGAGATCTTTAACACTCACAACCCCTGTGCTATCCTTTATTCCCCCGATGGAAAGGACAATGCATCGGCGTAGGTAACGGTGGAGGGGATGTCTGATCTTGGTGCTCTTTTGACTGTGCGGGTCAAAAGGTCTGGATCCGATCCTATGCCAAAATGCTGATGTCTGAGCTTGCTATTTATAGGCTAAGATTTTGGCAATGCACGGGCGTGCAAAGTACCCATTTCTTTCACGTGCGGAATCTGGCAGTACAGGAGAGTACAGGGACCCAAATTAGGGTTTGCACGGCTGTTTAAGGCAATGCACGACCGTGCAATGCCCTAGTTTGGTCCCTGTTGACTTTTGGACTTCCAGCTTTGACCTCCTGCTTCCGGTTTCGTTCAATTGGCCCCCGAATGATGATTTTACCCTGATTTTGAGTGTTTTCTTCATGTTTTTGTAAATCCGGGTCAGTTATCCTATCGGAACACAAATGAGTGGATTAGGCATCAATTATTATCATATTATCTCTAAATGTGATGATTTTGGGGATAATTATGCATGCAAAACATGTATAATTTACGTCATATCATAATACCCCACACTTAACTTTTGTTTGTCTTCAAGCAAACTCATGCATGATTATACCCGTAGAAGTAAGATATTGATTAAATGTTAATCGAAAGCTGTTATCACAAATGGCTGAATGACCCTCTCTAAAAACAATTATTTGGTGGTTATACCTTTCGAGTGTTTCTCCACAATAGGGTATCAAGCTCAACATTCTTGATGGAACTATGATTATGCATAAAATTACAGTCTTATGAATGTTCACTCAACACTCAGGTTTAATATATGAATAAGGTATGTCAAGTAGTACACTCAATGCTATAATTAATGCTCACATAATCATAGGCTTGTATAAAAATCAAATCTCCACCAATTGACATAAAATATGTCCAATACCATACTCGTCACAGACCAACATAAAATGTTAAAACTAAAACCATGGCGATACCTCCCGTGTGTTTCAAGTTTTGATTTTCCCATCCGGTTTAAGTTATTTTTCCATCTCTATCGATCATTTTAGAGATACATTTTGTGAAAGGATGATATACAATGGTTTAGAGAAAAAACAATGAAGAACACTCCTGGTAGAAGACTAAAGAGTTGACGTAAATATGTAATGCTGATTTGTTAACACTACAAAAAACATTAAACATCGTCGTGTATATGTGGTGAAATATTTCTTATCATGAACTCTTTACATTTTATCAGACCATTATCATTTATCACTGTAACAATAAAATCGTTCCAAAGATTCTTACCACACCATCCTTTATCTCTTCTTTCTATTTCCTACTCACCTTCTTTCCTACTTTATCTTCGCCACTCAACAAGAAATTTCCATCCCCTGTTTCCTCCATCTCTCATCCACCTCACCGAAGGACTCTCTCATTAGAGAAGGTCGCACTACAAATTGATTGATTTGTTAAAAGATTTTTTCCCCGCTTATGTTTTCATAACTATTTAATATTTTCTTTGTTCAACTAGTTAATATTGTTTTCAACTATTTATTATTATTTTTTAATTAATATTTATTTATTTAATATTTTATTTCTTAACTATTTTATTTATTTGTGCAATGGTTTTAACTTTTAAGCTTAGGGAATGTTTGGGATTACTTTTGAAAACAACTTTTGACTTTTTGGAAAAGTAAGTCCCCACTTACTTTTTGATTTTTAACTTTTTCATCTTTTAAAAATCAACTTTTAGACTCTTATCCAAACAAAATTTTAATTTATTGACTTCTTAAAGAAGTTAATAAGTCAATAAATAGGTTTCAAAAGTAATCCCAAACATGGCCTTAATCAAATATAAAGATAGTCTTTGGTCTTCCCAAAAACCTATCATTTGGCGCCCACCTGGTGTCACAAGCGCCTTCCACTTCCTCCCCCAAAACCCTTCACCCCCACCTCAACACCATTGAACCTCCTAAAACCTTGACATCCGCCATGAACGCTACTTAGGCATCAAACACCCACCACAGTCTCTTCGTCTCCAATCACATTATGAACTCCAGCCATTTCATCTACTTCAAACCCACACCCACTTCCTTTAATCATCCCACCCACAATAATTTCATCTCATCTTCTTTCCCCTCGAATTCATTCCCTAAATTGCCCCCTTTATCTTTTAAAACCCACGATTTCTCCTTATCTACTCGTGCAAGAATCCCTAGACCAGGTAAATTCATCACCAACACTGTATTTATCTTTATGCAATTATGTTTATCTTGCATTTATCTTTATGTAATTATGTTTATGTTGGACCTAAATTTATTCCCATTTTGTGTTTTTTTGTTCTTGGAATCTGTATTTATCATGTGACAATTACTAATATTTTGGTTCCATGTTTGAAACTACCAAAAAAAATCAAATAGCAACAGAAAATTAGATAGAAATTTTGAAAAAAAAATATGTATAGGTTAATGAAATTAAATTAGATCCAACTAAGAATTAGACTTACAACTTTCACTTTCTTTAGTGACTTAAAATGTGACCTAAACCTTGAGTGGATGGTGATTCTGACATTTGAGGTATGGGGATTTTAGATTTTAGAATATTCAAATTATACGCGGTTCGTTTTGGTCTTGGTTCCTTGGTTTTAAAAAGCGTGAGGTGCTCCGAGGCGTTTAGGCCTCAAAAGCGGAGGCGTGAGGCGTTGCTCTATGTACAACCAAATAAGCCTTATGTACAATCAAAAGCTGCATCTGACTCATTTTTTTTACACCTCGGCCTTTTTTATCATGTACAACATTCATAATCTCTTCATCTCTTTGGTTGTTTCTACGTATCACCCTCCTACGAGCCCCAATCTTGACTAATGTTGTCCAATTTTGACCTAGATGTCATAAGGCGCCACCTCAAGGCCCTGAGGCGTTTTCAAGGTGTCACAACCCATTCGGCGGCGGAATCACCGAACGTGACGTGTAGGATTGTTCAAAGGCATCGTAGCACTATTGTTGAAATATAAATTTAACCGATTTCATTAAACTAAGAATTTCAAATACAATTGTTTCAATTAAAGGAAATACATTGATAAACAAAAGACAAAAATATTTAAATTTGATATCTAAGGCAAAGTCCCTAGATTCCATTTCCATGGTAGCATCAAACATCTCCTGAAAACATGTAAAATAATATTTGATCAACAATAAAGTTGGTGAGTTCATACAAGTTTCATACATATAATAATCATGTTTAAAGCAACAATTCACATCCATAGACATACTTTACTAATGTTCATACAATTTGTAATGATATAGTTCAAACCTATTGTTGACATAGCATACCTAGCATCCAAAGAATACTAGTCGAATAAATAACATAACAAGATCGGGGGCTCCATAAAGGTAACGAAAAGCCGACGGGTGTCAATCCTATAGCGCTACACTTGTTAAGTGCGGTTTTGCAAGAATTAATGAACTATTGTATTAACAAGTTGTATTTAAGCATGTAGTCAAGTTTGTTGTCACATGATCATGTTAATGAATTGTGTTTGAATAAAGTGTGAATCTTGTAGTGTATGTGTTTTGAATATGTACATGTTTTCAAGTCCCAAAGTGCAAAAATGTAAAAGGGGGCAAGTATGAAACTCACGGTTTGGCGTGGTAACGAAAGGATGAACGGGAAGGTGAAGAGTCGGGAATGCTGATCGGTGTCGAAGGGACCGGTCAAAGATAAAGAAATAGAGTGTCCTAATCACCTTAAACTAGTTAGGGTAAGAAGGGTGTCGAACCACGAAGAGTTTGTGGTCGGTGCTCAACTTCAATTAACAATGCAAATTATGAAGTTATAACGGGTCTTTCTGACCAAACACAATCAATGATTTAAGTGAAAACTTTATAAACTCAACAAACAAATCAAGTACCAAACAAAACGGTTTAAGTTGTAAACAATAATTAAAAAGGGTATCACACCCGGGTTTCAAGTTCACAAGTAATTAGGGATTATCACACCAACATTTGAGTTCAAACAATCGAATGGTTATCCAAATCTAATTAACCAAATCTAACCAAGAACATCAACATTCATACATCATCGGCAAATAGTGTAAAACAATATTCACGAATGAAATCGAGACAAATGTATGCAATATAGAATTAGATTAATCAATAGATTCAACATAAATCAAAGTTCATAACAATTATCATCTAACGGGGTCAATGGTGCAAGAATTTATCGACTCCCGTGAGTTCATAACCATACTAAACACAAAGATTCAAGTGTCTCAAACCAAACGATTACAAGAATTGTTTCTCAAAGCTAGCACATGATAAAACCCTAAAACTTACAAACAATCCACCCGGGAATGATTACCGGTGGATTAGCCGCTCATGGTGGTGGAAATCATCTTCAATCTTTCAATCGGATGTTAGAATCGTGTTCTTTAGCCTCCAAGAACTCCAAAATCGCCCAAGAACTATGGTGTAAAAGATGGATTCGAATTTGGGGAAGAAAAACCTAATTAAACCTGAAAATCGGGCTGTTTCGCCCAAACCCCGCGTCTGAAACGCACCCAGCGTAGGCTTACGCTGGGAGGGCGTAGGCTTACGCTGAGGACCTGAAGCAAGCTGTGAAGAAAACAGTTAGGCGTAGGCCTACGCTGGTGGGGCGTAGGCTTACGCTGGCGGCGTAGGATTACGCCATGTGGCGTAGGCTTACGCTTGCCTGCAGTTTTGCCCCGTTTCTTCCGTCTTCCATCCAACTCTTCTGTAATATCTTCAAAGATCGCATTTTAAGCTTCCAACACCTGCACATGCATGACTACACAAAACCTTTGTATTCCACATATCAAATTGCATAAATATAACATATTACACCTTTTAATACATGAAACTTTGGCCACTTATCACATCCCCACACTTACTCTTTTGCGTCCCGAAAAAGAATTATGCAATGGAATCATAATTGAAACCTGCTCTCATGATCTCATACAATTAAAACATAATCACGCATTGACTGTAACAATTGGTATTTCTATCCGACTAAACCCAACCACCGATCTATTGAGCCCCCGATTTTGTGATCTATTATCCTATTTATTACCAATCAACAGTCTATCTATGGGTCTCATACTCAGAAAACTACGACTTAGCCTAATTCCATCTCAAAGTCATGTTTAGGCGTGGGTTAAACTATATAGATTTCCCACCATTATAAACATCAATTTATATGTTTTTGAAAATTATGGAATTATGGATCGATGGGTGCATGTTTTTAGCTTTTATTATTATTTTATGAATGAACCTAACCCAGTGGTGTTTCAATCACGCTGGAACACGATATATGACACGTAGGTTGCAGTTCTTAAGCAATGAAATTCATAAGCTTCGGAATAGGGGTGTATCCTTCAAGTCGCCATCCCGAAGGGAAACACATAAACCTAACTTAGTCATCCAAACTTATTGATCGCCTAAGTCCCGCCCATGGGTGTATCCTCCAAGTTACCATCCCGAAGGGAAACACGTATGCGAAACTCAAGCTTTCAATTGATTTAATTAAGCTCATGCAAGATGAATTATGGAATGCGGGCGCCACTAACTTTCGGATTTATTTTCATAAAAAGAAAGTGGTGTGCCAAGTAATTTTAAAAACTTATAAATTTTTGCTTATAGTGGTACCTATCACCCTATGATGACAGTTTCAACCTTGTCGAAGCCCCAAAGATAAGAACCCACAAGACATCCTGAATTAATTGTCAATTAACCCTAGATACAATATCAGGATATTTAAGCTCTCTAGATCGGTTGGGCCTACCAAAACATTACCAATCAAACGCGTTTTCTATTTATTATTTAATGTAATCACACAAGCAAGGTTTCCAATTATATCTATCATTTTCCATTTAGTTACAAAAATTCTGAACCAAGGACATTTTTGAAAATTTTTAAATTTTTATGGATTTTTCCTACATCCCCACACTTAAACCTTACATTGTCCCAATGTAAAAAGTTATGAAATGTAAAAGTGCGGTTAGTGGGTGCAAAAATAACCAATACCCAATAACTCCCAATATCCAACTCAAAGATTCCCATAACCATAAGCACCAACCCAATCACAATCAACCAAGTTTCAAACATAAACACACCAAAACAAACAAAAACAAATTCGTTCAATCAAAACAACATAAAAATGAAAAAGAGTACATGGACCTGATTAAAGGTGATCATAGAGTGCTTGAACCATCACCAAAAATGGACTCGTAAGTTTTCCATGAGTCTTCCCCACACTTGAATGTTGCTATGGTGACGAACACTAAAACACACAAAACAAAACAAAGCACAAACAAAATAAAAGCAATCACAAGCCGGGTTGCCTCCCGGTTAGCGCTAAGTTTATTGTCCTCAGCCCGACATTACCTCCTTATGGAGGTTGAAACACAAAATTGCTTCCACTAGCTCCCCCACCACTTTGGTTGTTATCATTCCAACTCCAAGTCTCCTCTCTTGTAAATTCCCAATCAAACAAATCTACTTTCTCGTTCGAATGTTGGACATGGTCGGGTGGCTTCTTTGCGTCCTTCAACCTCTCAGTTTCCTTCTCGATTTCCTTCGGCTCATCTTTCATATTAGACCTGTCAAACATAGTACCTTTCTTTTTGGTGTCACCCTCATTTGCCTTGGCACGAGGATGACCCACATTAGTAATAACTGCTTTTGAACACTTCTTTTCAACCGAATATGTAAATGAATTTGAAAAAATATTAATGTTCAACTTACGCTTCCCAAAGGTCATGTCAACAGTGCCGGTTCGGCAATTGATTTGTGCATTTGCGGTTGCCAAAAACGGTCTTCCTAAAATCACTCGTGGCTCCTCCTTAGCAATTGGTGCATAATCAAGCACTAAGAAATCTCCAGGATAGTAGAATTCTCCAATCTTCACAGCCACTCCCACTAATTTCCCTCGAGGACGTGTGCATGTAGCATTTGCTAACACCAACGTGGTGTTGTATTCTTCTAATGGACCAAAATTGTATTGGTCATACACGCTCCCTGGTAGAATGCTCACCCCCGCTCCATAATCTAGCAGTGCCAACTTAGTTTTGAATTCCCCAATTTGAATAGGCACTAAGGGTTCTCCACACTCGATTTCCTCCTCTTCTCCTTCTTCATTACCATGAGCCACATCAATTGCACTAACATGATGTTGTGGCTTCAATGTGTTGTCAGTCGACAGTTTACCTTCATTTTGTTTTAGCAAAGATATTTCTTCGGCCATTTTCCCCACTTGTCTTTCCAGCGCCACAAAAGACTTGTCTCTCATTTCATTCTCCCTTTTTGACTCTTTCATCATCTCCAACAGTGCATCCAGTTTTGAGTTAACCGCGTCATCACCCCCCGATGATCCACCCTGTTGTTGATGATCTTGATTGTAATTCCTTGGGGGGTAATTTGTGTTCCGGTTATTGTTATATGAACTCCTTTGGTAACCGCCCGAATTGTAATTCCCTTGTTGACGAGGTTGGTATGACGAAGTACCTTGATTTGAACCTTGGAAATTTGGGTTCAATTGGTTTGATGCATCCCCGTATTTGAAGTTGGGATGATTCCTCGAGCTCGGGTGATAGGAGTTTGAGTTTGTATCATATGGTTTTCTATCACCAAAAACTTGGTTCACTTCTTCTTGTCTACCATCTTGCAATGGGCAACTTATGGCCTTGTGTCCCAAATCCCCACAACTCTCACAAACCTCAAAACGGGTTTTCACTCCCGCTACTTCCTTTCTCTCTCCTCTTTTCAAATTGGCCAATTCTTTCTCCATAAAGGCTAACCTCTCCTTCGTCTCATAGTCCGGGGCAGATTTTGAAATTGGGTGTTTGGCTCTTCGGCTAGCCGATGCCTCGGATTTTGAACTTTGGCTCATTCTTTCTAAGAAATCCCAATCATCTTCTTCGGGATTAGACAACAATGTCCCATTACTGGTGGACTTCAAGTACTTCCTCTCCTCTTGAGTCAAGCCATCAACAAAACACTTTACTAGTTCCCACAACTCAATTTGATGGTGGGGGCATTTCCTTAACAACTCCTTGAAGCGTGTAAAAGCTTCATGTAAAGGCTCACCCGTTTGTTGTTGAAAGGTCCGAATCTCAATTCGAGAGTCATCTGTCTTCGCAACCGAGTAATATTCGTCCAAGAAAACTTGTTGCATTTCATCCCATGTGTAGATGCTATTAGCCGGCAATGTGATGAACCATTGCTTTGCTCGATCTTTGAGGGAAAACTGAAAAAGTCGAAGTTTGACCTCATTTTGGTCAAAGTTTTCATCCCCAATTGTGCTACAGATGGCAGCAAACTCGGCTAAATGGGTGTATGGTTCTTCGGTGACCATACCATGAAAATGGGGAAGGACGTTGATGTAATTCGGTCTTGACTTAAACCTCCTCATTCCAGGAATTGGTGGAACAATTGGAGAAGCATTCTCCGAAATAGCCGGTCGAAAACGACCATTAACTCCACCCATAGGGGCTACCGGTTGTCTTCGGTTTTCATTATTGTAGCCCTCAGTAGCTCTCCTCCCTTCCTGTCTAGGAGGATACCCAAATCTCTCTGGTCGAACTGTTCGACCCATTGGTTGTCTCGCCCTTTGGTGAACATAATTCACCTCTTCTTCCTCTCCAAAGCCTTGCCCCTCGTTATACTCTCCATATTGGCTCCTCTCACCATCTTCATACTCATAATCTCCAAACCCTTCACCATTCCCAACATCTTCATTATCATCATACCCAAAGTACTCACCATCGTCATCCTCCCAACCCTCGTTCTCATTGTTTCCGGGAGGGGTTTGATTTTGTTGTGGTCCCCTTCTTACTTGGTACGTGGGATTGGTACGGATGTTAACGGGTCGGTTTTGTTGAACTGGACCCGACCCACGGGGTTGGTTGTTATTGATAGGTATAGGTGGGGTTTGGGTTGAGGTTCGGTGAGGTGGAGTTGGTGGGCGGTTAGGGATAGGGCCTCTGTTTGGAGTTGGGCCACGGTTTCTCATGTTAGATCCAGAATGACTGCTTCGACCATCCATGGATGATGGTTCCGATGAAATAGGTTCTAAATTTTGTTGTTGGATTCGGTTTTGCCTTGCTATCCTCTCAATTTCCGGTTCAAACACAAGTGGTGAATTTCTCCCAGATGAACGGGTACGCATGCACTAATCTGTCACCTGCACACACAAACAAACACCACGTGTAACACAAAAATAGAAGAAGATTAACCAAACAAAACAAGTAACAAATAGTAACGAGTCAATTAAAATAAAACACCAAGCGCACACACTCCCCGGCAGCGGCGTCAAAATTTGATCGGTGTCGAAGGGACCGGTCAAAGATAAAGAAATAGAGTGTCCTAATCACCTTAAACTAGTTAGGGTAAGAAGGGTGTCGAACCACGAAGAGTTTGTGGTTGGTGCTCAACTTCAATTAACAATGCAAATTATGAAGTTACAACGGGTCTTTCTGACCAAACACAATCAATGATTTAAGTGAAAACTTTATAAACTCAACAAACAAATCAAGTACCAAACAAAACGGTTTAAGTTGTAAACAATAATTAAAAAGGGTATCACACCCGGGTTTCAAGTTCACAAGTAATTAGGGATTATCACACCAACATTTGAGTTCAAACAATCGAATGGTTATCCAAATCTAATTAACCAAATCTAACCAAGAACATCAACATTCATACATCATCGGCAAATAGTGTAAAACAATATTCACGAATGAAATCGAGACAAATGTATGCAATATAGAATTAGATTAATCAATAGATTCAACATAAATCAAAGTTCATAGCAATTATCATCTAACGGGGTCAATGGTGCAAGAATTTATCGACTCCCGTGAGTTCATAACCATACTAAACACAAAGATTCAAGTGTCTCAAACCAAACGATTACAAGAATTGTTTCTCAAAGCTAGCACATGATAAAACCCTAAAACTTACAAACAATCCACCCGGGAATGATTACCGGTGGATTAGCCGCTCATGGTGGTGGAAATCATCTTCAATCTTTCAATCGGATGTTAGAATCGTGTTCTTTAGCCTCCAAGAACTCCAAAATCGCCCAAGAACTATGGTGTAAAAGATGGATTCGAATTTGGGGAAGAAAAACCTAATTAAACCTGAAAATCGGGTTGTTTCGCCCAAACCCCGCGTCTGAAACGCACCCAGCGTAGGCTTACGCTGGGAGGGTGTAGGCTTACGCTGAGGACCTGAAGCAAGCTGTGAAGAAAACAGTTAGGCGTAGGCCTACGCTGGTGGGGCGTAGGCTTACGCTGGTGGCGTAGGATTACGCCATGTGGCGTAGGCTTACGCTTGCCTGCAGTTTTGCCCCGTTTCTTCCGTCTTCCATCCAACTCTTCTGTAATATCTTCAAAGATCGCATTTTAAGCTTCCAACACCTGCACATGCATGACTACACAAAACCTTTGTATTCCACATATCAAATTGCATAAAAATAACATATTACACCTTTTAATACATGAAACTTTGGCCACTTATCAAATGCCGGTTAACCTAAAAGGTAACGTAGGCATAAGTTCGGTGGAGAAGAAATAATAAATAATATATATGTATAATAGTATCAAGTTGGTCATACATCGCCGACGGCGGACCGAAACACAAACCCCTAACTTAGTTAGGAATTCGGATGGTCAAAAGTTAGTATAGTTAGTAATATACCACTTGAAGTGGCCAAGAGAAAGGTTGGGAAATCCACAAACCTTGTTAGATTTATTTATAATATTTATGTATAGTATTTGAACACCTTGTGGCTATTGGATGTCTTATGGTAGATGAACCTATGTTCATCTACTTCATCCAAATACCTTAGCACAAGGCTTCCATCATAGAATTTTGATGGAAGCTTGGTTTGGTTTTACCACAACTAGATGTAAAATATCCAAACAAGAACATGAAGAAGAAGAAATGTTATTTGAAAGACCACAACTTGGACGTCAAATGGTGACTTATCTTAGATGTTTACCAAGGTAAACAAATGATAAGATCCTAGAGGTTTATCCAAGAGGGTGAAGGAAGAATTGTTAAGAAAAAAAAAGAAAGAAACTTGAAGAAAAATAAGGTTTTTACCTTATAAAATTCTGTCAAAAATCTTGGAAGAAATGGAGCACTTGGAGAGATTTGTAAGAGAATTTGGAGGGTGTAAGGGTGGAGGAGTGAAAGGGAGTGGGTATTTATAAGTGTGGATTAGGGTTTGGGGTATTAAATGAGTTAGTTGGGAGTTAGTGGTTGAAAGGGCGGTGATTCTTTTTTTTTTAAAGAAAAAAAATGAAATAATAATAATAATAGTACTAATGATAATACTACTACTACTACTACTACTACTACTACTAATAATAATAATAATAATAAACCGAGCGTGTATGGACGTGAAACGAGAATATAAATGTGTAAAAAAAAGTGAAACGCGTGTTTGTAATATATAATTTTGTAATATTGCACGTATGATGTTGTCTTGCATATGTATAAATGTAATGTATGTTGTAAACATGTAATTGAATAAATCCAATAAATTCATTGATCATAAGTCTCGGGTTACAATGGATTCAAAAATGAAAGTACAAGGGTACAAAATGTAAATAAACGATGATGTGGAAAGTACGGATATTACACAAGGCCCTGAGGCGTTTTCAAGGCCCTGATTGCCTCGAGTGCCTCACGCCTCAGGCTCGATTTTTAAAACCAAGCTTGGTTCAACAGTCTTTTTATCACCCCTAAGTTTACTATGTAGGTGGTAAACGAACAAACAAACATACTCAGTAAAATCCCACTCATAGCAGAGCTGTTGGTAGGGTCTAGGGAGGGTGGGATGAAGACAAACCTTTCCTCTATCTTAGGGGATAGTCGGATAGAGATGTTGCTCTCAGGAGACCCTCGGCTAAAAAATCTTTTTTTGACGTGAGATACTGTCCAGGTAGTAAGAAGTTAAGAACTGTTAAACTTCAAAGATGTTAGAAGTATAGGATACATGGTAAATGTTATAGTAGTTTTCTTGGGTTTTGATTAAGATGCATCACACTTCAAGAATCATGCTTTACATGGCAGGATACGATGACTATATCTAGTTCAGCAACATCATTTGCATAAATTGCATTGTCATCAATTTAACTTGAGGAGGGCTTTTAAGGGTTTTGTAATAAGGTCATGTGGCCACCTTATACTCTTCTTATCCACATTGATTAATGATGCATACTCTTCGATACCATTATATTCATTTATCAGTACAGTGACTTATCTGCCTCAAAATGTAATTTTTTATAAATATTTTCAACTATTAGTTCATTACATTAGCTAAAGAATATTTCTCGTGTGGATAATCTGTAACAGTGGTATGGTTGTTTCTCCTTTTGTTATAGTTCCTGAAGTATATTTGGAGAAGCTTGATGATAAAATAGATGATAAGGTACAGATACAGATGCTTAGACTGAAATTGAAGGAAATTGGAATAGAGTGCGGATCTTGCCGGCCTGGCCAGACATATGACTTGCATTGCCCCATGGTATGCACAAATATTCTTTCTTAATAGTATTTTAAGATTGAAGTTGTGTGCGAAGACTCTCTAAACTGGGGTAAAATAAAGGGGGTAAATAAGTACTCTTAGTTTTTTTTAAACAATAACTTTGTTGTAGCTCGTATGAAACTGAATATCTGATTCCTAAGTAATCAGATAAGTAGAATTACTATATCCAAAAATTTAAAAGTTACTATTACAACTTCAAGTTGCAATAAGCCAATAATAGATAATCAGATTGGTATTCATTTTCTAGTAGTTCTCGCGAACGCACAAACGACGCAATCAGATTGATAATACCAATCCTGACACCCCCTAAAATGAAATAAGAATCATCATGTTCTAACTCCTAAGGCATCCAAACAGCCCCAACTCTTTTGGGTTTCTCTGATTTTAATATTTTATTCAGTTTTTTTAGCTCCTTTTTCTTTTCTTTATCTTTGAAATTGTTAGAAAATCTAAATAGATCTTTCTATTCCAATAGTGCAATGGTGGTGACTCTGGGGAGAAGAAACTTGCTCTCTTCATTGCTGATGATGGGTAGGTTGCCTCATATTCTTGCCATTACTTTGTTATTCTTTTTTGACATATCTCATTTTTATGTTCTCTAACTACTTAAAATGTTGTAGTAATGCTGAGTGGACTTGTACTCGAGCTAAGTGTGGGTGGAAAGGCAATACGCGGGTTAAGATTTGCTATCTTTCTTTTTTTTTTTGCCTTTTTTTAAATACACACCAACACGCGTTCTTTACTGGTCTAATGGTGTTGCCGGGTTCTGCAAATGTTAAGTCAAGTTACACGTGAATGGCTTATTGATGACAGTGGGATCCAGATGGCTCTGTGTAATGCTATGGAGCCACAGATCCTCAATATTGCTCAAAATTTCACTAATTTGAAAGGAATGTGGGATCACCTGTCTTCGTCCTTCTCCGCGAATGAATCTTTATCTCATGCGTATTCGGTGATTCAGGCCTACACCCGAGTTGAACAGGGTGATTCTACATTCACCGATTATTTCACCCTCTTTTCGAAACTTCAAGATGAACTACGTGTTCTGCTTCCACCGACCACTGACTTAAAGGTCCATGAGGAGCGTAACACCAAAATGGATGTCATGATGTTCATTGCTGGTCTAGCACCAAAATATGCTAGTGCCAGACCATTGTTATTGAGCAACTCTGCCGCTATTTCATCTGTGGCATCCACATATCATCTCTTACGAGAAATATATGGTTCGGATGCACCCCCTTCTGATGTATCTGCAATGCAGACGTCCACTAGTAAAAGTTACAACATTATCCCCTAGTTAGCCCCTTTGAGCCTAAACCTTTTCGTTTCTAAACCCACATCTCAAAACCATTAAACCCGAAAAATTAGCCTTTTGTCTTTTAACCCTTTTTGTTGAAAATCGACTTGGCTATGATTTAAAGAATGATTATCCTCCGAAAGTTTATAGATCCATTTTATGTTCGAAGAAAGAAACTCATGAAAAGAAGAATTGTTATGAAAAGAAGAAGTATTGTGATAAGAAAAAGGTGGCAACCAAAAAGAAATTAATAAATCACCCAAGAAATCTCATCAAAAGAGAATCAAAATTACTCGAAAAATTGGAGTATGCAAAGCTAATCAAAGTGGATGTATTAGGAAGAAACAGCCGAACAATTCATGGAAAATGATAGCAATGAATATTTCAAAGATAAGAAGAAGTTAACATTTTTGAAAAGGGGATTTGGTCTTGACGATCTGACCCTAAAAGATTCCTTATATTAGTCACAATGTCTAATCTAAGTTGGATGAGAAATCATTTACCTTTTTTTTATCTTTAAGCCAAGCCAGATTTTCAACATTTAGCCACTATTCCCAAATACTTCCTACCCTAACCCTAAGCCAAACATTACAACCATTTATAAAGTCATCTTGATTTATGCACATATTTTATGTCAATTGGTGGAGATTTGATTTTTATACAAGCCTATGATTATGTGAGCATTAATTATAGCATTGAGTGTACTACTTGACATACCTTATTCATATATTAAACCTGAGTGTTGAGTGAACATTCGTAAGACTTTAATTTTGTGCATAATCATAGTTACATCAAGAATGTTGAGCTTGCTACCCTATTGTGGAGAAACACTCAAAAGGTATAACCACCAAATAATTGTTTTTAAAGAGGGTCATTCAGCCATTTGGGACAACAACTTTGGATTAACATTTAATCAATATCTTACTTCTACGGGTATAATCATTCATGAGTTTGCTTGAGAACAAACAAAAGTTAAGTGTGGGGTATTATGATATGACGTAAATTATACATGTTTTGCATGCATAATTATCTCCAAAATCATCACAATTAGAGATAATATGATAATAATTGATGCCTAATCCACTCATTTGTGTTCCGATAGGATAACTGACCCGGATTTACAAAAACATGAAGAAAACACTCAAAATCAGGGTAAAATTAGCATTTGGGGGCCAATTGAACGAAACCGGACGTAGGAGGTCAAAGTTGGAAGTCCAAAAGTCAACAGGGACCAAACTAGGGCATTGCACGGCCGTGCAAACCCTAATTTGGGTCCCTGTACTCTCCTGTACTGCCAGATTCCGCACGTGAAAGAAATGGGTACTTTGCACGCCCGTGCAATCCAATGCACGGCCGTGCATTGCCAAAATATTAGCCTATAAATAGCAAGCTCATTCTAGTGTTTTAGGTGTCCATAACCTTGGGTTGGGAAGGCCCTAGAGCTCTGCTAGAGCCGGAACTCCCTCGGTTTTGGTCCGTTTTAGCTTTTCCTTTGTTTATTTTATGTTTTTAGTCTTGTAATACGAAACGATCCTTCTTGTTCAAACAAGCAAGAGACAACCTATACCCACTCTCCCTTGATGTTGGAATACTTCCACACATTATCTAAAGGTTAGTGAAGTCACTTGTATGCTCATTCGTGGCTAGTTCTCTTATGTTGCTCGAGTTGGTTGAACTTTAATTAATTTATGAAGTATTTTTAGTATGTTATGTTTTTAAAGTCTTTACTATGAGTTATCTTAAAAAGACAAGAATAAGTGATCTTTAAACCAATCTAATAATCTTAATTCTTGTGAGTTACTTAAGCAAGATTTCTTGTTTGGGAAGCTTATTCGATGTTTGTACGGTCTATATACAAATCTTGGTGCTAGCATGGCCAGTTAGTATAGATTTAGTATTATGGGTTGATTGGAGGTTTGGGTATTAAGCAGGTCGTTTGAGCCCTAACAAGACCGGGCGGTTTGTGTCGGTATTTCTTTACTTCTCTCGTGTCGGCTTGCAGAGGACTTCTAACGGGAGCCATGGGGTTTGATATTGAGAATGAAAGTCTTATTTATTTAAAATAATATTATAAGTAAAGACAACTATTTAAGAACATAATTTGTTAGGTCCGAGCTTTCATAAAGTAGCTCTGGAGGAAGTTGCGTATTCCGAATTTCAAAGGAAGTTACAAGACATGATGTACGTCAATCATTGGATAATCTTAGTCTGAATAATGAATTATGAGATACCGACGGACTTGAGACCCCGTTTAGGGTCCGTTATATTCATTAAGGAACAGTTGGCCGACCGTATCCATTGTTCTCGTTACGAAATACTAACTCCTCTATCGAAAGGGTTAGTACTAGTAACTATGACCAACCTTACTTTAAATATATCATTAATTAACAAGGGATAACAACTAGAGTAACGTCTTAAATAAGATAGCCTTTCTAATTAAATTTCTTATCTTTTTTATTTTCCTTTTAAACAAAACCCATTTTCAACTTATTATTCTAGTCAGACAATGACGAAGGTTGAGTACGGGATCCGTGTCCATGGTTCGATACTTGGTTCTTACCCATACTTACTACGCCGCGATAGGTATACTTGCCTATTGTGTGTGTATTTAGTTGAAGTAATTATCATTTTAATTTATAAATTTAAAACCTGATTTTGTGTAGCTCCAAATAGAATATAGAGTAAACTGCCATTTTCGTCCCTGTGGTTTGGTCAAAATTGCCACTTTCATCCAATAGTTTGTTTTTTTATATCTGGGTCCTCGTGATTTTAAAATATTGCCATTTTCATCCTTGTGGTTTTAAAATATTGCCACTTTCATCCAGTCAGCTAACACCGTCCGTTTTTCTCAGTTAAATGAGGGGTATTTCAGTCCTTTTACTTATTTGTTTTATTTTTTCATCTTTTTTACTCTCACTTTTTAATCATCTCCAATTTAACCTCTAATTTAATCATCCACCTGCTGGCCTTCTTCCTCTTTTTCTGACCAGTTTCTGACGAGCACCACTGGAACACCTCCGTCGCTTGTTTCTATGATTAAAAAGTGAGAGTAAAAAAGATGAAGAAATAAAACAAATATGTAAAAGGACTGAAATACCCCTCATTTAATTGAGAAAAACGGACGGTGTTAGCTGACTGGATGAAAGTGGCAATATTTTAAAACCACGAGGATGAAAATGGCAATATTTTAAAACCACGAGGACCCAGATACAAAAAAACAAACTATTGGATGAAAGTGGCAATTTTGACCAAACCACAGGGACGAAAATGGCAGTTTACTCTAGAATATATTTATTACTAAAACTACGCCATCAAGTTTTTTGTGTCGTTGCCAAGGATATATATATATATATATATATATCTACATATAAAACACACCTCATATACCATGAAAAAATCTTCATTAATTTGATATGTAAGAAAGATCCTAACAAGTTTTCTTAGAATAAGGTGCGATCACTTTCTTTGTTTTTTAACATGGCTTTATTCTCTTTATCTATCGTTATAACATTCTCTGTGTTAATTTGAAATTTGATCTTATTCTTCAACTTTTGATCTTAATGTCTTTAGAATCTTTATACTTTCTTGTCGATTACAAACAATCATTTATGAAATATTTGACATACTTCGTAAAGATTGTTTGACTATGTAACTTGTAACTTGTACATTAACCAAAGATGGAAAGGTGTTATATTATATCTCATATTCGACTTTGATATAAGGTCTTTTCAATAAGCATTGCTAAATATAAATACACATGTTAACTGTTAGGGGTTAATTTATGATCCGGTATCCTGGATCCCGAATAAGTTCGGTATCCCGAGTAAGTTCGGTATCCTAAAGGCTAACTTTATTAATCAATTATTATTATTATCTCTTTGGCTTTGATGTATCTTCGCGGGCAATTCACACTGACCTAGTCAATGCTAAAGAACAACAAATTCGGTTGAAGAAAACGTGTGTATGAGGCCACCAACTGTCATAAACGAAGACTGGGTACTCCCCGGGGTAATCATAAATTATTTGCTTTTCTTTTTGTTATATATATTGTGACAATCCGAACTTTTAAGTTAACTCCGTTATCATAATTCAGTTAAATCTTAACTTAGTTAACATAACTCAAACTCTGTAAGACCCCAAACCCGGGAGGCCTCACTTGTTGGATTTACTCATTCGCAAACAGTTCTTAAACATGAATATCAAATAACGCATCGGAAAATTTCATTCATTCATCATAATTAAAACTTGTTCATACATGCGGAAGCGTAAACATCGTTAAAAACATAATTACATCATAACTAAACATAACGGGATGCCAGTCCTCAAAAGCAGTCGGGTAACTCTTCATCTCTAGCCAAGCATCACCGCCATCCTCATAACATGCCTTAACCTGAATGTGCACACTAAAAAGTCAGCTACGCTGGTGAGTTCTAGTTTTCGTTCGATTTAAGAAATGGTTCATCATTCAAAACATTCATTAGGGTTTAACATCACGTATAGGAAAATAGGGCCTTTCATTCATAAACCTTCCAACATTTAAACACATTGAACGGATCATTTGTTTAAAACATTTAACATTCATTTAAGTCATACATTACTATCTAAAATCTGTATCTTTCTTTACGCGTCTCTGTGTCCCCGAAGGAACCCTGCATGTCGTGGACAACCGTTACGTATCACCGTCGTTGCCACAACATTCCGTCAATTCCCTTTTTGGTATTGCCCCCAAGGCCAACTGCACGAGGACCGACAATACCCATTCAGTTGCCCCCCTATGGCTCTCAGCCATAGATTGACAACCTCCATTGAAGGCTATGATTCTCAGCCATAGACCGACAACTTCCATCGACGGCTATGGCTCTCAGCCATAACACCGCCGGATCATAATTTAACCTGACGTAGGGTCACGTTAACCCCTGAGTAACCGTCGTTACTCCATACCAGTTGTACAACATCAAACCATTGGTAGGCCACTAAGACACTGCCCATGTTGTTCATATGGTAACTATGGCTCGATGTCCATAATCTACCACAAGGCTGGGAATCTCATCCCCAGACTTCATTCATCAATTCCATTCATTCGACAGATTAGATTTGTAATGACTTCTCTAAAACCTTTGCCCTTTTTCTTTTCTTTTCACAAAACTTTTCCTTCACTTTCGAAAACCTTTACCTTTACTTTAAACCATTTCTTTATAAACATTCGTTCGTAAACATTCCGTTCATAAAACTTTCTTTCCATAAACCGTTCATTCCAAATCATTTCATTTCGTAAACATAGTTTCATAACATTTTATAAAACAACATTTCATATGTATACACACCAGCCCGAAAACATTATATAAAACATTTAAAAGAGGGCTTCTAGAACTCACCTTATAAGCTAGTCTCGGTTGTCCTAATCAAAGGCCCAACAACGTCACTTCTGATCTGAATTGATTAGTTAAATACACATCAGACCAATACCGACTCTAACGGTTTAACCATTCTAAACATACTAACTTACTTAACCTGCCTGGTGCCTGCGCACTTAGCAAGTGCGCAGACCCTGCTGCCTGCGCACTTAGCAAGTGCGCAGACCTTGATGCCTGCGCACTTAGCAAGTGCGCAGACCCCTCTTCCTGCGTACTTGATAAGTACGCAGGACCTGCTCCGTGCGCACTTGGTAAGTGCGCACGACCTGTTTCTTCGCAAAACCCTAACTTTCGCATTCAGGTCTGATCTCGTCAAGATCTCGAACCTGTTTGCATCCAAAACGTTCGTTTTCCATCAAGGAACTCAAATCTATGTTTATCTTTCAGTTTCATCCGTAAAAACGTTGCCTTTTCACCCAAAACTCGAAAAACCCAAAAACGAACTAAAACTCAGATTTAGGTCGGATCGTTACTTGAATCGAGCTTCTAATCCGGAGGTTCTTCTCACGAGTTATGGAGTAACACTTTGCTGAAACCTCGGGTCGATCCGCCAACTTTCTCTCTCTACGGTTTCTCTCTCTAGAAGTTGCAAATGAGAGAAATGGTGATGATCCTTGGCTATTTATAGGGAGGCTCCCCTTCTTGCCCATCCGGCCCGACCCGACATGCCTCGTTCGTTTATTTCGTCATTTCAACTGTCGTTTTATTTTTTTTTGGGATGTTACAAACTCCAGGGACTGTTTCTGCCATTAATTGATCTAAAACTATAAGGACTAGTTGTAACATTAGTCCAAACTCCAATTCTGTTGACTTTCGAAGTCAAAATTCGAATTATGTATTCCTGTTGACTATGGAAAATCAATTATACAAGTTCTTAACTCATTTCTAAACTGCAAGGACTAATTCTGTCAAACTCTAAAACTCCAATTTACATGAAATTACAAGGACTAAATCTACCAAGTCCCAAAACTAGATTCTTTGACTTTCAAAGTCAAAATCAGGAACAATGTGGGATCTGTTTGACTTTAGAAAGTCAAACTGATTATCTTTAATCTAATTCAAGCTCCATTGTCGTTATTTGATCGAAATTGTAACTGATGTTGCACTATTTAGTCATTAACGGTCATCATTGGCACATTATCAAGGCTATCAATTCAAATTAAACCTATTTATGGGTAATCAAAGCCGTAACCGCCGACCGTCATCACGTGTACATCAAATTCGATCCTTTCCATCATTTCACACTTCAATTGAATGTCTGCGCATCTCTATCTCGCATCACAGAAGTTGTATCATACCTCAATTCAATCGAAAATAGCAGTTAGGGTCGCCGGAGCTAAAGCTATTCACAGTCGGAGTCTTTTTTAATCGAACACCATCGAATCGAGCATCATTATGGTAATCATTTACATCCTTGGTTTCGTTTAAGTGTCTAGATCAAAACCCCCTTATCAATTCGGGGTTACATTATCGAATTTATCATGTACTGATTCTAGGGTTCATATACATTAGGATTTAATCGAGCCATACCCTAGACACAATCTAAATTCAATTAAACTATATGGATAGACTCGCCATCATCTAGTCTTTGAAAGCCCTATCAATCCAAACACTTTTATTATCAGATTCAACAGATTCGATTTCCAAGTTTATAAACTAGGGCTCCTAATGTTCGAACGAATAATAAACGGTTTTAAACTCAACGATTTTATAATTAAACGTATACACAGATTCGCTAATGCTCGATTTACAAAAGCCTTATACTTACAAGATCAATCACGACCGATTTGATTGGATTTGGGATGGGGTTTGGATCGGGTATCGATGGGGGGGAAGAACACATGAAAGCTTTTGGTTAAAACCATTTGGATCTGGACTTGGTTGCGATACCCTAGCGGGCTAGGATGGTTAACTCTATTGGCTGTGGGGGAGGTGACCCGGGTTCGAGTCCCTCCACCCCCAATTCTTTTTTAAATCGAATTTCAATTATTATTCTTAATATAAAAATCATTCCACTATTATTATATTATTATGTTAATGTGTTTTGAGTCCGGAAACCATCCGTAGGCTCGTGTTTGGTTTTATAACATATTTTAATATTATTTCCCCACTTTTAAAATAATGTAATAATTTTATTTTCAAACCACGACTCCGAATAAAATAATATATTTATATTATTTTCAACACGTGACTCATATTATAAAATAATATATACTTATATATTATTTCGCCTCATTTATAAATCTCGTGTAACGTTTCAAACTAATTAATAATATAATTATTTATATTATTTACTCACGTATTATATACTCGAACAAAAATAATATATTTATTATTTTTATCACGTAAGTGATTATCGTATATTTTCTACGAGTTCAAAAATAATATATTAACTATATTATTTTTCTAGCCATTATTTTAATGGTACAAACGCACGGATATATTTAATTATTAATTAATATTATTCGTTATTAACGTTCGACACGTAACACATTTATCTTAATTATTATATTAAGAGAATCCCTTATTCCCGTGGACAAGATCGTCTACTCTTTAATCTGTAATGCGTCTTAGGACGTTCAATCATCCATGTCATCGTCACAAAAATCCCATTGTATCCCTAACTATTATGTTTATAATTTTAGGGCATACGTAAGCAGTCACAGGCAAACTCTTGTGTTTCCTACTTGCATCCTTGTGTGGTGCTATCTACTGCTCGTACACAACGCATGTGAGTTTCACGGCCCCTTTTTACTCGTTTTCCTGTTGGGGGAGAAACATGTACACAAACCATCATACTTTTACTTATTTTCCTGTGGGGGAGAAACAGGTACACAGACAAACATTATTTTACATGTTTTTCCCGTTGGGGGAGAAAACATGACGCGAACACTTTTGATTATTGTAATTCATATGATATCACTGTTGAGGCTAAGCGTAACGCACTATCACTGAAAGTCCTCACAACACATTGGACAGTTAATTTGACAATCGAGGTAATGTTTGGTAGTACTACTGGGTTTGACTAGCCCCACCCGCGTTAGTCGCGCTAACTCTATTGGAGGTCGAACGGGTGAAATGTTAGCCTACTCTTTTGGCCAGAGTTGATAGACCTGGCAGGAGGCAAATAACCAGCCATGCTTCGGTTGCGAGCGCTTTAGTAAGACATGAACATAGGCTAGCTACCTATATATACGCATATTGAATGTACATAATCTGGCAAGCACTCTCTTACTGCAAACTTGAAACCTGTGAACTACCAACCTCGTGTTGACACTTTTCGTACATGTTTTCTCAGGTCGCTAAGGCACAGGTTGCACAACTAGGACATGCATGGACTCCTACTATCATTTCACTCATATGCAAATCGTTAAAACAATTCACTTACTTTTATTAAACTAAACTTTGGCGCGTTGGTTTGCGCACTTACTTACTTGTTTAAACGCTTCCGCATTAACTCTGAACTTTTATGTTATTACATTTTAAGTCCCATATAGTGCCGTTTGATGTAACTAATGACTGAGATCCTAGTGTGTCACATCCCTAACGGTAAAACTCCGTTAGTGGAATTTGGGGGTGTGACATATATGAGCAAAGTGATCGATAGACACACAACACACTCTGAAATACTCTCTATAACACTTCGTTCGATCATCTACTGCTCCAACCTTGTAATTTTTGTTATCATCAATAAGAAGAACAAGAGGCTGAGTGACTTTAGTCACCTCCCGAGGTTTTATGCCGGAGATCCCCAAGGATCAAGGGTTTTCCTCTTAAACAC
Organism: Smallanthus sonchifolius; assembly: GCA_023525975.1. Taxonomy (NCBI): domain Eukaryota; kingdom Viridiplantae; phylum Streptophyta; class Magnoliopsida; order Asterales; family Asteraceae; genus Smallanthus; species Smallanthus sonchifolius. The sequence goes on along the minus strand of CM042037.1, from coordinate 62,856,061 downwards.
TCGCGTCATTTCATTGCTTTACTTATTACATTTGTTACGCGAATCATTCAAGCACATTACCTCACTTACTAATTTGATCACATAATTATCCTTGTTATTTTTAGTCAAAACATTAACAAACAATGCATACATGTCTTTTCCTTTTTTATTGAAGCAAAACGGCTCTATCCAACTTTCTTATCCCACATAGTTGTATACTTTCACAAGTCTCCCTGAAAGTCACACTCCTCCTTACCCAATGATTTTTAATAGCAAATTATAGATTTTTAGGATAAACACACCGCAACATGCACCCTGCATAATTTGAACCACCAACCTTTTGGTTGTGGCGTACACCACTTAACCACCAGGATGTCCCTCGGGGACCCTTGTTGGATTTTATGGACCGACCCGATGGACAACGCGGCTGACCGAGCTATGACCCGTAAGAGTTACACCTAGGGCAACGAACATGAAATCCACTTAACCCGCTTAACTGGTAATTACGAACTGTTAGCAAGACGATATATATTTATATATATTCGTTAGACGGGAATTATTATTTATACTAGTTTATAAATAATAATTTTATATTATTTTAATCTTTATTAAAACAATTAAATGGGTACAAGCCTTTTATCTCGTGTTGGACTATGAGTCCGAAAACAATTAGTAGGGTTTATTATTATTATTATATATAATAATAATCTATTAAATAAGTTTTCAACTTAAGAGAAAAAGAGAGCCGCCAGAATTCCAAGAAGTTTTGGTTTTGGACTTGCTTGGTCCTTGGACTGAAGAAACTAGCGACCAGGAAGAAAAAGGAAAAAGGCATTCTGCCTTTGTCACTTCCGGCCACCACCCTTGCCACCATCCGCCGCCTTGTCCGGCGCTTCTCGGTGCCACCCGTTCTTGCGTTTCGGTTCGTGACCTAGCATCGGTTCGTTGTACCTAGGTGTCTCAACCGATTAATCATTAACCACTAAGGTATAATTAATCTCATCAGTATATCAATTGTTTTTTTTTGTGTTTGCGTGTTCATAACCAGATCCTGTTCGGTTTGTCAGTGCTGTTAAATAGGTTATGATTTTATTTTCCGCTGCGTATTTATTAATTAACTGAATTAATTAATTTCTCTGTCAAAACCCGTTTTGATAAAAAGTCAAACTGATCACCACTGAATCCCAACAGTGGTATCAGAGCCTAGGTTATAACACGCAAATCGGAACCGGTCTGGTTTCACCGGTTAGATTAATCACAAACTTTAACTATCTTGAAGTTTCTGATCTGATATGTTTTTGGGGCAATTTTTTTATTTATTAATTTGGTCGATTTTTATTTTATTTGACCAAATATATTGCCCGTATGTGATTGTGTTGAATATGTAAATCTGGCCCGATGATAAGCGACCAAAGTTTTATGCATTAAAGAGTATAACATGTTATATTTATGTAAATTAATATGTGGAATACAAAAGTTTTGTGTAGCTATGCATGTGCAGGTGTTGAAAGCTTAAAGTATGATTTTGGAAGATATTAAGTGAGAGATGCAAGAGTCGGAAGAGACACGGAGAAAACGGGGCAGAAATCCAGGATCCAGCGTAAGACTACGCCATGCAGCGTAAGCTTACGCCGCCCAGCGTAGGCCTACGCCTAACCAGTTCATTCACAGCAGGCTTCAGTGTTGCGGCGTAAGCTTACGCCATACCAGCGTAAGCTTACGCTGGTTACGTTATTTTGACGCGGATTTTCGGGAAACTGCCGATTTTGAGAGTTTAAGTGGGGGTTTCTTCCCCAAATTCGAATCACCATTTTTTACAACAGTTCTTGGGAGATTTTGGGAGTTCTTGGAGGCTAAGGAACACGATTCTAACATCCAATTGAAGATTGATACTCGAAAGATTGAAAGATTGAAGATGAATTCCACAACCATGAGCGGCTAATCCACCGGTAATCATTCCCAGGTGGATTGTTTGTAAGTTTTTAGGGTTTTATCATGTGCTAGCATTGAGAAACAATTCTTGTAATCGTTTGGTTTGAAATACTTGAATCTTTGAGTTTAGTATGGTTATGAACTCACGGGAGTCGATAAATTCTTGCACCATTGACCCCGTTAGATGATAATTGCTATGAACTTTGATTTGTGTTGAATCTATTGATTAATCTAATTCTATATTGCATACATTTGTCTCGATTTCATTCGTGAATATTGTTTTACACTATTTGCCGATGATGTATGAATGTTGATGTTCTTGGTTAGATTTAGTCAATTTGATTTGGATAACCATTTGATTGCTTAAACTCATATGTTGGTGTGATAATCCCTAATTACTTGTGAACTTGAAACCCGGGCGTGATTCCTTTTTAATTATTGTTACAATCTAAATCGTTTGTTTGGTACTTGATTACTTGTGATCGTTTTGCTAGTTGATAACCATTGCTTGTTGGATTTGTTAATTTCACTTCAATCATTGCTTGTGTTTGGTCAGAAAGACCCATTGCAACTTCATAAATCACATTGTTAATTGAAGTTAAGCACCGACCACAAACTCTTCGTGGTTCGACACACTTCTTACCCTAACTAGTTTAAGGTGATTAGGACACTCTAATTCTTTATCTTTGACCGGTACCTTCGACACCGATCAAATTTTGGCGCCACTGCCGGGGAGTGTGTGCGCTTGGTGTTTTATTCTAGTTGATTTGTGTGATTACATGTTTACTTATTATTTGTTACTTGTTTTGTTTGGTTAATCTTCTTCTATTTTTGTGTTACGCGTGGTGTTTGTTTGTGTGTGCATGTGACAGATTAGTGCATGCGTACCCGTTCATCCGGGAGGACTTCACCACATGCTTTTGAACCAGAAATTGAGAAGATAGCAAGGCAAAACCGAACCCAACAACAAAATCTACAACCTATTTCATCGGAACCGTCATCTATGGATGGTCGAAGCAGTCATTCTGGATCTAGCATGAGAAACCGTGGCCCAACTCCAAACAGAGGCCCTATCCCTAACCGCCCACCAACTCCACCTCACCGAACCCCAACCCCATCTATACCTATCAATAACAACCAACCCCGTGGATCAGGTCCAGTTCAACAAAACCGACCCGTTAACATCCGAACCAATCCCACGTACCAAGGTAGAAGGGGACCACAACAAAATCAAACCCCTCCTGGAAACATCTTTGGAACTCAACCAAGAAACGAAAATGAGAACGATGGTTGGGAGGACGACGATGGTGAATACTTTGGGTATGATGATAATGAAGAGGTTGGGAATAGTAATGGGTTTGGAGATTACAAGTACGAAGATGGTGAGCGGAGCCAATATGGATAATACAATGAGGGGCAAGGCTTTGAAGAGGAAGAAGAGGTGAATTATGTTCACCAAAGACCGAGACAACCAATGGGTCGAACGGGTAGACCCGATAGACCTGTTTATCCTCCTAGACAAGAAGGGAGGAGATTTAATGGGGGCTACAATAATGAAAACCGAAGACAACCGGTAGCCCCTATGGGTGGAGTTAATGGTCGCTTTCGACCGGCTATTTCGGAGAATGCTTCTCCAATTGTTCCACCAATTCCAGGAATGAGAAGGTTCAAGTCAAGACCGAATTACATCAACGTCCTTCCCCATTTTCATGGCATGGTAACCGAAGAACCATACACTCATCTAGCCGAGTTTGCCGCCATTTGTAGCACTATCGGGGATGAAAACTTTGACCAAAATGAGGTCAAACTCTGACTTTTTCAGTTTTCCCTCAAAGATAGAGCAAAGAAATGGTTCATCACATTGCCGGCTAATAGCATCCACACATGGGATGAAATGCAACAAGTTTTCTTGGACGAATATTACTCGGTTGCAAAGACGGATGACTCCCGAATTGAGATTCGTACTTTTCAACAACAAACAGGTGAACCTTTACATGAAGCTTTTACCCGTTTCAAAGAGTTGTTGAGGAAATGTCCCCACCATCAAATCGAGTTGTGGGAATTAGTGAAGTGCTTTGTGGATGGTTTGACTCAAGAGGAGAGGAAGTACTTGAAGTCCATAAGTAATGGGACATTGTTGTCTAATCCCGAAGAAGATGATTGAGATTTCTTAGAAAGAATGAGCCAAAGTTCAAAAGCCGAGGCATCGGCTAGCCGAAGAGCCAAACACCCAATTTCAAAATCCGTCCCGGATTATGAAACGAAGGAGAGGCTAGCATCTATGGAGAGAGAACTAGCATTGTTGAGGAAAGGCGAAAAGAAAGAAGTAGCGGGAGTAAAAGCTCGATTCGACGTTTGTGAAGATTGTGGAGATTTAGGCTACAAAACAATGGAATGCCCATTTCAAGAAGGGAGACAAGAAGAGGTGAATCAAGTGTATGGTGAGAGGAAGCAATATGACATGAACTCGAACAACTATCATCCGGGATTGAGAAACCATCCTAACTTCAAGTATGGGAACGCGGCAAACCAAATGAACCCCAACTTTCAAGGTGTGAATCAAAACACTTCGTCAACCTCATATCAACCACGTCAACAAGGAAACTACAATTCGGGTAGTTATCAAAGGGGCTCTTATAACAATAACCGGAACACAAATTACCCCCCAAGGAATTACAATCAAGATCATCAACAACAAAATGGGTCATCAGGGGGTGATGATGCGGTTAGCTCAAAGTTGGATGCATTATTGGAGATGATGAAAGAATCAAAGAAGGAGAATGAAGTGAGAGACAAGTCTTTTGTGGCATTAGAAAGACAAGTGGGGCAAATGGCCGAAGAAATATCTATGCTAAAGCAAGGTGGGGGGAGGCTACCGAGTAACACTACATTAAACCCGCAACATCAAGGATCGAGTTCAACCAATGCAAATGTAACTAAAGTTACGGTTCTTCGTAATGGTAAGGTTATCGATAATAAAGTCGAGTCTCCACCACAATTGGTTGAAGGGGTGGTGGAGGATGTTATTGAGGGTGAGGAAAGTGAAGGCGAAGTGGAATTTGTTAATGATAAAAAACCAATTACTCAAAATCTTGAAAAAATTAAACCGGTTCTTAGAGATGAGTCACCTATTGCTAAAGGAAAGGATATGACGGGTGGTTCCGTTCCTTACCCAGAGGCATTAGTTGAACCATTTAAAGCAAAAATGGTAAATAAAAGAGGACCACAACAAGAAGAAATGTGGGAGATGTTTAGACAGGTCAAAATTAACATACCCCTTTTGGATGCCATTAAACAAATTCCAGCTTACGCGAAGTACTTGAAAGAATTGTGTACACAAAAGCAGAATCATAAATTCCCAAAGAAACTTGATGTAACCGCTAATGTAAATGCTATTCTATCGGGTGCTCTTCCACCTAAGCTACAAGATCCGGGGGCGCCTATTATATCTATTCAAGTAGGTGATTTCAAAATAAAAAGGGCACTCCTAGATCTTGGAGCTAGTGTTAGTATTCTTCCGGGGAGCCTTTATGACCAATATGATTTTGGCCCTCTTAGGAAGGCCGACACTACCGTGGTTTTGGCCGACTTAACTCCTAAGCTTCCCCGAGGAATATTGACTGATGTTATTGTGAAGGTGGAAGATTTTTATTTCCCAGTGGACTTTCTAGTGTTGGATTATGTCTCTTCCGATAGAACAAAACAACCTACGGTTATCCTTGGTCGGCCATTTCTGGCAACCGCAAATGCCCAAATTAATTGCCGAAGTGGAACGGTTGACATGACATTTGGGAACCGAAAGTTGAGATTAAATGTTTTTTCACATATCTCTAACTCTCTGGTCAACGATGAATGCTTTATGGCGGACATTGTTGACGGGTACATTCCTCTTTGCGATGTTATTGTAAACGAGGATAGCACCACAGAGACATGCTTTTCATGTGACAGGTTACAGGTTGAGACAAACAGGGAACTCGAAGAAGAAGAAAAACGGCTTGAAGCAATGGCAATTAAGAATGGGAGACCACCGTGGACTCACCAAGTGGAAAGCTTGCCGGAACACATTGACAAAAGGCTGAAGCCATCTTTGGAGCAACCCCCAAAGTTCGAGTTGAAGGAGTTGCCAAAGAACCTCAAGTTTGCTTTTGTAGGAGAAGACGACACTCTCCCGGTGATCATTGCATCAGATTTGACAAAGGAACAAGAGGAGGCTTTGATGAAGGTGTTAACCGCCCATAAGGCGGCAATTGGATGGAGTATTGCGGATTTGAAGGGTATTAGTCCATCGATTGTTATGCACAAGATTAGTGGTGCACAAAAAAACCGGTTTTTTTTTAACCCGGTCCAAACCGGCAAACCGGTTTGGTTTAAACCGGTTTGGGCCAAACCGGTTCGGGTTACCCAAAAATCGCCGGTTCGAAACCGGTTTAATGCTTTCAGAATGCGATCGGGTTAGGGACCGGTTCAACCAAACCGGTTTGATAAACCGATTTGTAAACCGGTTTTCGAGTTAATGCTAATTAATGCGATTTAATGCTAGGTTAAAACTCTAATTAATGCGAGTTAATGCGATTCAGGGTAATTAATGCGAGTTAATGCGATTTAATGCTAATTAATGCGATTTAATGCTAAAAATTCAATGCGATTTAATGCTAAACCGGTTTGTTTTAAATTAATGCTAATTAATGCGATTTAATGCTAGAAAATTCAAAATGAAATCACGTAATTGAAACAACTTAATCACGAAAATATAATTTTTTTTTTTAATAAAAACCGGTTTAAAGGGCAAACCGGTTTTAAACCTACCCGAACCGGTTTGACCGGTTTACATATTTCCATTACCAAAACCGGTTTTGACTTTTCGTTGACCAAACCGGTTCGGGTCGGGTTGAACCGGTTTGGGTTAAAAAACCGATTTGTGCACCTCTACACAAGATTGTTACAGATCAAGTCGTTGCACCATCTCACGATGCACAAAGGCGGTTAAATCCAAATATGCGGGAAGTCGTGAAGAAGGAAGTTCTCAAGTGGTTGGACGCCGGCATCGTTTACCCAATTTCTGATAGTACATGGGTGAGTCCAACGCAAACCGTGCCCAAAAAGGCGGGTATTCAAGTCGTCAAGAACGACTCAGGTGAGGAAGTAGCCACTCGGCCGGTAACCGGGTGGCGGATTTGTATTGATTACAGGAAATTAAATGCAGCTACTTCAAAAGATCATTTCCCATTGCCGTTCATTGATCAAATTGTGGAAAAACTCGCAGGTCAGAAATATTACTGTTTTCTTGATGGCTATTCGGGTTATAATCAAATTGCTATACATCCCGAGGATCAACATAAGACAACATTTACTTGTCCATATGGCACTTTTGCATTTAGGCGAATGCCGTTTGGACTATGTAATGCCCTCGCCACCTTCCAAAGGTGTATGATGAGTATCTTTTCAGATATGGTGAGGGAGTCTTTAGAGATTTTTATGGATGATTTTTCCATTTTTAGTACATCTTTTGATTCATGTTTGAACCAGTTGGAAAAAGTTTTAAAAAGGTGTGTTGAAACCAATTTGGTCTTGAGTTGGGAAAAGAGTCATTTTATGGTCCAAGAAGGAATAGTTTTGGGTCATGTGATTTCGAGTCGTGGGATTGAGGTAGACCATGCGAAAGTTCAAGTTATATCTACTTTACCTCATCCCACGAATGTTAAAGGCATTAGATCATTTTTGGGGCATGCAGGGTTTTATAGGAGGTTTATTAAGGGTTTTAGCTCAATAACGAAACCATTATGTAACTTACTTTTAAAAGATGCACCGTTTGTTTTTGATGATGAATGTATCCATGCTTTTAACATTTTGAAACAAAAATTGGTGGAGGCCCCAATCTTACAATCGCCAAATTGGTCACTTCCTTTTGAAATCATGTGTGATGCTAGTGACTATGCGGTTGGGGCCGTGTTGGGACAACGGGTTGAGAAGAAACCCGTTGCCATATATTATGCAAGTAAAACTCTTTCAGATGCTCAATTGAATTATACCACAACCGAAAAAGAATTACTCGCAGTAGTATATGCGTTAGACAAGTTTAGGTACTATATATGGGGAAGCAAAATTATTATCTATTCTGATCACAGTGCTGTCAGGTACCTCATGGAGAAAAAGGATGCTAAACCAAGACTCATAAGGTGGATCTTGTTCTTGCAAGAATTTGATGTGGAGATCCGTGATAAAAAGGGGAGTGAGAATGTGGTAGCCGACCACTTATCAAGGATCATGGTTGATGATGAAGAGTCCACGATAGCGATAAATGAATCATTCCCTGATGAGCATATTATGTATGTTTCATCTGTACCTTGGTTTGCTAATATTATAATTTTTTTAGCAACAGGTGCAATCCCGAGTCATTGGGTAAAGAAGAAGAAAGCCCATTTTCTATCCCAAGTAAAGCAATACATTTGGGAAGAACCGGATTTGTTTAAAGTGGGAACGGATCAAATGATTAGACGATGTGTGCCAAATGAGAAATTCCAAGTGTGCTAGCACATGTGCACTCTTATGCATGTGGAGGCCATTTCAGTGGCCAAAAGACAGGACACAAAATTCTTTCATGTGGTCTTTACTGGCCAACTCTGTTTAAGGATGCGTTTGAGTTTGCGAAACATTGCATCAAATGTCAACAGTTAGGGAGCGTCTCCAAAAGAGACGAAATTCCCATGAACCCGATTCTCTTCCTTGACATCTTTGATGTTTGGGGAATTGATTTCATGGGACCCTTCCCAAACTCTTTTGGCAATTTGTATATCTTGGTGGCGGTCGACTATGTATCTAAATGGGTCGAGGCGATAGCCACTAAGACGAACGACCATACCGTTGTGTGTAACTTTGTCCAAACAAACATCTTTTCGAGATTTGGTATCCCCCGTGTCATTATAAGTGATGGGGAATCTCATTTCAAAAACTTTAAATTTGGCAAATTACTAAAACGGTATGGCGTGGATCATCGAATAGCAACTCCCTACCATCCCCAAACAAGCGGACAAGTGGAGGTGTCTAATAGGCAAATAAAAGATATTTTACAAAAAACCGTCTGGGCGGACCGAAAGGATTGGTCAACCAAATTGACTGATGCTTTATGGGCTTACCGAACGGCTTATAAAACCCCCATTGGCACGACCTCGTACCGGTTGGTTTATGGAAAAGATTGTCACTTACCGGTAGAGTTAGCTCACCGGGCATTTTGGGCTATCAAAGAGGTTAATGTGGATTATGATGTTGCAGGAAAGGAAAGGAAGCTAAGTCTAAATGAGTTGGAAGAATTTAGGAATGAGGCATATGATTATGCATCCGCTTACAAGGACAAGATGAAGGCGGTTCATGATGCCAAGCTTAGGAAGAAAGAGTTTGAAGTGGGCCAAAGAGTGTGGCTTTACAATTCAAGGTTGAAATTCTTTCCAGGGAAGTTGAAAAGCAAGTGGACGGGACCATTTTTAATCACACGAGTTGGCAACTATGGAGATATAGAGATTGAAGATTTTGAGGATCACTTGAGGCAAGTTGTGAATGGTCACCGATTGAAGCCATATCTCGAACTCAACGAGATCAATGGGCCGTGGTGTGCTACGAACTATACGCAAAAACCTACAAGTTCTAATATTTATAATAAAACGGACAAACCTAAACTAACGCGCACAATACGGAAAGTGTACCGATCGTTTGCAGAACAGATAGATAAGACCGAGTATCGAACCTACGGACACTGTATGTACAGCGAAATACTAACTCAGATGCAGGATAACTAATTACAAAAAAGGGGGGTTTCTTTTATTTAAGAGAGAAATAAACTATAGAAAATAAAGGAAAAGACGAGGACAAACAAACTAGCGTGAGAATAACTACGGAACGAAAACAGATAGGGTGAAAGCACTACCTAGGCCCGAATCCTACACGTGTCTGACGAAGGTTCTATCGGTAATGGAACTGATGTGATACCGGGATCTTAAAATACTAAACTCAAAGGGAACCTAGAGCACCCTCGACCCTTCTCAAGGATTGTCAACTAAGAGACCTAAAAGCCGTTAAACCACCGGCTTGACGGGTTCCCCTCACAGGTCATCCAGTCTACTCAAGAAGTATCCGCTAGACAATCAACCTCACAGCGCGAACGTCTCAATACACCTAAGTGCAAGGGATAACTAAGAATTTCCTATTGGACTTGGTAAACAAGATGCGAACGACGAACTAGACAGACCTTCTCACAAAGATTCTAAACTAGCGATCAGACACACGAGATAAACCGACAATCTCTCACCTCACAGCTATTAAGATTGGTTGAATATTTAGATTTACCAATTCACGAATTTCATTCCTATGGAATACTACGTCTAGCAAACCATCCAATAATAAAAAACACACGACAATTAATCTAGCATGCACCTATTATATGAAAGACATTCATCAAAGCACATGAGGACTGAAAAATCATTCAATTGATAATACTAAATACGCATACACATCCAATGATAAAAACCAAGTTTGTTACATCATGAGTTCTTCACATTCAAAAGTTCCAAAAACCAACAAAAAACCAATGTTAAACATGTGCAATCATCTAAACCTAGGTAGTTCTAAAAGTTTATCCAAGAAACATCATATAAATACAATTCATAATCTGTTAATAACAAAGGAAGAACAAGAAATCAAAGAGAAACAAAGAATCAAGGTAAACCGAACGATGAACACCCGATATCCTTGATCCAATGCTTTGATTCTTCGATCCTATACCTTCCCAGCCTTTGATTCCTCTTGAAAACACCTTTTTCCGTCACTTTTCGTCGCCTCCAGCCGCTCCAGGCTCGTTCTCCTTCTCGTCTCGCCCCTAGGGTTTTCTAATTTTTGGGTTTTTAAACACAATCTGCGAAAAAACACCCGTCGCGTAGCGCGACGGGAACTTGCACCCCCCTAGCGTAGCGCGAGGACCCCATAAACAGACAAAACAGTCGGGCAATCATTAAAAGGGCAATTCTGACATTTTGCAATCCTCGCGTAGCGCGACGAAATTCCAAGACATGTCGCGCTACGCGACAGGGGTAAAAATCCAGAAAGTTTCTTTTTTCTTATCCACAGCCCTCTCGCACGAACCGGAAACTCGTTCTTCTTCGTTTTCAATCATATCCGCTTCCTTTGTGACCTAACAACCAAAATATATAGAAATATTAAGTACAAGCAGTTATAGAAGAAAACCGAAACAAAACAAACACAAAGTGGGAATAAAATAGACAGTAAAACGGATGTATTTTGCAATACATCAGGCCGACAAACCAAGTAGAAGCATTCTTACTGAGCTTGGTGACGAACGAGCATGAGTAACAACATGAAGGAGTGTCGGGCTGAGGACAATAAACTTAGCGCTAACCGGGAGGCAACCCGGCTTGTGTGATGTTTTTACTTAAATTATGTTTTAGTATTTTTCTCCTTTTACCTAATTTTAAGTGTTGTTTTTTGTGTTTAATTTGTGCAAGAATCGAAGGAATGTGAGAGTATGCGATTACAGCAAATGTGGGCGTTTCAGGGACGAAACATATTCAAGTGGGGAGGCGGAAAAAGGACCAAAAACATGGTCAGCGTAAGCCTACGCCGGTACAGCGTAAGCCTACGCCGGTACAGCGTAAGCCTACGCCGAAGGAGTTTTGCAAACAGAACCATCAGAGGAGCAGCGTAAGGCTACGCCCCCTCAGCGTAAGCCTACGCCGGAACGGGATTTTGCCTGGATAAGTCGTCCGACAGCAGGTAAGTCCGAGAAAAAAAAATAAATAAATAAAACGTTTTTCTCTCCCCTCTTTCTTCATTATCACATTCCTTCCATCCCTTCTCTTTCATCTTCTTCTCTAAAAACCCCCATTCTTCTTAATCTTCTTCTTCCTAAATCCACCATCCTTCCATCAAAAATCAGAAATTAATTGAGGGTTTTTGCATAACTTTACAAGAGGAGTAAAACCTACCAAGCGGAATTCAACGAATCAACCATATTCGAGAGACCCGAAATTTTAGGGTTTCGAAATTTTTGGGGCTTTTGTGTGTAGTGGAAGGAATAACCGTCACTCTATGAGATATCATCATCTAAACCCAAAAGTTACGTTTGTATTACAATTATTGGTTATTTGAAGGTATATTTTCGAATTAGAATTGAGGTTACATTGTAGTTGTGTTGTTGTGTACTTTGGGAGGGATGATTTAAGTTAGAATTCATGGCTTGAATGAAGCCATTGTTGAAGCATTGGAAATAATTATGTTGTTGACTAATTGAATAGGACTTGATTAAGATTTTGGAAGAAATTTTGAAATTTTAAAACAACATGTAAACTTGTTTTGATGAAAATAGCAGAAATTATGTTTTCACGTGATAAAAAGTTAATATGGAGTGAATTCAATTAGCAATATTAATGAAGACACTACAAAAAAAGTGACCATTAGGTACTAAAGTGTTAGGGACTGATATATCACTCTCGGATACATAGTATCGAAGACTGAATTATTAGTTGCTGATGATATTGGGGACTGGTTTTCATGTGAATAATGTTACTGACTGGTAATCAGTCGCTAATATTTTTGCACCTTATTTGAGACTAATTTTTAGTTACAAATATGTATACATCATATAAAGTTTTGAAGGGAAGCTTATTGGTTACTAAATTTCAGTCTCTAATACGTTTCCTCTATAATGAAAAAAGTCACAAATGTATGAGAGACTAGTCTTCAGTCACTAATATGGAAGAAACATATTAGAGACTAAAAATCAGTCCTTAATACTCTCAAAATAGATCAAATTAGGGACTGATATTCAGTATTCAACACAGTTTGTATAGGAAAATATCAATGACTATTTTCGGCTTTTAATTAATTGACGCAAATTCTACAATTTTTAAAATGAGTATCAGATGCTTAAAATCAGTCTCAAATATCTTGTAATTAAGGGACCTTATTAGCAACACATATTTAATATGCGAAGTGTTTTGTAGACGAAAGAACTAGGAATTGATCTTAAGTCCCAAATAATCCACGTATATTCTACCATTTCAAAGAAAGATATTAGAGACTAAAAATCAGTCCTGTTAATTCTTGTAAGAGTCCGTATTTGAGACTGATATTTAGTCTCAAATGCCTTTTGTATAGAAAATGATTAAAGACATATTTTCAGCTCTTAGACGTCATCATCAATTCCCCATTTTGAAAGAAGAATTAGAGACTAAAAATCAGTATCCGGATTCCTTGTAAATACCATATGGGAGAAAACTCATCCTACAAATCTCTTAGTGAATTTTGAATAATCTAGGAATTTGATTATTAAATTTAAAATGAGAAAACAAAAAAAAACCAAATATATTTAAAAATAAAATCCGTCAAAAACGGTCCCAAAAATGTGATAAAAAAATGAAAATAAGTAAATTAAAAATATACTTTGGTCGCAAATCAGCTACAAAAATGTGAAAAAATAAATTTCGATAGTAAATAGGGCGTAAAAAAAAAGAAAAGAATAAATTAAAATTTATAAAAAAAAGTTTAGTCTCAAATCGATCACAAGAAATATGAAAAAAAATTAAATTAAAACTAAAAACAAATTTCAGTAGCAAATCAACTTTGAAAAAAAAAGGTGAAAAATTACCAAACCATTTAAAATGAAAAGCAGGAACAGTTAAGCAGCCTAGCAGACTGCTTAACTTAGCAGAAGCAGACAGGCTGCTTAAATTTTTGTTTTTCATCCCATACTATATATAATATACTCCTTTTTATGATTTAATTTCGTTTTTCTAATAAATTTCGTTCGTTAACTTAAAAAAAAAAAGGAATGACGGCTGTTTTTAATTTTTTTTGTCGACGTTTCGATATAATTTTTTTTTTAAAATGGACGTGTATTCAAAGTCGAGTATTTTTTTGGTATCGTAGCACATAGCGAGTGCCGTTATCGTCATGGTACCGCGACGACCCGGACCTATTATGCCGCGTGACATGGGAATTCGAGTTATGGTACGTTTCGAAGCCGCCGCAACGCGCGACGGATAAAACTACTAGTTTAAATAAAAGTTCAGTCACAAATTGATCATAAGAAATGTTAAAAAATAAATTAATATTTAAATAATTTCCGCTCGCATGTCGATTACAAAAAAATCACGAACAAGAAAATAAAATAAAATATTAATTAGACCCGTTGATTGTCAATTAGATTCGTTGATGGGCAATTAGGTCAATTAAGGTTATTAGGGATGAGCATTTGGTACCGACTACCGGTACCGCTACCGTACCGAACCGGTACCGTACTGATAGATTCGGTATGGTATCCGTACCCACTTTTTCATAAATTCGGTACCGATACCATCTTGAGATGAACATTTTGTAACGAGTACCGGTACCGTACCGATACCGATAAATTTGGTACCGGTATCGGTACCCACTTTTCCTTAAATTCGGTACCGGTATTTTCGTTACCGTACCGGCACCGATCTCATCCGTATGTCTCATGAAGACATGTATAACTTTTATAACTCATTACACGCTATATTTGTCGATCAATGTCGCCTTTGTCAATCAATATTCACATGTTTATTTATATAACTTTAATACATATTCAATTTATATTTGTTTTATAGATAACTTTCTTCTTTTTATTTATATTTATAAGTAATGTTTTATAATTATTTATAACTTTCATTTTTTTAGTTTATAATTATTTATATTTATAACTTATTTTTTTAACTAGAAAACTACTTTTAGTCAATTGCTTCTTGTATATAAATTTTATAAAAAAAATTAAAAAATAAAAATTTAAAAGTCCTCGCCCCTGAAAAGCAAAAACTAATTTCCCGCTAAACATTCTCTCAAATTACTTTAAAAACTATTTTATTCTCTCCAAACATTTTCTGTAATCATCCTCCCTTTTCCCCAAATAACCGTTACCCTTTTCCTCCCTGCTAACCCTAAATCAAATCCCCTTACTTGAAAGAGAATTCCATGGTTTTGCTTTCGATGAAGCTAAGTCTTCTCCTTTCGTTTTTTTTTTTGATGAAAACAGAGAGGGCCGACGAAGGTATCAGTTTTCGAATCGAATTGATCTCTATCTTCATCATTGATGTGCCGTTCTCTGTAACAAATCTAGGTATCTCGCTCCTTATTCTACACCATTTAGTTATTATCTGGTTCCAATGTGCATCTACCATCCCTATTCCCTTCCTCCCCGCTTGTTCTACTCCCCTGGCAAACAAAATCGTTTTCCGCTTTCAATGTTTCAACATGAAGAATCATGTGTAGGATGTGGGAAATAGAGCGCCATAACGAAGAGAAAGATCGCATGAACCATGTGTTTTCTGAAGGTACTTCTATTCTAACCCAATTACATTTTCGAATTGTTTTCGAGGCAGCCCTTCGCGAAACTGATGGAGTGAATTGCAAAGGGAAGCGTTCATTGTGAACCATGAACCAATTTTGCCCTAATTATGGGTCCACAGATATAACCTAAATTGAAAAGACGATTTTTTGTATAGCAAGGAACTATATTTGAGTTTGGTTGTTTTGAATGGCAATTATTACTTATTATTACTTATTCTAGTAAAAGAATGCAAACCTGGATCGATTATGACCTGTGCAGCACAGGGTACTTAATGAAGCCTCTGCAGAAGAGAATTAGGGAACACTTTGGTCACTGGTTTTTTATTATACTGAGTGTTTATGGATTGTATGGCAGTATTTAACTTCTATCTTATACAGTCTTTTACTTTTTGTGTAGTTGATAGAAGATTTATGTCATGAAATAAGATTTTGAGTAACGGTTTTTGTCTGCACAAAGATGATTGGGGAGTTCTTTATTCTGAGTAATGGATTTTGAGTATTAATGATTTTGAGTAATGGTTTTTGTCTGCAGAATCATTTTTGTCTACACAAGAAGTTTTTGTACTTTGTGATAATGATTTTGAGTAATGGTTTTTGTACTTTGTAATGGTTTTTGTCCGCACAAGAAGTTTATTTTGTATGCATATATGGTGAATATATCTTTAATGGTCAGATGAATTGGAACTTTTGAATAGGCTTGGGTGCAGTTAGAAAAAGCAGGAAATGATATCAAGAGTAAATCCAAAGACAGAAGAGTAAGAGAAATCACCGAACTACAATAACAACATTCCAACCGCACCCAAGGAGGAGCATCCAGGTGCCAAAATAAGAGGAGCACCAAGGTTTGTTTGTAAGAAATAAAATCTAATACTTTGTTAACATGATCAAAATCAACTATTTTCATGATTTTTGTTACTTGTGTAGCAAAAAATTTTATGAAGGGATGTGCAAGAACTTAATAAAGAAGATAAATTGAATCATTTAAGAACGGTTAACCGATTAAAGATACTGAATAATGGCCCTAAATTTTTACTTCGCTTGGGGCCACCAAATTAGTTGAGCCGCCCCTGCCTTGAACACCTTTAGGTATCCTGCAGACATGGCTCCTGTTGGCATCATTACTCCCCAGTTTAAAGCAGCATTCAATACTCCATGTGTATGTCAAAATAAATTGTCTTCTTATTATTTCTTATCAAATTGGTTGGAATATTTTGACTTGATGATTTGTGTGTTTTACTTCATCTTGCTTCGGAATTAGGGTTATTTTCATAGGAAACTGTTACATAATTAAATGTATGTTTTTGATTTTGATGAATCTTTATGGTTTTTAAATGGATTTTTGTAGCACCCTAATCCAAATGGATATTTGTTTTGTACACCTTGATCCTTCATCCAATTTGTTTTGATTATTTTTAACATTTTTTGTTTACAGGTCCTATTTATATGATCTGAGAAGAATTAATTTGATTTTAGAGATATTGAAACAATTATAGTCAATTCTAACCAAATGTCAAAATCCAAATGTATTTATCTTCTGTATTTATACTTTAGGAATTAGTTGTGTCAGTGGGCTCCATGGAGTTCTCTTCTGGAAAGGCAGAAATTACAGAAGTAAGATGCACATGAGATGTGAGTATGTTTCTTAAATATTGCCAAACGGGCAGTTTGGGTAACGGGTCAAAATGGGTCGGGACGGGTTCGGTGCAACCATCACGAAGTTTTTTTTTTCTAAATTTGTGTATTTTGTAAATTATAAATGGTATGTTGATAAATATGATTTTAAATACTAAATTGGTGTAAAAATAAGATCAAATTTTTATTTGAAGTAAAACGGTTTGGGACATTCTAAGCAGTTGAATACATGTTTGAAAACCTTTGACCCATTTTTGTATACAATGAATTTTCTATATATGAACAGTTCTTAGTAAAATACAATCTGAAATGAAATGCTTCCATATAAATGTAAGATAATATAGGTGGGCTTTTATATAAAATCATTTTTTTTCTCTCATATTTTTGCTTAATTTTGCAGGCATTTTTTATGACTAAGGAACAAAAAGTATGTTACTGACCCGTCCATTTCACTAAGAAAGATGAGTAAATGGTAAGCCTGAAACAATTTCATTGTGTTAGGAACGACCGATAGTTGGAATGAAAAAAAGATGTAAATATGTTGATAATACATCTAATTATAATGTAGTTGTACACTTGTACCTTTGAAAGAAAAGCCCCAAATTGCGCCTACATCTCCACCAGGCACTAACATTGCGCTCTCTCTACCAGGCACTAACCTTGCGCCTGGTTGCGCTTCTACGCCTAGGCGCACCATGTGCGCGCCTTTGACAACTATGTGTGAGATGATTGTTATATTTTGATGAAGGACTTTGCTGACTATCGTTTACTACTATTATATAATCTTTTAAATTGTAATATATGTATTCTCTGATTATCTTGCTTATTGTAAAGAACGTTTTTTCTCCACAAAGATTTATGATTATTTACAACAAGAAACTATGGGTTGTCCACTGAAATCACATTTCAAATGTCTTTCTTTCTGTCCAGGTTCGTGGTTCACTGGAAAGAGATAATGAGGTACGTACTTAATTCACCTAGTCCTATTACCTATTTCACATAAGAAATAATAATAGAGAAAAAAAGGTGTCAAATTTTGAGGATACCTTTCTTTAATATATGATATAATTTGTTCCAAACCTAGATCAAAATGACGAGGATACAACTTCCTAGTGATGCCCATCCTTTTTTTCTTATGAGAAGAATAGATCACAAAAAAAGGTTTACTTGTTGGACCTAATTCTTTGTTAGTTCACATGTGAAAGAAAATGGCGGCTAAGAATGGGTCATGGGTCTATTTAGAGGCATGTTACATCTCAAACAGGTCAAATTAATTATGGTTTAATTTTGTTGCTTTTATGTATATGCAGACAAACATGAAACTTAATGAAGAGCAGATAGTATCACAACATGGAACTCAATGAAGAGCGGATAGTATCACTTTCAAGTTGGAAAGAAGTAAGAGCATACTTGGAAAACTAGACGGTGAACATAGAAAAAATGTAGAAAGAATCTGAACTTATTAAATTAAGAAAAACATGAAACGATATTTTGTTGTTATTGACATTTGTATAATTTTGTAAATGTATAAATATTTGGTCTTATTGTCTTTGTATATATGATTTTGGATATACATGTAAATAGAAAAAAAGTGGTCTTTTAAAAGAGCCATTTTTTAAATTTATGTAGCAAAATTGTGATTGATTGGTAATTGATTTGGAGACTGATTTTCAGACCTTAAACATATTGGAGACTGAAAATAAATGTTATTTTAGACTGATTATCAGACTCTAAAAGTACATATTAGGGACTAAAATGACATGTTATTTGAGATTAATTTTCAGTCCCTAGAATGATTATATTAACAACTGAAATCACGTGGTCTCGGGACTAATCATCAGTTGTTAAAACATCTTATTGAATACTGATTTGATATGGAATCACAAACCTAACGAAACATATCAGGGACAATTTAGACATTTTTGGAGGACTGAGTGTCAGTCCCTAAAGTTACACATTAGGGATTGAAATATCTTATTATCCGAGACTTATTTTCAGTCGCTAAATAAATGTATTGGGGACTGAAATAACGTGGTATTCGGGGGACAAATTAAGGATTGGTTTTTTTGTATCAGAGACTAACTATTAGTCCCTGTTGGTGACATACAATGGGGACTGATTTTCAGTTACTAACCTAACTATTTAGGACTAAGTATCCGTCACTGACTGGGGACTGGCGAAATCAGTCCCTGATAACTATCAAGTACTGATGCGAGGGTATCAGAGACTAAAATTTTAGTCCCAAATACCCTTCTTTTTTGTAGTGAGAATTGTTACAAGTTCGATTCTTGGTGAATTCTTTGATTTATGTGTGCTTGGTGAAATTGTAGGAACAATGGTCAGAACGAAAGAGTCTCACAAGGGTAAAGAAAAAGTGGGTGAGTCATCATCACGGAGTAGGTCAAAGAGGGCACGAAACACTGTTGTTCTGCACGAAAGAAGTGAGGAAGAGAGTGCCCATGAATCTGAAGAGGAACTTGGACCCACAACATGGAAGAAACCGGTGAGATTATCATCTTTCCCATATCCGCAGCAGAAGGATTTATATATGGACAAGGTGAAAAACCCGGCTGGTGGATTTGAATCATTATTTGCAAGTGAAAAGCAGATCCATGAGCCGGATTTCGAGAGATATGGAGTTGTTAACTGTTTTCGACGGCTTGGTTGGGAAGAGAGTCTTGCTTTCCATTATGATGGAATTGATGATGTGTATGGTGAAGCAATTCTGGAGTGGATGACGACCCTTCAGCGAATTGAAGGAAATAACCCGCCCCAAACGACAATTTTGAGGGGTACAGTGAATGGGAAACAAGCAGACCTGTCATTTCAGAATATTGACAAGATTGCCCACTTTGACTCTGGAGCAGAAAATAATGAACCTTATGAATATATTTCTGATGATAAGTTGAAGGCTCACGTGATCCAGGAGACAATGTGGGAAAACATGATAAGAACCCTTTTTGCGGTGGAAGAAGATTGTGATGTTTTCCGATTGGTATTGAGAAGAGATATGTTGAAGCCACTTCCCAAGTTGTTGCTGATATTTGTAACATTGAACGTGGTCCCGAGAACGGGGGATAAGACCAAGGTGCGTTTCTATGAAGTTATGGTTCTACATGCGCTATTGACGGGTTCCCCAATTATGTCATCTAAACATTTGATCATGTGGAATATTTGGGAGTCACGTGAAGAAAGAGAGAGGATGGTTATTCCTCATTGTCGGTTGTTATCAAAGTTCCTTAAATGGGCAAAGGTTTTACCACGAAGACCGGCAGTATTAAAAATAAAGCATAAACCTTACACCTTAAAGTATTTGCAACAAGGAAGTTGGAGATATGAGTTGATAGCAAGAACTCATGTGTTGACTGATACCACCACTGCGAGGTTTTTGGAGGAATTGAGAAGTGATGTGTCGGAGGAGGAAGAAATGAACTTGGAAGATAAAGAGATTAATCCCACAGGACCAAATATAGGGACAAGTGGTGCAAGTTATGGATTCGAGCACGGATTTGGGTATAGTGCTGATTACAGTCAACCCTTCATGGAACTAATAGAGCAGGCTCGCCCGACAAGTTATCCTAATTGGGAGGAGGCCTCGCGTATAATGTTTGATAGGCAAACACAGAACCTGGAGGAAGATAGGAGATTTAGAAGGGGGATGATGTGGGCCCAAGAGGAGGAGATAAACAGAAATTTTAGGGACAACGAAGAAGTGCGCCACTACAATGATTACCATCAGGGCGTACCGTATTCTTCTCATCCAGCCCCTACTGATTGGGAGTCTTTGAATCCTTATGACATGGGCGATACATACCAGCGCTACCCACAGAGTCATCATTCTGAGTGGGTGGCGCCGTACCCAACATCGGATGCAAGTGGGCAAGGCGCGAGTGGAGCGGCTCAAGGAGGTCTGAATAATATGAGAGATATGACTCGATCATTATATGAGTCAGTTTTTGGTCAACCGTTACAGCAGGAGCCATATGATGCTAGGCCGGAAGCATACTTGCCTTACAAGCCAGGCAATGATGATAATGACGATGATGAGGAGGATGATGATGATGATGATGATGAGGAGGAGGAGGAGGAACAGAACAGTCAGGACAGCTTATGATGTTGTGGAGCAGGTCGAACAGGTCCACATACTTTCACTTCGTTCTTACAAAAATTTGAACTATTTTATTTTAATTGTTTTGGTGTGCTTTGTGTGTTTTAGGCTATTTTGTTTTTGTTTATTTTGTGTGTTTTTTGTTCGAAACTTGGGTGATGCTTGGGTTGGTATTCATGGTTTGGGAATCTACTTCTTGAATTTTGGAGGTTTGGGTGTTAGATATGTTTTGCACCCACAAACCACACTTTTATATTTCATAACTATTTACATTGGGACAATGTAAGGTTCAAGTGTGGGGATGTGGAAAATCTTGGAAACCATACAAATTTTTTGATAATTGTTTTGCAAAGTGTTTGGTAGAGGTCTTTGGTCATGGTTAATTCATTAAGTTACTTGATTAAGTTTTTCCAACAAATGTTTAAATATATATATATATATATATATATATATTAAAAATTGGAAATGTTGGAGTCGGGAGTAACAAAATTGAAGGTGACGGTTTGCATGCACATGTCGGTAACCTATTTTCCAATATGTTGTGAGATTTTGAGCCAAATTGATATAAATATTCTCTTACTTGAGTGTTTAGTCACTTTGTTTCACATTTTAGAACTTGCATATTATTGATACATGTTGAGACCTTGAACCAATTAATTGCACAAAAATAATAAAGGCATTAGGAGAAACCTTTTTATTTTTAGCCATTTTTATATCCTTACCCATTAATATCCACTAGATGCCCACTCTGAACCTATACCTTTTCTTTTGACAAAACCCATAACATTAGCCCATTCACCTTTTTAGCCTTTTCTTTTTAAACCCGTGAGTTGGATTTCAATTAACTTAGATTATTGAAGTTGCGGTTGCATACAAAAAAAAGGCGTGAAAAAGAAATACAAAAATAGTATTGGGTCAACATGTGCCCAAAAGGTTTTGAGTATTAGTTTGAATTATAATAAAAGATGTTACTGGGTCAATTTAACCCAAGTTTCATTTGATAGTTTGAAGAAATAAGAATTTTAGTGTTGATGGGTCATTTATACCCATAGTAGAGATTTGAAAGTTTTAGGAATGATTTGTAGTTTCATTAGTTGAATTTCACTCACCTTTAGCCACTTTAAAAATCCTTATCCATACCCGTAACCCTAGCCTACATTACAACCCTCAAAAGACCTTTTGATTTGTGCTTTTTAGTTGTGTTAGTAGGTGGAGATGTGATCAATATGCAAGCCTATGATAATGTGGTTCATTGTTTGGGTTTGAGTGAAAAACACTAGCACATCATCGCTAGTCCAGATATGAAACCGAGGGGAGTGATTGATTGTTAGGGGTGTGTGCATGCAAAGCCATAACTAGATATGAGTTAAGCGCGTTCCAATATTTCCTTTTGTTTAAAAATTCATCGATGGTTTGTTGGATTGTAAATCTGTTGAGAGTATAATTCTTATGAATTTTGCATGACCTTGGACCTTAGCTTATGTTTAGTTAAAACAATTATTTGAGAATTTGTAATGTGGATTTGAAGCAAAAGACTTTGCTTGAGGGCAAGCAAAACTCAAGTGTGGGGATGTGATAAGCGACCAAAGTTTTATGCATTAAAGGGTGTAACATGTTATATTTATGTAAATTAACATGTGGAATACAAAAGTTTTGTGTAGCTATGCATGTTAAGGTGTTGAAAGCTTAAAGTATGATTTTGGAAGATATTAAGTGAGAGATGCAAGAGTTGGAAGAGACACGGAGAAAACGGGACAGAAATCCAGGATCCAGCGTAAGCCTACGCCATGCAGTGTAAGCTTACGCCGCCCAGCGTAGGCTTACGCCGCCCAGCGTAGGCCTACGCCTAACCAGTTCATTCACAGCAGGCTTCAGTGTTGCGGCGTAAGCTTACGCCATACCAGCGTAAGCTTACGCTGGTTACGTTATTTTGACGCGGATTTTCGGGAAACTGCCGATTTTGAGAGTTTAAGTGGGGGTTTCTTCCCCAAATTCGAATCACCATTTTTTACAACAGTTCTTGGGCGATTTTGGGAGTTCTTGGAGGCTAAGGAACACGATTCTAACATCCAATTGAAGATTGATACTCGAAAGATTGAAAGATTGAAGATGAATTCCACAAACATGAGCGGCTAATCCACCGGTAATCATTCCCGGGTGGATTGTTTGTAAGTTTTTAGGGTTTTATCATGTGCTAGCATTGAGAAACAATTCTTGTAATCGTTTGGTTTGAAATACTTGAATCTTTGTGTTTAGTATGGTTATGAACTCACGGGAGTCGATAAATTCTTGCACCATTGACCCCGTTAGATGATAATTGCTATGAACTTTGATTTGTGTTGAATCTATTGATTAATCTAATTCTATATTGCATACATTTGTCTCGATTTCATTCGTGAATATTGTTTTACACTATTTGCGGATGATGTATGAATGTTGATGTTCTTGGTTAGATTTGGTCAATTTGATTTGGATAACCATTTGATTGCTTGAACTCATATGTTAGTGTGATAATCCCTAATTACTTGTGAAATTGAAACCCGGGCGTGATTCTTTTTTAATTATTGTTACAATCTAAATCGTTTGTTTGGTACTTGATTACTTGTGATCGTTTTGCTAGTTGATAACCATTGCTTGTTGGATTTGTTAATTTCACTTCAATCGTTGCTTGTGTTTGGTCAGAAAGACCCATTGCAACTTCATAAATCACATTGTTAATTGAAGTTAAGCACCGACCACAAACTCTTCGTGGTTCGACACCCTTCTTACCCTAACTAGTTTAAGGTGATTAGGACACTCTAATTCTTTATCTTTGACCGGTACCTTCGACACCGATCACCCGACCCATGTGATTGAGTTGTTTGTGTTTATTATTTAGTTTTTGGTTTTATGGTTTTGGCCCACTTTTAATGGCTCAAAGTTATAATAGAATAGGCTTTTTATTTTATGTAATATAATAAAAACCCGAAGACAAATCTGAAGATGCAACAGGAATCATGGAGTCAGTGGGAGTCATCCGAGACGACTAGATGCACGGAAGTCCATCCTTGTGGTTGTTTTAATTTTGTGGACCCCGTGACCCGTTTGGTCTTGCTAACTGGCTCTAGCAAGATCAAACAAACTTGGCCCTAAAAGATTTACATATTTATTTGCTTTATGGGTGCTTTTAATTTTTTTATAACTTAAATTATTATAAACCAACTAAACACCAAACGTTTTAAAATGAGTTTTAAAATGTCACAATCTGTCACCACAAGTTCTAATTTTACAACTTGTAGAATTTTATAAAAATAACAATTGGCTTGTTTTTATGAAATAAATAACCGCTAAAGTTTTGCAATTTAAACTAAATTTAATTTCAAAACTTATAACTTAATAGTTTTCAACTATTAACTTTAACTGGTTATTCAAGTCGCGACAAACTTAGTTTTAATAGGTTATTTAAAATTAAGTGTCCTGAGAGATGAAAGGGTTCATCAAATTTTTCATGACTTTAAATAGTAAAACCGGCTTTTACAACACACGTATGATTTAATCATTCGTTGTGTTTGACCCTATTTGGTAAACACTAAAATTGGAACCCATATTTAAAACCAATGGTCTATGCCATCCTATCATAAGGAACGCTTGGAGCATAAAACGAAACATCGGTGTTTGGAGCCACAGCACCGCACTGGATGCGTAGTTTATCCTTCCAAGGCGCAAGGGTTTCATTGACACATCCGGCCCTTTCGCAAGTACCTGTTTTAGGACGACTTTTACTTTTCTCTCTTGTTACATGCCCCAGCTGTCAAGAGATTAAAAGTGGGCATAGATGAGGCTAAACGTATCAATGCATAGACATGTCTTGTCTTAGCGGCCTCATACACTAGAGTTGTGCATCTTTCCACAATTGACACTAATTGTCAGTCTAGTTACCCACTTACTAATGTTGTATGCCACAGCTACCATTAGTGACTGATTTAGCTAGATTCTCACTCCTTATTCTAATTTCTGTAATTGGGTCATAAATTAATAAGGATTTTTCACTTTCTTTATACTAATTTATTTTCTTTGCTTATCTTGACAGATGTGTACTGAAAATAATAATACTAATAACTCCTTCGCTCTCAAGTCTATCCTTGAGAATGAAAAGCTGGATAACACCAACTTTCTCTCGTGGCAGTGCAATCTGAGAATAGTTCTCAAGATGGCCAAGAAGCTCTATGTTCTCGATGCACCAGTCCCCGAGGCACCCGATGGTAACACGGCTGCCGCTCGTAAGGTATGGGAAAAACAAAGAGATGATGCCACTGAGGTGGCCTGCCTTATGCTAGCCTGCATGTCCCGTGAACTCCAAAAGAGCATGGAGGACCTGAGTGCCTTTGACATGATTGAGCAACTTAAGGGCATGTTCCTGAAACAAGCCCGACAAGAACGCTATGAAACCATGTCTCAGCTCATTCGTTGCACGATGCAAGAAGGCACGCCTGTTAGTGCTCATGTACTTAAGATGAAAGGGTACATCTACCAGATGAACAAACTTGGATATCCCATGAAGGATGACATGACTACTGATTTCATCTTAAACTCTCTCCCAAGCTCCTATGCTCAATTCGTAATGAATTTCAACATGAATGGCTTGGAGAAGACAGTGGCCGAGCTACATGGTATGCTCAAAACGGCCGAGATGAATATCCAAGGAAAGAAAAATCAAGTTCTGATGGTCAGATCTGCTGGTGTTAAAAAACCTAACCCCAAGAAAAGAGGTTATAGTAGCAAAGGCAAGAAGAAGGTTAATGTTGCTGCCAAGCTTGCCACCAACAATAACAAGAAAGCTTCAAAAGCACCCCCTCCTGAGGAGCGCCAATGCTTTGAATGCAACAAAATAGGACACTGGAAACGTAACTGTCCTGGATATCTAGCCAAGCTGAAGCTGCAGAGGGCCAGTGGTGAGGGCACCTCTTCAGGTATTCTTATTTATGTTATTGAAATTTTTACTGTTTCTAGCAACACATGGGTATTTGATACTGGATGTGGATACCACATCATTAATGTCTTGCAGGAGCCTAAAAGTTGGAGGAAGCTGAAACAAGGCGACATGGAGCTCATCGTTGGTGATGGGAAAAGAGTACCAGTTCTTGCAACTGGAACATATCATCTCTCATGTCCTTCTGGCCTTGTGGTTGTTTTAAACAATTGTTTGTTTGCACCTGGTTTAACCAGAAGCATTATTTCAGTTTCTTTATTGTTTGAACAAGGATTTAAGTACGTTTTTAATGGTATTGCTATTTCTGCCTACTTAAATGATATATTTTATTTTGAGGCTAAACCTCAAAACGGTATTTATGAGATTGACGTTCAAACTAACAATAACATATATAATCTTTCTAAACGTATCAAATATGGCATTAATGATACTTTTCTATAGCATTGTCGACTTGGCCACATAAGCAAGACACGCATTAAAAGACTCCAATCCGAGGGAATTCTTGAACCTACCGGACAGGACTCGTTTGATAATTGCGAGTCTTGTTTAGCTGGCAAACTCACAAAGGACCCCTTCACTCATGTTGGTGAACAAGCCAAGGATCTGCTAGGCCTTATACACACTGATGTGTGTGGCCCTTTCAGAACCATGTCTAGAAATCATGAAAGATACTTCGTTTCATTTATTGACGATTATAGTCGATATGCTTATGTCTATCTTATGAAACACAAGCATGAAACATTTGAAAAGTTCAAAGAGTTTCAAAACGAAGTAGAGAAACAACTCGATAAATCTATTAAGACACTTCGATCAGATCGAGGTGGCGAGTATCTCAGCTTAGAATTTCTTAATCATCTGAAGGAGCACGGAATTATTTCTCTGCCCACTCCTCCTGGCACACCCCAACTTAATGGCGTGAGCGAGAGGAGAAATCGAACCCTGCTTAATATGGTTCGATCGATGATGTGTAGAACTAACTTGCCTCACTCCTTCTGGAGTTATGCTCTTATGACCGCCGCCCGCCTTGTAAATCTGGCACCGACTAAGAAGGTGGACAAAACCCCATATGAGATATGGCACGGGTCTAAACCCAATTTGTCTTACCTTAGAGTATGGGGATGTGATGCATATGTCACCAGCGATTCTGATGACAAGCTCGATCCCAGAGGCGAAAAAGTTATTTTCGTCGGTTACTACAACAAAAGCGGATATTATTTCTATCATCCTGATGCAAACATTGTTTCCATCAAAAGGAAAGGACGCTTTCTCGAGGAAGATCTTCTAAATCGAGGAACCGGAAATAATATTATGGATCTTGAAGAAATTCGAGAAACACAAACAACCGCTGCAGAAGTCGGAGCGTCTGATCAACAAGAAGTTGTTGCTGATGAATCAGACATAAACATAAGCGTTCGTAGAAGTAGCAGGTCTCGTAAAGAACCTAATAGATACCTATGGCATCTTGAAGCTTCTAAAGTCCTGTTAGTAGCTGAGTCAAATGACGAACCTATAAACTACAAATCTGCTATCTCAGATCCTGAATCAAAGAAATGGTTTGAAGCCATGAACGCCGAGATGCAATCTATGCGTGATAATCAGGTCTGGGCCATGATTGAGCTACCCCCCGGTTCTCGGGCAATAGGGAGCAAATGGATTTTCAAAAGAAAAACCGACATGCATGGTAATGTACAAACCTATAAAGCATGGCTAGTTGCAAAGGGTTTCACTCAAACTCAAGGTATTGACTATGATGAAATTTTCTCACCCGTTGCTATGATCAAATCGATCAGGATACTGCTTGCCATAGTCGCGTACCATGATTACGAGATATGGCAAATGGATGTCAAAACCGCTTTTCTTAATGGACATCTCTCTGAAGATGTCTATATGGTTCAGCCTGACGGTTTTGTTGATCCAAAGTATCCTAGTAGGGTCTGCAAACTGAATAAGTCCATTTATGGACTTAAACAGGCATCTCGAAGCTGGAATCTTCATTTTGATCAGAAAATCAAAGAATTTGGTTTTGTCAAGAATGAAGATGAGCCTTGTGTTTACAGAAAGGCTAGTAGGAGCACTATATCATTTCTCATCTTGTATGTGGATGATATACTGATCATTGGAAACAACATCCCTGTGCTTGACAAAGTCAAACAATGGTTAGGATCTTGTTTTGCAATGAAGGATCTTGGAGAAGCTGCTTACATTCTAGGAATCAAGATCTACAGAGATAGATCTAAGCGGCTTCTAGGGCTAAGTCAGAGTACTTACATAGACAGAATGATGACACGCTTTAGGATGGAAAACTCCAAGAAAGGGGTGTTCCGATGACTAAAGGCACTGTGTTGAACAAATCACAATCTCCTTCCACGGACATTGAAATTAAGGAAATGGAAGCAATTCCATATGCCTCTGCGATTGGTTCTATCATGTATGTTATGCTGTGCACTAGACCTGACGTCTCGTATGCTTTAAGCATGACCAGCCGTTTCCAGCAAAGTCCTGGCATTGCCCATTGGACTGCAGTCAAGAACATCTTGAGGTACTTGAGAAGGACCAAAGACATGTTCTTAATATTTGGAGGAGTGAAAGAGGAGCTCACTGTACGGTGTTACACTGATGCTAGCTTTCAAACTGACCGAGATGACTCTCGCTCATAGTCAGGTTTCGTATTCACTCTTAATGGAGGAGCTGTCTCATGGAAAAGCTCCAAGCAAAGTGTAGTGGCGGATTCAACCACCGAATCTGAGTATATAGCCGCATCAGATGCTGCTAAGGAAGTTGCTTGGATGAAGAAATTCATTACTGATCTCGATGTGGTTCCGAGTATTCGCCAACCAATTGAGATACTTTGTGATAACACATGTGCTATAGCTCAAGCCAAAGAGCCCAGATCTCATCACAAAGCCAAGCACATTCAAAGGAAGTTCCACTATATACGGGAAATTGTGGAACGTGGAGACATCGTGATAAGCAAAGTAGACACAGATCAAAACCTAGCGGACCCGTTTACTAAGCCCATGACTCAGGACAAGCATGATCTTCACAGAGATGCTATTGGTCTTAGATTTGCTAGTGATATGTTTTGATTTAGTATTTTGAATGTGCGAACATTTAAACAGTTGTACTTTTGAATTCTTTTGGTTTATTGATTTAAATGCAATTCTGAATTCTTATAACTATGTTTGATTTTAATACGTTTAATCCATGAATCTTGTATTCTTAATTATCCGTAGTCAATCAGAATCGTGGGAACGACTCTGAATTAAGACTATTCTGAACTTGGACTCAAGTAGTTGACTTCCAACTTCACAGACCTCATCTTGGATGACGTTGGATGTAACTCGTTTCAAATCATCTTCATGGATTTTAATTATAAGATGTTTTTGATATTGGTATACTCATTTAGTATCCTCTGACTTGAGATGCATACTAGAACTTTCGTTTACCAAGGACTGTTCTTTAATTACTGTCAACCGCTGTCGCGTAACTGCCAGTCATAAAGGCATTTGTTAGGAACAGATCTGAAGTTCAATGGGAGTTGTATGTAGTCAATAAGGGATTCTGTACTCTTGCATTATATGTAACAGATAAGCATCTAGGCGCCCTCGTTGATTCAAATTGGTGAAGTGTAAGGCCTTACCCAAACTTACTGTGTGTTTGATTGGACCACTTTGATTCTTGATCGAGAACAATAATAATTGAACGCCATATGAGAATGAACTAAATCCATGTCTCATTGATTCAATTGATGTTTTATACGGAAATGATGAATGACAACTATTGCCATAAGTCTATTGTCTTGCTTTAGTTAGCTGTTACTAACACCGAGATATTTGGTTAATGACTTTAAAGCGTCATACCTTGTTAGGGACAGCCATGTGCAGCTAGAGCGCCGCTGACTGTTTGCGTTGATTTATCGTGGATCGTCCAAGTGGGAGATTGTTGGATTTTATGGACCGACCCGATGGACAACGCGGCTGACCGAGCTATGACCCGTAAGAGTTACACCTAGGGCAACGAACATTAAATCCACTTAACCCGCTTAACTGGTAATTACGAACTGTTAGCAAGACGATATATATTTATATATATTCGTTAGACGGGAATTATTATTTATACTAGTTTATAAATAATAATTTTATATTATTTTTATCTTTATTAAAACAATTAAATGGGTACAGGCCTTTTATCTCGTGTTGGACTATGGGTCCGAAAACAATTAGTAGGGTTTATTATTATTATTATTATATAATAATAATCTATTAAATAAGTTTTCAACTTAAGAGAAAAGAGAGCCGCCAGAATTCCAAGAAGTTTTGGTTTTGGACTTGCTTGGTCCTTCGACAGAAGAAACTAGCGACCAGGAAGAAAAAGGAAAAAGGCATTATGCCTTTGTCACTTCCGGCCACCACCCTTGCCACCGTCCGCCGCCTTGTCCGGTGCTTCCCGGTGCCCCCCGTTCTTGCGTTTCGGTTCGTGATCTAGCATCGGTTCGTTGTACCTAGGTGTCTCAACCGGTTAATCATTAACCACTAAGGTATAATTAATCTCATCAGTAGATCAATTGTTTTTTTGTGTTTGCGTGTTCATAACCAGATCCTGTTCGGTTTGTCAGTGCTGTTAAATAGGTTATGATTTTATTTTCCGTTGCGTATTTATTAATTAACTGAATTAATTAATTTATCTGTCAAAACCCGTTTTAATAAAAAGTCAAACTGATCACCACTGAATCCCAACGACCGTTACTCGATCTTACTCTTGATGTATGCTCTTACTCAAATCATGCATTAGTTACTTTCATAGTACAAGATATAGAAGACAACAAAAAGCACGTGTGCAAAGTATACAAGAAAGGATACACACACTATTTAATGGCCAAATAACGATCTCCATCTTTTTTGTATGATATAAACCGTAGGATTAAGTCAATTTATATAAATGACCATGTATGCACTAAAAATGTGTCATTGATGATTTTGCTTAGAGTGTGACCCTATATGATCACATGTCATTAACAAACATTTTTGTAAGTTGTGAACGCATGGATCCATCATGACCCTCACACAATTTCACTGCGTCATGCATCGCGTGTTAAGGACCATAGTAGATCCTCCTTTTGTTTTTCTTTCCCTTATACCAGAATCTCACATTCCACCAATGATTTTTAGAGTCCCTCCCTTCCTATTAAAATCTTATTGCCTATTGTCTCTCATCATATATCAGTTGCCTCCTTGCCTGATGTTGGAAACCGAACTTGTCAAATCGGGAACCGACCTCTTCACCGATTTAGTTAACGTTGATTGGTTTGCTGATGGTTGACTCGAGTTGTTCGGCGAAGCCTACCTTGGTAATTATTCAGTGACCGAACTTGCCTATTGTCTCTCATCATATATCAGTTGCCTATTGTCTCTCATCATATATCAGTTGCCTCCTTGCCTGATGTTGGAAACCGAACTTGTCAAATCGGGAACCGACCTCTTCACCGATTTAGTTAACGTTGATTGGTTTGCTGATGGTTGACTCGAGTTGTTCGGCGAAGCCTACCTTGGTAATTATTCAGTGACTATCGAAAGATTTGGTGGCTAAGTGACAAATCCCAAAAAAGAACAATATTTTGATGCTGCAAGCATCTTATTATTGCAACCTAAAAGAATTGATAGAACAAAGCGACGATCACTAAATAATAAATACATAATTTCAACAAAATAAATAATTAGTAATAAGAAATTTCTTGCCTTCATCCAGAATTCGTTGAATTTCCTAGCATGAAAATCTTGTTCCAAGGAAAGTGACAGCAACATCCTGTAAGTAATTAACCATGAAGCGAAATTGGGAGTGCTATAGGCTATAAACAAAAAAACCCCAGAAAAAAAATGCATGTTCAACATAATAAAGTACTAAAAAAAAGAGGGTTCTACACTGCTACTGCTACTACTCCATTCCAATCAACACGATGAACAGTATCAAAAGAACCTGAAAATGCACCAAGTGATTGTCTGATTAATTGGTCTCAATTTAGGTTACGTGTTTATCTCTATCGGGTCAAATGGTTATAATTAAAAAATAGCTAAAAAGGAAATGGGTTAAATGGGTGAAACATGTTGACACTGACCCAAGTAGGGGTGTTAAACAGGTCGTGTTCGCATGTCGGAAAATTTTATTTAGGGCATAAAACTAAAAAACATACCTGGAAGCATAAAACTTGATTGGCGGGTCCAACCTCGGGTAAGCTTTACTTTCCTTATTAACAAAACAAAATATATAAAAAAACTCATCTTATTCTTATCAAGTCTCAAATATTTGATTAAAGGCATAAAACTTTAAATATTCTTTTTAACTTCGATTTGCCTCTGTTTGCGCACATATTCTTGCTGGATTTTCTTCTTCTCTGCCTCCACTAATTGCAATTTCTCAATGTTCAATTCCTGCAATAGTTGATTAAGTAAACAAATTAATTTGTTGTGTTCACTCGTGTCCATACCACTAATATAATTGTTTAAAATAAATGGAAACACATTGTGTAAAATTTCCTTCATTTGACTTCAATTGGTAATTTCAATTTCATAACAACAAACCCAAAAGAAACAGATATATGATATATCCATAAACATTTGATCCTGCAGTTAAATTCCATAAAGTGACCTTCACTTTGTCTAATTTGATACAATTTACTAACCGTAAATGTTTGATCCCTACAAAAAATCACATAAAAAACAGTTAAATATGTATTGTGATCACATTCTCAGTATGCATAACTTCAAATACCAAATTAAATTATAACTAAAGCGAATAAAATTAATTTGATATGACTTTAATATTTTCCTAACAGAAAAATGATATGAATCCTGAGCAGTCTTCATAACCCTAATTAATTTATTACAAGTAAGATTCAAAATCAAATCACATTATATTGACCTGATTGCATTTATTATTTGAAACATCTCAATATTAGTAACCTTGAATATATCTATAGATCATAAAAATCGAATAAAAGTTTATAAAATCATTAAAAGAACTAACCCATGTTTGAGTTGCATGATGAAGAAGAATACCCATTTACATTTGCAGCTTTATTTTCATCCATCATAGTCCGACAAACCTAACAACTAAACTCCAATGCAATGAACAACCCATAAAAACCTTATTCAAAAACCAAGACCCAAAAAGATGAACTTGACTCAACACATAGAAAGAATCCACTTACCTGAGATAGTCTTTGTCCACCAACAGCCTCTGTTCGAAACTTGCCCCGATAAAAAACCAATTCCAAAGAATTTGAGACAATTAGAGTTCACTTAATAATGAAAGCAAAATGGTTGATGAAAGAGTAAATCTTGCCCATAATCAAAGGCTAAATCCTAAAGAGGATTAAGTAAACATGTTTTGACTTACAAATCTGAACCTGAAACTTAATACCAAACCAAACCAAACCAAACGTACCCAGTATAATCCCACACATAGCTAACGCTATTAGTAGGGTCTGGGGAGGGTGTGATGAGGGCAAACCTTACCCCTATCCCAAGGGATAGAGAGGCTGCTCCCGTTTAGACCCCCGGCTCTGAACCTGAAACTTAATGAAACAGTTAAATGGCAAGAGTAAATCCTGAACATACCAAATAACTGAAATTGAAGTTAACAGTCTAATTAAACACGTTGTGACTTACAAATTTTTGAATTTGGAATTTAATGAAACAGTAGAATGGCATTCTAAAATCACTATTCACTTTCAAAACGTCGTTTTCTCCATGGAACAGTCAGTTTTCAATTAGAAGCTAATATGATGAACAAAGTTGAGGAGGCTTCTGTGTTTAAATCTTTTAAATAAAAAGTCGGTAGTCAAACGCCACAAATAAAGCAAAATCGGACCTGGAATTTCGAATGCGGGTTCGGGAAACGGCAGAGGATGGCATGATTTTAGGGTTTACACAACAACCTGCAAATGGTTGGCTATTTAAACAGTAGGGTTGGATGAAAATAAACAACTTTTTAAAAGCAGCATATTATTTTCCACTTTTCTTTGTTTATTTTCTGGTTTTAATCGATACAAAGAGTGAGTTGCACCAACACATAAGACAAATATTGAGAAAGCACTAATTGCATTACCTTATTTTGGATAACATCTTTTATATAGTAGTGATCCTTGTTAAAGTTTCTATCTTTTTTTCCATTTCACTCAATCACGTGTGTCAAGTGTGCAACATTCTTATCTTCCTGAAAAAATCAGCAATCACAAATAATATGTTTAACGGATTTTAGTCCCAAGTGTCAACAAATAAAATCGGTAATTAAGACTTTACTTGAAGAACACAGCGAACGACAGCCGAAAATATAGATCTTTTAACAGGGGTTTTACCACATGAACAATTAATTACATATGGAATGTGTTTTATCGTGCATTTAATAGTTATATGTAATGAATAACAAAGAAAAACAATTAATCAGACGAAAATGCAAATATGCAACCATAAAGATGAACCAAAGATTGACAATTTCACCTTGCGACCTAGAAGTTCAACCTGCAAATCTACAATTTTTCTTTGTACAGAGGTAAGTTCTCTCAAGACTCGTATCAAGTCATCACCCTTTCACCACCGGCTCATAAATTCTACACGTCTTCCCAAACAATAAAACAGAAGAAACAAAATCAATGGTAAATGCATGCACTCTAATATTCAATGATATAAGAGACCATTGATAAAAAAAATCAAATGATAAACCGCCATCATATATATAACTTGTATTTAATGTCAAACCACCATGGTTCCATGATCTGACAGACGGCATGAATTTTAGTTTGTGGATGTTGTATGTCTCACCAATACCATTGCAAGCCTCTAGTTTCCTAAGATCTTCAAGAGCACACCGCCTATGTTTATCAACATTGGTATCCAAGAACTTTTAAAAAAAAATAATGGATAAAGTGTTCCCATTCACTTGGCTTTAGTAAGTGAAAGCAACATACAATATGAGATTGCTAAAAGGAAAAATAAATGCATAAAAATCTGAGGTATCATCTACCTGTACAAATGAATTAACATGCAAGTAAAGTTAAAAAAGTATGTCATTTGAGCGGATTCATGAAACAAAATAGCAAAATAAGATCATTGCATGTCTAGTGTATTTTTTGGAAAATCTAACCTTTTGTGATCAGTACCCAGCTACATTTATTGGTGGTCTCTGCAAAAGAATATTTTCAAAAGAATATTCAGCACCATTTAATTACTTGTCATTTGAAAGTAAGAAAGCAGTTGTAACTCTCATTGAAAAGCAATATAGCAAAGAAAATCAAGACTTCAATTAACATATCCTAGAAAGCATAGATCATTCTGCATCTAAAATATAATCACAAAAAACAATAACAACCGAAGAAATAGGCGAGCTTGATAAACAAACCCTTTGCAAATAACCCTAGAAAACATAAAGAAAATCAGAATTGAAGGAGGCTACCGTTTGGATGATTCGTAATGAAGCAGCTGCAGATTCCACCTAATATTCCTAACCTCTGAACCTGGAGTCTGAAAGTGGAAAACCCCAAGAATCAAAAAGAAAAAACTTCAATTTTCACAATCCCATGAGAAACCAGATTATAACTGTAAACAAAAAAAAACTGAGCCTAAAGCGTCGAGAAACCAAACCAACCCACTTTGTTGTAACCAACAAAAAGAAATTAACTGTTTTCACTCATCTCTGTCTATCTTCTACAAAATACCCCCAATTGCAACCTGTTTCAAATCCAAAATTATATAACCTTTAAAGGAGCCAAAAACAATAAGGTAGAATAACACAATAAAAAATCAGTAGTCAAACGCCACAAATAAAGCAATATCGGACCTGGAATTTCGAACACGGTTTTGGGAAACGGCATAGGATGGCATGATTTTAGGGTTTACACAACAAACTGAAGGGACTGCTGCTCTTTCGCACGCGGGTTCGGGAACGGCAGAGGATGGCGTGATTTTAGGGTTTACACGACAAACTGAAGCGATTGTTGCTCCCCTCCGTTTGCAATTGGAAACCCTAATTAGGAAAACACAACAATCGAAACCATTAAGAAGCGGATCAGAGTGGTGGTGGAAAAACGAAGATAATGGCCAGATACTTGTTCGGAATCTTGACGGTTGCCGGTAGCGTGCTTCCCGCCACTAATCGTCTCCAAAACCTGCGACGTCGTCTCTAAAATACCACCGTCGCCGTCGACCTTGATCGCCTTCTCCTTCTCTCTCTTTTTCTGGCTTTCTTTCCTTTGAGCGGTGTCTCTCTCTATTTCTTGATGGCACTGGAAGTAATAAAGCAGCCAAACTTGTACTCAAGGCAAAATGAATTGTAAATCACTGTTGTAACTATTCATTCCCATGTGTATTAAATAAGTTAGTAATATCTATATAACATAGTATATTTTTATTGAATTATTCTTATCATATTTGTATACATAATAATTATTTTGTAAATACATTTTTAATACAATAAATAAAAATTATATAAATAAAAGGCTCATTTAACCTCATGAGCTTAGTCAAACGTTATTGTGAAGCACGAAATCAAGTTCATTTATTAAATTAGCCCTAACAATCCAATATAAGCTCGAGCCTGGTAAAGCCAAGTAGCTTTAACTCCGAATCGATTCAAGCTTTTAACGAGATAATGGTTCACGAGTGGCTCCGGATATAGAATTTATCTTTTTCAAACAGAACTAAAATTTCCCCAAAAATCTACTTAAAGCACTTTTAAGCCAAACGCGTCCTATAAACGCCACCTCCATCGTCCCTTTCTCCCCTACTCACCTGTTGCGATTCACCGAGAAATCCAAATCAAGAGGGCCGTGTTTCCGAATTCTGTTCTGCCGACACCAATGGTAATTTCTTTACTCATCCTGATCCTGTAGATGTATCTATGTATGACGGTGATTATAATATAAAGCCGATCTATGAAGGATTACGATTATCATCGCCTTTAGGAGCGTATCTGAAGTCATTTTTCTCTTATTTGAGGATTTATGATCTATATGCTCAAATTTATTTGATTGATTTTACTTATGATGTTTACGCTTGATTGTGCACACTCACTCGTTGTTTCATCGCTGCTGTTTGATATGGATTCTGCTGAGGTTTTACAGAGAGAAGTGTAATTGTGACGAAATCTGAATTCGTACTTCAGTTTAATCTGATTTTTTCATCCTTATGTGAAACCTTTGAGTGAGATAGGGCTATTAGGGCTACTTTCCCCTTGTGCAGTTTTTAGGAACATAAAATTGGTATAAGATCAGTTGGTGCAGGATATATGTAGATGATGAATTAAGTAAGAACCAAAAATCAAGTTCTATGCAATCGTTCGCCGTTCTAACAATGAGGTTAAAGAAGAAGATCGAAATGGATAATAATTTTAGGTTAAAGAAGAAGATCGAAATGGATAATAATTTTAGGTTAAAGAAGAAGATTGAAATGGATAATAATCTCGCCATGTTATTAATTTGGAAGGACATGTATGAAGCTGTTGTGTTCGCTGTTCAGTTCTGGATTCTCACTCTACACTGTATTAGTAGAAGTTTTTATATGTTTCATAAGGAATAATGAATGCGGGCTATAGTGTTCTATTTGGTCTGTTTTAAGGTGAAGATAGTGTTCTTAAACTATTAACTATGAGGTAAATAAGTTGAACTGATTAAGCATACGAGGATGAATTTTGTCATTTGGTTGTGTGTGAGCTTATCAGGATTTGTTTTTTGCTATATTGAAAAGTGTACGCGCTATGGTTAGTTCATAAATTGAATCTTAATTTATGAAGAAATAATATTTCAGTGCTGCAATTTTCATGTCTCAGTCCATATTACGAGTTAGTTTGAATTCATATTTGCTAGATATTATTTACTGCTATTGGCTGATTGGTTGGACAACAATGCTTGGTTGTATTATAGGCTGACCCAGAACTGGAAGCTATCAGGCAAAGAAGAATGCAGGAGCTAATGGCTAAACATGGCGGGGTAAGTGAAGTTTTTGTTAATTGGCTCATTTAGCTTCAAGTTTTTATTCGGTGGTATTAAATATGGAACTTGCATATAAACAGGGAAGCCAGCAAACCCCTGATCAGCAGAAAGCCCAGGATGAAGCGAAAAGGTTGTTTTCCATCTTGAATTAGTAGCATTGATAGCTTCATATTCTTATAATTCAAGTATTCGGTTTCTTGGTTTTTAAAAAGTGCTTGCCCGAGGCGATTGGAAAAACCACTTCATGCAAATCTGGATCAAAATTGGTCAAAATTAAGGTCTGTAGGAGACTAGGAGGCTGATACGTAAAAACAACCATACGGATGAAGAGATTATGAATGGTTTACTTGATAAAAAGGTTGATATGTAAAAGAGAGGAGAGAGATACAACTTTTGGTTGTACATAAAGCTTATCTGATTGTAGTATTGTACATAGAGCAATGCCTCGCGTAGGTGAAGCTCTCATCTTGCACCTTGGCTTTCGGGACCTAAACGCCTCGGAGTGCCTCACGCTTTTTAAAACCAAGGTCTTTTTGTTTCAAAATTCAACGTAAGGGTCTACTTTTGAGGTTGCTAGTAGAGCAAGCAAATAGGATAGGGCAGATTACCCTTATGGTTCACCCCCTCTGGAAACAGCATATATGTTATTCTACTTATGGTTTCTCTTGCTTAAATAAAATGAAAGAATCTTTTACAGTTTTATTTGGTACTAGATGAAGTTTTGTCAAGGATAACTTAACAACCCGAAAAGATTAGTGGAAATATAGTTTGTTACAAAGGGAGCGATTGTTATTTACTTTTAGTTTTTTACTGATTTTTACTTTTTAAACGAACTCATCCAGTGAGGCAGATGAACGAAGGCAAATGATGCTTAGTCAGATATTGTCATCTCAAGCACGTGAAAGACGTAAGTAAATTTCAGAATCTGTGTGCTCTCTTTTGATGGAAGAGATGTTCAACTATTACAAGATAACACTTTGTCCTAATTTATATGCTTCCACACATGTAACTTTTTTTAATTACCTTTCATTTCTTTTATTCTGCTAATATTTTAACCAGTACAAATCTGCAATTCTTTTGTTTTCATATTGAAATCCTTTTTTTGACCATATAAATTATAAGGGCTACAATATGTATGAGATTTTCAGTTCACTCTTGTTAGTCAACTATGGTTATTCATCTACTGGAGGTTGACTGTTATTGACTAGTTAAAATTGTACTGGCTGTGACTAGGGGTGTTCATAAACACTGAAACGACCGAACCACCCAAACCGAAGCAAGTCAGCTAGTTTGAGATTTCTGCGGTTCGGTTTTGGCGGTTTAACGGTTCGGCTGGCGGTTGGAACTGGCTATGTAAACCAAACCGGCTGTTTTAATCTTTTTTATTTATTTATTTCTAAATGCAACTTCAATGTTGCGTCTTTTTCCAACACGCTGCCATTCTTTTCTTTGGATTGGCTTATATGACCATCTTTATGCATATAATCATTATCATGGTGATGTAGCCACTGAAGTTTTATCACTCAATTAAATATATCTTTGGATATATACAGTTGCCCGAATTGCGTTAGTGAAGCCTGAGAAGGCCCGAGGAGTTGAAGATGTTGTACTAAGGGCTGCCCAAATGGGTCAGATTGTCGAGAAAGTTAGTATTTTTACCTAAATAAATATTAATTTTATCATTAACGTTTATGACGTGTGAGTTAACTGCTAAGCTACCTTACTGAAATATCAATTCCAGGTTTCTGAAGAGAAGCTCATATCATTGTTGGAACAAATCAACACCCAAACAACCAAACAAACCAAAGTCACAGTAAGTTTAAACTTCATTTTATAAACATTTTATTATCAATTAGACAACGATATATGTTAAAAGAAAGTTTAATCGTTGATTTATATGTAATATTAGAACCATTTCTCATGATTTATAGTAAATATCTTTAAAAAAATGGACTGATTATTTAAAATATAAAAACTGAAGTTGATTTTGTTAATGGTTTACCCGTTGTTCCTCAGATCCAGAGGCGTCGGAGTGTTCTTGACGATGATGATTAATGTTGGTATGTTTAATGGTTGTTATGATCTTATCTACTTAATTGTTTACCCTTCTGGGTAGTGTTCATTTGACTAGAAAACCTTCGTTTGAGTGTTTAAAGTTTAAGCATTGTGTAATTCTTATTAATTTGATCCCTAGCATGGATACCTGTAATATGACTTTACTTTTTTTCTGGTAAAGTTAAAACGGGTAAAAAAAATTTTGGATTGGGTCGGGTCGACTCAAAACGCTAGATGTTATATATAAATTCTGTTATATATAAATAACGTGTTAAATTCCGCTACATGTTCAGTGTTATAGATAACACCACACCATAGATGGCACGCTCCGTAAAAGTTAAAACCCTAAAAATTAAAAAAGACCCAATGGATCTGTGACAAGATAAAGATGTTATGTAGAGCGGCCAAATGAACACAACCAAGAGACACATGAAGTATATGCTTAGTTGATGTCCAACCGACGACGGCCAAAGACAGCGGTGGACTACCTATGTATGTGCTTCTTCACTTAGTCGGATGTCGTGGGCTTTCTTTCCTCCAACTGGTTTACCCCATGAACATTGCAAAACCAAGAAAACCCTAATGACTATCACTTACGTGGTATTCAAAGATGCAAAGATAAACCATGTGATGAAGATACAAAGATAAATAAAAGGAAATAAAGATAAAGATATAGGTATATACAACTATAGATTCACCTACTTATGAATGTGTTTTTCTCTTAACTTGTAAACACAAGAAATGAACATATTTAAGAAATGTCTTGAACATGTTTTATAATACGACCCCTTATGTTACTTAGCTTTGTAGCTGATGCTTGTTTTCAAATATAGTCGATGTGTATCAATAAGGTCGCAAAGATGGATAAGATAACGACGGATAACACCTAACTTTATGAATTACACTTAATGGTTTAAAATTTTTAGTTAAATGGCTAGGAATCTTCGTTAAAGAATTTGAAAATGCACTATTTTTTGAAGAAATAATGTGTTACAAGTTGCCACCCAAACTATGATTTAAGAAACTATCCATCATTATAGGTGCTTGGACTTGAACTATTATATTGTTAGGTTTAAGGATGCCTTAGCTCACTGGTCATCTTTTAATACCGTCAACCACTTATGCACAACCTCAACATCGTCGACCACCGGTTAACATAACCAACAACCTTCGGACAGTCGCACCATCTTTAGTTGAATACATAAACATCAAGTGATTGTACTTGATTAATATGTTTTTTGAAACATTATGGATGCATGAAAACAAGATGAAGAAACATAGTATGATGGTTAAAAACAACTATAACCCTAAATATGAAACATAGTCATTTATAGATTCAAACTCAAGCTTTCGATTGATGGTTTTGTTTGACTTGAATTACTATTTTACATGTTTGGGTGTGATTTGGTTTGTGTTTTTGTGCTAAGTTTTTGGTGTGTTTGTGTTTCGGTATGCACATAGAGTTGATAAGGAATTATTATATAATAACATTTGGAAAAATAAGAGAGAAGGAAGAATGAATCGAAAGGTAAATGATCATTTTAAAATATTTAAGGTAACAAAAATACAAACGAAGAGAAATTAAATCATTAGAATTTAGAAGATAAAATTATATATTTATCAAATCACATTAACGATTTATCTAATTTAGTGTAAGCATAATAAATATAATAATCCCCAACAGGAAATGATTTAAATCCTATAAAATCTACATATTGACAAATTGCAGTTAAAAAAAAAGTTAAGTACACGGATAGTCCTTTTGCTATGTCCAAATTTTGGAGTTGGTCACTAAGTTTGAAAAATTAAACCAACAGTTCCAAACAATGCAT
Source organism: Smallanthus sonchifolius (assembly GCA_023525975.1). Taxonomy (NCBI): domain Eukaryota; kingdom Viridiplantae; phylum Streptophyta; class Magnoliopsida; order Asterales; family Asteraceae; genus Smallanthus; species Smallanthus sonchifolius. Next base: position 62,814,206 of record CM042037.1, on the reverse strand, counting down.
AAACGTAACATGTTTGGTCCCTGAAGTGGATGACTGTTAAATATTTTGAAAATAACTAAAATACTCCTAGACCAAAAAACAAAACAATTTAAAAAATAGGTTTAAAAAAAGTGGTGTTGCCGCCTGAGAACTAGCGGTATAGGTTTTATTAATTTATATATATTTTTAATTTTTTTTAACATACGAGTATTTTGGTCATTTTCAAAATATTTAACAGAAAAGTTAACAATCATTCACTCCAGGGATCAAACATGTTATGTTTATGCATGGTTTGAGTCTATTAGTATAATTTTTCAAATTTAGAGACCAAATCCAAAATTTGGACATACCACATGACCTTCCGTGTAGTTAACTCTAAAAAGAAGTGAAAACTATCCAAATACAAAGGGTCATTTGTAATTTATTGAAACATGAGGCCTTGTTAAGTAACTTCCGCCGAAAGAAATAGAACATCCTATGCGTTAATTCCGGGGCTTTATTGGAATCAAAATGATGACAAAACTTGAATAAGTGACTTGTAAAGACATTCGCTCTCTTGAAAATAAATAAGAGAAAATTATATATTTTTCTGGATGTTTTATATTTGTGTATTAATACGAAAACAAATTATTTTTCTTGATGTTGGCTCTTTATTTAAAAAAACACTTCGAATATCGTTTCTCCGATGTGAGACAAGTTGCCACTCAGTTTCTAACAACTCATTCATTTATCAGTTTATCTTATCTTTATTTTGGATATTTTTAACATTTAACATAAAATAACCAATTAACTACAAAACTTTACATCAATGTAGAAACTAGAAAGGTAAATGGATCAACCTGCGAACCCATCATGTTGACTTGAAACCGATTTGTTTAGATAAACATGTTCACGGACGGGTTTGACCCTGAAACTGGCATGCATGCATCCAGGCCAGACCTAAAACCGATAATTTAATGTTAGGTAAAAACACACCCCCCTATCACATAGTGACGACCTTTTAAGAGCTTTCTAAGGTGATTATATCCTATAAGTGAAATTATAATTACCGGCGAGACTCATACGAGAATTTTAACATTTTTCGGTTTCTATTAGTATAATATTTATATAATTATAAATTATAAATCCTATTTAGAGAATAAGTCTAAATAAAAATTTTGAATAGTATTTATAATTTTGAAGTTCATAAGTTAATATTTTTAACATAAGCAACTCATACAAAATCCATAATGATTGCTTCTACCACGCACACCATTCTACAATCCAAACATCATTAGCTAACAATCGACAAAGGCGTGGGTATTGTGTAAATAATTCAAGCATGAACATTTTGAAAATCCCTAGGAATCTAACAAGTTAACTTTTTTTTTTAAATTAAAATAGTTGTTTTATTTATCTTATAAATATGTATTTAGCATTTGGCCACTGTACATGGCAATGTTTTTAGAATCGGACCGGACGTCGAACCGGTTTTCTTACCGGTCCACTGGTCGGACCAGATTTAAGAACCGGACGGCATCATAAATATTATAAAAATATATCAATCAAAACAACCATTAATCTTTTCAAAAACCACCAACAAGTCAATTCCAATAATCTTAAACTAACAATTAGCTACGAAATACGAAGCCAAGAGACTTAAAAAATATAGTCAACCGTTTCGTCCGGTCCGACCGCCGGTTCACTGCATGACCGTTTCAACATATGTAACCGGACTGGTCAGACCACCGATTCCCGGTCCGGTCCGGGTTTCAAAACACTGTTGCATGGTGTCTCCTTCCCAAGAGGTTATGAGTTTTCGTCCCGTCGTGGACAAGTGGTGTAGATTTAGAGTGTATGCGGGTTTTCCATTAAAAAAATGTATTTAGCTTTGTTTATACCAATTTTTGATAACTTTTTATCACACAACAAAACAAATTAAGCAGACGATCGTATTTTCGATTTTAAAATGTTACATAATATCTATAATTTCAACCTGTTTTTTTAATCAATTTTTATATAAAAATCTAGATAGGTATTTGAGTAACATATGAATGATTTTAAAGTTCATTAGATTGAATTTGATCACTTCCCATTAAACCCATTAAGCTTTAAAATGAAAGAATATGTTACACAAAGGCATATCACGAGTGAATTATTGCCTATAATTGTTGAAAAAATTTATAAGTGAATTATAATCACTAGTAGAGCCTTCAATTTATGATGGGAATGGTTTATTATTCTTATTTTGTTTAGTGCACACATGAACACGGACTTTAATATTTTTGTTCATGTGTTTATTCTTGTAACAGACCTCAAGAAAAAAATGGCGTACCCGATGTTTGACTTAGCTCCAACATATACGCAGGGGCCGGATCGCTTCGCAATCTAATGTACGCAGTCTTACCTTACACATCCAGGGATTTGAGTGTGCTAATATGGCAACTTAAGTCCCTCAAGTGTCATTAATGTGAATTTCTAATACCAAAACCCATGATTTACACTTTTATTCAAGTTTTGGACATACTATAACACACAATCATGGGAATTAAACTAAACTCATGCCAACACATTATGAAATGGGAATATAAAATAAAATATTTTCAAGATAATACACCAAAAATTTAGAATGTTACACTTGGTTTATAGCTTTGCTAAGTTGTATGTTTAGCTATGTGGTGATCACTAACACATGTTGATTTGCTTGCTAGATCAACATAGCTAAGCGGTTGTAACATGTTTTGTAGTATTCGAGTATTGTAATCTGGATATTATGAGAGTCGTGATTAACACTTTCAGATTGAAGATGGTTCCCTCGAATTTTTGAACCGGATAAAACTCAGAAATGTAGAAGATGAATATGTGTGTGAATGATTTCGTGAACAAGAGATTGAATAACCAAAGGCAGTTTTTTTCCATATCCAAAATCCAGGGGAGGGGGGGGGGGAGGATAATTTCTCTCGAGCAGTTATTTATCAAAATTAATTTTGATAAATATTGCGTCAATTTTAATACCAAAATTTATATACTTGTTTGATGCATATTATGATTCGTTTTGTCAACAAGTCAGTCCAATTACACTCAAATAGCCAACATGTTTTTGAATGTAACCCCCTTTATGAAAATACTAATTTGGAAGCTGATTAGACTTTTGATTGGCTAACTAGAGTTTTCTTGAGTCCATTGAAAATTGATTGAGTAAACAAAGTTTGTTTGAGTTGGCAGAAATGATGATAGTAGATATGCGCAAGGTAACATACTTTAGCATGTCACGGTGAGAAGTGATTCCTCCCAATTGACCAAACTCCTATGTGAGGATAAATATTTAAATGTATAATCAGGTTACAGTGAGAATAGCAAAAAGTTGAGAGATATAACACAACGTGGTCGAGTGAAGGAGATGACTATTTTACTTGTATTCGCTTTGGACCGTTTGTGTGTCGAGGAATGCTATTAGCCTAGAGCTTCTAGTCATGGATAGTGCGAGTCGCACCATATTCCAAGGGTTTCCAGGTGCCATTGGTACATGATGTTAGTATTGTGCCGCATTATGCATGCATCACTATCTGGACTATCATTACCCTATGTTTCGGAGCTTGTGTTCCGAATAAGAGTCTGACATGGACTGGTGAACTAGTTTGCATGAGTTATCACCCGGAAATACAAATACGAGTACGATTATTCTAGAGTCGAAGCTTTGGACTGGCATAAGTCTGGAGTTTTGGCTCCAGCAACCGTGAATCAATGTCTTCTTTAAGTGCACAATTTTTCTCAAGCCTTAATCCTATAACATTTAGTGTGCTTTATACTTGTTGAATTGATGTAGGGTAGATTATAAACACGAAAAACTCTTAATTTCATCATCTTAAAAACAATTACTCCAAAATACACTATGCATTTGTTATCTATACTCAAAAGGACGAACCAGTGCTTGACTTAGCTCCTGCATTTCCGCATAAGCCGGATCACTTCACGATCTAATGTACACAGCGTTACCATACACTTTCTTATAATTATTTGTAGCCATGGCAACCAAATACTTTAAAATAAATCCATTAAAAAAAAATATTCCTACACAAATCAAATCTTGATGAGCGAGTAGCATATAAAGAGAAACGTGGGGATTAGGGCAAAAGAGCAATTGAAGTTCTGATCCAAGAAAGATGGGCAGAAATTTCAAGAATGCCTTGATTGCATTTCTTGCTCCTCTTCCTTCTATCCTCCTCTACAGATCCTTCCTCCACCACCACCACCACCACTCACCAATCTGGTCATGGTGCTACCACCACCCTCTCCTCCTAGTCAACTCCCTCTTCTTCTTCAACATCAATGTCCTCTTCTGGCTCATCAGCCTCATCCAATCCAGCAATTGGATGATAGATGTTTACTGGACTGTCATTCCAGTATTCATGGTGCATTACTTCCAGTCCCACCCCGGCTCCCAGTTCAACCTCCTACGGTCCAGATTGGTGGTCGCGTTGACCTGGGTCTGGGCCGTCAGGTTGACCCACAGCTACTTTCGCAGGGAAAAGTGGCAGTGGGGAGCCAGGGAGGACTGGAGGTTCACTGATCTGGCACAACAGTATGGGAAAAACTGGTGGTGGGTTTCTTTTTTTGCGGTTTACCTCATTCAACAGGTGTTCTTGATTGGTGTATGCCTGCCAATGTATGTTGTTCACTCCGTCGACTCGCCGTGGAACGTATGGGACGCGGTGGCCGGAGCCGTGTGCTTGACCGGCATTGTTATAGCCTATTTTGCGGACACACAACTTTACAGGTGCGCATGGGTCAGTTTGGGTCGGTTTTGGGTTTAAACTGAAAATTCGGACTTTGATTTCGGTTTCGGTTTTCACAATCGGACCAAAAAAGCCCAAAGTAATAAATTTGAACTTTAATTAATGATTAATTGATTGAGTCTAAAAATTTTAGACTATACTATTTATTAATTTTCTTATAAATTACTTACAATTCAAAAATAAATGTTATAATATATAAATTCAATAACAAACATTCAAATAAAACGATGTACGTAAATTCATAAACGGGTCATGCATACTTGTTTATAAGTTCCATAAAAGATATATGTCATACACACTTATGTATACTTACATATGTGTTTAAATGATATCAGTTTTTTCGGTTACAGGTACAAGCAAAACCGAACCAAAAAATCGGTTTTAGAAAAACGCAAAACCAAACCATGGTTTTTGGTTGGGTTCTCTTATTTCGGTTTTGGATCAATTATTTCGTTTTCATGCTCACCCCTACTTTACAGATTTGTAACCGAAAATGAGAAGCTAAAAGATCTTGGAAAGCCATTGGTGCCGAATCTTGACACAGGGTTATGGTTCTACTCCAGGCACCCAAACTACTTTGGTGAGCAGCTATGGTGGTGGGGTCTGGGCATATTTGGGTGGAACCTTGGGTCCACCTGGGTCCTTGTTGGTGCACTGGTCAACACCTTGTGCTTGGCTTATGTGACCATACTTGTTGAAAGAAAGATGGTCAAACAAGAGTATAGGGCTGAACAGTACAAGATGTATCAAAAGAGAACCTCTGTGTGGGTGCCATGGTTCAAGTCATCTGTAATCCAGGAGCCTAAAGAAAAGGCTAGTTAGTTGACTTTTTGGTGGTCAACAATCTTGGATCTTTGTCTGACCCATCTGGTCCACAAGGTTCATCATTTTGACTTTTGAGTATTGTGTGAGATTAGTGTTTATTGAAATATAATTTTGTATCTATCTATCTATCTATTTTATATGTAAAAGATGAGTTTGATTTTGTTGTCCTCTTTAGTGAATGAATAGCGTGTACAATCTTGATTGATGGTAATTTCTACCCGTTTACTGTTAAAGGAGTTGATCTTGTTTATATGTTTTTATCTCAAACGGGTCAAAACCGTAAAATAGATTTAAAAGAATTAGCTACAAAGAAAACAGTCATTTTTGACATACTAATTGTTGAAATTTAAAGAAAAAATAGGAGAAAAATATTAGCTTGATTTTTCTTTTTTCTCCACCTATGGTAAAAGTACCTGTTTTTAACTAAATTAACGATCTTTATCGTTCTTTTTTAACTTTATAAGAAGACTGTGAATGAAGCAGTGACTCAGCAGCCATTTCTGCTACCTGGTCTCTAGAAATCGATCCTTCAGATGGCATATCCTACTATTCTACAGAAAAAGAATATTGATTTGACTTTTTTGGTCAAACTAGACAAATGTACGATGGAAACTTGATACAGATTAGAATTTAGATAGACATGGACGTAAACGAACACAGTTGATGGTATTACATAGAAGGGACTATGTGTAAGAAATGTTTTATCTTTGATTTTGATATAATGTACATGTCACATTTGAATTTGAAAACTTCTTGATTTGACCAAAAAAGTCAAAGTGTTCCTCTGTTCCAGAACAACTAGATGTTTTCTGATTTGGAATTCTTGGATGTATACCTGTAGTTTCATACTTTCATGACAATCAGGGCCGGTCCTAAGGATTTAAGTGCCTCGGCCGAGCCGGAAAAAAAGACCCCTACGAACAAAATATATAAACTAATTTTTTTTTAAACGACGATTAATGTTATACCAATAAACATAGAACAAATATAGTATGTAATAAACAAAAACAATAAAAAATCTATTATAAGTTTAAAGAGGGCCCGACCAATAAACATATAATTTTTTTTTAAATGACTCAATGGTCATGGAATAAACAAAAGAGCCCAACCATTACAAAAGAGGGTCCAGCCATTATAAAGATTAAAATAGCCCAACCAGTATAAAAAGGGCCCAATAATTTTTTAAGTTTTATAAAAAGGACCCAATATATAAAACCGGTATTTAAAATTTTATAAAAAACATATATATACAGGCCCTGTAAAAATTTTAGGCCCCCGAAAAAAGCGGGCCCTGGTCAGCGGCCCGGCTCGGCCTACCCCAGGGCCGGCCCTGATGACAATGTTTCCATTGGGTGGTTAGTTATTTAAGCCTCCAGGCCAGGGCCCACTCTATTACTAAAAGATGAGGCGGGGGCTGTTCACAACCTACACTGTATAAGATTTGAACTTCTAACATTTTGGTTGTGCGCCACACCACTTAACTATCGGGATATCCCTTTTGGACGAGGGCTGTTACTTAAATATTTTAGAGTGTGTTTATTTGAAGAGACTCTTGTTTTCTATATCCAGTTTTCAAAAATTATTTCTATTTCTATCTTTAAGAAACCAATGAAAACTTAGAAAAATGTAAATCCTTTTAGTTTTTCAATTTGTAGAATGTTTGGTAGAAGATGCATAACCATAATGACTAATTATAGATCTCACTTAAGATGCATGTGAGGCGATTTTGCTGGGTGATATGGATTGATGCTTAATATATTAATCTTTATACTAATAAATACAAATTTGAAGAGGACACGTGTCATTTTTACTGATTTTAACTTATTTAGGGTTAAGTTTGCAATCGTAAGTCACATGGATGGCACACAGGCTAACTTTCCGTTAAAAACTAACTGGTGTTAACATCAGGGGCTAAAAGCGCAACCATTTCTCAAAATTTTAGGCTAAATTTGTAATTATTAAAACCTGGGAGCCAAACATGCAATTTGATCAAACCACAGGGGCCATTTATGCAACTAACTCTAAAAATAATGAGTTATTTTGTATAATATTTGAATTTTTAAAATATAATTAAAAATTAAGATTTTAATTTTATAAAAGGGGTAGCTTTAAATAAGTTATTTTTCAATAAAGTTTGAATGTTTTTCAAACTTGTAATTAATAAATTGAGATTTATTAATAGTTTAAAATGGTTCCCATAATTACCGACGTATTACATAGGATATTAAAATTGGTACGTCGTAAATAAAATTGAGATTTTATAAATATAGGAACCAAGTAAAATCGGATTTTACATTTCATTAGTAGTTAACTAAACATGCATTAAAACTACTACAAAAACCCTTTTTAAAATAATAAGTTGTATGCCGCCCCTTTTGGAACACTTGGATCGATATACACGGACCTTTAAGTACGTTGCCTCAACCTTGTACTTGGCCTACGTGTGACAGGACAAGGTGGATCTTCATTTCCAAGCCGTCTTGGGCCGGTTCATATTTTTCTAAAGAAGGATGACATGTCAGGTGAACCTGTGTGAAAGTGCTCTAGCCAAGCACATGTAAAAGTACGTAGGCATAGATAGGATTAAACGTGTCAACGAGACAATAGTTGTCTAAATTATCACATAAGGTCTAGAAGTTATATAGTTGATACAACTAGTACCCGTTACTCCGTTAGCTACCTAAATAACTTTATTTGTGTATCGCTCTCGGTCCATGCACGTATAGTCGTATATGATGAAATATGGATCCTAACTTTAATTAATTAGTTTGTTTATAAATAAAATGAAAGGTAAATTCAAAATAATTAGTTGTTTTAAATAATATTTGAAATTTTCAAATACAATCAATATTTTATAAAATATAAAAATTGAGATTTTAATTTTATATAAGGGGATAACTTTAAATAAGTTATTTTTCAATAAAGATTAAATTTATCTTAAATTGAGTTTTAAGTTTACAAATTTTGTAAATAATAACTTACGATTTTAATATTTTTTAATAGTTTAATTAATTAATGTTAATTTCGATACGAAACATTTAAAACTCGCTTATTAGAACAATGCAGTTTATAATTTTATAAACCATAAAATATATATTTTTTGAACAACACCTAGATTTTCTAAAATAATAGATCACAATCTGCACTATGCAAGATTTGAACCTCTAATATTTGATTGTGAGACATATCACTTAACAATAAGGATGTCTATTTGAGAGGACTATTAAATATATCATAATTCACTATTTCACTCCTTAGCCTAACCTGATTTAAGACCTTGGTATTATATATTTAGGGCGATTCTAACCACACACGGAATATTGCTAATTGGACCCGTCGCCGCCCTATACGCCCTCGTATAGGGCAATACAAGGGCGTATAGAATTCAGTCACTGCCAACAGAATGCCACGTGTCATTCTCTGTCTGGCGGCTGGTCCAATACGTGGCGTATTGACCTATACGCAGCGTATGAGGCACGGGTTATATTTTTGCTTTAAAAGTTGGAAGAGTTGTACGTTTATGAATCCTATACGTGGCGTATTGACCTATACGCCACGTATAGGTATTTTTTATTTAATTATAATTTTTTTATTTTATTTATATTTTGTTTATTTTTATTTTAATTTATATAATTTTGTTAATATAAGTTTGTTATCTATTTATAAATTTTATATATATATTTTTTTAAACATTTGTTATATTTTTACACTATAAACAAGCAAAGTATTAAACATTACAAACCAAACAAAATATTAAACATTACAACCAAACAAATTAACTAAACATTATATACATTACATCAAAAAATTAAATATATATACATCAAAATGTTTTACATACATAACAACGAAAGAAACAAAATACAAATAAAATAACTAAAGCTAAGCGGGTCCGCCGTCACCCTGACCGCCTCCGCCCTCATCCTGACCCGCCACGCCCTCATCCTGAACGGGGTCGTCCGGATAATGACGTCGCGGTGGTAGTGGGCGTGGCTCGATGCCGGCGGCTCGTGACAGATCAACGATCTGTCCAACCGCCCACATCATCAGGTCCTCCATGCGATCGAGTTGAAGACCCTGTCGCCGTGAGTCGGCAACAAGGCCATCAAGCAATGCCTGGGTAGCCCTCAACAGCCTAACAGACCGACGTACGTGTCGGGGATGCTGTGGCGGATGGTCGTGGATGGCCTCGACGTGCGGCGGCCCGTCCTCCATCGCCACACCATGTAGCGGCTGAGGCATAGGCGGGTCCCCCTGTCCAGGCATCTGCGGCAACGGCACTGGGACCCAAACCTGGTCCTGGACGGCCCCTACGAACCGAAGGCCCTGCGGGAATCGGTGCGTGATGCGCATGCCGCTCGCCGTGCGACGGTCTAATCGGACAGGGGGAATGGCCGGTGACATCGCAGGCTCATGCACGTCAAATGGTGTAACCGAGTGCAGATCATGCGTGATGAAAGCACCGCCATACAAAAGCCCGCGCTTCTGCCGCATATAGGCAGATGCAAAATAAAGCGCAAGGCACGTCGATAGGTTGCACCGCCTGCCAGTAAGCAGACAATAGAGAAAGAAGAGGTCTCTATCGGTGCACCACTAACGGCTTTTCAGACGCGGTGCGATCGACGTCGAAATAAGCCGGTGCAGATATCTATACAAAGGGTCTCTAATACCCGAGACCCTCCCCTTGGTAACCAACCAAGGACTATCTGAAATCAAGCCCCAAAAAACAAGGAGTTCCTCCTTCTTCACCTCCGTCACCGCCTCTTCAAAAAGTGGCGTGACCGTCTCACGCTCGTGGTAGAAGCCCGTCGTGACGGCCCACTGACGGAGGGTCTGACGGTAAACGATCCCAAAGATCGAAAAGAAAATATGATCCGGATCCATATCCGGCGCCTCCCCGGGAAGAGGCTCTAGCCCAGCCTCTGAGAAGATGAACGTCGAAAGAAACTCGACGACCACCTCTCGGAAGGTCTCCGTGAACGATAGATCAAAAAGACGTTACCATGTCGTGTCCTGGCCGATGATGGCCCTAGCCCGCTCGGCCTCCTGTACCTCCTCGAGTAGCGCCCAATCAACTGCAGTCCCTGGACCCAACCGCACCTCCCGGAGCTTCTGGCACCGGGCATACGCCTCCGAGTCAGCCGGAAAACCCAAAAAAGGGTAGTGCGCAAGATCGTCTAGCACCTCCATATGAATATCATCATCATGATCCACCATATCTGATAATAATTATTTGTTTTTAATTTTAAATAATAAAAAATAAATAATAATAATATATTGTTTTTAATTTTAAATAATAATAATATATTGTTTTTAATTTTAAATAATAATAATATATTGTTTTTTATTTTTAATAATAAATAATAATAATAATTAAATTTTTTTTATTTTAAACCTATACGCCACGTATAGCCTTATACGTGGCGTATAGGCTGTTACCGGGTAAACCAAGCCATACGCAGGCCAGTTACCAGGCAAACTTAGCCATACGCTGGCAATCAGGCCATACGCGGGCCAAGTTGCCGAGAACATGAGTCATACGCAACGTATAGATCTATACGTGGCGTATGGCTTCATCGTCTTCCTCAGACGAACTATACGCCACGTATGGCCCTATACGTGGCGTATAGTTCTTAAGTTTCAATCCAAAAATCTCTAATCTACCCAGTTTTACCCGCTAATATTCAATATAAACCTAACATTAATGATCGTGGGTGTAGAGACGTACCTTTTCAAAGTTTTTTTTGAGACGACAATCCTAATCAACGAGCTTTTTTGCTGGATGCGTATGGGTTTGTGTTTGTTTGTTTTGGGTCGTTTGGTTCTGTACGCTGCGTTTTCCTGGTATATCAAGTGGCAGTGTACGAGCTGTGTCTCGCAGGGTCACATTTGCTTTGTTGGGATCCTGTGAATGAGTTGTTTCTCGCGACATCCTGTTTCCTTTGTTGTTGCTTTTTCAAAGTTGGAAGACCGCGAGTATCTTCTTGTACCCCAGGCGCTTTCTTGTTACTTTTGCTCGGAAAGACCACCCCTGCGATTCTCGACAGCATACTTCTTTTGACCTGATCAGGTTCTGAAATAATTTTGTTTCTCACTTGACTAAGTACTTTATCCACGTCTACATTTTCATCATCGACAAAAGACGGTTTTAAATCAAGTTTCCTCCAGAAGACGTCCAACGCATCTAGCGGGATTCTGCCACCTGTATTAAAACGAAATAGTCAGAAAATTTTGAAAATTAAACATTCACAAATTCCAAAGTCAAAACAGTTTACATGTAGCTTCGATACTTGCCAGACGACAAGCACACGGCAACCCACAACTACTGAAAAGTTGGCAACCACACGTTGTATTTTGTTTCCGTATATGTGATAACTTGTACCACTCGTTTTCTAACAAATTTAGAGCTTTATGTGAAACCTTACCGTGCAGGTTATCAAACAATTCAATAGCTATGTGGCTATCCATTTTTCTTATGAGACTTGTTCCAAACGCAAACTGTAATTGATAATATTGATCTATTACAATTTCATCAACAAACCCAACAAGTCTATCTAGGGAGCTGTTAGCATTTCTAAAATAACTCTTTAAAAGCGAATGCTGGCTATCGACTCGGTTCGTTGTTTGTTGACCAAAATTGAGGTTTTTGTTGGACCAGGCGGATACAAACTTTTCTTTATACGGGTCTAACCAATTTTTAGTCACATAATGTATAACTCCTGGAAAAATATTAAATAAATATTTAAATATTTAATAATTATTCAATACTTAAAATATTAAATATTCAAAACTTACTTCCTCGTTTGGCAGCATACAGTCGTTCGTAAAGCCGGTTGAAGTTGTACTGGTATATATCTGGCGTGGGAGACTCACATAATACCGACCATGAATACTTGAAATTTGCCCAGTCTTCGTCTGTAAATGATGCCCTGCAATGTTTTGCGATATTCTCGTGTATGTGCCACCAACATAGGTTCTTCGAACAATCCGGAAATATTTTATCACATGCGTTCATAAGAGCTTTGTCCCTGTCTGTTACTATCACACGCGGCTCCATACACTTTTGCAACATTGTTTTTATTTGCAGTAGCACCCAGATGAAGTTTTCCTCTCGTTCTTTTGATATAAATGCATGAGCGACGCAAAACGACTGGTGTGTGGAGGTTACACCGACCACTTGGACAAATGGAAGTCTATACATGTTTGTTTTGTAAGTCGCGTCGATCATCAACACGTGCGGGAACGCACGCCACATCTCAAACGATTTCGAATGAACAAAGAATATCTCCTCCACAATATTTGTGGCAGGATCTTCCCGAGTATAGTAGACGTATTTTTTAGAAGAAAGCAGGTTTTCCAGAATCTGCATTGGAGTTTCACCGACTCTTGTTTCGTTTTTTATCTTTTGTATCGCATTATAAATGTCCTTTTTAATGCAACTACTCTCTGGGTTTTGTTCCCTTATAGTTGCCAGAATGTTTCGTGGCAACATGTTTTGCGAATACAACTCCGCCACCAAAAGTTGTTCCTACTGAGATAATCTCCTCGCAAAGGAGTGCGCCTCAAGATGTTGACTAGGATCGTGGTTATGACTGTCATCCTTCACCGTTAATTTCCAATCACCACTATTTTCTTGGTACTCTCCTTCTAATTTAAAGGGACAACCTATTTTCTTGCTACCGGCACGTCTAACCGTGGCAGTAGACGCACGTTCGTCGTGACGGTCACACACAAGCCACACCTTGATAAACGGTTCCGTCGAATCGTCGCCTTTTCTCCTCGATCGTCGGGTGACAAGGACGTAACCATTCTCACGTCCTATCCTGACCGCCCAATCCACCACCTGTTCACGAGACTGAAAATTCTGGTCAGTTTTATACGACACGTTTTGATGGTTTTGTTCCTCGTCTTCGGACACGAAGTCGTCGGTTTGTTGTGTCGGGTATGAGACTTCACCGTATACGTAATCGTCGGTTTGTTGTGTCGGGTATGAGACTTCAGCGTATACGTAGTCGTTCGTGGGCTGTGTAAGGTAAGACGGTTCACCGTATACGAACTCGGGATTGCTCAGTGGCTCGTTCAAATCCGAAAGCCTTACCCGTTGATGAGAATAAACGTCGGACGAGACCTCCTCCCGGTTCACCTCTTGAACGCCAGAAATTTGCGGGCTGTTTTCCACCGACTCGTTAGAATATACCTGAAAACCGTAGTTACCATCCCACCACCAAGACATTTTATAGTTTTTTTTAAAGCATACGTTCGTTCGGTTCGAATGAGAATTCTGCATTGTTAAATACACAAAATTTGGGCCCTATACGCATCGTATAGCCCAATACGATGTGTATAAGGTACGATGTGATGGGTTTAGTGGCAGAAGGAATCTCGTATCCTAAACTGCATCGTATTGACCTATACGATGCGTATACGAGGTTTGAATGACAGGTTGTAAGAGAATGTCGGGCACGAGAATTTGTGAAGGGCTATACGCATCGTATTGCCCTATACGATGCGTATATGACCAAGTGTGGTTAGCATTTCCCGTGTGTGGTTAGTAGTCCCCTATATTTATATCATGCTTACTTCTCTCCCTATACATCAAAACTAAATATCCGCTTCAATGCTTATATTCTAAAGTTTAAAAAGACCTGCTTTTTTTTATTCTATAATATAATTAAGGACGACAAAGGGACGGGCTTGTGACGAGTATTGACAATTCAGGTCTCATTTCTGATTATAAAAATCGTGTCCCACAGTCACACCCGGTCTGATAATCACTTACTCATGGGTATCCCGTATACCCTATGATAAATATATTCCTTACCATTTTTAATTTTTATGTATTTTTATTACCCAAGAATTAGAAATATAAAAACTAAAAAGTCATGTATTAGTTGATTTCTATTATCCAAAGATAAAGGAAAATAAAAAAAAAATGTTTATGTATATGTATGTTTTGAGTAATCTAACCTGTATCATCTAACACAAGGTCTCATACCCATGAAAATTTTTAAAGCTACTCACATACCCGAAACCACATCAGAATACCCGTCTCAAATGTGTCAGGTTTACTCGTATCGTTCGGATTCAATCATTAAATATAAGTTGATAAATCTCATCAAATAATACAAAAAATTGAAAACGACTATGATAGCATTTGCAGTCCGTTCCTTATTTTTTTTTCCTTAAAATATACAAAATCCACTCACAAACATATACCAAACCGGCTTTGAATGCTCTCAGTGGTCAAATGCAGAAGCAGCCCTGACCCCTATTCCACATCAGGGCCCACTTTCAAGAATTTAAACGTTACATTCAAAAAAGCTTCCAACCCCTTCAACACATTCGAAATTCAAAAATTCAAATGCAAAAGCAAAATTCTCTGTATCGTCAGACAGCTCGCCCTTTTTCTCGCCGTCTCCGCTCCCTCAAACACATCCCAATGCAATGCCCTAATTTACTATTAATCATCTGAACCAATTTCCAGTTTTTAGGGTTTTTCATCTTGCACACAACCTGTTCGACGAATCGCCCCATAAAATTTTCAAATGGGGGAAACCAAATCGTTATCAGATAACAGATTGAAACCGTCTTCTAAGTATTCTGACGAGAATCAAGTACCATTAAAGTGTAAAAACAACAATGTACAGTCCAATTTGAAGCCCAGATCGATTTGGGGTTCCAACATTGTGAAAGGGTTTTCAGCTGACAAGAAAACCAGATCGCAACAGCTCGCGAAGAAATCGCAACAGCAACAGCAACAACCTGTTACCGCAGTTTCCAACACGAGTTCCAGAAACCCTTTTGTTCCTACTCGCGCGAAACGGTCTCTTATCGGGGATTTATCGTGTTCTGTCATGGCTACACAAGTTCATCCTCAAGGGGTTGTGCATCACTGTGACCAGAACCAGCGGCTGTATAAATCGTCGTCTTCTTCGGGCTCTCGTGATCTGTTTGCTGAGCTTGATCAGCTCCGAAGTTTGCTTCAAGAATCTAAAGATAGAGAGGCTAAATTGCAAGCTGAGTTGTGTGATTTCAAGAAGAAAAATCTTCAAGCTTTGGAGCTCGAACGGACGGTTGAATCGAAGACTAGTGAAATTGATGCTCTTAAAACCAAAATTGATTTGCTGGAATCAGAAAACAGTAGTCTTTCTGAGCAGTTGAATTCGCAGCAGGTGCAAGAAAATATAAAGAAGGGGGTTGTTAATAGTGTTGAGGTAGATGTTCTTAAGTTGAGAAGGCTGAATGCTGAGCTTCATCTTCAAAAGAGAAATCTTTGTTGCAGAATTTCATCAATGGAGTCAGAACTAGCTGCCCTAGCTAAAGATTCTGAGGTTTACAACATCATCCTTTAACTTCTTGCTTTTTAATTTTGTTCATATTTGATGTTATTATCTTTATATTGGTCTTGCAAAAACTAATTTTGCACCAAAATGTGCATATTCAGTGTTGTGTGCTTCTTGAAACTTATAATCAGTTGGAATTAAGTATAACTTACCAAAACTCACCACCATAAAAAAAAAATTATAGATATTTTTAAATTAAGTGACCTAAATGGAACTTGAAGTAGGAGGTATCTAGTTTCATAGTTGTTCAATTTAAGTCAAATTGGAAAAAAATAATCACTAGATAGTAACAAAGATTCACATATGTTCCATTTATGTCACTTAATTTTAAAAACTTTTAATATTTATAAAAAAAATTCACAAGATTGGAACACCTTATGAAAGTTGAGTGACTTTAGAGAGAAAAAAACTTTGAGTGACTTTAGTGGAACATACGGGAAACTTGATTACTATTGGGTGAATATCTCTCTAGAAGTAACTATCTTAAACCCCTTATACCTATAAAAAAGAGTTTGAAAAATTGTTGTGTCTAGCTTTATGGTGGTCTGATTATGTTGGCTTAAAAATTGACAGAATGAATTTGTTAAGAAGATCAAAGCCGAGGCATCTATGTTAAGACAAACAAACGAAGATTTATGTAAACAAGTTGAAGATCTACAAGTAAGTCGATTGAACGAGGTTGAGGAGCTTGTCTATCTTAGATGGGTCAATTCCTGTCTTAAAAATGAGTTGCAAAATTCGGAGTTTGTGACTTCTGAAATAACATCAAGTCCAGCTTCTGTTGAATGGCTCAATGGTTCCATATCAAGTGATGACAGTTCTGAACATGGTAGTACCCAAAAAAAGTTAAGCTTGATTAAGAAAATGAAAAAATGGCCTGTTCTAGATGAAGAAACGAACGCCTCTGAACCCGCGAACTATAAACTAAATCTTGGTTGGTCAGAAGGAAGACGGCATTCTATCAGTGGAGCAAATTGCTGTCAGGAAGATCTGGTGGTGAATAAAAGAAGACAATCTGATGGTTTTATATGTTCAATTGAAATAGAGGGTGTAAATGATTTAAATGTGATCCAAGGGTCACAATTGCGTGAAGCTACAAAACTGAAAACATTTTTGGATGTTGAAAAAAGGGCGTTGCGTGTTCCTAATCCCCCTCCTAGGCCTTCTAGCTTTACTTCTAAGGAACATACAGAGGTTACTAGTCAAGCACCACCTCCGCCACCACCACCACCACCTCCGCCGCCTCCGCCGCCTCCAAAGTTCATGGGAAGAAGCAATGGTGGAGGGGTTGTTCAACGAGCTCCAGAAGTGGTTGAGTTTTATCACACTCTTATGAAAAGGGACTCCAGGAAAGATTCATTAAATGATGGGATCTGTGATGCCTTAGATGTCAATAATGTCCGACATAGTATGATTGGTGAAATTGAAAACCGGTCATCACATTTGCTTGCTGTAAGTTTTTTTATAAATTGTGTTGCCTTTCTACTTTTTAGCTTAGAAGATAGAAAACATGTCTGAGTTTAGTTATTGTCTGAGCTAATGCTGTTTGCTTTCATATTGTATCTGATTTTTAGATAAGGGAGGATGTTGAGACTCAAGGGGAATTTGTGAATTCTTTAATACGGGAGGTCAACAATGCCGTTTATCCAGATATAGAAGACGTGGTGGCTTTTGTGAACTGGCTGGATGATGAACTCGGCTTTCTTGTAAGTTTATCATTTGAATTAAAGCTGGCAATTTCAACTCATTTATGGATAAACAAGTCTATTTGGGCTATATTTCGTCTCAAACAGGTCAAATGAGTAAAAAAGGTAACCAAAAACAGGTTGGATGGATCAAGTAGGTCAAAAGTCACCCAAACTGTGTTCACAATGCTTAAAACATCTTAAATCATTTATTTCAAACAATTTAGATTACCATGGTAAAAATATATTTTTTTTTAATCAAATTTAAACATTATATATTCATAGAATTCAAGAAAATAATAGATAAAAAAAAGTGTTTGCATGTCTGCTCAACCCATCCCGGCCAGTTCTAAAGTTACGGGTTTTGACTGATCCATCAATTTTCCACCTCTAATCTGCATCTATCATTAATATAGCAAAATGAAAAAAAAATTAAAAAAAATTAAGTGTGATTAAGAAAATGAAAAAAGTTCTAAACATGGTAAACTCCTGATTCCCTCTAGCAGAGGTCTCACTTTCGTATCCAACTTCAACCCTTAACCCCTTGAAGGCCACCTGGTCCCATTGGCTAGCAGCCTAGCAGGGTACTGGTGGGGCCTCGTGAGTTTTCTAGTAACGGATTCTCACGGTGATAAAAAAAATAAAAAAGTTGATAATAAATTCATGGAACAATTCTTCATTGGAAAATCAGGATTTTGTTGGAATTCTTCTTTTAGCATTTAGACAATTGCTAGAGTTGTAGAGTTGTATCGGTGGGGCCTCGTGAGTTTTCTAGTAAATGGTCTCATTGTTATCAAAAAATAAAAACAAATAATAATAAATTCCTAGAACAATTCTTCATTGGAAAATCAGGATTTTGTTGGAATTCACACTTGCTAGAGTTGTAGTGATTGTATATCTTTTATGTGTGGTTGATGTTCTTGGATTTTGAAAAGGTGGATGAGAGGGCTGTGCTGAAACACTTTGATTGGCCGGAGAAGAAAGCCGACACACTAAGAGAAGCAGCATTTGCATATCGAGATCTAAAGAAGCTGGAGCATGAAATTTTGAATTACAAGGACAATTTCCACATACCATGTGACTTGGCATTAAAGAAAATGGTTTCCTTGTCTGAAAAGTAAAAACATTCTCAATCAATATCCACCATTTTTATCCCCTCTTTTTTTATTTTAACAGTTAAGAATCTAATCAATATATATCTGTTGTACACTGGTAGGATGGAGCGTATCGTTTATAACCTTCTTAGAACAAGAGATCTGTCGATGCGTAATTGCAAAGAGTTCCATATTCCCTCAGATTGGATGCTTGATTCAGGAATATTAAACAAGGTTTGTTGTTTCTGTACCAGATGACATGCATACATCAAGAATTAATGGATGGATAATACATGATTTCAATGTATTCAGATTAAGCTGGGATCGGTTAAGTTGGCAAAGAAATACCTGAGAAGAGTTGCTACAGAACTTCAAACGAAGGGAACGTTGGAAAAAGATTCTTCGATGGACTATATGCTACTTCAAGGAGTGAGATTTGCTTTCCGCATTCATCAGGTTTGACATATTTGCTACATCATGCACATTTGATATAATATTTGTAATCATATTTGAAATACAAATTATTTATAAAATTTTTTGACAAAAAAGTGTTTCGAATCAACCTAACCAGACACCAAAAATTACCTATTTTGCCACTTTTTTAATGGTATTTCTTAGCACATATGATTGAATTTTATACATGTGTTATATGCTTTGTTGCAGTTTGCTGGTGGATTTGATGTAGATACAATGCATGCATTCGAGGAGCTTCGCAATGTAGCTCTTGTTTTGAACAAAAAGTAGAATGAAAAGAGGATTTTTTGCTGCAGGAAATATGGATTTTTTGTACAGGTATCATTTAAGATAGTTCTGGGATGAAGAAAGAATGAAAACTGGTTAGATAATGGATGGGATGTGATGAGAGAGGTGTCATCATCATCTATTAAAACATATATGTATTTGGGGTTCAAGATTAATTTGACCCTTGTTTATTACTTTATCTTGCAATTTCTTAACTTCAAATTTGCATACATTCATTTAAAATATCATTTATGTTATCTTTTGTTTAGTTCATTTATATTTAGTAACAACAAACCAATACAACTAATTCCATTTGAATCAAGCCTATACCTAATAAATAAGTTACTGGTTGCGTCACATGTTACAATTCAGCGAGTGAAAGATTCTTTTTCCTGCTTATTTTCTCTTTATTACTAATTATTTAATATTTTCTTACTAACTATTTATTAATTTCTAAATCTTCATTACTATTTAATATTGTTATAAATTAAGACACATCAAACATACTCACTCACTTAGATATCAATTGTAAGCTCAAGTGAGAACCGACTCTAAACACGTGTTACATTATCTAAAATATATTTCATAGAAAATGTAGGGTAAAAGCTCCCATAAACTTCATATCTTGGTTTTTTTCATGTTTCTCGATGTTGAAACCTAAGTTTTAATATAATTTTGAAGATTTTACTTACTTTAAGTATTTTAAAATTCAAATCCCCACATCTATTTATTTGCTAAAGTTTGGGGTATTCAATATTGAAATTAATGTTTTGTATAAAAAAATCAACATCTTCCTACCACCATTTTTTAAAATATTAACGCACATAAATACCCAACCCCCACCACTCTCCCCCAGTTTATTAAATAGCAAGAGATACATTTTTCGACTTAATTACACAAATGGTCCTGGTGATACGGCTAAAGTCACACCATTTGGTACTAAGTTCTAAAAGTTACAAGTTTAAGGTTATAGTTTCGATTTTGTAATAAGTTCGGGGTCTAAAACTAACTTCCGTTTAATTTTATTTTAAATTTAGGTAAAATGACTAAATTTTCTTTTAAGTTTAAGGTTATAGTTTCGAGTTCATGTGCAAACCCTCTACACACCTCAAACGAACTCATCTGAGTCTTTTGCACACGCTAATCTGATCGGAGAAGCAGACGGAGTCGCTAGAAACCAAGCCACGCAAGCCATGACTGAGATTTAGTCGATCTCCATCAATATGAACTCAATCATGGTAATTATTCACACCTACAGCTTCGTTTTCATCATTAAAGTAAAAGCCCTATGATTATTTGGACTCATATCATCGTATGAATCAAAATCGCTAACTAGGGCTTGTTCATATAACTGATTTAGGGTTTTTGATTTTAAACTTAATCTCAATGTAATTAAATCACATAAATAGGTTCGCATAGTCCAAATCGTTGAAAGCCCTCTAATTACAAACAGTTCCATCATCAAATTCGATCAAATCGATCCCTTGTTCTTATTCTAGGGTTTCGGATTCTAAAACAGAACTTTAATGATCTTAAACTTGTTATTTTTTTATTAAACTCAACTATAGATTCACAAGACCCTAATGAACAAAACCCCTATGATCTTGAAGCCATTCACGGTCATATTTGATGGTATTAGGACTGGTTTCGATCGAATTCGTATGTGGGGGGAGAACACTGTAGAATCAAAGGTTAAAACCATTTATGTCTGGGTTTGGTTGCAATACCCTAGCGGGCGGGACTGGTTAAGACTGTGTTGGTGTGGGAGAGACCCGGGTTCGAGTCTCTCCACACCCTTTTCTTTTTAAACCGATTTTTAAGGAATATTTTTAATATAAAAACCACCCCCATAATATTATATTGATATATAAACGAGTTTTAACCCCGAAAATCACCCGTAGGCTCGGGTTTAGTTTCATAACCCGTATTTAATACTATTCCCACTTTTAAAAATAATATATTTATATTATTTTCATACCACCACTCTAAACAAAATAATATATTTATATTATTTTTGACCCCGTGACCTAGATTAAAATAATATATATATTTTTATATTTTCGTCACGATTATAAACTTTATGAAACGATTCAAAAATTATAAATAATATAATTTATTATTTTATTTACTCACGTCTATTTATTCGATTAAAAATAATATATTTATTATTTTTCCACGCAAATGTTTATTATATTGGTCTTACGAACTTAAAAGTAATATATTTATTATATATTATTCTTCTAGACCATGTTTGGTACGAACACACGAATGTGTATATTTATATATTTATTATTCGTATATAGAAACGTTCGTCACGGAACATATTTACCTTAATTATTAAATTAAGAAACCCCTATTTTCCGTAGATACGTTCGTGATCTTCCGTGTCGTTATCACAATATTCCTATTGTATCCCTAATTGTTATATGTATAATTCTAGGGCATACGTAAGCCGTTGCAGGCTAACACTCGTGGTTTCAATCTTATTCTTATGTGATACTACCTACTACACAACGCAGGTGAGTTTCACGGCCCCTTTTTACTCGTTTTCCTGTTGGGGGAGAAACATGTACACGAACCATCATACTTTTACTTGTTTTCCCCGTGGGGGAGAAACAAGTACGCAAACAAACATCATTTTTCTTGTTTTTTCCCGTTGGGGGAGAAAACATGACACAAACTATTTTGATTATGATACTTCATATGATATCACTGTTGAGGCTAAGCGTAACACACTATCATGAAAGTCCTCACACACTTCGTACCGTTAATATGGAATTAGCGAGGTAATTTTGGTAGTACTACTGGGTTTGACAAACCCCACCCGCGTTAGTCGCGCTAACTCGATTGAAGGTCGAACGGGTGAAATATTGACCTTAACACATTAGTCAGAGTTGATACACCTGGCTGGAGGCAAACAAACAAACACACTGTCAGCTTCGGTTGCGAGCGCTTTAGTAAGACATGAACATAGGCTAGCTACCTATAGGTATGCATATTGAATGTACATAATCTGGCAAACACTCTCTTATTACAAACTTGAAACCTATGAACTCACCAACCTCGTGTTGACACTTTTTCTTACATGTTTCTCAGGTCGCTAAGGCACAGATTGCACATCTAGGGCATGCATGGAGTCCTGCTGTCATTTCATTCATATGCAATCATTTGAGACAATTCACTTGCTTTTATTAAATTAAACTTGAGCGCATTTGTTTTGCGCAGTAACTATCTTGTTTAAACGCTTCCGCATTAACTTAGAACTTTTTGGTTATGACATTTTAAGTCTCATATAGTGTCGTTTGATGTAACTAATGACTGAGATTCTGGTGTGTCACCTTCCAAACGGTAAAACTCCGTTAGTGGAATTTGGGGGTGTGACATTGTGTTTAGTTATTCTAATGATGATTTGATTATATTATGACTTCAAACATGTTGAAACTACACACGCCTCTCCGGTACGGTGTTCCTGGCGTGAATGGTTGAGGTGGCCTTGGCCGTCCCTAAGATTTCGAATGCCATGTGCGAGTAGAAAAATTAGGCCCATAAAATATAAAGTTATATACATATATAGGGGACGATTCCACTAATAAGTGGTTTTTCACTAAGAAATCCTAAGAAGCGGATCAAACGAACTCCGATTGAGCTCATTCCAGCGGCGTTGGAACCGTCTCATCGAACCCTAACCCGGACCCAAAAACCTAAACCCCCTCCACCCGCACCCCCAAAAACCTAAACCCCCCTCCAATCCTACCCCGAAAAGCCTAAAACCACCATCCCCACCCCACCCCCCAAAAAAAAACCTTAACCCACACCCACCAAAAAAAAAACCTAAACCCAAAAAGCTAAACCCTAAGGCTAAACCATAAGGCTAAAACCCTAAAATTCAAACGTAAAATCTAAAGTTTAAAAGCTAAACCCTAAAAGCTAAGATTGTAGAGTTCGACGAGACGGTTCCAACGCCGCTCAAATTAGCTCAATCGGAGTTCGTTTGATATCGTTTCTTAAGTTTTTTTTGTCATTTCTTAAATTTCTTAGCAAAAAACTACTTCTTATTTGATCCTCCCCCTATATATATACCTATATATATATATATAAATTCATTAATACAACGATAACTGTTATATGAAAAATTCATTATCTCTAGGCCCTTGAATCTCGATTGCCGATAACTTTTTTTTGTTGCGATGACTTGATCAATTTTCTCCCCTAGCTAACGACGTTCACGAATCACGATTCTATCCTCTTGACGCTTGGTTTTTTTATTTAGGTTTTAAAATCGTAATTGGTTTAGATGGGCTAAAACTAAAAAACATAGTTTAGATGGGCAAAAAAAATGTTAAATTGGTTTAGATGGATTAGATTGGTTTAAATGGGCTAAAACGAAAAAAAATATGTTTGGTTAGTTTTTTAAAATGTTTATTAGGTTTAAAATGTAATTAGGTTTTTATCCTTTATACGTATTTGTTTTAAAATAAATTTAAAAATATAATATATAATTTTAGAAAAAATAAAATTTGGGTCCCTCGAAAAACCGGGCCCTGTGCGGTTGCCTATCCGGCAATACACTAGTGCTGGCCTTAGAGGTGGCACTCCCGCCCCTCCATTCCACGCCCATTACACATGCCCCTAAGATCAATGGTTTCTTTAGCTCTATAATTATAATATAATCTTTTTAAATTAATACTCGATGAATTAAAAAACTCTACAAAATAATAAATTTTGTATGATTTTGAGTCTTTGACCTCCTAAAAGATAACTGATTTTGATTTTTGAATGACTAGTACTTAGTAGGTAATACATTTGAGAAAGATCCTTGCATATTCCAGCAATCCCACTAATATCATAAATTAATGGTTCGTTAAAACTTAAAGGTTTTTTTACATATTTCAAGCATTAAGTTTTAAAATTTATGGGGTTAGGGATATATGTTTTTTTACATCAAGCATTAAGTTTTAAAATTTTCAATAAATACTTGTAATAAACACGTTAATTTCTTATATTAATTTTCATGTAAAACTATTATTTTTGTAATTAATGAATATTAAGCCGTAAAATTTAAAGGATTATTAACTAATTGATATGAACTTCCTTAATCCCGATTTACATCCAATAGTTTGATTATTTGTGTCAGTTTTAACTTATCCACTAATCTTCATCCATTTATTCTATTAAATTAAGGTGAAAAGACGAAAATGTCCCTATTTTATAAAGGATCATTTATGTAACTAACTGTACTTTAGGGTTAATTATGTAAGTTAAAAATATTAAAAAAACAAAATAAATAAAAACCTTACCCCACTTCTTGTTCATTCATTTGCCCTAAAATTACCACAACCAGAATCTATCTCCGGCCACCTCTTCCTCCCGCCGACTCACACCACCGTCATCGCCGTCTAGAACCAACTCCGGCACCCTCCCCCACCGTCATCGCCATCACACCCACCCCTTCCATTAATTTACCTGGCGTAGATCGATTCACCTGAAAGTGGTGATGGCTTAATTTACAGGGGAAGAAGGGAGAAGATGGCAGGGGGTTTTGTTCAGGTTGCCGAAAAACGAACCACCACAGCCGCCGCGTAAATCGATTCACCTGAAAACGACCACCACCACTTCTTGCTCCAGCAGGCGTCTTCCCAGTTCAAAAACCCTAGATCGATGGTGGCAGTAGTTGTGGGATGTTGGTGGCGGTGGCGGTGTAGTGAACGGTGGGTGCTGGTGGTGGCCTAGCCGGAGAAAACAGAGGTGGGTGCTGGTGGTGGTCTAGCCGGAGAAACGGAGGTCGTGTGGTAGTGGCCTAGCCGGAAAAAACGTGGAGGCAGAGTGGCCGGATTTTTATGGCTGGTGGTGGTAATGGAGGTAGGGTGGCCGGATTTTCGTTTGGAGCAGTGGCGGTGACGGTGGCGTGGGGGTGCTGGAGCTATCTTTCTGAGTATAATATACCAGTTTTTTTAGATGTGTGGGGTTAGGTTTTTATTTATTTTGTTTTTTTTAATATTTTTAACTTACATAATCAACCTCAAATACAGTTAGTTACATAAATGATTCTTTATAAAATAGGGGCATTTTCGTCTTTTCACCTTAAATTAACAGGATAAATTGATGAAGGTTAGTGGATTGGTTAAAACTGAGACAAATGATGAAACTATTGGATGTAAATCGAGATTTTTAAACTATTGGATTAAAAACAAGAATTGGTCTAAACCACACGGACTAAACCGGAGTTTACTCAAAAAAAAAATATATATGAAACCTAACATGTCATGGCTACCTCTCTCTAGTCTCCGTCACTTGTGATGACCCCTCTCTAAATGTGGCTCCATTTGAACATGAAAGGATATGATTCCTTTTTCATATAAACACATTTCTAAATATATTCTTTGTTAATTATTTTGTTCCACCTCAATTGTATAAACATGTATTACTTATAAAACTAGTGGGATCATTCCGCGCTACGCTGCGAGAATTCGGTCGGTATTTTGTTCCACCTCAATTGTATAAACATATGAAACGGCCCCTACTATAGCAAACGAAACAGAAAACCTAAAATATAACGTTGTTACATACCCAAAGGATATTGAGACGTGCAGATGCGGGTTTCGCGTAGATGCTGCTCATTCTGAAAAAACGTTGACAAAAATAAAAATGTTGTAACGACACGTTTGAAACCAAAAAAACATACAAAATCAATTCTAAAGATTTACATTATTAAAAAATAAAATTTTAAAAAGAAAACAAATTTCTAGAAAAAGTAACAAAAAAATGTTTTTTTTTAATTCGGTTCGTTACGGTACCCGAACGGGACCGGCACTCGTTGTAGCAAACGAAAGAGAAAACCTAAAATATAAAGCCGCTACATACTTACATGCCCAAAAGGAAATCGACACATGTTCTTAAGACTACACCACTCTGTCACCAACCACCATGGGCAGAGCTCCACCATAGTTTTGACGTTAGCTGTCCCTTCGGGGTCCCTAACGCCGTCAACAAAGAAGCTAATAGGTCTGCCATGTCAGCCCCCCGATCCTTCTGATGTGACCCTCTTGGCTTGGGATCTCCTCTCCCGTTGTTCACGCGGAGTTTATGTTGTCAGTCTGGCCTTGATCATCAATTATGAGTACCTCGTCTGGCGTTTCCTTCGACTTTCTGGCCCCTCACAGGATAGTTGTTCCTTCGGATGGGGTACCAAATTTCAACTTCGTGCGTACTTCACTCAGCATGTCCATCTGATCCAGTTCTTCTAGTTGGGCTTTCAAATTCTCACAGTTTCATCGATCTCTTCCAGGATGGGGGAGTTGCTCATTGTCATTTCCGAGAGATACGGGTTGGGACCACCGGTGACTCCCGTTTTCCGTTGTATGGGAGTGGATATCGTTATCGTTTGCTTGTCCCCAGGCGGGGGTGGCATCCCTTTCCCGAGGCCTTCATTTGGTGGTTTGTTCCCACCGGCTTCCGCCATTCAATCGTTTCACACTGGGCGTCTTGTGCAGATCTTGTAGAAGTTCTTTAAGCTTTTTGGACGTAAAGAGTCCCATGGATGGCGCCAATGTAGCAGCCAGTATCCGCACAACAAGGTGATGGACAGAGTTTACTCTTTTCTTGTATCACTGCATGGTTGTAAAAATCGCTAGGCGCTAGTCGGGCGGTGAGATAGGGCCTAGGCGGGATTAATCGGGGCCTAGGCGGGATTAATCGGATTGGAATTTTTATATGTAATTTTCAGTTTTTTATACATATACACACATTTTTATATGTAATTTTTATAAAAATGTTCATTTTTAAACCACACCAAAGGTTTTCGCCGGAATTTGGCCGGAATTTTCAAGTTTTCGCAGGAAATTTCAGGTTTTCGCCGAAATTTGGCCGGAAATTTCAGGTTTTCGCCGGTATGTTCGCCGGAATCTGGCCGCCTAGGCCCGCCTGGGACCGACTAGGACCGCCCAGCGATTAATGGAGCGACTTGGCCAAAATTAATCGTCACTGGGCCGCCTAGCGACTAATCGGCGCGATTTTTACAACACTGTATCACTGAAAGATGTCCTACAAAACAGACCACCGTCAGTGTTGTCGAAAGGGACCCCGGGGGTGTCTCTGTGACCAACCTCCGACGTGACCCGTGTGGATAAGAATTTTTTCGAGCCCAAAGATTAACAAACGAGAGTAAATGCTAAGTTAAAGAGATGGTTGAATGAAGAGTTGAGAGAGTGATCCCCTTTGATCTGTCTAGGGGATACATATACCTTAGCATGTTTCTCCACCAGCGGGAGTCTTCTTATCAAGCATTTAATGTTTGTACCGTTACTGGCAATACTGTCGGTGGCGCCTCCTAGGCATATCTTGTTAACGGTAATTAACCGTTGGTCAAGAGGATCTTTCCCTTTTCTTGACACCGACTTCCGGTTATGCATTAGACCGATGTGACATTCCCTTGCTTCATTAAATGTTTGCTGTCTTGCCACATTTAATAAATGTGTTCCGTCCCTTCACTGTGTTCCGTCCCTTCTTCCTTGTTGGTTTATATCTTCGTCTATTCTGGTTATGGGGGTTACCCTTACAAAGTGAAATGTTTGACAGGTCATTTGTAGGACGTTGTGTCGATTTGAATAATACAGCTCTTTAGTTTTGTTAAATACGAACATAATTTTTAAGAGAACAATAATAAAAAAAATGGAATTGGATAGGGGCAAAACAAGTTGACCTTTGATGTACACATACTCACAATAAAATTCATATATCAGAACCAACATCATAACATAATTAACCTGCAACTCTTTTTCTATTGCTATAACCCTTTCCCTCTTTCTAAAGTTGAGATCATAAATCAAAAGATACATCATGTCTTCCTTTGACAAACTGAAGATTCCTCTCCAAGAAATATCATCGGCAACTAACAAATTTGCTAAAGCAAACATCATTGGAAAGGGTGGATATGGCGAAGTGTACCTAGGCCAATCAAAAGAACATGGCATGCTCGCCATAAAGCGGCTGAACTGTATGCATGGGCAAGGAGACCATGAATATGGGATGGAGGTTACACTGCTTTCAAGATATAAACATGAAAACCTTGTCTCTCTTATCGGATTTTGTGGAGAAGGTGGCGAGAAGATCCTCGTTTACAAATATGAAGCAAATCAGAGTCTTGACAAGCATTTGGATAGCAAAGATTTATCCTGGATGCGCCGTCTTCATATTTGCCTGGAAGCAGCCTGTGGACTGAGGTACTTTCATAATGAAACTGGATGTGGACACGGAGTTATCCATCGTGATATCAAGAGTTCAAACATCCTCTTGGACGAGAACTGGAATGCTAAAATTTCAGATTTTGGATTGTCGAAAATAGCTCTTACAAATTCTGCTGATTCAGTTATTTTCACTGTTGCTTGTGGGACACCAGGATATATTGATCCACAGATACTATATGGTTGTGGTATCACACAAAAGTCTGACGTTTATTCTTTCGGGGTTGTATTGTATGAAGTCTTATTTGGAAAGCTTGTAGCTGTTCCAGGATATCTTGGTGACGGTCGTTTTACTGTGAAAATGGCCAAAAAGCATTATGAAGAGAAAACATTGCATCAGATGATTGATCCTGATCTAAGAAATGAAATGAATTCCGATTCCTTGAGTACGTTTTCAACCATTGCCTATCAATGCTTGAAGGAACGCACAGAAGATCGTCCTACAATGAGGTTGGTGGTGGAAGAACTAGAGAAAGCTTTGGGTTATCAACAAGGAAACACTAGAGAAAGCTTTGGGTTATCATCAAGTGTGTTTTTGTATGATGTATACATTAGTTTTAGAGTCCAAGACGAGTTCAATAGACGCTTTACTTATTTTCTAATTGAAGCTCTTGAAAGAGAAGGACTTGCACCTTACAAGGACAGCATGGGAGTTTATGATGCCTATGAAGAATCAATACTCCTACCAGCCATCAAACAATCAAGGGCTTTTATCATTGTTTTCTCCAAGAACTTCGCTGCTAGTTCCTGGAACCTGGACGAAGTTGCAGAGATAGTTAAGTGCGTGAAAGAAAGAGAAAATGTTGTTATACCTGTATTTGGTGACGTGCACCCCTCTGAGGTGAGGGAACAAAAAGGGTATTTTGGCGAAGCCATGTCCAAACATGACTCAAACCCGAGGAGGGGAGTATGGAGAAATGCTCTCGTTGAAGTTGCTGATGTACCAGGCTTGGAAGCGTCGAACTTTAGGTAATTTCCTGCTCTTTGGTCTAAAATTATTATGATTGTTTTAGTTTTCGTAATTTCAAGATTAAATTTACTTCTTTTCAAGTTTTGGATTTTGTGTAAACATGAAAAGTTGAATTAGTAATGGATAAAGTCATTATGTATTTTGAGAGAATGCTAATCATCCTGTACTTAACTGTTAACTGTTCTGCAGGTCTTGCGAAGATCTCGCCAAAGAAGCTGCTGCAAGAATTAAAAGTCAACTATTAGGAGAAAGATAAATGAGGTGCACCAGACTGAAGGAACAAGCACAACTTATGATTGTTATGTAATTTTGATCTAGATTGTTTAAAGTAATACCAGATGTATGTATGTTTCAATTTTTGTCATGTTTGATGCATATAATAGCATTTTTATATTAAACTGATAACTAGAAGATTAACCCCCGCGCGTTGCGGCGGGTTTTTCTACGGCCATCTACGTTACTTTGGTTTCTTTTTTAAATAAAATTTGGCATAACTGCGTCTGCAGAAATGTATAAGAAGTCAATGCAAGACATGGAAAGTCAATGCCAACTTAAAACATCTCAAATGAAACTAAATCATTAAAAAAAAGACCAGACAATCTTTGCAATTACACTGGACAAATAACAATTATAAGTACTTAAAAAAATTGACAAAAATTAGAAGTTGAATTAAGCTATACATACAAAAATAGATTGTAAAAGCTGCTACACTTTCAAATTCATGTTTTTTTTCTACTTTCTTTTTAGTTCTACTCTTTTTGTTCAAAAAATAAAAGAATTCCTATTCCAACTTGCAAAATTTCTAAAGTGACTGCGCGTTGCGGCAGTTTTTCATTGTCCATTTCAGGTACATATCCTTCGATGAGACGCCAATTTGGTGGTCCCGCTATACGCTTCTTTGGGCGCCTCTTCGCCATATTACTTTTCTTTATTTTATCATGCTTCGGTTTCTCTAATAATGTTTAAGCATCATGGAAGTTGGTGGTAAAACCAAGAAGGAAAAACCGAAAGTGTTTATATAGTTAGTTAGCGAAGGTTAACACCCGTGTTCGTTTAATCCGAAGGTGCATTTCCATTAGACAAACAGTGGCTTCTAACCACATCTTCTTACTATATGCAACTAATTACAACAAAAAATATGCAGTTCATAGTTACAACCATATCTTCTACATCTTATAGTGATTATTTAATATCACATATTCACAATCAGTTATCTGGATTCTGGATTACTACATGTGAACAATAATGACAGTTTACTCTTAATTGTAAATTCTCTAGCTATAAGCATATCTATCCATTTGAGAAAGTCAAACAAATTGCTATGGACGGTGCTGTTTGGTTCGGTTTTAATTCATAACTAAACGTATGATTGGTTTAATTTTAAGTTTCGGTTATCAGTTAATTTGGTTTTGTAAATGTATGTAACCAAAACCAAATAGACATAGCCGGTTATCAAAAATATTAAAACCTAACTATAGGTTTTCTATTTTCTTTCGTTATTTCAGTTTCTCCATTTTAGTTTGGTTAATCCGTGTTTACTAATCATAACTTTGCTCTCAACCCCCAAATTTTTTTATTATGTCTCAATTACATCGGCCCTAATTCATCACTCAAACTTTAGATCATTTATTTGTTCGATTTTATTTTAAGAATTCGAAGTTGGAGCATAATTTGGGGCGGTTCTTATTTGTCTGTATTATAGTTCATGCAACAAAAAGGAAGAAGAGATCATACCTGATGGAAATTTGAAAGTCATTCACTCTGCCGGAACCCTCACCCATGCCGGAAAGCCACCATCTCCACTATCTACTTCAGAATCGCCATTCTTCAACTGGTTATTAAGAAGGTTCACACCCTTTTGCGTTCCGGACACCGTGACCTTTCGTATTTAGACCGTCGCCGCCGAAGACCAAACCGGAGTCACCACACCTCCTTCGTCGAATGCTATCATCACCGCCTCTAACATCTGAAGCCATGGTGGATAGAAAGAAAACCCGCAACATTTGAAGCAGGCGCGTGGCCATAAAAAAATAACCAATCACGTTGAGATACTATTGACCGCGTTGCCTTTAAAATAAGTTAGCCGGTTCCGCACTTCGCGGCGGGATTTATTCACGTAAAACATAAATAAGCTTATATAAATGAATACTCGTGTTTTGTCGTAGAAGTCTGGTTATTTTTGGCAACGTCACGCGGCAGGAGTTTGATCATTGTCGGATCGAGCCGTCGAAAACCATAAAAGCAAATACCGATACCGGTTCCGATAATACCAATACCGGCAATGATGTCGTCACGGTACCACAACGGTAATCACACTCGTTATAGACTACGATACAAAAAAAAATACTCGATTTTGAATACAACTCTGTTTTTAAAAAAAATATTGAAATGTTGACAAAAAAAATAAAACAGCGGCGTATTCTCTTTTTTTTAAGTTAACGAACGAAAGTTATTATAAAAAACGAAATTAATACATAATTAAATAGGTTAAAAACGTAAATTATATAAAGTATAAGGGTGAAAATGAAAAAAATATATTTAAGGAGGCTGTAAACTAGGTTCAGCAGCCTACTATGGTGGTTTACTATTTATAAAACGTTCCTTGAAAGCTCTCCAACTCTGACGCCAAGTGGGCCCGGTTAAGACAACATATTGGCCGGAGTTGGACGAACCTCTCCCATGTGACAGGGGTGCGACGTCACAACATTCAATTTTCGCCTTTCAAAAAAAATAGATTAGGTAATGATTGTTAATGATAATGATAATCACGTACTCAGCATATTAACGACTACAAATGTACAATACTTTTGTATACCCTCATAACATATTGATACTTAAGCTTTTCAATGTCAATATATGTGTGCTCTTAGACAGTAACCATTTATAAACCTGACTAACTAAACATACTTTTTTTTAAGATAAATTTCTTTATTTCTGTTAATCTTCTTAATTTTTACACCTTTAGAGTCACCGTACACCTATTGTTTGTTAATAATAGTGCTAAAGTCAACAAGTCATCATAAATAGGAGGGTGTAATTGTCAAGTCATCTTAAGTGTCAAAAGACGTAAAACGCACTCAAGGAATAAATCTTCTAGTGACCATTGCAAAATTAAAATAGTTTCATGTTAAGTGTTCGAAAATCTTCTAGTGATCATTGCAGTCAAAGGCGTAAAACGCACTCAAGGCATAAAGACCTAGCTACATGAAAGAAAAGAAAAGAACGCTCGTCAAAAAAAATAACGTCATAATAAAAATAAAATATTTATATACATAATAAGAATAAAAAGTTAATAATTTAATATTATTCTACAAATATAATTAAAAAAAAACCTAATATAATTTCCTCTTAAAAAGTTATTAAAAAAATTTGGTTTTTTTCATCTCACCTTGCCTCATAAAGAAATTTAATAAAAAAAAAAAAACACTATAAAAGGAGGGAGATCAAAACAAGTTAATTGTACACAAGTGGTACTCATGTTCACTATGATTTGGGGTTTAAAATATTGACTTACCACCTCAAAGGGCAGCATTCTTATTAAATATAAGTATAGAACTTACAAAGTTGTTCAGCCATATTATGGTCTATAGATGAATGAATATCTGCTCATCCAAATTCTCTATCCATGACTTTTTCGATAACGGGTTTCACTGTTAAGAAAAAGTTGTTCCATTTGCTCATACTTGCACCAAATGGTTTTTAAATACTTGATTTAATAAGCATATATCTTTACAACACTGATTATTTTTTTCAAACCGGTAAATTTTCATCAGCTCAACAAACCCGACTTCCTAGAATCACCACGAGATTTAAAAAAAAACTTCCAGAAAATAGCTACCAACAGATCCAGCATGATACTGAGTCTGCTAGAAATCCTTTTTGACAATCAAACTGCGAATTTAATATTCAAAACTTATAGAAACGATGGGTCGCGTCTTAAACCGTTTGAACTGCTCTGTCGAAGCTTTCTTCTGCGGTTGAACCCCGTTTGACAAGCATGTGTTCTGGATGAGACAGTTTCAACTGACTGCAAAAAATAAACAAATCATATATCGATTGCTCCTTCTGGAAAGAAATTTGACAAAGTGTACATGTCAACTTAATACTAAATAAACTAGACACCCCTATAAATATATAAAAATGTTACACTATCACAAATTTTGAATCTCAAAATAATATGGAATGGCAAAACTATGAAGAAGGCATTCATGTCTTATATCAAAGAAAAACTGTAACACGGATAACCTATGAAGAACTTGTTATATATTATCCTTGGTTTTAAAAAACGTGATGTGCTTAGGTCCTAAAAGCCGAGGCGTGAGGTGAGAGCTTCACATACGCGAGCCATTTGGTATTCAAAAATTCCTATAAGTTAAATTTAGATAACATTTTCTATTTTATTAATCCTTAAACACCAAAAAGTAAGATAATAAAATACTAATACTTCAATTCTAGATATTTGTATATCTATATATAACCAAACAAGTTCTATGTACAACAAAACACGCTATATGTACAACTAAAAAAGAAGTTGAACGCAAGATCATAATATTAACAGACGTAATGGTTCTATTTACAACAAAACACGCTATAAAAATCCCACTCATTTGGTCGCACCATTACGTCTGTCAAACAAACAAACATACACAGTAAAAATCCCACTCATAGACCCTACTCTATGAGTGGGATTTTTACTGGGTGTGTTTGTTTGACAGACGTTATGGTGTAACCAAGAAGTTTTGCCGAGACATCACATAAAATAGAAGTTTTAGAAGTTTGTAAATATTCAAGCAGTACCAACACAACAATGAAAGAAAACACATGGGTATACCTTAAGAATCGTGAAGAAGATTTCCCAAGATGAAGACTGCATACAACCAGATTTGCCAGTGTTTCTGGATCCTTTGCATCCTATATAAACGCACAAAAGGTTATATTTAACTGGTGCAAATTTAGAAGCCAATTGGAAACCAGAAACTTAAATGCTATGTTATCAAAACTGAATAACCGACACAACAAAATGTCTTACTAATTACAGAGAGAAAATAACCGAGCAGTATTTTCAAATTTCAAGAAAAGAAAGCATGTTTAGGCCTGTGGCTTATAATGACTCTTACAATCAGCTGGGTTTGACTGACGATAACCAATAAACTCGATGGAAGTGAACAAAAAACTTAAATTGAAGTAAAGGGAGTTGGTTAAATTTACCTTGTTGAGTGCTTCTAATAGAAATGATTCAGCTTCATCAAAGTTACCCATGTGCATGCAGCACACAGCTTTCCCGTTGAGGACCAGACTAGTCATCTGGTACTTCTCTGAGAAGTCCTGGAAGATGAGATATGCTTCTTGTATCTTTGAACCACCCTGTTCCAAACGAAGTAGCTGTGAGAACAGTGCAACTTTTAGTTTAATAAGATGACGAGATTAGGAGATTACAAACCACAGCTAAATTTAGCCATGCAGTAGCAAGTTGAGTTAGTGTGTGATCCTCATCAATCTGTTGCATAATTCTCAACTGCTTCTCAGTATAATCTGATCTGTGCATCTTGAGGAAAATTTGGACATTCAAGGCGTTCCTAGAAGTGAATAATGCACCAGGACCAGAAATAGAATGAGAATTTTTGCTTATCTATGAGACTATGATCATTAATTAAAATTCTACAACTAAAATGCATTGATAATACTTGATACAAACAATCAGAACCAATAATCACTCATCTCCAGTGAGCTGATCTTAATATCACAAGTTATTATCAGCTTTACTTTATGGGTACTTCCTACGAATAAAGTGATGGCATAAATAAGCATATATATTTGTGGCCTAATGGAATGAACACATAGACAATAAAAATAAATGGTATATGGAAAGATGTTCCGCAGCCCTATTAACACGTTTCACATTGTTCATGGCTTCACGTAAGCTTCTATATTGTAGCATTTGCTATATGCTTGCAGCTCTCTGTAGACATATACGTTGAAGTTTAAAATTTGAGAGCATTAGAGGCTAGACTCTAGAGATTATGTGTTTGCAAACATTTACACTATGTTTGCATGCCTTTACATACTTGAAGCTCTAGTCTACAGTGTATTATAAGCTAGAGATAATGTGCTTGCGGATTACACATTGTATGCACGTCTCTGGGGCTGGTCGCAGCTTCTTCCACTATATTAAATTTTATTCCGCAGATCAAAGAAGCGTATGTGGTAGATCAGAGTCAAGGTATTCTCCATATTTAACTCACCACTAGTTTGCAAGATGAGTGTATCTGTGATTTGTGAGTACAGCTAAATATCTTTATGTGTGCAGATCAGTCTATCAATTATAACCCTGTGCACATGTGTCATAATTTTCAGGTTTAGGGAGGTGCTCTCTTCTATTAAAGCTGAAGCAAAACATGACATTATCATAACTTAAGATAGAAACATCCATTACGTGAGTCAAAAAGCCATGTGTTCTGACAAGAATCATGCATTAGTATTTAGAAGAAGATAGGATAAGGCTGGATACCCTAAGAAAGGTGAAGAAAGGAGTAATGATAGTTAATATGTTGCCAATCATGATAATGATATAACTTGTTATCCCATATCATATTTTCATAGGTCCATAATGTCATAGTCCTGATCAAACTTAAGACTCTTCTCCTTTTTTAACAGCAAGCTCACACACCCTTCACCCTTGTCCCAGTTGAGACTTAAACCCACTACCACATGTTTGATGAAAACACCTTGGCAAGCTGGTCAAACGTAAGATCCTATTACCTGTTGGTTCATGCCTCGACTATCGATATGAGAGAGGTAAATGAGGATATTGTCATAGTGACAGGCCAATGGTTTAAGATAACCATAAGAAATAGAAGACGGTGACAGTAGACTTTCAGAGGAAAGCGGTGAAATTTGGGCCCGTTAAAAAATGGTAATGTAGGATGACGGAGATGTAAAATGAAAAAAATGACTCAAAGTAGACAACTAGACACGGTTTAAGAAACTTCTTACAGTTAAATGACAGAAACAAATAATATCAAGCATCAATAGCAAGCATGTAAAAAATAGCAATAAAGTATAAAAATATGCTAAGGAGGAAGAGTAGGACTAACAGTTCCATAGTTCCCCCAGCATTTGTGTACTTCAGAGCCTCATTATAGTCCTGTTCATGCATGAATATAATCCCAGCAATAAGCCTAAGTATTGGGTTGTTCCCAATGGCTGCCTCGCTCAACCACTCCCGTATGCTTGAAATTACAGTTTCCTATCATATCCAAATCCACATGGAAAAAAACGATTACACAAATTGACCATCCAGTTATCAGAACAGCAAAAGAAATACACAATTACACATACTCTAACTTCATACACGATGCCATTCACTTAAATTAACTCGGTCATTCAATTACATAAACAATGTTTTACTTCATTGATTCTCTTTGTTATCCCCATTGCCGGCTCTGAATAAGGAATCTAATTCCTGGACTTAAATCGTAAACATCACGATTATGTCGACCTAATAGCCAAGGAACAGTTCATGATTCAAAAAACATCAACAACAGCAAAGCATGTTGTGTGAAACTGTGAACTGTGAATTCGACAACATCGAATTTCAGGCTTAACTACTTAAGACTAAAGTTCAATCACATAATCAATAATAAATACTTCAGATTTTATATAACAAATCGATAAGAGTATAAGACTCACTAGAACATATAACAAATACTACCAAACATAACAAAATCAATGCCTCTTTTTATCTCATTTTGCCTCAAAATCCAGTGTTGTGCCTACTAACAGAGTACACTGGTATATCGATCCCTAGAAACCTAAAAAGTAAAAACTAGATCGATGAAAGGAGATTTCAATTTTCACCTTATTGTCGGTGCTCAAAAGATACAAAGCGAGCAGTTTCACGGCTTGGAGAGGCGTTGCCGCAGATGAATCGATCTCGTTAATCACAAGCTGTTGAAGACCGATAAAATAAATTAGAGATCAGATCAAAAATCACAAGTGCTAAGAGAAAAGAGATAGATTGTAATTTACTTGGTAGCTTCCCAGGGCAATGTAGGATCTGTAAATGAGGCAGTCTCTTTCGATTGCATCCTCTTCCGAGAGGTTTTGGACATCACCGCTGTTAATGGCAGCTTGAAATGCTCCGAGATAAAAGTTATTTCTCAGTCCAAACAACAAATCTGGTGCTCCGGCCATTGTTAATCAGATCTAGGTTGGTGATATCAACAGATCCAGAGAGAAACCGATACACGATTTTCAAATTGCTCGTCTTTTATCAGTCGTCACAACATTAAATAATTATTCGAGTAAATTACTATTTGAGTCAGGAAGCTTCTTCATTTTAACTAATATTATATTTTAAAATCTTGGTATGAACCCAGATATTTATTTTTAACTTTATTTGATTTCAAATTGTTAACGTCGTTAGATTTAAAGGTTAGTTTTTTTTCTAAAATGACCAAAATACCTCCAGAGACTCAAATGGTTAAAAACTTTATATATTATACCCCTCTCTCTTCTCCACC
Source organism: Smallanthus sonchifolius (assembly GCA_023525975.1). Lineage (NCBI taxonomy): Eukaryota > Viridiplantae > Streptophyta > Magnoliopsida > Asterales > Asteraceae > Smallanthus > Smallanthus sonchifolius. The sequence goes on along the minus strand of CM042037.1, from coordinate 62,776,033 downwards.
ACCGCCACCACTTTTCTCCGCCAAATCGTCAACAAACTATGAGTGGTGATGCATCTGAATATATAGTCACACACAGTAATGCGTGAAAATGCACACAGTCACACACAACCGGTGCGGGGGAATCACGTGATAGAGTGGCATTTGGGAGAAGAAATGTGTGGAATATAACCGTTTAAAGAAGATTGATTTATGCATATATAGATGATGTACGTGTTTAGTGAGAGAAAGTTGTAGAGAGAGAAAGATTTTCAGTCATCAGTTGCCGCCATTTTTGTTACGGCGGAGGAGAAATTTTGGTTTCTGATTCGTCGGAGTTCGTGGAAGGATTGCTTAATGCGAATCATTCGATCTTTATTTTGATTATTTCATCAGGTATTTTGAAAATTGAAACCCTAGCTTGCTTTTGTGTGTATTTGATATTGCTTTTTTGAGATTTGATGATATTCGATGGCTCGATGCATTGTTAGATTGGTTCGATTCATAGATTGGAATGAAATGGAAGTTTATTGCTTCAATTATAGAATCGTATGAAGTTCTGTAACGAATGAGGGATTTTGATGTTCTTCACGATTGGAAGTGGATTTGTGTGCATAAAATTTGATTGTGAGAGTATCTGCATTCATTATGATACTTGAAACCAAATTTAAAATCATAAGAACCTGTTAATCTATGGTATAAGCATAAATCTGCTATTTCATGTTTAGGTTGATTTGGAGGATCCTGTTGAAGCAATTCTTGTGACAAACACTCTGGAGATTGTTCTTGCTTATTAATGTCTTTATGAATTTGTATTTGTATTTTAGCGTCTGTATGTATTGGTTTATCGAGTTGTAATCATGTTCGTAAGTATTTGTCTTTGTAATCGTCTTTGTAAAGTGTTGTGCGTACTTAGCAAGTACGCAAGAACAAGTCTACGTACTTGCTAAGTATGCAGGAACAAAGCCCTGCGTTGCATACTTGCTAAGTACGCAGGAACAAAGCCCTGCGTACTTGTTAAGTCCGCATGCATCAGGTCTGTTAGTATATATAGCTGATTGTAGAAATTGATAAGTACGCTCTCATTCTGTACCTTGTAATCGGTTGATATTGATAATAGACGAAGTTTATAGTGACTCTTGTTTGTTGTCGGTTTACTTGTTGTTGTCGATACTCCATCTAGTCACGGGCATTCTGCACCCGGCTCGACTAGCCAACACACTTGCATGTGACGATCCGAGACACCCGAGGACCTACAAGTGGTATCAGAGCACTTGCTCTTGATTTCGAGTGTTGTGAGCGTGTTAAGAGCATTTTCGACACAAGTTTTAGCCTTTATACAAGAAAAAGTGACCGATTTTGTCGATTTTTGTGATAAAACAGAGGTAGCTCTTGAGCACTGTTTTATAAGCAAAAATCCTTTAAAATTTAACCTTTTTGTTGTTTGTTTGAGTGTTTTGATCATCAAGGGTTTGTTAGAAATAAGTTTCTAACCTTTTGGCTTGAACAATTCGTTCAAAACTTCAAGATTTGAAGATTTGAGCATTTTCCGGCGATCGAAAAAGATTGGTGGAGCAAGTGGATAAAGTGAACTTCGCACTTACCATATTTGGAAAAATCTCAGTTGTTCCTGTACTTGACTAGTACGCAAGACCAACTGTCTACGTTTTTTTTATTTTTGTTCATGCGTACTTAACATTTACTCTTGCGTACTTATTAAGTACGCAAGAGCAAATCACAAGTGCGCAAGACCAAATTTTTAAGTGCGCAAGGCCATTTCTCAAGTGCGCAGATTGTACTGAAATTTCTGATTTTTGACTAAGATAATCACCATGTCAAATATTCAGAATATTAGTAGTTTGTTGAACTATGACAACGAGATAGGGACTCCACAGAAACTACCAAAGCTGCTTAATGTAAATGATTATTCTAACTGGAAAGCACGCTTTGATGAGTATATCTCGTACACTGATTCTTCATTATGGATACCCATCTTTGAGGGTTATAAACATCCAACATATTTGTTTCTTGAAGAAACCGTTCCCAAACGTATCTCCAAGCTAGATGAAGAAGAGAAGAAGGCTTATGACAGAGAAAAGAAGGCACATGGTTCTATAACTATGGCCTTGACTAGGGATCTATTTCACAGTTTTAGAGGTTATGATACTTCTAAGGATCTTTGGAAGGCTTTGTAGAAGAGGTTAGAGGGAAACAGTGACGTCAAGAAAAGCAAGAGAGAGCTATTGAGGAAGCAGTATGAGTGCTTCAGATATTTAGAGAATGAATCTATCGATGAACTCATTTCTAGATTCTATCACCTGAAAACAGAGTTGAACTCTTATGAACTCAAGTATCCTGATGATGAGTTGGTGGAGAAGTTTCTTGATTCTTTGCCACCAAAATTTGATATGTATACCACACTCTTGAGAGAGAACCTGAAGTTTTATGAGATGACAATTGATGAGACAAATGGAAAGGTTCAAGCACACGACATGAACCTGAAAAACAAAGAAAGCTCTAGAAGACCTCAAATTCAAGATCCTTCTATGTATTATGGGGTGTCTTCCACAGCCAAGTCATCGGGTTCTGGAATTGCCTTGTTCTCTGGGACTCCTCAGGAAGAAGATAATTCTAATGGTTGTGGTCGTCATGCTTGTTTAGCTGCATCAGGATCTGGTTCATGCCACCAACATTCCTCAAGAAGCCCTATCTCTACCCCTTCAACAAACCAATCTGCTATTGCCAAGATAGCTGAAGATCATGTGGCACTGTTCTCATCCTGCATGCTTGCCTACGAGAACTTCATAGGTAGGAAGCTAGCGGATCCTGAAACCATTGAGGAAGATTTTAATCAGGTGGATCCAGATGACATGGAGGACATGGATATTCAATAGAATATGGCCATGATCTTAAGGAGGGCTAAGCGTTTCTTGAACATAACTGGTAGAATGTTCATTGGTGTGCAGTCTAATGCCAAAGTTGGTTTTGATAAGTCTAAAGCCAAGTGCTACAAGTGTCAGAACTTTAGACACTTTGCTCGTGAATGTCAAAAGGATAAGGCACCACCTTCAGGTTTTACAAGACCAAGCCAGGGAAACAACCAAAGCTACAACAATTAGAACATCCGTAGTCAAAGTCAAGGTGGAACGTCTAGTGCATTAGTTGTTTAGCAGAATGATAGCTTTGACTGGGGAATACACTTGGAAGATACCATTATTTCACAAACCCAGCTCGGTTTAATGGCAGAGATTGTTGAGTTAATGGAAGCTGAAAGAAGGGAAGCATCTATTGCTGACCAACCAGAATCTGCATTTGCTCTCATGGCTATTGGAGAAGCATCCAGTTCGTCCATTGAGATAGATTCTAATTCTTTTGCTGTTATTTCTTGTTCCAAATGTCTTATCTTGAAGGACGAGAATGATCGAATCCATGATCAACTCGAACCCCTACGTAGTGCAACTCTAAACTACAAAGAAAATGAAAACATTTTAAAGACTCAATCAAAAACCTTAAGAAGGAAAGACATGAGTTTTCAATTAAAATCAGTGAACAACAGTTTTATTTAGACGTTGCCTACAAGGGGTTAGAGAAAAGAAATGTTGAGATCGCCCGACTGCAAAATGAGATCATGCACTTAAGTGGCAAACTTGAGAAGTTTAAAATCTCTCGCTTTGTGGTGGAACACTACGAGTCAGTAGTGAGAAAAGTGAGTGGCAAAGGTTTAGGTACTAATGCCATTCCTCCACCAGTAAGCGGCAAGTTTGTGAACGGGCCGGTCGACATTGATTTGTCCTTTTTGGATGATTCCTCGAGTAAGGATGATTCCTCAGGTAAGGCTGAGTCAGCTTCTGATGAGGAGTTATTCTCGGATGAAGGCTCTGAGAACACCAAGGTCGAGGGTGTTGTCTCAGAAGAGTTGATTGATGAACATAAAATTGAAAAAAACATTGTCACTAATCATGACAATTGCATTTTAATGGAACCTGATACAATTGAGTCCAATGATAAACTGAAAAATGGTGCTTTATGGAGGTTTCAAATCCATAAAGCAAGTAAAGAAATAAGCTTTTACAAACCATTTGGGGAAGAATTTTCAAGAAAACATGGACAAACATTACACCCCAATGAGTCAATTAAAAGCAGGTCAAGCACAAGATGCTGTTAATGTTCATCAAACAACTCCCATTTCTCATCAAGCTGATTCATCCGCTTCCAAAATCCAAGAGCCTTACAGGAGGATTTACAAAGAAAAAAGAGTTTTCTTTCACTGTGGTACAGTCGGTCACATTCTGGTGAACTGTCCTGATAAGAACCAAGGGAAACGGCCAGTTGTTTCACAACAAGCTGATGTCCCTAAGACACCAACAGTGAAGCAACCCAAGAGTCCTAAATATAATGTGGTGAAACCACCAGTGAAACCAATGGTTAAGCCATCAGCCAAACGTGGGGCTGAACCAACTGTTCCAAAACGGGTAAAGCAATCTACTAAATCCAGTGTACCTACCTCTGGTAGTACACAATCCGGTGATAAGCATGTGGTGAAGCTCTCTAAACCATAACGGAGAAGGCGGAACAAGAGATTGAGGAAACTTGAACAACAGCTAGCCGGCTGTCGACCAGGTGAATCTTCTTCTAGTTCACCTGTCGTTAATAAAGGCAAGCCTACCGTTCAAAGGAAACAAGTTTGGACAAAGAAACTCAATATTTCTCAATTCTCAATTTCTGACTCTCCAAAAGATTCACCAATTTTTGACAGGCATGATTGCGAGTTAATTGAGGTTGTATATTTTGAGAAAAACGGACGACCCAACACCACAATGGCTTGGGTCTCCAAAACTAGTTAATTTCACTTGACTCGTGCAGGGACACCCGAAGGGAACTACTGCTAACCGTTGGTGTGTGGATAGTGGATGCTCCCGGCACATGACAGGCAACATGGCCTTACTTCAAGATGTCAAACCATTCAGAGGTGGTTATGTGGCCTTTGCAGGCGAGAAGGGCGGTTGTATAACTTGTTAAGGCGTGGTTTCTAATGGATGTATTAGCTTCGACAACGTCAACTTTTGCGAGTAGTTGAAGCATAACTTGTTGAGTATCTCTCAAATGTGCGACAAGGAATACTCGGTTATGTTTAACAAGTCTGAATGCTTGGTTCTCAGGTTTTGAGGTTCCGGATGATTGGATTCTGATGCGATCTCCAAGAACAAACGACACCTATCAGATTGATATGAGCATGGCAACAACCACCTCATCAGTTGCTACCTGTTTACTTACAGAACTTGACTCAATCTTGTGGCATAGGAAACTCGGACACATTTCTTATCGTAAAATGAATCATCTTGTCCGAAACGGTTTGGTAACCGGGATTCCTAAGTAGAGGTTTGCCGTTGCAGATGACTGTATGCCTTGTAAAAAGGGCAAACAGCAACGGAAATCTCACAAGCCCAAGACCCAAAACTCCATTGATACCCTTTTGGAGCTCCTACATATGGATTTGTTCGGGCCCATAAGTATCATGAGTATTGGAGGTAAGTCATACTGTCTGGTCGTCACTAATGATTTCTCACGTTTTTCTTGGGTGCATTTTTTAGGTACAAAGGATGAGACTGCTGAAATTCTTCAATACCTGATCTTAAATCTAGAATCTTTATGCAAGCTAAAGGTTAGAAGAATAAGGAGTGATAACGGCACAGAGTTCAAGAACAACATGATGGAGCTTTTCTGTCTCAAGAAGGGAATTCTTCATGAATTTAGTGCTCCGTACACGCCTCAGCAGAATGGAGTCGCAGAAAGGAAGAACATAACTTTGATTGAAACTGCAAGGACTATGCTGTCAGATGCCAAGCTTCCAATCACATTATGGGCGGAAGCCGTTGATACAGCTTGTCACGTTTTGAATAGAGTTCTAGTGGTGAAAAGACACAACAAAACATGTTACGAGCTGATCAACAATCGAACTCTCAATCTTGACTACCTAGTCCCATTCGGTAGTCCCTGTTCATTATTGTTACAGCACAAGGATCGCAAATCCAAATTTCATGCAAAAGCGGTGGAAGGCATCTTCTTAAGATATGTTGCCAATTCACCATGCAAGAGGTTGTACAATATTGAAACTCGTTCAGTTGAAGAGTGGTTTGAAGTGGATTGCAGTAAACACAGCGTTCCACCAGAACCAATAGGTCCAGCTTGGGGATTCGATTACGATGCTCTCTTCAAGTCTTTCAACCTTCCTGATGTAAGGCCCCAAACCCGGGAGGCCTTACTCGTTGGATTTACTCATTCACAAACAGTTATTAAACTTGAATATCAAATAACGCAGCGGAATCATTCATTCATCATAATTAAAACTTGTTCAAACATGCGGAAGCGTAACATTGTCAAATACATAAACATAACATAAACGACTCATAATGGGATGCCAGTCTTCATGATCAGCCGGGTAACTCTTCTCGCTTGCCAAGCATCCCTGTCCATCACCCATACCTGCCTTAACCTGAATGTGCATACTAAAAAGTCAGCTACGCTGGTGAGTTCCAGTTTTTCATTCGATTTAAGAAATGGTTCATCATTCAATAATTCATTAGGGTTTAACATCATGTATAGAAAACAGGGCCTTTCGTTCATCACTAAAACATTCAAACATTTATCATCATCATAAAACACGTTGAACGGATCGTTCGTTTAAAACATTTAACATTCATTTAAGTCATACATTACTATCTAAATCTGTGTTGCCATTCTTTCCATCACCTAGTATTGTATTGCCCCTAAGGCTTAACTGCACGAAGACCGACAATACAATACATTCCATCAATTCCCTTTTGTATTGCCCCCAAGGCTTAACTGCACGAGGACCGACAATACCCCTTTAGTTGCCCCTATGGCTATCATGTCCATAAACCGACAACTTCCATCGACGGCTATGGCTCGCGGCCATAACACCGTCGGATCATAATTTAACCTCAATAGGGTCACGTTAACCCCTGAGTAACCGTCGTTACTCCCATACCAGTTGTACAACATTATAACCATTGACATGCCACAAAGACACTGCCCCTGTTGTTCTTATGGCAACTATGGCTCGCTGTCCATAATCTACCACAAGGCTGGGAATTACATTCCCAGACTTCATTCGTCAATTCCCTTTATTCGACAGATTAGATTTGTAATGACTTCTTTAAAACCTTTGCCCTTTTCTTTTCTTTTCATAAAACATTTCATTCATTTTCAAAACCCTTTACCTTCATTTTAAACCATTTCTTTATAAACATTTCGTTCGTAAACATTCCATTCATAAAACTTTCTTTCCATAAACCGTTCATTCCAAATCATTTCATTTCGTAAACATAGTTTCATAAACATCATTTCGTATAACATCATTTCGTAAAACATCATTTCGTATGTATGCACACCAGCCCGAAAACATTATATAAAACATTTAAAAGAGGGCTTCTAGAACTCACCTGATAAGCTAATCTGGGTTGTCCTAAACAAAGGTCCCGCAACGTCACTTCCGATCTAAATTGATTAGTTAAATACACATCAGACCAACCCCCGACTCTAACGGTTTAACCTTCTAAACATACTAACTTTACCTAAACAACCTGATGCCTGCGCACTTAGCAAGTGCGCAGGGCCTTGCTCTTGCGTACTTAATAAGTGCGCAAATCTCGCTTCATGCGTACTTGATAAGTACGCATGATCCTTTTCCTGCGTACTTGATAAGTACGCATGAGCCTCTTCCTGCGTACTTGATAAGTACGCATAACCCTCCTCCTGCGTACTTGATAAGTACGCATGACCCTCTTCCTGCGTACCTGATAAGTACGCAGGATCTGCTTCCCCGTAAAAACCCTGACTTTCGCCTTCGGGTCTGATCACGTCAAGATCCCGAACTTGTTTACATTCAAAACGTTTGCTTTTCATTAAGGAACTCAAAACTATGTTTTTCTTCCAGTTTCATCCATAAAAACGCCACATTTTCGTCCAAAACCCAAAAAACCCCAAAACGAACAAAAACTTAGATCTAGGTTAGATCGTTACCTGTATCGAGCTTCTGATCTGGAGGTTCTTCTCCCAAGCTCTGGAGCTACACACTTCTTCAATCTCGGGTCGATCCGCTAACTTTCTCTCTCTACGATTTCTCTCTCTAGATGTTGCAAATGAGAGAAATGGGTGGTGACCTTAGCTATTTATAGGGGGCTCCCCTTTAAACCCACCAGCCATCCAGCCCGGCCCGTCATGCCTCGTTCGTTTATTCTGTTATTATAACTGTCGTTTTATTTTTGGGATGTTACACCTGATTTATCTGCTGAAGATGCTGCCAATTTGTATCAGTTCTGTAGCGGCAGCGATGACTCCAATTTCTTAACAAGATCTACTTTACCAATCCCCACTCCTGATTCAAATGTTGCATCTGCATCTGGAACTCTGGGCAGTAACAGCGAGGATGATGTTCATGTTGAAGGAAACGATGCTCAAGCTGATCTTAACACTCGTGTAGGAAATAAAGCTCCAGCTGATCCAATCAACATTGAGTCCTCTTCGGGTAAACTTGATATGGGGGAGTTGAGCACAAACCTCGAATCTGATATCTAGGAACCATTAGTACCAGAGACGAGAGTGCATAAGAATCATCCAATTGACAACATCATTGGTGATCCTGATGCCGGTGTTCAAACTCGTCACAGAACCATTACCGAGAACACTAGTTTGTATGTTAAGATACTTGACACGGGTATCATGGAAACATGTTTGCATGCTGCATTTGCATCCCAATTAGAGCCGAAGAATGTGAAGGAGGCTCTCGCAGACAACTGCTGGATAGAGGCAATGCAAGATGAGTTGTCTCAATTCCAAAAGTTACATGTGTGGGATCTGGTTGACATGCCGAGAGGTGTACATCCAATAGGTTGTTTAGAGTTTTTATCAGCAAGAGGGCTTGGATTACACTGAGGTGTATGCCCCCGTTTCTAGACTTGAAGCCATCCGACTGTTTCTGGCTTATGCCTCCTTTTTCGGCTTCAAAGTCTATCAACTCGATGTGAAGAGTGCTTTCCTTTACAGAAAGGTTCATGAAGAGGTCTATGTCACTCAACCACCAGGTTTTGAAGACCCGCATAATCTGAATAAAGTGTACAAGTTGGATAAAGCACTTTATGGTCTTCATCAAGCACCTAGGGCATGGTATGAGACTCTTTCAAAGCACTTATTGTCTAATGGTTTCGACTGAGGACAAATCGACTCGACTCGACTCTCTTCATCCGGAAAGCAGGAGGTGATATTCTACTTGTGCAAGTGTACGTCGATGACATTATCTTTGGGTCTACCAATGAAGAGATATGTAGGGAATTCGAGCAGGTGATGAAGTCTAAGTTTGAAATGAGCAACATGGGTGAACTGTCTTTTTTCCTGGGTCTGCAAGTTAGTCAAAGGGAGGATGGCATTTATCTACATCAAACTAAGTATGTACAGGACATTTTGTCAAAATACAAAATGAATGATTGTACTACTTATGGCACATCGATCCCAGTCAATCATGGTCTGCATCCAGACAAAGATAGAAAGGATGCGGATTGTAAATTGTAACATGGGATGATCGGATCTCTTATGTATCTCACAGCTTCAAGACCTGACATAATGTTTGTTGTCTGCTTATGCTCGAGGTTTCAGTCACAAACAAAGGAATCTCATATGATAGCTGTAAAGAGAATCTTCAGATACCTGAAAGGGAAACCCTGACTGGGTCTTTGGTACTCCAAGCAGCAATCTTTTGAATTCAAAGCATATACTGATTCTGATTATGGCGGTTGTAACCTTGATAGAAAATCAACCTCAGGTTGATATCAGTTCTTGGAAGACAGGCTGGTCTGCTGGCAGTGTAAGAAGCAGTTAACGGTTTCTGTGTCAACATGTGAAGCAAAGTACATTGCTGCTGCTAGCTGTTGTTCTCAGATTCTGTGGATTCAAAAACAGCTGAGAGACTACGCCTTGAACTACACTGGAACAACACTCTTTATTGACAACAATGCCACTATGTCCATCACGAACAACCCGGTGAAACATTCAAAAACTAAGCATGTGACAATCCGACTTTAAGGGTTAACCCAGTTAAACCTTAACTTATTTAACAAAATCTAACCCCAGGGACTAATTCTGTCAATAATTGAATTAAAACCACAGGGACTAGTTATGTAAATACCTAAAACCTGTTCTATTGACTTCTCAAAGTCAAAATTGATTGAACTTGGTTCCCGTGGACTTCAAAAAGTCAAACTCGCGAGCTTGAGATCGAATTTGAATTCCACAACTGAAATTCGCCCGATTCTGTAACGGATCATATCATTATGATCAGTTTCGACATCATCAAGTCCTTAATCATCAACATTACATGTGAATTAATTCCAATTATTAGTAATCAAACCCGTAACCACTGACTTTACTCCTATTATTCACCAATTCTCAATCATTCGATCGTATACGTTGAAATTGAACACTTTCAAACCTAAATCGCACCTGTTAGAACCTGTTGCACACTCGAATTTGGCCGGAATCACTGCAGTGGTCATCGGGGATCGAAGTCGTCTCCGTTGGCACTCATTTTAGTCGAATCCATTCAACCTGACATCCAATCTGGTAATCTCCTATACCTGTAGCTTCTTTTCTTCATCCAGATCAAAAGCCCTATCATGTACAGGGCTTACAACATCGAATTTAGTATGAACCCGAATCTAGGGTTCATACATTCACGTTTTGATTGAACCCTAACCTAACCACGATCTTAATGCAATTAAATGGCATGGTTAGTTTCGCAATCATGTACTCATCGAAAACTCTCTATCAATTTAATTTCTCAGCATCGAATTTTTCAAGATCCAATACCTAGGGTTTGTTCATATACGGATTTGGGGGTTTTGACTCTAAACTCGACCTCAATGAAATTAAAGTGTATGGTTAGATTCGCAATGTCCAGTTTAGTAAAAGCCCCATGTTTTCGTTGAATTTTATCATACAGTTTAATTAATTTGATTTTGAGTTCTTGTTCTAGGGTTCTGATTCTTAAAACTAAGATTAAACGAACTTAAACTTGTTAGATTTGAAATTAAACATGCCCTCAGATTCGCAAACACTCGATTAACGAAACCCTTATACCTTTGGTTCAAATCTCAAACGAAATCGATGGGTTTGGGACTTGTTTTGGTTCGAACTCGCGTAAAAAGGGGGTGGTCACAACGGGTGAATGATCAAATCCATTTCTGTCCAGAACTTGTTGCGATTGCCCTAGCGGGTGGGATTGGTTAAGACGGTTGGCTCATGGGGAGGAGACCCGAGTTCGATCCTCCTCCCCTGTTTTTCTTTTAAATTGCTATTGTAATTAATATTTTAAATTTAAAAACAAATCCCACTATTATTATAATATTATGTTAAAATGTTTTAGCCCGGAAAACAATCCGTAGGTTAGGGTTTGAATTATTAACCCATTTTTATATTATTCTCACTTTTTAAAATAATATATTTACGTTATTATCGAATAAAAATAATATATTTATATTATTTTCAAACCGAAACTTTGTGTAAAATAATATGTTTCTATTTCTTTCAACCCACGACTCATGTTATTAAATAATATATATATTTTATTATTTCGTATCGTTTTATAACCTCGTGACGTTTGGAACTAAATAATAATATAATTAGTTATATTATTTACTCGCGTTTATTACTTCGATTAAAGATAATATATTTATTATTTTTGCCGCAATGATTATTTAGTAATCATACGAACCTAAAAATAATATATTAAATCATACTAAATTCCTAACTTTTGTAAACGACTTTAACGTACGAATGTATTTATTTATTTATTTATTATTCGTTATTAACGTACGACACGTAACGCATTGATCTTAATTATTATATCAAGAAATCTATATTTCCGTAGACACGTTCGTCTACTCATAATCATTAGAGCGTTTCTTTTAAGACGTTCCTCATTCTGTGTCGTCGTCACATATCCCATTTTATTTCTAATAACTATGTTGTAATTCTAGGGATCTGTGAGCCGTGTCGGGCTAACGCTTGAGAATTCAATCTCATTCTTTTATGATTACTTCCTACGCAATCAGGTGAATTTTCACGACCCCTTTTACTGTTTTATCTTGGGGGAGAAAACATGTCGCATACTTTTTTTGGAATATTGTATTCATGTGTTATCAATGTTAAAGCTAAGCGTAACATGCTATCACTGAAAGTCCTCATCATACATCGGACCGTTAATATGGATCTTAGCGAGGTAATATTTAGTAGTACTACTGGGTTTGACAAGCCCCACCCGCGTTAGTTGCGCTAAATCGATTGGAGGTCGAACGGGTGATATGTTAGCCTACTCACATCGTCGGGGTTGATAGACATGGCAGGAGGTAAATAAACAAACAGTCAGCTTCGGTTGCGAGCGCTTAAGTTAAACATGAACACAGGTTAGCTACCTATAGATACATATTGAATGATCAATAATCTGGTAAACGTTTATTTATATATTGAAACCTGTGAACTCACCAACCTCGTGTTGACATCTTTTCTTACATGTTTTCTCAGGTCGCTAAGATAAGGCACAGGTGCACACATAGGACATGCATGGGATTCTTCTTTTGATTTATGTTTTATTAAACTGTTTGGACTATTTTGAATTGTGTTTGGACTTTTGGACTTTTGGGACGTGTGTGTTTTGCGCATTTACTTTCTTTACGCTTCCGCATTAACTCTGATTGATATGATATTTTCATTTGAGTCCCATGTAGAGTCGTTCAATGTAACTAATGACTAAGATCCTGGTTTGTCACTTCCTGAAATGGTAAAACTCCGTTAGTTGAAATTAGGGGTGTGACAGATTGGTATCAGAGCCATTGGTTATAGAGACCTAGGATTGCATACTAGACTATAACCCCACACATTAGTTACATGTCATAAACATTTGGATGCTTGGCACTTATATATTATGTTACAAGAACATGTCGTCAACTCCACCGCCATCACCTAAGGCACCATTCTTATCATCCTCGGGGCCCAAAAGGCGTCGGACTAGTTCTAGTGACTATTCGGTTGATCAAGGTGAACCAAGTAGCGCGCAAGCAACGAATCCTGCTCGCAATTGGAATGCATACGCGCAAATGATCCAAAGATGGATCGAAATGGGAAATGTCCCATCACCCTACTTTGGTTCCACGTCCTCATCATCTACTTTACCTAGCTTGCCCTGCACTATGGAACAAGCTTTTGCAGCTTTTGTATTTTACATGTCTAGGGAGTTGAGCATTGTGAAAGATGCTACTGATGAGATACCGGACATTCTGTAGCGAGAGACACAAATAGAGGAGAACAAGGTAGGAATTGAGCTTTTGACTGCTGTAACGTTTTGGTAAATCGGGTTACACATTTGGAGACGAGGGTGGACACCTCGGACCAGGATGTAGGAGGGATTCAGGACAGAGTGGCTAATCTGGAAGCCTAGCTGCAAGTAGAAGACCATGCTGCTGAAGGACTTCAAGAGAGAGTGACCCACTTAGAAGCCCAACTGCAAGCAGCCCTATTTCCGAAAGACATTCCACTTTCGGACGACGAAGAGGAGCCTTTCGAGGAGGAGCCCTTCGAGGATGAGCCCTTAGAGGAGGAGCCACCCGAGGAGGAACCAGTGGAGATCGACGATGCACAATCATACGTTTCTTCTGATGACGAGGATGTTTGATGATCTTTCTTTTCTATCTTTCCTTTTCATTCATGTTTCGTTTATGTTACTTCTCTTTTCAAACCTAGATGGGTAAGGTTGTTCCCATTCAATAAAATCATGAGAAGTTTAATGTTTGAGTTATTTATTTTGTAGCCTTACAATTTATTTAATTTTCAAAATGTTAGATGTTGTATTTCCCTACTTGTACATAAATAATGTTTAATATGCGATATATTTCTCATTGTTTTGTATTTGTGAATGTGAAGAATCATGTCGGGAAGAGGACGTGGAGGTCGTGCTGGTGGCCGAGGTACCATCAACATGACAGCAGCTGAGCTGGCGGCACTAATCAACGATAGCGTGGCAGAGGCTCTCGCAGCACAGAACGCTGCAGGTAAATGCTTTAGCTATTGACTAATGAGGTCAATTCATCTCTTAAAGCGTCTTTCCTAAGCTCTATAATCCCAACCCTATATTATGCTTCTAAATCCAGGTCAACAGAATCAGCAACCCGCCTGCACTTTCAAGACATTTATGGACTGTAAGCCCCACTCCTTTAGTGGAGCCGAAGGAGCTGGTGGACTACTCCGATGGTTCAAAAAAGTAGAATCAGTGATTGCCATGTGCAACTGCCCAGTGGCCAATCAGGTCAAGTTCGCCGCTGGAACTTTGGAGGGCCCGGCTCTCACATGGTGGAACGCTCAGGTCCAGATGTTGGGTCTGGCCTTGGCAAATGGACTCCCGTGGGAGGAGTTTAAGACGATGATGAAGGAGGAGTACTGTCCTCATGATGAAATTCAGAAGTTGGAAGGTGAATTTTGGAACCTGAAAATGGAAGGTTCTGAAATTGAGCTGTATACCACTCGGTCCCATGAGCTTGCTACCATGTGCCCACATATGGTGACTCCGGACTACAAGAGAACTGAGCTGTATATTGGAGGTCTAGTGCCTCAAATTCAAAGTATGGTTACTTCATCCAACCCTACTACCATCCAGCAGACTATCAGACTTGCCCACAAGCTAATCGACCAGGCGGTAACTCAAGGGACTTTACCCCCGAGAGGTTCGGTCTCTAAATCCATCGACAATCATAAGCGCAAGTTTGATCACCACTCCAACTCTCACTCCAGCTCCAAAGGACCCCAGCCCAACCAACCTCAGCAACAGCAACAGCATCGTAGGTTTGAGCCTACTAAGAACTTCAACCAGATGACTTCTCCAAGTCAAAATCAGGGTGGTTACACGGGAAAATCTCCTAAGTGTAACAAGTGCAACTTTCATCACTTCGGGGTTTGCAACCGTTGTCAGCAGTGTGGCAAAATCGGTCATGCTGCCAAAGATTGTAGTGGTGAGTTGCAAGCCAAGCAGCCTTTTCAACAACCTGGGTCTACAAAGGGTTGTTTCGAGTGTGGGAAAGAGGGACATTTTCGAAAGAATTGTCCTCAGTTAAAGAAGGGATGTAATGGAAACCACAACCCTAATCAGAATAATAACAATGGTGGCAACAACGACAATAACGGAGGGAATGGTGCGAAGGGACGAGCCTTCGTGCTAGAATCTGGAGAAGCTCGTTATGATCATAATGTGGTCACCGGTAAGTTTCTCTTAAATAATTACTTTGCTTTTGTCCTTTTTGACACTGGCGCTGATAGGAGTTTTATATCTAAGAAACTTAGTGATATGATAAAAGGAACTCCAACTCTGTTAGAAGCTAAGTATGTAATAGAGATAGCTGATGGTCAAATGATTGAAGCAACCCACATTCCTAAGGGTTGTAAGCTTGAGCTAGCTAGTCATAAACTTGATATTGACCTTATGCCGGTCACGCTTGGTAGTTTTGATGTAATTGTCGGCATGGATTGGTTATCTAAAAACAAAGTTGAAATCATCTGTCATGAGAAAATTGTTCGCATTCCTCTCCCGAGTGGAGAAACCCTTTCCGTTCAGGGCGAAAAGGTTGGTGCAGTCATGGGCATCATATCCTTTATGAAAACACAGAAATGCCTTTGAAAAGGGCATACTGCTATTCTGGCACTCGTTGCTGAGAAGCCCTCGGAAGAGAAGAAGATTGATGATATTCCCATCTTTCGTGATTTTCTGGAAGTATTTCCCGAAGATTTGCCTGGTCTGCCACCACACCGTCAAGTTGAATTTCAAATCGATCTAGCACCTGAAGCGGCACCGATCGCTCGGGCACCTTACAGACTGGCACCTAGTGAATTGCAAGAGCTATCTACTCAGTTACAAGAATTGTTGGATAAAGGTTTCATCCGACCTAGTTCATCGCCATGGGGAGCTCCAGTCCTGTTTGTCAAGAAGAAGGACGGAACTTTTCGTATGTGTATCGACTACCTTGAGCTAAATAAAGTCACAATCAAGAATCGTTATCCTTTGCCTCGTATAGATGATCTCTTTGATCAACTCCACGGATCAAGTTTCTATTCCAAGATAGATCTTAGGTCCGGTTACCATCAATTGAGAGTCCGAGATGAAGATATCTCTAAGACTGCTTTCAGGACAAGGTACGACCACTATGAATTTATGGTCATGCCTTTCGGGTTAACCAATGCACCCGCGGTATTCATGGACCTAATGAACCGTGTATGTAAGCCATACCTTGATCAATTTGTCATCGTTTTCATCGACGACATTCTCATTTATTCCAAGAACAAGGAGGAACATGAGGAACATCTCGTTTAATCCTGGAATTACTTAAAAAGGAGCAGATGTATGCTAAGTTTTCCAAGTGTGAATTCTGGATCCGGGAAGTTCAATTTTTAGGACATGTGGTTAACGAGAAGGGAATACATGTCGATCCATCAAAGATTGAAGCCATCAAGAATTGGGCAGCACCGACGACTCCGACTGAGGTGCGACAATTTCTGGAATTGGCTGGTTATTATCGTCGATTCATCGAAGGATTTTAAAAAATTGCACAACCCTCACTGCCTTAACTCAAAAGGGTAAAGCCTATAACTGGGGCGATAACCAAGAGTCAGCTTTCCAACACCTTAAGTAGAAACTTTGCAGTGCACCTATTCTAGCTCTCCCGGAGGGAACAAATGATTTTGTGGTGTACTGTGATGCATCCATTCAAGGTTTGGGTTGTGTGTTGATGCAACGAGAAAAAGTGATCGCATATGCTTCGCGTCAACTAAAGATTCACGAGAAAAACTACACCACTCGTGATCTAGAGTTGGGAGCTGTAGTTTTCGCACTTAAGATATGGAGACACTACTTGTACGGTACCAAATGCACTATCTACACCGATCATAAGAGTCTTCAGCATATCTTTGAGCAGAAAGAGTTGAACATGCGACAGCGTCGTTGGGTCGAGCTCTTAAATGATTATGACTATGCGATCCGGTATCATCCTGGTAAGGCTAATGTTGTAGCTGATGCCCTAAGTAGAAAGGAAACCAAGCCCAAACGAGTTCGAGCATTACAGCTTACCGTTCACCCCGGATTACCTAACAAAATCCGTAATGCTCAACTTGAAGCTCTGAAAGAGGAAAACCTACCGCTAGAAGGTACACGCGATATGGAGGCACAACTCGAGGTCAAATCTGATGGTATTCGCTACTTCGCTGAACGAATATGGGTTCCAGTATTCAGAAATTTAAGGGAACTAGTCATGGGTGAGGCTCATAAATCTCGTTACTCTATTCATCCAGGTTCCGACAAGATGTACCACGACCTAAAGGTGTTGTATTGGTGGCCAAAGATGAAGGTCGATATAGCCACCTATGTGAGCAAGTGCCTGACTTGCGCAAATGTCAAAGTTGAATATCAAAAGCCTTCTGGTCTTCTCCAGCAACCAGAGATTCCCATGTGGAAATGGGAACAGATATCCATGGACTTTATCACGAAATTGCCATGAACTCCTACCGGATGTGATACCATTTGGGTAATAGTCAATCGTTTAACAAAGTCCGCTCACTTCTTAGCAATCAAGGAAACCGACAAAATGGATAAGCTTACTCGTATTTACTTAAAAGAAGTAGTCTCTCGACACGGGGTGCCAATCTCTATCATTTCGGATCGTGATGCACGATTCACCTCTCGTTTCTGGCAATCGTTACATAAAGCTTTAGGCACGCGTCTAGATATGAGCACAACATACCATCCTCAAACTGATGGCCAGACAGAGCGTACTATTCGAACTCTGGAGGATATGCTACGAGCTTGTGTGATTGACTTCGGTAATACCTAGGAGTCTCACATAATGTTGGTGGAGTTCTCTTACAACAACAGTTATCACACTAGCATCAAGGCAGCTCCATTTGAAGCACTATATGGACGGAAATGTCGTTCTCCTATTTGTTGGGCCGAGGTTGGGGATAGTCAACTTATAGGTCCTGAACTAGTACTTGAAACTTCTGAGAAAATCATTCAAATTAGAAACCGTATGGCAGCAGCTTGTGACCGTCAAAAGAGCTATGCCGATAAGCGTCGTAAACCGTTAGAAATTCAAGTAGGGGATATGGTCTTGTTAAAAGTCTCGCCTTGGAAGGGTGTCATTCGTTTTGGGAAACGAGGCAAACTAAATCCTCGTTATGTTGGACCATTCAAGATAATGAAGAGAATTGGTCCAATAGCGTATCAACTGGACCTACCTGAAGGACTTAGTGGTGTACACAACATCTTTCACGTCTCAAACTTGAAGAAATGTCTGGCAGACGAGTCACTCGCGGTTCCTCTTGAGGAACTACAATTAGATGAACAACTACGTTTCATCGAAGAACCAGTCGAAATCATGGATAGGGAGGTCAAAACGTTAAAACGCAGTAAAATCCCTATTGTCAGAGTCCGTTGGAACTCGAAACGCGGACCGGAATTCACTTAGGAGCGCGAGGACCAGATGATGTGCAACTATCCTCATCTGTTCAAGCAATCCACGTCAAATTCTTAAGGTACTATTTTAATTTTCAGGACGAAAATTCTTTCAACTAGGGGATGATGTGATATCCCGGGAAAAAAAAATTTATTAGTTAATTTTAGGGACGAAAATTCTTTCAACTAGGGGATGATGTGGCAATCCGACTTTTAGGGCTAACCCCGTTAACTAAACCCAGTTAAACCTTAACTTATTTAACAAAATCTAACCCTAGGGACTAATTCTGTCAATAATTGAATTAAAACCATAGGGACTAGTTATGTAAATACCTAAAACCTGTTCTATTGACTTCTCAAAGTCAAAATTGATTGAACTTGCTTCCTGTTGACTTCAAAAAGTCAAACTCGCGAGCTTGAGATCGAATTTGAATTCCACAACTGTAATTCGCCCGATTCTGTAACGGATCATATCATTATGATCAGTTTCGACATCATCAAGTCCTTAATCATCGACATTACACACGAATTAATTCCAATTATTAGTAATCAAACCCGTAACCGCCGCCTTCACTCCTATTATTCACCAATTCTCAATCATTCGATCGTATACGCTGAAATTGAACACTCTCAAACTTAAATCGCACCTGTTAGAACCTGTTGCACACTCGAATTTGGCCGGAATCGCTGCAGTGGTCACCGGGGATCGAAGTCGTCGCCGTCGGCACTCGTTTTAGTCGAATCCATTCAATCCGACATCCAATCTGGTAATCTCCTATACTTGTAGCTTCGTTTCTTCATCCAGATCAAAAGCCCTATCATGTACAAGGCTTACAATCCGACATCCAATCTGGTAATCTCCTATATGTGTGGAATTTGGTAGATCTTCCCAAGAACAAAGTTCCAATCGCACTCGTTGGGATTTTCGCAACAAAAAGGATGAAGGCGGCACTGTGATTCGAAATAAAGCTCGTCTGGTGGTTCAAGGTTTTTATCAAGAAGAAGGGATTGACTATGAGGAAGTCTTTGCACCAGTGGCTCGTTTGGAAGCCATCCGAATGTTTCTCGCCTATGCAGCCTACATGGACTTCACCGTTCATCAAATGGATGTAAAAAGCGCATTTTTATATGGCAAAGTTCAAGAGGAAGTTTATGTCAAGCAGCCGCTGGGTTTCATTGATCCTAATTTTCCAGACCGTGTTTACAAGTTAGATAAAGCATTGTACGGTCTTCACCAAGCACCTCGTGCGTGGTATGAAACTTTATCGAAGCATCTGCTTGAGAATGGTTTCACACGAGGAGCAATTGACCAAACTTTGTTCAAATGGAAGGATGAAAAGGATACAATCATGGTGCAAATTTATGTGGATGATATCATTTTTGGATCTACAAATCCCCGTCTCTGCAAAGAATTTGAAATGAGCTCCATGGGGGAAATGAAGTTCTTTTTGGGACTACAAGTTGATCAGTCTGAGTCAGGAATCCTTATCCATCAAGAAAAATACGTAAAAGAAATCTTGACCAAGTTCAAAATGGCTGATTCCCATCCAGTAAAAACTCCTGTGGAAGTTCGACATTGTTTGACTCCTGATGTGGATGGTGAAAGCGTTGATCAGCATCTCTATCGCTCTATGATAGGATCTCTCATGTATCTCACGGCCAGCAGACCCGACATCATGTTTGCAGTGTGCTTGTGTGCACGTTTTCAGGCTAATCCTAAACTCTCTCATTTATCTGTTGTCAAACGTATTTTAAGATATTTAAGGTATAAGCCAAAATTGGGTCTGTGGTATCCTAAAACTGACTTGTTTGATCTTGTAGCTTATTCAGATTCAGACTACGGGGGTTGCAACTTAGACCGAAAATCCACTTCTGGAGGTTGTCAATTCCTTGGCAACCGCCTTGTCTCATGGCAATGTAAGAAACAATCCATCGTTTCCCAATCCACCGCCGAAGCCGAATACATTGCCGCAGCCCTCTGTTGTTCCCAATTCAGATGGATACACCATCAGATGCTTGACTATGGGATCACATTCCATGAGACACCCATTCTGTGTGACAACACTGCCGTTCCCCATATCACCAAAAACCCCGTTCAGCATTCCAAAACAAAACACATTGAAATTAAACATCATTTTAATCGTGACTGTGTTGAAAAGAAACATATTCAAATCGTTGAAGTCAAAACCAACAAACGAACCGCAGACATCTTCACAAAGGCTTTTGACTCTACCAGATTTGCCCAACTAGTAGAGATGCTTGGAATGATTAACTTTCAGTAAATTGTGTGAATAGTAGTTTATTTTCTAAATTTTGATTAATTAACAAAGAAAATTCCAAAAAGATTTTATTTTTATGTACAGTATCCACGCAAATCTTTTGGGGGAGAAATATAATATTTTAATGTTGAAAAGAATTGTTGTGTATATAATCTTCAAGTGGTTTTGAATTGCAGGAAAAATTGAATCTGACCTTTGAGAAATGATAGTGTCTGATCTCATCTCTTGAACATGGAATAGACCAAAAGCGATGGTGTTTACTGAGGTATAGCTGGTAGGCCCGACATATGGTTAAAACTTGTAAGTAGTGTGAAAACCTAATATATATATATATATATCTCATACTTGTGTGTTTGAACCCATTATTGAAACATCTAACCCATTTTTATATCTAAGAAAACCAATTTAATCAGATACAGGCTTACGTATTGGATTCCTATTCATACGCCAAGTGACCGTCAATATAACGATATTTACCACCGATGACCCCGTATGTTTTGCTTACGCAAAGATCTCGGGTGCTCATCCTTTTCCCATCCACTTGGATGATTTGACCCCGTCTGTTTTGCTTACGCAAAGATCTCGGGTGTTCAACATTTTTCTATCCGCTTGGATAATTTTACGACTTCTTCTGTTTTGCTTACGCAAAGATCTAGAATGTTCTTACCTTTTTAATATCTACTTGAATATATTTTATTTTAATTTTCTAAATCCACTTGGATATCTTATTTTATTTTGGTGGTACTTTGACATTACTAAGACGGTACCTTGGTTAATCAGAAAGAGATGATAGGATGAAGATGGGTACTTCTTGAGGATTGATAGGTTTTCAAAATCATTTTATTTTAATATGTGGGGTACACCTTGTATATTGCTTAAATGGTACCTTCTAATCACATGAAATCTTAGTACAAACAAATGTTCGGGTTTACTTTGCACAAATATCAGCTATCTTCAGGGACTCACAGTAGTGAATTGCAAAAGGAAGTGTTTCAAGAGACTGACCAGATCTTATCTCATGTTGGATCTTTTTCAAGAAGATAAGTGTAAATATCTTGTGTATAATTTCATTTCTATAGTAAGTCTGTTTTAACAGTGTATATATGTTAGTCTTATTTCTGTTCTTTGAACTATCGAAACTACTTTGTGCATATCAAAACTACTTTGACATATCGAAACTACTTTGTGCATATCGAAACTACTTTGACATATCGAAACTACTTTGTGCATATCGAAACTACTTTGACATATCGAAACTACTTTGTGCATATCGAAACTACTTTGACATATCGAAACTACTTTGTGTATATCGAAACTTCTTTGAACTATCGAAACTAGTTGTTCATATCGAAACTAGTCTGTTCTATCGAAACTAGTTATTTCGACAGGGGCATTTTTGTCTTTTGTCTTACAAAAATTAAAAGCCTTCATAAGCAATCCCTCCCTTCATACTGATTTTCACTCGTTTTTTTTTCAAAACCTCTTCGCCTTCTCTGTAATTCGCAAAATCTCTCAAACCATCGGTCTGAGTTGCAAGATATCAGCGTTAATCACCTTATTTTCCCCTGTTGTCACCATCATCTCCATCATCAGGTAACGTCTCACTACTTCATTTTGGATGATTTTTGCAAATCGGCAGACCTAGCATTTCAAAGTTTAAAATTGGTTCGACTAAATCTTCATAATAACAGTCGTTTTTGTGCTTATCCGTGTTTGCATACATCTCTATCATCTTTGAACTCACGATTAATGTGTATTCTTGCAGATAACAGTCTCACATTCGGTAAGATGAAGTTCCGTCACTTACAGGCCACTCTAAACCCTTCATTAAAATTGTTTATATTAGTCTGAGTATCGTGAATCAAAGGGGTTTGGGTTTCAAAACCAAGTAGTTTCGATAAAGGGGTTCAACTCTTTCAAAATTTCTCAAAAGGTTTTCAATCGAAACTACTAGTTTCGACACCCAAACTTGCCCTAGTATCTCTGATCGAAACTAGATAGTTTCGATAAGTTCATCTCCATCGAAACTAGCTGTTTCGACAGTGTTGATTTAAAAAAATTTCTAAGTGTTGATCAAAGCTTATAGCCTCTATTGAAACTACTTGTTTCGATAAAGCTGTTTGTTAAATTAACCAAGTTCATCTCAAATCGAAACTAGTTGTTTCGACAGTTAGGACTTCAAAATTTTTCTAAGTGTTGATATACCTTGTTTCGATTAAGTATATTCAGAAACTTTACTTATTGTGCAAAACTGATGAATTTTACAGGTATGGATCTCTTATTCGTAAAAATACACAATGTCTGTGCATTCCTTAATGCCAATGATCCAAAAGCTGCAGAGTTCACTCGTGTCTTAAACTTCCTGGCAAACTCCAACATCAGCTTTGCCATCAGCAACAACCTGCCGGTGTTTGAGACATCTATAAGAGAATTTTGGGAAACTGCAGAGATCATCACAGTTGAAAATGTGGAGCACATCAGAGCAACTGTGCTTGGCCAAGAAGTCTTATTTTCTGAAGCTACAGTTAGAGAGGTGCTGCAGTTTAATGACAATCCAGATGCACCCATTGAATTTCCAATCTTCTATGTTAAAGAATGCTTCAGAAAATTGGGTCATCCAGATGAATTCAAAAGTGTCAGATAATCAAGAACTCCTTACCAAGCCACTGGAGATACATAGTGCACGTGTTTATTCACTGCCTATCAATCAGAAAAGGAGGTTTTGATTCAGCAAACAGCACTCTGGGCTCAGCAATTTTGGGGTTAGATTACAATTTTTCTGGCTTCATCTTCAGACAGTTAAAGGACAACCTAACAGGAGCCGTGAAGGAGAAATTTCTGGCATATCCAAGATTCCTACAGATTTTCATCAATCATCTTCATCCTGAGCTTCAACAAGGTGGGATCACCTTTGTGTTCGACCATATGATTGCCAAGACTCTCAGCTATATGAGGAGTACCAACAAGAGAACCAACAGGGCTATAGCTGATGTTCCCCTGTTTGGTCATATTATTGGTGAAGAAGAAGAATTTATTCCTGATATTGACCCTGATCTAGAAGAAGAGATCCTATCATCTGATGAAGAAGAGATGGAAGTTGAACAAGATCAAGGTAATCAACCTCTTGATGAAGCTGAGATTGAGATAAACATTCCTAATGTTCAAGAAGAAGAACAACCCATCATTGAGCCTGTGATAGAGGCTCCTTTTTTTGAACAAATACAGATAATTCAAGAGCCAGCAGTTAATATTGAAGCTGGTATGCATGAAGTTGAGGAGGAAGTTGCAGAATCAAGTGGAACTCTAGATGCAGGAATCTATGGATCTGACTACTACAAGTCTGATTCAGATGATAGAACAAAGCATCTTGCATCTTCCTCCAAATGGAAAGTTGAGTCAGGTTCTGATTTTGAGGAAGAAGAGCCTAGGGCAAAGAAAATCAAGACTGGATTGGAAGATTTGTCATCCTCGTCAGATTCTCTATTAGCTACTCCACAACCAACTCCAGAACAATCTCCACAACCTACTCCACAACTCACTCCACAGCCCACTCCACAACCCACTCCACAACCAACTCCACTACCATCTCCACAACAATCACCCATCCATACTACTCCCACATCACCAACTCATGATTCAACCTCTCCTGTACCAAGAGTTAAAACTTTAAGCCTTGAACTGAAGAAAATGCAGGATAAGATTCAAAAGAAAGATGAAGAAATTGAAGGCTTAAAATTTCTACCGACTAATCCCAAGCTCATCCACATCCTCAAGGTGATATCCACATAGAGTCTATCATACGTGAGTCTTTAAATAAACTTCCATCTACAAATTCCGCCCAGTAAGTTATGTTTTCCACCCCAGTCATCCTCGACCGTATAGTAATAAGCTTGTAGGTGTTCTACCTACTTATAGGCCTCTAGTCTTACTCTATAAGGCCCTACCTCTTCCTATGTGTAAATTAATTTCCCCCGTATAATCATCTATGCACAAACATATAATATATACATATACACATATAACCTCTTTCACTTACTCATTGTCGGTGTTCATCATCATATGGTTATCATAAAGGTTACATTAAGAATCAAACTGGCCAGGCTGATTGATAAAGTAATATGCCCAATTACATTCACTATCTCCATATAATGAATCCCTTAACAACTTTCGGCACAATTAGTTCACATTGGACACCAATTACAACATACAACATATAATCAATACTAACCTCTCCCTTTAAGCTTCGTGTCTCGGTTACGCCATCATTGGATTCTCATTTCTCCGACCATATCAAGAGCATTATAGGTTTGAGTTTGGTGTCTCACACACCAAATCCCTCAAGCCATTGCTTTGATACCAAGTTGTAACAACCAAAAATTCAAACCAATTTAAACATTTTAAAATACGCGAAAGTTAGGTCCCAAAACGACATTTAACGTATCCACACGTTAAGTTTTACAAACACGAATTAAACTAACATAATTTCCACAAATTAGTTTAACAAAAGTTACTAACAAGTTATCCTCAACTTGTAACAACCCCAAATAGTTTGTAAATACTCTATACGAGAAGATTAACAAAAAAAACAACTACTAAACATGTCCACAAGAATCCAATCCACATGATGCGAGACCCGAGATCACAACAGAGCTTTTCCTACAATGAAATCACCCCAAAAAACACCATTAGTAATGAAATACAACCCTTGGGACAAGTACCAAGTCAAAACACCAAGAACCAATCCAAAATCAAATTTTAATTTTAATGGCGTAAGGTTACTCCATTTAATGTTATTGGCGTAAGGTATGGCGTAAGACAGTAGGTTAGGGTGTAAGGTTACTCCCTCCCCTGCACAAACATGATTTTTGTAGTTTTTTGGCCTTTCCGACCGACAACTTCAATCCCCTTTGGTCTTTAAGCCACAAAACTCACCCAATAACATCTATAAATCACCCCCATGTACTAACATATATATTCGTTAGTTTTTCATCCTCAAACCCGAGTATCACTACTTGTTTCTCACTCGATAAGAGTTTAACGACAAGTTCTATCATTTCGTTAGTTTAGGTACATAATAACCTATAACTTTAGATACATAACGACCCATACACATTTTATATTTTACCATTTTTTCAACTTGACATATCCACATGTCTAACGAGAGATCCACCTCTCGCTTTCTCACATGGAGTATTTGACTCCATGCCGATCCATGAAGTATCCACACTTCATGTCACCCGTGAAGTACTTGACTTCACTTTCACCTGTGAAGTAGTTGACTTCACTTTCACCTGTGAAGTACTTGACGTCACTGTCACACGTGAAGTATCCACACTTCACGTAAACACCTCCATGAAATATCCACACTTCATGTAATCAATCAATTTATTGTTTTACCACCAACAGATGACTTTTACCAGATTAGGTCAATTTTAGTTTAATGTTACCACATTCGACATTTTACTTGACTCTTGATCACATTGAGTCATTTACACCATTTAACCACATATCACACATTAGTTTGACAAATAACCACATAAGTCAAGTTACATCTATTTACCACTTTTGTACATTCAAGTTTGACTATTAACCACATAGTCTAATTACATCTATTTACCACATTTGCATATTCAAGTTTGACTATTACCACGTAGTCTAATTACACCAACTTCAACATAATAGTTTGACCCTATACCACTAAGGTTAAATTACAACAATTTCACCATTATCCACAATGGTTTGACTTATACCACATTAAGTCAATTTTATATTAATTTCACCATTATCCACAATGGTTTGACTTATTACACATTAAGTCAATTTATATCAACTTCACCATCATCCATAGTGGTTTGACTTATTACACATTAAGTCAATTTACATCAAACACCACATTCTATACTTTAGTTTGACTATATGCCATATTAGTCAACTACACATATTTACCACCTTATGTTTGACTATTTACCACATTATGTTTGACTATTTACCACATTAGTCAACTACACAACTTTTACCATATTATGTTTGACAATTTACCACACTAGCCCAAATCGACATACAACATGTAAATAGAATTCACCACATGATCTACGTACATAAAAACTACTTATCCACTACTAAGTAAGTGCAAAACACTTACCTTTGCCAATGAAGATTCCACTTTGTCTTCAAATCTAGCCGCTCCATACCTTGATCACCTAAACAATCCACTTGTTTAGTAATCTAGTAAACTCCTAATAAATCACCAATTTGAGGTTTGACACCCACCCAAGATCTTTTGATCTTCATCCTCAATTTATCTTGGTTTAACAAGCTTCACACATGTGACATCCAAAAAAAAATATTTTTATTATTATTTTAATTTTCGGGACGAAAATTCTTTCAACTAGGGGATGATGTGACAATCCGGACTTTAGAGTTAACCTCGTTAGTAAATCCAGTTAAAAGTTAACCTAAATAACTTAAATTAAACTCCAGGGACTAGTTCTGTTATTATCCAAACCTAAAACTACAAGGATTAGTATTGCAATTAATCAAAACTCACCTTGTTGACTTTGAAAGTCAAAAATCGCTTTCCTGTTGACTTTTCGATTGTCAAACTAACTAATTCTTAACTGGACTCTAACCTCAAGGACTATTTCTGCCAAATTGCTAAACCTAAATTCAATAAATCACAGGGACTAAATCTGTCAATAGCCCAACTTTGATTCGGTTGACTTTGAAAGTCAAAGTCACATCCGTTTGATCCAAATTCGAACTCTCTGCCTGGGATTCGTTGCGATTAGTAACCGATATCCACATTTATGACATTAACGAACCTAATTAGAGCCTTAATCATAATCGTTTCACTCAGTTAAACCCAATTATGATCATGATTACCGTAACCATCGACTTCATTGCCAAATACCATCAAATTCATTGTTTCCGTATACCAATTCATGAATTGAGTCTCTACACACGATTGACGCAACCCTCTGAAGCTTCTGCAACCGCTAACTGGATCGGAGAGGCATCCACACTCGTCGGAGACCAACCCAGTCACGGCCGACGTCAGTTTTGATTGATCTCTATCAATCCGAATCGAATTCTGGTAATTATCTACATTTGCAGTTTTGTTTCCATGTCTAGATCAATAACCCTATGTTAATTGGATCGTATAACACCGAATTGAACTCAACCCGTAATCTAGGGTTCATACGTAAACAGATTTGGGGCTTTTAATTCTAAACTTGGTCTTAATCCAATTAATTCATATGGTTAGACTCGTGATCATCTACTCTTTGAAAGCCCAATATCAATTGAATCGTTCATCATTGATTTGGGCAAGAACCAGAATCTAGGGCTTGTTCTAAATCGAATTTGGGTTTTTTGATCTTGAACTCAACCAAAACGAAATTAAACCATATCAGTAGATTCGCAATTCATTGTTTGATAAAAGCCCTATGGATTCAATAATTGATATTACAGAATTTAATCAAATCGATCTTGTGTTTAAATCTAGGGCTTCGGTTTTCAAAACGGGAATCTATCGATCTTAAACCCGTTTGTTTTGCAATTAAAACTCACCCCAGACTCGTATGGACTCGATTTGCAAAACCCCCATGTTTGATTCAATATTCAAATCGATGGATTGGGAGGGGGTTTGGGATTCGGTTTCGTATAAGGGAATTCCTAGAACATGGTATGATCAAAACCATGCGGATCCTAAGATTGTCGCGATACCCTAGTGGGCGGGACTGGTTAAGTGTGTGTGCTCGTGGGGAGGAGACCCGGGTTCGAGTCTCCCCACGACTGTTTTGGTTTTTATTTAAGTTCTAGCCATTGTTTTAATATTAAATCACACCCTATATTATTATATTAATATATTAAAATGTTTTAACCCGGAAACCACCCGTAGGCTCGAGTTTGGTCTTGCAACCCGTATTTATTATTAAAATCCATTTATAGAATAATATATTCATATTATTTTTGTACCGTGACACAAATTAAAAATAATATATTTTATATATTATTTCCTCCGTATTATAAACATTTTTGTAACGTTTCAAAGTTATAAATAATATAAATATTTATATTGTTTACCCGTAATTATATTCTCGAATAAAAGTAATATATTATTATTTTTGTCACATAAATAATTATCGTATTAACTATGCGAGTTTAAAAATAATATAATAATATTATTTTTCTAAATCATTACTTAATGACGAAGTCGATTAAATATATTTATTAATGATTGTAATTATTGTCTTTCGTCGTGTTTCGTAATCGTCTTAATCGTTTAACTTAAAGAATTCTTATTCCCGTGGACACGTTCGTCTACTCTTGATTAATAGAGCGTTTCTTTAGGACGTTCAATCTTTAGTGTTGTCGTCACATATTCCCATTGTAACCCTAATTGTTATACTTATAATTCTAGGGCATACGTAAGCCGTTGCAGACTAACACTCGTGGTTTCAATCAGAGATGCACAAAAAAACCGGTTTGAAAAACCAAACCGGTTTCAAACCGAAAACCGAACCGGTCGTGAACCGGTTTATACCAAACCGGTTTCAAACTGGTTCAAACCGCCGGTTTGAAACCTATACATTTAAACCGGTTTGAAACCGGTTTAACCCGAACCGAACCGATTAAAAACTGGTTTCAAACCATTTTTTAAACCGGTCAAACCCGGTCAACGGACCATCTCAAACCGGTTTCAAACAGGTCCGGTTTGAACTCAAACCGGTTTTGACTTTTTGTTGACCAAACCGGTTCGGTTCGGTTTTGAACCGGTTCGGGTTAAAAAACCGTTTTGTGCACTTTGAGTTTCAATCTTATTCTTGTGTGATTACTTCCTACGCCATCAGGTGAGTTTTCACGGGCCCTTTTTACTGTTTTACAACTGTGGGAGAAAACATGACGTGAACATTTTTGGTTATGTAATTCATATATGTTATCACTTGTTTAACTATGCGTACACATCTCTCACTAAGTTCTCACATCGGACCGTTAATATGAACATAGCGAGGTAAGTTGAGTAGTACTACTGGGTTTGACAAACCTCACCCGCGTTAGTCACGCTAACCCGACTGGATGTCGAACGAGTGCAGTCTTGACCTAAACATGCACCATGGTTGATAGGCCTGGTGGGAGGCAAAAGCATAAACAGTCAGCTGTCGGTTGCGAGCGCATTAGTTAACATGCTTATGGGTTAGCTACCTATTGATTTATATATTGAATGTACATTAACCTATTGAACTTTGTTGCAAACTGAAACCTGTGAACTCACCAACCTTGTGTTGACACTTTTCTTACATGTTTTCTCAGGACGCTAAGCTAAGGCACCTGTGCACGTTAGGGCATGCATGGTGTCAACATGATGTATTCAATAATTGTCAATCTACTTATCATTTTTATGTTTCTGTTATTGTTAGACTTGGGCGCGTTGTTGTGGCATTTCCTCTCTTGTTTAAACGCTTCCGCATTTACTCTAAACTTTTATAATATTTCAATTTGAGTCCCATATAGTGTCGTTTGATGTAACTAATGTCTGAGATCCTGATTTGTCACGCACCAAATGGTAAAACTCCGTTAGTGGAATTTGGGGGTGTGACAACACAAGCTTTTAACCATTCCTAAACCAAGTTCACATATTTTGACCCGTTAAGGATTTCACCCAATTCTCCCAATTTCATCCAATTCAATTGAGTTTTATACTTGGAAATGTGTTTATATTACACCATAAACACTTATTCATACTCAATTCAACATTTAAACACCTTCAATTGCAAAACCCTCAATTTGGGTTCCAAGAACCCTAATTTTCAAACATCAAATTAGGTGTTATGATCATGTAAAACGTGATTCTCCAACATTATTAATACTAGATTAAGGTTTATAAACGACTTTAAACCCAAATCACCACATCAATTGATCCAATTTGGGTTTTCTACCCAAGAACACCATAGATGGTGATTGAGATGAGAAAGAAGAGACTTACTTGATGATTAGAAGAAGATGAATCCATCAAAATCTTCTGATTTTAACATACAATCACCAAATCCCACCTAGCTCTCCTTCCCCTCTTTCTCCCCTAGCTTCCACGCCAAGAACACACACCAATGTGTGTGTCCTGCGTAATTTTCCTCCCCTATATCAAATCAGATTTGATTAAATTACAAACAACCCCTTCAACTCTTCTTTTTGACCATTTTTGCTCAAAAGTCAAGAAAGCCTTAAGAACAAAAGAACCTCCTACTTTTATTTGATTTAAATACACTCCTACAATATAATTAATATATTATAGGACAAACCCGAAAGTTGGTTCGTTACACACGTGACCATACTTAACGTCTGAAGTTGACGGACGTTAGCCCAAAGGATGAAACGTGCAAATTTTTTAAAATAAAAAGGACAAAATCTGTAATTTATTTAGTTAAATGATGTTAACTGAAATTTGATAAATACATGAAGGACGTAAAATATAATTTATTTTTTTTATTTATTTTTTTTTGAAAGGCGACTTTCATTTTTTAAGTGGCAGTCGCATCTCCGACAAGTCGGAGACCCGTTACCCCTCAACCTGACCACTACGTTGTCTGAACCGGGCCCGCGGGTTCAGAACGAGAGGCTAGGCTTTCACCGGGAAACCATGGAGCCTGCTGCCACTTGACAGCAGTTGCGCCGCTACACGGGCCAAACCCCGCTAGCGTAACGCACTCCGGACTAAAACCCGGTTCGGATCGGATTCGAACCTGCGTGGGATTTTCAGTATTTTACTTTTATGTGATTAAACGGCGCAGCTTATTAAATCGGGTCGGATCAAGAGAGCATGCAGCACAGGAATAAAAAGCAATCAACGCTGGAAATGACGCCAACGCCTACTCAAAATCAGCCACAAAAACCCACCCAAATCAAAATCCCAAATCATCCTCACGTACCATCTCAATTCACAAACCTTCGATTTCTAACACCGAAAACGAAGCTGAATTGCAATCAGATGGCTTCATCTGCAGCCGCATTATCAGCAAACAGCTGCAGCACACACATGAGGGCTCATTTCTTCAACAACAATCGCTATAAGAACCAGCAGAAACAAAACCTCACTTTCTTCAAAATTCGAGCCTCGTCTGATGATCAAGAGGACTGCAATGTCGAAGAATGCGCCGCTGAAAAAGAGGTAACGACTCTGTTTTCAGGAAATTCAATATGCTGATTTGATTTTTGTGATGAGTGCAAATTGATTAGCAATTGTTCTTAATACTACGAAGCTTTCAGATTCTGTTCTCATGGAGTAAAAAAAATCATTGGTGACATGAAGAAGTGAGATAAGTATGTGTTAAATTGATTTTGCTTTTAAAAATGTGTGAAACTAAATTCATGTTAGGTCCCAATCAAAGCTTCTATGAACGATGAAGATATAGTTTTGCTTTAGTTGAGAACAAACCACAAGAATAACAATTGCTATTCACTACCTTTCATACTTCACTTGAAAGAGTTTAAATACAATTGAAATAACTACTTTCCTAATTTTGATAACCAACTAATAAGCTTGGTTTTAAAAAGCGCGAGGCGTTTAGGTCCCAAAAGCCGAAGCATGCGCATCACATACGCAAGACGTAGCTCAATGTACAACCAAATAAGCTTTATTTACAACCAGAAGCTGTGTTTCTCTCATTTGTATTACACATCATTATATCAACCTTTTTTTTTATCAAGTAAAGCTTTCATAATTTCTTCATCCTTTTGGTTGTTGTTACATATAAGCCTCGTACATACCCTAACTTTGACCAAGAAGTACATGAGGTGCCGCCTCAAGCCCCTGATGCAATTTCCTCTGCGCTTCGCGCCATAGGCACGCCTTTTAAAACCAAGCTAATAAGGATAGTCATAAAGAAAATGAAAACATGCCATATTCTTCAGCAACTAACGGTCATGATCTTTTAACAACTTAGAATTCTTGTTCTTGTTTGGTGACTTGTTAATCCGAGTAGTAGTACTTTGGATTCCACTTAGGTGCCCTTGTAGATTTCCTCAGCCTATGAGTAATTGAGTACCCACCCTTTGGACTTGAACCTTGTCCCCAAGGTACAGATTAAGAAACTTATCATGGAAGTCTTTGGTTGTCTCCCACAAGACATCTTCAGTTGGTAGTCTTTACCATTTAATCAAGCTTTCTTCAATAAACGTGAATCCTTTGGATCCAATGACTTTGCGTCTGGTTTTGTTATTATTTGTTCGTCATTTGCTAAAGGAGAGACATGAAATATTGGGTGAATTCGAGAACCAGGGAGGTAGCTTCTGGCTTCAGCATACAAGCCTCCTTGCTAATCTGTTCTTCTATCTGATATACCCATAGAACCTGCTTGCATGCTTCTAGTATGCAAGCCTGATTACCACCATTGCAAACAATAGAGATGAAGTTTCTAAAACACCAAATCTCCCACTTGAAAATCAATGTCTTTCTGATTAGAGTGATAGAGTCAACTTACTGTTTCATCCTGTTGATGGAGGCATACAAGTTTCTTTAAGATGTCGTATCAAGACACCTCTAGCAACTAAGCTTTTGTAAAATTCATTCACATGAAAGGACCTTCATTATAGTGTGGTATCAGTAGGGGGGTTCCTCAATACAGAGCTTGGAATGGCTGTTAATTGATTAAAAAATTGGTCTTTTTTGGTGGTTACAGATTTCCTTTGGGTTGACTATGAAAACTTATTCTTTGTTAGCTATTCAAAAGTATAGGGCATTCATGAGATCTAGAATCTTGTCTATCTTCCCCCTGCATAGGACTTTACCAGGGGATTGCAGATTGCTTGATTCTATATACAAGCTAGTTCCAGCTGTCTGACATATGAAATTTAACTCAACTTGATTGTGTGCGCATCATAGATGGGTTTGTCTATAATTCAGTATTTTTGCCTCATTGGCTTGTTTTATACTCTGTTTATTCATCTTACAACTCAAGTTCGATCAGACTGCATTTTGAAAACATTCATGCTATTAGCGTCACTCGGGCCACTTATGGATTTAGATTACAGCAATAATTTATGTTTTTATGAAAATATGGTTTAAGCTGATACAATGTGGTCATGTGTTGGATGAATACGGTACCCTTGATATTGAAATGCGAATATGATGAATATTTGCTGTAATATTAAAACAGGTAGGGAAAGTGAGCATGGAATGGTTAGCCGGGGAGAAAACCAAAGTGGCTGGAACCTTCCCACCTCGTAGGCGCGATTGGAGTGGTTATGTGGAGAAGGATACAGCTGGGCAGACAAATATATATTCAATTGAGGTTAGTGCTTCCAACATTATTTTCTCTCTTAAACTTAATCTCACTCCTCTATTGGTCTGATTCCTCAAGGTCACATTTTTGGTAACAAAAACATCTTTTTTCTTTTTTCAAAATGCTTTGGAGATTTAGTTTTGGCTAACACAGACCTATCCAACTTGTTCACGAGTTGATGCAAAGTACCCCCACCCTCTCTTCTGGTCTATGGGCGAGACTGGAGGTGGCGATTTCAACCTATTTATAATCCGAATAAGTTTTATCCCTAAAAAATTAAATATATAAAATTAAGAATACATTTAATGTATTCTTAATCCTCGAAACTCCTAAATCATTTTATTTTAGAAGTTATCTTCTCATTGAGATAATATATTTTTGTAATCATACTGCACACAGTTGTTTATAGAAAATTTAGATATTTTGGACAAATGTAATTGTCCATTTGCCCTTTCCCATTTTGCAACATCTAGATTTCGTCTGAAAGGAATTGATAACACCAAGTAGGAATTGCCTCTACTGGGTCAAAAGGCACCCAAAATGTATTTATTTCAAAAATTAGATTATCATTGCAATGATGATGACCTGGTCTTAAAAAGTACTCGTTTGACCCATCAGCCAACCTACCGTCCCACCGTTTTTTGCAACCTCCAGAGGGTATTAGCTAAAACGGAAACTAGTTGAATGGTCAAGCGAGTCAAACAAATAGCAAGTCTGTATTGTTTTATTTCAAAAAATAGAGTTTCATTGTATTAATCTAGATTTTTTGATCTTTTCTAAGACACTAATTATTCACAAAATTCAAGAAAAGAAAAGACCATAAGCGTCTGCAGCCCGACCCGTCCATTTTGTCACCTAATCTAGGAAATAATAATTTGATATCAATAAACTCGTGCAGCCTGCGATTTACGTGGCAGAGAGTGCAATCAGCTCAGGAACTTCAGGTACATCTGCTGATGGATCAGAGAATACCGTAGCATTAGTTGCTTTTCTAGGGCTTATTGCTGTTGCTGCTGCATCTGCGATTCTCCTGCAAGTAGGGAAGAACCCACCTCAAATACAAACATTAGATTACTCGGGCCCATCACTAAGTTACTACATTTCCAAATTCAAACCCTCAGAAATTGTCCAAATTTCACCTGAGCCAGAGAGCTCTGCCCCACAAGTAGATTCAGGAGCTCCAGAAACCGCAGTAGATTCAACTGAGACAACGACTTCAGCTGAACAGCCAGAGAGCGGTGCAGATCAAGTGTCAGAAGTTGTGGTTGAGTCCGGGTAAGTTAAAAATGTGGCTAGCTTTTATATGTAATGGTAAATTGTGGTTGTATGTATGGTTTTCATTGAGTTGTATACTTTTGTGCTACATGCAAATTCATACCATTGTAAAATTATGATTATTGGAATAATCAATCATCCAGGCTTTATTCCACCATGATAATACTGTTTGAAGAGTGAATCAAGGTATCATAATAAGGTTCATTAGAAAACCATAAATAAATGGATAATAAGATTTATTTTAATATTAAGAGTTACTAAGATTAAAATAGTAGAAATGTAAACATAATCGATTCGTTTAGGGTGTAAATAAGTCGATTTGTTTGTGAGCTACTCATAATTGGCTCACTAAAACACGAACTGAGCCGAGTTTAAATGAGCTTGAGCCTAACAATAAGTTCGTTTGATAAACGAGCTTGAGTCTAGACTTCATATACCGAGTCTGGCTATGCTCGCGAACCTATTAACTATATAAATACAGTAATTTTATTTAATAGTTATATACATAACTATGATAAGAAAATAAAGATATTATGTAACACATGTAAAATTGTGATAATGAATAGATATAAAATAGTTATATATTTATATAAATAAAATAATTAATAAATAATATATGAGTCAAGCTCAAGCTTTGAATATAAATATAGAAGCTGAAACAAGTCACGCTCAATAGCTCACCCTAGCAACATGTGCTCAATGTCAGGGGCGAAGGATAGTGAGGCCCCCCTAGTTTTTCGCTCAGTAGTGTTAATTTATACGTGTTCGGCCGAAAATTTTATAGTTGAAAAAAAAATTCGGGCCCCCTACGTTTTTATTCAAGCTCCGCCACTACTCAATGTAATGTCCAAGAGAAATATGATTTACATGGTTGACCACATGAGCTTTTTGATACGTTAACATGCCAATATTGTGTTTGATAAAATATTTAACTCAATATTACAAAGCATCTTTGTAAATATGTAACATAATTCTATTTTTATTTATTTTTACATTAGTGCTTAACTTAATATCACAAAAAAACTATATGAATTCACGCGATGTAAATTCACATACGATTTCATATGTGAATTTATACTTTGAAACAATATTTGAATTAAAGTTACTTCATAGTGTAATTTACAAACACACTATTTACGCTATTTCATGTTGATCTAATGTTAACCGGTGTAAAGTTATGTTTATATTTACATTACTAATACTACAAGTACAAGTTATGCATAAAGTACAAGTACTATATGCATGCTGCTTATGTCATCTATTTTTGTCTTATATAAAATTTTACACTTAGCCACATACAAGTCGGATTTACTTTTAGGTCACTGAACTTAAAAAAAGATTTTTTTTAAGTTTCTTTTAACAAATGACGTGGCACACGTATAATTGCAACGATGTTGCACGTGATAGTGTACATGTTATCTAAGCACTTGCATGCAACTTTGTTATTAATTTTTTTTTACTATTTACTTTTTTTAAACGATTTTGTTCTCTTTTTCAAATTTTTTACCTGTTAACTTTTTTTAACGGCTTTGTTATAGTTTCATTTTTTTGTATAAACATTTTGGAATATTACTAGCTATTTCGTTGCAACGCGTGGGTTTGCGTAAATGTTTTGTTTTTTTATATAAACTTTCGAGTACATTTATTTATTTCGTAAATGATAACTTTTTAACGGCTTCATTTTTCTATAACTTTACTCTATAAGTATTCAAGGACGCTAATTTCTTCCACGGTCCGGGCGTGGACACAAATTTTTCC
The DNA here is from genome assembly GCA_023525975.1 of Smallanthus sonchifolius. Classification (NCBI taxonomy): domain Eukaryota; kingdom Viridiplantae; phylum Streptophyta; class Magnoliopsida; order Asterales; family Asteraceae; genus Smallanthus; species Smallanthus sonchifolius. The sequence goes on along the minus strand of CM042037.1, from coordinate 62,738,912 downwards.
GTGATGTTATTTTATTTTTTTATATTTTAAAAATAAAAAAATATACGGGTTTAAGATGAAAAGAATTTGTATAGAGAGAGGTGGGGATAGAAAGAGAACATGGCGGTTATTCATCCCTTCAATTCCTATCTCAACTTGCCCCAATTTACACACCAGAAATCAGCAACTATAAGTAGAAGAAAACCTAATTCCAGACCTCTAATCGCTTGCTCAACCTCCAATCACACCAATGTCTTGCTCTTTGATGCTGCTAAACACACGGTAATCTCAATACTACTATTTCATTTTGAATTGACTTCAGTTTAATCGATTAATTCAATACATCGTTCATATTTACATGAATTTCTCGTCATTTATCAATGCGCGCAACTTGATTCAATTATCTTTCCCCTTCATATCGTTATAGACACCAGAAGTTGTTTTTGGTAATAGGAAGCAGTTAGGGATTTGAAACTTGTAGTTGTTTTAGGAAAATAACATTTAGAAAATGATTTGAACATGTTGTTTGGTGACATACATGCTGTAGGGATACCGTTCACCATTTTATAAATAAAATACAAATACAATTTGAAAGGAAGCATCAATATGAATACAATTGAAATAAGTAAAAGTGCAAAGTGCGAAGAACAAGTAGAAGAAGAGATACGGTTCCCTCAAAACAGATTTCGAGGCTCCCAAGAGAACTTGACTGTTTCCAGGGTACAACATCGAAAGCATTTAGTACTGCCGGAGATGACCATTGAGCCTGAAAATGCACCGAAAGTGTACGCCAGAATTGCTGGATGTGTTGTGCGTTTTTGAATGTTCTTGAGAGCATACAAAGCCTCTCAAGTTCTGGTTGTTCAAGCGTATTTCACAGCTGAGGTGACATACTTATAGTTGTTTTTGGTGATTGAAAGCAGTTGGGGATTTGAAATTTGTAGTTGTTTCAGGAAAATAACATTTAGAAAATGATTTAAATATGTAGTTTGGTGACGTACTTATAAATCAACAAGTTTATAGTAACATGGTAATTGGTAAGTTTTGAATATGTCTGTCATTGTTTCTGATAATGGATTATTGAAGGTAATAGTTTGCAAATTTTCTTCTATTTTATTAGGTGGATACATATCTACAAAGTGGCATGGTGGTTGGATTAGGGTCTGGTACAGCCTCATCTTTGGCAATAGAGTATTTGGGTCAGAAACTTCGTGTCGGTTTACTAAAAGACATAGTCGGAATACCCACGTGAGTCTGTTCATACATCGTTAATCTAGCTGTAATTGTTGATTGCAAGGCCTCTTGATATCCTTTCATAGATTGATAACTCTCATCATATATTCATTTGAATTATAGCCTTATAGGGTGTTACAGAGTTACCTATTTTGATAGTGTATTTGTGTTTATATCACGCACGCAGCAACACATCTTCATTGGTTCCCGTTTGATCCATATTGCCATTGTTGATGCAGTTCTGACCGTATTGCAAGTGAAGCAGAAAAGGCAGGAATACCTCTGCATCAGTACCAAGATAGTTCACAAGTGTGATCCGAGTATCCATTTAATTGGTTGCTGATTGCTTATCAATCGGGTTTCATATTTCAAGCCATATTTTATATTGATACGATTTCATATGCTAGATTTACAAATGAGAAGACATTAGTAATCTGTTATCACAATAAATGGTTTGTAATTATTTATCATAGTTAGAATAATCTCTATCTGAAGTCTTCTTGTTAATGAATAATGATACATCCTATTTGAGTTATTTGAAGTCTTCTCTTCCTAATAAATTATATTTAGTCACATATCATAATTGACTACAATCAACATTATGAGAAATGTAGCATGAAGCAAGGTTCAAAAACAACTATAGATGATTGATTAGATGATAAAACCTATAATACTCTAGATATGTTTATAAAATTAAGAAGCTTACATAATAACCTGGTACTTGTGCGATAAAGTCATAAAGCTAAGTACTATAGTTAATAGCCCAAAATAGATAACAGTAAGCGATTTCTTGGTTCAAATCTAGCCATTAAGGCACAACTAGATACTAGGCACTAGGTGCACAAGCTTTCCTTTTGGAGGAAATATACATACCTTATAAGTACATTAATTAAAAGTGTAGTCCAATGGATTCAATACTTTCACCTGCTGTGAACTTGAGAATCTGCGAATTTTACTAGCAAGATTTCATCAAATCTTATATGGAGAGTATAAATGAGATAATGAAAACAAGATGAAGAAAACGAAACAAAAAAGGATAATAGATTAAATTTGAACCACAATGAATGATATTACGTAAGTGTTTGTAACTAAATATAATGTAATCTGATTACAAGTTTTTTTTTGTTTTTTTAGAGATTTAAGCTTTGAGAAGAGATCTTTCCTTTATGGACGTGCATTTGAATACGCACATTTAGAAAATTTATACGCCTTGCTTACCTATGTAAATGTTGAGGCTTGCAACATATGCAGATTTTGCATCAAAAGTTTGAAACACATGCAATGTAATACATGATGGAAGATCTTTTCTTACTAGAAATCATTTTTTTCAGAAACTAGAGTAAGTAATATGGCTTTCTCAATGATAATTTATAAATATAATCCATGGATCATTTATAGATTGATTTTGCGTTCAATGATGCCGACATAATGGAAGAAGGAAGCCTAAATGTAGTCATTGGTCGTCAGAGACTTCAGGGAGAGGAGTCTATAATTGAAGAGAAGGTCAGTTAAATATAATCGAGTTTTTACTTTTATCTTATTTCTTCGTTTTTTAACTCTGCTATCTGTAAATACCACTTGGGAGTTGACTAAATTTAGTGCAAGTACTTAGAATTCATCAGTCTTGCTCCTCTCTTTTGCATGCATAAATAGTTGGATTTTTCTGCTTTTCTGTAAAAATAGTTTAAATAAGGTCGATATTAAATTAACAAAAAAGCTATCCATATATTCATTTTGTCCTTGGTTTATTGTTGTACAGAAAATATTAGATGCGGCGGAGAATCTTATTATAATGGTCACAGAGAAACAGTTCAAAACGGCTGTTGAGGGTTCAATTCCAGTTTTAGTTAAATCTGTAAGTTTCAGTCTCTTAATAATGATGGAAAATCAGTTTACTTTAAATCTATAGTATAATAATTATGCTTAAAACCTATATTTCAGGTCAGCTGGATGGACACTGCGGAAGAGATTGATGACCTCTTTGTAGGTGATGCAGAGGTACGGTTTTGCACACCAACTGAATTTAGTCATAACCAGGAAAAAGGAAAAGAATTTAGTCAAAACTCAAAAGTCGCCTAACGTGTATTTTAGAAAACATCTTAATCAATTTATTCAAAGAAATTGGATTTCTATTTATAGCTTTTGAAATCATATTTAACAATTAAACTTGTTTAAAAGTTGACAATAAGTGTTTCGACTTTCGAGCCAAACCGATCCATTTTAACAAGTACTAAAAGTTACCTGTGTTTTTTTTAACCTTGTGGAGTGGTGCAAGTGGTAAGCACCATGCCCCACATGCATGAGGTCTTGGGTTCTAGTCTCTCCACAAGGTAACCTACCCGGTTTAGGCCGCGCTTTACATGTTTTGACTGGTTAGTAGGGTATTGGTCAGGGCCAGGGGTTTACCGCGTAAGCGGGTTCCCCCGGTTATAAAAAAAAAAGTTACCTGTTTTTGACACGCTACTCAACCAGCCCGACCTGTCCTTATTGCCACCCCTAATATACCTTATTGGTGCAATATGCCAATGTGTAACTTATGGTGATCATCTGGGAAGAAAACTCATACATAGTTTCTTGTACATGAAGGTATGGAGAAGACCATCCATAGGACATGCAGATCCTACTGGAGGCAACTTTCCACTAGTCACAAGAGAAGGACATAATATTCTTGATGTTATATTTACAACTCCTATACCAAACCTTGGTAATATCATTTGATTCCATAATAAGTATCTGTGATGTCATTTCATGTGCTTCAGAAAAAAAAAATACTAAGGGGTGTTTCATTTTCCATGCAGCTGAAGTAGCAAAACTCCTTGATAGCATAGATGGAGTTGCATGCCATGGCATCATAACTAAAACACCGTTAGTTTCTTTCTTTGTTTCTTTGAGATTTTGATTGAGATGGTGACAATTCTTGTAGAAGTCTATTGGGGTGTATGCTAACCAAGCCGCTTGTGAGTTACCGGAGATCGAGCTGGCGTAAACGAGCCCGAGCTCGACTCGCCAAAAGCTCAAATCGAGCCTAGCTTAAATGAGCCGGAGCTCGAGCTCGACCTAAAAATAAGCTAGTTTAATAAACGAGCCCGAGTCCGAGCTTCATATAACTAGCTCGGCTAGGCTCGCGAGCCTAAACTAGCCTACTATTTGTATAAATATAATAAATTTTAATATAATAATATGTATTACATAATATAAAAATACTTGTATATATAATTATGATAAAGATAACTAAATAATACATATTATGTTATATATATATAAATATAAAATTGTAGTTATTAATATATAAAAGTAGTTATATAAATAAAATAATTAAATGATTAATAAATAATAAACGAGCCGAACCCAAGCCGAGCTCAAGCGTTGGATATAGAGTTCAAAACGAGTCGAGCTTGAGCTCGGCTTGGCTTGTTTACACCCCAAGAAGTTTGGTTTTTGCTGTAGAGGTGGCAAAATGGGCCTAGTAGAGGTGACAAAATGGACTGGTTGACGAGTTGGGTAATGGGTTGGGATAAATCAGGTACCTGTTTGGTACGAGCCGGATCGAGTTGGTTAACCCTTGAGTTGGGTTATCCCTAAACATTTTCCGCCCAAAAATTTTGTAGACTATATATTTGATAATTTTTGTGTTTTATATGATTACAAAAAATTACTTATTGTTGGTAAAGTTATTATTACTATAGTGATCTATAACTTTTAATAAAGCGTACACATTGTATGCATTAAAATTACACTTTGGGTGACTTTCGACCTGCTCTTTTTTTGTTACTTCTTTTGGTACAACCCATTGGAGATAAAATATAATCCGATTGACCCTTTCATAAGTAAACGGGTCACGTGATGTATTGACTTTTGTAATACCAACCTAGAGTTTGAATACTAGAACTTCTGTCGATGAGGCCTTTTTTTTTCCTTATTTCCTCTTTTATGTGAACATTGAGATTCTCATTTTCTTTTTCTTTATGCAGTTGTACAGCAGTGATCGCTACAGGCTCAGGTCTTCGTGTCATTGAAACTAGCAATACGGGAAGCATTTAAATCCCATACATATCTTATTAATATCCATGGTAGATATATTTATATGCAGATTTTCACGAGCTCGCGTACTTTGTAACCATTTGTACCCTTTTTGATCAGGGCGACCATGAAGAGATGTATATCACCCAAGCGAGGAAAGCTAGAAATATGATGAGGGATGAATGGTTGTTCAAAAAGTCGTAATCTTTTGATCTAAGTGGAGTCACTACTACCCACAAAAAGACATCATGACTCATGAGGCCAGTTTGGTTACTTCTAATTTTATATTTTCTGTGAGCATTTGATGCTATTAAGAAAGCAATTTCATTATTGCCATTCTTTCCCTTTTTGATTATATATTTAATTATATATATGCTTCCAATATATTTTATTTTTGAAGACACAATGGCCAAGATATTGTATAATGGATATTAGATCACTCAGGTGAACAAGAGAGGGAGGCGAGGCGAGGCGTTTGTGTGAAAAAAAATGCAATCGAATAGGTATAGAGAGAGTCTGACGTGCCCGCATTCGTAGGGTAACCCTGTCAGGATGCTCATATTCAAGGTTCGGTTCTTGGATTTTAGAAATCAAACCTAGATGAATCTGTGAAGATGATGAATTTATGTATCTTTGATTTGGATTTCCATATCTGTGGGTTCTTCGATTTAAATCTGTGAAGAAGATGAATTTCTATATCTATGTGATTTGAATCTGTGAAGAAGATAAATTTCTAGAATTGTGCTTCAAGTTTTGGTTTGGTGATTTTCGATTTGGATTTTGTGGGTTCTTTGATTTGGTTTTTTGTATTTTTTTATAGTGGGTTATTCGATATGAATATGTTGGTTCTTCGAAAGCAAAAATCTATGAAGAAGATGAATTTTTGTGGGTTCTTCGATTTGGTTTTTTGGATTTTTGTATCTGTTATTTTTGAACCTGCATGAACTTCGTATATGTGAAAAGGGTTGGAAGGAAGAAGATGGAGGGTGTTTTAGTAATCCTTCGGCATTCCATTGAAAAGTTTAGAATTCAATCACAAGTGTGGAGGAATGTTAAATTCCAACTCCAGTTCCATCGTGTGTCAACTAAGGGGGTGTTTGGGATTGCTTATTTAACTCCAAAAGTGTTTTTTGTTAAAAGTGTTTATTAGCTTATGACTTTTTAAAAATGAGTTTTTAAAAAAGTGTTTGGATTAGCTTTTGTGGTGGAAAAGGTCAATAAGTTGCTTTTTTTAAAAGTGTTTGGTTTAGCTTATTCACGTAAAATGACCAAAAAGGACATTTTTATATTTAATACCAAAATTATTAAAAAAATATCAAAATAATTTATAAAAAATTCTAAATAATTCATAACAATTCTAAATTCAAAATAATTCCTAGAAAAATACCAAAATGATTCATAAAAATTCTAAATAAGTTCATATAAATTCTAAATAATTTATAAAAAAAACCAAAGTGATGTCATAGTTCATTCATCCCCGCAATTCCATTATATCTTGGGCAATAATATCTCGTATCGCTGCCATATACAAATCATCATTATTTGTACGACGTGTACTTGGACCTTCTTCATGAACTTCATTACTAGTACCACCTTGGGTGGGATTGTATGATTCTTGTTGTGCTCGGTTAAATGCTTCATCAAACCTACCGGCCTTTCTAATAAAGTTATGGATCGCCATCGACGCTATCACAATACTCACTTGATGCTCATACTTGTAATTAACATGCATATCTCTCAATAACGTCCACCTAGCTTTCCACACTCCAAAAGTTCGTTCAATGATATTTCGCAATGATGAGTGGTGATAGTTAAATGTTTCTTTTGATCTGCGAGGAGCACGCATAGCACTAGTATGTCCACGTTGAAAATCCGGTAGATGATAACGAATGTGCGTACCTATGTATGGAGCAAGATACCCTTTAGTATGTGGGTATCCTGCATCAACAACGTAATATTTATCTGTAAATAAAACAAACAGTTGTTATTCATTTTAAACAAGTATGTGGAAATTACTAAAAAAATATACTAACCACCCGTTGGATGTGGAAATTGAAGCTCCGGTCTCTCTAAGGCTTCATTGAAAATTCTTATGTCATGCGCGGTCCCCTCCCATCCGGCCCATACAAATGTAAAGCACATGTTAAAATCACAAACGGCCATTATATTTTGTGTAGCATATCCCTTTCGACCAATGTACTTCGCTTGTTCGCTCTGTCGAACTGATGCACTCACGTGTGTCCCATCTATAGCGCCAATGCAATCCTACAAAAACAAAAATATAATATAATTAAATCATTTGTTAAAGTTTGAATACCATCAAAGTAACTGGAACATTGAGTAATACCTTGAACATTGGATAATACCGAGGATTATTTAAGATATGTACGGGTACATCATCATTATAGTTTGGGGCTGGCCTGATGATGTCGGCACTCATCTTAAGCACGGCTGTCAAAACTGTATGGAAATGTCTATGAATGGTTTCCCCGGAATGATTAAAAGATTCTTGCACAAACCTATTCGTACATCCGTGAGCCAAAGTCATCAAGAAGATTCCGACCGACTCCTCAATAGACATATTACGTGTTGCTTTCAATCCGTAGTTAGTAGCAAGATCTGTGCATAACTGTCTAAAAACTGGTACATGCAGTCTAAATATTTCATAACACCGTCTTGCATGACCATTTAATATACCATTAATAAATATATTCCCCGTGTGATCTGAGGTGTGACATGGCTTTCGTGTCTTACGCATGTTACGAGATATTATTCTCCCTTTCACAACTATTCCACATAACATTTTGAACTCTAGATCCTCGTCCACCCAATATTCTTCATCAGCATCATATGAATCAGAGTCGTCACTATCCATCCTATATAATATCAATTCAAAACGACTGGACATAATGTAAAACGATAGAACAGAATGTAAAACGATAAAATATAATGTCAAACGATAGAACACAATGTAAAACGATAGAACAGAATGTCAAATGATAAAACATAATGTCAAACGATAGAACATAATGTCAAACAATAAAATGACAAATCATTATTCCATATATAACTTAAGGAAATCCATCTTTGCTTCGTGAGTCGTTGGAAACATAAAAGCTTCACGATTTTCCTTTTTAATGAAGAAATGCAATGCTTGTGAATACTTTTTGGAACCTTCATTGAAACCGGGAAAAGTGATGACAATGTTCATGCAATCTGATATTCTTAGAGACGGATTATTTGGTGGAAAATTTTGTGTGCTTTTTGTAGATAAGGCGTCCAATACAACATCTAGCTTTTCCTCAAAAGATGAAGTTTTACTCTTGGTTGAACGGTTCTTAGCAACATCCTTGGACTTCTTCCTTTTACTCAAACTACCTTCACCAAAAGTAGTGAAAAAAGGTTCATCATCATCTAAATTGATTTCATCACTATCTCCTTTGCCTTCTTTATTTTCTTCAAATCGCACATCGTTTGAATTGTTATTGTTTTGAAATTGTAACAGATTCATAGTCTGATCTCCAACGGCAACCGAATCACGAAACAAAGGAGCATAATGTGTCTCGTATATGTCCAAATTTGCATGCCTAAATTTGGCAAACTCTTTATCTGCCTAAAAGATAGACAAAGTGGTTCATTGTCACACCCCAACCGACGGCGGAAACGTCGGGGCGGGACATGTAGACTGTTCATGAGCACATGGTTGACTAAAATTTACAATATTAAAAATGCTACATTTCCATTCACAAACTCCAAATACAATAGTACGAAAATATTTGAATTACATAACATATCCATTTGTTTCAATTAACTAGGTCCACAACCTAAGTGTAGCAACTTGATCAAGTCAAACTTTTGCACCTGAAACATGATGAAAAACGAGGTCAACTAAAAAGTTGGTGAGCATACATAGGGTTTTGACTCTAAATAGCATCAAAGTATTGTGTAAACAAATCCATACAAGTCATGTTTAATAAGGCAATTATGGGGAGCAACTATTGTGTAACCAAGTAGTACAATCAAACCTTTGTAACTAGCATGCAAAAATTGTGTTGTCGGTAACAATCACCCCAATCTGGGTGGGTTTGTCAGACTCAATAGATCTATCATTGTTAACCGTCGGCTTGATTAGTTAATGATTGTACATGTAATTGCAAATAAGTAGTTAACACACCTAGCACTCAAACATAAAGCTCAAATTGCACACAAATTGTAAAGTGGATTTGTATTGTGTAGTTTATGTAAATCATTGTAAGTTGTGATCATGTTTCACCCCAAAATGTAAAAACAGTGAAAAAGGGGCTATGTAAAACTCACCTGAATCAAAGGTGAAGCTAGCACGAGTGACTGAATAGCAAAATGATCCTTGTAACTCACCACGTTAACCTAGTGTGTAATGTATATCGAATTAATAGTGTGTACGATAGTCTATGTCTAAGTCTAGGATTGTAATGGATGTGTGTACAAGGGTTAGAGTTGTAGATGTTAGTGGTTTGTACTTGAAAGGGGTGTTTTGTAAAATGAGAAATTGAAATGAATAGTCTCAAAATAATTAGGGTTTGGGTTTGAATAACTAAATAAATTAAACGATCATTATTTATTTATTTAGTTAGAAAAAAATAGTGTAAAAATTATATTTATTTAAATATAATTTAAATAAATAGTTTTAACTTTATTTATTTATTTACGAAGATATGTAAATACTATTGGTTCATAAATCAAATCTTAGATATAATTTAAACTCTAAGTGCATTTGTAAATGTAATTTATTTAAATAATAAATATTTTTATTTATTTATTTATTTATCATTTGAAATGGATATGCTAAAATAAATTTAGTTAAAAATTTACATGAATTATTTAAGCATATAAAACTATATATATTCACGTATAGTTTTTTTTTTCTTTTTTTTTTTAAATATTTAACTTAAATTTTATAAAGCCTTGTAAAAGTATTTATAAAATTTTGTCACCAAATTTATACATTAAATGAATAAATTACTCAAAGCAATAATATAAATTAAATTGAGTAATTGAGAATTTAATTTATAAAAATATAGATTTTATGTAAAAATTATAAATCTGGTCGAATTCTGTTCTAATAAATATAGGATTTATAAAATAATTTTTATATAATTTAATTACTGTGTGAAAATGATTTTAAAAATAAAGGAACGCCACCCGGTTCGAACCCGGGTGGGTTCTGAAGTGTGCTTGAGTTCTACCACTGGACCAGGGGTCTAACCCGTGGTATACAGCAGGTTTGCAAATTAATAACCCAGGTCCTGAATAGGTCCAGGTTTGGTTCAAGGCTCGTGGAAAAAAGAAGTCTGGGTTGTGGGTTTTGAACCCGTGACCAAGCGTGTACGGGTCTTGCGAATTAACCGGTGGAACTGGGCTAAGACCTTGGTAAGTAGCTGATTGATTAACCATTTATTAAACAATCCCAGAACCCTTTCTTCCCCACTTCGTAACCGCAAACCCTAACCCTTTACCCGATTCGATTAAGCAACAGATCTGAATCTTAAACATAGGGCTTTCAAACAAGAGACAAAAACGAAGCTAAAGGTATAAGAATTACCTGTAATGGTGGTGTATAGGGGATGAATGGCTGAGTCAAAAATCTCGTTGTTCTTGGTACTCGATCGGGAGCCGGACGTGGAATGGGATGCGATTATGGGTTAACGAGTGGAGCGATGGTCAGTGGGTGAGTTAATTTGATTGCAAATAACCGGAATGCTTGATTTGATTATGTTCTTGCGTATGACAGTTGTCGACCCAAAATATGCGTAACTTTGACAATTAAGCAATGAATCGGGTCACGTTTTCGGTTGGATGCGTGTGTAAACTGATTGCGCGAAAATTTCGGTCAGTAATCGCAACTGATTTCCTTGATTTGTGGCTTAGACAGGCTTGGTTTGACCCTAGGAAGTCAAACCCGTTCAAATCAATTTGAAATTAAGATTAGGCCGTGTAATTTGGTAATTTACGTGTGCAATGAGTTTAGAAACCGACGACAATCGTTCTAGTATCTATGGCAAGTTATTTGATTCAAGTTTTGATCGATTTTAAATTCGAATTGCAAGATATTTGCCCTGTTTGACTTTTAAAGTCAAACTGGGTCAAAATGGGATGAATGAGGTCAAATTGCAATGTGTGGGTTCAAAGACGGGAGGTCAAATGTTCAAGGATGAGGGTTCCAGACTAGTTAAATTGTGAATAGTTTTTATATATAAAAGTTCATCGTTATCAGTTTTATCAAAACATATTTTATAAAAATAACTTTTATAAAAGGAAAGTTTCGCTTAATATATTTTTATAAAAATTGTCATTTGTATAAATGGTTCGTTTATTATGATACAGGAAGCTACATATATATTTATAGTTTTATAAGTAAATATATATATATAAAAATACAAATAATGCTAGAAAATTCTTGGATGTTACATTCATGGATTCCACGATACAATCATAACTACAAATAATTAAAAATAATAGTAGAACTTACCTTTATTTTCTCCTCCCACCACTCATCTGATGCATCGATTAAGCTTCTTGTCCCACCGATTCCAGCTTCACGCCTCATTAATCGGTCATAAAGCTTCTAGTCTTTTTTCATGTTATCCCATTTGTTTTTAAGTTGTTTTTTATCCAACACTTTGCCTGTTTTTCTTTCATGGTTTTTTCTAAATTCGCCCACCCAAGCTTATTGAAGTGAGTACCGGGTCTATTCCCTTTTCTAAGTTCAGTCAAACAGACATCGATAAACTCCAAGAAAGTAGCATTATCCCACATGATTTTTGGTTTAATCTTTTTATTTGATGTTTCACAATCAACAACATTAGTGTGGTTTTCATCCATTATCTGACAAACACAAAAGACCCATTACAAAACAAACATACAAAGATAATGGAAAACACAAAGCCCCTGTGATTATATATTCCATCTCATATCAATCCAAAAAGAATTGAAAATAACAAAATCATAATATTTGACATGTCAGAATGCATAATTCAAGAAAAAAACAAGCCTAATAACTTTTGTCAAAACATCTGATAGATAAGTATCCCTCTTTGTTCAGCCTAATATCAAGACAAGGAACTAGGGGAGATAGAGGAGACTACAAAGGTAATCTTAATACATTGGATGCAAACAAAAAAAAAGGAATGAAACTAATGCTTCTTTTTAGTCATTAAAATCATAAATCCATTAAAATCACAAAACAAACATACTTGAGTGTAATTATTATAAACTTGGCAGTCAACTGGGACCTTAATGATGGTTTGTGCCTCAGTTACATATCAGTACAGCAGATTCTGTAAAGAATGGTTACTGAAGGATTTGCGATCAATACAACAGACCCACTTGAAAACAAAGTCCCTGTGATTCTGCGATCAAAATCAAAGAGGGTGCAGAACCTGCGATCACAGTGGTGAAGACGAATGTGGTGCGAAGCTTGCGATCAAGGATGATGAAGCTTGCGATCCTCTGGAAGGTGCGAAGGATGCAAGGAACGAATATTATCTAGGGTTTTTTTGATGGTTGATATATATATAATATTTGTTAGAAATTGTTATGGGTAAATTGGTAATATTTTATTACAAAAGCCAAAAGCCATTTGAAAAGCCAGGAATTCATGGCTTCTTAAAAAACAACTTTTTAGCTTTATCAAAAAGTTAAAACCAAAAGTGCTTTTACGTTTGACAAACACTTTTTTTAGCTTATTGGCTTTTGAAAAAGCCAATAAGTTAATAAGCAGTTTTTTAACGCAATCCCAAACACCCTCTAAACACGTTTTTTGATGGAAAACTTTCCAATTCCAATATTATAAGGTTTTTTTTACATATTTCCTCCTATTAAACTTCTAAATTACATATATCTTCAACCCCTAATTTTAATTACATATTTTCCCCAATTAACTTAAAATTACCCAATTGCCCTCGCAAATATTTAGGAAGGGGATATATGTAAATAGTACTTTAATTAGTTCATTAAGGGTAAAATAGTAATAAAATAAGTTATTTTAAATTAATTGGATAAATATGTAATATATAGGTTTTAGGAAGGAGAAATATGTAATTAAATTTTATGGTTGAGTAAATATGTAATAAAGGAATTTAAGAAGAGAATATATGTAAATGCCCCATATTATAAAAGACATATTTTAAAAAAAGAAAAATTGGTAAACAATGTAGTATGCTACAAAATGTAGAACAAACGAATAAATGTTAATGTTGATAGAAAGTTGCATAAGAATTGATTGTCAGTGATTATCAGTAGTATCTAAATATTAGTAGTAATAACTAATCGTTAGTAGGAACTGTGATCAACAACTATCAGCAACAACTTGGATGATCAGCGTAGTTGAGTTATCTCTTATAGAAGCCAATTGTCAGCACTAACTAAGTTATTGTTGAAGGAGTTGTTGCTGATGGTAACCGAATAACTGTGCCAACAGTTTTAATCGTCATCTGACACACTTTTTTACGAAGCATTGTGTTAACCTTGTGATAATTCCCCAACACGTCTTTTTACAACATGAAATTGCATATTCAATTTTGTTTCTCTTTAAATTATTCGATTGAATTTTCGAAAATACTATCGAAATATTTCAATCTGAAAGTGAACATACACAATTTAGAGAGATATCTATGTCTTTTACAAAATACAAAACTTACATCTTATAGCCGAGCCAAACTAGCTCTTTTAATTTCGAAACTCACTAGTTAATCAACAGTATTTCACTATTTCTAATTACATACCTTTCTTAGTTTCAAAATACTAGTATCACTACTAAATTATTAGTGTCATGATATAGATACCCCCCCCCCCTCTCCAAAAAATAAAAAATAAATAAATAAAAATAAACCATACACCACTGCACATGTCACATCATTCAACCATATTGTCTAATACGGGTCCTATTGTGCTTAGTCAAACTGACAACGTTCCAAACATGTTACATCAATCGCATCGAAACATCCATACGAGTCGTATTACAGGAGATGAATGCAATATGACACGTATTATATCCATCATACAACCCGTATCAGGACCAAACGACCAGTATTTAAACGAAAAAAAGGCTAATACAACCCGTGTTAAGACTCGTTTGAAGGAAATGTACCCAATTATTACATGATTGGTTTCAAAGCTCACATCAATCATTTTTTAAACAACTGGAGTCAAATGGCTAATTTAATATCTGAAGTCTTCCCAACTACTTTATTTAAAACAAGATAATTTGATCACTGTAACTCATATCATTTTATTACATCATTATTTTAATCCAGATTACGACCTTAACTGACCTCTTTTTTGTGAATTCAGGCTCGGGAGTGGCGTGTACGGTTGGGTCTGAATCCTCCTTTCTGTCCACGTTCTTATGTCGCGCGTGTGAATTATTGCCACTCAAGGATATGAACCCATGTTTGCCACAACAATTTGAGGTTTTCAGCCCACCAAACCAGAATAATAATCTTTCCACCATCAAGTTGCAATCTTTATGCATCTTTATATCTGTAAGTCGATTTTCTTGCTCTTTATTTTCTTGATCGGTTCTGTTCACTATCAAAAACAAATCTTTATTTGAATCAGAACTGTACCCAGATCATAAATCCACTTGATTCTTCAACTGGGTACTTCAGATTCTTGATTTAAATCATGTGAAAAGGTGAAATTGGAGGTTATCTTTTGGGGGATTGTGAGACTTTGAGGTTAGGTTTGCAGATGGGATTTTGTTTGTATGGTGTGTTGAGTCATATTTGATGTGATTAAAGATGATTACTTTCATATTATGTAAGCTTTAGATGCTTTCAAAATCTTGACTTTGAGTTGGGGTTTATAAGCTTTTGTTTTTGGGTTCTGGATTCAAGTTGAGGTTTTTAAAGATTTTGTGGATTTGGGTTTTAAAATTTGTGAAAAAAGATGCAAAGGGTTAGGGTTTCATCACAGCAAGTAGCAGTACAGAAGTTAGGGGATTCACAGATGACATTATCTCCTAAGTTTAAGTTAGCTGCAACTCAATCGCGTTTACTGGATCCGTTTGTGGAAACCGAGTTGAGTCTTAGAGGTGATCCACTTATTCCTGGTCTTCCTGATGATATTGCTTTAAGTTGTCTTCTAAGGCTGCCAGTCTCGAGTCATTCGGCTGGCAAAACTGTCTGCAAGCGTTGGTATCAGTTATTTGGAAACAAAGAACGGTTCTTTACACGAAGAAAAGAAATGGGGTTTCAAGATCCGTGGTTATTTGTATTCGCGTTTCATAAATGTACAGGAAAGATTCAATGGCTTGTTCTTGATCTTACTCATTTCTCATGGCACACGATTCCACAAATGCCTTGTATAGATAAGGTTTGTCCACACGGGTTTAGGTGTGTTTCGTTCCCGTTTGAGGGGTCTCTTTTTGTGTGTGGAGGTGTGGTGTTTGACGCCGACTGCCCTTTGAATTTAGTGATGAAATTCAATGTTCAAAAGAATTGTTGGACTGTGATGAAGAAAATGATCACTGCAAGGTCGTTTTTCGCAAGTGGGGTCATAAATGGAAAGATTTATGTGGCGGGTGGCAACAGCACAGATCTATTTGAGCTTAATTCTGCTGAGGTCATGGACCCGAAAAAGGGGATTTGGCACTCGATTGCAAATATGCACACAAATATGGCATCTTATGATGCAGCGGTTCTCGATGGAAAGCTTCTTGTGACCGAAGGGTGGTTTTGGCCCTTTTATGTGGTTCCAAGGGGTCAAATTTATGATCCAAAGACCGATAATTGGGAAAACATGGCCGATGGGCTTAGGGAAGGATGGACGGGCTCGAGTGTAGTGATTTATGGTCACTTATTTGTGGTAACCGAGCACGAGAGGACTAAACTTAAGGTGTATGACACGAATAATGATTCTTGGAAAGCCGTTGACGGGCCTCCTTTACCTGAGCAAATTTGCAAGCCTTTTTCGGTAAATTGTAGTAATAATAATATTTATGTTGTGGGAAGAGACCTTCATGTTGCTGTTGGTTGTATTTTGAGATTGAATGGAATTGAGAAAAGCCCGAGCTTTTCGGTTCAATGGCAAGTAGTTGGAGCACCCGAGGCTTTTTCTAATCTTGCACCTTCAAGTACACAGGTTCTCTTCGCGTAATCGTTTGATTTTAATTTTTCTGTGTTTTTATATGTTTTGGTTGTTGTTTATGTGATTATATGATGTGTTTTTGTGTTTATATAATGTTACATGATGTTTCTTGAATGATATGATATGATATGTTAATGATATTTGGTTTTTTTACTGGTTTTAGATATTTATGAATTCCTGGTCAGAGGTATGCCTTGCCTGTAACTTTAATGCATAGGACCAATGTAAACAAATTAAAAGGATTGGGACAAGTGTTTCGGGCCGCCTCGACCCGTTGTGGGCCCAAAACTATTTGTTTTGATCCTAACTCATTTTGACATGTTACCTAACACGTCTCACCTGTCCTTTTTGCCCTCTCTAACCAATGTAGGTCACTAAAATAGTCTATAGACAAAATACATAGGCAAAAGCGAGTATCGGTGGACAATGGAAAGTCCTTATTTTAAAGAGTAGGGATGACAATTCCTGACATGACACGAGATGAAAATAATAAGGTTTTGGTTGGGTCTAAATAGATAAAATGGCTGACTTGTCTAGCAGGTACTCAAGTAGGGATGTAAATAAGTGGGTCGACCCGTCACCCTGTTTAGAATTAGAATTAAAAAAATTAAAAAATATATATAATTTATATGTTTAACCCGCCAACCCGTTTATCCGTTTACATTCCGTCAACTTGTTTATGACTCGTTTATCTCATTTACTACTTCATTTCCGTCAACCCGTTTAACCTCCAGACATGGTTTTGGAGCTGGGGGTCTCCCTTGAAGCAGTCTTTATGCTATAGGATAGAGGTGTGGTTTGTCTACATCCTACCCTCCCCACACCCTACCAATAGCTTTGCTATTGATGGAATTTTACTCGTTATGGTTGTTGTTGTACTACTTAATTAGAACCGTTTTATATCCGACCAACCTGTTTAGATAAATGAGTTACACGAGTCGTATCTAGGTTATATGGTTTTAAGCGTCATTGAGTTAGGGTTGATGTCTTTGATACAAGTAAATATAGGTCATGTTCGGGTTCATCAATTTCAACTTGCCAACCCGACAATCTGAATTCGATGAACAGTAGCTTCCATTATTTATTTTATTTATTATATTTTTTTTTTGTCAGCATTTATTTTGGTCAATAATGTAAGGTGCAGGTTTCTTGGCATTTTCACATAATACATGTATATTATGCAAATGACAGAAATGGTCCCTCATGTTTCATTTAAACACCCTAGGTCCTTCAAATTTTGACTTTAGTGTTTTATAAACTTTATTCAAAACCTAGCCTGTTTTTTTTTTCGTTTCCTTAATATTTTAGTCTTAGGTATCGTTTTTATTAACGTTTAGATTTATTTTTTAGTTTATTTTTATTCAAACTTTATTTAAAATTCTGGTTTTTTCGTTTCTTTAATATTTTAGTTTTGTGTTTCGCTTTTATTAACGTTTAAATTTCTTTTTTACTTTACCTTAATTCAAACTTTATTTAAAACCACTCATTTTTATGACGCAGTGACGACCTTTACTACGTCCATTTTTTATCTGCGTTTTGATATTCGGTATTGGGCTACCGATGCTGCAACGCGCTTTGCACATGCAGTATCCCGGCGCAACGTGCGGGCAGGGAAACCAACCATCTAGTTTACTTTAAAGACATTGATTATGGATAAAATTTATATAAAATGTCACATGGGCCTATATATATTCTAATTTTTGAAGGTCTAAACTAAATTAGTAAGTATAAGGGTGTTTGAGTCATTATTAGAAAGTATTGTTTTGGAGTCGGTTATAAAGTGTCAAGGGTCATTGTGTAATATAGCAAAAGTCATAACTGAATGTACGATGCCGTATTTGGTTGTATCGATTAGTTTACGGTTGTGCCGTTTTCTTCAAACGACGCGTCGGTA
Organism: Smallanthus sonchifolius; assembly: GCA_023525975.1. Taxonomy (NCBI): domain Eukaryota; kingdom Viridiplantae; phylum Streptophyta; class Magnoliopsida; order Asterales; family Asteraceae; genus Smallanthus; species Smallanthus sonchifolius. Next base: position 62,720,659 of record CM042037.1, on the reverse strand, counting down.
TGTATGTGTATATATAGGGTTGTCAAGAACGATGTCAATGTCGGAAAATTGTATGTAAAACTCGGTCGAACAAATTCATAATAAAAAATTCACTTTCAATTGTTTCAATTAGTTGTTTTGATCTTCAATTGCATCCCTAATTACCAGCAATTTTGACATCCTGATAACTTTATTTATTAGAAATAAAGTTAGGTTATTGATGAAAATAAGAGAGAAACTAAGAGAGGGAAACATGTTTCATTGATTCATATGATATTCCATCCATACAATACATTATATAGAGATACATTAGGAAAACCCTAAAACCCATACATATTGGGCTGGGCTTAAAATAGTCTGATATCATAACACTCTCCCTCAGACATTTTATATTATACACTATTAACATTATACTACTAGATAATGTTGTCTCGGTTCTTCAGGACTGATACTAGCTGATACTGCAGGATCAGTTATGCTGCCTCATTAAAACCTTACTAAGAAAACCCAGTGAGACAAAACTTAGTTAAGGAAAAAAAGTACAGCATTCATAATACTCCCCCTCAATATAACATACATCTTCCGGTCTTTGGAGCGCAATATTCTGTGGTGACTGATGGACTTGATCTTTGTTGTAGTCTTGATTGATTTGAGCGATGCATGCCGCATGGTCTTCACATAGTGTAGTCGGGCTTCTTTTGATCAACTATGGTCCATGATAATGTCTACTTTGGTGATTGTTGCCATGAAACTGTTGTACCTCCGTATGCAAATTTAGATCAAGTTATGTGTAGTCCAATAAGTAACCTGCATCACCATAAACAATTGCTCGGGACTCCGTATTTTTCTCATAGAACAATCCCTTGTCTCGAGTCCCGCAAAGATATCAACTTATCTTTTAATACGCTTGATAATGATGCCTCATTAAAAACCTTGCTAAGGAAAACCCAGTAGGACAAAACCATAGCTAAAGGAAAAAGAGTGCAGAGCGTATTATATATAATTAACAACATACTTCCAGATGATGTTAAATCGGTATTTCAGGACCTATAAGATAAGCTGATGCTACTGGATCAGTTACGTCGCCTAGCTAAAAACCTTACTAAGAAAACCCAATGGGACAAAAAACTTAGTGAAGGGAAAAAGAGTGCAACGTGTTGAATTAGAAAATCGTATTTCCCTAGCACATATACTAAAACATAATATCATGTCTTGTGATATACATGAGATGCATTAGTGCAACGATTGCGCTTAATTACGGTACTTATAGACCAAGTACTTCTTCACCTTCTTCTTAGGGGAAGTAAGGATATTTGTGTGTGTTTAGCGGCCAGACAATTATGGGTGTGCTTAGCGGATAAACTTTGTCCATATTAGAATATGTTAACATCTTCTGGATGTAGTTTGATTTATGGATAAGTATATACTCGAACATCAGGTCGAGGAATAATTTAGCCGTGTCAAGATCTTACATGACTGATTTTATCAAACTTAGACCCCATTTTTTTAAAATATATACTGAGCTGATTGTACTATATATGGCTAGTTTTCTTGATACTATATAAAAATCTCTTGAGATTTATAACACACATCTTGGGGTACTTATTATAATGCTTCAAGCATTTCTAACTCTTTAGGGATTTCCATGTATATGTCATTTTCAAGTTTTCCATACAAATATGTAGTGACAACTATAAGTTTTCTGAAGTCTTTCTAAGATTGCGAGGTCGATTAAACATCTAAGGTATCGCATCCACTACAGGGGAACACGTTTCCTCATAATCAACTTCGAGTATTCGGGAAAAACCTTAATGTTAAAAGTCGTGCCTACATCGTGTAATCTCGTAACTTTCGTTTCTTTTTATATTAAAGACACCCATTTATAACCTATCGGTTTGACGCCTACGGGTGTTCGGACTACAGGTCCGAAAACGTTTCGCTTGTCATGCAAATTTAGTTCAGCCTCTTAGGCGTCTTTTCATTTTAGGCAGTCATCTCTGTGTATGTACTCTTACAGAGTTTTAGATACGTAATCTTTTTTCTTCAATTACATCTGTTGCTATAGCATATGCAAATATTTTAAAACACGTGTTTCATTTTTGGTTCCATATTGTACTATTTTGTACATAATTTATTGAGATCTCATATTTGTTTGGTACATGAGTTTCTTCTGGAACTCCATTTTCCTCTTCTAGAGCATTATAATTTTCTTCTGGGATCGTATTAGTCTCTTATAAGACATTTGCCTCTTCTGGGGTTTTATCGCTTCTTTGTGTGATTTCATTAATCTCTTCTGGGATTTTATCAATAACCTCTTATAGGTTTTTGTGTGTAACCTCTTCTAGGGTTAGACCAACTGCATTATTCTGCTCTCTTTATATACATAGGTTTTTATGTTTGGAACCGATTTATTTCCCATGTTTTTTTTTGTTTATGGTAATCTTTCTATGATTACTTCAGTTTGAGCAGGTGAAGTTTATGCTGGTATATGTGACTTTGTCACTCTGTTTGTGTGTGTGAATGCATTAGATAATTCATTTGTTATTCTTTGCAAAAAACATGACATATTAGACTTCAGACTCATATTAACCACTTCGGGGTGATGATGATACATTCGATGTTTTTGTTTTCATGTATTACCAGTCTTTCCTTTCTTTATCCAATCTCCCCCTAAGACCGGTAATAGTGTCGAATAGTGTCTTATTTAGACAACATATTATGTTGTAAACATGTCCCATTCTGTTACATCATGATGGCGGGATTGGTACATAGATGCACTACAAAAATATTTATTGTTGAGACAAACTTGGTTCTCTTTTGGAGAACATTTGTACACGGGAGTATTTGTGATTGGCAGTTGGTTTTGAAGTGATTAGTGCAACTGCATGCCCACATGTAGAAGATGACTATTCGCATCTTATCAATAGTTGTCTAGCTATTAACTGTAATCGTGTAGTTAGTAATTTAGCTAAAACTTATTTTTAAACATAATCTGCTGGATGTTCAATATTTATCCATATAGACATACAATAAGCGGGCAAATGCTACATATAAGGTAGCTAAAAGACTCACACGTGACCATATAGTGATGTATCTCTTAAGACCAGAAGATATTGAAATGGTCCACATAGAGATTAATATGCCTACATATGTCCTCTTGGATTCTTTCCAAATATAAGAGGGATTCTTTGTAGGAGTTTGTTTTCAGAGAGTTTAAAGGTTAATTTGCTAAGAGAACTCACTTCATATGATAAGTCTTTTAGTAGCAAAGGATTTAAATTGTTGAGAAGGTGACTGTTGGCACTTTTGTTATTCACCTCATCACGATGACCAATTTGGTCATGCTGTATGAAGAAAGTATGGTCTTCTGGCCATGTTTATATTTTGGAGACATTCAGTATCGTTTTCGGTCACCGTTTCAATGTAATAACCATTTACCGAACATCTTTGAAACTAAGTTAGTTTCTTCAAGATTTACTAGAATATAAGACATTATTTATAATTGTTTTGGTAAACGTAGGTAGGTTGACACATGCTCTTCTGGAGCATTCAATAAAGTTACCAACACATGAAGTAGTGCGATTAAGTGTCTCTACCGGAGACAACTGATAAGAATATTTCTAATATTTTTATGATAATATTAGTCGTGGCATTATCTACGTAACTTAGTTTCGGTACCTAATAGGTAAGATGACTATACTCTTCAAGAGTATTCGGATAGGTTACAAACACTGCTTTCTACCACGTATTTGTCTTTGATGACTAAACGATAATATCCAAAATAAAGGGATGATAGTGGGCAACGACGTTACCCTCGATGAGGTTTGGTTGAACCCTTTTTTTTTCATTTTCTTTGATGGTTGATCATTTCACCTCTATAGCAGTTGCTTTATTTTCTCCTTTTTAGACCTCCCACTCGGTGGTTGCCTAGTGCTACGTTGGCTTGAACCAAGCCGGGTATGTGATAATGACTTTCTCGCCTCTATAAATTGTTCCACCCATGCTTATGACCTCTACTGGGGCCTCGTCTTTTCCTCTTCTCCATCTGACCTAAACAATAGCCGCATTCACTTCAGGGAGCAGGCTAGCACCGGTTTGTTGCGCCTATGAATGTATTATTCTGGTATGCGACCATATGACATGGTTTGAGTTCGTGAAAACACATTCTCAATACTGTTGCGACAAGAGCACGTTAGGAGTGCCGAACTTGGAGAACTTCTTTGTGGTGTGGTATCTCCCATTTTAGGTCTTTGTGGAGGTGTAGCTTTCACTTGGGGAAAAGACTGTCCCTCCAAGGAAACTTGTTTCCGAGAGGATTTTGGCATCTAGGGTTAAGGGGAGGTCGTTTTGGCTAGAGATGTCAAGTACGACAAACTTGAATTTGGAAAGATTTGGCATTGTATCTTATACTTAAAAATTTAACTGTGGTTAAAATTATGTCTTTGTATATATTTGGGAGAACTTCGGGTTCTCAATAAATTGAACTTTTAGATATGTATAAATCTTTTATAATTTATTTAGTAAATACCCATGATGTATACATTTAACTGGTATTAGTTTAATTAACCTCTGATTCAAAATTTCAGAATAAACATTCTTAACCTTGAAAGTGTTTGATGTGGTTATTTACATCATCCACAATCAAGAACATAATTTACACTCTTAGAATATAACATAGTAGGCTATAATTTTTAATCTAAATGTATAAGGGAGTTGACCTCAAGTAATGTGACTATACGTTTGCATTGGTCGGGTCGGCATAATTCAAAGGGGCCCTATACTCCACAATTAATTCAAATTGCCAGATTTGATAGTAAAATTTCGGAATATAAATCGAAATTACCAATTGTTTGCAATGATAATCAGTGATCGTTGATGATGGCTCGAGGGTTGCGACTACCCGATCGTTACCGGATTTGGCATAATTCCGAATCTGCCAAAGATGAAGATGCGCAATTGTGTTCAACGATTTGTTAATTCAGGTTCTTCGTGGGATGGTCGTGTAGCAATAACGGTGGTTTTCCAAACACTAAAAATATGCCGAAAAACTCCATGTAGTTTATTTGCTTGATTACCGCGGAAAGGTTATTTCACTCAGTCACGTAATCAATAACAACGCCCTTTTTCTAGGTAATCAAATTGGGGTTTTTTTTTGTTGGGAAGAAGTTATTCAACCCAATGGAAGAATTGATGTGCCGGCATGCTTGTGAACAGAAACCGAAGAAAAAACATTGTGAATTGAGAGGCTATCGTGCTGATAACGTGATGAAAATAAGAGAGAAACTAAGAGAGGGAAACATGTTTAATTGATTCATATGATATTCCGTCCATACAATACATTATATAGAGATACATTAGGAAAACCCTAAAGCCCATACATATTGGGTTGAGCTTAAAATAGTCTGATATCATAACAGTTATTAATTTAAAAATATATAACTTTTATAATGATACTATTTATAAAATTCTATAAACCAAATAGATATATAAGTATTGTGGGGTCAACCTGAGCTGACCCAAAAGTATTGTTCGAAGTGAAGGAATTAATCTTGATTTTACGAAAAAAAAGAGGGGTCGGTTTGGAAGAACATGAAAGTTGAAGGGGTGATTCGAAAGAATTTAATTAATTAGTATTTAATTAATAGTTTGAATGTTTAGCATTGTCTGGTTTGTTTAATTAGTAAAAATAATTGAAAGTAGTATTTGAGTATGATTTGTATGGTTTATTTATTATAAATAGATGGTTAGGGTTTATGTAATTTGTAAGTCAAGAAATAATAAACAGAAATAGTCGATCGGTTGTTGAGATCAAATTCTGTATTCGTATTTTTGGGCCTGATTTCCAACATGAAGCAGATGGATTCACCGAAAGGGATGAGGTCACCGATGTGGGGGAGGCAAAAGAAGTCGGTTGAGATGTAGATCAAGTGGGTGTGGGTATGAGGTGGTGTATTTTTATTTTTTTTATCCTCTAATTTTAAGTAATATATAAGAATAGTCTTTTTATGGATAAAAAGACCAAAATACGCTTATGTGCAAAGCATATGACCAGACTTAACAGAAAAAAGTTAACATCAGTTAGTAGAAAGGATGAAATATGCCAACAAATTTAAACATAAGGATTGATTTCTATTATTTCCTAGTTTTAGGACGAAACCTGAAATTTAGTATAAACATAAATGACGAAAAGTGTAATTTACTCTTACTTAAATAATATAAGCACCAGCAATAGGGTCTGTCAACCCCTGGCCATGAAAGAGAAATGTATTTATGGAAGAGAGAGCATAGACCGTCTGCGGCCAAAGGTTGCAGGTTTTGTGAGAGAAAAGGAGAGAGATGGTGGTTCGAGCACGTAAGGCTTTGAGTTATGTCGGTTTTTGGTCGGAAAATTTCATTGTGGTGGTTTTTGAGCTATGGTGAACTGTGGAAGTACATAAAGTTAGGGTTATTTTTACATGCACTTACACCTTTATAAAAAAAGGTCGAAACTGATTTATTATGTATTATACACACAACTATACAAGTTGTTAATATAAAATAATGAAAACCACTATAAGGTGTTTGTGTACTAATTACAAATGAAGCCTAATCTAATCTTAACCTCGAATTATAATAAAGATAATTACAATGAATCTTTATCTACATAATAAATTATAGCTAATATTAGTTATCTAATTCTAAATAATATATTATGTTAATACCCTGCCATAGTCGAAACGGGAGGAAATTGAACACTCTTTGGAGTAAAAAAAAAATAAGACGTCGGCAAGAATATACAATCTCGTAAAAGAAGAAAAAATCCATAAAAACTTAGACGATAAAAAAACTTCATGGCGGCAAGGTGGTAGACAACTTTTTTTTTTCGTTCCACATACGAAAGCGTTCATAAACATTTATATTGATTTCAAATACACTTGAAATTCGTAACATTACCATATTAAATAAATCTATAATATCCTCAAATCAACTTTAGGTTTAATTTCATTAACTTGATTTTTCATAAATCATGTATAGCTTCTTGTATTTCGTAATTTTGACCCATGTAAAGTCCAAATTAGTTTATGATATTCAAAAGGAAAGTGAAGTAGACTTGTATACCTTTCTAACAAAAAAAGAACACCCTAATCGGAGACAAGACTAGTTTTATATGATTTTTTCAAGTCAGCCTTAAATCTGTGTAAAGGTTGTGATTTCAGCATTATAATTCTTCCCCAAAATCGACCCAAACCCTACGATGCAGCCCCTTTTTCTTTGTTTTAAACTCAAATTAAACATGTCTAAAAGTTTAGGAACATCCCATATATTGATTACATACCGAGAGGTGTTAAAAACACTATAGAATTCAAGAAATCATCAAAAATATATTATTATTAAAAGATAAATGTGTATTTAATAAGAGAGAGATGCGGGAAAACTGATGTGAATGAATATGGAGGCGACACGTGTCATGAAAAAAAACCTTTATTTATTATATAGTATAGATATAGATATAGATATGGTATATATATATATATATATATATATATATATATATATATATATCAATCCTGATGTGGATGCTCTTATAACTGAAAAAATCCGATTAAACTATAAGCCAAGATTATTTTGACCCTTGTTTAGTCTAGTTTTTTAGTTTTATTATACGCCCATATTCTTTTGACCCGTCAATTATGTAATCCATTGTATATCAAAGACACCAATCTTTAATTATTATTTTCCATCTACATCCGGTCGACAACAAGTCTCCAAAGTGAAACCAAAACCGGACTAAAAAATTCAATTCGGTTATAACCGAAAACCGAACCAAACAGTTAATTCGGTTATTTGATTCGGTTAAGATATAATTGAATTCGGTTCCATTTGATTTTCGGTCAAAATTCCCTAACCGACTTAAACGATAACCGATTAGCACCCCTAAAACTAGGGTTTGCAATCTTACCAAATATTGATGTTTGAGCTTCCGATCAATAAGTAATGTTAGAACCAAGGTGTAAGATTGAATTGAGACTTCAATTTGATGATTTTTTTTTTTGAAATCAAGAACACCCTAGAACTTTCTAACTTGATGGTGGTGAATACGTGGATATCAAAAGGGCATCGAGGTTTTTAATTAAAATTTTATAATAGCCATATTTGATCCCTCAACTTAGGTTAATGGCTTATGAGCCAACAAGTTTGTTAACTCCCATTATCCCTAATATTTCTCTATGACATAATAATCAAAGTATTCAATAATTTTATTTATAATTATATATGTTGAACATTTAACGACATGCCATAAAGATTGTTTATTTTCAATATCGAGTACGTCAAATTTATATAACTACAATTATATAAAATCTCTGAAATTGGGATCTTATAGAATGTCACTAATGATAAAAGGATGCCATTGTTGAAGTTGCAACTCCTAAATAAAGCTAGCATGCGACTGAAGATGATGTCATCAACAGTACAACCGAAATGCTATGCGATTTTATAGCTTAGATATAATCGTTTTGAATAACAGCGGTATCTTGTAATCAGTTGTAGATATAGATTAGGGCACATATTTTTTTCTAGTATAAATAGTCATAGTCCTCATGTAAATGAACGCGAGTGAGATGACGACATTGAAATATTGAATGAAAGTTTAAGTTTATTATTGAGTTCCAATGTTTTCTGTGTTTTGAATATTAGCAATATCTTGTAATCAGTTCGGTATATACTTTTGTTTTATGTATGTTTTTTGGTTCCTGTTAAACGACATTTAAATTAATTTTTGTGTAATTACAATAATGCCTCTTATTGCCAAAAAAAAAAAAGTATATAATTCCACCCTTTTTATTTGTGTAGCACCCTAATAGTATCTTCAATGCATTCACTCTCAAATGCATCTAAACACGTCACATCAGCTGTCATATCATATTACCCATTTCTTCTTCATTGGAGATGCTCTAACCATTGAAAATGATTATCCTTTCCCTGTAACTTTCCATCAATAATTATCCACCAAACCTCCCAGCAAGCTACCATCTGTTCCGGTCGCCAGCTACCCTTAGCGTTAAGTGGTAAGACAAAAAAAATGCATCATGGACAATTAGGATTTAACATAACCAGACTAATGATCAAGCTAAACTAGGAGGTGAAGTTCACTAAAACAAAAATCCCAAAAAAATTTGCTTTTACTCAATAAAGATCGGACCAATTCTCGGATAAAAACGCAAATGTTCATACGAGTTAGAAAGAAAGAGAAACAAAATCATGGAGAATAATGCGCAAGAAAATACATAGATCGGGTCAAGTTACCTGATTTGAGACATAACTTTATTGATATGAGGAATTCACACTACCAACTGACATAAGGATAATTATGGGGACAAATTCTACAAGAAAACCTATAAGAATCAATTTATTTAGCACGAAAAGTTGACTTTTATGCGACGCGACTTTCATCATCATCTTCTTCTTCTTCTTTACCGGTAGGCTTATACTTTGGGTTGTTCTTTTCCATGTCCAAAGAAGATTTCATCATCATGTCCTTTTACTAGGTTTTTGGATTTGATCCGACTTGATTCGAGTGTGTGCTCGTCAAAGAAATCAATAATAAAACTTAACATAACAATTTTTTTGTGTTTTCACCTTTAAAGGTGAAATAGTAAAATTAATAAAACTCAACGAAAATAATAAAGTTAATTAATTTCAAGGACCAAATATATTACCCGTAAGTGATCAGTGAGGTTCAAATGTGTACTTTCTGAAAAACAAGGATCAAAACCGTAATATAAACATACCACAGGGACATTCGGGTAAATATCTAATTTATTTTGTATTGGTTTAATTTTTATATTTTTTTCTTCTCGAAATTTAGGAGTATTTCATTGTATATCACTATTCACTATATAAAATTATATATTACTAGTTTTGTTTTATATAAAATAAACAGCCAACAAATTAACACAACAATAAAGTAAAATAAGCAATGAAAGAACACCACTTGAGATGGGACGGAGCTATGGTTAAGACTAGTTTCTAGTTTTGTTTATATGAGGTGTGCCTCATTTAGTCATGTGAGTTTGTTTTTTTAATATCCTTTTATTATCGAACTAAGTTAGAAACTCATGTATTATATGGGTTAAATAAATCCAATTTGTTGTAAATCATTAGTTTCTATGAAAATTTATATGTTGGATGTCATCATACGTTGGTGAAATAAGAAATAATAAAGATTTAACAATTATAAATAACAAATAATGAAGATTTAAATTTAAAAAAAAGATATTTTAAGATAAGATAAAATTGAAATCTTTTTATGATTTAGTAAGTTTTAATAAAATATTAGAATAAATTTTAGATATTTAATTATTTAAAATTACTATTTAATATGAGAGAGGGTTATTTAATATGAGAGAGAGGCGTGAAACAACAATCTAGAATTCATCAGAAGTCGACATGTGACAATTCAAGTTGCTTGTTTATTATAATAAGATCCGATCGATCGAAAGCAACATAAAAAAATCTTTAAAAAATATAATTTCTTGTCAAGACGGATGAAATCAAAATACAAAGAATATGATTTACGTAAAGTCCAATTTCTTAACTATTTACCAAATAACAGATTTCCAAATACCCATATTAATATAATTAAAAAACTATTACAAATTTATATTATTTTTATATAAAAAATAGCTTAGAACCCGTGTATTATACACGGGGGGAAAAATATTAATACATAAAATTCTTAAATCTTTATGTATGTATTTTACAGGTGTAAAAATGTATTACATATACTAAGGATAGAAAACAAAATTCAAAATATGTAAAAATTAATACATAACTGGGTTTCAAAAATACGTTAATTACTATTTAATGTAATTTAACTTTCATTTACTATTTGATTGAAAATAAAAGTTACATGATTAGATTTAAAGGTTTCTTATAATAATTAATAATTTAAAATAAATGTGTTTAATTAGTATAATTAGTATTTTCTTTAAAAATATATTATTATTATTAAAAGATAAATGTGTATTTAATAAGACAGAGAGGCGGGAAAAATGATGAGAATAAATATGGAGGCGACACGTGGCATAAAAAACCTTTATTTATTAGATAGTATAGATTTAAATTATTAATAATCAAAACTATCACCTACTGGCTGATAATAATCCATACTGACAATTTAACCAAAGACACTCATAACTTTTACCTTTGTTGCCAAGTATAATATCACTAGCATAATCATTATAGCTTTTCACTTGATTTCGTTCACAAAGATGATTATTAGTGAAACGGGTAAACACACATTTGGTGATTTTAGTGTCATCTAGCTATTTTTTGTAATTGGGTTTACTTAGTGACCAAATGAGAAGTCATAGTGAAACATCAAGCAAGTTGGTGTGGAGTGCACACTTGTTTGATGATGTTATGATTTCTAGTGCTAAAGACCTTGTTGTGTCAAGGGGACGAAACCCACTGAACAACGGGGATCCGGGAAGGGGCAATGCCCGTTAAGCTGCCAGGTTAGCTTGGAAAAAAATTATTTTACATGTTTGTTATGCATGGAAAACTGAGTTTGAAAGTGAAAACTGCTGAAAATTGGTTCTTCGGACCAGATTGCTCATGCTGAGTAATTTTACTTATACCGAGTAAATATTACTTCTCCTAAGTAAGTTTGCCTCTCCCGAGTAAGTTTGCTCCTCCTGAGTAAGTTTGCCTCTCCAGGGTATAATGACTTAGCAGTTATAAATTGACGGTTGTGGCAGTTTCATTCAATAACCGTCATGACATTCCACTGTTTCTGTTTACCCTATATATGCTTGCGAATTTAGTCATTACGATATATACAGAAAAACATATTCGTTATTGTTTTCTCTCTGAGTCTTATCCGATTGAAAATTCGAGAGTACCATCGAATTATTTCAATATTAAAGTGAATCACGATTTTAAGAGAAATCCAAGAAAAAGAACGATCTCAAATTACTACAACAAATTCCCTCAAAGTGAAATCAAACGGGGTTACCTTTGATAACAAAAGTGAAAGTTATGAGAATGACATTGGTCAAAATATTAGTATGAATTATTATAAAATGTGTCATAGTTTAGATTATTAAAACTAATTTGCCTTTTTTTGTAGAGAGAATTGCGTATCTCCTTGTAAACTTTATTAACTTCATATTTATCCAACCCAAACCAGAATTGCATAGATCACATTCCTTAATGAAAATTCACATGATGACAAAAATACTCTTTCTAGAATAATGAAACGTTTTTTCAAGTCCCAAGTGTTCATTATCTCTCGGCAATTACCCACGATAGCTACCGATTACAAGGACGATTTCAATCGGTCGATTACAGGGACGATTTCAATCGGTCCATTAGGCCAATCGGTATGGTTCGACATTCCACATCCCTTCGTACTGTCACATCAGCGCCATGTCAATTTCCACATTTCCACACTGACACGTCATATTTATTTTTTAATTACAAAATAATAGTTATTTTTTTAACAATTTTTGATAAAAAAGAAAAACAAATAATTTTTAGTAAATAAAATGTACAATTAAAAACTTCAATTTCCTCCTAAGATGTTCTCAAGTCTTCGCTTGCATGACTATAACATCTTTAAGCTCCTCACAAAAAACGTGGTCCGTTTTCAACTCCAACACCTTTAGATCCCACCGTTCGTTCACTTGCTTCCTAAGTTTGAATTTTTTGGTTTCAGTCTCGTCGTATTTAGTGCTAAAACTCTCCAACTTTGATAACACTTTATCCAACTTCTCATATGTGGCCGATGATGCCGTAGCTTTCGCCTTTCCTTTCAACTTTGTTTTGTTCCTCCCGATTAGGCGTTGTGGTTCCTTCAGCAAGTCATCGATAACTTCATTGAGATCCACGAAACACCGTCCATCCGAACCACTAGTTGGGGTTGTTTCCCTATCGGACGACTCTCTTTTCGACCCGCTACTTTTTTAAGCATCTCAGGCACCTGTACCTACTTCGAACAACGTCTAAGAACGTCCCAAGGGCCTAGAAGTTTGAAAGCATGTTTTTGCTCCTCCCGATATCTTTCAAGTGAAGCACTTAAGATATAGACATCACTTTCACCACTTTTGCGGTTGTTCATTTTTTTATTATATATACCGCAAAATTTGGACGCTCGTTGACAAATCTCCTGCCACTTTGAAGTGAGTGTGTCCATCTCGCTATTCCCATCGACCCGTTAATTCGTGGAACCGATCCACAACCCGCACCCCACAGCTTCCCATGTGTTTGGGCATTTTCGATTATCGGGTCTTCAAATATATCGACCCAATCCCGCGTTAAGGCTTCTTCTTCCTCCCCACTTTTGAGGGACGGTCGAAACCACATTATCTTGTCGTTTTCCCCTTTTTGCGTGCGGTTTGGGTCTCATATACGTTTTGAGTCTCGAGTACAGTTTGGGAGTCGAGTGGTGAGTCGAATTGCGGTTGATAATATTGTTGGGTTGGAGGTGGTTGTTGGGTATGAGGCAATTGTTGTTGTTGCATTTGACAGTTCCAAGTGCCGAACTGTTGGGTAGGAGCCGATTGTTGTTGTATTTGGTAGAATTGAGGGGGAGGCGTAGAAGATAATCTAAACGGGTTGACATTGTTTGGGTCCATTTTTTTTATTAGGTTGAGAGAGTATGTAAGTTTTTTTAGAAAAGGTAAATATATATAGGTTATTATTTTTTAAATATAGCCGTTGAATGGTCTCATGATTGTTGCCTCTCTCATTCCACGAGCGTTGAAAACTCCTCGAAAACAAGCCACGCTCGTGGACCAGGCATAGGGGGCACGGTGTTCTACGGGCCACACTGTGATACCCATAAATTAAACGGATAAAAATATTACTAGTTATGATATGTTATCACTAGACAACATGTAATACTAAGACCTAGATAAGTCAAGATTAGGTTATCATGTGTTACGCTATACACGTTATGAATTTCTAATATCAGTCATTTGGAATCCACAAGAGCTGGTTATGCAAGTGCATTATTTATTCGACCATCGAAGGATTCGAATCAAACAACCGTCAATTTATCAAGTCTCGATCATGTAATATATCAATTTTATTTATGATTCTATGTGCATTATTTGAATCTAGTTAACCAAAGCGAATTACTATAAATGATGCATTACAGTGAATTCAAGGTTATACAGTAGAACTCTCTGGTCATTGGTGACGAGGCAACGTATATATTAAACCGACTAAGTGTTATACAAAGAATACAAGTTTACAAATAAGAAATACTACATGAACTTCATGTTAATTCATAACGACGTGAATTAATATTTTAGCGCACTATTTTATGAATTCGTGTTATTTCGTCATCATTTTTATAAACCTAGCTAACATTCATTCATATAAATGTATATGTATATATTTGAAGCAATTCTTATTTCAAAACACCCTACTTTATTATTAGACCATTTGATGCATTTACGACGAAACGTATGGTTATTTTTGTAAAAATAAATGTACATATATATTTTTGCACCCATGATCACTTAAACCATCATACACAACACACATAACTTGTATAAAACTAACTATATGAGGATATTCTTCTATGAGACTCCATGTTTTATAAAACTTGACTAACTCATTCATGTTTTTTTTATATAAAAGCTTAAGAATTATATAAATTAGCACATGCATTCTTATAACTCCTAAAAACCATGCAAATCACCACCATCTACCTTGTCCTCTAGTACCTTGTCTCCCTCTCCCCTGTCCTCCTTGATTTCGACCAAAAACCCACACCACACCACCATTTCCATTTGATTCAAACACATGCTAATACTATGCACAATCATGCCTTTGACTTAGGAGTGTTAGGTGTGGAATCCTTGCTATAAATACATGCGTATGTGAAGGAAGAACTTGCACCAATCTCACACTCTTCCTCCCCCTCTCTTGGCCGTAACACACACACATCTTGTTGTTTTGATGTTCAGGTGCTAGAATCATCAAAGAAGCTCCATTAGGTAAGTTCTACTTGAGTCTTTCACACACAAACACAAGCATTTTATACATTTATGAGACTCTTACATGATAATCTCTCAACTACATGCATATGCATTAACATATACATTGCATATATATACTTATATGATCACATAAAATAACACTTTGGGTGATGGTGTTCTTTGTAACCCTTTATGTCATTCATGTGTTATGTTGAAAGATTGATGTTCGTGAAGTTATATGATCATGTGTGACTTACCTCGCATGTTCAAGGTAGTGTCTTATGATACAAGAAAACATACGAACCATTATCATCAACATATGAACGTGTAAAGTGTTAAGTATATATATATATATATATATATATATATATATATATATAAGTAACAATCATTCTATGTAGATTCATTCATTCATACAAAGTTCATCACCTTCATACAAAGTATATATATGTAAATATAAGTGTACTAATCTTTATAAACATGCATTATGTTCGTCCAAGACCCAAGAACGAGACCTGTTTGCAAAACCCGGTAATATATTATTAACATGCGAAGTCATGAATACTTATTTTAGAAGTTCACACACAAAAATGTATATAATCATATACTTATACTTCAAAGCTTTCATTAAGTTAATTGTAAGTGACTCTTGTCATATAAATTATAAGTTCCAAGAATCTAAACGAGACACTTAAAGGTACAAACTAAAACCGGTTTATTTTTAAATATATATATATATATATATATATATATATATATATATATGTATCATACAAAAATAAAGGGATTCATGCATATTTATTCACACTTATACATCATTATTTTCTTACAAGAATACTAAATATATGTTATACTTTTATATTAGAATGGTTTTCACATAATAGAACGTCTTAAAAAATATTTTAAACAAGTTACGAAGAAAATCATCATAATATTTATTTTTTCGTCGAGAAAGCTTATATGTTGACAATTATAGATTTTATACAAAGCCTAAATTATATATGATTTATTTATACATTAAAAAGAATGTATAGAAACATAAATGTGATGCTTTACACCTTATATTTTAATCGTTTTCGTACGATTGTGATTGAAACATAAAGAATTTATTTAATGTTGTACAAAGAAACCATGTTTTGGGTAATATAAATTATGTAATATTATCTATATATAAGTATTTATTTTTATCAAAAGAATTATCTAAACAGTACATTATGACTTCAAATCATGTATGAACATAAACAATATTAATACATTTATGGAATCATTAACCGATACAAAACCCAAAAAATAAGTCTTTAACGTGCGTGCATCCATCACCAATGTATCATGCATAGAGTTAAGTCCTATGAACTCAAGTAGTATTTATTTACTTGTAGCATTCGAGTAGGACGTTCTGGTTTCATTCATAATCTATTATCATTATTCAAGACTCGAGGTAAGTATTCGTAGCCCCGTTTTCGTTTTACATATTTGGGGGAAATACATGCTTGAAATACATTATTTTACATTCTATGATTCAAGAACCCGTTTATTTTATACTTTGCATCAGACACACGGTGTATTACATGTGGCAAGAGTATCACACTAAGGTCCTATGACTACATAACCAATTAACTCATGGATTTTGAGCCAATGGATAATATAGATAGTACTATCGGAGTCTGACAAACTCCCATTCATGGACGGGTCGCGCCTTTCCATTAACTACTTTTTTAAATGAATGCTTATTTCCACCATGTACTAATGTTCTGTGATAAGGCATCAGCATCGGGGCAATGCAAGCATCAGTAGGTTTGGTTATGGACCCATGTAGATTGCATTTATTACTTGATCGCACTTGTATAGTAAACGTATTATTTGCAAATATTTGATTGAGTCGCAACCCTGCGAACTCACCAACCATTTTGGTTGACACTTTTTAGCATGTGTTTCAGGTCCCAGTTAAGTGGTTCATGAAAGCATACAATGACAGGAGTACCTGAGGAGATTACTACATATTACCTTTTGCATTAGGACTACATTTTGAGAATCTCCGACGTTGTACTTAAGTAAATACAATGTAATGACTATAGTCTTTGGATGAAATGTAAATTTAGTTTCTCTTGTAAACAATGTGTTCTCGATAAACAGTTTCGTTACATTCCCGTGTTTCCGCTTTAGCGGGGTGTGATACACATGATCCAACGTGAGTATACATAAAGGTCTTACAAGAACGATTTCAGTGTTCAGGTTGATTACATCTTCCATTATTGATTACAGGTACGGTTTCTAATAGACCCAATCGTATCATCATCCGGATATATCTCCTAATTTATTGTAATTGATATGTATTTAATATTGTAACAAACTTCCATAGTGATAGGGTCAACTTTGTACTATATAACCCAATAGATATCAATGAGAAATGGCAATTACTTTCATGGTATTAAGAGCATAGGTTTACCCTATCTCTCTTACTTTATCAGCAGACGTCAAAACCCTCTATATCTTTTTCTTCCTACTCTCTAATGGAAAACAAACTCCACCCTGCTGTAACTGTATAAAATATCATGAACTTCATCCCCATTACCCTTGAAATGGAAAATGGACAATTCTCTTCGTGGGCAGAGTGTTCAAAATCCATTGACGTGCATTCGAAGTTCTTGACCATATCTTACCACCCGCCTCTTCTTCCTCATCACCCATTACAGAAAAAGATGAAGAAAAAGCCGAGACAGAGAAGAAGATAAAGGAAGAGTTATGGAACCGTATTGACGCCATTGTACTCCAATGGATTTACGGGACCATATCCAATGACCTACTTCACACAATCCTGAAACCCGATTCATCCGCTGCTCAAGCTTGGTCTACCATAGCCAACATTTTTCAAGATAACAGGAATTCGAGAGCTGTGTATTTGGAACACCAATTTTCAAATCTGAAACTGGAAAAATTTTCCGATGTATCCTCCTACTACCAGGCTCTTAAAATGCTTTATGACCAATTAGCAAATGTTGGTGCTCCTATCTCCAGTAACAGACTCGTCTTGCAACTCATCGCCGGATCGAATGATTCATACGATGGAGTCGCCATGTTGCTACAACAGGCATCCCCACTCCCGGAATTTTACGAGGCACATTCAAAATTGATCCTAGAAGAAACAAGAAAAGCGAACCAAGATGCCTCTGCTGCAGTCACGGCTAGAACAACCCTATTCACACCTTCGCAACCTACCGATCAACAACCGGCTTCGTCCGATCAGTGAGCTCGCTCATCATAGGGACGCGGACAGAATTTTAGGGGCCATGGACACGGGCGTGGCAGACACAACCTAGGCCACAATCAAGGACAGTAGCATGTCGGTTATCAGCCTACAAATCAAAGGTACCCTTGGCCGACTTACCCGATTCAGTGGCAATGGCCTATGCCACCGTGGGGACCTTCATACCCACCATGTCCCTACCCGACTACTCCAACCCCGACTGCTCCGACTCCTAGACCACATTTTCATGGCATTTTGGGTCAACGACCACTTCAAGCATATGCCTCTTCTGAAGTATCTTATGTGCCCACGTATATAGACCAAGCTCTTCACATAATGCCACTTAACCCGCCAGATCAAAACTGGTACTTAGACTCGGGAGCCACCTCACATATGACACGTTCGACATGTAATTTTTCCACTTATTTCAATCAAGGTTCTCATATGAACATTATAGTCGGAAATGGCTCGACCATTCCCATTTCGAGCATGGGTAACCAAACACTTTCCTTCCCGTTTCCACCTTTTTAACTTAATAATGTTCTTCATACTCCTCATATAATTAAAACTTTGTTATCCGTCATACGTTTGACACGTGATAACAATATTTCTATTGAGTTTGACCCTTTTGGTTTTCTTATGAAGGACCCCTATCCTCCGATGTGATAGTTTGAGCGATCTATATCCACTTTCATCTTCATTTTTCAAGTCTATCCAACCACCATCTACATTCACTATAATTTCTCAAGACATTTGGCATCAAAGATTAGGCCATCCCGGTTTTAATCTATTACGTACTTTAAATAAACAATCTACAATTTCTCAAGACATATGTTTTTGAGAAGTATATCAAATTGCCATTTATCAACTCTAATTCTTATACATTATCTCCTTTTGACATTGTCCATAGTGACATATGGACATCACCGGTTGCAAGTTCGGCCAAACATAGATATTACATTTTGTTTTTGGATGATTACACCAATTTCTCGTGGACTTATCCACTTGCCCATAAATCTCAAGTATTCTCCACTTTTCTAAATTTTCACAAACTAATAAACAATCAATTTCATCATAACATAAAAACTCTTCAATGTGATAATGGCATGGAATACACAAACAAATCATTCTCAAATTCTTCACTCAACATGGAATTGTAACATCCCAAAAATCTACACTTAATGATTCAGGCTAACGGGCGACCCGAATCTCTAATAAACGAGATGTTTGATGTGGTTCTCATGTAAAACCGGAATTTAGATGGCATAATTAGTCGTTTTAATAATAACCTGGGATCGAAATGTGAGAATTCGGAAATGAGAGGGCTCGGATGTAAATAATGGAGGTTTAAATTTCTTGTTAGGAGAAAACCCTAGGCCGATTGGCCTTGGTTTTGTGCGACGCCCAGGAAAAACAACACACGGAGAGAAAGACGCCGACGAGGAAGAAAGAGAGGGAGCCAGCGGTGGTTTCCGGCAGCAAGGTCTCCAACTCTATCGAGGTAATACCCTTTTTTGTTTGTGTACGCTCATATGCTTATTTTCTTTCATGGTTGTGTGGGTTCGGGTACGATGAAAGCATAAGGGTCGGAGGAGACGACTACAGGTGATGTTCACGGGAGGTCTACTAGTTGTAGCAGGCGGCCGAAAACGGTTGGGTGATGGTGCATGGCGGTGACAGCGACATACACGGAACATGGTGACTACCGGGTTGTGTGGTGCTCGACGAGGAGAATGAGGGGGAGGTGAAACTGCCACAGTAACCTTGGTGGTCCGGTGGTGCTCGGTGAAGGTGGTGCCAAGGACGGGAATCCTTGGTGACGTGCATGGTGATAACCCGCTAGGTTTGGTGCTCATTGGCCAAGAGAGAAGGGAATAGGTGACGACTATCGGTGGCTACCATGGTGGTGCCCTACGGTGGCAAACAGCGGAGATGATGAAGGTGATGCTTCCGGAAAGGAGCAGAGGCTCGGGTGGAGTCCAATGGGGACGAAAGTGGAAGAGTTAACAGTTAGGGTTTCGCGGTGAAGAAGACGGAGACGACAAGCACGACGGTGCACGGTGGAAGAGACGGAAGGCGTTAACGAGGCCGGTTAGGGTTTTACCCGACTAGGGTTTTGCATGACATGGTTTGCGTGCATGCATGGAAACCCGGCTCGTGTACAAAGTTCCATGAGGCTAGGGCTTGCGTGGTGGCGTTTTGGTGATTAGGGTGTTTGCATGGCACTCAAACATGCATGCATGAGAACCCGACTCAAGTATCCAAGTTCTAAGCGGGTCAGGGACAACCCGAATCATGTGAACTCGTATAAGGGATTTGAGAAGTTGGGGTGACGAGTGGTCAAGGCCGAGTGTTAGGGTTTATTTATTTATACATTATATAACGTATGTTTAGAACGTGTCTTGATCCTGTGATCATACATTTGACAGGTTCGGGGTTCGAGCAAGTATTCGGGGTGCGGAGCTAGGATTTGGACTCGATATAACCAGTGAGTTTCTAATTCCCCTCTTTAAATGATTTTAATGTTTTTGTGACTATCGTACACGCTTATGAAACAAGTTTAATTTATTAAACGAGTTAAGAGTTTTAGGTTTAACTATAGATGTTTTTTGAACTAAATCCTTCATTAATGATTCAGAGGGTCTACGGGGTGTCAGTGTAATTATGGGAGCTAGGGTTAAGAGAGTTATTAATGCGTGTGTCGTATTATGGGTTAGTCGGGGTATAAGCTAAACGCTTATGGGTGTGAGCAGCACATGTTGTCTTAGTGCTATGTGTGGGGTGCAGGTGTAGTTAATGAGTCATGCAAATGAAGTGTGATATTGCGTGTTTTATATTTATGTCGTTGTCCTTGTGACACAACGGGTATTGTTATTGTGTCGTTGTCCTTGTGACACGGCGGGTATTATGCTTGCATCGTTGTCTTAGTGGCACGGCAAACGGTATTACGGAGGACGAGGTCCTTCGGGAAGTCACCTAAGGTGAAAATTATTCAACAGGTTAATGATGAGATCGGGGTGTGTCGAACGCCCTGACGAAGGTGCAGTGATGAGGTATGTGTTTGTGTGCATATATATGTGTTATATTGCATGCAAGTGATGAGTTATAATAATTGTGTATGAGATGATATTTATGTGGTGAGTAGATGATATTAATGTGGTGTGTAGATTTCGGGATGAGGACATTGTGTTCCAAGTGTTGTGTCAGTTGGTTTGTGAGAGTCTTAGTTAAGGCTGGTTAAGTCGGTGTCTAGAGGGTGGTTGAGATAACTAGTGTTTTAGGTCGGTCAAAAACAATCTTTAAACACTTAACTAGTAAGGGTAAGAAGAGTATCGTATCCACGAGGAATCAGTGGTTAGTGAATTGCTTAGTTTGATAATTAGAATGAAAACACAGATCAAATAAAAATGCAACCTCCTCCAAACTTCAGGTTCTAGGTTTCACATAAAACTCAGTTGTTTAATTGGACACCATATAGACATAGTGTTGGAAAATCAGTTAAAATAGTAGATGAAGACATGTTGTTGTCAGCAAACCTATACAACCAGTTTTTGTCATAAACCAATATAATTCAACTACCCAATTTATAAGTGCCAAATTTATCCCCTTTAGTCACCTAACCCTGCTACTAGGTTTTGTCATCAACCGAACAAGATCAAAAATCAAGCAAACTCAAAGCACTCAAATACTGTTTAAATTAACTAATACATCAATCCATCAAGTTTGTGTCAAAAACTAACAAGATCCAAAAACATAAACAACTGAATCAAAACATGAAACCTATATAAACCGTCCGTCCGGAGGAAGCCACAAATGATTTTAGCCGCTCATAATAGGTTGCGTACCAAAGGAAGAAGCGTTGCCCTCCTCGAAAGCTGTGCCAAAAGGCACCTCTAATTGTCGTCTAAAAATTCTTGTCCCCCTGTATTGCTTGCGTGAACAGCCCCCCAGGGCTCCCCTCAAAAATTCCAGACGTGCGAACCCTTTTCTTTTGTTCACTTAGGCTTTTGGTACATCACCTCTGGCCCATTTTGATGCTCCAAATAAATTGCTAGCCCACATGGAGTAATATGATTTTCTTTTTGTTGATGCAGTGCAGTGTATCACGTGATCCTCTTTGCTCCATTCTTATGAACTCTTAAATTATTTCCAAAGTCTTGGGTGCTCAAAATTGTTGTCCTCTGTCCATTCAAATGGAAATCAACATAATAATTCAACTTGTAAAATACAACCAACATACAATAATGGAACCATAAACTAAAGTTATTTTAATTAATTTCATATCCTTTAATTTATTTCGTTATCTTTATTTTGTCTTATTTATTTAGTTTAATATGCTTGTTCAATTCATTATTTAATACACATGATTAGGGTTAAATACACATGATTATATACAATTAAAACGTGACAATCAACCACTCATCAACATTTATTGTGAGTCTTACGGCATGTTGATTTAAACATAATTAACGATAATTGTGTTTGTGACGACGTATGATTGTGTTTACAGTAGTGGAATATGTGCGGCATGGTGTGATTGCATTCTAAATGATGTGAGTTAGCATTAAATGTGAATCTTTGATGTGATACTAAAGCATGGTTGATTTGATGGTGTGAGTAGACTTGGTTAGACATGAGTTTTGAGTTTGTCTGTGTCTACGGTCTTAAGATAGTGTCACATATGTGTTAATGTCTAGGTGATGTTTGAAGTGCATTGCACCTTGTGTGAGTATTCAGGATGGGGTCCTGTGGGGAGTTATGATTATACATCTTTAATAGGTGTAAATGTTCAGGACGAGGTCTTATGGGAAATTATGATTATAAATACTATGTGTATGAATGTGTAGAGTGATGACTTGTGTCTAGGTTGAGTAGTGTGTCGTCCTGAACCATTGGTACGACCCATATAGGGTACGACCGTGTGAACTCTACGTGAGTAATGTGTGACAGGGGCTACCGTTGTGATGGATAGAAGGTGGGGTACAGGAGTTTGTGTGTCTATAAATTACGAGGTCGTATTGTATACACGTAGATTTGCTCAGGTCTAGCTAGTTGTGGGTGCACTTTGTGCGAGTTAGAAGGTTGGGTTACTGGTATATATATGTAGAACATTGTGTGTTATGTAGTTATGTGTGTCAGTGTGTGTCCTTGTTGTACACGCTTAGTAATGGTTGGGTGCCCAAGTATAGTGTTTCTATCTTGATGATTTTCTCAACGATGATACATCGAGGTGATGCGAGAAGTTTTGAAGACTTTCTAGACGATCGGTGAGGTGCTCTTGTGAGATGCCTATGCTTACATCTCGGGAATTCGGAGCATGAAGCCAATGGGTGGAGCTGTAAGAGTTGATGATGAAAGCGTTTGTGGACGCTTGATCGAATATAGTTACGACGTGATCGAGATGACGACGCTGAAGACTTTAGCACGGAGTGAACGAAAGGACAAAAGGGTCTCCATGGAATACGTTCCATAGGAGGAATTCAGTCGAGGTGAGATACCAAAGGAATATTGATGTTTTCCCAAAACGAGACGATGGATAGCTGAGGCTTATGCTAGGGCGGGCATCAGGTTCGCACTTGATAAATGAGACGCGGGCGGTGATCGTGTGGGAATGATAGAGTAACAACGAGGAAAGTGGAACGAAGGAAGGGAAAGTGCGGGATTGCACACAAGTGACTGGAAAGAGATGGCCTATGTTGGTAGATATATGACTAGCCTAAAGGCGAAGTTCTGATGAGTCTGGTTGAGGCTAATGTGTTGGATATGTGTTTGATATGCGAGAAACTTTTGAGAAAAACATCGAGAGTTGATGATGATAACCCTAATAGGGAGGATCGTATGCCTAATTAGAGAAACATGTTGGACATGTGGTAACAGAGTAAAGGGTATCTCGGTAAAGGCACCTTGGGGTCTTGGAAGCAGGGAGGAGCTTCGCACAAGCTCATGGAGGTCATCTGAGAGAGACAGGTGGAATACCTTTGTGAATAAGGCCGTGGTACCTGAGTACCGAGGAATCATCGCTATATGGCGAGCCGAGTATAGAACAAGGAGTATGATGACTCCACTAGGAAGGAAGGACGAGTGTTTTAGGGGCAGGAATCCTTACTTGGGGATGATAATCAGAATGATGAAATCTTCATGGTCATATAAAGAATGACGTCTTTTGTACCGATAAACAAGAATGGAGAAAGTGACGGGCAAGCAGTCTAAGGACAAAGTTGAGCGGTCTAACCATTGACCGAGAATTCGAGATAAAAGGAAAGGGTAGGTAAAACCTATAAACCCCGGAGTTGAAAACAAGCAATGGAGGAGAGACACTCGAACAATAAGGATGGTGGTCGAGTTTTAAAAAAAGTCATAGAATCGAAAAATGTGGAGGTGAATGCATGACACCTGATGGATAAATGAGAACGGAAAGATATATGTTGGTTTGTACCGACGCAGGATTCGAGGACGAATCCTCTTTTAAGGGGGGTAGACTTGTAACATCCCAAAAATCTACCCTTAATGATTCGGGCTAACGGGCGACCCGAATCTCTAATAAACGAGATGGTTGATGTGGTTCTCACGTAAAACCGGAATTTAGGAATTTTGATGGCGTAATTAGTCGTTTTAATCATAACCTGAGATCAAAATGTGAGAATTCAGAAATGAGAGGGCTTGGATGTAAATAATGGAGGTTTAAATATCTTGTTAGGAGAAAACCCTGATTGGCCTTGGTTTTGTGCGACGGCCGGGAGAAATAACATAGGGTGAGAAAGACGTCGGCGAGGAAGAAAGAGAGGGAGCCAGCGGTGGTTTCCAACAGCAAGGTCTCCAACTCTATCGAGGTAATCCCCGTTTTTTGTTTGTGTATGCTCATTTTCTTGCATGGTTGTGTGGGTTCGGGTACGATGAAAGCATAAGGGTCGAAGGAGACGACTGCAGGTGATGTTCATGGGAGGTCTACTAGTTGTAGCAGGCGGCCGGAAACGGTTGGGTGATGGTGCATGGCGGTGACAGGCGGCATACATGGAACATGGTGGCTACCGGGTTGTGTGGTGCTCGACGAGGAGGATGAGGGGGAGGTGAAACTGCCACAGTGACCTTGGTGGTCCGGTGGTGCTCGGTGAAGGTGGTGCCAAGGACGGGAATCCTTGGTGACGTGCATGGTGATAACCCGCTAGGTTTGGTACTCATTGGTCAAGGGAGAAGGGAAGAGGTGACGGCTGCCGGTGGCTACTATGGTGGTGCCCTACGATGGCAAACATCGGAGATGATGAAGGTGATGCTTCCGGAAAGGAGCAGAGGCTCGGGTGGAGTCCCCAAGAAAGTGGAAGAGTTAACAGTTAGGGTTTCGCGGTGAAGAAGACGGAGATGACAAGCACGACGATGCACGGTGGAAGAGACGGAAGGCGTTAACGAGGCCGGTTAGGGTTTTACCCGACTAGGGTTTTGCATGACATGGTTTGCGTGCATGCATGGAAACCCGGCTCGTGTACAAACGTTTTGTGAGGCTAGGGCTTGCGTGGTGGCGTTTTGGTGATTAGGGTGTTTGCATGGCACTCAAACATGCATGCATGAGAACCCGACTCAAGTATCCAAGTTCTAAGCGGGTCAGGGACGACCCGAATCACATGAACTCGTATAAGGGATTTGAGAAGTTGGGGTGACGAGTGGTCAAGGCCGAGTGTTAGGGTTTATTTATTTATACATTATATAACGTATGTTTAGAACGTGTCTTGATCCTGTGATCATACATTTGACAGGTTCAGGGTTCGAGCAAGTATTCGGGGTGCGGAGCTAGGATTTGGACTCGATATAACCAGTGAGTTTCTAATTCCCCTCTTTAAATGATTTTAATGTTTTTGTGACTATCGTACACGCTTATGAAACAAGTTTAATTTATTAAACGAGTTAAGAGTTTTAGGTTTAACTATAGATGTTTTATGAACTAAATCCTTCATTAATGATTCAGAGGGTCTACGGGGTGTCAGTGTAATTATGGGAGCTAAGGTTAAGAGAGTTATTAATGCGTGTGTCGTATTATGGGTTAGTCGGGGTATAAGCTAAACGCTTATGGGTGTGAGTAGCACATGTTGTCTTAGTGCTATGTGTGGGGTGCAGGTGTAGTTAATGAGTCATGCAAATGAAGTGTGATATTGCGTGTTTTATATTTATGTCGTTGTCCTTGTGACACAACGGGTATTGTTATTGTGTCGTTGTCCTTGTGACACGGCGGGTATTATGCTTGCATCGTTGTCTTAGTGACACGGCAAACGGTATTGTGGAGGACGAGGTCCTTCGGGAAGTCACCTAAGGTGAAAATTATTCAACAGGTTAATGATGAGATCGGGGTGTGTCGAACGCCCTGACGAAGGTGCAGTGATGAGGTATGTGTTTGTGTGCATATATATATATATGTTATATTGCATGCAAGTGATGAGTTATAAAAATTGTGTATGAGATGATA
This sequence comes from Smallanthus sonchifolius, assembly GCA_023525975.1. NCBI lineage: Eukaryota > Viridiplantae > Streptophyta > Magnoliopsida > Asterales > Asteraceae > Smallanthus > Smallanthus sonchifolius. The sequence continues at coordinate 62,694,012 of CM042037.1, read as the reverse complement.
TTTATGTGGTGAGTAGATGATATTAATGTGGTGTGTAGAGTTCGGGATGAGGACATTGTGTTCCAACTGTTGTGTCAGTTGGTTTGTGAGTCTTGGTTAAGGCTGGTTAAGTCGGTGTCTAGAGGGTGGTTGAGATAACCAGTGTTTGGTTAATATGTGTGGTAAACTTTGAGTTACCAGAATAGTAAGCTCGATCCATGTCACGGGAGGTCTACGAGTTGTAGTCGGCGGCCGGAAACGGTTGGGTGATGGGGCACGGCGGTGACAGGCGACATACATGGAACACAGTGGCTGCCAGGTTGTGATGGGGCACAACGGTGACAGGCGGCATAATGAGAATAACCGGTTATGAGAACCAACTGTAAGATGTTCGGGTTGGGGTCTTACAGGAATGATTTTCTATTTCTCTTGTCCCCATACTTCGTCTCAAAACGGTAAAGCCGAGTGAAAAATACGCTCCATTAACAAAATATTCCGAACACTTTTGGCTCATTCTTCCGTTCCCCCCAATTTTTGGCATCATGCCTTAGACACGACCACATATATACTAACATCTTACCAAGTAAGCTCATTAACCATCAAACACCCACACATAAACTCTATCGTCGATGCCCTTCATATGGCCATCTACGGGTTTTTGGGTGCCTTTGCTACCCTCTTTTTCCCTCCACTTCCATAAACAAATTGGAAAAACGTTCCACTCCTTGTGTGTTTCTCGAGTATCCCTCCAACCATGGGGGTACAAATGTTATAATATGTCAACACGCCAACTTATCATCTCCCGACATGTAATTGTTGAAGAATCATTTTTTCCATTTGCCACTAAAAACACCTTTCCTTTATCTTATAATTTTCTCCAAAATGAGTTCCCCCTCCTTATAGACTCACATTCAACCAACCTCCTCATAACATACTCCACAGCCTAGCTCATCGGCCTAATCTGCCCAAACCACTACATCACCCTCTCCCAATATTGCGATCCCACATCCCCTTACACCTCCCTCAAACTCCTCGGCCCACTTGGCTCCCTCCAGCCATCCTATCCCCCTGATCAATCTCATACCAGTACACCATCTATCCACACTCCACCCGCTCAACCAAACCAGCCCTCCCCCATTATCACTTATTCCTGTCGTACAAAGACGATTACTACACCTTCTTCATCCACTGCCCAGCCCACACCTACCCCACCACCACCTCTTCCACCACCATCGACCCGCTCCATGACCACAAGAAGCATGGCTGGAACTTCAAAACCCATATAACTATTCAATATTCATGCCACTTCTACTCCTATCTCACCTCTCCCTCAAACCCCGGCCAAGGCTATCCGTGATCCATATTGGAAACGAGCCATGAATGACAAGTTCGAGGCCTTAATTGAAGATAAGACATGGGAATTAATACCTAGACAATGACACATGAATGTCATTGCATGTCATTAGGTGTATGTGGATATTTCATCATAAAACTAATTCTGACGGTTCTTTTAAGCGTTATAAGGCTCGTTTGGTCTGTGATGGCCGGACTCAACAGGTGGGAATAGATTGTGGCGAGACATTTAGCCAGGTCGTCAAACCAGCAACAATTCGTACGATTCTTTCCTTGGCAGTTTCACTTGCATGGCCAATCCATCAACTTGACGTAAACAATGTGTTTCTCCATGGCAATCTCGAAGAGACTGTTTTCATGCATCAACCTTATGGTTTTCGTGACCAAAGATTTCCCGATCATGTATGCCGCCTCAAGAGGTCGCTCTATGACCTAAAGCAAGCTCCGCGAGCTTGGTATCAATGCTTCACAGATTTTGTTACTACCATTGGATTTCAGCAAAGCATGTGTGACAATTACTTTCAATTTCATTATTTAGGTCATCTTCCATTACAGGTCGATTACATTCATTGTTCAGGTCGATTTCATTTTCGATTGCTGTTACAACTGAAAAGGCTTGTGTATTTTAAAATTAAATGGGTATGATGAGCTTAGAATGTACATATTCATGTTATAGTATTTTTGCTTTTTCTTGGAGAATTGATCTCGATTCTAGTACAAAAATTACGAATATGTTTTTTTTGGCATGTATGTGCGTTTATGCTCTTTCATTATGAAGTGTTAATTTCCAATATTTTGTACCTCAATGATGGCTGATTGATAGATATATGATCTATATGGTTTGTTTTCTTTTCTACAGTATCTTTTTAGGGTGATGGGGGCGCAAGACCCGGATGGAACCGAGTAAGAGAGAGAGGACCGGGTTAAATGGGGTACACCGCCCCCAATAAATCGGGTATGTCCGAGTAGGTTAATCGGGTAAAGTAATCGAGTTTATTTACTCGAATGTGTGAAACAAAAAGTTGTTCAAAACCACCCATAAGGGTGTTGGGGGCCATTAACCCCAATACCCATTTACTCACCAAAACTGGTCAATAGAATTCTGCCACCTCAAAACTACTCATTTACTCATTTACTCATATTTCATTGGAAACACCCTACTCATTTACTCACCAACTTTTTTTTTATAAATAAACATTTAATTTAAAAAAAAGACAATTTCATCAAAATAAAAATTAACATAATACAATTAAAAATAAAAAAACCTACAAAATAAATAAAAGCTAGATAATAAAATTTAAAAATCTAAAAGGTGCATTGCCATCCATACTTTGCGGCAATTTCACGTTTACGTTGCAATACGATCGACAAGTACGAGTCTACGAGATGATCATGCGATTCGGTGAAAACCATAGTGGTTTTAAACAAATTTCCCTTGCTAGATGAACTTTCGGCCGATTTAAAAAAACTAGAAAATTAAAAAAAATAAAAAATAAAAACGTATTCTTTCTTATATAAATAAAAGATTATTTAGTTTGTTACCATGGATTCAAAATAAATAAAAACTTATTATTTCATATTTACAAATAAGATGATAATGACAATAATATATAATAAGATTTTTTGAAAGTAAAGAGAGTAAATCATGTGGTATTTGAAAACCATAGTGGTTTTAAACATTTATGGGTGGTTTTAAACAACTTTTTGTTTCACACATTCGAGTAAATAAACTCGATTACTTTACCCGATTAACCTATTCGGACATACCCGATTTATTGGGGGCGGTGTACCCCATTTAACCCGGTCCTCTCTCTCTTACTCGGTTCCATCCGGGTCTTGCGCCCCCATCACCCTAAATGTTTAAAACCACTATGGTTTTCAAATACCACATGATTTACTCTCTTTACTTTCAAAAAATCTTATTATATATTATTGTCATTATCATCTTATTTGTAAATATGAAATAATAAGTTTTTTATTTTATTTTGAATCCATGGTAACAAACTAAATAATCTTTTATTTATATAAGAAAGAATACGTTTTTATTTTTTATTTTTTTTAATTTTCTAGTTTTTTTAAATCGGCCGAAAGTTCATCTAGCAAGGGAAATTTGTTTAAAACCACTATGGTTTTCACCGAATCACATGATCATCTCGTAGACCCGTACTTGTCGATCGTATTGCAACGTAAACGTGAAATTGCCGCAAAGTATGGATGGCAATGCACCTTTTAGATTTTTAAAATTTATTATCTAGCTTTTATTTATTTTGTAGGTTTTTTTATTTTTAATTGTATTATGTTAATTTTTATTTTAATGAAATTGTCTTTTTTTTAAATTAAATGTTTATTTATAAAAAAAAAGTTGGTGAGTAAATGAGTAGGGTGTTTCCAATGAAATATGAGTAAATGAGTAGTTTTGAGGTGACAGAATTCTATTGGCCAATTTTGATGAGTAAATGAGTATTGGGGTTAATGGCCCCCAACACCCTTATGGGAGATAATTACGCCACAATGTTTGAAAATCCAAACAATTCGTCAAAAAGAAACTTTTATGTTTTATATTTTTTTATGATTGTTACTCTAAAAGCTCATGACAAAGAAGGGTAGATTAAACGTAGACGGAAAAAATAATGAAAAAAACGCAAAAAAACAATGAAAAAACGCAAAAAAAAGAAACATTGTAAAACTAAAAATATAAAAAAGATTAAAAAAAGTCATTAGCGAAAGATCAAAAAATAAGAATTTATTTTATTTTTTGTAAAAAAGTAGTTAGAAATGAGTAATTAAATTTAGTCAAAATAAGGGTAAAATAGTCATTATATAATTTATTTTTAATAAAATAAATCAAAATGGGTAAATTTGATATTTTTTAATTAAGGAAAAAGATGTATACAATTTTGATTTTGTGTTGGGTATAATGAAGTTTACAAGTGAATATATACAATTCTCCATTTTCTATAAGTAATTGAAAGATTTAACGCCGTTAAAAAAATAAAAGATTTAAATGTTTGGATATATATCTTTTATGGGGAGGGTTCTTTTATGGAACTACAAATATCGTGAGAACTTGTAGAACCAATCAAATCATTTATTTAGTTGTATATTTATCTAAAATTCTAACGTAACTATTAAAATACAACAATTAGTATGTGAGTATATTTGAATATACAGTAAATTACAGAAAATAACCTCTAAGTTATATAGCAACTTACAGGTTTAGTCCTCAATCTTCATTAGTTACGATTAACATCCTTAAACGAAAGAGTTTGTAATATATTGCAACCTTTCTACAAACCGAGTAGAAGTTAACGTTTTCTGTTAGTTCTATGACTCTGTAAACAATACATGTCTTTCATTTGTTCAATGACTTCTATATGACTTAACTATGTTAGAATCCTGTGTATTACACGGTCTGAATAAATGTAATGTTATATACGTAGTAATAAAAAATTTATGTTTTTAAAAATTCGTGTATTACACGAGTTTAATAAAATTTCACGTGACAGTTATAAATTATGTTAATTTAATTTTTAAAACATTTTTTTAGCTGAGTATTAACTTTTTTTTCTGTAACTGATAAATGTTAATTCATATTCAACTTTAGAAACCCGGTGTATTACACGTGTTAAATAAATGCAATGTTATATATACTTAGTAATAAAGATTTACGTATTACATATTAATGAAAAACGTTTTATAAAAAAGTTATAGATCTCATTATTATTTAATAGGAGAAAGAAAAAAATAATTAAATAGATTTGTATAATTAATAGGAGAGAGAGACGGAAAAAAAAATTGAGAATGAATGAGAGAGTGACATGTGGCACCCTAAAACCTTTATTTATTAGTATGTATAGATAATCTTTTGATGCTATATCTTAGTTAAAAAAACATTATTAAAATTGATATACAATAAAAATAAAAAAAATAGATATTTATAATTTTGAACCAAGTATTGAATAATTTCAGAGCAAAGGGGCATTGATTTGAAAATTTTAACCAAGTTTTATTTCTTTTTTGATTTGAATTCAATATTCGTAATCTTCTTCTTCTTCTTCATTTCCATTTCGAAATTTAGGGTTTCCGACCTCTCGCAGCGTGTGTTGTAAGCTAGGTTCTGGCTCTGCGGATCTGAGTTTCAGATCGTTTCAAAGATGTTTTGGCGTCTGACCGGTCTTTCCACTGTATCTCCGGTAAGTTCTCGATTATAATATCAATTTCAGACATCCTTGATCATCTCTTTCAACAGTTTAGATTGATTAGCAGTTATATTTCCTTTTAATGAACGGTATACTTGAACAAAAGCACTTCGGACTAAGTATTTTCGTTTCCTTTTCAAGTACTTTGTTAACTTGATTAAGTTCATAGTATTATGATTAAGACATTTGAATGTTTACACTAAAATATCTCAGTCAGTATTATTATTGTTGAACTATCATTCAATTACTTTGTTAACTTGATTAAGGTCATAATTTAGTGGAAATAATCAAAGTTCATAAGCAGGTGGTAATTCATAAGTATTCCTTTTTTTCTTTGAAGTACTAAGTGAGTAATTGATAGAAGGAAAATTGGTTCTACATTTGAGCTTCAAAGATGTTATTTCTATTGATCAATGTATTAGTTCTACCATCAAACAGATGGTCAGATGATGAGTAGAATGATAAGGATAGTGTGATATATAGTTATGTGTATACACTGTATGGAAGGCTAATCATGGACATAATAGAGGTCTGGGAGTACATCTTAATCAATGTTGGTAAAGAGGATTGTGCATGGTAGATTGGTAGCCTCAAGAGTCTTCTGTGTTATGTGTGAAGACTGATTAAGGCGGCCAGCCCTAGGCATTCTCAGCCTTAAGAGATTTCTTTGGTCCTAACTCCTAAGGCAGTTGGCCCTAGTTTAAGTCGGTTTAGGGCAGCTGCCCTAATTCTGTTCAGCCTATATATACACCTCTCATATGTAACTGTAATTTATGTTGTCAAAACTTAAAAGAACGTGAGGCATGAGCCTAGGCGCAGAAGCGCAGCGCAAGGAATGCGTCTCGCCTGGATAGGCGCAGTTTCAGGCTACCGGGCTTGTTTTCCAGCCAGATTCAGGCCATGTTCCGGCCAAAAGATCGTCTGAACTTGTTTGAAACCCTTAATCAAGCCTGGAATCATCCTAAAAAAGCCTAAACTAGCCCTAAACAAGCCTAAAACATGTCTAAAATCCTAAAATTGTATTTTTTACTATGCACCTCGCTTAAAAAAGCCCTCGCTTTTTTTGTGCCTTGACAACTATGATTGTAATTACCACCTCATAATAATATTGTCTCGCTTGTGCAGCCATGGAGTAGGTCAGTTTAGACCGAACCACTTAAATCTCTTGTGTTTGTTTTTCTTTCTACTTGCTGTGATTTCTGCTTGTGTGTGTTCTGTCTTGTGCAACAAGTTACAGCCGATCATCAACCATCAGTAGAACATTATATCAGCAACTGTTCTATAAACATCAGTAAGCAGACAATCGCTGCTGCTGTTCTTCCTGCTGTTCCTGTTTTCTTATGTCAGTCCATCACCACCAAAAGGCAGCCGCTGCTACTGAAATTCCGATCAGAACAGAAAGCTGTTCTGGACAGCAGTGATACCTACCTAACATTCTGTAATTTGCTAGATTTTTGGACGAGGTCTGGCTCACTTAGAATTAAAAAAAAATGTCATTCTGCTACTTCTACTCTTTGAGGAAGCAATAATGCACAATCATGCTAGTGCCGTATAAGATTTTGTCAACTTTGATGCTCTCCCACTTATTGTATATACTGTCGGCTGTATGTATCTTCTATCATCTTTATATAGAGGATACCATCGTTCAAAATATAGAACTACTATCCTATATCTTGAACAAGGTACACTCAACAAGGGCTTCTCAAGCATAGCTATACTTATAACAACCATGCTCTTATAATTGGTTGTGCATCACTCACATTCTGGTCATGGTTTGGGAGATGGAAGTCTTTTTCAAAGCTTGTTTATTTAAGTGTTGGGATGGATGTCATCGTGTTAGCAAAGTGAGATGAAAAGTGTGCAATGGAATATAAGCTCAGTCAATTCTTATATCTCATGTAGGTTTCCATTTCATGCATAGTGCAACATACAACCATATTTACTTTAGGAAGCTGGAGGGGTGAAGAATGAATTGTGGTACAGACCGTACGGTTCTGCGCTTGTACTTATGGATGGTACACTAGAAAAGGATATCTGACTTTTAACCTGTTTATTAGAAACCAGGTCAATTCGGGTGGGATTTTATTGATAACGGAACGTGTAAAATTAGCTATACAAGGAACATGGCAAACGGGTCAAACCACTCAAGCAGGTCTAAAGTCACCTAAATTGTTTTCAAATGCTTACAACCTTTGAAATTGTTTTACATAGGAATATTAGAATCTTATTTCAATTATTTTGGTTTTTCAACTGTATATCACACATTATTATTTATAAAATTCACACATCCTTGTCTAAAATGTCTAAAGTGTGTTAGGAATCAGAGTCGGTAACGCAGTGGAAACAAACACACGCACAAACGATTAGAGTAGAAAGCAAATAACGACACAAGAAGTAACGTGGTTCGGCCAAAGTGACCTACGTCCACGGGTGCTACTAGGGTTTCTCTTTATTAGGTGCTCAAAGATTACAATTACATAGTAGGGTATAAGTTAAGACTAGATTAGGGTTAACAAACTTAGGCAACAAGAAAATTACAACATGCCCAAAGCCGCTAAGGCCGGCCACCCCATTTGCTTCTTCATTCGGCCCAACACCGAAGCCCAAGTTCAGGCCTAATAAGCCTTCACAACCTAACAATCTCCCTCTTGAAGGTTTTGCACATCCATGAAAACCATCCAAGTAAACTGATATAGGTCCACCTCTGAAGGTGTATTCTAGAAAGAAGGATCGGGTCACAGCTGTCAAAGAGGGACAGCTAAATTCTATTTTCGGTAATTGGTTGAATCCACTTGGTCAAATCAATTAGTGGAATTACTCAATCAATTTAATTAATGACCATCCAGGAAATTAAGGTGTAGATTACTACACTTAATTTTAGGAATCCGCTAGTTTAAATATGAGGCTAGTCTTTCATCATTTTCATTGAAGTTGTTTTGTTTATCTTGTTCTTGTAACCGGAGACCTTGACCCTCTCGAATCGGGCCACTATCATTTTGTTTTCTAATAAAGTCTAGCCTATTTCTATCCCAGTCAATTATGTTCTTATCATTTGGTTCCATTGCCGGGAAACGAAATGGTGCTAACCCGGAATAGCTCAGGCGAAGGCGGTAACCCACCCGACCCCATTGCAGTTCAATTGGCTGCCATAGCAGCAAAGCTGGAGTCAATTGACACGATGAAGGAGGATATAGCGGCTTTTAAAGCAGGAGAGCGATCCCGAGGAAGCAAGAATGATGAAGGGGAAAGCTCATGGAGGGGCCGACAGCCGTATAGGCCATATAATAAAATCGATTTTCCAATTTTTAGCGGAGGAGACCCTCGTGGATGGCTGCTGAAAGCTGAAAAATATTTCAAGTATTATCAAATACATGATGATGAGAAGGTTGAAGTGGCTTCAATGCACTTAGAAGGTGATGCCCTGGATCTCTTTTCTTGGCTCTCTAATGACCAACCTGACGCTTTTTGGGAAGAGTTGGTTCAAGCGTTTACCACAAATTTTGGTCCGGCGGAGTTCTAAAACCCAGAGACCGGGACAGTCCAAGAATATCGGCAGGAGTTTGCTAAGAGATCTTCTCGGGTTTCAAATTGGCCCGATCATTGTCTCTTAGGAGTATTCCTAAACGAACTTAAAGATGAATTGATGGCCGATGTAAGGATTCACAAGCCACTTACGGTGTATAATGCCATGAGTTTAGCCTTGGAGTTTGAATCTAAACTCTCCTCTTACAGGCCTGGAAAAAATACCCCATGGACCTCAAATTCAAAACCCCCCAGCCGGATTCCAAACCAACACCATTCACCCCAGCCCCAACATCAACCCAACCAAAAAATGTCCCCCGAATATCCGAGGCAGAAAAACAAAACCGATTCTTAAAAGGGGAATGCTTCCGATGCGACGATAAATACGGACCGGGTCATCGTTGCAAAACCGGTACACTTAAGGTGTTAGCAGCAGAGGAGGATTTGGGTGAATCTCCCATGACAGAATTACGTAATTCCGATTCTGACCAGGAAGAAACTGCTGAAATCAGTTTACACGCGATCTTAGGGAAGCCGCACACTACCACGATGAAGGTCAAAGGTATGCTTCATTTTGCCGAAGTTTTAATCTTAATTGATGGTGGTTCTACCCACAATTTCATTTCGGATGTCTTGGCAAGTGAACTTAAGCTGGCATCTCAACCGGTGTCACCTTTTGGTGTTCAAATTGGTAATGGGGACGTTATTCGATGCTGCCATATTTGCAAAAATCTTCCTGCACAGGTCAATGAACTCAAGATCACTCAAGACTTCCATCCCTTTTCTCTTGGGGGGCTGACCTAGTGTTGGGTATCCAATGGTTAGCCACACTAAATACGGTCCAAGCTAATTGGAAGGAGATGTTCATGATTTTTACAATAGATGGGAAGCAATACAAGTTACAATGAGTTGCATCCGGGCCCCAAAAATCATCTAGTTTTCAACACCTAGCCATTGACCCTGAAATTCTACCCTGCATACCAGCCCCATTACAACCTGTTGTCACCCAATATACCACTATTTTTGAAGAACCTCACGACCTACCACCGGTTAGATCACAAGACCACTCAATCCCGCTTTTACCCAACTCCACCCCACTTAACATCCGCCCCTACCGTTACCCCCATTCCCAGAAAACTGAGATAGAAAATCAAGTGGAACAGTTGATGACCGCCGATTTTATACGACCGAGCACCGGTCCTTTCTCAAGCCCCGTCTTATTAGTAAAGAAGGACAATACGTGGCGAATGTGCATCGATTTTCGGGCCCTTAACAAGATAACTATAGCCGATAAATACCCTATACCTAACATTGACGAGCTCCTCGATGAATTGTATGGTGCCACAGTATTTTCAAAACTCGATTTGCGTTCGGGCTATTATCAAATCAGAGTGACGGCCCAGGATATTGAAAAAACAGCTTTTCGTACCCACTCGGGTCATTACGAATTCAAGGTTATGCCTTTTGGCTTAACCAATGCTCCTTCCACGTTTCAGGCTATCATGAACGATCTTTTTCGACCTTACTTACGACGTTTTATACTTGTGTTTTTTGATGATATTTTAATTTACAGCCCAAGTATGGAACAACACAAGTCTCATCTAGAACAGGCCTTGAAGTTACTTCATGACAATTGGTTCTTTGCCAAATTATCGAAATGTTGTTTTGGGCAAGAACAAGTGGTGTTCCTTGGTCATGTAATTAGCTCGGAAGGAGTTAGTGTGGAGGAAGAAAAAATTTCAGCTGTTAAATCCCGGCCCATACCCTCAACAGTAAAAGAGGTTAGAGGTTTCCTCGGGTTAACCGGGTATTATAGGCGCTTTGTCCGTAATTATGGACTTATAGCCCGACCCCTTACCGCTTTGACCAAGAAAGATGGCTTTATATGGTCGGAGGCAACCCTTAAAGCCTTTAATAACCTGAAACAAGCGCTACTGTCTACTCCAGTTTTGAGGTTACCCAATTTCTCGAAATCCTTTGTTATAGAGTGTGATGCATCATTGGAGGGAGTTGGAGCAATTTTATCACAGGAGGACCACCTGGTGGCCTACTTCAGTAAAGGATTTTCCCCATCTAACCGATTTAAATCGGCTTACGATAGGGAGCTGTTGGCATTGGTCCTAGCAGCACAAAAATGGAGCCATTACTTGCTTGGCCGACACTCTCATTCGTACCGACCATTATACCTTAAAGTTTCTGTTAGAACAGCGCATCACCACTGCTGAGCAGCAAAGGCTGCTATTAAAACTCATGCCTTATGATTTTTCGATTATTCATAAGGCTGGAAAGGAGAACAAGGGGGCAGATGCATTGTCTCGCCGACCCCATTCAGGAGCATTATTGACACTAATTGTCCCCTATTGTGTCGAAGTGGCTGATATCAAGGCAGGTTTGCAAACTGATTCTTTTACAAGCAATCTGATCAAGAAGTTGCAAGAGGACCCTGCCTCCGTCCCTGATTTCTCGCTGGTAGATCAGCTTTTGTTTCATCATGGGAGTTTGGTAATACCGGAGGTGGCCTCTCTCAGGCTTAAGCTGTTACAAGAAGCACATGATACCCCGATCGGTGGTCATGGGGGATTTTTAAAGACGTACAAACGACTCTCTTCTCGATATTATTGGCTAAAGATGAAACAGGATGTTAAGAATTTTGTCCAGAAATGTGTGGTATGCCAGCAACAAAAGTACCAAACTTTGGCTCCCGCACTTCAGCCCTTACCCATTCCCAATCAGATTTGGGAGGATATCTCTATGAACTTTATCGTGGGTTTACCCCCATCAAGCCGTTTTGATACTATTTTAGTTGTGGTGGATCGTCTGAGCAAATATGCTCACTTCATTTGTTTGTCTCATCCATTCACGGCCAAAGGAGTAGCTGCTGTTTTTTGTAAGGAAATAATCAGGCTGCATGGGTTTCCCCGTTTCATCGTTTCTGATCGAGATGTAGTTTTCCTTAGCAGCTTTTGGCAAGAATTGTTCCGATTAAGCCAAACTAAATTAAAGCCGAGTACAAGTTACCACCCCCAAACGGATGGACAAACTGAAGTATTAAACCGTTCTCTAGAAGCCTACCTACGTTGCTTTGCTAGTGAGCAACCAAACAGATGGAGTACGTACTTATCCTGGGCTGAATACTCATACAACACTGGGTATCACATGACCACCAACACCACTCCATTTTCTGTTGTTTATGGCAAGGAACCTCCGTCCTTGTTTCTCTATGTCTCAGGAGAGACTAAAAACGCGGAACTGGAACAACAATTAATTGATCGGGATGACATGTTAAAACTTCTTCGTCAAAACCTCCAAAAGGCCCAAGACCGAATGCGAAACCAAGCAAATTTGAAGCGACGAGAATTAACATTTCAGGTTGGTGATTACGTCTTTTTGAAGATTCAACCTTATCGCCAGAAGAGTTTGGCCAAACGTCGGTACGAGAAGCTGTCCCCAAGGTTTTTTGGACCGTATCGTATTAAACGAACAGTTGGTCCAGTAGCCTCTGAATTGGAATTACCACCCGAAGCTAGAATCCATTCGGTTTTCCACATCTCAATGCTTAAACTTGCCCATGGTTCTTTTTCCTCTGTTCCAACTCCTCCATTGCCCCTCACCGAAGACTGGGAAGTTGATTTGCAACCGAGCTCGGTCTTCGCTCATCGCTCATCGTTGGGCTGATGAAGCTGGCCATCCCATCCTGGAACTGTTGATTTCATGGTGTAATCACCCGATAGAAGAATCTACATGGGAAACTTATGATCTAGCAATTTCCTGCATTCCGCCTTGAGGACAAGGCGTTTTACCAGGAGGGAAGTAATGATAAAGGTCCACCTCTGAAGGTGTATTCCAGAAAGAAGGATCGGGTCACAGCTGTCAAAGAGGGACAACTAAATTCTATTTTCGGTAATTGGTTGAATCCACTCGGTCAAATCAATTAGTGGAATTACTCAATCAATTTAATTAATGACCATCCGCTACACTTAATTTTAGGAATCCGCTAGTTTAAATATGACGCTAGTCTTTCATCATTTTCATTGAAGTTTTTTGTTTATCTTGTTCTTGTAATCGGAGACCTTGCCCCTCTCGAATCGGGCCACTATCATTTTGTTTTCTAATAAAGTCTAGCCTATTTCTATCCCAATCAATTCTGTTCTTATCATAAACCCAACACCGGTAACTCCATTAATCTTCATAAACAAGTCCTCCAAGCCTCAATTCCCAAGAATAAGCTAAGACTTCAATAATTTGATCAGTCATATCCCCCTAGTTGCAACCACCCCTCTCATCAAGTACCCAAAGGGCTAGTTGAACTCAGCAGTCATAACAGACCCATCCTCTGTCTCAATTGGTTTGAACATTCCACCAGTTCTAGAGATACACCGAGGACCATCAACACTCTCCACATTCAGCAAGTGTTTCACAAAAGAGTTTTTATCAATCGGAATACCGGTTTTCAAAACCCAACGGTGTTTCGTATCTGTGCCGGAACACGCCCCGTGCTCCCATTGTCACCAAACCCTTGACCTAATTTAGACCACCGACCCGTTCAGTTCGAATCACGTTGGCACCAGGTTTCACCCTTGCAAAATGAACCCTCTTTTGCCCCTTTGACTCAGCGAACAAAAAAAACCCTCTTGCGATATCGTCCTTTAGTGCAAAACGTGTGTTGCGACCAAGCCGTACCGATTACAACGATTCTTCAAGGATCTATAACCCTGCCGTCAAAACCCTAATCGCAATCTTCAAAAAAGAACATTACTCACGAGCCTGAAGCTCTGATACCATTTGTTAGGAATCAGAGGCGGAAACAAACACACACGCACAAACGATTAGAGTAGAAATCAAATAACGACACAAGAAGTAACGTGGTGCAGCCAAAGTGACCTACGTCCACGGGTGCAACTAGGGTTTCTCTTTATTAGGTGCTCAAAGATTATAATTACATAGCAGGGTATAAATAAGACTAGATTAGGGTTAACAAACTTAGGCACCAAGAAAACTAAAACAGGCCCAAAGCCACTGGGGCCGACCACCCCATTTGCTTCTTCATTCGGCCCAACACCGAAGCCCAAGTTCAGGCCCAATAAGCCTTCACAACCCAACAAAGTGCTCCTTAATAAGGACAAAATATGAATTTGTGGACCACAATCTTAGTTAGTTAGCCCATGTAGTGATCACAAATGGAAATAAAATTTGCGATTGGAAACTTTTCAAAAAAAGGAAATGTTTCATTTTTGGGGACAATCCAAAATGGGAAAATTTGTTTTTCTTTATCAAGACAGAGTAATTATTCATAAGGGGTAAGTAAACAAATATGCAATTGCTTTCATTTGGTCCTTCCGTGACTTCCGTCCTTATTTGTGTTGTTAGGAATCAGAGTCGTTATCGCAGCGGAATCACACACGCACACAATCGATAAACAGAAAAGTAGAGACACGAGAATTATAGTGGTTCAGCCAAGATTGGCCTACGTCCACATTGCAACTAGGGTTCTTTATTATTAGGTGCTTAAGGAATACTATTACCTCAGGGGATATATTTATAAGACTAGATTAGGGTTACACTAATTAGGAAACAACTTAAGCAACAAGTTAAGACTAAACAGGCCCAAATCAGCCCTCGAGGCCCACTGGCCTAGTATGGCCCAAAGGCCTTCACAACTCAACAATCTCCCACTTGAAGGCTTTGCTCAATCCACAAACACCATCCAAGTAATCCCCAATCCAGTAATTCCAGTATCCTCCATATCTAAAGTCTCCCGAGCCTTCAGTCTCCATAAACAAGCTCAGACTTCATCAATTTCCCCTAGTTGCAATCCCTCTCTCATCATGTACATGAAGGGGCAGTTTTAGCTCCCCCGAGCTTCAACCCACCGGTCTTAACAGACCTATCCTTTGTCTCAACTGGCTTGCACACTCCACCGGATCCAGAGATACACCAAGGACCATTACCACTCTCCAAACCCTGTAAACTATCTTCAGGAGAGAATTTTCCCGTCGGAACCTTTGTCTTCAAAACCCACCGACTCTTTGGGACTGTATCCGGAACACGTCCAGTGCTCCCACTGTCACCAAGTCCCCTGACTGGTTTAAACTTCCGAACACATTCGACTGACATCTCTTTAGCTCCAAGCTTCACGTTTACAAAGTGAACCTTCTTAGCTCTAGATTCAGCGAACCAGACTTTGTCTTGCTTGACCGGGACAGTTACTCCCTCAGCAGGTACTTCCACCATGTATAACGACCCACGCTTCTTCCCACGAGCAATAACCATATTACCGTTAACTACCTTCCATTTGCCATTGCCAAACCTTACTTCCAGTCCCTGTTTATCCAATTGACCGACCGAAATGAGTTTCGTCTTCAACTCAGGAATTACCCGGACATTCTTCAGGTTCCAAATTGTTTCCAAAGGCGTTTCCAAATTTACATCTCCCATGCCCGTAACATCAAGAATGTGACCGTTTGCTAACCGTACCTTTCCAAAGTCTCCAACTTTCAGATTCACCATCGTCTCCCCGTTGTGCGTGGCATGAAACGAAGAACCAGAATCCATAACCCAAGAGTCCATGCTACTCTCCACACTACAGACCAGTGTATCATCATAACAGACAACCTCAGCAGTGTTCACTCTAGCAGCATTTTTCTTATTTGGACATTCACTCTTAACATGTCCAACTTCATTGCAGCTCCAGCACTTCACATTCTTCCGAGCTCTAGACGAACTCCTTCCCCTACTCCCACTGCTCCTGTTATTTTCCCTTCCTCTGCCCACATTGAATATATCAGAAGAAGAAGATCCTCAACTAGTGTTCTTCCGGCGAATATCTTCACTCAGAATACTATCCCGGACCACGTTAAACTTCAAATTTCCAGCTTCACCAGAATTAGTGATCGCCGTCACATAACCTGACCAACTGTCAGGCAAAGAGGATAACAGAATTGTCGCTGAGTATCATCATCAAGCTTTGTCCCAACGGTCGATAGCCTAGACAAAATTGAATTTATATTATTTATGTGATCAGGCACCGAGCTTCCCTCATTTATCCTCATCATGAATAACTCTCTCAACAAGAACACTCTATTACCGGCAGACGGCTTTTCATACATGTTTGACAGAGCCGTCATCATACCATGAGCCGTGGTTTCCTCGATATGAAACGCTACACTCCTGATCAAAGCCAGTACAATTTTACCTCTTGCCCTTTTGTCTTTAGATTTCCATATCACTTCGTCAGCCTGAATCAAACCATTCGGTTTCTCTTCTAATGTCATCTCCAAATCGTTTTCACCGAATAATGCCTCTATTTGCATCTTCCACCATGCAAAATCAGTCCCGTTAAACTTCTTGATTCGAACTCTCCCGTATTCAGCCATTGCAAACGAGAATCAGAAAAAACCAAAATTAAAAGTCCACCAACTGAAGCCAAGCAACCTCCGATAAAAACCCTAAACCCTGAAACACCCGAACCGGCGCTTCACCTGCAAAACCTGAGTGAGATCAGCAACTTCAAGGGTCCAAAACAGGAAACCCTAATCACAAATCACCCCCAAATCAGTCCCGAACAGCCCTGCCCTTCCTCTTCTCTTGCGACACCACCTAGGGTTCTTATAACCCTAAATGCAGCAGAAAAAATGGCAGTAACAGCAACCGATCAGCCCTGAAAAACAGCCCCCTTTTGCGCAACCTAGGGTTTGAAAAAAAACCCCAACTTTCGGCGGCCAAGCACTGTTCACGCCGGAACACTATTCACACATGAAGTACTGTAGCGGCAGATCCAAACAGCAGCAGCTTTCTCGAACAACCTTTCCTCACCTTCTTCGCGATTGAAACAGTGCAGAACCGTGTGTATACAACGAACCAGAGCTCTGATACCAGTTGTTAGGAATCAGAGTCGTTATCGCAGCAGAATCACACACGCACACAATCGATAAACAGAAAAGTAGAGACACGAGAATTATAGTGGTTCAGCCAAGATTGGCCTACGTCCACTTTGCAACTAGGGTTCTTTATTATTAGGTGCTCAAGGAATACTATTACATCGGGGGATATATTTATAAGACTAGATTAGGGTTACACTAATTAGGAAACAACTTAAGCAACAAGTTAAGACTAAACAGGCCCAAATCAGCCCTGGAGGCCCACTGGGCCCAGTCCGGCCCAAAGGCCATCACAACCCAACATGTGTTCCACGTTTTCATCCAATCAGAAGATTCGATTGGCTATCGCCTTTATGGTCTAGAAATTTATTTCCCTTTTTATCTTTCCAGGTGGATGCAATCTTGGACAAGAGATCCTTTACACTAGAGGAGCTTCTTGATGAAGATGAAATAATACAAGAGTGCAGAGCTGTCAATAGCCGGCTTGTCAATTTGTAAGCCCCATAACTCGAGCTCAAATTTTCTTTCTACCAATCTCTAGCATTCATAGCTCATTGTTTGTATCTTAGCATGTTATATAGCGGTTCATATGCCTTTAAGCTCATATGCTGTCTATAATGCCTCCTGTTTTGTTTCAGATACCTTTATCTATTGCACACGTTGGGTTCTGTAAACTACAAAAACAGTCTCTGGACTGACATTTAACCAACAGGCATTTCAGTTACTAAAAAATATTCACTTTTGGTCCCTTGAATCTAATATCATCAAGACGTTCAGTCCAAACTGACAGTTTAACTATTATCTTTTTATTAAAAACACATCATCATATTAAAGGCACAAAAATCACCTTGTTTCTTTGTCTTTCTTATTTTTTCTAGTTCTTGTTTTGCATAGCAATAATTACGCATATATAAATACTCAAGAATTTCTTTCTATCATCATTATTTCTACAGGTTAATATCTGTAGATGATGATAAAATACATATAGATGCTCTTTTTTCTTGACTTACAAGTGACAACTTGTGGATTCTCGAATTTGATATTGTTATAATGATGTCCAGAGTGGATCATGTGGTGCTCTTAACAAGTTTTCTTTTTTGATCTACTTTCGTTTTTACTGCAAACAATGGCCTATCTTGTGAGTTTGAATCTACTTCCATTTGCTGTCCATTGTAGTTTGAGGGAAAGGACTCAAGTTGAACAGCTTGTGCGGTACATAGTGGAAGAAGCTCCTGAAGACGCTGTAAAGCAACGAGCTTTCAAGTAGGTGCCTGTGAGTGCACACAGAAATTATGTTTCTTTGGATGCTTTCATCTTGATTTCCTCATTGCCGTATCTTCATTTTTATGCTTATATAGACATTCATCAAGGAATTTAAATTTGTTTGTATACTAGGTTTCCTTTTATTGCTTGTGAGATATTTACCTGTGAAGTTGATATCATTCTTAAATCCTTGGTAGAGGATGAAGAGGTGAGAACCCATAATCTTCTTTTCCTTTAATATTTTTTAAGATCAAGAATAAAAAATAATTTCATATCTTGTTTCAGTTGATGAACTTGCTATTTTCCTTCTTGGAACCTGAACACCCTCATAGTACCCTGTTAGCGGGTTACTTCAGCAAGGTAAATTTGCTTTACTTTTAGACTTTTAGTTTTAACCTTTGGATGCCATTTGTTGTTTTTGGTAAAATTCTAAGGTTCCAATTTAATGTTATTTCCCAGTGAATATAGGCATCGTGGTTTTGCTTGTTTAGATGGATGCTGATGCTTTGTTTTCTTATATAGGTTGTTGTATGTCTGTTGTTGCGGAAACCGGCTCCTTTAATGAGCTATATCCAAGTAAGGTGCTACATAAGTTTGATTGTTTTGAATATAAATTTATATCACCCTTGTGCTAGTAGACATCTTTATGGATGTGGATGTATCTCTTCTAATGCTAAATACTTATTGGGTATTTGGGTATGATCATAATTGCTGTAGTTATACCAGTTTTAGAATCTAAGTTCTGTTATGGTTTGTATACTATACAATGTAACATTTGGTCTGTGTGTCTCTCGTTTTGTTCATTCTCTATAGTACTTATTTTGATGTGATTACATAACCAAGCTGTTAGTGATTTGGTAATCAGGCCCATCCAGACATTATTCTCAAGCTGATTGACCTAATAGGAATTACATCCATCATGGAGGTGCATTCTCATAACTTTTCTACTCCTTGTCTCTATATCCGTATAGTAATTAATATCTTTCTGTACAGGTGCTGATTCGTTTGATTGGCGCCGACAAATATCTTTACACGAATTATGCAGACTCAATGCAGTGGTTACAAGATATTGTTGTGCTAGAGATGATTGTTAATAAATTCAGTTCTTCAGTAAGCTGCGTTACCTTTACACCCTTCTTGTATTTATGAATTAAATTATCGTTTTAACTAAAATTCGAACTTAAACTTTTTTAAGGATCGTCCTGAAGTGCATGCTAATGTAGCAGAAATAGTTTGTGCTAGAATTAGAAATGCTCCCCCAGGATTAGCTGCTAAAATATCCAGCCCAAGGTTAGTGTCATTATGTTCTTTATTCTATTCAATAGAGCTGTTTCTAGCTGATCATATGTACTTGATAAATTGTATGATGAATGATTGGTTTTCCGTGTTTTTTTTTTGCAGTTTTGTAGCAAGATTATTTCATCATGCGATGGATGACTCACGGCCAAAATCTGTTTTAGTTTACTCATTGGCTGTGTGTATATCTTTGTTAAACCCGAACAAGCTAACATCTGGGACATATTACGTCTATAATCAGCAATTGACCTATGAATCAGCAATAAAGCCAAATCCTGAGACTGTGAAAAGCATGTTAGAGAGCCTAGGTTTGTTATGTTGTGAATAGATTTATGTTTTTACCTTTACCCTCCTTTTGGCAGATTTTTCTTTTTGTTATGTTGAGTAAGCTACACGCTGTGCTTATATGAAAGTTATAATCAATTCCAAAATTTTCAAAATGCACATTCTTGGTCCGAGAAGTTATTGTTGCTTGCTTTTGGTCCAAAAAGTCACATGGTAATATTCTCTGCTAAGTGCCCATCGTGTGCAAATCATATGATTGGCGTTGTCATTTTACCCTGTTCATCTTCAAACTTATTGCTTATTTGTTTTTAAAAAAATCAAAATCATAATCAAGGCCACATTCAAATTAACAAATCAAACCCTTTGAAAATCAAACCCCTAATTGTGAAATCAAATTCAAAACATTTGCACGATGTTGATGAAGCTACTTCCTCATGTGCAGGCTATTTGTTAAAGCTCTTGGATCTTTCGGCAGACGAAAATGTTTTACCAACAACATTCGGCAAGTTGCAGCCACCTCTTGGGAAACATCGCCTGAAGGTATTTTTTTTTCCATCTTCGCATTTTATAGGACTAGTCAATGTTCTTTTGTGATTGATTGTGAAGTATATCAAAATAACAAGCATTATCATTCTTTAAGGGGTGTTTGGATTGATTAATCAATTTTAGTGTTTGATAAACAGATTCTGCTTCTGATTATCTGAATGTTATAGGGTTAAAATAATCAAATATGAATAATTGTTTCATATCAGCTGCAACAGAAGTGATATCTAAGGGTAAAATATAATTACCTATTCTCTGTTGTTTGTTAAGCTAATTCGAGTGGCTTTTACTCTCATTTAACAAAATGTTTTCTTTTGTCACATTAACTATTTTTTGGGTCAGTTTATCTATACTTCCTTAAGTGATCAGAACTCAAACATCTTATTAACTGATTTTTACAACTTCATACAAAAGAGGCACAGCCAAACACTATCTTGTACAACCTGCTTTATCACAATTGATATCTGATACTGGTTATTAAAACACTATCGTCTTTTTTTTTCTTTGTGCGTGTGTTTGCCGTTCAAAAAAGAAAAAAATCATATAATCAGTTTCAGAATGCACACCCAGACTCTCCCTTAGAAGATATGTAACTTCGTAACACTTGATTCTTTAAAGCTCTATTCTGTTTTCTGTTTTTAATGCAGTACCTATTTTAAAGTATCTAATCCTATATAAGTGGAAATTTTAGATTGTTGAATTCATCTCAGTGCTAATGACTGTTGGAAGTGAAGCTGCTGAGAAGGAGTTGATCCGCCTTGGTGTCTTAAGAAGCATTCTGGAATTATTTTTTGCGTAAGTGCTCCACTAATTTTTGAAATATCTCTACATGCTCCTTGTCAGAATTTTGAACTATATATTCATTATTTAAGCTTAATTTTGTCTGATGATTTTTAGGTATCCATACAATAACTTTCTTCATCACCACATTGCACAGATAATAGTTTCATGCCTTGAGAGCAAGAATGCTTCAATGGTTGAGCATATTCTTGACGACTGTAATCTTGTCAGGAACATTATTGACGCCAAGAGAAATAGTGAATTGAACACTGACAAAAACAATTTTATGGTAAACTTCTCCATGACAAAATCACAAAACAATACGATGTATATCGACGTATGATATATGTATGTGTGTTTAATTTGGTGTATACAACTTGCAGCCATCAGTGGCTGCTGAAGGAAGAATGCCACCAAGGGTAGGAAATGTTGGATACATGACACTTATAGCCAACAAGCTTGTTCAACTTAAGGTTCATAATAGCTATATACACGCACATTTGCAGGTCTGTCCATGCCTCTCTTTGTCCCTTTGATTTATTTTTAGTCGTTTAGCACTTGTCACTATTATCAGGATATAATGCAAATGCTCTCATTGCCTTCATATATTGGCTCTTGATTTTGTTGTTCTTCAAAGCTGCTACTGTTCTGGATTCCTGTGGTGTTACTTTAAATGTATATCTGAAGAGGTGTTGCTTTTTGACAGGATAATAGCGAATGGGTACAGTGGCATGCAGATGTACTTATGAGCCGCAATGCACTTGGAAATGTCTTAGACTGGGAATGTGGGTGGGTATTCAGCTGTAACATTTATTATCTGTGTTGCATCACATTGACATTGGTTTGGAACAATACACTCAAGAGTATACTCTTTATGCACTTGACCACATAAAAACGACGCGACACTACTATACATGTGGAAATTTTTTACTTGTAATTATATGAATGGTAGGTGCACACAACTTAGGAGGAAAATTGAATAATACCAGGCGTGTCATGCATGTCAATCAGAAATAATAAAATGTCCCCGAGGAAGATAATAGTTTCAGTTATACTTAACTGCAATTATAAGGATTAACATCCTTCAGAACACATCTTGCTTAATTACCTTCACTAGATCAAGTTATTCAAGCACTAAGTGACCATTTTTGTAAAGAAACCGAAGGAACTTGTCCTTTATTTTTGGTCTTCTTTTTCCCGATTGTTTGAGTTGTTTCTCCATCATAGAAAGACGTTGAAGATATGGTTTCCTATGTAAATCAGATGGCATTAGATGTTTTCTTGGATAGATCATTTACTCTTTATGGATTATTTCGTGAACATTCATTTGTTAATAATACCATTATATTTAAGTTTAATGTTAAACGAGTGTCGTGTTACATAATCATTTGGGTAACTCCTGTTTGCACATTGCTTCAGTTTCAATATTAACATGTTACGACCATCACTGGGTTTGTTGAGAGAAAACAAGAACTCTGCATGGCAGTCTGTCATTTTGCTGGTTCATTGATTTCTTGATGTTCCTTCACTTATTCAAATTTGCAGGAGACCTACTACATTTCATGATCAGACCAGATATAGTGATGATGATGATTACCAAGATAGAGATTATGATGTGGCAGCTTTAGCCAATAATCTAAGTCAGGCATTCCGATATGGTGTCTATGAAAATGATATTAACAATGAGGTATATAAAAGTTTACTTATGATCTTGTTTGCTCAGGTCTTTGGCCATCTTTTTCTTGGTTTTAAAAAGCGCACCTGGGGCACGCCTAGGTGCAAGGCGACCTCAGGCGCAAGTCCCTTCGCTTTTGTGTACATAAGGCGTGAGCTTTAGGAAAAGCGCACAAAAAGCATAGACGAAGCGTGCGCCTCTTGTAAGAAAAGCGCAGTTGTGCATCAGGATGTTGTACAACAGGCTTTTTAGGTTGTACATGTAGGTAACTTATATATTAAATCATATATAAAGCTTGTTATAGCTAAATTTTGGGTAGGGATGCTAAAAACCTATGGGATATATAAAAAAATATATAATCATCTTGCGCTTCGCGTACGAAAAGCGGTGCGGTTTTGCGCTTCGGTTTTAGACCCCGTCGCCTCGGTTCGCTTTTCGCTTTGTAAAACCAAGATCTTTTTGTATTATGTTATTCGTTTGTGGAACTTGTAGACAGCAAACTAATTAACTTGAGAGACCGGATTTATTTGCAAGTAAATGAGATTTTGGGAGGACCGTTATATTTGTAACTTCGTTGCAAAATAACCATCGTACTTGGCTACTTGCTAAAATAGAGTCTAGGTATTGTACTTGGGCATTTCTTGTGAAAATATTATCATCTTAACTTTGTAAGGTCATTTGACAATGTGGCATTCTAATATACGGGTAAGCATTGAAAGTAAAACAAAAGCATCACTCTTCATCTCTTCCCTGTGTATGTCTGTATGTATATGTTTGCCTTTAGCCTATTTACAACAGGGAATGTGGGATGATTGTTTTATTTTGATCAAGGACTTTATTGGCTATCATTTACTGTTATTTAATCTTCTAATATGTATTCTCCGATTATCTTGCTTATTGTAAAGAACGATTTTTTCTCCAAAACGGTTTATGATTATTTACAACAAGAAACTATGGGTTGTCCACTGAAAACACATTTCAAATGTCTTTCTTTGTGCCCAGGTTCATGGTTCACTGGAAAGAGATAACGAGGTATGTGCTTCATTCTCCTAGTGCATGCTCCTATTACCTATTTCACACGAGAAATATTAATAGAGAAAAAAGGGTGTCAAAATTTGAGGATATCTTTCTTTAATATATGATATATGTTGTTCCAAACCTAAATAATAATGATGGGGATACAACTTCTTAGTGATGATACTTAAGGTACCCCATATCCCTTTTTCTTTTGAGAAGAATAGAAGATCACAAAAAAGGGTTTACTTATACGTGAGTAGCGTGTAAAGCCAAGTGATACCATGAGACACGCAAAAGTATTTCGCGTGTTTACTTTATCTTCACGTATTGGCATAGCATCCTTTAAAACTGACGCACAGGGACGTTTGGTCCGACATGCTTTATTCGTATATCTGAGCCCAAAAAATGTACATTTTTGTTATATTTAAAACATTATGCTGATGCGCAAATGCAACATTATTACACTATATAATTTTGCATATCTCATGCCTCTAGAGGTGTAGTTTTGTCTGACATGCTTACTTACGTATAATTGAACCCAAAAAATGTTCGTTTTTGTGATTTTCTTTTTGTACTAGTTCATGTAACAAGTACTTGATCTTCTTGAGTTCTTGTGTTACATGTTTAACTTATGCTAACAAGTTTCCATCATGTTCATTTGATGAGAGGAGGGTGTTTTCTTTTGTGTGTATTCTGTATTAAACATTGACTAATGCAAAGGGAACATGTGTTCAAAGGTAAAATGATGTTTAAGAAATAAGAATAAACAGATATGTTGGAGTTAACAGATGTGTCATCCACCAAAAATACTTTTCTGACCAAGGACTAAGAGGCTTATACTTGGAGTTTAAACTATGTGAGATTATTGAATTTTGATTAGTGACATGAAAACTCACCTATCTTTTGCAGGATATTTATTTTGATGATGAGTCTGCTGAAGCAGTCGTATCTTTACCGCAATTAAGAGATGACCAAGAAAGGTTTGTTAAAATATCTCCCTTGTTATGATTTAATCATTAAGTGTTTCCTATTGGCATTTGATGGTTTCTGTCATAGTTGTCAAAGGCGCTAGGCGCATAGGCCTCGCCTAGGGCCTACTAGGCGCAAGGCACAAAAAAATCGAGGGCTTGAGAAAAAAAAACGCACTTAAAGGAAAAAAATTAAAATATATAGTTTGTTAAAATAAACTTAAACGATAACCTAGGAAATGATGATAAAGCATTAAATAAATAAAAAAAACTGCGCCTAGTAACCTCAACCATCGCCTAGGACATGAAAGCGCAATCACTGCGCCTCGCCTCAAAATTGCGCTTAGGCCCCCCAGGCGAGCGCTTTTAATAACTATGGTTTCTGTAGGGTTTCTAACATGTGCATATGGCTTATTGCCCTAAAGATGGAATGAAAATCCAAAATAAAATAAAAGATATATTAACATCAACAATCAGGCATCAATTAATACTACAGCTGTACAGCTACAAAATCGTATACTAAATTTTCTACAATAAAACATAGATTATTATATTATATATTTTTATAGTATATCACCCTGTCTGATAGGATCAAATTGCATTCAAGTATATTGGGCCACATTGCTACAACCAGATCTTGGAATGTGGAACTCACATCTGATCTGATAGCAGATGACCAAACTATTTGCATTCAAGTATATTGGGCCACATTGCTACAACAGGATCTTGGAATGGGGAACTCACATATGATCTGATAGCAGATGACCAAACTATTGAATTAACTGAAAAAAATATTCACCTAAAGTTGAGAGGATGATTTAGCTGGTTTAAGTGTATAACCTGGTTTTGCTATCACATACTCTCTTCTACCACATATTCAACCTACCCCATCAGGATAGTGTTTCTTCCTAATAACCTGTGCAAGCGCATGGTGATTTTGGGTTCCGATTTTTTGTAATGAATTGTTCTTGATGTCTGGGACAGTCCGTCGGTTATTTTTCGTATATACTGGAGGTGCCTTTGTCAACCCATTTACTTATGAATGGGTCTCGGCTCGTTTATATTTTATCAATTATTTTATTTATATATTTTTATAACTATTTATAACTGTAGTTATAATTTATATATAACATAGTATATGTTTAATTATTTTTATCATGATTTTATAAAGGGCGTACCCGGTGTTTGACTTAGCTTTGCACAGGTCCAGTGAGGGGTCGGATCACTTCGCGATATGATGTACGCAACTTTACCCTACACTTTGTGTAGGAGGTTGTTTCCACGGCTCGAACCCGTGACCTCAAAGTCACAAAGCAGCAACCTTACCAATTGCTCTAAGGCCCGCCCTCTTTATATATAACAATAATTATTATATAAATATACATTTAATATATTAATTAAAAATTATATAAATCTGCTTGAGCTCGCTATGTGAAGTTGGGGCTCGAGCTCGTTTAAGCTTGGCTCGATTCGAGCTTTTAGCGAGTAGATCTCGAGTAGTTCACGAGCGTCTCAACTCATTTACACCCTAGAAGTCACCTCAAGTGTAATTTTTGTGCATAGAATCTCATAAATTATTTTATTTAATAATTATATTGTTTTTGAAATAATATAATTTTATAATCATATCTTACATGGTATTTATTTCTAAAAAGGAATTAATGCTTTGGACATAGTGTTTTATGACAACCAACCCATCACATACTAAAATTACGTTGACCCACCCAAACATGTTATCTGACCATTCGACCCTTCCATTCTCCCACTAATAGTAGAGGCGTAGAGCATATTAGCTCGAGTTTTCTCTATGCATTCTTTAGCTTTTTGCAACTCATAAAATTCAGCTAGTTTTGATCTTGTTGAAATTTAATTGCAGTGGGTCGCGTCTTCCAAGTTCAAGTTGGTTTGATTGTGAGGAAGAGAATACAGTTGAACTATCAAATGATGCAGCAGTTTCACCTTCGCCCAACACCGAGGGGATCTCTGAAGGCAATGATGGTGGCATTCATACTGCAACATCTGAGTTGCCTGATTCAAAACCGACTTCAACTGATACTAATGTAAATAACCTGACCGATGATTCAAACCCTACCTCAACCGATATCCCTGTAGGTGACTCAGCTGATCATTTAAAAGCCAATGTGATCGATAACCCACCTGAATCGATAGATTCTGTTGAACCATCTGATATAGTCACTGAGCCTGCTGGACCATCTTTGCCTGTACCAACCAAATTTCCTCCTGAACCATGCACTTGAACCTAAACCTGAAACCATAAATATAACGAAGGACAGGGTTCACTACCATCTTGCACCTTTGGTAAATCAGAGCCAGAGGATCGCACTCGAGTTCAACACTGCCCCACAACGCCAACTGGAATCTGAAACACATACGGACGAGTTTGTTTAGACATTACTGTAAAATTTGTAATTTGTTTTCGGTCTGGTCAATTCATTTGAAAGGTCTAGATGTGGTTATGCTGGTAAAGTTGAAAGCTTTTCTATATTTGCATTTTGAGATCAGCCAGTCATGTACAGCCTTAACAAATCCGGGATGCCGATTCATTACAAAAGATTTCCTAGGAATGTATTTTGAAATTAGTTTCTGCCATCGAAATCGGACCGAATTTGATGTATTGGAGTTGTTTAAAACTTCATATTAGGTGATTCTACTCTTGGACCATGTCAAGAACACTTCGGTAAGTAATCTTTCAAGAAATTTTGAAAGAATTTGATAGATACTAGGTTATGAATCAAGTATGGTGGAATAATAAGGTGTTAGTTCAAATTTACTTATTTTTAATAAAATAGTAATGATGTTTAGAATTTGTTAGATAAGTTCAATTCTAGAATCTAATATGATTATGATATGCATGAAGTACTGTTAGATACAACTAACATTTAATTTTGAGAATTTGGTTAGATATTAAATTATTGGTTAGATAATGTTTAATAATACTAATAGAGCCATAGAGGAGTTGAAAAATATTAAATTATGTTTGAAGAATATTGACACGTGACATTTTAAATTCCATGTGGATATACTGACTAATAAAACAATTTTCAAAAAACGGTATATATCATAGCGAATGGTAGTAACTAGTCTTTTTACCCCGTGTTTCGCAGGGGAGTGCGGTCGTTTTTTCTCCGCATAGCTTGGCAAGAGTTTGGTCGTCATCGTTTTGACTCCTCAAAAACCATAAGATCGAACACCGATACAGGATAAGATGAAACACAACACCGCTAAAGATGTTCGTTCATAATCGGGTGGGTTTGTCATGGCACCTAAACAGCTAGGGTGTTCAATATAGCGTACGACACAAATAAAATACATTTGATTTTGAATACAAAGACGTTTTTTTTTAAATGTTACGGAATGTTCACGAAGATCCAAAACCAGCCGAGCATTCTAATTTTTTTAAAAAGGTAACCAACGAAAGTTATCGCAAAAAAAATAAAATTATTATAAAATTAACATTCTCGTTTTTGAATACGACTCCGTTTAAAAAAAAATTATACCCAAAAATTAAAAAAATGAAACTAAAATAAGGCGTCGCGTTCTGTTTTTTTTTTTTAACTTAACGAACGAATGCTATTATGGGAAAACGTTATTAATAGAAAATCAAGCGGATTAAAACCGTAACGTATATACATCATAAGGGGTGAAAACAAAAATTAGGAAAAAAAAATTGACACGTCGGCCACTCAAAGAGAGTTACGCGCAACGCGACGGGATAGTAAAACAAAACGTTAAAATGAACTAAAAAAAGGTAAAAAAAACTGACAAACGAAAATGTTAAAAAAGAAATCCACCCCAGGGATCGAAAATGGGTGGATGGGCCCAAAGTGTATGGGGAAGCTCCAACTTGTACCAGGCCAACCTAAAACAACTTGTGTAAGCTTACAACAATTAATATTACTATTACTAACTAAATTTAAAAGACAACGGTAGGTAATAGTACTTTTATTATTTTTTATTTTTATTTTTTTTTTCAACCCGGATACTATATATAATATACGCTTTTAACCCGTCTACTTTTCTAATAACTTCGTTTCTTTGTTATAACTTTCGTTATTTACCTTTTCATTAAAAACTGAAAACGCGGCTTTCTTTAATTTTTTTATCAGCGTTCCGATATAAATTTTATTAAAAACGGAGTTGTATTCAAAAACGAATATTTTTTTTCATACGCTATAGCGACTGTGCGTAGTTTTTAGCCCCGCAAACGAGCCGAACCAAAATCGACAATGTCCCCGCCTTGTTGCGAGTGGAATCGTTTTTGCCCCTCATAATATATATAATATACGCTTTTAACCCGATTAGTTTTCTATTAATTTCGTTTTCCTATGCTAACTTTCGTTCGTTTTTTTTAAATGAATGCGCCGTTTTCTTTGTTTTTTTTCCAACGTTCATGTATACCTTTTATTAAAAACGGAGTTATGTTAAAATTCGAGGGTTTTTTTATCATGCACTATAGCGAGTCTGTGTTTCGACATAAGTTTTATCCACCCAAATGAGCCGACCCCGATAACGACCACACTCCCGTAGCAAAGCGCGGGCGAAAAATAATCTAGTTAATATTATAACATAAAGATCAAAAATAATCTAGTTAATATTATAAACTGAGGCTTGCGCACCCTAGCTCCTATAAATTTCCGAGCCAAGTTAAAGCCAAAGGGAGGTAGATTATATA
Organism: Smallanthus sonchifolius; assembly: GCA_023525975.1. Lineage (NCBI taxonomy): Eukaryota > Viridiplantae > Streptophyta > Magnoliopsida > Asterales > Asteraceae > Smallanthus > Smallanthus sonchifolius. The sequence goes on along the minus strand of CM042037.1, from coordinate 62,664,562 downwards.
AAAACCAAGCTGATTTGATTCGAGTAACTTGCTGTTGACTTGTATAAATTAGTTTTTTTTGTATATAAGTAATTTGGTACTGTATTTACCTAATGCTTGTGTAATTTGATATTTTTATTAACTTGTGGAGTTTAGTACACGGATGATCCATGTGGTATGATCCATGTGGTATGTCTAAATTTTGAATTTGGTTCATAAGTTTGAAAAATTACACCGTCAATACTCAAATTATACATAAATGTAACATGTTTGATCCCTGTAGTTGATGATAGTTAAATTTTCTGTAAAATATTTTAAAAATTACCAAAATACTCTTAGATTTAAAAAACCTATATTTATACTCGTAGTTTCAGGCGGCACCACCACGTTTTTAAACCTATTTTTTAATAAAAATGAAAATTTAAAATTTTCGAATAAACAAGCATATCACATAATTCTATACACGCCCCACATGTTTGGACTTTTGAGTTTCGGATACTCCGATCCAATTCGAGTTTCTTTTTACCATCCCTAAATACAAGCTTTTGGTACCAGGGGCACAACCTAAGTACTCAAAATACCTTAATGGTTTCAAACAATGAGTGACATCTACCTCATTTTTACTCAAATTCAACCTAAAGTACCATTAGTGGTAGGGGTATAACTCTAAGTACCCTAATTTTTTATTCATTTTTTAAATTAAAACTAATTATATATTTAAAACTAATTTCATTAATTCAAAACAATAAAAAAAGAACATTACAATATATATAAAAAAATTACATAAATAAATAAAATATTTCCCTTTAATAAGGGGCCTACTATTGGCACACGGAGTTTGCTATTTGGACACGAAGTTTTCTAGCTATATGCCTCGTATAGGTCAATACGGGGTGTATAGCCCCTAACCTTAAAAAACAGACCTGCATGTGTCAGTTCTTGTCTGACGGCTGACCCTATACTACCCATATAAGCCTATACGACCATGTATAGACCTATACGACCCATATAGGTCTATACGCCACCTCTTTTTTTCAAACTTGAGCAAATTTTGATTTGTATATGCCAAGTATAGCCCTATACGCAGAAGCCTATACGCCCCATGTAGGCCTATACGACCCCGTATAGACCTATACGACCCATATAGGTCTATACGCCACCTTTTTTTTCAAACTTGAGCAAATTTTGATTTATATATGCCAAGTATAGCTCTATACGCAGAAGCCTATACACCCCCATATAGGCCTATACGACCCATATAGGTCCATACGCCACCTATTTTTCAAACTTGAGCAAATTTTGATTTGTATATGGTGAGTATAGCCCTATACGTAGAAGCTTATACGCCACCTATGAGATTTTGGTGCACATTAATGTTTGACGTATTAATCTGGTGGTATGTTTATTTTTTTAATTATTCGCTCTTAAAACCACCACTAAGCTATACTATCCTATACTAAGTTATACTAAGATATACAAAGCTATACTAAGTTATAGTAAGCTATACTATCATATATTAAGCTATACTAAGTATACTATACTATACTAAGTTATATCAAGCTATATTATCCTATACTAAGCTATAGTAAGCTATACTATCATATACTAAGCTATACTATCATATACTAAGCTATACTATACTAAGCAAATTTTGATTTGTATATAGGTGGCGTATAGGCCTATATGTGGCGTATAGACTTCTGCGTATAGGGCTATACTCACAATATACAAATCAAAATTTGCTCCAGTTTGAAAAAATAGGTGGCGTATGGACTTATATGGGTCGTATAGGCCTATATGTGGTGTATAGGTTTCTACGTATAGGGCTATACTCGGCATATACAAATCAAAATTTGCTCAAGTTTGAAAAAAAGATGCGGCGTAGAGACTTATATGGGTCGTATAGGTCTATACGGGGTCGTATATACCTATATGGGGCGTATAGGCTTCTGCGTATATGGCTATACTCGGTATATACATATCAAAATTTGCTCAAGTTTGAAAAAAAGAGGTGGCGTATAGACCTATATGGGTCGTATAGGTCTATACGGGGTTGTATAGGCCTATATGGGCCGTATAGGGTCAGCCGCCAGACCAGAACTGACACCTGCATGTCTGTTTTTTAAGGTTAAGGGCTATACGTCCCGTGTTGGGCTATACGAGGCGTATAGCTTTGGCGGCGTGTCCAAATAGTAAAATTATGTGTCTCATTAGAATTTTCCTTTAATAATGGCAGTGGTCGTTTGAGAGAGGGCTGCCGAAAAACCAGAGAGTGGAGTCGAGAGAGAGACTAAGCAAGATAAGAGAAAGGGAAAATTACCAAAATAGACATTTGACTAATCCAACTTCCCAAAATAAACATTGACTTTTAGTTTACGAATTCATAGTCATTCTCTCACAACAGACGGCTAAAGCCAGCTAATTAGCCGTCCTAAAATTCAGTGCACAACGAACTTCCGGTCCAATAAATACTCGACACGTGGCAGGCTAATAGCCGGCCTATCTAGGATATTTAGCCTTAGCCGGCCGTTAGAAGGCCCTTAGCCGTGAGTCTGGGCGCCGGCTTAGCCGGCCGTTTTAAGGTTTAGCCTTAGCCGTGAGCCTGGGCGCCGGCTTAGCCGGCCTTCATAAGTCTTAGTCGGCCGTTGTAAGGCCCTTAGCCGACAGCTAAGCCACGTGTCAAAATTTCATTGGACCAGATCTCTGTTACGCACTGAATTTTAGGCCTGCTAATTAGCCGGCGTTAGCTGTCTGTTCAGAGAGAATGTCTATAAATTCGTAGGTTAAAAGTCAAAGTCTATTTTATGAAACCCTTTGGTCAAATGTCTATTTTGGTAATTTTCCCTAAGAGGAAGGGGGTAGAGAATTCAAGTTTTTTTTATTTATACTTTTAATCTTTTTTAATTTAAATATATACATATTTATTTTTTTATTTTGTTTTATACTGATAGGGTTTTTTTTGTCTTTTCATAAAAATTTAACAGAAAAGTTAGACGGGGTTAAGGGAGGGTAACTGATTGAGACAAATTGGAAACCACAATGACTAAAAAATTGAAATTGAAACTAATGGATTAAAATACAGAATGGGTCCAAACCTTGGGAACTAAAAGTGTAGTTTACTTTTCAACTTAATTTATTATAGGTTCCAGCTTAGAACCCGTGTCTACACACGTGAAAAATATAAATTCATAAAGTTATTAAATCTTTATGTATATATTTTACAGGTGTAAAAATATATTACATATAGTAAGGATAGAAAACAAATTTTAAAATATGTAAAAATTAATATATAATTGGGTTTCGAAAATACGTTAATTACTATTTAATGTAATTTGACTTTCATTTACTATTTGATTGAAAATAAAAGTTACATTTCAAACTTTCTTATAATAAGGAATAATTTAAAATAAACGTGTTTTATTACTATAATTAATATTTAAAAATATATATATATTATTATTAAAAGATAGAGGTGTATTTAATAAGAGAGAGAATCGAGAAGAAAATTATGAGAATGAATATGGAGGCGACACGTGGCATGAAAAACATTTATTTATTATATAGTATAGATATAGATTTATAACATATTATATAGTTTTTTAATAAAATTCTAGAAACGTTATATTGTTATTTTTGAAAACTGTTTTATGAACAAACCTATTTTTTAAAATAAAAAAAACGTTTTAAAAAGGAATTATAAAAATCATTATCATTTAATATGAGAGAGGCGCGGGAAACAAAAAATAATAAAAACAATTAAAGAGATTTGTATAATTAATAGGAGAGAGATGCGGAGAAAAAAAGAATGAGGATGACATATAAGAGTGACAAGTGTCTCACCAAAATTTTTATTTAGCAGACGGTATAAATTTCTATATCAAGTATATTCAAATACTATGATGTAAAACACCACTATCATATCACATATTTATTTAAATACAAAATGTAATAATCAAAATTACAAAATGTATATCATCAAAATAGTAGCCGAGTTTTAATATCGTTCTAATAAAGTTATTCATATATTTTCTAACTATAAAAGCAACTAAAGTTTCAATATTATTTTCGTTTTTATGAATTTTTTATTAAACTGAATCACCTAAATGGAACATTTATAAGACTTGATTATTAATTAACGATTTCTTTATAATTACCACCTAAATAATAATCATTAAATAGTAATCAAGTTTCATATTTATTAATTTAGTTCGCTTAATTTTCACATTTATAAAAATATTAAAACTTTAGTGGTTTTTTATAGTTAGAAAAGAGTATAAGTGACTTTAGTGAAATAGTAAAGAAAATTGCTTAATATTAGATGACATGTTCTGAAATATATATCATGATATTTATATTAGGCAAATTGAATTTAATAATATAAACAATAACTTATTACTCGATAATAATTCATACCGTAATTTGATCAATAACAATCATAACTTTCTCACTCCCTGCCAAGGACAATCCAGTAGCATAATCATAAAAAAATTACGCTCGATTTATACTTGATTTCGATTGTATGCTTCCCATTCATTCATAATTGTTATTGTAAGCTAAATAAAATGTAAATCAAGTGCAAATATTTAGTGATTTCTACTCTGATTGTATTTGACAAAGAAATAAAAGGTTAAGAGGATCATTGGTCAAATTCAAGATATCAAATATTATTGGCTTTCTTTAAACAAAACAGACGATGTGTTTGGGTTTGTTGAATATATTATATTACTTTATTAGACAAATATAAACAAAACACCCAATATAATTTATTAACAAGCCCAAATACTAAGATATGTTTTTTTTATTGTTTTCTTATTTTTTTTAACCTATCGCAGATTCACAGCCGTCTTCATTAACAGAGACAAATTAACATTTGACAATTCACTGAAGAAACCTGCTCCTCTTGTAGCCCTGTTCTCGTTTTTGTCTCCGTTCTCCATCACTTTTCAAGTCACAAAAGTCAACGTGAGATAAAATATATTGATTTACTTTATGTTTATATTGATTAATGTTATTTTATTAAATTAACTAGGTTAGACGTTCATGTATTACACAATCAAACTTATTGTAAACCAGCAGTTGCTATAAAGATTTGTATGTTGAATGTTATCAGCCATTGGAAAAATAAGAAATAATGAATATTTAAAAACTATAAATAACAAATAATGAAAACTTAAGAAATATAAATAATAAATAATAAAGATTTAAGAATTATGAATAATAATTAATAAAAATTTAAAAATTATAAAATTATATAACCTATACTAAAATGAAACGGGATGTATAGTACATCCATCTTAGTGGTACACGTGTTTTTTTTTCAATTTTGGTTTTAACTTTTTTTTTAATTTACATTTTAACCCCTTTCATTATAGATAATGTGCGGTTTTAACCAACTTTGTTTTTTTATTAATATCCTTTTTTAAGTTAAAAAAGAAAACGAAATGCGTGTCTGATTTTAGTTTCTTTTCAATGTTTTGGTATATATTTTTTTAAACAGATTTGTATTCAATATGGAGTGTATTTTTTTGTATCCTACGTTATGGCAAACGACGTCAACGTTGCGTAGTCGTGACAAACTCAACCGCTTATAAGCGAACGATATCGCTGCCGGTGTTCTCATATTATCGTAACCGATATCGGTTGTCGCTTTTATGATATTCAGCCACGCTCACGCCGCGAAGCGTGGGTACACTTATATAATCTAAATATTTTCAAACGAAGATACAAGTATATTGTAATTTTTTGTTCACGTGTCAGTCTTTGCGTGGCTATATATTTTTTTTCTTTCAGACCTTGTACTATATATAATATACGTTTTTTACCCTTTCATTTTCTGATAATTTTGTTTTCCTATAATAACTTTCGTTCATTAACTTTAAAAAAATTAAGTAAACTTCAGTTTTCGTCCCTGAGGTTTGAACCAAACTTCAGGTTTCGTCCCCCTGTAACACATATCATCCCTGACATTTTATGTTTTAACAGTTTTCGTCCCTGGTCCTTAACTCCGTTAAAATTTCTATTAGTTTTTATATCAAATTACTAGTATGTCCTTGGCTCCATCTTCTTCTTCTTCATCATCCTTAACCCACCACAACCCCCAAAAACTGCTAACTAATTAACAACTACCAAGGCTAAAAAAAACAAAAAACCTAAGAATTTGAACACAATCAAGTATACACATACTCGCTAGTGACGATAATCGGTCCTCTTACAAAATGTTTTTAACCAAATCAGTTTATTTCACTCTAAATAATCATAAAATCAGAACCAGTTGCTTGTACCAAAAATAACTAACAGTTTAGACACACATCCAAACACCCCAAAAACACGAATCCAAACACACAAACATAAGAATTTGAACACAATCAAGCATACACGTACTCGCTGGTGACAAAGCTGATAAACTCATAAACACACTCCTGAACAGTCTCCTTCACATCCTTAGACATATTGCCATTAGCAGGTAACCCTTTCTTCATAATCCGACTAATATTCGCAATCGACAAAAACCTAGGGCTCAACTCCCTAGGGCTCAACTCCCCACTCTCGTGGCTCTCACCGCATGGACTAGCCGGTCCCTCCGCTATCCTAAAACTAAAACCCTAATTTCAAAACCACAAAACTAACATCAAATCCGTAATCAAAATCAAACATTACAAGAAATACAACAACAAGAAACGTTTCAAAACTGGAAAGCAGTCAGGGTAGGGATGAAGACGAGGGCATCTTTCTCTAGCCGTTTATTTGATCCGGCCAGCGAGGTGGTTGTGAATCGGCAAATCGACGTCACCACCGGCTACCACCACTCTAACCTCTTCGTCGTCCTCTAGCCATTTATTTGATCCGGACCGGCAAGCAAACTGAATTAGAGGAAGCCGGATCTGTGAACGATGGTGGCTTTGGTTGCCGGATATGCGAGCGACAGTAGCTATGGTTGCCGGATATGTGAGAGACGATGGCTTTGGTTGCCTGATATGTGAGCGACGAAAGCATTGGTTGCCGGATCTAGGGTTTTGATGGAAGTGTAGAGAGAGACACGGAGTCTTGAAGGAGGGGGTTTGATGTTTGAAGAAGAATGGGGTATATTAGTAATTTGATATAAAAACTAACAGAAATTTTAACGGAGTTAAGGACCAGGGATGGAAACTGTTAAAACATAAAACGTCAGGGATGATATGTGTTATAAGGGGACGAAACCTGAAGTTTGGTTAAAAACTCAGGGACGAAAACTGAAGTTTACTAAAAAAAAATTGAATGCGCGGATTTTAGTTTTTTTTTGTGAACGTTCCGATAGAAACTTTTTTTAAAATGGAGCTGTGTTCGGAATCGAGTATATTTTTTTTGTGGCGTACGCTATAGCGAGCGGCGTTACCGCAACAGTGCCACGACAACCCAAACGCTTATGAGAGGAAAACATCGTTGACGATGTTTTGGTATTATCGCATGCGATATCGGTGTTCACTTTTATTCTTTTCGACGCGTAGAAGAGATAATGACCACACTCATGCCACGTAATACGAGAAAAAACGACCGTGATCGTGGGGTAAAAAAACTAGTTATAAATAACAAAGATTTGTATGTTATGAAGGGTTTACCAGGAACGAAGCACAAGCATTCGCAGTAGCAGTAGCAGTAGCAGTAGCAGAAGCAGAAAATGGCAAGTGGAATGGTAGGCGGAGGAGCGACCGGAGGAGTGGAGTGGCACCAGAGGCCTCCAAATGCTAAAAATCCTATCGTCTTCTTCGACATAACCATCGGCACCATCCCTGCCGGTCGTATCAAGATGGAGCTTTTCGCCGACATCGCTCCCAAAACCGCCGAGAACTTCAGGCAGTTCTGTACCGGAGAGTATAGGTATCAATCTGTTGCTTCTATTAGCTTTCATTCAACAATTATTTTCATTACTTCCTTCATCTAGAACTGAAATCAACTTTTTAGGTTTTAGTTTCGTTCCTTTCATCTTCAATTCCTTGGAGGTGGTAACAATCGTGCTAGGGTTAGTGTACGGTAACTATGCCGGAGAACGAGTATTATTTTGATGTTTATTATTGTTTGATTTGTTTCTATGAGTGTATTGGTATTTGTATATTTCATTTATATGTTCTCAAGTGCAACACTTCTTTGTATGCTTGCAGTTTCTTTGTGTTAGGTTGCAGACTTGTTTTTAGGGTTTTAACTTCATGATAACCAACATTTTAGTGAGTGGAGGGTTTATTTGGGTTCAATAGTAAGAGAACATACTTCCATTAGATGTGTTAAGAGTTTTCTTTATAGATTTGACTTATTTTGAAGGACAAAATTTGGAGATTTTTTTTACTAATTTTACTTGTTTTGATCATTCGGTGTTCTTACTCGTATCACAATATGGTTTATATACAAGAAGGGGGTAACTAAAAACACATGTATTTTATAGCATTTGTACATCCTTTTATAGGGGAAACAGTTTCTCTTTTCATATGGAAATCAAACATGACATTGATATAATAGAATAGCTGTAAAACATTGAACGGTATTTTTAGTATTCAACAATTTGGTTTTGGGACTAGTTCTACAAAAGAAAAAGATCTACTGATTAGTGTGAATGAATAAATTGGAAATGGTGTCTTGTTAAGTAGGAAATAAGTATTTTCAAGTATTGAAGTGCACAGTTCATGTCTTTAGGGAGGATATATCATGGTGAGTTTACAGTAGTATTGAAGATGACCAAAAGTTATGCTTGTTACCAGGTCATGTTAAGAGGGAAATTTGAATATCTTAAAACTTATTAGACTCCGTCCATTTAGACTATCACCCTGCATTCTTCATTTTCATTTTTGTGGTTACTGGGACCACTTATTCTCACACCATGATAATGAGAGCCATAAAACGTTAAGGAGTAGATGGACTCTAATGTGCTTGAATACAGTCTATAATAGTGTATAAGGCCGTCCGTATATTCATGTTAGGCTAAGAACTTTTGGGGGCTCAAGCACATTGTTACAAAAGATGAAGAAATTAAAAAGAAAATCCCAATTTCACTTCTGCAGCAGAAAGGAAAGCAGTAAAAGATGAGCACTGGATCATAGTTGTCAAAGGCGACCCAGGCACGCTCCTTGTGCCTTTGGCAACTATGCCCTGGATAAGTGATTATATTCTTACCTAGTCCAAACTACCCTAAACCTTGTTACTGATGACTGCCATCTTCCTACTCAAATTAAATAGAATGAGCATAAAAGAATACCCATTTAGTTTCGTCAGATTCTATTATTGTTCTTCATTCATTCAAGCAACTGCAAGAGCATGCTTAAGATTCCAAACCAATAAACAATTGCACAATCCTCTTGTAATCATAACATGTTTCTTTGCAAACAATGTAATTGTTTAGTCGTTTAGGGTAGGCCAAAACCAAAGTAACAATTCTATTCTCTATAAAATTTGTGGAAACAAAAGCAGCGGGCTATGAAATACCATCTACATTAATTTGTATGTAAACTTAGTTGACCTTCAGGCTACGATTTTCACTGTGTTCAACTTTACTATCAAAATGCTTTTATCAATATATTCTCCTAGTGTGTTATTCATTATCTTATATATTATCGAGAGTAATATTTTCATTGTTGCATTTAGTATGTTTTATATGTTACAGTTGTCAAGTGTTTTCAACTGATTTGTTTTTTCGTTCACCTGTCCGATGTTCTGCAGAAAAGCTGGACTACCTGTTGGATACAAGGGATGCCAGTTTCATAGGGTAATCAAGGATTTTATGGTACAAGCTGGCGATTTTCTTAAGGTTGGTTTCTTTTCAATCAATGATGCTTTGCCATTAATTTCATTTTGTTAATCTAGTGCGACTACGGTGTTAATGATATCTCTGAAGTTGAATGTCAATTATGTACTTAGTAGCTCAACTAAGGTGGGAATCATTCTATTTCATAAGTTGATGGATTGATGTTTCTAATTTGATGATTATGTACCCTTCTAGAGAAAGAAACAGAATGATAGTGATACTAAGTAATTTAGGAATGGATCTGCTTATAGAAGAGAGGAGAAAGCACACAATAGTAAAGGAACATTTCTTTGTACGTCTTTTGTTGCTGATTGATTTCTACAATGAATTTTTCTTATTTTTTGCATGGGTAAGTCATTTTTAAATGAAAAATCATTTAATCAGTGCTACTCTTGATTTTTACTATTTCACATGGTGTATAACCAGAGAATAATTTAGGTGACATGGACTGAGCAGACAAGCCTTGTGTTATACATCAGGTTCGGTTCATCAGGTGGGTTAATTGGGTTACATTTTTACCCGAACCCGAAGACCCGCCATGATCCGACCCACATCAGCAGCCTATCCCACGATTACCCACCCTCACGTTTATTTCATTTGGTTTATTTTCCATTATCCCATGTTGTGGTAGTTAGCATAGTTGTCAAGGCGCATAGGCGCACTCAAGGGGCAAAGGCCGAGCCCGGAGCCTAGTCGCAAAGCGCAAAAAAAGCGAGGCGCATAGTGTAAGAATATCATTTTTAGGGGTTTTAAACTTGTTTTAGACTGGTTTAGAGCTAGTTTAATCTTTTTTTAAGGTGATTCCAGGCTTGATTAGGGGTTTTAGACAAGTTCCAGTGACTTTTAGCAAGTTCTGGCGATTTTTTAGCCGAAAATTGTGCCTAGGCGCTCGCCTGAGCTCGCTTTTACAAGAAAAGCCCCAAATTGCGCCTAGGTCTCCACCAGGCACTAACCTTGCGCCTCGCTGCGCTTCTGCACCTAGGCGCGCGCCTTGACAACATAGGTAGTTAGCTAGTTAATTTTCATTTCTTTTAATTTTCTGCATGTTTTTAATTTGCGTCCAAGTCTAGGTGTAGTAAAGATATGGAGGTCATGGGTTGGTTTAGTGGGTTAGTTATTTTATTTAAAAAAACTTTTAATGGAAGAAGAGAGGAGGGAAGAGTTTGATGTTTGAAAAAATGTTTTGGTTAAATTATCTCATTGGATTATGGGTTAATTGATCCTTCCATTGCTAGTTCAATAGTGGCATATTGAATGGTGTTCTTTGGAATCTAATCACAAGTTTAGGTGGTGATTTCTGTATCCTAAACTCGTATTAGACTGCCCTACGGTTTGATCGAGTGGTGTTTCTGTTAAACTGGGGAGTCTCAACAACAGGTATCAAACACTCGCACACACTAATTGATCACAATTGATCGACTCTTTGATTAAATTGAACTAGAATGAATAATCGATTACATGAATAACCTATCTATTTATACTAAGTAAATCCTTGACTAACAAGAATTCCTAAACCGAAACTAATAAAAAATCGCAAATAGAAAACACCGACTTAACATAAAAATTCAAATTCCAAACTGATTTGGATTATCTCCTCCAGCCACCCCTCATAGAAATACCAAACGCCCCCTGTACTTTCTGATTTTACTCTTTAGTCCCTATGGTATTGATATTTTCACTCCTTCTCAATACCGGCTTTCTTCATTCCCACGATTGAGCACATCTGATCCAACTTCACTTTAGTCATCCCTTTGGTTAGTATATCAGCTGCCTGCTCGTTTGTATCCACATTCGACAGCTCGATTTCTCCATTTAACACCTTCTCTCTTATAAAGTGATAATGCACTTCAATGTGCTTTGTTCGGGCATGAAAAGTTGGATTTTCTGCCAACTGTATGGCTGATCTGTTATCACACAGCAGCTTGACTTTGTACTCCACTTCTTGATTCAATTCTTTCAACAGTCTTGTCAGCCACACAACCTCTTGGGCTGCAACCGCTGCTGCTCGGTATTCAGCCTCTGTGGTTGATAAAGACAATGTCGGTTGTCTTTTACTGCACCACGAGACTGCACTTGCACCAATCTTAAATATGTATCCGGTTGTAGACTGTCTACTACTTGGATCTCCTGCATAATCTGCATCACAATACCCATGTAGTTCAATCTTCTGCTCCCTCTTGAACTTTACTCCTAAACCCACGGTTCCATTAATATATCTTAGCACCCGTCGAGCTGCATACAAGTGAGGCCTTCTAGGGCTTTGCATATATATATCTACTCAAGACCCCGACAACAAATGCAATATCGGGTCTTGTTAAGGTTAAGTAGATGAGGCTGCCCACAATCTGCCTGTATTCGGTTTGATCCTCTACTTCTTTACCATATTCTGGGTATAATTTTTCATTCACATCCAGTGGGGTCACTGCTGGTTTGGAATTCGGCATATTAAACTTCTTAAGCATCTTAATTGAATACTTTTTCTGATGCAGAATTATACTCTGTTTTTCATACTCCAACTCCAGACCGAGAGAGTGCTTTAACTGGCCCAAGTCTTTCATCTTGAATCGAGTATTTAGGTTCTCTTTCAGCTGCTGTATCTCGTTCTCTAAGTCACCTGTGATGACCAAGTCATCTACATAGACGAGAACCACAACTATTCTATCACCTCTAACCTTCAAAATAGGCTAGCATCTGATGTGGTACCAACAAACTCGTTATGCTCAAGAAACTCAGAAATTTTTCCATACCACGCTCTGGGGGACTGCTTTTGCCCATAAAGGGCCTTTTTCAATTTACACACATAACCGGGTCTCGTTTTGTCTTCGAACCCTGCTGGTTGCTCCATATAAATTGCCCGATCCAAGTCGCCGTACAGAAAAGCGTTGTTCACATCCATTTGCCATAACGCCCATCCTTTACTAGCCGCGAGTGCTACTAAAACTCGTACAGTAGTTAGCTTGGCGACTGGACTAAAAGTCTCGTCATAATCTAAGCCGTACTCTTGAGAGAACCCCCGTGCCACTAGTCTTGCTTTAAACCTTTCTACTGACCCATCTGCCCGTTTCTTTACCTTGTAAACCCACTTGCAGGATACCGGTTTCACATCTTCGGGTTTAGAGACTAACTCCCAGGTCTGATTCTGTTTTAAAGCATTAATTTCTGCCTTCATTGCTTCTTGCCATTCTATTTTATCACGGGCCTCATGATATGTTGTTGGTTCCACATTTATTTCTTCAATAACAGCCATGTTTGCGGCTGCTGTGGTGTCCTTAAACTTGGGATTCTGCCTTCTCTCTCGGTTTGATCTCCTTAATTCTGGTTGTTGTCTTGAACTTGCTTGCTGTTGGGGGGCCTGGTTAGTTTGACCAGCCTGCTGGTCAACTCCTTCAGCCTGGTCAGTCTCTTTTTCACTGTTTAGCTTTAGACTAACCATTTCATCTTCAAGTCTCTTCTTCAGGACGGCTGTATCGGGCAGATTCTGGTCCTCGGTGGACCACCAAGTTGAGTTTTCGTCGAAAACTACATGGCGGGAGACATAACACTTCCCGGTTGTTGGATCACAGCACTTCCAACCTTTTCGTTCTTCGTCATAGCCCACGAAAATACACCGGACAACCTTCTTGTCTAACTTTTGTCTCAAGTGATCGGGGACGAACACGTAACACACACACCCGACCACTCTAAGATGGTGCACGTTCGGTTTCTTCTTGAACACTAGCTCGAAAGGAGCCTTGTATTCCAGTCCTTGTTGTGGTGTTCGATTTATGACATAAGCTGCTGCTCTCATAGTTTCTGCCTTGGTTTAAAAAAGCGCCATGAGGCGCTGCTTAAGGCGTGAGGCGCTGAACAAAACGCCTCAAATGGGTGAGGCGCCCCATATACATGAAGCGCCCTGAGGCGTCGCTTCAGGAGGGGCGAGGCGAGGTGAGGCGCGCTTCATGTATTTTTGCCTTTTTTTCACTGTTTTTTTATGTATTTTTGCCTTTTTTTCACTGTTTTTTTTGCAAGTTTTGTGAAAATCACATGTATTTTTACTTAAATCAGTTTTTAAGTTGTTTTTCTTACAAGTTTTGTGAAAATTACTCAAAAGGAGGAGTTTTTAAGAATGTTACTAAATTTTTTATTACTTTTTTAGCTTAGCGCCTCGCATACGTGAAGCCCTCGCCTCGCGCTTGAGGCGTGGCGCCTCGGATTTTGGGACCGAAACGCCTCGCCTCGCCTAGCGCTTTTTTAAACCAAGGTTTCTGCCCAAAACCTCCCTGGAATATTTTTATTGTGCAGCCAGCAGCCCGAGACTTCAGTTAGATGACGGTTCTTCCTTTCCGACACGCCATTTTGTTGTGGCGTGTTTGGACATGTCAATTGTCTTTCAACTTTGCACCTTTTTAGGTACTCGGTGAATTCTCTGCTTTTGTATTCACCACCATTGTCGGATCTTAGCATCTTGATCTTCTTCCCTGTTACCCGTTCAGCTTCAACCTGGAATTCTTTAAACTTTTCTAATGCTTCACTTTTCTGTTTCATAAAATATATTCATAGAAAACGTGAGTAATCGTCTATAAAAGTAATCATGTATTCCATGCCTCCCACTGATTTGTGTTTCATTGGCCCACACACGTCGGTATGCACCAATTCTAGTGGTTCACGGGTCTTGTAGCTGGACTTCTCAAAGGGGAGTTGGTGTGCCTTGCCATATTGGCAGCCTGGGCACATCTCTTCTCGGTTTATTTTCACTTTTGGCAGTCCTTTCACCATTTGTTTTTCCATCATTAGCTCGAGTTTGTCAAACCCTACGTGTCCGAGCCTTTGATGCCATATGTCTACTGTTTGGTTGTTCTTCGTCTTCTCAATGTAAGCCGACTCTGCAGACAACACAGACTGCTTCTCTTCGGTGTCCTTGTAGCACCGGTACCGATGAGGTTTCAAAATAATCAAAGACTTTTACATCTTCTCGCCCAGTGTTGTAAAAATCGCGCCTAGGCGCCGATTAATCGCTAGGCGCTCGGCTAAGGAGGAATTTTGGTCCTAGGCGGTCCTAGGCGGTCCTAGGCGGCCAGATTCCGGTGAACATTCCGGCGAACATTCCGGCGAAAACCTGAAATTTCCGGCGAAAACCTGAACTTTCCGGCCAAATTCCGGCGAAAACCTTTGGTGTGGTTTAAAAATGAACATTTTTATAAAAATTACATATAAAAATGTGTGTATATATATAAAAAACTGAAAATTACATATAAAAATTATAATCCGATTAATCCCGCCTAGGCCCCGATTAATCCCGCCTAGGCCTAGGCCCTACCCCACCGCCCGACTAGCGCCTAGCGATTTTTACAACACTGTTCTGGCCCAAACAGAACATACTGGCCAGTAGCTGTAATTTGAGGTACTGAAATCAGATTCTTTCTCATGCCGGGTACGTGGTACACATTCTTTAGCACTAGATCTTCTTTGTCGTCTTTGGTGGGGAACACAACATCACCGATGTTTGATATCGTGTGCCTTGAATTATCAGCTATGACCACGATTCTATTCCCTGTATACTTGCTTGAATTTGTGAGCTTGTTCTTTTCCCCGGTCATGTGGTTGGTACACCTGGAGTCAACAATCCATTCATTTAGTTTGTTGACCGTGTTGGGATGTAGGCTTCGGGTCAGCCGGCCCTAGCCCGAAGCCGGCCCAGTTTAGTTAACTTGTTAATTAAGGGTCTAACCCTAATTTATGCCTATAAATTAATCTCTTGTACTTGTAATTCATCATCACTCAATAAAAGAAAACCCTAGTTGCCCCCGTGGATGTAGGTCACATTGACCGAACCACGTAAATCTTGTCTCTTTATCTTTCTTGTTTGTGTGTTGCGTGTTTGATCCTAACAACTGGTATCAGAGCTCGGGCTCTTGATCGATCAATCGCAACCACAGGTCAGTTTGCCGCCGCTACAGTACGCCGCGCGCGTGAACAGTAACGTCGCTACAGTGTTCCCGGCTGATACAGTGCCGCCGCTACAGTACGCCGCGCGTGAACAGTAACGTCGTGAACAGTAACGTCGCTACAGTGTTTCCGACGCTACAGTGTTTTCCGCGCTACAGTGCCGCCGCTACAGTACTTGCTGCTAGGGTTTGACCAGAAAAAGTCAACAGCTGCTGAGTTTGACTAGAAAAGTCAACAACCTGCTGAGTTTGACCAGAAAAAGTCAAACAGCCGCTGTTTTGTTTGATTTCGCTGCTGCGATTTTCGGGTGTGCTGCACGTTTTACAAGGTTAGGTTTTTTGGGTTATTTTTGGTATTTTTCAAGAAGCTCAGGTGCGTTATCAACTCCTTTTGTTTTTTGATTTTTTGAAACTGATCTCACGGGTAGTGTGCGATAGAACAACACTCGAGTTCAGGCAGCCGGCCAAAAGTTGTGTTCGAACACTATTCCAGTTTTGACTCGATCATTAAGCATTTGTAGTTGGATAATGGCTGAGGAAGGAAAGACCAAGATAGAAAAGTTTGACGGGCAGAACTTTGGATGGTGGAGAATGCAAATCACCGATTTGCTAATTCAGAAGGATTTGGATTTGGTACTAGAACCACCGCCCACACCGATGACACCAGTTTGGTTGGCACTTGACAAGAAAGCCAAGTCAACTATAAGGCTTGCTCTGTCAATGAACGTTGCCTACAACATCTTGGAGGAAACCACAGCACGTGGCATAATGGATGCGTTGGCCAACATGTATGAGAAACCATCAGCTGCTAACAAGGTGTTTCTGATCCGGGAATTGGTTAATACCCGCATGAAAGAGGGAAGTTCAGTTACTGATCATATTAATGTTTTTAATTCTCATCTGAGACGTCTGTCTTCAGTAAACTTTAAAATTGATGATGAGTTACAGGCGTGCTTACTTTTGTCTTCATTACCTGATAGTTGGTCAGGAACAATCACTGCAGTCACAGGTTCTGTTGATGTTTTAACGTTCAGCAAGGTTCGTGATTTGATCTTGAATGAAGACTCTAGAAGAAGAAGTACCGGAGAATCATCAAATTCCCTGCTGAGTACTGAGTCAAGGGGGAGAAAGAGTGAAAGGGGGAAAAACAGAGGTAGATCCAAGTCAAGAAAGAGAGGTCAGTCAAAGCCAAGGGCTGACATTGAATGTTGGAACTGCAAAGAGAAAGGGCATTTCAGAAACCAGTGCCCCAAACCGCCGACCGTAAAGAAAGAAGTAAACAATGTGACAGTCGAAAAACATGATGATGAAGAATCTGAAGATGAGACTCTCATATGCTGTGTTGAGAGTTCCGTGGAATCCTGGATCATGGATTCAGGTGCATCATTCCACGCGGTCTCATGCCCTGATATGGTCCGAAATCTTCGAACAGGTAATCACGGTAGAGTTCGGTTAGCTGATGATCAGATTCTTGATATTACAGGGATTGGTGATGTAGACTTAAAGACTTCCTTGGGAACCACTTGGACATTGGAGAATGTTAGGGTTATTCCAAACCTCAGGAGAAAGTTGATCTCTGTCGGGCAGTTAGACGATCTGGGATATGATGTTACTTTCGGTGGAGGGCAATGGAAGGTCGTTAAGGGAAATATGGTGATTGCAAAGGGTAAGAAACGGGGTACGTTATACATGGTTGAAGTACCCGCAAGTGGTATTAATGCAGTGACTAGCGGGTCGAGTCCTTCGAGTTTGTGGCATCAAAGGCTCGGCCATATGAGTGAAAAGGGGATGAAAATGCTCGTCGCCAAGGGAAAACTTCCAGAGATAAAACGGGTCGAGTCAGAGTTCTGTGAACCCTGTGTTCTCGGGAAGAAAAAGAAAGTGTCATTTGTGAAGACTGGCAAGACACTTAAAGCTCAGAAATTGGAGCTCATTCATTCAGATGTTTTTGGACCAACACCAGTTCCATCCTTAGGAGGCTCGAGATATTATGTAACCTTCATAGATGACGCCACACGCAAGGTATGGGTGTATTTTCTTAAAAATAAATTTGAAGTTTTTGATGTTTTTAAGAAATGGAAAACTGCTGTTGAACTTGAAACTGATTTGAAGGTAAAATGCTTGAAGTCGGATAACGGAGGGGAATACATCAGCACAGAGTTCACTAATTTCTGTGCTGAACATGGCATTCGGATGATAAAGACAGTTCCAGGCACTCCTCAACAAAATGGAGTCGCAGAAAGAATAAACAGAACGTTGAACGAAAGAGCCAGAAGTATGAGATTGAATGCAGGGCTCCCAAAGACGTTCTGGGCTGATGCAATTAACACTGCAGCCTATCTTATCAACCGTGGGCTTTCGGTACCGTTGGGCTATAAAGTTCCTGAAGAAGAATGGAAGGGTAAATCGGTCAAATATGAGCACTTGAAAGTTTTCGGGTGCAGTGCTTATGACCTAAATAAAGATGGTGACAAGTTGGATGCAAAAGCCAAGAAATACACCTTCATTGGCTATGGGGCAGATCAAATGGGCTACAGGCTGTGGGATTTTGAAAGAAGAAGGGTAATCAGAAGTAAACATGCTACCTTCAATGAAGCAGAATTGTACAAAGACAGGAAAGATTCTAAGGTTCAGAAAGAGTATGTGGAGGTTGAGATAGAAAACCAGAAACCGGTTCCCGAACCTGATGTTGACATGTTTCCCGATGGTGGTAATGATGAAGAGTCAGGAGGAGTTTCTGACAGTGGGAGTTCAGAGTCTGAAGATGAACAACCCCTTCAGCAGCCCGACCAGTCTGCAAACTGGGTCAGAAGGTCCACCAGAGTTACTAAACAGCCTGACAGCTACAGTCCCGGTCCTTCAGTTAATTATATTCTCTTGACAGAAAATGGTGAACCAGAGAATTACACTGAAGCGGTAAAGGTGAAAGATTCGCTCCAGTGGGAGCATGCTATGAAGGATGAAATGAGCTCTTTGAATAAGAACAAAACATGGGTCTTAGTCAAGCTTCCGCCAGACAAAAGAGCTCTACAAAACAAATGGGTCTTCAGGGTCAAGGACGAACATGATGGGTCTAAACGGTACAAAGCCCGTTTAGTTGTCAAGGGATTTCAACAGAAGAAGGGGGTTGATTACGATGAGATCTTCTCTCCAGTGGTGAAAATGACAACCATTAGACTAGTTCTGAGTCTTGTAGCAGCAGAAAGCTTACACCTTGAGCAGCTAGACGTGAAGACTGCTTTTCTTCACGGTGATCTCGATGAAGACATTTACATGGCACAACCTGAGGGTTTTCAGGTTGTTGGGAAAGAGAATTGGGTCTGCAAACTGAAAAAGAGTTTATATGGTCTGAAACAGGCACCTAGACAATGGTACTTGAAGTTTGATAACTTCATGGAGAGGTCAGGGTTCAAGAGATGCCAGATGGATCATTGCTGCTATTTGAAGAAGTTCAGCAACTCTTATATCATACTGTTACTTTATGTTGATGATATGTTGATTGCAGGATCTGATATGAAAGAAATTAGCAAGTTGAAGAAACAGATGTCTCAAGAATTTGAGATGAAAGACTTGGGTGCAGCGAAACAGATTTTGGGAATGAGCATAACCAGAAACAAAAATGATGGTTCTCTTACACTTTCTCAGGAAAAATACATAGGGAAAGTGTTAGAGAGGTTCAAGATGAACAGTGAAAAGACCAAGCCTAGAAATACTCCATTGGGAAGTCACTTGAAGCTTACCAAGGACCAATGTCCTAAAACTGAAGAAGAAAGAGCAGAGATGGCTAGCGTTCCTTATGCATCAGCAGTCGGCAGTCTTATGTATGCCATGGTCTGCACTAGACCAGATATAGCTCATGTCGTTGGGGTCATTAGTAGGTTCATGTCTGATCCAGGGAAAGAACATTGGGAAGGTGTCAAGTGGGTGCTTAGATACTTGAAGGGTACTCAGAAGATGGGGTTATGTTTTAAGGGGAAAGATGCTATACTCAGGGGTTACACTGATGCAGATCTAGGTGGTTGTAAAGGGTCGTTTAAGAGCACGACAGGGTATGTTTTCACAGTGGGAGGTACAGCAGTGAGCTGGATGTCCCGTCTTCAAAAGAGTGTTGCTTTATCAACTACAGAAGCCGAGTACATGGCTGTTGCTGAGGCCAGCAAAGAATTAATTTGGTTAAGAACATTTCTTGAAGAGTTGGGGAAACGACAATCTGATTACTCATTGTATTGTGACAATGAGAGTGCAGTGAAACTTGCCAAGAATCCCGTCTATCATGGGAAGACAAAGCACATAGGGATGAGATATCACTTCGTCAGAGAATTGATCAATGAAGGAATAATCAGTCTGAAGAATATCTCGGGTGCGAAGAATCCAGCAGATATGTTTACCAAATCTGTGGAGCTGGATAAGCTGAAGCTTTGCATAGCTTCAGCTGGTCTCCAGGAATAATGTTGAGGAGACGGGGTAACTAGGGGTACTGAAGATCAGAGGGGTTTTCATTTGCAGAAGTACAAAGTGGAGTTGAACGTGTTTCGAAGCCTCCAAGTGGGAGATTGTTGGGATGTAGGCTTCGGGTCAGCCGGCCCTAGCCCGAAGCGGGCCCAGTTTAGTTAACTTGTTAATTAAGGGTCTAACCCTAATTTATGCCTATAAATTAATCTCTTGTACTTGTAATTCATCATCACTCAATAAAAGAAAACCCTAGTTGCCCCCGTGGATGTAGGTCACATTGACCGAACCACGTAAATCTTGTCTCTTTATCTTTCTTGTTTGTGTGTTGCGTGTTTGATCCTAACAGACCGGGGCTTCAACTGAGGTTGTTAGGGCAAGAACCTCCTGTTCTTGTGCAACATGTGCTTCTGCCTCCCAACCGTCTTCAACTTCAGCCGCGTTCCCTTCGTCACTTGGCTTTGAACGGCAGTTCTTAGCCATGTGACCTTTTCTGCCACGGTTGTAGCATTTGTAGGGAAACCGTTTGTTTGTCTTTTCTTTACTCCCGCTTGATTGTTCCTCCTTTTCTGCCGACTTCTGCTTGTTACTTGCATTATATCGGCTGTTTTCACCCTTTTCTTTGCTTCGGTTCCATGGTTTACCAAACCGTGACTTCCCTTTGACTTTTTCTGCATATAATACCTTATCTTCCTTCTTTATTGACGCTTCTGCTAGCTGCCTTGCCAAAGCTTCTTGGCCAGCCAACAGGTTTTCGAATTCTACTAACGTGGGCTGGGTAGGCCAGCCTTGAATGGCTGTTATGAAACTTCGGTATTCGGGTTTCAAGCCATGAATGATAACCCGCTTCATTCTAGCCTCTCCGACCCGAGATTGTTCATCCAATTCTCCTATCTCTCGGCTTAGTGTTTTTACCTTCCTAAAGTATTGAGGGATGGTTAAATCGCCTTGAGAGATCATCATCAGCTCACTCTCCAACAACTGCAGCCTTGCATCGTTTTTCTTAGAGAACAAGGCTGCGAATGTGTCCCAAGCAGGTTTGGGATACTCGATACCCTGTAAATGGTCAAGCAATTATTTTTCTACTGTTGTTTTCAGAATGAACATTGCTTTCCCTGCCCTTACCTTCCACTTGTGAATACTCCCGTTGGTGTCGATTCTTGGACATTGGGTTTCAGATCCGTTTACTATCTCCCAGAGATCTTGCCCCTGAAGATACGAGATCATGCAGGTCGACCACGTATTATAGTTGGTGTGATTTCTTGACACCGCCTATAACCTGGAAATCTGTCATGGCTTCGTTTTCTTCTTGTCTTTAACTCGTCACCTTCTTTCTTCCGCTCCGATCGGACCTGCTGCTGATCCAATTGCTTGAATCGCTGCTACTTCTCTGGATCGGTTCTACAGCCCCTGCTTCTTTGATCGCTGGTGGCTCTGATACCAGTTTGTTAAACTGGGGAGTCTCAACAACAGGTATCAAACACTCGCACACACTAATTGATCACAATTGATCGACTCTTTGATTAAATTGAACTAGAATGAATAATCGATTAAATGAATAACCTATCTATTTATACTAAGTAAATCCTTGACTAACAAGAATTCCTAAACCGACACTAATAAAAAATCGCAAATAGAAAACACCGACTTAACATAAAAATTCAAATTCCAAACTGATTTGGTTTATCTCCTCCAGCCACCCCTCATAGAGATACCAAACGCCCCCTGTACTTTCTGATTTTACTCTTTAGTCCCTATGGTATTGATATTTTCACAGTTTCTGTATCTCGAGTGACCCGTAGCCTATCCGTTTCTATTTGAATTCAGATTTTTATCCGTTACCCATTCTGATATTCCTATTATTTAAATATACGGAACGATGTAGGATTATTCTTTTTGAAGAAAATGGAAGATATATTCGATCTATTATAAAATGCAAACTTATTCTTACAAATTTAGAATTTAATGATAATTTATATAACATTTAAAGTTCAAACTTTCAACTAGGAACAAGGAAAGAAGTATATTTCGAAATGCTTTGGTTCAATTATTTGCATAAATAAATAAAACAGATATTTTTGGTGGTTATAGTTTCCTGTTAAAATGAATTTATATTTTTGTTAAGGATATGAGAAAATTGAATTAAAATTAATATCGAAATTTGCGTTACATCTATTTATATGTATTTGGCCAAGTCGTGGATGAGCATCATAGCACCTTGAAAAAAATTAAAAAGTTACTCGGAAGATATATGTCCCCGTTATATATTTTTGAAAAAAAATTAAGGTTGCTGCAGGGTGACTCATTATATTTTTGAAGAAAATGGAAGATATATTCGATCTATTATATGTACGAGCGATGTTCTTCTCATCAAGTTTCATGGCCTTCACATCAACATAACGAGTCACCCTGCAGCAACCCTCATTGCTCTTGATCCCCATGATCTTCCTTACCAGTTTTTTGTCATCCACTAGACAACTCATAGATAAATCACTCATGCTAATCGGCCCTAGTTCCCCCACAGACTTTTTAAAACAGATTTCTTTCGAGTAACTTTTTAATTTTTTCAAGGCGCCATGATGCTCATCGACGACTTGGCCAAATACATTTAAATAGATGTAATGCAAATTTCGATATTAATTTTAATTCAGATTTCTCACATCCTTAACAAAAATATAAATTCATTTTAACAGGAAACTATAACCACCAAAATATCTGTTTTATTTATGTAAATAATTGAACCAAATCATTTCGAAATATACTTCTTTCCTTGTTCCTAGTTGAAAGTTTGAACTTTAAATGTTATATAAATTATCATTAAATTCTAAATTTGTAAGAATAAGTTTGCATTTTATAATAGATCGAATATATCTTCCATTTTCTTCAAAAAGAATAATCCTGCATCATTCCGTATATTTAAATGATAGGAATATCAGAGTGGGTAAACAGATAGGCTACGGGTCACTCGAGCCTGGTTTTAAAATGCGAGAGGCGCACCAAGGCGACAGAGTATAAAACCGAGGCGCAAAAGCGCAGGGCTTTTTGTACGCGAGGCGCTAGGTATTAATATAATATTTTAAAATTAATTCCATATAATATTTACTATAATGTTAATCCTTTTACACCTTAAATTTAGATAATTAAAAGATATATACGAATTAATTTATAAATAACCTTTATGTACAACATAAACAACTATACGTACAACCTAAAGAAGCAAAAAATCTTTGTTAGAGACTTTAGAAACAAGAAAAAAAGAACAAATACACATATTTGAAAAGTTAAATTTGACAAAAGCTATAATATGAAGGATGAAAAATGTAATTTAATAAAAAGAAATAAGCCTTTTAACCCTAAATCCATTCTCCCGTTGTTTTAATTGTAAGTTTTAACCCTATCACACATCTTCATCGTTGTCATCTTCTCTCTTCTCTTCTTCATCCGTCTCCATCGCATATCTTCATCTCCATCACAGGTAAGCTTCAATTTCTTCTTATTCTTACATATATGAACTTGTCTATCAGCATAAAGCTTCGATTTCATCAAAATCAAGTGCCACATCTTCATTGCCAGCCCAAAAAAAAGCTCTTAAGCGTAGAAAAGCGAATCAGAGCGCAAAATCGCTCGCTTCTTGTACAGCTCTGCGCCTTATGTAACCTAAAGCCCATGACCCTGCGCCTTATGTCGCCTCGCGCCTCAGGCGCGCTTTTTTAAACCAAGCACTCGAGATACAAAAACACCACTCGATCAAACTGTAGGGCAGTCTAATACGAGTTTAGGATACAAAAATCACCACCTAAACTTGTGATTAGATTCCAAAGAACACCATTCAATATGCCAATATTGAACTAGCAATGGAAGGATCAATTAACCCATAATCCAATGAGATAATTTAACCAAAACATTTTTTCAAACATCAAACTCTTCCCTCCTCTCTTCTTCCATTAATTGTTAAATAAGACCATTACAAGTTTTTTTTTGAAATAAAATAACTAACCCATGATCTCCATATCTTTACTAGACATGGACGTAAATTAAAAACAAGCAGAAAATTAAAAGAAATAAAATTAACTAGCTAACTACCCCAACATGGGATCATGGAAAACAAATGAAATAAACGTGAGAGTGGGTAATCGTGGGATAGGCTGCTGATGTGGGTCGGATCATGGCGGGTCTTTGGGTGCGGGTAAAAATGTAACCCACTTGATGAACCGAACCTGATTTATATCTTGTTGTCACAAAACTGTGACATTTGGTGATTGCCTCTAATTCAGTTGCCTCCAGCCATTACCTAGCTATAACTCATCCTTTGAGTTAGGAAAATGGCAAACCTGTAGGTATAGGGGATCACACATAGGAACAGAATCTAAACTACGAGGGAGTAAAACAAGCACAAAATAAGAACATGAAGGTTTACCTTTTACGTGGTTCGGTCAAGAACTGACCTACGTCCACAATGCCCGTGCTAGCGAGTCAATCTTATTAATTTGAATTAGGCTTTCACAGTTATTAGGACATATATTTACATCTGAAGAAACCGGCTTGAATTTTCATATGGGCAGTGTTGTAAAAATCGGGATTAATCGGTGGATTACCTTGTAAATTTGGGCTAGTCGAACAGTTAATCGGGATTAATCGGCCCTAATCGGACCTAGTTGGGATTAATCGGCCCTAATTGGGATTAATCGGCCCAAATTGAAATGTGGGTTTTAAACAGAATTAAGCCCAAATAACGACCCGATCCATGGGTTTTTATTTAACCTAATCACAAAACTGAAGGCCGTTCTCCAACTCCGACCTGTTCTCGCTGCTGCTTTAACCTAATCACTACCTGTTGCTTCAAATCGACGACCACCTGTGCTAATACGGACAAGACGATGATGATTTTTGAAGTATTTAATATTAGAAATGAATTTTGAAGTATTTGAACTATTTTATCTTTGAAGTATTTAAACTATTTGATCTTTGAAGTATATGATATTTTGAACTAATATAATAATATGTTAATCTTTGTATTTGTATATATATATAGGGGAAAGTTCCACTAAGAAGTGGTTTTTCGCTAAGAAACGCTAAGAAATGGGTCAAACGAACTCCGATTAAGCTCATTCTAGCGGCGTTGGAACCATCTTATCAAACCCTAACCCGCCCCCAAAAACCTAAACCCCCCTCCGCCCGCACCCCCAAAAACCTAAACCCCCCTCCGCCCGCACCCCCAAAAACCTAAACCCCCCTCCAACCTCACCCCGCAAAGCCTAAAACCACCACCCTCATCCCCCAAAAACCTAAACCCCCCACCCCACCCCCCAAAAACCTAAACCCACCCCCACCCCCCAAAAAAACCTAAACCCTAAAATTCAACCCTAAAATCTAAACCCTAAAAGCTAAGATGGTAGAGTTCGACGAGATGGTTCCAACGCCGCTGAAATGAGCTCAATCGGAGTTCGTTTGATATCGTTTCTTAAGGTTTTTGTCATTTCTTAGATTTCTTAGCGAAAAACCACTTCTTATTTAAACCTCTATATATATAAGTTTGAAATATTACTTATAAATTCCAATCCCGATTAATCCGTACCCCACCGCCTGACTAGCGCCATGGAGGGAAGCCACAAAGGAGCTGCCTCTGACCAGGCAAATATTGGGTCAGTATTAGGCTTCACAAAACACTTTGGTCTCCTCTCTCTCTCTCTCAAAACACATACAAATGTGTATGTCTGTATATCTATACCGTATTTCTATTATTAATATGTATGCATCTAACACATATACTTGAATGTGCATTCTTATGCCATAGCCCATAACAACACCATATGCTAATGTGGCCTTCAAGTGATGGTAGAAAGACTGATCAATATATCATAGTGTTATGCTCATGGCATTAACTTTCAAAGGATTTAGCATGGTTTTACTTCATTCCAACACATTTTGAATGATAAATTGAGTTTTTAAGCATAACTTCGATGTGATTGTATGAGTTTGTCCCATCAATCAAAGGTTGTGGGTTCAAACCTCATCAAGGGCATGTGTGTATTATTCGTCGTACAAAAAGTATCAGTATGGATTGCAAATTCACATTTGATGAATGAAGGACAACTTACTATTAAGATGAGTTCAGTTTCAACTGTAATGATATTACTTGAATGCAATGCAGCATGCATATCCTAGCCTAAAATTTTCACAACTGACATGAATTAATAAGGACAACTTTCCATTGAGATGAGTTCAGTTTCAACTACTGCTAAAGTGCTATAATGCTATTACTTGAATGAAGTGCATGCATATTCTAGCCTAAAATTTTCACAATTTTCATAGTTGACATGAATTTATGGACAACTTACCATTGAGATAAATTCAGTTTCAACTACTGCTAAAATGCTATCACGTGAATGCAATGCATGCATATCCTAGCCTAAAATTTCCACAATTGACATTAGGCCATAGTACTTTCATCTAGCTAGTCTTCATGTAAAATTAAAATATCTGAATTTTGTGGCTCACTTTTTTTGGCAGGGAGATGGCAGTGGATGTGTATCCATATATGGAAGTAAGTTTGAGGATGAAAATTTCATTGCTAAGCATACTGGACCTGGTCTTTTGTCAATGGTATGCATCTTGGAACTTTCTCGTGTTCAATCTCTAGTTGCTTTACAGATGCTCCTCTCTCTTGTTCTCTACCTGTTGATGTTTTTTTTATACTCGTGTTAGTCATACATGTTTAGTGTGGTTTCTGTTCTACTTTTATCTTCCGTTTCCCTTCAGTAAGCTTGAGTCACCTTATGGTAAAATTAAGATGCCTTCTGCCTAATAAAATTCAGTTCCTGAGACCATAAATAAATTAGTAAATTACTCTATACGGTTAAACTTGTGCTTAGATCTATGGGTTTTATGCAAGTATAAATATGCGTTTATATGCAAATAATATTTTTGTATATCGAAACTATCTTATGAAGCGAGGTGATCCCGTGCAGCGGTTTGAGGTGTCACTTTATTGCCTGAGGCGCTATTTTGGCCGAGGTGACCTCTGTTGTCAATAGCGGTCGCTATAGCGCGCTACGTAGTGTTTTGCCAGATGCCCGCTATTTGGTATATAGCAACTGAATAACGGTTAAATAGCGTTTTTTGTTTTTTTTAATATAAATAGCAGTAGCGAATAGCGATTTAGGGTTTTATTTCATTAGATGACAATGTTGTAAAAATCGGGCCTAGGCGTGGCATAGGCGGCGCCTAGGCGCTAGGCGGCCATTTAACTTGTAATTTTGAGCTAGGCGGACCATTAACCGGAATCGGACCTAGGCGGTCCTAGGCGGGCCTAGGCGGCCAGATTCCGGCAAAAACCTGAAATTTTCGGCCAAATTCCGGCGAAAGCCTTAGATTTTCCGGAAAACCTTGGATTTTCCGGAAAAGCCTTGGATTTTCCGGAAAAACCTTGGATTTTCCAGCCAACCCTTTCAAATTCCAGCCAAATATGTGTATAAATATTTAAAAATGAACATTTTTATAAAAATTACTTATAAAAATGTGTGTGTATATATAAAAAACTAAAAATTACATATAAAAATTCCAATCCGATTAATCCCGCCTAGGCCTAGGCCCCACCCCACCGCCCGACTAGCGCCTGACGATTTTTCCAACCATGCTAGATGATAGTATTTTAGCTATTTTGGTGGTGTGAATGCTACAATAGTCGACTACTTTAGGGGTTTTATTTCATAAAATTTTCTACTACTTTACCGCTAAACATGAAGTAGCGGGCGCTATTTCATCGCTATCGCTACGTAGCATATAGGTAGCTTGTCGTTATTTACCGCTATTGACAACTATGGAGGTGACACTTCACGCGCTTCGTGTATAATGTGCAAAATTTTAGGTTTCTTCTTTGGATCTCTTTGCTTTTTTCCTCGTGCTACTACTCTCTGTCACTTACCGATCACAAATCTTTCACTTTTTCTCGTGTTGCTTGATTCTTCTGTTTTCACTTTGGAGTTTTAAGAAAAGAGGAGAGGGAGAGTTTCTTTGTGTGTACTAATACACATAGAGATAAAGAAAAAGAAACGTATTAGTAGCCATAAACATAAGAAATACGTGTATCAGTGTGACAGTGTGTACATAGACTCAGAGAGATAAAACCAGTGGGTATGAGTCTGGTTGTATATATTCTTTGATTGCACATGCTGTACATAAAGCTTCTTTGGTTGTACATAAAGATAAGGAAATACTTTGTTTCTCCTCGCTTCCTTAGTTATGGTTGTACATAGAAATAAAAAATCTTACACATCAAATAATTCATATTTTTTTATGTTAAACTGTATTTAATTTATCGTCTAGTAGGAGTATCCAACGCCATTGCTTCTTGCAGCTTGACTCTCAAATTGTTACCGATAGAGTAGTTGAAGCGAATCTTCATTCCGCTTACATAGTTTTGATATACTATTTAGTACAATATTTCTTCATGCGAGATGCAACCATGTAATTATAATAGAAATTGTTGTACTTTTGTTATTAAGCTTGCATGCTAAATCCTTGGGGAATAACAATATTAGCAAGCGTTTTTAAGTTTCACATTTATAGGCTTACATCGTATGCATTTTTAATCTTTGGCAGGCCAACAGCGGACCAAATTCCAACGGGTGTCAGGTACTTCAGTTTTTGTTATTCATTACTAAAAGAGGTTATGCTGCCTTATTTGTTATAAAATTATACTCCGTCCATCCCAAAGTAATTTTCCCGCAAGGATTAATACACATTATTAGGATTTTATAGTTAATGCCTTTTTTTAGTTGGCTGAATGTCAAGTTTACCCTTTTTCTTTTTCACTGGTGCCTCGTATTAAGATGTGTGACAAGTGTAATTATGCGTAGAATGGGAAACACAATCAATCATACCTACGGACTAAAATAATATGGTCGACAATAATTTAGAGACCGAGGGAGTACTTTTTTATGCCGAAAACCATCTACGGGATTAAAATATAAACAATAACATGTTTTGTTCTCTGTCACAGTTTTTTATCACGTGTGCCAAGTGCGATTGGCTCGACAATAAGCACGTGGTATTTGGGGTATGTTCTTTCTCCTCGCATCCTTAGTCAATATCAAAAGTTTATTTCTTTTAAAGAAAATGAATATTCTGAAATTTGGAAATACTAATGTTAGCTGGTATTGATGCAGAGAGTTCTTGGTGATGGTCTTTTAGTGATGAGGAAGATCGAGAATGTGGCCACCGGACCGAACAACCGTCCTAAATTGCCCTGCATTATTGCCGAATGTGGGGAGATGTGATCATGCACACACGCGCTTATGCATCTTTATGAATGATAAGAAGATTTAACATTATCTATCTGGTTGAAATAATCCCGATCCATGACTCGCAAAGCCAAAGAAAACATACTCGTAGCCATGTAACATGCTTATGGGTCTCATGACCGTTGTATCCTTTTGGCCACTTCCGGTAATTGGTATCTCAAAAGTCAAAACGTTGTCGATTTGAACATAGGGACGGGATGCTAACATTCGTTTGATGTTTCTTCATCTTTCTTACTCATGGTAGGTTAATCGATTCGAACCATATATGCATTTGAATCGTTAAGACCTTATACAATACCGACAATTCTGGTAGTTATAACATACATTAGATGTTAATCTGTTTAGATCCTGATACACATCTCATCCCGGTCATAATCCCTTTCGATATACTCGTCATCTCATCATCAATAAGGTATATGCAACACTAACTCGGAATGTTGGCTATTACATTTGCAGAATCAGACTAATTGTTACCAAGAAGAAATAGCTTCAACTTAAATAAATAGAACATAAAAAGCTACAATGTCATAAATGCAGCATAAGTAATGGTCTTACTAAATTCTAACCATGATCATGCAGGAAAGAACATGACCGACTAGGATGCCAGTGAACATATGAAAACCATGCGTTTATACCGAATTTGAATAAAACTCCGTTTCATGTAATTAAAGATTGTAAGCATATCTCTCCCTGAAAGAAACACACTTTCACAACACAACTTCTCATTGCAAACTTTTTATGAAGTTTTAAGCACCGACAGATCCAGAATGTTTTGTCTATGGGTGAAAAAATGGGTCATGTTACAACGGATCAGGTCAAAACATGTCGGGTCAAAAATTTACGTAGCAAAAAAATTCCAATTACTAGGATTGTGACATGAAGTTAAGTAATAATATATGCAGTCAATATAAATAAGAACTATGATAGGATCTCATTCTTTTCATGTAATTAAAGCCAATCGTTAAAAAATTAGAGATATCTAAGTTTTCCGGTTTGCTTGTGTGAGTTAACAATTTCTAAATTAAAAGAATTGCATGGTTTGTCCTATTCTAAAGGAAGAACCAATGTTTTAAAAACCAGTTTTTAAACCTTACCAGGTTAGACTCAGAAATGGTTCAACCGGTTGTATCGGGTTGTATCGGACGGTTCAACCGGGTTCACTAGTTAACCATATAGTTTCATAAAAATCCAACTTTAACTCAAAAAATAATATAAAAGTACATGATTCCATAATAAAAAATAATCTAAAGTTAATCCATAATAAAAAAAAATCCAAAAGCACTCAATTTCCAACAAAGGTTTTTTTTTTAAAGTGTGCAATTTTTTTTTCTAAAGTGGGCTTTAGGTAACCGAGCAATTATTTAACCGCAGCAGAAGGATGATAGTTACACAAATTTTTTTCTAAATTGGGTCGTTAACTTTTTTTGAAAGGAACTGAACAATTTTTTTTGTTTTAAAGTTTAAACTTAAAACCGGTACAACATTATTACCGGCCTGTTTGAACCGGTATTTAAAACATCTCGAAGAACTCCTTTTTTGTTATAGGTATCCACGTCAGCTAATAAAGAATTACATGGTTTCTCTTATTCTAGAAGGACTTTGACTGAATTTTCATTTTAATAAGTGGGATTTAGGGGCCTGTTAAATAATTTTGATAGGGCTAGAGCCTAGAGGGGCGTATAAAAAAAATAAGTAGGGGCCTATTAGCTTTTAAGCTATTTTCAAAGAAAAAATCACACTCATTTCCATACTAAAATTAAACCAATCAAAAGTTGAGTGGTGCCTTCCCCTCCCCTGGCTTCTTGTTCGATCCGTCACTGGTTTTAAGTGAGTAGCATTTGTGCTCGGCGCGAGGAGGTCGGAACAAACTCTATATCAAACAACCAACTCATATCTACTTAGGAAGTTTAAATACAACTAGTAAAATTCCTCCGCGCTTTGCCGCGGAAGTTCGCTCGGTATTGGTTCGATTCATTAAAGTATGATACGGTACCAGCCATTGGTATAGCAACCGAGAGAGAAACCAAAAAAAAAGTTAGTGATATATCCAAAATGATGGTGAGACGTGTTTTACATCATCAAAAACAATAAAAACGAATATGAGTAACGATTTCGATAGTAAAGATATAATTATTTAAAGTATTAAATAATTAAAGAATTATATAAAAGAAGCATAAAATTAAATTTATCTCGTTTAACATTTCAAGAATGCTATAACTAAAAAAATATTAAATTTAGCATTTCAAAAATTATTTAGTTAGAGGATAAACGAATTAAATTTAAAAGGAAATTAAGAAAAAAAGGTAAAAAAACACAAAAAAGCCAGTCTGGAGAGGAGTGGGGGAGGCTTATGTATGTGCAGAAAATAATAAATAAAGTAAATCCAACACGGCTTAAACTAAATCTATAACGCAACGTAAATAAAAATAAACAAAAAAAACACTAAAAAGCCGGTCTGGAGATGGTGGGGGAGGCTTCCGTAGGTGCAGAAAATAGTAAATAAAGTAAATCCGACACGGCTTAAACTAAATCTATAACACAAAGTAAATAAAAATAAGCACGTCGTAATTTGTGAATGAACTTTTTTTTCGAACAGTTATAAAAGGAAAACCAAACTTATGTGAACAATTATAGAAGGAAAACTAAATAAAATTTATAGTTTGTCAAAAAAAAACACAGAAAATACGACTCGGTTTTAAACAAAATCCATATGAACCATATCACAATTTGTGAATGAACTTTTTTTCGAAACGTGGATTTTGACCTAGTTCGTTTTGAATCAAATTTATACCGAAACGTAGATAAAAATAAGTACGTCGCAACAGTATAGTCGGAATGTATGAAAACTTTTTATTTTAAAAGTTATAAGAGAAAATAAAATATATTTAAATTAATTTTATTAATATTATATAATATAAAATTTTGTATACAAATAAGAATCCGGTGGATATATGGAAAAAATTATAATAAAATAATATAAAAATTTATATAAAAATAAGAATATGATAGATATATGAAAAAATATATTAAAGAAAATTGAGTTTACAAAATAATTACCTGCCTGCACTCTCAAATGCATATCGATTAGATCTTTTAGATTAATTGGACACGTGTTTCATTCCTGTTGAAGGAAGGAATTTAGTCAAGAAAAAAAAAACCATCAAGCCAGAACCCGTTTTAGTTTTTCTACTGCTTCAAGAAATATACATACATAACTTAAAATCAATTAAAATATTAAGAAAAGAACTGTAGATGCCGACCTATAGTTTTTAACAGTTATAATATTAGGGGACGAATTTTAATAAATTTCTTAAATAATAAAACATTAATTTTTAAAACTTTTAGATCTTAATTTTACATATTTAAACCCTTAATTTTATGAGATTTTGATATTTTTTACATACAATTCTTTTTAATATTACCTAAAACATATTTATTTATATTAAATAATTATTCAAAAAATATTAAATATATATTATATATTTTAATGATTTACCAAGTTAGTTAAATAAAAAAGGGAAAATTTTGTAAAAAGTAATCAAGTTTTTAAGTTTTATACTTTTTTTGTTTTATTTAAGTCACTCAACTTTGAATGGGTATTCTAATACTATGTTTTTTACCTAAATAGCTGGTTATCATGTCTATATAGCATTATTATTATTTTTTAATATATGATTATGTGGATCAAACTTGCTGTGTGGATTAAAAAAATAATAATTACACGGAGTAACGCCCCTTTGCTCACCAAGTAACGCCGGCCACCACCATCATCTCCGGCGAGTCTCGTCACCTATTATTTTGCCGAACTTGTAATGGTCTTTCAATGGGGAATGTCAAGTAATTTATCTTCGTTTTTCTTAATGTTATGCAAGGCACTGCTGGGAAGAGCATACTGCATATATGGCCGGAAAACCGAACAGCGCGATAGTTTTCGTGTTTGCCGGAAAACCGAACAGGGCGTTACAGTGGTTCTTTAGGCTTCGAAACTCTCGTTTCTTGATCATTTAAGGTGTAGAAACCCGAGGTTGTGTTTAATTTGTGATTTGGGTGGCCATTCGGTGACCTCAAAGTCGCCGGAAAACTAGTTTCCCGGCTGTTTCTTGGTCTTCAACTAGTTTCTCCACCGGAATATGATGAAACAGTGGTGGAGAAGGTTAGTGGCGGCTTCAGTTTTGATTTTAGTAGTGAAACGGTGGAGGTGCCGGAGATGGCTGGTCGGAAGGTGAAGGCGAAGAAGATAACGAGAGGGGTTATTTTAATTAAATTTTGCTTTATTTTTTTAAAATGGCAGGTCAATGAAAACTTATTTTGAAGTTAAGTTTTGTTATTCTTTTTAATAACATGTCATTATTTATTAAACATTGATTTTTTTTTATGGTTCATGATGTATTATTTAATTAAAAATTTTTAATCCACATCAACAAATTTAATCCACATAATCATTTATTAAAAAAAAGAAAAATAAAAATAATGTCACATAGACATGTTAACCTCATATTTAGGTAAAAACATAGTATTATAAGTTTAGAACACCAATTTAAAGTTAAGTGATCTAATTGAGACAAAAAAAAAGTAAGAATGACTTAATTAAAACAAACTTGAAACTTGGTTACTATTTTACAAAGTTTTCCCAATAAAAAATGTTCGGTTGTGCTGTTAAAACTGACGATAGGTGCCGCAGTAGTGATTCTGGTCCGAAAATCCCCTGGACAGCGGCTATGTTTCTGTAATCGTCGCGGTTCCGTGCTTCGTTATCTCTCTCGATGGTTCTGTCTAACAACCGTTCTCCCTGCCATGATCTTTCAATTTCCGGTGACAATTCCACTATTTATACGTATGGTATGTTGACGGTTGATCGTTATTAAGGTTGCGAGTTGCGACAGTTGAGAAAGGTTACGATGAGTAGAGAGAGGATGAGATGGTTGGTGTCGTATTTGACGGAAGAAAACAGTGACGCAAAAAACAGACGGAAAAGCAACGCTAAACGGCGACTAACAGAAATGCAACACTTTTTAAGGGTATGTTAATGTGGTTTGAAGAAAGAGTTCTTCAAATCTTGTTGTTGGGTTGAAGTAGCTAGCAACTCCTTGAAGATCAGGAGCTTCCTCATTGTGGATATGCACAAAGGGAGACTATATTGTATCATTGTCATCCCCACCATCCATTTTCCTAGAATCAAACTTCAAAGGTTACGGTTTCTTAAATTTATGTAATTGGATCATTGATAGGAAATATTAAGGAAGTGTTTAGTATGCATGAATGTATGGTGGAATTGAATGAGTCATTACGTTGGAATGAAACAAAATATGTTTGGTAATCACATAGATATTGAATGGACCATTACATAATGAATATTATTCTTTCTTTTCTAATGATTTTCATTCCTTGGAAAATAGTTGTTTTCTTTTCATTCCTTCAAGGAATGAAAAGAGTTTGTTTAATTAATCATCGAACCATGACTAGAACCATGACCCGACCCATGGCCGGACCCATGACCCGAACCATTGCTCGAACAAAGAACTGACCCATGTCCCGGACCATGACATGTCCTGTGACCAGGCCCATGACCCAAACCATGGACCGACCATGACCCGACTCATGACTCGACCAGTGACCTGACCCACAACCTAACCCATACTCGGACCATGACCTAAACCATGATCCGTCCCATGCCCCGAACCATGCACCATGTCGTGGCCCGACCCATGCCCCGTCCCATGACACGTCTCATGACCCGATCATGGTATAAATTTAATAGTTACAAATATTTTATTTTTCATAAAATATTTTCCTGACTACCAAATAGCACGAAGTAATGATTTATTTCATTCTCATATGTAACCAAACATGATAAGGGAATGGTAATGGTATATTTATTTCCCTTATCCATTCCATTCAATCGTTCATTATGTTCACTAGTTTAGATCCCGTGTCTACACGGTGAAAACTGAAAAATATCAATATATAAATTTTTTAAATCTGTGTGTATATATTTTACAAGTGTAAAAGTATATTATATATATTAAGGATAGAAACAATCTCAAAATATGTAAAAATTAATATATAATTGTGTTTTTGAAAATACGTTAATTATTATTTAATTTAATTTGACTTTCATTTACTATTTGATTAAAATAAAAGTTAAATAATTAAATTTTAAAGTTTCTTATAATAAAAGATAATTTAAAATAAATATGTTTTATTAGTATAATTAGTATTTTTCTTTAAATATATATTATTATTAAAAATAAAAGTGCATTAAATAAGAGAGAGAAACGGGAAAAATGGTGAGAATGAATATGGAGGCGACATGTGACACTAAAAAACATTTATTTATTATATACTAGCTTAGACCCCGTGTAATACACACGGGTGAAAAATATCAATACATAAAAATATCAATACATAAATTTCTTAAATTTTATTTATGTATTTTACAGTTGTAAAAATGTATTACTGTATATTAAGGATATAAAACAAAATTCAAAATATGTAAAAAATAATATATAACTGGGTGTCGGAAATACGTCAATTACTATTTAATTTAATTTGACTTTCATTTACTATTTGATTGAAAATAAAAACTACATAATTAGATTTCAAAGTTTTTTTTATAATAAAGGATAATTTAAAAATAAATGTATTTTATTAGTATATTATTAATTTATTAAAAGATATGGATGCATTTAATAAGAAAGAGAGGCGGGAAAACAATGATGAGATTGAATATGGTGATGACACGTGGCATACAAAAACCTTTCTTTATTATATAGTATAGATTTGCTCATTCCATTATCTCATACCAAACATACCCTAAAAGTTTAAAGTTATTGTATTACTCTCTTCCATTTAGACGGTTTCTTAAATTTCAAAGGTTGTTTACTTAAAAAATATCTTTACAAACCCCACTCATATGTTCATCATGTGAGTGTACAGGAAGTGTCTCACCTTGAGATCTATAAAGGCCATTTACCAAATGAGATAAAAACACCTTATTCCTATCATGCTCAACACTATTATCTATCTTAATACACATACAACACACATATACATGTTATGCATGGGTGAAGTGTTCATCAATTGACTTCTTTGAGTAGGGGCGTCTATTCAGTACAAGCAACTAAAATAACCGTTTTAGGCCCCAAATTTTGAGGGCCCAAAAAGTTTAAAAAATCATTTTAATCTATATTCGAGGCTAAAAATAAATGTGAGAATCTGTCAATTTTTGTGTTTTTAAAGAGAAATAAGAAAATACAACAAAATGATTGAAGGTTTACTTATAGTGTTTCTGTAACAAGATTCGGCCTAAACATTAATATTATACGTTTTGATGTTATATATAATTACATTTTAAAAACTTAAAAAAAAAACTCCATTTTAAAGTTTGTTTAAGGTCCCAAAATATGTTGAGCTGCCACTATCCTTGAGGCACCATCACCTAAGACCAAAACCTTGGACTGAAGGTGCCACTTTTCCTTCGCCGTGTACCCTAAGCATGAAAATAGCTTGTTCTAAACACATACGATGACTATTTTTAAAGGTATCATTCTTACTCGAGATCTATAATAAGCAGATCATTGGAAAAGACTCCCCCAGGTACTAACAGATCCATGCCACATCAATTATCATATTTATTTCGACACTTTTTAGAACCGTATTGTTTTGAAATAAGTGATAACTTACTGGCAGGGTCTGAGAAATGAGTTCGTCGCTATTCCAATTTTTTTGTCTTAGTTGAAGTCGCTATATAATATAGTGACTTCAACGACAAAAAAACAAAACTCATTTCACACTCATCCGATGATCCGATTGTTATCTTAGATAACGAATAACTCATTTCTCAAAACCATAAAAAATAAAGAGTTAATTGTCAAAATGTACATTGACTTTTGAAACTCAAAAAATATCCAAATCCAAAACAAACCAATAAGATTCTGACACGTAAGTTAAAACCAATTTGGAGGCTTAAGAAAAGCCGGTCACGTGTCAATCATGGAGCATGTCCACGTATATTTTGCCAGCTAAATTGTAGCCTGTATCTCTGGTAACGGCTTCACCATAGTCGCCTAAATCAAAACCAATTAAATGATGCCACGTGTCATTTAATAGCCCTTTGTTTTAAATTTGGAGGCTACAACGTAGAGGGGAGGCTAACATATAACTGTCAATTTTAAATTTGACGGCTATGCCTATGTTGTAGCCGTCGGTTTTTTTCTGCCATTTGACATCATTTCATTCGTCGTTGATTTGGTCGGCTAGGGTGAAGCCGTTGGTTAAGTTAACGGCTACAATTTAGCCGACAAAATATACGTGGACATGCTCTATGATTGACACGTAGCCGACTTTTCTTGAGCCTTCAAATTGGTTTTAACTTACGTGTCAGAATTCTATTGGTTCGTTTTGAATTTGGATTTTTTTTTTAAGATTCAAAAGTAAATGTATATTTTATCAATTTTTTTTATTAAAATGTTCATTTTAACAATTTTCTCAAAAAAAAAAACTCATTTAAAACATCTTTTACAACAGAATGACACATCTAAACTTTGTATTTATTATTGATGAGGTAGAAGACTAGAAGAGGACTAAAATTGCAAAACAATGAAATTACAAGGCTTGTTTAGATAGATAACCCTAGAATCAACAAAGATCAATCGGAAGACGACCAGCCAAGCCAGGCCACACAATTCCTCCGCCTCCTGCCGCCTTCCTCGCCGGAGTAACAAACATAGAGAGAAAATGGCGTTTGCAATGAGGGTGAAGGTACCGCCGAACTCAGCCACTCTCGCAGAAGCTAGACATCGAACTTTTGATTTTTTCCGTGCAGCTTGCAGATCCATTCCTGCGATCATGGATATATATAATCTATACGATGTTGTTAATCCGTCTGAGCTTCGATCCACCATCGCTGCCGAGATCCGTAAGAATGCTCATATCACAAACCCTAAGGTAACTCTAACCCTAATATCGCCTTCGATTTCATTTCTGTCTTTTATTTATATATATATATATATATACACACATACATAGGGGTATGTTGTTTTGAGAACAAACAATATGTTAAGAACCGTGAGAACCGCATTAACTCTTCCTCTATTTATAATATAAATTGACTAGAATTCATGTACATTTCAATATGTTTAAGGTTTGGTTTTAAAAGATCTCGAATTTATAGTCGTTTTTTTAAATGCATACATGCACTCACACTATATGCACAGGATGTTGATTGAATTGTTGAATTATTGTTTTGGTTATGTGTTCAACTTTATCAATTTGAATGTGAAATGTTTTAGGTCTAAACTTAAAGTTCAATGTGCATTTGGTGTGTTCAGTGGAGAATCATTAAGCCTTATAAGTTATACTGTGTTGTATGTTGAAAAATACTTATCTAGCAATAGGCTTCAAGTGTTGTCTGATGTTCCTTAGACTTGTTAAGTTGTTCATTTAGAACGTCCTGGGAGTTGATGTTAATTAAATGAAAATTGTGGCACCTCATTCCAGCTTAATGTGTGCTTACACATAAGATAATATTGGGGCAGCTAGATGGTTTTGAAGTTTGTTGCATTTCATCGCTCATAATTTCTTTGGAGGATGAAGCAGGTTTTGTTAGTTGGATGAATTATTTAGTTAATTTAGTCAGCTTCATGATCATTAGATTAGTAATTAAATGAAGTTAATTAGTGCAGTTTTGATACTGTTACCATTTAACTTTAAGCTATCAAGTTCTGCATTTTAAGTGTTCTAACATGCAATTTTTCTTAATTGATATTCTATGCTTTCTCTTGCCATTTATCTTGTTTTTAAAGTGTTTTGGGAGTGTATAGAAAAGATATGTTATCTACAAAAGTTGGTAGTGGGTCATATAGTTCCTCTTGATACGGTTAGCCTTTCGAGAGGGTGGATGGCAATGGGTATTTGATGAATCATCTTTTGCATCACATGTTTGCATATTGATTAGGCCAAATCTTTCAGGGCAGCTTCTTCTATAGTTGTGAAACTGGTTGCTCATGATAGGTGTCGAAACACTGACATCTGGTATCTGGTGGATGGTAGATGCAATTAAGTTTATAGGAACTTAGATGATAAATGATATGGGAAATGACGTTTTTGGGCTATGAACTTAGACAATAAATTGAGGGTATGCTACCAGTGTACCAGTCATTTATGTAGTTTTTAGGGAGTAACATTACTTGGCTCATTGAACTTGGATGAGGAGTTTAGATCAATGTTTTGAAACCCGGACCGGACCGGCCGGTCGGACCGGTTCGGCTGGGAATCGGAGGGTTAACCGGTCCGGCTAGGGGTGTTTGGGCCGCTGTCATTTGGGCCGGCCGGTTCAGGCGGTCGGCGGTTGGGCCGGGGGGCCGGCTCATACGGTCGGGCCAGAAAAGAAGTACAGAATAGAAAAAGAAGCCGGAAAAGAAAAGGTCGGCGGCTACCATTGTCGTCTTCATCATTGCCGGAAAAGACGGGATCGGTTCTTTTACGTTGAAACTTGATGGCGGTGTTGGCCATGGCTGCCTGCTGCGTTGCAGAGAAGGTGAAACTTGATGGTGAGAAAGGGTTGAGAGAGGAAGAGGAATAGAATTGATGATGGCGGCTGTTGTAGCTTCTTTTGAGTTTTAAAACATTAGGTTATATTAAACTTTTCATTTTAACCCCTTGTGAAACATATTTTTTGGCATATCTAATCCTTTTATTTATTTATCTTATACATTTAGTCCCTCAAAATTAGAATACTTCAATTGAAGCCATCAACATCAATTATATATATTGAAAAGATATGTAAACTATTTATTATGTCATCCGTTCTTCGTTTCGGTCCGACCAGTGGACCTCTAAGTCGTCCGGTTCGCTGTCCGGTCCGGTTCTAAAAACATTGGTTTAGATAGTGTGATACTGACTACAAACTTTTAAATAGGTTGGAAATTGAAAATACTCCTACATTTGTCACTTTTAAGTATGCATTCAATTTTATCCTTAATGAAGTCGCATATTTTTTATGTGATGTCAAATTTTTATAATAGTTAATCTTACATTTTTTTTCTGTATTTTTCACCTATCATCTTCATGTTCTTCACCGATTAGGTTTATTATATCATTTCTTCTTCCTCCATTAATGAACCCCATTTTCTCTTATTTTTCTTCCTTAAAGAAAAAAAACCCATAGTTTTAATCCACCAAAGAGCAAGTATTTCCTTCAAAAGTGTGGAACTAAAGAACCCCAAATAAGCAAAATTTAATAAATTCCAATTTTTTATACTTTTTTTCACCCCTTTTCCTTCCTTAAAAGAGAGGAATCCCACCAAAAGGAAAACAGATGAAGTAACAATGTCTGCCGACTGCAAAATCATTAAGCTCAAAATGGTCACTAACACTTGTTACTGCAATAGGGTAGTTGCGATTAATACCTGATATACCTTTTTCTTTTTTGATATTTGTACTCGTGTAAATTCTTTGTAACCCACTTTGAGAAATTTCTCTTGAAATCTCTCATCTTTTTTGAAATTCTTTTGAAATGTAAGAAATTTTAACCGAGATTTGGGTTTGAGAAAAGAAATGATGAATGTTTGACAAAAACCATTTCAGTAAATCCATCCTTCTTCTTAGCAACTTATGAGAACCTTATCGGAGTTTATTAATCACAAAGCAGATCAGTAGGATAAAAAATAGTGAGTCATTATGACCAGTTTGAGTATCACCATAACTGATAAATAATGGAGGCATAATGAAGTGGTTGCTAGATATGGACTTTCTTATTTTACAGATACATAAGGTTGAAGATTTAAGATATAAGAATTAAGAAGAAAACATCTGGAGGTTTCAATCATTGTTATAAATTTAACTTATTAACTAAAAAACTGTATCAAATTGGAGTCATGTACAAAATTAGCGACTTCTGAAGGCAAAATCTCTAAGATATTTCTACAGTTCCTATTTATAGAGCCATAAGGTTGAAGATGTAAGATATAAGAAATAAGATGAAAACACTTGAAGGTTTCAGTCATTAGTTATTAATTAACTTATTAACTAAATACTGTATCAAGTTGGAGTCATGTGCAAAATTAGCAACTTTTAAAGGCAAAAACTGTCAAACTATCAGTTTGTACCCAGAAACCGGAAGTTGTGGAGCTCAGGCCTAAAGACATTTTAATGTGAAGTTCATGGGAAGTTTTGCACATTTTAAAGTTCATAGGCTTCTTTCTAATTTGACCACAAATAGTATTCTTAAAGTTAGAACTTAAATGCTGCGCTATCCTATAACATTTCACAGAACAAGTCTTTAGTGTAGTGTGTAGATTAAGTAGTAATATAAACCATTTTGATGAAGCTATATAGTAATTAAAACAGAATATGATATATTTGATTGCAATTGAAAGTTGAAACGATAAAACACATAATAACGAGCTAAATTAGCACAAATACGCCCAATATTATTTTTTAAAATTTCCGTATGTTACATGAGTATGTTGATTGTTGATAGTGGAGCTGCATCTTCTGGATCACATAACAAAGTTAAATATTAAAATCGGTCACCACCGATCTATTTCCCTTGAGACAAAATAATGTTTTAGGAAACCCATTTTACAGCAAACTACACATGGAGATATTGATATTCCTCTTTTCACTGTAGAAATAAATTAATATGTAAACAAATATATATAGGAGGCGTTCTTTTCAGATTCAATAATATGTTAAGAACTGCAAGAGCCACATTAACCCGTGTACTATTTATTATATATTAACTAGAATGCATACTGATTTCAATATGTTTAGGTTTTATTTAAAAAAAATATATGGTATTGATAGTCTTTTGTCTAAATGCATATACACACACACTACATGTATATGTGCACATTTTTATACTTATTTTAAAAAAATAGCCGAGAGTAGGTAAAATAAAAAATAGAGTGAGGAGAGATAAATAAACCATTGTTTATCACTTTTACTTTT
This sequence comes from Smallanthus sonchifolius, assembly GCA_023525975.1. Taxonomy (NCBI): domain Eukaryota; kingdom Viridiplantae; phylum Streptophyta; class Magnoliopsida; order Asterales; family Asteraceae; genus Smallanthus; species Smallanthus sonchifolius. The sequence goes on along the minus strand of CM042037.1, from coordinate 62,622,191 downwards.
TTCATTGAAGCGATATGTATATGTGCTTATGCGGTTCTCGACATACTATTAGTTCTGAAAAGAACGAGCCTCCATATATATGCGTGTATTTATCTTGGCTTCAATATGTGCATTTCAATGGATACACTTTAATTTCTGAATAACCGTTGCAGGTGATTGATATGCTGCTGTTCAAAGGAATGGAAGAGCTGAGCAACATAACCGAGCATGCTAAGCAACGACATCATATAATTGGGCAGTATGTGGTGGGTAATCAGGGTCTCGTTCAAGATGTCGCCAACAAGGATGAGAACATCTCCAGCTTTCTAAAAAGTTTCTACAAAACCAACTACTTTTGAACCTTTTTTTGGTGGATCCCGCCTTCAGTTTCCGCAATAAACATGTTATTGGACAGAGGTTCTTGGTTTGCCTGTATGAATAACATCCTGTTGCTGGTTAACAGCAATGTTGTTGGATATCAAAACGTGTTATTTCTTTTAAAGTTTGGAAATTGATGTTTGCAAGATTGTTGAATATGAGTAGTTGATTCATCATTAGGTCTTATAGTCATAACAAATGTTCTGCTGATAGATGAAAAAGATTGCGGTATGAGAAAATATTGCAGACTTTATAGTGTACATTCTTAAAATGAGTCGCTTAGCGAGTCTAAACTTGAAAGAGAGGTCTGTGACTCGATATATTTCACGTATAAGATGATGCCTGAAATAGAAGGGTTGGTCATAACACGACTCCGGATCTAAGATTGGATTATCGCTGAATGTTAAAACTTAATGTGTGACACATTGATTGTCAAAGGTAAAAAACATGATTGTTAATATCTTATGATTTTACGATTTTGTTGAGCACAAACATATAAATATTTTGCATACCCAAGTCCAAAAGGTTGAAATTTGAAAATTTACAGCTGGTTTTTGTTCAAAACCGTAAACCAAACCGAAGACTGTTTAGGCAGTTGCTTGGTTTTAAACCGAATTATAAACGCCCTATTAGATAGTAAAGTAGTTGTTTATTAGCTTAGTAAACCCTAGAATTGATAAATTATAATACTTTGATTAATAATGTAGATTGAAATTATTCATCATTAGAAGTCCAACTTTATCAGAAAGAAGTCTTTTAACTTTTGATTCTGTAAAGATGACATGTAATCTAATTTTGATATGGGGTGTTACAACCCCATTGTTAATTTTTTTTAACGGGATTAAGGTAAAGGTTGTCCTTATCCCACCCTTCCTAAACCCTACTCTTTGAGTAAGATTTTTGTTGTGTATGTTATGTGTTATTTTCTTTGCCCTATTTTAACAATTGAACCCACAACCTCTAGCCTCTTGGTTGGCGATTTTTATTTATTTATTATTTTTTTTTGCCCTAGACAAGATTTGAACCCACAACCTCTTGGTTATGGGACTCCCTCTTACCACTAGTCCCCCCCACCACACCCCACCCCACCGCAGAAATCCACTGTTAACAAAACTAAATAACTTTTTATCATTGATTAGTTGCAATTAACCAATGTTTAACAAAATAATAAAACTAAAAAAGAAGAATAAATAAAGGGGCAAAAGGTAGTTTGGATATTTCACTTCAATCAGCCTCAGATAACAAGTTTAGCACTTTTCTAGCAACAAAGTCTCATTCAACTGCTTCAAAATTATTAGTATTTCTAATGTTTTATTCCTCTTGACTAGATATGGGAAGCCAAACTAACCTATTCTCATAGCCATTACATACTCTTTTCATTTTTGATTGACGGGTTTGACCCGTTAACTTTTGTTGGCTCTCGGGATGTTCAAATCCTTGAAAACCGGGCTGTCGACACCAACTCCCATGGCATTCAGACCATTGTCTACATACAACACCGTCCCTGTGATGGCGGAAGCCAATGGCGACGCAAGAAAAGCAGCTGCATTTCCCACCTCCTCTGTTTACATCCATTTTTTTATCACATGCAATTAGCATTCAAGATATAACAAGAAAATGAAAACACCCATAAGGGTAAACTAGTCATTTACCAACACATTGCACCATCTATGATTAACATGTAAAGAAACGGGTCAAAAAGGTCAAAAGTTTCCCAAAATATATTTTTAGAGCAAAAAACTTGTAATATTATAGTTTTTTTTGTAAGGATCGTTAACACGTTAATTATTTATAAAATTCAATAAAGAAAAGATAAGGAAGTGTTTGTGGGTTGGCCCAGCCTGACCTGATCTATTTCAAACCCATAATAACTACTTAACCGTTTTGACCTGTTACTCAACCCGGCCATTTTGCCACCTCAGGCAAAGGGCTTAGATGAAGATAGACCGACACTCACCAGCAGATAGTTCTTTCTGCAATGGTGCATTCTCTGATGAATAATCAATCATCATATCAATGAAACCGATAGCTTTAGCAGCACGACTTCTTAATGGTCCTGGTAGAACATAATCAGAAACGATAAATATTACTTCAGAAAAGTAAAATATAATAAATTAAAACAGAAAAATTGCATTAAAATTGCAAGTGCATTACCTGCAGATATAGTGTTCACCCTGATTCTATGTTTTCTTCCAGCTTCAAAAGCCAGTACCTGTAAGTAACAACCAGTCATGGTAAATTGAAGTTTACCAAACACCAATATCAAAAAATGATAAAAAAAATAAAAAAATAATAATAATAAACACTCACTTTTGTATCGCTCTCCAAAGCAGCCTTGGCTGAACTCATACCTCCACCATATCTGCATAGTAAAAGTACAATTAAGGAACGTGCTCTTTGAATGGGTTGAAAAAGCCCATCTCTAAATGGGTAACAAACATCGATAAATAACCGTCAATTACAGGTGGCAATTTCAGAACATTTACTTATTGGTTTGATCAGTTCGGATTATGTTTTATCTCAAGTGGGTCAAAAAGCTTAAAAAGAAACGGTCAAATGGGTCAAACGCCACCCAAAGTGTACTTTTGATTTTTCTAGTATAATGCCTTCTAAATCATTTAATTAAAAAAATTAGATTATTGTTGAAAGGGAAATGATATATTTTTTGTGATCACATTTGACACTTATTATTTATAGAATAAAAATTTAGATCAAAAAGTAAACCACACCAAAAGTTTACCCGGTTCAACCCGTTATCCAACCCATCCATTTTACCACCTCTATGATCATAAAGGGAGTTAAGACTTAAGACAGAAGGGAAATACCCTGGTATGATCCTTTCAGAAGCAATGTAGGTCAGAGAAATCGAAGCACCACCTAAAACATAAAAGGAATAAACTTCGCTGATAAAAGTGCTCTCTTTATAGATGGCATAAAAGATAATTTTTTTACTTTATTGTAACAAATAAAAACGTACCCGGGTTCATAATTGGGACAAAATGCTTGAGCAAAGATACGTAGGAGTAGCTGGATGCAGAGATGGCTGCAAGATACCCATACCTTGATGTTTCCAAGAGAGGTTTGCTAACCTGCAAGATACCCATACTTGATGTTTCAGATCTTTTATAACCCTTCTAAAATCCATTTTCTTAAATCAACAAATCAAGTTAGTTCTTTTATTCTTTTAAAACATGGTTTAAATACAAAAGTCCTACTAAAAAGAATACACAAAAATACCTCAGGTCCATTGGCAAGTGAATGCACAAGGATGTCAATGCTGCCAAAGTCTTCTTTCACAGATTCAGCAACTTCCTGCACAACATTATAGTTAATCAGCAATGCATTCTCAACATAGTTGTCAAAGGCGCAAAGGGTGAGCCTTGGGCCTAGGCGCAAGGCGCTTAAAAAGCGAGGGCCCGAGATAAGCAAGGCGCATAGCACAAATATACCATTTTTGGGGTTTTAGACATGTTTTAGGTTTGTTTAGGGCTAGTTTAGGCTAGTTGTGGGCTATTTTTGGATTGTTAAGACCGGTTTGCCCGGAATTTGTAGAATTTTGCTAAAATTTCAAGGATTTGGCCGGAATCTCATTGGAATCTGACCAGAATCTAGCCGGAATCTCGCTCGAAGGTCGCCGGAGGGCCTAGGTTGCAGCAAGGCGCTTATCCTGCGCCTCGCCTCGCCTGAGGGCCTAGGCGCACGCCCGAAGGGCTTTTGACAACATAGATTCTCAAAGCTAATTGACTAGAAATTTCAAAAGATTACATTCACTGTCACATTAACAGGTTGTTTAGATGGCAAAACTGCAAAAAAAAAACAGTAATTAAGGAGTTTATACCTTAACAGTCCACTTTGAAGATCCGGCATAGCGTTTATTCGATTTTACCTGCACAATTCAGTGTTATATAATTATATATACATAAATGACAGTTATAGCCTCAAGAACTACGGAAATATTCTTCATGATAATTAAACTTACATCCTCTGGTACGTCTTCGGGACTGTCATAAACTGCATCCAAAGGATACACTTTAGTGATTTCCATCAAAGATCCATCAGGCAACCTAAAACAGCAACATGCACTCAATGGTCAATAGATCAGTGACGCTATAATCTACAACTAACTTCAAGTAATTGGTAGAAAACTAGAAATTAGACACTTACACACGTGATTCATCGAACTTCCCCCTGCGAAGACTGGTCTCAAATATGTTGAGTGCCTACATAGAACATTCATGAACAACAATTTGTCTTGAAGGGAGCCTGGAAATTCAGAGGTGGCAAAATGGGAGATGGGCAGGCTGGGTAACGAGTCAAAACAGGTTATCTTTTAGGTAAGGGTCGGGTTGGGTTAGTTGAAACAAAACACTTTTTGTCCAACTATAAATTAGTGTCAAGTAGTTACAAAAATTATATTACTTTTGATGATCTAAGACTTGTTATTAAAATCATTTAGGAGGTTAATGCTTAAAAATACATTTTGGGGACTTTCGACCCATTTACTTTTTAAGCTATTTCTTAATTTTACCCCTTTGACATAACCCAAATTCTCCCGTTCATAAGTAAATGGGTCAAAATTGCCACCTCTAGAAATAATTAATCAACAACAAGAAACTTCTGGTAGAATCAGATTTCACTCATTAAAAAAAAAAGGCTTAATGGGTGAGGCTAATATGGCTTATGTGTGAATGATTTGGCTTGCTTTTCAATGGGTTTGGCTTACTTCTCTTGTTAAAAAAAATTGACTTAAGGATTTCTTTACTTCCAGGGCAAGGAAAAAAAACAGATTGCTTCAAATAATAAAAGTTTCAATATAGAGTTCAGATGAACATAAATTAAGCACCCCATGACGATTAAAAGCAAATTTCATTTGCTTTAATTTCGTGGGATCACTAAATAAGAATACAGAAGAGTTATTTGACATCTTATAAATGATAATAAAGTCTAGGCCGGTCACCTACCGGGACCCATGTGCCAACAAGAATTTCAGCACCAGCAGCAGCTAGAGATTTTGCTATTGCCCATCCGTATCCATTATCATCGGCAATCCCTGCAATGAATGCCCTCTTGCCTGCAAATAACTCTCTTTAAATTACTAAAATTATCATCATGTTTGAATACAAGTCCAGAAATCTAACCTCTCAGATCAACAGGCAATCCCGGGAGAAGTGTTGTGTCATTAGATTCAGACATTGCTTTAGTGACATTCCTACCAAATTTCACAGGATTCGATGTAACATTTTGAGATATCACATGTGTTGAAGAGATGTGACAAGAACTCTTAAGCTTCATCCATGATGCCTCTTTAAAACTGCTAACAACTGCAATGCTTGACTTTGATGCTTCACATGAAGCAAAAGTGAAGGGTTTTGCTATAGCGACATGCATGCTCGAAGAAACAGTTGCCATTTCACTAACTGTATATCAAGAAACTGCAGTCAGGCAAGAACAAGAATCATTTAATATTTTGAATTGTAATGTAAATCATAGTGCTCTCAACCCTGAAAAAGATCCATCACTTTCTATTTTGGGTTGTCCCATACTTGGTTTTAAAAGCGTGTGGTGCTTCGATGCATTTTGATCCCAAAAGCCATGCATCAAGCGCGTGTGATGTTCGTTATTAAAAAAATACTAAATAATTATCTATAGATAATATTTTAACTTGTTAACATTTAAACACTTAAATATAAGATATTCTCATCATCTATGGTCAGCTTTGTTTAATCGATGGTCTAATTTATTCAAATACTCAAACCTATTGCTCAATCAAAGGTCAGATTTGTTCGATCAGATTTGAAAAACTCAGACCCATTGCACTCGATGATCTAACTTGTTCAAATACTGGTTAACTGCATAAGGGGCCACCTCAAACCGCACCACGCATCAGCCGCATCACATGCACATCATGTGATGCGCGCATTTTAAAACCAAGGTCCCAAAAATGCAACATTTCATTTTGTTTTCTGGAAAAAATTCAAATCCAAATTAGGGTATTTACAAGATCATAAATACAGAATGAATATATAAATTGAATACAAGAAATGTGTTTATATAAAGACAGTTGAGATGATTCTTGAAGGTTGAACAAAATAAGCAGCAATTCTTACCTTCCCCTTTTCAAAATCATAAATTTCATATCTAAATTTTAAGAAATGTGCATATTTTTGTCTGAATTTGTATAAACTAAAGAAAGAAGTTCAAACACTTAATTTCAATTCAATCAAAACCTAAACAGCAACTGAAAATGAAACCTTCAAACAAATTGATAATATGAACAAAACCCAACACAAATCTGCAACCTTTTGTTAAAACCCACAAATATTAAAGCAACATTATGATGAATTTAAAGAAAGATAGAAAAAGAGTGAATGTAGGTTGATCAATGCACCAGATTTGAAGCAAGAGTAGAGTGTCACTGACCTATCTGATCGACCAAAACCCTAAACAATCTTTCTTTTTAGGTTCGATGATTACAAGGGTTCGATACAAACTAAGCTGGTTTCCTTCGCTGTCTTTGTGGCCTTGTGGGTGTCCACCGTCCACCGATACAAACAACCTTATGGCAAGGTTTTTTTTTCTTTTTTAAAGTAAGTTAACTCTAAAGCTTATTAATTATTATTTTTTTGTTGATGTTTAGTGAATAACTTTTAAAGTTTAAGATAGTAAACCTAATGATAAATTATACTTTATAATTAATTGATTATCACATGTATCACATAATTGATGGCGGATCTTGGAGTAACTGATAAGGTTACTGCTTTGTGACCTTAAGGTCACGGGTTCAAGCCGTGGAAACAGCTTCCTGCACAAAGTGTAAGGTAAGGTTGTGTACATCAGATCGCGAAACGATCCGGCCCTCCCTAGACCCTGCTCAAATACGGGAGTTAAGTCAAGCACCGGGTACACCCCTTTTCTACAGCTTCCTGCACAAAGTGTAGGGTAAGGTTGTGTACATCAGATCGCGAAACGACCCGGCCCTCCCTAGACCCTGCTCAAATACGGGAGGTAAGTCAAGCATCGGATACGCCCCTTTTCTAGATAACTAAAATGTTTCTCTTTTATGTCACATGTGAAATTATTTAGTATACTTGGATGTCTAAATGAAAAGTAAGATGGATATTAAAAATCAAAATTGATAGTCAAAATATCACTTGAAAATTAAGTAGCAAGCATATACTTTGATGAATTAACAAATATACATGTTTGTTTTAACACCATTTGCTATTATTATCTTTTTTCTTGATTTTTAGTGAATAATTTTTAAAATTCTAGATTGTAAACCTGATGACAAATTGTACTTTATATATAAAATCATTTTGAATATATATATTTCAGTATGTTTTATGCTTAGTTGATTATCACACTAGCTTATAACCCGTGTAATACACACGGGGTGAAAAATATCAATACATAAAATTTTTAAATATTTATATATATATATTTTACAGGTGTAAAAATGTATTACATATACTAATGATAGAAAACAAAATTCAAAATATGTAAAAATTAATATATAATTGGGTTTCGAAAACACGTTAATTACTATTTAATGTGATTTGACTTTCATTTATTATTTGATTGAAAATAAAAGTTACATAATTAGATTTCAAAATTTCTTATAATAAGAGATAATTTAAAATAAATGTGTTTTATTTGTATAATTATTATTTTCTTTAAAAATATATTATTACTAAAAGATAAAGGTGTATTTAATAAGAGAGAGGCGGGAAAAAATGATGAGAATGAATATGAAGGAGACACGTGACATGAAAAAACTTTATTTGTTACATAGTATAGATGTGTCACATACCTAAAATATCTATATCTTCTTGACACGTGAACTTATTTAGCATACTTGCATGTCTAAATGATAGTAAAACGGATAATTAAAATCCAAATTACTGGTTAAAATATCACTTGAAAATTAAGTAGCATGCATACACATTGATGAATTAACAAATATACATGTCAAATTAACACAATTTGATATTATTTTGATATTATTTTAGGTTAAGAAATTATAGAAATACATGTTGTTAGATAGTTATTTATTTGTTCATGATTATCTTGATTTAATATTTCATAAATTAGGTTTTGAAAGTTCAAGATAATCAAAGTCGATGGCATTTTAATTAAAGGTTACAAGTAAAATCAACTTTCCACTTTTGTAGGTGACCCAAATGTATACATTTCCTTTCTACTTTGAAATGAATATATGTTCTTGAGAGTGAATAAAGCAAAGAAACTAAAGACACAGTTGATTTTGTAAATCATGTATCATTCTTACATTTTAAGATAAATTTAATTTTTTTTTCAAATTACCCACTCCATTCTATTTTTTATATTTTTTCTTATACTTAAATTATAAGGTAATATATATGGATTGAATTGTAATTTCTTATAGAGTTAATTACACCGTTAGTCCATGTGGTTTATGAAAAGTAACAGATATGGGTACTAAGGGTTTCAAGATAAAAGTATGGGTTTTATACTTTCAATTTTGTAACAGTATTGGTATTAAGACTAACTTTTGTTAGTTTTTTGTTAAGTTGAAGGGCAATTAAGTCATTTCACATATGTGGATTAATTATGTAAGTTTTCATATATGAGAGACCATTTATGTAATTAAGTCTAATCTATACATACTAATAAATAAAAGTTTTGGATTGCCAAATGTCACTCCCTCATGCCTCCTCATATTGGTTTTCTCGCATCTCTCTCCTAATAAATGCACCTATATCTTATTAAATAATAATGATATTATAAATATATTATTAAAGAAAAATAATAATTATATTAAATAAGAATATATAATAAGAATTCAAAATATAACTAATTAAAGAAAAATACTAATCTATACTCCCTAATAAATAAATGTTTTTTATAAAATGGTTTTTCCACCTAAAGTTTAATTATAATTTAAGATTTTAAACCTCTCACATATAATAAATGCTTAACAAATATAATTGCTGAAATTATTTAATATCATTTGACTAGAACTTAAAAACCGTTTGATTTGAAAATTTTGAACTGTGTATTATTTAAATTATAACAAAATCAATAAATTAACTCTCACAAATTTACTATAATTAGAGAATTAAATTGATAATTTTTAAAAAAAATTAATAACTTATCTTTGTTAAACAAATAATAATTAATCAAAATCAACTTTCTAGAATCTAAAAAATTTACCTTATGTAATTTGGTTTTGTGAATGTAATTGTAATTTTATTTTTTTTTTCACTAGTAAAGTAATTCTTATTTAGACACTTATGAATAATATATGTTTCTTTTCATTATCCGAGTAATCACGAAACTAACCTAGTTAATATAAAAAAAACACTCCCCCACCGTTGTCTCCATCCACAGGCAACTGAACCCGCCACCTTCTCCTTCATCTCCGGCACCACCCCCACCACCGTCCGCTAGCCGCCACCTCCTTTAACCACCCCCATTTCACAAATCTGAATATCCTCACAAATGCTCACAACCACCACTGTCCTTTAAGAAACACCAGACGTCGGCCACCACCCAACCACCACTGCCGGCCACCCACCTTACCACTACACCCTCTTGCACCAAGCACCAAAACCACCATAACCAACAGAACGCTACCCACCGCTACCTCCCTTCATCTCCCCCTTGCGTTGAAGCTCACCGACGATTTGCTCGATTTTCACGGCGGCAGAAATGGATGAAGGAGACGGAGTGGTTGGGGGTGCCATAGCGCACGATTTTCACGTCTGGATGAAGGAAACAAAGTGGTTGGGGGGTTTTTTAAATCGTTTTGGGGTTTTGATCCACCATCGGACATCAGGCTGCACTTGGGTCGGAAGAACAACATCGCCCCTTCTATGTTAACCAAAGCAAAACCCCACCACTGAAAACCTAAATCTGAAAATCGACAGTGGCGGCGGCCGATGGTAGTGGCCGGCGTCTACGATGTGTGGCAGTGGTGGGCGAGGTGGAGGGAGAGGGTTTAGCAGTGGTGGATGAGGTGGAGGTAGGAGCTTTGATGGTGGTCGTGGGGCGGAAGAGGAGGACGATAGGGTGGTGGCGATGGTGGCCAGTGGTGATGAAGGAGAGGTGGAGGTGGAGGTATCTGATGGTGAAAACGTTGGGGGGGGGGTTTGGTTTTTTTTTTTTAATATTAATTAAAGTTAATTACATATCCAATCCCTCATGTATGAAAAGTAACATAATTAGCTCATATATGTGAAATGATTTAGTTACCCTTGGACTTAACAAAAAAACTAACGTCAGTTAGTCGTAATACCTAAAACCGTTACAAAATTGAAAGCATAATACCCATACTTGCAATTTGAAACCCTTAGTACCCATACCTGTTACTTTTCACAAACCACGGGGACTAATGGTGTAATTAACTCTTTCTTATATTTACTAACTCAATATTCATCCCTTATTATTCTTTTGTGAGTGAAAAAAAGAAGGGCAAGGGGTTTACTTCGTGAGAGGCACCTGTGAGAGCTGATGTGGCGCTCACATTCACGGAAAAACCACTCTTTCTATCTGTGAGTGGCTCACGATCGTGAATCTCAACTGATTTACACACACTCATGACTTCTCAGGCCAAAGGGTGTCGTACCGCACACCGTTCCTTGTCGTGCCGATAACGAAGGAGGGGAGGGATGTTTCTGCAGAAACCACCCTGCCACGTTCCCATCCCTGCCGCTCTCCGGTATTCCTCACTCACATCATTTTGGTACGTTCGGCGACACCACACCAACCTTGCCGCTCTCCTTGCCGATGTGGCACCCTTACCGTTGTTGTGCCACTACGACACCCACCGGCCTCACTCACATGGAACACCACTCCCTTTATACGTGAGTGGTGAGTGAGAGGTGATGTGGCACCACTTTTCACTCACTCACATGAATATACCCCTTGCCCTAACACAAATACCAATTTATTTAAAAAAAAATGTTGAGACTAAATACATAAATTCCAGGTTATCAACATTAATTAAAAGAAATTATCAATATCAAAACACAAAAACTAGACTTTGATCCCATAACAAGAATATTAATCTGCTGTTCTTACAAAACTTAAACTAAGAAAAATTTTGTACTTTTTTTTTAATTTTTCAAGTTGAAGTTATTTGTATATGAATCATACATTAGTAAATTTGTCTTTCTAACCAACTTGAAAACACCCCCATCCAAAAAAGAGAAAAAAGTAAACAATCTCACATGTCTTAACAATTAGAATTGTTCATCTTCAACATCATCTTCATCTTCATCATCATCATCATCATCATCATCATCATCATTCGTCCATGAACTTTCATCTTCATCCTGCACATTACATAAAAGGAAACATACAACTTCTTGTCTTCTTGATGCCTCTTTAAACATAAACATAAATCAGCAGGTAAACTAGAAAGAAAGTTCACGCGGTTTCCATCCTTGATGTACAACACTTGTTCTTGAGGAAAATACTGTGGTACAACTCTTATCAAGATGGGTGAGACTAAAAGGGTGTTTGGATGCGCGCTTTGACTGATTATTTAGTTTTGAATATTCATAATTGGATAATGAGCAGATTACACATCGCTGAGAAAGTGTTTGGATGTGTTTTTGCTATTCAAAGTTGTGATTATCAGAGACAGGGATAACTAGTTCTTTTGAGTGTTTATGTTGCAGCTAGTATGAAACTCGTTACTCAAAAGTAACTATTTGAACCCTAAATAACGCCGAAATTGTTTGTTTATTCAAACACTAAGAACTGATTGTTGTGACTACGATCCGATAATCAAGATACACGTGCTGATAAGGAAACTAACCTGGCTGGATTCCAAGAAATGATCATGCAGCTCTATTTCGTCCGAGTTCTGAGTACCCATATCCTTAATATCCTCAAAACCACCCTACATACATCAAGAAGTTGTATTTTAAGTATTTTGAAAGCATAGAACAAATTTTAAAATAAAAGGAATGCTTACATTTTGTGCTTTCATTTGCTTTATGGTGTTTTCCAACTCAGAAACATGTTCTGAGAGAGCCTGCATATACATTAAGATACAATACATGTTAAAAGTGCTTGCATAGCAGTTGTGTGGCAATTTTTTACTTGTTTACTTATATTTGAATTGAGTAGGGTTATGTCTGGCAAATGGTTAAGCTAATAAAGAATGAAACAAGTCAAATGGGTCGAACGGGTTGAAAGTCATCACAGAAGTGAATTCATATGCATAAAAGACCTCCTAAACCATTTTATTTAAAAATAAAATTATTCTAGAAATAGCTAAAACCACAATTAGCACATTAATTATTATAAAACTCCAAAAAATTGGACACAAACATGTTTGTGGGTCAGCCCAACCACATCCAGCCCATTTCAACCCACACTTGCATATTACTCAGTCTTGACATGAATCCGTTACTCACCCTTATTCGACCCACCCATTTTGCCACCTCTACCTTAGACTGCATCAATAGTATTATATGAATCATGAAAAGGTAAGAAATAAAGGTAAAGAAACCTCGTATCTCTGCAAGGCCTTCCAACGTTTCAAGGCCCGTGCTTTTGAAGGAAGGCTTCTAGGCCTAATACTAATGGGCCTCTGATAATTCTTTCCACGATAATAAATGATGGCATAACCTTTGGGCACTCTTACAATGTCTATTAATATCCCACCACTTTCATACTCCAAAAACCTTGCTGTTTCTTCAACAAATTCAACATCCTTTTGCTTTGATATAAGTTTTACAAGTTCTCTATGTTTCCAATGCAAATGCATGTTCTCGATAACACCATCAAAAACACCACGAATACCTGTAAAATAACACAACACTAAATTTTCAGAAAAATAATGTTTCCATCCAAAAAGGGCGTGCGATATACTTTCTGAAATCAAGATGCAGCTTTCCAACATGAAAATTGATATTAAAAGAACAAACTAAAGATGGCAAATTGGGAGGGGTCAGGTTACGTGTTAAAACGAACAATTTCTTTTAGTACGGGCCCAAAACACCTTTTAACCAAAATTACTATACATAAATTGTGTGTCAAATATGATTACAAAAGTTATATTATTTCAATAATAAACTTTTTTTCAATGAAATGAAGAGTTAAAAAGTACGGTTTCATTAATGAAAATGATTTACCAAGTGGTAAGTAAGGTTTCATTCTTAATCCAACTCTTCTGAACATAACACGTTCCTCATCCGTTATAGTTTCCTGGTCTTCTGGAGCACCAGCAGGAAGCCAAGATTCCCGTATCTTAGCTAATTCTTTATCTGCTTTACTCCTTTTAGACTGGGCCTGTTCAATGCATCCAGAAAAAAATATAATTAGCACGAAAATATTATAAAAGGGAACAATTAAATAAATAAAAAACAGTTGGCTGTTTAACAATGAAAAGAACACTTACAATAAATAATTTATGCTCCAGTTTCTTAACAACTCTAGTTATCTTTGTTTTGGATGCTTCTACTAACATTTGCTCGTGTTCTTCGGTTGTTTTTTCTCGTCCCCATTGTGCTTGAGCCTCATAAAACTCAGCCAGACTTCCTGCAAGTGCCACCTGTCCTTGTTCAACACTTGCAGCTGCAGCTTCTACTGCAGCATTCCTCATCTTCTCTTCTGCATCTTGTATCTCTTTTGTCATTTCCTGTCTTTCTGTTAAAGCAGTAGCCACACTTGTGGGAACAAAATCTTTCCCCCGGTAAATCACAATGTAATATTTGTTTCTGAGCAGTAGGACACCTCCTGTTAGTCTCTGCAATACTTCACATGTTAGAATCATGTCATTCTTTAAATCATTTAATTATTTCATATATCACATTTTTATAATAAAAGGTTGTACCTTTAACTCCTCAGCCATTAACTCATTATTGGTATTTTGAATTCCACGTTTCACAGCAATTTTAGCAACCATGCTTTTCTCCCAAAGTTTGATTATAGCAGCTGCCAAGCCCTGATGATTCCTGTTTCTCCCTTTGTTACCACGTTAAAAATGAAGATATATGTCAAATACAATGTAAAAAATCTAGAGAGCAATTTCAACCCAACTATTTATGTATGAGTCGATTCAATTTATGTTTTATCTCTAAGGGGTCAAACAGGTTGAAAGTAGTAAAAACTGAATGCACATTATCATTTTATTCAAAAACTATATTATATTTAAATAATATACTAATATACTTTTGTAATCATAATAGACACACTACTACAAATTTAAAACTTTGTAAAAAAAAGTCTCTCGGGTTGTTTCAACCCAACCGGTACACCAAAAAGGGATCCATTTAGCCACCTCTTAGGGATGAAATAACTAATTTGATGAAGGAAGTAGTACCAAGAGCAAAATGACAAGGTAGTGATTTGGCAAGTTTCCTTAAATTGGTCATCTCTGCATTGGTGAGGCGAGGCCGCATTCCAGTAGGAAGAAGTCTGAAGGGGGTTTTGAAGCCGGGAAGTGTCTGAGGAAGTAAATCCGCATCTACTGGAAGTATTCCGGTGCCCCACCATTCATGAAACCTTGGACCTAACCCATCTAGCACACTATCAAATTCACTTTCCTCTTCTGTCATCTTGGTAACAGGTGTTGTTCTTGCATCACCATTTCTTGTTATTGGTTTATAATAATTATTATTATTAATATTGTTGGTAGAGGAAATGTCCGGGACAAAAAGAGCATCACCAGTGGATTGAGGTCTTGAAGAAGGGCCTGCATAATTAACTCCTCTATACACCATCATCACACTTCCAGATTGCCATATCACTAATCCACCTGTTCGGCGCTGGTCACCAGCAACTTCAAGGTTAATTTGGAAAATACACAATCAATTTCTATTGAATTCATAGCTACAACAAAAGAAAAGAAGTTTTGTCATAGAAATCGTTTAGAGGTATAATATAGATTAAGAATATCATAGAGATTTAGGGGTTTTTGGATTTGCATTTTGTAACTGATCAACTAATTATTATGATCTCAAGTCACGATAATCACTTTTCAGGGTTAAGATAACAAATTCAGCCTCTGATTATAAGGGTCAAAATATAATTTTAAATTTTTTGATAACCAGTATTATACCCGGAGACCTGATTATCTAACTATTTCAACTTCAAATAACAGAAGCACATCCGAACGCTATTTGGAGTATTTTCTGTGGCTGGTTTATCTCATTCTATTGGCAGATTGTGATTTTTCAATACTACATAATCACTTTCATATCACACATCTAAACACCCCCTCAACAATCAGAACCTTACATTTCAGGCAAGCATGATGATGAAAAGAAAAGGTATCATATCAAAGGGCACAACCTTCAAGGAAAACTGCATACATATGGAGAGCCATATGAAGTGCAAACTTATAACAAAGTGTTAGCTAGACTTTGGGTAGGGGAAACAGAAGCAAATAGAAAGACATAAACAGCTGACTTTGCACAGCCAAAGCTTTAATAACATTTATATGCCACCATCTTAAAGCTTAAAGTAAAAGAGTGCTGATTGCTTCAATAATCACATCAACCTTATTCAAATTATTCTTCATTGTAGTTTCTTTGACATTAGAATACTATTTCAGTATGCTTATATGATTGAATGTGTATTCTTTCACAAAGCTCTCGCTAGATATAGGCACTGTCTAAAAACCCTGCCTAGTGTCACCGCTTAAACGGCCACCTAGGCATTAAGCACCCCCCCCCCCAATCCCCCATAGCTACAATTAGTTAACCCCGATTAATTGGGCGTCTAGGAGTTAATCCCCCATGGTCACACACGACACAACAATTCATTAGCATCTATTGTTGAATTAAGCATACTGAAAAAGAATCTTTACAATCTTTTCTGAGTAATTGTATGAATGGTGCAATGTAGTTAGATATTTAGACACCTAACTCTATAAGAATATTATAGCATCCAGACCATAGTAGTCAAAGCCGCGCTGTGCAGCCGTACCGTCTTGCATCTATCAAGGTGCACCGGCCATATTCTGACCAAAAACCGGTCTGAACATGTCTGAATCAGCTAAAACTAGTCTGAAACATCCAAAAATGGCCTGGAACCAGCCTAAAACGTGTCTAAACCCCCTAAAAAGTGCGCCTTGCTTAAAAAGGCCACACCTAGGCTCAAGGCTCACCCAGTCATCCTCTGCGCCTCGAGCCTTTGACTACTATGATCCATACTTTACGTCTTCATATGGTTGCTTAGTCAAAAGATAATCATACCCTAAAGCTAATTCATGATATTAATTAAACTACTTCCTCACATTTAGTACAGCATTCAGATTATCAGATACACCATTTGCCAATCTCTTTGGGCGATAAAACAAATCAACCAACCTGCACAATTTCATGAGCAGTCTTCATATCTCGTGCCAACACCTCATGAAACTTAAGTCGAACCAATTCAGATTTCCTCCATTGATCATGAATCTTCTCAAGAACCAGCGCAGTAATCCCCGCTTTTGGGATCGTAATCCTCTCTCGTAATGTGGTACCCAGTGTCCTCAACCTCCTCAACTCAGAATCCTCAAGTGTCAATTCAGCCAATGTTGGAGCCTTCATAGTCCTCTTCTTTCCCCCTTCCAATTCCCTCTTTTCATCTCCATTTCCTCCCTGATCTCTCTCCCATGGCAGAACAGTATCCTCATCATCCTCATCCTCAATCAACATTCTATCAGGACGAACCCAATCTCTCCTCAACAAATCCCCCAATTTCTCTTCTCCTGTCAAAACCGTTCCCGAACTCTCGGAGTGTTCGATTTCATCCTCTTCTTCGTCGTCGGAGCCTAATCCTAAATTCCGCAACCGGAGAACAATCCGGTCAATGGCGGTGGTCCTGGCTGGACCACCACCACCGCCAGAGGCGGCGGCTGCAAATTCGGAAGAATGGAGAACTTCAGACCGTTTGCTCGATTCAGGTCTGATATTAGGGTTTCGTGGTGGTGGAGAGGACCAACTGTTGAGCCAGGGGGAAGAGGAAGAAGGATTAGTGGTGGTGGTAGAATTATCAGTTGTTGCATTAATTGAAGAAAACGGTTTGATAAAATAGGGTTTCAGAAGAGAAGGAGATGATGATGTGGAGGTGGAGGTGGAGGAGGAGGAGAAGAAGAGTAAGTGCGAGGTGGAAGGGAATGGAAATATGAACTTTGTGTTGCGGAATGGGAGTTCAGTTAGTTTCATGGTGGATAATTGGTGGTAGTGAGTGGTCATTCCACCATCATCGGCGGTCAGCGGTGGCTGTGGCGGTTGTGAGTGAGAATGGAGATATCTGAGCTTTTAGGATGGAGACGAGGATAAGATGCCATTTCAATATGATATTATGAGATTTTAAATTTTAGCAAACAAAAATAAAAAATTTATTTTATTAGCTTATTAAAAATAAAAAGACATATGACATAGTACCATGTCGATTGATTTGGGATAGTTTTGAAGTCAGAGGGGTCTCAGAGAAATATATAGATATTAGTGAGGATATATATGAGAGGATTGAAACAAGCGTTCGTGCGCCTGTGGGGATATTCACTTCTTCCCGGTGGAGGTTGGTCTTCATAAAGGCCTGCATTGAGCCCGTTTGTTTTTGCAGTAGTGCTGGACGAGTTGTCAAATTTGATATAAAAGGTTGTCACGTGGTGTATTCTTTTTGCTGATGATGTTGTGTTAGTAGCAGAGAGTAAACAGAGCTTGAATAGAAAGCTAGATGAGTGGCGAACAGCTTTAGAGAGTAAAGGTTTAAGGATTAATCATTCTAAGATTGAGTACCTAAGTGTGACTTCAATGGCGGCGTCGTAGTTGAGGGCGTCGAGATCACTATCGAAGATCAAGTGGTCCCGGAGATAACCAAGTTTAAGTATTTATGATCGTTTGTTTAGAGATATGGGGACATAGATAACGACGAGACCCACCACGTTCAAGCGGGTTGGTGTCGATGGAGAGCAGCCACATGCGTGTTGTGCAACAAGAGGTTTCCAAATAAATTAAAGGGAAAATTCTATAGGGCTGCGATTAGACCGGCTTTGCTATATGGTATAGATTGTTGGGCCATCAAGAAGACACATGCCGCGTTGTAACGAACCAACTTTCAGATTTACCTTATAATATATTCTTTATATTGTAGGGGTGTATTTAAATAAAATAAAGTTGGTGGGTACCTTTTAACTATTGGAATTAACTAGTTTTTGTGCCAAGGGGTTTAATTTGCAAGTAGAGGGGCTGTTATGTAACTAACACAATCTTAATTGTGTTAAATGGGAGAAGTCAGACAAAACACACACATGTGTGTGTGTCTTTGCGTATTCTTCAAGGGAGAAAAGGGGAAGAGAGCCGAGACTTAATTTAAAAGAAATTGCATGTTAAATCAGTTGCAATGGAGGTGTTATTCTTCACACAAACATCAAGTAAGTGTTCCTTCCATCTCTTGATCCTTCATTAATGGAGTTTTATTGGGTTTTAGTAGAAAACAAAAATTGAGTATGATGGTGTGTAAATTGTTGTTTAGAAGTGTTAGTATAGCTTATCTAAAGCTAGAGGATTAATCAATTCACGTTAGTTTCAGCTAATTTGATGATTCAATAATTAGTGTTCTTGAGAACCCAAATTGGGGGTTTTGGAATTGGAGTGTTTCAATGGTGAATTGATTGTTGTTAAGTGTTTATGGTGTTATATAAACACATTTTCAAGTAGAAACACAATTGAATTGGTGAAATATTGATTAGCTGATTTTGTGGAAATTTGGGTGAAAACCTTAACGGGTCAAAATGGGTGAATGATTGTGTAGGTAGGTTAAAACTTGTTTAAGGTGTAATTAATCAAGTTTAGAATGGGTATAATCCATAAGGTCTAGGGTGGGTGTTAGACCTCAATTGAAAATGATGAATTTGGAAGTTTGACTATTACAGGTCATTTGGGTTGAAAGGTGGTATTTGGGTGTTAAAGGTTTGGTTGTGATTATGTTAACCAAACTAAATTAGGGTGATGGTCATTAGATTATAAGAGTGTGTTAGAATGTCAATTGGTGATCAATTGGATTACTAATTGTAAATGGGTTGTATAGGTGATCAAGTAGTAAGGAAGCTAGCTTGGAGGATCAAGCGGGATCATCTTTAGCAAAAGGTAAGTGCATTGCACTTACTTAGTAATGATAAATGGTAGTAAATGCACGTACTTGATATACTTGTTGATATTGTTAATTATCATATGTGCAAATGTGTGTATGTTGAGTTGGTAAAATTTGCATATGGTGTATGTATGCAAAGGGTGGGTGCTTGAGGTGTATGAACCTCACAATGTCGTATGATGATTAGAGTTATAGAATTACTTATGAATTTTATGGATTTATTGTATGTCTATGTTGAATATAAGGGTAGGGTGAAATAGCGGTTTGAAGTCCTTGAACTTCACAAATGGAAAGGGTGAAATTGGGATGGGTTATAAAGGTTGTTTAGTGTCGTGTGTGTAGTTGTATATACTTGTTTGTATGTTAAAGAGTCGGTGTTCGAAGTCTAGGAACCTCGCCTTAATGATTGATGAATTAAGTTAATAAACTTATATGGTGTGTTGGTGTAAAATTGACTTGTGTGGTCAAAGTCAAACTTGTATGCTTATTGTAGTTTGAAATTGGTGTAGTTGACTATGTGGTATATAGTTAAACAAAAAAGTAGAATGTGATAATTTGGTGTGATTGACTTATGTGGTGTATAGTCAAAATAGATGTGATTTATTGGTGTAATTTGACTTAGTATGGTATGAGTCAAACTAATATGTAAAGTGTGGTGATTTGGTGTAATTTGACTATTATGTGCTAAGAGTCAAAGTAAAATGTAATTGGTGGAATTGAGGTCATGAACCTCACTTATGTCGTTATCTTTTGAAGTCATTGAACTTCACTTATGTCGTTGTAGCTTGAAGTCTTTGAACTTCACTATTGTCGTTGTTGCTTGAAGCCAAAGAACCTCACACGAAAGTAATTTGAGGTCATGAGCTTCACAAGGTCATGTTGTGGCGTTGAGGTCTTTAGAACCTCACAAGGTGTATGGTCAGGTTGGTAGGAGATTGACTAACTAGTGTGTGCATACATAAGTGGTAGTGTATGTAAGGTGTTTTATATGTCATTAGAAGTTTTTTGGGCGTTAATAGGTGTTTGGGATGGGATTACACATGTTTAAGTGTTAATACATGTTGTCGGTAAAAGCCCAAACTTCTTTTGAGCATATCTCGGGCTAGAAAATGAACTACGTAACTCATAATATATGAATTTGGGGTGCCTCGACGTGAGGAATTTGAAAGTTGGTATTGCAGACCTATAGGCAGCGCATATTGCGTTGGCAGGTCTGCAGCCGGCGCAAATTGCTCTGAAATTCCTCTGATTTGTGCTGGTAAAAAGTGGAAACGTTGTTTTAGGGCCAAGGTTAAGGTGTTAACTTGGTGGTAGCCCTAAGAGTTGATTATCATTACTAATGGTGAGTTGTTTGGGTGTTCTTGTGTAGGGAAAGCTCCGGTCTAGCCTCAAGTCATGTTTCGGGTCGATTGGATTCTCATGAAGACTTTGACGATCATTTGTTAATTAACCTCGGTGTGAGGAGTTATTTAAACTTGTTTTGTAAAGTCTTTTAAAGGTTTAAATTTGTCGTTGTTTGATTTTGATAATAACTTGATGTTATTTCACAAATGGGTGTAACCGGGACCTAAATTCCGTGTATTTTGAAAGTTTAAATCGCTTGAAATTTTTGGGTGTTACACGCGTAAGGTGGAGGTAGCAGAGATGCGGATGTTGAGGTGGATGTGTGACAACACAAGGCTGGACCGGATAAGAAATGAGGATTTTAGGGAAAGATTAGGGGTGTCTAATATACCTAATAAGATAAGGGAGGTAAGATTGAGATGGTTTGGGCATGTGAAGAGGAGGTGGGTGACGAAGCCGGTTAGATCAGTGAAACCCATCACTTTAGAGGGAAGGAGGGTAGAGGTAGACCCAAACTAAGTTGGGATGAGCAGATTAGGCAAGATTTGCTAGACTTGCATATCTCTGAGGACATGGTAGAGTATAGGACTTCGTGGAGGCGTAGAATTAGGATTAAGGACTTTTAAGGGGGGGAGGAGGGGTACATATTTGTTTTAGTTTTATCTTAAGGGCTTTTTATACCTAGACTAATGATGACCTTTACATGTTACCTTCCTTGCTTTAGTGTATATAGGATGTAATATGTATCATTTTACCTTTTTCACTGTTTACTGTTATTCGTGACTGACTGTTATTATTTTATTAGAGCTTTGTTGTTGCTTGTTGTTTCCTCACATGTTTCTTATATACTCTTCATGTTGAGATGGATTTTTTTATGGAGTTGGGGGTATCCCTGGAAGCAACCTCTCTATCATTTAAGATTGATGTACGGTTTCCTACATCCCACCCTCCCATACCCTGCCAATAGCTTTACCATTGGTGAGATTTTACTGGGTTTGATTGGTTGGTATTAAAACTAACGTAGATAGTTAATAAGGTCAATTTTAATAATCATCAACTTATGAACTTGAAAAGATGTCGTGGACGAGTTTATTAAACAATGCTTTTGAAGTTGATCGAGAGAGTTTGTTGATTCATAAGGTGACGGTGATGGCATTAACCGACTCTATGATGAAAACATGAAACACTTTAAAAGAATTTACTATTTAATTAAAAAAAATCAAAAATTTCAAGTCGACGTTCGCCTACGCCTATTGGTGCATGGCTACACCACCGATAGAAGGAGGTTTTTAGCGTATTGACGGCATATGGACATCGTATGACATAAGGCTGGAAAAGTTCATTATAGGGCGATCGTATGCCTATGCCAACTGATGTACAGTGATGAGTGCATTTTAGGTACACTTTATTATGTCATAATTAGGTATTACTTGCACGGATATGTGTAGTAAAATGTCTTTTAATGGGTAATATATTTTGTAGGTTAAAATATGAAAACGAGCTAAAAGCGTTTAACGTGATATCTAGTTGTTACATTTGTGGATAAGTAAAATGTTGGAAATCCAATTGGAAATTGAATTATATTGTTCACTGGACTTGAGAAATAGAATATCTTTATTTGAGTTTGACTTTTGTGTTTCACAGGATATACGATGAAAATGGATGATCACAATTCACAAATTAATTATGAGGAAAACAATGGAAGGTGTTGGGCATAGATTCTTTACGTGGGCTAAGAGAAATAAAAGGACTACAACAAAATAGAAATTTTATGGGCTGCCATCTTTGGGCTTGTGGTTGACGAAGCCAAGAAAAAAGAATAAAAGGAAAAGAGGCAGTTCACGCAAAAGGGGGAGTTTGGGGAGACGACATAGGCACGATCGAAGCCTTTGGCTGCTGTTACGCACAGCAGAGAAGAAGAAAGAATGGAGATTTAAAGATTTGTTTATGAACATGAGCAGCTAATCCACCCGTGATCATCCCATGCGGAGGGTTTGAGTTAGTAACCGTATTCAACCTATGTTTTTACTTTTCTTGAACATGAATCTTGTTTGATCTGTGATTTTATTGGATTTATGTGTTTTGCATCTAATTTGTATGAAACGATTTAGTTTGTATCTATTCAATTGAATGTTCTATCAGTCATTGGTCTTTAATCATTAACAATCGTGAGTTTAATTGAAATAGATTGATAGTTATTTAGATAACATCCTAGCACGTGTTCTTATTCGGTTTAGGATAGTTGGTCAACACTGCCGGAGTTAGTCTTGTGATTGTCCTTCAACATCAGTTGTGAAACAAAGTTATGTATATGTAACTTTTCAAGTTAGTAATTAAACTAGGTTATATGGAGTGCTTCTTAAAATGAAACCCGAGTGTGATCATGTTTTAATTATTGTTGCAATCAAATCAGTTTATTCGAGTTTATGTTCTTATTAATTCAACCATAATCATAGTCAGTTTTCTGTTCTTAGTTTAATTTAAGTAATTTAATTAGTTTTATAATAGATTAGTCAAACGAGGCCTATTACACTGACCACATGCTTCTCGTGGATACGATACCTTACTTGCCCTAGGTTTGTTAGGTTTTTGCATGACTCGAACGACGGTCATCAAAATGGCGCCGTTGCCGGGGAGCTAGTGCGCTTAGTGTGGTTTGCTTTGTTTGGTTTTTCTTAGTGATGGCTATATAAAAAAACCCAAAAATAATTTTTATTTTTTTATTTTTTGTTTGCTTTTATCTGTTCTTCTTTACCTCGGGAATTTTATTCTGTTTGTGTAGGTATAATAGAATCTCAAGCATTTTGATCTCACCATGAATACGGACTCTAGTGAATGTTTTCATTGTAAGAGCACATCTCATCGAAACAATGATTATCCATATTATTCGAAATTATGTGGAGATCGCAGGTGGCGTCGAATCCCTTATCAATATGAAGATTGTGAGAAGTATCGAGTAAAATACTGTTTATCTCGAGTCGATCGGGAGTTGGCGCAACTTCATCATTCAAAACAATACAGTTTGAATTTGTTAAGTTACAAATATGATCTTTTACGAACGGGAATGCGAAGGGGAGAGCTAGGCTTTTCGGTTAACGAACAGTCTCGGGCAAAACAAGCATGGATATCTTCACAAGTTGGGGTAGATGATGAAGTGGAAGCGGATATTGAAACGCCAAATGAGGTGCCATCTATTGAGGAGTCTGTTCAAGACATAATTTGTATTGAAGTAGGGGATGAGGTGGTGGAGAATAATACCACACCAATTCCCTTAGTAGTTGAAGAAGTGACATGGTTGATAAAGTGGAAGAAAAGTCAACGGATCTTTCAAAGCATGAAGTGGGACGTTTAGACCCAGTTGAAGACATAACACCCCTCGAAGAACCGGTGACTGAGGTAACCCAAGTGACTCCTAATTGTCCTCCCATAGATATTCCACCGATAGACAAAGTTGAGGAGGATGGTTTAATTTCAAAGAAGAGGAAGGTGGAGATGGAACATTAGGCAGAGTATTCAGAAGAGGGCCTACATCGATCCAGCCGACATGTCAATCACAGAAGGGCATGATTCGACACGACATGTCAACTACCAGGCGTACACTAGAAACTAAGTAGGCAAATGTGGATTCAACATGTCCAACATTGACTCAACAAATAGACTAATTATGAAAAAGCATGTATAGGCCCAACAGGTAAGATACCGAGCTTTTTTTTTGGAACGTGGTCGGTAAGTGTTCATTGCGACCATCATGAGAGACACATCAGGTATGGTCTGGCTGATGACATTAAACTTAGCGCTAACTGGGAGGCAACCTGGCTTTTTGCAATTTCTTTTGTTTTGTTTTGTTGTTTCAGTTTCTTATCACTATAGCAAGATCCAAGTGTGGGGAAGGCTAATGGAAGCAAGCAGGGAACTTTACGGGTGTGTTCACTAAAAACCCTCATGAGACTTTACTCGTCCACTCGGGCTACTGAGGGGTTTAAAAGGCTTGTTGCATGCGCTAAGTGCAACTGCGATTCCTACGAAAGTGAGTTTTAGGATTTTGCTTTATGCATACAAGGACCGTGCCACGAAGACATAATCATGTCCATGTACTCTTTCCTTAACTTATTTATTTTTGTTTTATTTTTGGTGTGTATAGTTATTTTGTGTTTAGGTGTCATGAGTCGGGTTAGCTTTGCATGTTTGTAGTGATTTGGGAATGGGATGGTAGTACCCTCGAACCGCACATAATGTTTAACTCTAAATGTACATTGGGGACAATGTAATGTTTGAGTGTGGGGATGGGGGAAAAGTTGAACAAATTTTGAGAAAAAAATTGCAAAATGTCCCTAAAGCAGGTTCAATTGTGCACAAAAACGTGGGTTTTCAATGTAAATCGTGATGGTATTTCTAAACCGGTGCACACGTTTAGGTCCTTAGTCATGGTCGGTTTTTTAAGTTGCGGAATAAAGTTTTCTTAGCAAGCGTTTTTCAGGAACAAAAGTGAATAATTGCCTAACTAGGGGTAACATGCTAGACAGTGAACAAACTTACATGCTTTACACCTTGACCCATTTCCACCGTTTTTGTGAAAATTTGAGCCTACTTTTGAGCTTTAGAACATATGTAGGAATAATCGCTCACTTTCGTTTCTTGTGTGTTTACCATAGTGATTCATTATTTTAGAACTTGCTTATTATATACATGTTGAGACCATGAACCAGAATCTTGCACGAAAATGATTAAGGCATTAGGATTAACCCCTTTGCTTAAACCTTTTCTTTTGTTTTCCCTACCTAAACATTATCCCTTAGATACCCACTTTGAGCCTAACCCTTTCGTTTGATTAAACCCGCAACATTAACCCATTAGCCCTTTTGCCTTTTGTTTTTTAACCCGTGAGTTGGAATTCAATTATGTAGAGTTTGTAGTAGCATGAGTTGTTTTAGTTACAAGTTGAGATATGTTATCAGAAAAGAAAAAAAATATATACGTATATAATGAATGGAAAAAAAGAGAAAGAAACAAAAAATAAATGAATGAAAAATACAAAAATATGTTATTGGGTCGAAATCACCCAAGTTTAATTGAAACGATTTAGTTTGTATCTATTCAATTGAATGTTCTGTCAGTCATTGGTCTCTGATCATTAACAATCATGAGTTTAATTGAAATAGATTGATAGTCATTTAGATAACATCCTAGCACGTGTTCTTATTCGGTTTAGGATCGTTGGGTCAACACTGCCGGATTCCTTAGTCTTGTGATTATCCTTCAACAGAGTTATGAAACAGAGTTATGTCTATGTAACTTTTCAAGTTAGTAATTAAACTAGGTTATATGCTTCTTAACCTGAAACCTAGGTGTGATCATGTTTTAATTATTGTTGCAATCAAATCAGTTTATTCGAGTTTATGTTCTTATTAATTCAACCATAATCATAGTCAATTTTCTATTCTTAGTTTAATTTAAGTAATTTAATTAGGTTTATAATAGATTAGTCAAACGAGACCTATTACACTGATCACATGCTCCTCGTGGATACGATACCTTACTTGCCCTATCTATCTAGGTTTTTGCATGACTCGAACGGCGGTCTTCATACCGTTACGCAACTTCTTTTTAACTTGTATTCCTTTCCCAAACTCCTTATCTCATATCCACTCTTATCTTTCTCATCCGGTTATCTTGTGTTTGTAATGATACTTATAATATGTCATTCAAACAATTTAGTGAAGTTCTTACACTTCAATATCATTGGTGACGATCCTAAGCCATTAGATGTGTAAACGTTAGATAACTTCAAGAAGTTCAACCTAAACTTATATATTGATTAATGTTTTCTAAGCAATAGAATTAAGTGTAAGATAAGCATACCATACAACTTTCTTTTGGATCATAAACCCGTTTTTGAAGTTAGGGATTGGTTAAAGGACCTATATTGATCTTCAATTCGACTAATCTTCTCTTGTTTTCTTATTCTTCTTCTCCATTATTGATACACACAATTTCTTGAAGTTTTTGGTTTTTAGATTATGGAAGGATACGTGGCCTTCCAAAAACATTACCAGGTTTTAATTTCAGTTTTGGTTTGTCTATAACCAATTAACCAACCCCTCAAATCTTTAGAGTTAATCATAATCACCAAATCTCATTATTTTCACTTTTAACCCCTAGAAACCAAATTTTGTGACAGTTTGCTCTAATTTATTCAGTGGTAAAAATGAACATCTAAATACACGTCATATAACATCCGACATCTCATACCATCCAATATTTTTCATTTTGTCCCAAAGGATCTCATGTATTTGTTTTTGTCCCCTGATGAAAACTTCTCAATATGTCACCTATCATTGGATTACTCTCATTTGAGCATACTTAACTGTGGAGTTCTCGTCTCATTCACAACCATTGCGCCCGAAACGCGTTAGTAATCTTTGAGGCGTGTCTCATATGGCCAATATCTCTCTTGTGGATATAATAGAACAAAACGTTGTGTGATTTGCGTAAGGTGTCACAAACACCCCATTGGACTCTTTGTCCCCAATGAGGTTTGTCCCATCATCATAAACATAACTAAACATGAGTAGCTCTGATACCAACTTGTAACATCCGACATCTCATACCAACCAATGTTCACTTTACCCACGAGGAGCTCACATGTTTGTTTTTATGCTCGTGCGAAAACTTCTCAGGAGGTCACCCATCCTAAGATTGCTCCTACCCGAAGACACTTAACTATGAAGTTTTCCTCTCATTCACAACCATTGTGCTTAAAACACGATGGTGATATTGGAGATGGGGATTCCTTATGGTCCAATATCTCTCACGTGGACAGAGCATAACAATGTGATTTACCAAAGGTTGTCACAAAAGAATATTTATTATTAAATTTAAGTATTGTTACCAAAATCAAGACGTTACAAATATTATTAACAAGTTTGTTTAAAAGATAATCTAACAATTTATTTACCAAGACACTTCCTACGTCTAAAGAAGTTGGTTTATTACATTAGCTTGGAGTGACCCAAAGACCTCAAATAACGTGTTTGTTAGCAGGAGAAAATACTTACAATATTTTTTTAAAGCTAGACTAAACGTAACCCATCTTATTTGGCATACCCCTTGAAAGTATCTTTTTTAATTCTGTTTTATCTTTTAATTATCTCTTCCTTTTCTCTTATTATTATTACTAATATTTTTCTGTAAAAAATTCAAAAAATACTTTCTATAATTTTTTTTAATGTTTATTAAATAAAAAAAACTTTTTTTAAAAATAAAAGAACTTTTTTAGAAAATTAAAAAAACACTTTCTCTTAAAAAAACGTTTTTTTAACATAAATTGAAATAATCATTTTTAAAAAGAACGTTTTTCTAGATAATAATAATAAAAGACAACAAAAGTAGCCTTTATTCTAAATGACAATTTATTAATTAGATAATGATAATAAATTTTCTACACGTTTATAACAACTTTTGGAAAACGATGAACAAGTTGAGCAGGACTCGTTCCTACAAAGTACAAGGACTGAGCCCAAGAGATATTTGTATCAATCTTGTGCCTAATATAACTCGTCTAACAATGGTCATCGAATGTCAGGCCTCTGATCTTCATCATACCCGAGACAAACAACTATTGCTCGAAATCCACAATGTCCATCAACCTTAAAAATCTTGTATAAGTATGATGTAAGGATGAAATATATTTGGGATTTCTGTCATTAATTAGTCAGAATAGCTCATGTATGAACTATGTATCGCCAGTGATGGATTAGAGTCTATAAAATTAAATCCAACAATATTTGACGTGGTTGAACATTTTTTTTATTGTTTCTTCAAACTTGGTCGTCCACGAGTTTTTTTTTAACAGTAGGTTTTTCAACAAAAGTTATATTTGGATCAAATATTCCTTTTAGCTTTTGTGGAAAACTTTTCTTCTTAGGCTTGGACCAGTTGTCAAAGGCATTTTTAAATATTTCTAATTCAACGTCACAAGTAATATCATCGTTTTCCTCATATGTTAACGGTGACAAATCAAGTTTCGTCCAAAATATATCAATCGAAACCAAATGAATACACTCGCCTTTAATGTTTAAAGTCAACTACGTTTTCCTCATTTAATGTTTAACACGTGGTTATATGTACTCATTTAATGTTGACTTTAAACAATTTATTGCCCAAACGTAGTTCTCTTCCATTTCTTCATGCATAAATGTAAAAGCTATGGAAAATGTCGTGTTGGTAGAAGTTACGCCAAAAATTTGAAGAAAAGACATGTTATACTTGTTCGTCTTCTACGTGACATCCATAATCAACACATGTGGAAATGCACGCGATAACTGAATCATGTTGGTTGAATAAAGAATAAGGCTTCCAACTCATTTGAAAAACTATTGATGGGATTATTAAAAGTATAACCATTATCATTTAAAAGAGACATAAGAAACTGAATTGTAGTTTTCCCTTCACGTTCCGTCTCTCGAATTTTATTGTGTGCATTGTATATGGTTTTAAGTGTAGAGACATTATTTTCATTCTGCTCCTTTATAATACGTAGAATATCTTGTGGCGCCACGTGCTTCCTTGTCAACTCCGCCATCAATTGGGTTTCATTATTTGACAATCGTTTAGCGAATGGATGTTCGTCCGTATGTTATGCGGGTGGATAATTATGGTCATCGTGTATCACACTTAACATCCAAATCATACTCATTTGTATATTCCCTTATCAATTCCAACGAATGTTAATATTTTGGTGTCAGTTACTTTATTCGTATCTTTAACCGATCTATACACACAACGATCACATATAAGTACTACTTTAGACACACATATCCATGTGGTTTTTTTATCTTTTAGTGATAATAACGTAACCAAAAGCATGCGTGATGTTTTGAACCCATTCCATCAAATCTTCACCGGACATGAACACTTAAAAATGAATTAATATTAGTAACAATGGTAACGTTTACCTAGATGATTTAAGAAACTTAGAACTTTAAACATTGATTGGTAGGAAATGCAGATATCTCTTGTATGAGTTTTGATATCGAACAATCAGTTTAACCAAAAGTGGTGACGATTCTCGTTGGTGGTGTACGGTGATGTCGTTGGTGGTGTATGGGTGTTATGTCTTTGTATATAGCAACATTAATGTCGAAAGAAATATTGAAGAAATTGCTTTTAGACTTAATAATTTAAGGAATCTTAATATTGTGAAAATTGTTTTAAGATTGAAAGAAATTTTGTAGATCATGCAAGAAACTTAATAATCCGTTTCAATTTTGTATATATCAACATTAATTTGACTTTTGTGGTAAACTTATTGTTACTTTATTTTTATTATTACTATTATTATTATTATTTTTTGTATTTGGATTGAAAGAAATTTTGAAGATTACGCAGGGATTGAAATAATCCGTTTCAAATTTGCATATAGCAATAGTAGGTTAGAATCCTGTGTATTACACGTGTTGAATAAATGTAATATTACATACTTAATAATAAAAAATCTATATCTTTAAAAACCGGTGTATTATACTGGTTGAATAAAATATAATGTAATTTGTTAACACATACACTCGTCAAAATACGTCTTTAAAAAAAAACTAAATTACAGAAAACTTCCTTTACGTTTATATAAATTTGCAAGTTCCATCATTTATCTTTAAAAAACACACTGGACATCCTTTATCTAATGAGTTTGTTACAGATTATGTCCTTTAGCCTAACTACTCTTAACTTTTTTGTTAATTTTTTTTAAAATGACCAAACCGCTATTATTACAAATAAAAATAAAACCAAAAAGGAATAGGTATAGTTTTTTTATTATTAAAAAACAAATTAAAATATAAACGTTCAATTCATCCTATTTCAATTGGCTCACCAATTTTAAGATCATTCCCTTACTGATTAGTTTTGTGTATAAACACAAACAAAAATTGAATCCACACATCATGTTAATCCTCTTCGTTCAATTCATCCTTCTTCGCATCACTAGTCCCGATAGTCATTGGAAATTTAATATTTTACGGCTACTCTGTTCTGAAATCAGAGATGGGTTTGTTGTTAATTGGTTCGATTTGCATTGCCGGGCAGCACTGGTATGTGGGGTTGAAGAGGGGAAAACGATCTATCATTGGAACCTCTCTCTCTGCCCTAGAAGATGAAGGATCTGAAGTCATCGGAGACAATGCGGCTAGGAGGAAATATTGCTGAAAAAGATAGGGCTGCCGGAAAATCGCATTTTTCGGATCTGGATAGAGGTTTCAGCCACCAAGTGTAGAATTCCATGTTATTGTTGTGTTTTAAAGTCTTGAGCATATGAATTTTATTATAATGGAATAAGAAATTTGCTTTGAAGGGGGAGGTGATGGCATAGGAAGATCTGTAGTGATGAAATGTGAGGTGATGAAGATTCGAAGATGAAGTATGACACGATAATTTGTATTTTGTAAATTTTTTATTATTTGTTTTTTGATTTTGAATTCTTTAGTTTGTTTGTTTTTTATTTTAGTTAATTTAAATATAAGGAGAAGGAGGTAATTTGGTCATTTAATACTTTATTTAATAGAAAAGTTAACACTAGTTAGGTTAAAGGACGAAATATGTTACAAATAGTTTACATAAAAGATGTTTAGTGTGCTTTTTAAATATAAAGGTTGAAACGTGAAATTTCATATAAACCTAAAGGACGCTTTTTGTAATTTAGTCTTAAAAAATGTACTTTGACGTGACGGTTATAAATTTTGTTAAGTTAATTTTGAATATTTTTTTCAACTGGATATTAATTTTTTTATGTAATTGATAAATATTAATTCATATTAAATTCATTTGGTTAATGGTACAATAACTAATCATAATTAAATAATAAGTATCCATAATTAAATAGATTAATGGATTTTAATAATCTCATATTTTACCAATTGGCCAATAATAATATCAACTGAGAATATTCTTACCATCAGTCCTTACTTTCAAAGTATTTTCTTACATTGGACCCCCCGTTAAAAAAACTTAACGCCGTTAGATTTTATATGACGTGGACATCTGCAAACCGTCGAAAAGTCGAGCCAAGCTAGCAGTGGTCTCATGGTGGGTTTTGATATTGGCTCTGGTGGTGTTTAACGGGTCTCGTTTTTCCGACAAGTCCAAACGGAGACAACGGTGGTGTTTAACGGTGAAGACAGTGACAAACTAGGGTTTGCAGACCACCCATTCGACGAAGGCGGTGGCTAGGGTTCCGACTTGACTCGACTTTCCGACGGTTTGCAGATGTCCACGTCATATAAAATCTAACGGCGTTAAGTTTTTTTAACAGAGGGTTCAATGTAAGAAAAATACTTTGAAAGTAGGAACTTGTGGTAATAATATTTTTAGTTGGAATTATTATTGGCCAATTGGTAAAGGTGGGATTATTAAAATCCAATAATCCTAATTAAATTTATATTAAATATTTAAAAATATATTCTTTTAATATTATTATTTAATAGGATAGAGAGGTGGAAAAAACGTGTTAGGATGCATTTATTATTTATTAGTATAATAAATATTATTTTGGCTTTTGTGAGGTCAACACTATTATTATTTAAAAAAGTAATGTTTTTTTAAAATGTTTCTTAATAAATTAAAAAAAATTCCTCTAAAAACATTTAAAAAGCTTTCGATAAAAATTAAAAACTCATTTTTTTAAGTTAAAACAAACTAAAAAAACTTTATATATAAAAAGATAAAAAAAACATATTTCAAATAATCATATTTACAAAATTTTAAAAAATTGTTTTTATAAATAATAATAATAGGGAAAATCACCAAAACAGTAAACGACCGATCAATTTGCAAGAATGGAATTGACTTTTAAAACTTTCCAACAGACCTGAGCGTGGCACGTGTCCATTGGCGCATCAAAGTCCCATCCTCTCTTGCGCCAACTTCTTGTCCTCCTCGCCGGCTCCAATTAGAATGTGACATGTCACCGTTTCTTGAGCCAAGTGTCGTGCCAACTTCTTGTCCTCCTGTGCCAACTCCAGCCAATCAGAATGCGATGTGTCACCATTTCCTACGCAAGTGTTGCGCTGCTCATTCGCTAGCTCCGGCTAACACGTGTCCATTGGCGCATTAATATCCCATCCTCTCTGTAATATCCAAAAATCCAAACTTCTAAATTTATGATGGAAAATAAAACAAATGAAGAAAAAAATGGCCAGATGGTAAATGTTAAGAAAAGGGGGAAACCTTTTCCTCTTATAACCTAGCCGCCACCCATTCCTCTCCCCTCACTCCCCACACCATTTGCACATACTAGATAGAGACGGACGAGAGAGAGAGATAGAGAGAGTAAGAGCGAGAAAGTGAAGCAAGAACTCCATCCAAGCTTCCAAACCAATTCCAGCCTGCTCAAGATCGGTTGGGAAAGAAGAAACACAAGCCACGCATGATTATGAGGTAAGAAATAGGTCTAGATCTTATGTTTCAGTTCAAAATGGGTTTTAAGGAAAAGGAGGGGTTTAATCCAAAATGATTGGATTTTTACGTATATAACGACCTAAAAACCTTAGATCTGGCATCACGGATACTAAACAAAGGTTTTGAACGATAAAAGTCGCGTTAAACGAATCAGAAGCCTCATGCAGAATTTAGGGTTTTCACGAAAACTATGAACAGAGTATTCGCAAGGAATTATTATGCGAATACCCCAGGTATTCGTAGATGTACCCAAGAACCAGGGTATTGCAGAATTTAGGGTTTTCACGAAAACTATGAACAGAGTATTCGCAAGGAATTATTATGCGAATACCCCAGGTATTCGTAGATGTACCCAAGAACCAGGGTATTCGTACGAATACTCATGGACGATTAGTTGAAGTATGCCTGAATACCCTTAAGCGAGTATTGAGAGTATTCGTATGAATTCCCTTGTTCGGATACTTAGAAGTATTCGCTAAGGATACTTGTGCGTATACTAGGGGTACTCGCAAAGATACTCCAAAGTGGATACTGGAGTACACGCAAAGAGGGGTGTAACACCAGGCCAAAATCAGAGGTCCTCATTTGCCAAATCTGAAATCCTAGGGGTTGGTTGCGCCACAACCCAAAGTTTAAAGGGTTGAAAATGAAAATTTCTGAAATTGGGTTGGTAGCGGACCGCTACCAGACCCTTAGCGGTCCGCTAGGGACTCCTAGCTATGGAGGTCCGCTAGCTTGGTCTGCCAGGATTGATTTGGATCGGGTGGCGGACCGCCACCGCGTACGTAACGGTCCGCTAGCCGCAATTCCTTGTGTCACCACGTGTCTAGTGACTCATCCCAAGAATTTGACGCGTGTCATCGTGGCGGACCGCCACACCCTTCGTAACGGTCCGCCGGCTGAAATCCGAGGAACGGTCCAATCAGAATTGGACGTGTAGGGCTTATGGCAGCATGGGCGATAGCGGACCGCTACGCCCTTAGGTAACAGTCCGCTACGGGTCTAGCTGAGCAACTATAAATAGCCCCTCTCGACTCCTCATTTCAGCATCACAAATTCACATCCAACTTTCCAATCTTCTTGGAGCTGATCCCACCTCGATTCGCGTGCCTCGTTTCCGGTAAAATATTTGACTTTCGCTTATTTTCCGCACTCGTGCGTTAAAGCGTTGTTCAAGCTAGGAACTTGTGTTAAGGCTTTCACTAGCAATCAAAGGCCACCCTGAGATAAGCACAAACTTCTATTAAGGTGAATATGTTTATCCGCTTTATTTTCAAAACCTTGAAACGTTTTACGTTTACGAAATGACAATACATGTATTCAAAAGTTTGATGCATAGGGGCGTCTGCGAAAAACATTCAGGCCATAAGTATACGTAAAACTTGATTAAATGATACACGTTTTACGGATGAAATTCCCATATTAGTATAGTATGAATAGGTTTTAACTACCCATTATAGTACGAATAACTCGTTAATATATTACATATGTATATCAGAAACCTATGTACATAAATAAGACAAATACATATCGCGTATTAAACCACTCATACACTTGTCGACTCCATATCGCTTATATATTAATTTTTTTTATTTATGGTTTTCTTGTTCAAACAAGTTTTACAAAAGAATGAATTGTGGGGGCGAGGGCATCAAATACATGCCCTTTTTTTCATGTTGTTCACCAAAAGATGATAATGCCGTTTTTGCCGGTAACCTTAACATCTCATCCTTCCAACTGTTCGGTTCGATAGTGATTTGGGGAACTAATTCCGGAAACCAACAAGCCTTGTCTTTTTTTTTCGATCTAAATGGAAATACAATCAATTGCCTTTATTCGTATCATCCTTAATAGACAACAGATTGATTCCTCCTTTTTGTTTCTTTTTGGGGTTTTAATAATGATCTTCGCGTGATTGTGGATTTGGGATTGCACACCAAATGTTTGATTAAATGCCTCTGAGAGTGACATTGATGATTCAAGGCTAGCTTGATCTGGGTTAAGAGCATCAGTGTTTATTTATTCAGATTGTGAGATAATGAGCAAAGTTCTGGTGGGCATTTTGAAGGCAGCTGAAGCAAACATCAGGAAATCAACAAGTTTAACAAGGAAAAGGGCAATCAGCATTTTCACAACAATGTCTGTCGCCCATGTTGATGACGAGGTTAACGGCGATGGAGAAGTTAACCACACGGAGAAAGTGTTCTCCAATGGTGACATCTATATCGGTCAGTGGGCTACGGACAACCCTCATGGCAATGGCAAGTATTTGTGGTCAGATGGTTGCATGTACTATGGTGAATGGTATAGAGGCAAGATCAGTGGCAAGGGCAAATTCAGCTGGCCTTCTGGTGCAACTTATGAGGGTCAATTCAAGAATGCTTATATGAATGGTGAGGGTACCTTTACGGGATCTTTAACCGATACGTATAGAGGTTCTTGGATTATGAATAGAATGCAGGGAAAAGGGTCCAAGAGTTACGCGAATGGGGATCAATATGAAGGGGAATGGAAAAAGGGTTTCCATGATGGCCAAGGGAGGTACCATTGGAGTAATGGTCATCAGTATATTGGGCAATGGAAGAATGGGAAAATGAATGGGAATGGGACAATGATTTGGGCTAATGGGAATCGGTATGACGGGTGTTGGGAAGATGGATTACCGAAAGGGAATGGTACATTCCATTGGCAAGATGGGAGTTTCTACGCGGGTGTATGGAGTCGCGATCAGAAAGAGCAAAGTGGCAAGTTTTATCCTTCAAGTTCAATCAATCCTCATGATGATTGGGATCCTCATCATCTTTTTTCGGTTGAGATGGGTGAATGTTTGATTTGCGAGGGTGAAGAGATTTCGATTTTCCCTTCAGATAAGGTGTTTTTGTGGTCTAGCAGTGAAGAGATGCCACCACCCAGGAAGAGTTCAAGTTACAGAATGTCGGTTGATAGAAGGTTAAGCAATGGTGATAATCTCAAGGATGGGAATACTAGGAATGTGCTATTTGGTAGGTCACTTAAGACCACGTTACAACCTGCAAAACGACAAGGTGTGACGATATGCAAAGGCCATAAGAATTATGAACTTATGCTTAACCTACAACTTGGTATAAGGTATTAACCGTTCTTTTTGGTTTATATTTTAAGTTAAATTCTACTTTATTCATGATTGTTGGTTATACTATGCCAATGTGATATGCTCTGCAACATATTGGGTGCTTCCACTGAAACTTACTACATGAGCACTATTTGTCTTTTATAGGTTTTTTCATTTTTGTTATGGGAAGTATAAAATTGGTCATAGCCATTATACTTTTATTATTAGATACAACACTCCTTGTAACTAGAGACAAGATGAAACTATAGAATTAACTATATTGTATATTTCTTGTGTCTCTTTACATCAAAGAAAGGGGTCATGTATATATAGAAGGCCGAACCACCTCTAAGGCTCTAAGTTGAACCCGACCCATTGGGCTACACATTGGGTATTACATAATTTAACACTCCCCAAGCTAAAGGATAGATATTGATCATGCCTAGCTTGTTACATACTTGGTTTTAAATTGCGCGCATAATGTGTGATGCGCCAATCGTAGCGTATCGCTACACTTGATGTGTAGCATTTCCATAATGCGTGATTGTTGCGCCAATTTCGCAAAATGCGCTATAATGCATGCAATTTGGAATTTTTGGATCTTTTCAATTAGTGTTAGACTTTTTCAATTGAAAGTTTTTTATATATATTGATTTTAATACCTTATGCATAGATTCTTGTACATTTAGAGTTAGACTTATTTTGATTGTACATATAGTTTTTTTGGTGGTACCTAAAGCTTTCTTTTGTATTTATTTATTTTAATTTTTAGTGTCTAAAAGTCAACATGTTAAATATTATGTATAATTAATTTTTTAGTATTTTTCTAATAAGAACGCTTCGCCTAAGTGATGCGCTCGCATTGCGCAACGTGCATCACGCATCGGATTTTGGGACCAAACGCATCGGAGCGTATTGCGCAATTTAAAACTAAGGTTACAAATATGATAAAACCGGCTTTGAGTAAAGCTTTAGTGAAGACATCACACTGGTTTCCAATTCTAACCTATGGGGTCATGTACACATGGAATTAACTATATTGTATATTTATTGCATCTCTTCACATCAAAGAGAGGGGTCATGTATATATAGAGCCATAGAGGGGAGCCACCTTTACATGATCTAATGCATATTACATAATCTAATACAGTACCATGTGTTACATAATCCAACACTCCTAGACATATGGGGCACTTTGAAGCACTAGTTCGACTAAATACCTCTGAAAAATAATTTTCAAAGAGCTTGACTTTGCCCAAATGAATAACCATCAATTCCACTTTTACTATAAATATGGAAGATTAAAACTATTCTTTTAAAAAGTTCTTTGTTTGCAGATAAATATTATAATTGGCAAATAAACATGTTGACGAACGGAGCACTTAAGCTTCTGAATATGCTCATAAATAGACTTAAGGTGGTAAAAAAAAACTGTAAAGGATATAAAAATTCAAGCAGACAACTTTGATTAGAACTGAAATAAACGGCCCGATTCGAGAGGGGCTATGTCTCCAATTACACAGTACTTTGATAATAAAAACTAGAATGAGGAAAACAAAAGTAAAAAGCCTGCTTTTAATAGCCCATGACAGTTAGTAACAGCTCCTAACGGTAGGAAAAGGAACAACTCCACACTCCTCCAACTTCCCGCTAGTAATTGGCATATTAACTGCTCCCCACTCTTCCAATTCTCCTTGACTGAGTGGATCCATCTTAAGCCCGCAAACAGAATTCAGCTGGCCCATATGGGCAACTGTGGCCCGTTTCCCTCTTCTCGCATAAACTTTAATTGGGCCATTATCATTACTTCCCTCCCGGTAAAACGCCTTGTCCTTAAGGCGGAATGTAGGAAATTGTTCTGCCAATAGATCATAGGATTCCCAGGTAGCTTCTTCCACTGGGCGATTACACCAAGATACCAGCAATTCCAGAACCAAATGATCAGCTTCGGAAACCCAACGATGAGCATAATAGAACTTGGTTGTAAGTCAATTTCTCAATCTTTAGTGATGGGTAATGGAGGTTGTTGGTCAGAAGAGAAAGATCCATAGGCGGGTTTAAGCATGGACACATGGAACACCGGATGAATTCTAGCAGTAGGTGCGAGCTCCAATTCATATGCAACTGGACCCACTGCCCGTTTAATACGATATGGACCGAAAAAACGTGGAGAAATTTTTTCATAGTGACGTTTGGCTAAACTCTTCTGTCAGTAGGGTTGAATTTTTAGGAAAACAAATCACCTACCTGAAATGTCAGATGCCGTCGTTTGTGGTTAGCTTGATTCTTCATGCAGTCTTGGGCCCTTTTGAGATTGTTTCTAAGAAGCTTTAGCATATCATCCCGGTCTATTAATTGTTACTCCAATTCTGCATGTTTACTCTCCCCCATTACATAAGGAAATAAAGATGGGGGCTCCCTGCCATAGACGACGGTGAAAGGAGTGGTGCCTGATGCCGTATGATACCTCGTGTTATACGAATATTCAGCCCATGGTAAATAAGTACTCCATTTTGTAGGTTGTTCACTGACAAAACACTGTAAATAGGCTTCAAGACAACGGTTCAGGACTTCGGTCTGCCCATCCGTTTGGGGATGGTAACTTGTACTCAATTGGAGCTTAGTTTGGCTCAAACGAAATAATTCCTGCCAAAAATGGCTAAGAAACACCACGTCCCGGTCAGATACGATGGATCGTGGAAATCCATGCAACCGAATTACCTCCTTACAAAAAATTGCAGCCACCCCTTTTGCAGTGAAAGGATGCGAGAGGCCAATAAAATGAGCATATTTGCTCAAACGATCGACCACCACTAAAATAGTATCATAACGACCCGAAGGAGGTAAGTCGACTATAAATTCCATTGAGAGGTCCTCCCAAATCTGATTGGGAATGGGTAAGGGCTGAAGTAGACCAGCAGGAGACAATGTTTGGTATTTATGTTGTTGACAGATTACACACTGCTGCACAAAAATTCGAACATCTTGTTTCGGTTTAGGCCAAAAGTACCTGGCTGAAAGACGCTTAAGAGTCTTTAGAAATCCCCCATGACCTCAGTTGGGGTGTCATGTGCCTCCTGTAATAACTTATGCTTGAGATCAGGTACTTCCGGTATCACTAAGCGTCCTTTATAGAATAAAAACTGATCAACGATGGAGAAGCCAGCAACTGATAATGGATCAGCTTGTAATTTGTTGACTATATCGCTGGTAACTGGGTCATTTTGGAGTCCCCGTTTGATGTCAACCACCTCTACACAATAGGGTACCATCAGTGTCAATAACTCACTCGAATGGGTCGGCGAGATAAGGCATCTGTTCCATTCTCTTTACCTGCTTTATGAATAATACTTTATGAATAATAGAGAAGTCATAAGGCATAAGTTTCAATAGTAGACGCTGCTACTCGGTAGTTGTAATCCGCTGCTCAAGTAAGAACTTCAAGGTGTAATGATCGGTACGGATGAGAAAATGTCGGCCAAGTAGGTAATGACTCCACTTTTGTACCGCCAATACTAAAGCCAGCAGCTCCCGGTCATAAGCTGATTTAAATCGATTAGAAGGGGAAAATCCCTTACAAAAATAGGCCACGGGGTGATCTGCTTGAGACAATATAGCTCCTACACCATCAGAAGAAGCGTCACATTCGACAACAAATGGCTGTGAGAAGTCGGGTAACCTCAAAACAGGTGTGGATAGCAGTGCTTGTTTCAATTTATTAAAGGCATTTAGGGCTTCTTCCGACCATACGGATCCATCTTTCTTAGTCAACGTTGTGCGAGGTCGTGCTATCAAACCATAGTTCCGAACGAAACGTCTATAATATCCCGTTAGACCTAGGAACCCTCTCACTTCCTTGACTGTTGAAGGTATCAGCCAAGACTGAATGGCTGAAATCTTTTCTTCTTCAACTTTAACACCTTCAGAATTAACCACATGCCCAAGAAACACCACTTATGGCTGCCCGAAACAACACTTCGACATCTTAGCGAAAAATTGATTGTTGTATAGTAACTTTAAGGCATGTTCCAAATGAGAACGGTGTTGCTCCATGGTATGGTTGTAAATCAAGATATCGTCAAAAAATACAAGTATGAAACGGCGTAAAAAGGGGCGAAATAAATCGTTCATAATAGCTTGAAAAGTAGAAGGCGCATTTGTCAACCCAAATGGCATAACCTTGAACTCGTAGTGCCCCGAATGAGTACGAAAAGCTGTTTTTCCAACATCTTGAGCAGTCACTCTGATTTGGTAATACCCAGTCGTAAATCAAGCTTAGAAAATATCGTTGCACCATACAACTCATCCAGTAACTTGTCGATATTCGGAATGGGATACTTGTCGGCTACCGTTATCTTGTTAAGGGCTCGATAATCGGCACACATTCTTCAAGTGTTATCTTTCTTTTTCACTAGTAATACCGGACTCGAAAATGGACTAGTACTTGATTGAATAAACCCGACTGTCAAAAGTTGGTCGACTTGATTCTCTATTTCGGTTTTTTGCGAATGGGGGTATCGGTAGGGTCGGATGTTGGGTGGTGGTGCGTTGGGAATTAGGGGGATTGAGTGGGTTTGGGTTCTAATAGGTGGTAGGGTTTTGGGTTCGTCAAAAACAGTTGAGTATTTGGTTGATAATGGGTTGTAGTGGAGTTGGAATTTGTGGGTTGCTTACTAGTTCGATAGCCAAGTGTTGGAAGCTAGATGATTTTTGGGGTCCCGTTTCAATACCTTGCAGCTTGTATCGCCTCCCATCGATAGTGAAAATCATAAATAATTCCTTCCAATTTGTTTGAACCGTATTTAAGGTGGCTAGCCATTGAATACCCAAAACTAAATCAGCCCCTCCAATTGAAAAAGGGTAGAAGTCTTGAGTAATCTTCAAATCATTAACCTTTATAGAAAGACTTTTGCACTGGCCACATCGGATCACATCTCCATTACCCCAAAATGTGGAACGGGTTGGGTCACCAGTTTGAGTTCATTTACCAATACATTAGAGATAAAATTGTGGGTTGAACCACCATCAACTAAAATTAATACCTCAGTGGACTTTAACATGCCATGGATTTTCATAGTAGTTGGGTGTGATTTTCCAAGAATAGCCTGTAAACTAATCTCGGCAGTGCCCTCTTGGTTATCATCAGAATCAGCCACATGGAACACCTGTTGTTCCTCCACTCCCTCCTCGACTTCCAATAACTTAAAGGTGTCGGTTTTACATCTATGGCCCGGACCGTACTTGTCTCCACAATGGAAACACTCCCTTTTTAGGAACCGGGTCTGTCTCTCTGTTTCCGAGATTCGAATGGGGTTTTTGTTTATGGTAGAAGTCTGGGGTGTGTTGGTAAAGGCAGCTTTGGGGTTAGATTGTGAGGGTTTGGGGCTGGGAGTCCACAAAGAACTTTTCCAGGCTTGTTGAGGGGTGGTTTTGGCTTCGAACTCTAGAGCCTGACTCATGGCATTATAGACCGTCCGGGGCTTGTGGATCCTTACATCTGATTTTAATTCATCTTTGAGACCGTTTAAGAACACACCTAAGAGGCAATGGTCGGGCCAGTTTGAGACCCGAGAGGATCTCTTAGCGAACTCCTGCCTATAATCTTGAACCGACTCGGTTTGTTTGATGCAACAAAGAAACTCATCCGGGTTTTGGAACTCCGCGGGGCCAAAATTTTGCGTAAAATCTTGAATCAATTCTTCCCAAAAAGTTAGTGGATGATCATCAAAGAGCCAAGAATAGAGGTCCAAAGCATCACCCTCTAAGTGCATAGAAGCTATTTCAACCTTCTCATCAGGTATTTGATAATACCTGAAATATTTTTCGGCTTTCAGTAACCACCCGCGCAGGTCTTCTCCGCTAAAAGTCGGGAAATCAATTTTGTTATAGGGTCTATATGGCTGTCGCCCCCTCCATGAACTTTATCCTTCATCGTACCTATGTCCTCGGGGTCGTTCTTCTGATTTCAGAGCCGCTATATCTTCCTTCATTGTTTCAATCGGTTCCAACTTCGCAACTATGGCAGCCAATTGAGCGGCGATGGAATCAGGTGGGTTACTGCCGTCGCCTGAACTACTCCGGGTATTAACCATCTCTTTGAATTCCCGGTAATGGAACCAGATGATAGGATATAAAAATTCAAGCAGGCAACTTTGATTAGAACTGAAATAAACGGTCCGATTCGAGATGGGCGATGTCTCCAATTACACAATACTTTGATAATAAAAACTAGAATGAGGAAAACAAAAGTAAAAAAGCATGCTTTTAATAACCCATGACAGTTAGTAACAGCTCCTAAAGGTAGGCAAAGGAACAGCTTCACACTCCTCCAACTTCCCGCTAGTAATTGGCATATTAACTCTTCCAATTCTCCTTGACTGAGTGGATCCATCTTAAGCCCAGAAACATATCGCATAAACTTTAATTGGGCCCTTATGACACGCACGTGTATGTGTGTGTGAGCTTGCTATTAATTAATTAATGGTGCAATTCCAGACATTCTGTAGGAAGGCCTGCTCCAACTAAATCTCTTAAACTGAAGCCTACAGCTTTTGATACCCAGCAAAAGTTATGGACAAAATTTCCTCCAGAGGGATCAAAGCATACTCCACCTCACCAGTCATGTGAATTTAAATGGAAAGATTACTGCCCATTGGTTTTCAGGACTCTTAGGAAACTATTTAACGTGGATCCAGCTGATTACATGATATCTATATGTGGAAATGATGCTCTTCGGGAGCTCTCTTCTCCTGGAAAAAGTGGTAGCTTCTTTTATTTGACCCATGATGACAAGTACATGATCAAGACAATGAAGAAATCAGAAGTCAAAGTGAGTCAATTTCAATTTCTGTTACGGTTCTTGATTTCAATTTCATTATGTTTGTTACTACTTCAGGTTCTAAAAAGAATGCTTCCAGCATATTTCGAGCATGTTAAATCCTTTGAGAATACCCTCGTTACGAAATTTTTTGGTCTCCATTGCGTCAAGTTGAGTGGACCTATACAAAAGAAGGTATGAATAATTTGGCATTTTTGTTTCAATGCTCAATTCCATTGTTATATTTTTTGACTAATGTGGCAGGTTCGATTTGTTATCATGGGAAATTTGCTGTGTACCGAGGTACCTATTCACAGACGCTATGACTTGAAAGGGTCTTCCCATGGGCGAATAACAGATAAAGCTGAAACAGAAATTGATGCAAACACCACACTCAAGGACCTTGATCTCAAATTCATCTTCCGCTTGCGCAAAGATTGGTTTCAGGAGTTCTGCAGGTGACCTTATTGTGTTTCCTTGTACTATCATTTGATCATTTCAACTAACTTATATACAGTTGTTACTTCAGTCAAGTAAACAAGGATTGTGACTTTCTTGAACAAGAGAGAATTATGGATTACAGTCTCTTGGTTGGTATTAGCTTTCAAGAAAGCACCAGGGAAGCAGTTGATGGTAAAACTAACACACACCTCTCTCTCACACACATACATACTTGTACAACTTATTAAGTGGTTTCTGTTTTCAGAGGTGCCTGAACTTGATAGAACAGGAACAACTAGAGTTTCAACAGACACGGATGCTGTTCTCAATCCTGCACGGTAAGTAAAGGACTTGCAAAATTTAATGAAAGTTATGAACGGGTCGATTCGGGTTATGTAATATCTTTAACGGGTCAAAAGGTAAAATAAAAAAAAACTCATTTTGACCCGTTACC
Source organism: Smallanthus sonchifolius (assembly GCA_023525975.1). Classification (NCBI taxonomy): domain Eukaryota; kingdom Viridiplantae; phylum Streptophyta; class Magnoliopsida; order Asterales; family Asteraceae; genus Smallanthus; species Smallanthus sonchifolius. Next base: position 62,578,157 of record CM042037.1, on the reverse strand, counting down.
CAACCCACATGATCACACATTTTGCCACCTCTAAGTTTTCATGGCCAAACTTGAACATCTAGAATTTTTCAGATGGGCATCTGTACGGTTAGGCATTAACATGCCATCACGGGTCGAATTCACTGTCAGAAGTCATGAAACTCAGTTAATTGGAGAACCAACCCAAGAATTCAGTGACGTCATCCTCTTCTTTGGTATAATAGATATATTACAAGATTATGACATAAGTAAGAAGCTTGAACATGCATATAAATCATTCCAATATGACTCCACTTCCATATCTGCTGTCGACCCTAGACTGTATTCTAAACGATTTAAGGATTTTATGTTTAGAGTTTTCGCAGATGACAGTTAAAAGTTACATGTTTTTGAGCTTAAGAGCCAAATGTATAGCGGGTCAAGAATGATATCGTGATTGTAACTTGAGTTGTAGATTAGGTAGTTGTTAGAGGTTACTAAAGATACACGTTATTTTATATGAAATGGTGTTGCTAGTTTCGGTGTAGCAGTTTATGTTGGTTGTGAGTCAACTGTAGAATTTTGTACCGGCCCATCTTATATTGTAGGAGATTGGTAACCAAATGTTTTGTCACAAAGACCCTAACTTGGTACATTTAATTTTACAAACCCAACTAATTTTTGAAAATCCCAAGAAAGGTTTAAAATTTTTAAGAATAGATTTGGTAATATATTATCCTGACCAAAGGTTTCATACCCCTCGTCGATAAACTCGTAAGTACCATAAGGATTAACCAATCAACACACGTCATGTCACGTCATTGTTACCCCTAAGTACTCTAAACACAAGCGGTGGAGAACCCCTAACTATCCTAGCATTTTTTTTAAATAAAATACTAAAATTAATTAAAAAAAATTAAAATTAACTAAAAAAATAAAAATACATTCAGGTTAAAATTAAAATAAAAAAAAACATAAATTTCATTAAAAAAAACTACTCGTCGTCGTCTGAAACCGCGATATCCAAGTTTGTAGCAACGTGTTCCATAAGATCAAACTTTAGTCTAAAATGTGTGTTTTGATTCCGCAACTCTGTAATTATATTATCGTCAACCACTTCATCGTTCGGAGAATCAGAAATGTACACCGGTGATATGGCATTCCCGTCATCTTTTAAAATCACATTGTGTAATATAAGGCATGCGTACATTTGATTTCGTTTCTTCTCGCACTTCATCGCCCGGGCCGGTCGTTGAATAATACTCCATTTAGATTTTAAAACACCAAAAGCTCGTTCAACATCTTTTGTTGATGACTCTTGCACATTTTTTAAAAAAATTTCCTTGATGTCGGTTAGATAAAAATAAGATTTGACAAAAGTTGACCAAGAAGGGTAAATCCCATCGGCCAGGTAATAACCACACTTGTATTGTTGACCGTCAACCTGAAATGGACACCTAGGAGCGGTTCTATGCATCTCGTTAGTAAAAAGCAAAGATTGACTGAGAACATTGATGTCGTTATTCGAACCTGCAACCCCAAAGTACGCAATGCCAGAACCATAAATCATGTGACGCCACCGCTTCGAGCATGATCGTTGGGTATTGGTGATCACCTCGGTGATATTGGCCTCACAAACGCGTTGGACAATTTCTCTAAACCCAATACGTACAGTCGATAATACCGAGCATCCATGGAATGTCATGTCTACTTTCATGTGCATCGTACAAAAGAGCAATGTCGTGGCTAGTGGGTAAACGCAAATATTTTTTACCATATAAAATAACAATAGCATTACAAAAATATTTTAGACATTCACGTGAGGTCCTAGCAGACATAGCTAAATATTCATCGTAATCGTCAGGAACATTACCGGAAACGAGTTAACGAATCGCTGATGTACATTTCTATAATTGTGTTTGAATATCTTTCTTATATTTTGCTAATTGCTAGGAGCATTACCTCATGGATGTGTATAAACGTAATAACCATGGTCTTTTTCATTTTTTTCAATACATTTTTTAAAGATATTTGAGTTTGAATATCTTTTTTATATTTTGTTATTTTTAAGAGAGAATTTTATCATTTTAGGTACTTTTACATACCAATTCCATTAACAAATGTATCAACCAAACACATGGATTTTAAAATGAATCCTTTAAATTCCAATTCAAACTTCAATTTCAAAACATTCCGTGAACCAAACGCCCCTGAGCCTCTTAAGAAGTATTTTTCTCATTAACATAAGAAACATGAAGCAAGTTTCCACATGTGGATGATGATTACAAGGGTCCAAGACTATTGCCAATACAAGACCTTACTTGCAAAGGGGTGGCTGCAAGTTTTCTAAAACCAAGCTCACAGTCAGTGATTTGCTCAGAAACAAGATGCAAGTTTGATTGCAGCCTCATAATCTCCTCCTCTTTCACCTTCTTCACTGTCTCAACCTGCACCATCTTTTCCTGCAACTCCTGCATCTTCACTTCTAGTTCATTCATCTCCACCTCTAAAGACCTATCACCATTGCACTTTTCAATCTCTTCTTCAACTTTCTTCAGCTTACCCTCATGTTGGTCCACTTTGGATTTCAAAGAAAGCAACTTGTTTAAACGACCTCGAATCGCACCCACATCAAACCCATGAGCCTCCAAGTCAACTAAAGTTTCCAAGCTGTGGTTGGTTATGTCAACCGGGTCGGTCAATTTTAAGTCTGAAAGCCTCTGTACCAGATTCCCGAACGTCACCATGTGGGCAATGGCTAAACCCTCACGCTGAACCTCTTTGATCTTCTTCAACGGTGAAAAGTGTGGCTTTTGAGGCGGTGTTTGGTATAACTCTAGAGATGCAATGGTGGCCCAGATTGGAGACTGCTTGACAAAGGGCCAATCTTGTTGGTAGTCGGTGGTTCCAACACTGGTGACAGTGGTTTGGTTCAGTGATTCATCACGGTGGTCAGGACTGCAACAGGAACTTCCTGAGTACACCAACAATAAGAGCCAAAATTAACTGAAGAACGATATGAGATCAGAAAGCATGTTATGTTCATCAAGATCAGTAGTAATTTCATGTCCACCTAGAAAATATGTCCACTTATTTCAAACCAAATACTATCTGAATTTAAATTTGGATATAGAATTATAGATTTTTTTATTTATATTCCAAAATGTGTGTTGTCCAAGTTCATTCAGTTTGTTTACAACACTATTCCTAGATATAGAGATATGTAATTTAGTTGAAGAGGACAAATTCAACATAGGTAAATTCGGGTTATTATTGCTAAGGTGTCAAACATGTAAAATAGAAAAAAGTTGCTAAAAGAGTTTGTGTTTACAGCATCCAAAATTGATTTTGTTATAAAAGATTAAACTATTATAATAGTAGTATTTGCCGTCATAATTATGAAATATAAAGTGTTTCCCGTTTATCCAAAAGATTTACATGTTTTGACCCGTATATCTTGATAATCTTACGATCTTTCGGTCTTTCCTCATCAAAGAAAATAAATTGGGAACTTTAGTGGTTATGAATTTGGGTATTAGTAACAAACTGTCAAAATGCCTTCAGAATTCACATGCCACAGCCTATAAACAAGTCAGAAATCTAATTCAGTACCTTCTAGTGAACTGATTGGTCTTTTAGGCAGTAACTTTGGTGGTCTTCCCCTCTTTTTCTGATGGCTCTTGCCATCTTCTGCCTCACGAGTTTCCTGTTAAGAACAATGAGAAATCAAGCATTATTAAAGCTAATTTTGTTGGAAAACTATCCAAGTTACTTATTTTTATTTTTTCCCCAAAAGAATTATGTTCCAAAATTGAACATTATACTAGACTTTACCTTCCAGCCCACCTTACTCTAAAGATTGGATAAATAATTGTTTTGTTAGCAAAATTGTCCAAAAAGTTTTCCAGATTTGGAAGTGGGGTCGTTTTACGGCCCCACTTTCTTTCCTAGTTTGTCCCAGATTCCCAGAATTAGACTGCAAAATGGTTAATGAACCAAGTTGCATAGAAACCAGAAGATTCTCACTTAACTTTTGGTGCTTAAGTTAGAAGACAACTTCAACTCTAGAGTCCTTAGATTGTGAAAATGTGAATCTCAAAACGTTAATTTTCTTCTTAGTATCTTCTTCAACCATTCAAGTAGGTTTTTAGATGCAAACAAACCATTGTTCTTGCATAAATATGTAAAATAACACTACGCAAAAATAAGTGATTTTGAAAATTTATGGAAATGTAGATGCAAACAAACCATCTTTACTTTTAAAATAGCTCATTCTTACAGATGTAAACCTCTACAAGTGTAAATTCATTAGTTATATTTTCTACTCCGTTGGAGTGCTAAAACTGCTTACTGGGGTGATAATTTTGTGTTCCATGAGAGGTGAATCTTGATGAGTAGCATCAGATTGGTTTTGTTCCATCACAGACGACATAGCTTTTGTGTTTCCCTTGCTACCTATACCACAATCCACATGATATTAATTTTTTGTCCGTTCAGTCCATCCCTAATTTCGTGTTAAATGAACAATTGCAGTTATGTGATCATTACTATTAGAGGTGGCAATTTCTGCCGTTTACTTATGGGTTAAGTTTTTATCTAACTGGTCAAATATATTAGCTTAAACAGAAAAGAATCAACCCGATCCAGGGAATAGTAGCCCAAATGTAATTTTAATCCAAAAACAACCTCGTAAATTTTTCTCAAAAAATTAGGTTCATTGGAATGATATTTGACAGAGACAGACTAAGTTATATTAAGGAAAATCAGGACAAAAGGTACTTCATGTCAACTGAGCCTTATCGACTCGTTTCGACCCAAACCCATTCTTACCAATTACCCAACCCGGCTGACCTGACCATGTTGTCATCTGATCATAAATAGAGATGCAACCTACGAAATGAGTACAAAACAATTGCAACCTAAGTCCTTCACACCTGCTGAAGATCGGAACCTTTTTCCATGGAAATCTTTTTCTATCGAGTTCATAATTCTTTTATTCCCGCTAGAAGGAACTGAAGCTGAGTTCTTCACATCTGCTGAAGATTGGAACCTTTTTCCATTGGAATTTTTTTGTACCGAGTTCATAATTCTTTTACTCCTGCTAGAAGAAACTGAAGCCAAGTTCTTCACACGTGCTGAAGATTGGAACCTTTTTCCATGAGAAACTTTTTGTACCGAGTTCACAATTCTTTTACTCCTGATAGAAGAAACTGAAGCGTCCACAGCACCAACCATCTCAGAATTACTTTCCTGTATATGTTGGGGGTAAATCAGGAAATCTCATATCAATAAGGAGTACTCATGGACTTAAGCGACTCACAGTATTTTTCCTTGAATGACTCTTCTTTAAAGCTCCTTTAGGTGGTGTAGTGAAGTCTGAATGAGCATCATTGTTGGACTCTGATGTATGTGTAGCATTTCTATCAACTAATTTATGTTCGAGTGCCTGCATCACATTAATGAATAATACTATTCAATATAGTGTTATCTAGCTATTTTTGTGTAATTGGATTTACTTAATAGCCAAATGAGAAGTTATAATGAAACATCAAAAAAGTTGGTAAATGTGGAGTGCACACTTGTTTGATGATCTTATAATTTCTTGTGCTAAACACACCGTGTTGTATCAAGAGGAGAAGCCCACTAAACAACGGGGGTCTTGGGGCAGCGCCCCTAGCTGGGGCCAGGTCAGCTTGGAAAATTTTTATTTTTCATGTTTTGTTATGCATTGGAAATTGATTCGGAAATGAAAACTGCTTAAATTTACTCATCCGGAGTAGATTTACTAATCCGGACTAGATTTGGTCATCCGAACAAGATTTGGTCATCCGGACCAAATTGAAACAGCAGTTAAGGATTGACGGTTTTCAACCAATAATGTCATGACGTTTCATTGTATATGTTTACCCCTATATAGAAGTAAACTTTGGTCAGTATCAAACACACGAAATTCCTAACAGACTTTCACATATTCGTTCTTGAATCTCTGATTCTTATTCGATTGAATATTAGTGTATACCACGAAAATAATTCAATCTGAAAGCGAACTCTCGCGATTATCAGAGAATCCAAGCATACACGAAATCCACATTCCTACATATAGAACTAGAGTACCATTTTGGCTTTTATAGTCAAAGTGTCAAACAAACCATTACCATATAACTTTAATATTTAAAAGCAAGAGTGAGCCACCTAAGAGTAGGTTCTTTTGTAAGTTGTAACATTATAATAGGTGTATGCGTATTAGGATATCATATAACATATAACACAGCCGAGAGGTGAACGTGTGGGATTCTCCTTCTCGGGTTTGATTCCACCCAACTTCAACTTGTTGATTTGCTTTGTTTTCCAAAGAAAATGATATCATATAACATTCCCTAAATCAATTAGGCAATTTGATCTCAAAAGGCAATAAAATTTGTTGAAAACCACACATAATTCTCACTTTTCTTGTATGGATATGTCAGTTTCCTCTAAAACCCTAAATGTAAGATCAATGTGAGTATGTCAATTTTCAGCCCCAGAAAACACCTAAAACCCTATTAACCTTTGCAATTACAAAATAATCTAACCAGCGTTAAACATCAGAACCCTATTCGATTTGTTGAAAGCCACACATAATCCTCTCACTTTTCTTGTATGAATATGTTGGTAGTTGGTTTCCTCTAAAACCCTAAATGTAAGATCAAATGTGAGTATTTCAGCCATGGAAATTATACATAAACCCTAATACTCTTCCAGAAAACACCTAAAACCCTAATAACCTTTGCAATCACAACACAATCTAACTAAAGTCAAACATCAAAACTCAATTCAATTCAGCAATTGAAACCAAAATATACCTTCTTCTGTGGGACCTGCCAACAGCAGTCAACCCAGTCGACGTGAAGCCGCAGCTGAGCCCTTTCAAACTCAACTTCCTCAGGAGGATTTTCAAACGACACAATATACTTCCTCATTTCCCCCTCGACAATCACCTTCTTCACCACACCAATCCACCACCCCTCTCTATGGTACGCATCTACGACGTCGTATAGCTCAAAATCCCCATCGTCACGGCGGAGATTACGAGGCGGCAAAGGTCTTATGAACGACATCTCTACGATCTCCGTCAATGGCTCAACCAAACTATCGTCTTTAAGCAACGTATCGTACTGGATTAAGTACCCGAATTGCTTAGGGTTTTTGTTCTTCGTGTTGGATGCCTTCTTTTTGGCCGGGGGAGCTTTGAGTTCGTCAACCAGGGTGGCGACGTACCATGCACCGTGGAATCCGGGGTCGTCGCTGCTTACTTCTACGGTGGAACCTTTCGTAAACACGGGATTCGCCATGGTTAAGTCTGTGGTTGAAGCAATAGGGGTTTTGATGCATCAGTGCATGATTGAAGGGAGGGAACGAAGAGAAATCAAAATCGCAGTGAAATTAGCCCCAAAAATCCAAAATTGGTTTGAGGCCGTTTTATTGCAATGTACGGTGACAATGGATTCTAGAATGATTTTAGGGGTTACGATGTATGTGAAAAGGGAATTTTTACCTCAAATATTTGAGATTTTAAATTTAAGTGGTGGAATTTTAATGGAAGGAATTTGAATTAATTCTAATAAAAGTTTATATTGTTTTTTGCGTACGTAGGGAATTTTGGAGGAATGAGAAACGGGGTACGATCAACTTTGATTTTTTCATTTTCCTAATCTACCGCTGATTCCTTTTAATATGCTGAATTTTGATTTTTTATTTTTTTATTTTCATGACTGGGTTAATCCTGGATAGAAATCATATGAAGTTGAAACATGGTTGTGAATGATAATCGGTTTCTCGTTTAAGGGAGGACGAAGAAAAGAGATTGAATGGATTTTTTGGTAATCTTTCAACATTTCGTTGGAATGTTTACAATTCCTTCACACTAGTGAAGGAAAGTTAAATTTCAATGATTGAGGACAAAGTTTTCCAATTCCATTTCCTTAGTTGACCAACAAAACACAATTTCAGATAGAATGTTTTCCGATTCAAATTCCAATTCTAATAAATTTCATGAACCAAATGGGACCTAAGGCTATGTGTAATGGTTTTACTAAAAAGTGAAAAACGTCTCGCCATATATATATATGTATACATAAACACACATACACTTGCCCCACGCCTGTAATTTGAATCTTACCCTTTCAATCACGCCTTGGGGGCGGTGTTCCACGCCCCCAATCACGGTACCATTACATTTAGCCTAATAATAGAATTTTTGAAAAGGGTACTCGCTAAAGGACTAAACTACACACAATAAACAAGTTGTAACACCCAAAATATTAAAACATAATTTTTAAAACATTTGCGAAATGGTCCCAGTTTAAACTTTGTATTCACCAAAGGTATTACATGACAAAGTCCAAAACATAGTAGAACCATACAAGGTTTGCTATTTAATTACACCAAAACAAGTTTAAAACCTCCAACCATAAGTTACATTATGGCTTTAATAAAAAAAACATGCCAAACATCTATTGAGAATCCAATCCTTGAGAGTTGAGATCCCAAGCCTTTGCGTGAGCTTTTCCTACACCAAATACACCCCCATAAAATACATTAGTAGTGGTTAGACATTGCACAATAACCCCCAAGTGCATAACTCCCCAATTTCCCAAAAACCCCTAAATCAGCGTAGCAGCCGGCACAACCTACGCTGGCGTTGCCTGCGTTGGCTGTAGATCAGCCCAGCTAGAATTTGATTTCTAGCTTATCTAACCCATTAGGGATAACCCCTGCATGTTTTATAACATGTTTCAACCTTGATAAGGTTTATATAACACCCAATTACTTCCTCATTGGTTAATAACCCCTAATAACCAAACGTATAACCTCCGGTGAGATTCTGTAAGGCCCCTTTCCCGGGTGACCTCACTTGTTGGATTTACTCATAAACATAGCCATAAATACTGAACTTAAATTTAAAACATTCATCATTCAATTACATTACATAACAGCGGAAGTCTTAACAATTAAAAACACAACATTGTCTTAACAAACAAAAGTGGGATGTCAGTCTTGTGCCGGGTAACCTTCACGCCATCGCACGACCTTTTCTTCCTTTACCTGAAATGTATACTAAAAGTCAGCTAACGCTGGTGAGTTCTAGTTTAATGCAATTTGATATAAACATTCTATTCTTTACTTTATAAGTATGCATTACTGTATAGTCATTCATATAAATACGTATTCATAACTTTTGTCTTTCTTTTCTGTATTTTTGTGATTTCATATATATATATATGCATTCACCCTTTTCTTTCTTTTCTTTCTTTCTTTAATTTCATGGGTCATACTATATAAGGGTGATCAACCCGTCATTTGCTTACGAATGTCACAAAGACAATCGCCGTGGTCCATCGTCATGGCCCACCTATACTTACAACCGTCCGGCAACTAGTGCCGTCCGTCATTTTATTCTTACAACCGTCCGGCAATCTTTGTCCGTCCGTCATGACTTACAACCGTCCTACCGTCGTAGGCCGTAATTCGCCCGTCTACCCGAAGGTATCCGTTTCCCATGCGACTATTATTTATACAACCGTTCTACTATAATATGCCAATTGCTTCGACCGTCCTTTAATGACATTCGTACGTCCTAGCTGATGAAGGAACGCACTTGTCCCGGTTGTAAAATAATCACATGGTCGTCCGTCTACCGAAGTAGCCGTTATCATCGAAGCGTCCATAACATTTTCTGTACTTGGCAAGCAATATATACATGGATATAAAGCAGGATTTCATTCTTTCATATTGTGTTATACTTTCATTCATTCTTGATAATCATGCTTTTCATTCTTTATTCATAATTTCTCTTTCATGTATAGGTATATATATATATACTTGTATAACACATATGATCACATTGACATTCATAACATTTATTCACTTAGTGTATACATCTCAGCCCCAAAACATTTGAAAACATTTGCACATAACATAGAAGGGGCACATAGAACTCACCTGATGAGTAGTTTCTGTAATACACTAAGCTGGCTACTGGGCTTCACTAATGTCACTCACGATCTGTATAATAAAGTCATACACATAAGATGGTGCTCCTAGATGACACTAGACATTACTATGCTTGAACTCAGTAGTTTCGGGAGGTGGGTCGCATCAAAACTATGGTAGTTTCGAGCTATGGTCTTACACTCGAAACTAGGTAGTTTCGAGTCATAATCCTTCTATCGAAACTAGGTAGTTTCGAGTCATGAGATCCTATCGAAACTATGGTAGTTTCGAGTCATTAACTTATGAAAAATCTTAGTTTAGGTTCAAGGTGACACTCGAAACTAGGTAGTTTCGAGTCCTGAGTTCCTATCGAAACTATGGTAGTTTCGAGTCATTGGCTGCTATCGAAACTAGATAGTTTCGAGTCAAACATGACTATCGAAACTAGAGTAGTTTCGACGGGTCTGTATGTATCGAAACTATAGTTTCGAGTCATGGGTCTGCATCTTCCCTGACCAGAACCTTGCTCCAGCCAACTTATTTCCAATCGATTAAACCTTGAGCATTTTACGTTAAACACCTTCCTTTATCGTTCTTGAGTTCAAATACGTGATTTGTTTCAAGTTTCGTATGCAAAAATCGTATCTTTATTTGATTTAAACCCGAGACATGCAAAGACTCATAATCAGAGGCGATGCTTACCTCAACAGGCCCGATTTCTGTTGCTATGCGTTGAAATGGTGGAGTCGGATGATTCCCGAGCCCTTGAGTCTTCTCCTTGCGGTTTTCTTCACAAGCCGATCGCTCTCTCTCTCTCTCTCTAGTATTCTTGCGCAGGAAGATGAAATGAGAGGGGTTTGGGTTGAAGCTGCTGTTTTGTAATGGGGTTTCCCCCTTTTCTTTTCGGCCCATGGGCCGAAATTTTGGCCAAGCCCACTTTATTTCCCTTTTCTATTTGTCTTGTCATTATTTGGGATGTTACAGATTCATTTATTTCAATTTGATTAACACACATTGAAGTTCATAGACTTCATATCAAATTCCCATAAATATACACATATGTTTAACCCCCATTCATCACCAAGCCCATAATTAACATGTTATTATGACTCCACTGAAGTTCATAGACTTCATGAGATTCATTGATCCTAATTACCACCCTTAAAGTTCATAGACTTCATATTCAACGCCCATAGTGCAGTTCTAAGACTTCAAGCATCATACACTCTTTGAGGCTCAAGGTCTCAACTCATTTACATTCATTGGGATTCAAACGATCCCATTATACAAACACCAAACCTTGGGATGTTCAAGACTTCCATGAACACCAATTATTACACTAAGATTAATTCATGTACACATATATACAATGACCAATACAATTAAATCTCCCAACACATATAAGTATGCTATTCAATATAGATAACAATTGTATCAATTTTGGTCTAGGCAAATACGTTAAACCAACTACTAAGTGTAGAACATTTACCTTTATCTGATTAATCTCCCTGCTGCCTTTTAACCTCCTCCCCCTTGATTTCCTATAATTAATTATCATAACTTGGTTTATAACCCATTAACAAACTACATGTTCAACTAATAAAACTTACATAATTCCCTAATTGTTAGATTATTAGGACATAAATCTCAATTGGTCCTTTGCATATCAAGCATATGCATATCTCCCTCAATTCACCATTCAACCCATTTGACCCGCTTGAGTCAAACTCCCAATCCTCTAAATCATCATCCAATCCAAAATCTTATTTCAACAATTTAGTTTATTATTTCCACTTGTTTTTGGTTCACAATTAACATAACACCACATAATCCCCAACCTTTCATATTTCACCTCATATGGTCAAAATCCCACAATTTCTTAAACATGAACCCTATAATTTCAATTATCCAATTAGGTGTTTAAATTATGAAATTCATATCCCTAAACACCAAAAAACACTAGATTAAAACTTATAATCAAGAATTAAAGAAAATGATTCCACCAATTGACCTATTTAGGGGTTTCTACCAAAGCCCACTAAACTCCATTAATGGAGGTGTAGGAGATGAAGATGAAGAAGGGAAACTTACTTGATAGTTACTTTAACCATAAACACCTTCAAAGCAACTATCTTTCACACCTAAAATCTATAAATCAAGCTTTTGTTTTTCCCCTCTTCTCCATTTTCTTTTCACACCACCACCAACACACACACACACATCCTTTGTGGAGCTGCAATTGGCACATGAGTAGCAAAAGGAGAACACGAGAAATGTGCATCACTTGACGGGATAGTTGGTGAGAAAACAGATGATGATAAGTCTTCAAGAAAGGTTGTCAAAACTATAGAATTTTGATCTGTCACAGAGGAGTTACCGGTAAAGGGAAATCAATTTTCATCCAAACAAGCATGACGTGTAACATAAACCCGTGAAGAAGTGGGATCAAGACAACGCTAACCCTTATACAATGGACTATATCCATTGAAAACGCATGGAAGACTTCGTGGAGAAAGCTTATGTGCTGCGTAATCTCTTAGATAAGGAAAAACACAACACCCAAAAGTGCGAAAGTTATTGTAAACTGGTACTTGAGAGAATAGTAACTCAAACGGAGAGTTATTGTCCAATACTGTAGTGGGCAGATGATTTATAATGTAGACAACAGTACTAAAGGCATCTACCTAGTATGAAGCTGGGACATGAGCTTTAAACAACATGGTTAAACCAGTTTCAACAACGTGGCGACGCCTCCTTTCTACACGTCCATTATGTTGAGGTGTGTATGGACACGACAAACGATGGAATGTGCCATTATCGTCAAGAAGTGTACTAACTATATGATTCACAAATTTTGTACCACCATCACTCTGGAAGACTTTAATCCTTCTAGAAAACTGTGTCTAAACAAGTTTCATGAAGGAGGTGAAGACAGAAGAAAAACCAGATTTTGCCTTCAGTGAATAAAACCAACTACACCGAGAATAGTCATCCATAAAAACAACGTAGTAGTGATAACCATCAGTGGCTATAACTGGAGTAGGTCCCTATAAATCACAATGAATTAAATCTAATGGGTTGGAAGCTCATTTTTCATTGGTTTCAAATGGTAAACGATGTGCCTTTGCAAGCTGACATGGTGAACAAACATTAGGTTTTTGGCAAAATAGATGTAACTGCAAGGCTACCGGACTTAGTCAACAAGGAAATAGTAGAGAAGGCGGCATCTCCCAATTTATTGTGCCACACTTCAAAAGATGCCCGATTACTGGATGCAGAAACTGCTAGTAAGGTTGTAGGCAATTCTTTGAGAACATATAACCCGTTCTCATATTTACCGATCGTAAGAACCCGTTTAGTGACTTTATCATGAATATAAAAGAACGGCTGAGAAAATAAAACGTCCACCTGACTATCAGATGTGAGTTTGCTAATCGACAAAAGGTTCTTTGTCAGATTAGGAATAACCAAAACATTACGTAATTGAGGATTATTTGAAACGTGTGAATGTCAAGTATGGGAAATTGGGAGAATGTTACGGTTGCTAAAGGTTACTTGGGCATTGCCGAAATAGGGAGCGGGCCTGTTCATTGTAGTAGCAGTGGGCGTCATATGTGCTGTAGCACCCGAATCAACTTACCAAACAGATTCAATAGAATTACATGGAGACTTGACCGACACATAAGAAGGAAGGGAGGGACACGTTGTAGCATAATGACTTGCGTTTCTGCATAATTGGCAAGGTGATATCTATATTAGATAGAGAGAATAGAAGTAGAATCGCAGCAAATGAAGGAAGTGGCTAACTGAATAGGGTTTGTTAATCGCCTGATAATATCCGACTAATGTAACACCCAAAAATCCAACCCAATTTAAACTTTTAAAAACAACGCGAAAGTTAGGTCCCAAAACGATATTTAACGTATCCACACGTTAAGATTTACAAACATGTATTAAAATGACAATCCACAAGTTATCCACAACTTTTAAAACAACCCAAAAGTTTGTAAAGACTCCCCACGAGAAGGTTAAACAAAAACAATCGTCCACATGGTCCATGAGAATCCAATCCACACGATGCGAGACCCGAGATCACTCTGGAGCTTTCCCTACATTCAAAACATCAATTTGAACATGGTTAGTAATGATAATCAATCCTAGAGACTCCCAACAAGTCCCTACAACAACAACATGCCAAAACCCGAAAAACATGAAATTCCAACGTCTACCGGACCCAAACGGGCATATCATACGCTCTGGGCGTATGATGCGCCCATCTGGGAGTATGGGACGCCAGCATCAGGTCAAAGGTGGCCAAAATCTGATTTTCAGGCTTTGCAACTTCCTGTCGACTGACCCGATTGCATTTTCAAGCCAATATGGTAAACATATGCATATTTAGACCTCATTTAAGGTCTCCCTTATCTACCAACATTCATTAGTTAGTTTATCAACTTCCAACCCGAGTACTACCACCCGTTTCCCGTTCATTAAAAGTTTGACTACTAGTTACATACATGCATTGGTTTAGGTACATATTAACCTACAACTCTAGACATATTACAAACCATACAAATCTAGTGATTTACCATCCATACATTTTGACATATCCACATGTCTATGAGAGATCCACCTCTTGGTTTCTCACATGGAGTATTTGACTCCATGTCTCCTCATTAAGCACGTAACTTCATGCAATCCGTGAAGCATTTTACTTCACTTCCACTCGTGAGGCATATGACCTCACTTCCATTCGTGAAGTATCCACACTTCACGTTACACCTCCATGAAGTATCCACACTTCATGTGATCAACCAATTTACCGTTTTACTACTAACAGTTAACTTTCACCACATTAGTTTAATTTTAGTATAATGTTACCACATTATACATTTTAGTTGACTCTTGACCACATTGAGTAATTTACACCATTTAACCACATACCACCCATTAGTTTGACCAATAATCACATAAGTCAATTTACATCTATTTACCACAATTGCACATTCAAGTTTGACTATTAGCCACATAGTCTAATTACATCTATTTCAACATAATAGTTTGACCCTATACCACTAAGGTCATATTACACTAATTTCACTATTATCCACAATGATTTGACTTATACCATATTAAGTCAATTTTATATCAATTTCACCATTTATTCACAAATGGTTTGACTTATACCATAATAAGTCAATTTTCAACAAATCACCACATTCCATGTTTTAGTTTGACTATATACCACACTAGTCAACTACACCAATTTACCACATTATGTTTGACTATTTACCACATTAGTCAATTACACCACTTTTACCACATTTCACCCGTTAGTTTGACTAATTTCCTCATTAAGTCAACTACACCAATTCTACCATACTCACACTTTAGTTTGACCATATACCACATAGTCAAAATCAACATACGACATGTGAATAGAATTAAACTACATAATCTACTTACATATAACTACTTATCCACTACTAAGTAAGTGCAAAGCACTTACCTTTTCCAATAAAGATTCCAATCCGTCTTCAAAGCTAACATCTTTAACGCCCTGATCACCTAAACAATCCACATGTTTAGTAATCTAATCTTCTCCAATACATTTACCAATTGAAGTTTAACTCACACCCAAGATCTTATGATCTTCACTAAGATCTAAAATTAGTTACTATGCCTCATACAAGCTTTTAACCATTGCTAATCCAATTCTACCCATTTTGACCCGTTAAGGTTTTCACTCAATTTCTACAATTTCATCCAATTCATAAATCAACAATTCAATTGAGTTTTGTACTTGAAAATAATTGAGTTTTGTACTTGAAAATGTGTTTATATTACATCGTAAACACTTATTCATACTCAATTAATCAATACAACACCTGTCACACCCCCAGATTTATTTACTTAATAAATAAATACAGGTTGCAACGATTGGTTCATTACACGATAGCGGAAGCTGTAATGGTGATTTCTAAGACTTGATTACATATACGATTACTAAAACTAAATAAATACAATGATCTAAGTCCTGCTAGTTCAATGGTCGACTTGACACTTGATAATCTATGCCCGTCCGGTTACTAGGACTTGTTCCAACATAGCTAGCCTATTCCAACCGCGCCATGGCTAAAGGTTACCTGAGAAACATACTTGAAAGTGTCAACACAAAGGTTGGTGAGTTCACAGAGTTTGTTCATTTAGTACAGTTAGTTTCCCCCCCGAAAACGTATACATGACTTAATCGTCATAAAATAAGTAGTTTTTCTTTGAAAACATGCCCATGACTTTACCGTCATAAAATAAGTAGTTTTCTTTTGAAAACATGTCCATGACTTAACCGTCATAAAATATGTAGTTTTCCTTTGAAAACATGTCCATGACTTAACCGTCATAAAATATGTAGTTTTCCTTTGAAAACATGCCCATGACTTTACCGTCATGAAATAAGTAGTTTTCCTTTGAAAACATGTCCATGACTTAACCGTCATAAAATATGTAGTTTTCCTTTGAAAACATGTCCATGACTTAACCGTCATAAAATATGTAGTTTTCCTTCGAAAACATGTCCATGACTTAACCGTCATAAAATATGTAGTTATCTTTGGAAACATATACATTGTTTAAACCTGATCATTTACCGATCAAAACTCTTTGTATGTATTACCAATGAATCCGAATACTAATCCGATCAATTGACCCCATTTGTAAATTTGCAAGGAATACAAAACAGTATGTAATGTACGAGACCGTAACCAAACCCCAACTTTCTGTGCCTCCCCTCTCCTTTCTGCGAGTTAAGACAATATGCGATCATTTGGCCATTTGGACCCCTGATTAGCGCGACTAATCATGACCGGAGGCGTCACCCCCAATAGTACTATCCAAAAAATCCCGAGCTAAGTCCATAGTTAATGGTTACTAATTTTATTCCGAGGACTTTAAGCGCTTTATTTTTCCCTCAATACACACATACGGTCAGATCATTAGTTCATTCATTTACATACGAAAATTCTTTAAGTATATTTCCACCTCAAAACATTTCTCTAAACTTAGAAAAAGGGGTTAGTGAAACTCACAAGAAGTTAAACCCGAATGTTCATGATGTCAAACGTGTAAGCAAATGTAATTCATGTTTTCAAAACATAACAAGTAAGTATGTTTCTCCCCCGATGTTTACAAAACAGTAAAGAGTTAAAAGGGGGTCGTGAACTCACCTTATGTCCGATGAAATCCTAGTAAATAACAGTGCGCTAAGAGTTCCTGTCTATCCGTACCCTAATCACACAAGGATACTATACACGTTAAGACTACCCGTCTTAAACGCAAGTTGTTCACCCGACTTAACTATTCCTGTTAAGTACGTCTTTGTTTATTTAAAACAATGTTTTCTCATGACGACTTGTTGGTGATTATTATTCCAGTCTAGACGCTTTACTTATTTTCCAAGAAAATATTATATTTCTATATTGGTGACTTGTTACGTTCGTCAAAAATAAATATTATTTTTACAACGTCTTATAATATATTTATATTATAGTTCATGTATCATCATATAATTATTTAAAACCACAAATATCGTTCAAGTATATTTATGCATGTTTATTATCCTACGTACGTATAAACTACGTTAACACATCCATATGCAAGTATTTATGTTCCGAACGACATTTATCAACTTGTGTAGTTTCATCATGCATTAATATTTTTTTACCAATACATGCATACAAGTATCTCGTCAATCTACATACATTTAAATATGCTTCATGATAACATATGAACTTTTATCTTTTTAACCGAGCGTCTTTAATTTCATGCGCATAATTTTGTTTATGATTATCCCATCATAATATATGCCTATAAGACTCTTATATTTACTAATATCCTAGACATTAAATCATACCAATATTTCATGTCAAATACATAACTACAACTTACAAATTCCCAATTCTTAAAGTATGTAACATTTTTCGTGGCATATTTTCAAGACATAAATATATTTATTATTTTATGTTTATATACCTTTGATCATACAACTACATGAATATACCCATTTATCCCGATTTCTATATGCATTTATACACATCTACAACTTAACCATATGATCATGTACATTTCTCTATTATCATTACAAGACATGTTTTATATTACTAACTACACATTATCTTGCAATTTTCGGCCAAGTATGCATATGTATAAACAAGTCTTAGTTTTTATATCTCTAATGTTTACTTTGTGATACACTAATCATGCCCTTTATTTTAAATTTCACATTTTATCATCAAATAATCAAAACACAAAAGATGTATATGTAACCTACACATTTTCGGCCCATATATATATATATGTATATTTCACTTATCCAAGTATTATTACCATTTCAAGTTAATAAAATCAATAATATGCATACACATATGTTTCTACAAATTCGATCCTTTTTATATATTTACATAAATCTTTTAGTTTAACTCATAATTTAGTATCATGAAATCAAAATAACAACTATCTCATAAATATTTCAAGTCAATAATCTATGCATATAAGCCTATTTTCGAACCACATACATCTTTTTATATAAATTCTATATTTTTTTAAACATAATAAAGTTAAACTTATAAAACTCTTTAGTTTTTTTTTCAAATCTATTTGATTATTAGGATGAACAACGAGCTTTAAACTAAAAATAAAGATAAAAACAAGTTGTGGTGTCGAGTTCATACCACTAGACAAGCTAGGTGGAGACAACGAGTAGAAGGATGGTAGAGACTCTTGATGCTACCAAAACCCAACTCCAAGGCTTCCTTGGCTCTTTAAGCTTCTAGCTAAACCCTTAGAGACTTGATTCTTGGATTTTGAAAGTGTAAAAGTGTGCAAGTGTGTGTGTATATTTCGAGATATATGGAAGAGACGGTGAGGGTGGAGTGGTGGTTCCATCATAATCATTGCAAGGTGTGGATGATGAGATTGATTTGGCCTTTGCTTAAACTCTTAGGTGATGGGGTATGGTCCTTATGACACAAGGATGGGGAAGTAAGTGAAGAAGTCATGGTGGGTGGCCCCACCTTATATTTCGGCCGAGATAGGGTATGGGGTGGGGGGTTGGGTCTTGTTCCACTTCTAGTTGGTTTCTAAGTGTTTAGTTAGGTGGATTTTAAGTTGCGTATACTCGGTAATCGATTCCGTGATCTAATACTTGGTGTAAAACTTTTAACGATCACATAACTTATATGTTTTTGTGTCGTTTGACTAGTCTCCATAATTTACTAGTTAACCCTACATGGCTATCACTTTAACTACATTATACATGTATACACATTAAATAATATAGGGCCACGTAACAATTATTTCTAAATAAACTTTTTATAAATGTTTAGTCACCAATATTTATGTTTTTATGTTACAGCGTCTCCCTAGACTTTTACTAAAATAAAATTATTGTTAATCACCAATGATCGTACCTTGCGGGTTATCACTGCTTATTTTCCTAGTAATTCATAAAAATTACTATTTTGATATAAGTTTCTTTGCTAGACTCCTTGACTTTTCTTAGTCAAAATAAAACTTCAGGAAATATATGTTATGAACGTGCATTTATGTAATATGGATATTGACCTGAAATACTGGGTGTCACATTCTCCCCATGTTACAGAGAATTTCGTCCCGGAATTCAGTTCTTGTCATTCTGACTTGGAGTGTTTGTAAACAAGGACGGGTACTTGGATTTCATTTTATCTTCCCGCTCCCACGTATACTCGGGGCCGCGCTTTGAATTCCAACGTACCTTGACCAGCTTAACACGGCTGCGCCTTGTTCTCTGAACCTTCCAATCTGTGACTTCAATGGGTTCCTCAACGAAGTGCAACTTATCGTCTATGTGAATCTCATCAGGCTGTATAATTAACGTCTCGTCTGATAAACACTTCTTGAGATTTGATACAGGAAATGTATCGTGGACATTACTTAGCTCTTGTGGCAACTTGAGCTTGTAAGCTACAGGGCCAACCCTAGCCAATATTTCAAATGGTCCAACGTACCTAGGGTTAAGTTTTCCATGGTTGCCAAATCTTGCAACCCCTTTCCAAGGTGAGACCTTCAACCTGACGCGGTCCCCAACTTGGAATTCTAATGATCTTCGTCTGTTATCCGCGTAACTCTTTTGCCTGTCACAGGCGGCCTT
This sequence comes from Smallanthus sonchifolius, assembly GCA_023525975.1. NCBI lineage: Eukaryota > Viridiplantae > Streptophyta > Magnoliopsida > Asterales > Asteraceae > Smallanthus > Smallanthus sonchifolius. Next base: position 62,558,044 of record CM042037.1, on the reverse strand, counting down.
CAGACGATCCTTGATCTTGAAGATATTGTCGGTAGTCTTCTGAATAACCTCAGGACCGGTTAAATGCTTGTCGCCAACCTCCGCCCAACATAGCGGTGAACGACATTTCCGACCGTACAAAGCCTCAAACGGAGCGGCTTTGATGCTGGTGTGGTAATGTTATTGTATGAAAACTCAGCCAGCGGCAAATGGGTATCCCAATTTCCTCCAAAATCAATTGCACACGCACAGAGCATATCCTCTAAAGTTTGAATGGTCCTTTCACTTTGACCATCTGTTTGTGGGTGATATGTCGTGCTCATGTCAAGATGTGTGCCCAAGGCTTCTTGTAATGACTTCCAGATTCTAGACACGAATCTTCTGTCTCTATCAGAGATAATAGAAATTGGCACTCCATGCCTAGCCACAATTTCCTTGATATAAAGCCTTGCAAGTTTCTCGGTTTTATCCGTCTATTTGATGGGCAGAAAATGAGCTGATTTTGTCAAACGATCAACGATTACCCATATAGTGTCATACCCGCTCGAATTCTTGGGTAACTTTGTAATGAAATCCATGGAAATCTGTTCCAATTTCCATTGAGGTATCTCGGGTTGTTGTAACAACCCCGACGGTTTCTGATGTTCTGCCTTTACCTTTGAACATGTCAGACATTTACCGACATAAATAGCAATTTCTCCTTTCATGTTTTGCCACATAATGGAGTTCCTCGGGATCCTTATACGTTTTATTCGATTCTGGATGAACAGAGTACTTGGGCTTACGGACTTCATCCATAACCTCCCGCATAGGCTACCGATACCCGGTACCCAAATTCTATTTGTATCATCCAACTTAGGCTTCAATCGTTTGATTCCATTTACTTGGTAGTCGGTATTCGCAAGCAAAGTGAATACTTCTCCGACTGACGATATTAAACGTGCAAGAACCCCTTTATTTGATTACCCTCAATATGGTAGGGTTATATGATGCTCATTCCTGGTAATGAAATGGTAGGGTTATATGATGCTCATTCCTGGTAATGAAAGGAATGGTGCCTGCGAATCTTGAGCGTATGTTGACACATACCCTCTATTCGTCTACGCACTTTGTCACAAAAGCAGATCTCTATAGATCTTATGAAAGAATTACTCGACGAGGTGTCTAGGTTTTAGTTGAATATTGGGTAGTAATGACACAGTACGGAAATGAAACTTTATGATTGTCCCTCTTATGCTTTTCGAAAGCATTTTCTCGGACTATGACTTTATTCTTAATTCAGGTTTCGTGTTATCTATGATCTTCCATTAAAATAGGTCATAATTGATTTAGTATTTCAAGATTCCTTGTGTGCTCTCACTAGCAAAGTTCGAGTCTAATCACCACTTTACCCTTTGCTTGTACCATGTTTCTGAGGCAGACCATCCTTTGGGTTGTAATGTCCTGATATGCAAACTCATGGCTTGACGACCATACTCTCGAAGTATGTACGTCATACAAAGTTCTATGTTTGTTTGGAATATTCACATTTCGTCCAGGTGAGGAAATGAACAGTGATATTGTGAGTATGGTCTCATCGAATTAGCACTTCCCCAAAATGGGCTATGGGTTTGTCAACCCATTAAGTTGGCAGAAAGGGTTGATAGCCAACTATTAGTCATACAGTGTGTATGCACTTCCTTAGTGTTTGAATGGTGCTTTGGTGACTTACTGTTACGTATTCCACTCATATAGGTTATAGCCTCAAAATCCTTAGCACAAGGATAAAACTGAGGTAATGAGTGTTAAACATCAAAAACTTTATATTCTTACTGAGCCTATGTTAAGAGGTCATTTCTTAACAATAGATGATCTAGAGCTTCCTAATTATAGAAAATTAGGAGCGAAAGATGTGACCACGCCTCTCCTCTAGGCTGAAATCTGGGATCCATTCAACAAGATGATCTTTGGGAAAGTGCGGGTACAAAGGGTATCAAACTATCCTTCTCGAATCTTTATGGACAGTGGTCTATAGTGAACAACTCATGCTTACGTCCCTTATGCATATCGAGAGCTAATGAGATTAGCAAGAAATTCCGCATTCGGGAAACCTTCGAAAGTTTTGTATGTCGTTTTTCTGTTAGTGCGACAATAGTCATCAGTCCACACTTAAGTTTCTTTGGCATTCGCTTGAGCATCATCCCCGACCTATTCATCACCGGGAGAATAGTCGGACTTAAAGGTGTACTGAATGTCAATGGTTGCGAGAGCAACCCTGTTTGACCAATATTATGAAATGTCAGATTGCCTACTTATCTCATGTCGAGCTTCCACAACACCCTATAGGTGCTATGTGTATGCGGGTCAGAAAGATTTTCTGCCCCATTACCGGAGCTAGTGCATAGCACTCCTGACGTAACTTTCAAGTAATTGTGAGACTAAATTGTACGATAGATCCCGAGATTACGCTATAATCTCCCACAATAATTTTGCAATTATTGTAATTGTGGGTTGTGGTAATGCTCAATTTGAAGCCATTTTGACAAGTAGAATCTCAAAGAATGAATGTGCGAAATCCTTCGCCGTTCAGGATTCACTAAGGATTGGTTGAATTCAATTTTATTTTCTCTCGTTCCTCCCGAACTAGGAGAATACTTTGTGGACACCTATTTGAGAAGTCCGATTTGTTAAGATCCAATCCTTAATCAAGTGACTGAGAACATGGGTTGATCATTACCTTGGACAGCAAGACTCACTAAAGTTCCCATACACTGCAAATCATGATTACGTGTGCACCCGTAATGATAATTTACTTTGCATGATCCCTGTAGTGTTCCTTCTATCCCCAACTTTTATTTAAAAGGATTTGAAATGATCATTAGGTCGTGTTTGCACACTTGTGTAGGAGTGTGTATTGTTCTATCGGATTACTCTTGATTATGAGTACCAATACCCACGAGTCTGCCGAATCTGGCTGTTACCGAATGAGGTTAACGGTAGAGAGGCACCACCAGTGTCTCTCAAGAATAAAATGTGTATGGAAGTCAGGCACTATGTGTAGGGCAGAGATCCTCAAATTAGTGTCGAGCAACTCATGCTCCAAGTATGTATGTACGTATGGATCCACATGATCCTGATGAATGTCTGGGTCTCCTGACCCATGGAGTTCTCCCCCGTTTAGTCCTACTTATCCACCTTGGATTCCCTTCGGTCCGGGCAACCCCGTCTGCCACATCTCATGGCGAAAGTCTATTCGTTCGATCCGGCAACTCATGAATTAGAATATTTATACCGCACATACGTCAGAAAGAATGTTGCCTCCCCGGCTAGAGTAGTTGTCGGTGTGGTGCAGGTATAGGTACAGATTCTGGTACGGGTTTAGCCTGTTGTGATACCAAGATCGGTAACTGACGGTTGTTGCCGTCGTCGCCCAAGCTCAGCTCGTAACTCGATCTTCTAAGGTTGCAGTATGCTGAGTACCCGTTATTCTTGACTCGTAATCCGAACAGTAACATGTTGTAAGTGTTTATTATTGCCACATTGTTGTATGTGTTTAAGTGTTCATTACATGTGCCATGTAATTGTATTAGTGTAACTAATGATACCCTAGTGTAACTCCATACACTAATAGTCTACACAAGTTGTTCGGCAACGGTTGGAATTCCTATACTCAAGTCTTGGGTGTTTTTAGTGTGATGCAAGTCTTAGAAATCTTGGTCCCTAAATGTGTCCGGTTAGAGCCTAGGTGTCACTAACGAAACCTAATTCGCTAAAACCATTGCTCTGATACCAATCTGTCACACCCCCAGATTTATTTACTTAATAAATAAATACAGGTTGCAACGATTGGTTCATTACACGATAGCGGAAGCTGTAATGGTGATTTCTAATACTTGATTACATATACGATTACTAAAACTAAATAAATACAATGATCTAAGTCCTGCTAGTTCAATGGTCGACTTGAGACTTGATAATCTATGCTCGTCCGGTTACTAGGACTTGTTCCAACATAGGTAGCCTATTCTAACCGCGCCATGGCTAAAGGTTACCTGAGAAACATACTTGAAAGTGTCAACACAAAGGTTGGTGAGTTCACAGAGTTTGTTCATTTAGTACAGTTAGTTTTCCCCCCGAAAACGTATACATGACTTAATCGTCATAAAATAAGTAGTTTTTCTTTGAAAACATGCCCATGACTTTACCGTCATAAAATAAGTAGTTTTCTTTTGAAAACATGTCCATGACTTAACCGTCATAAAATATGTAGTTTTCCTTTGAAAACATGTCCATGACTTAACTGTCATAAAATATGTAGTTTTCCTTTGAAAACATGCCCATGACTTTACCGTCATGAAATAAGTAGTTTTCCTTTGAAAACATGTCCATGACTTAACCGTCATAAAATATGTAGTTTTCCTTTGAAAACATGTCCATGACTTAACCGTCATAAAATATGTAGTTTTCCTTTGAAAACATGTCCATGACTTAACCGTCATAAAATATGTAGTTTTCCTTCGAAAACATGTCCATGACTTAACCGTCATAAAATATGTAGTTATCTTTGAAAACATATACATTGTTTAAACCTGATCATTTACCGATCAAAACTCTTTGTATGTATTACCAATGAATCCGAATACTAATCCGATCAATTGACCCCATTTGTAAACTTGCAAGGAATACAAAACAGTATGTAATGTACGAGACCGTAACCAAACCCCAACTTTCTGTGCCTCCCCTCTCCTTTCTGCGAGTTAAGACAATATGCGGTCATTTGGCCATTTGGACCCCTGATTAGCGCGACTAATCATGACCGGAGGCGTCACCCCCAATAGTACTATCCAAAAAATCCCGAGCTAAGTCCATAGTTAATGGTTACTAATTTTATTCCGAGGACTTTAAGCGCTTTATTTTTCCCTCAATACACACATACGGTCAGATCATTAGTTCATTCATTTACATACGAAAATTCTTTAAGTATATTTCCACCTCAAAACATTTCTCTAAACTTAGAAAAAGGGGTTAGTGAAACTCACAAAAAGTTAAACCCGAATGTTCATGATGTCAAACGTGTAAGCAAATGTAATTCATGTTTTCAAAACATAACAAGTAAGTATGTTTCTCCCTCGATGTTTACAAAACAGTAAAGAGTTAAAAGGGGGCCGTGAACTCACCTTATGTCCGATGAAATCCTAGCAAATAACAGTGCGCTAAGAGTTCCTGTCTATCCGTACCCTAATCACACAAGGATACTATACACGTTAAGACTACCCGTCTTAAACGCAAGTTGTTCACCCGACTTAACTATTCCTGTTAAGTACGTCTTTGTTTATCTAAAACAATGTTTTCTCATGACGACTCGTTGGTGATTATTATTCCAGTCTAGACGCTTTACTTATTTTTCAAGAAAATATTATATTTCTATATTGGTGACTTGTTATGTTCGTCAAAAATAAATATTATTTTTGCAACGTCTTATAATATATTTATATTATAGTTCATGTATCATCATATAATTATTTAAAACCACAAATATCTTTCAAGTATATTTATGCATGTTTATTATCCTACGTACGTATAAACTACGTTAACACATCCATATGCAAGTATTTATGTTCCGAACGACATTTATCAAATTGTGTAGTTTCATCATGCATTCATATTTTTTGTATTACTAACTACACATTATCTTGCAATTTTCGGCCAAGCATGCATATATATAAACAAGTCTTAGTTTTTATATCTCTAATGTTTACTTTGTGATACACTAATCATGCTCTTTATTTTAAATTTTACCTTTTATCATCAAATAATCAAAACACAAAAGATGTATATGTAACCTACACATTTTCGGCATATATATATATATATATGTATATTTCACTTATCCAAGTATTATTACCATTTCAAGTTAATAAAATCAATAATATGCATACACATATGTTTCTACAAATTCGATCCTTTTTATATATTTACACAAATATTTTAGTTTAACTCATAATTTAGTATCATGAAATCAAAATAACAACTATCTCATAAATATTTCAAGTCAATAATCTATGCATATAAGCCTATTTTCGAACCACATACATCTTTTTATATAAATTCTATTTTTTTTTAAACATAATAAAGTTAAACTTATAAAACTCTTTAGTTTTTTTTCAAATCTATTTGATTATTAGGATGAACAACGAGCTTTAAACTAAAAATAAAGATAAAAACAAGTTGTGGTGTCGAGTTCATACCACTAGACAAGCTAGGTGGAGACAACGAGTAGAAGGATGGTAGAGACTCTTGATGCTACCAAAACCCGACTCCAAGGCTTCCTTCGCTCTTTAAGCTTCTAGCTAAACCCTTAGAGACTTGATTCTTGGATTTTGAAAGTGTAAAAGTGTGCAAGTGTGTGTGTGTATTTCGAGATATATGGAAGAGACGGTGAGGGTGGAGTGGTGGTTCCATCATAATCATTGCAAGGTGTGGATGATGAGATTGATTTGGCCTTTGCTTAAACTCTTGGGTGATGGGGTATGGTCCTTATGACACAAGGATGGGGAAGTAAGTGAAGAAGTCATGGTGGGTGGCCCCACCTTATATTTCGGCCGAGATAGGGTATGGGGTGGGGGGTTGGGTCTTGTTCCACTTCTATTTGGTTTCTAAGTGTTTAGTTAGGTGGATTTTAAGTTGCGTATACTCGGTAATCGATTCCGTGATCTAATACTTGGTGTAAAACTTTTAACGATCACATAACTTATATGTTTTTGTGTCGTTTGACTAGTCTCCATAATTTACTAGTTAACCCTACATGGCTATCACTTTAACTACATTATACATGTATACACATTAAATAATATAGGGTCACGTAACAATTATTTCTAAATAAACTTTTTATAAATGTTTAGTCACCAATATTTATGTTTTTATGTTAGAGCGTCTCCCTAGACTTTTACTAAAATAAAATTATTGTTAATCACCAACGATCGTACCTTGCGGGTTATCACTGCTTATTTTCCTAGTAATTCATAAAAATTACTATTTTGATATAAGTTTCTTTGCTAGACTCCTTGACTTTTCTTAGTCAAAATAAAACTTCAGGAAATATATGTTATGAACGTGCATTTATGTAATATGGATATTGACCTGAAATACTGGGTGTCACAACACCCCAGATTCAAAACCCCCAATTTAGGTCTTAAGAACCCTAATTTTCAAAACTTCTAATTTGATGAAATTAACATGAATTGGTTGCACCTCTAGCTTTAGCAATGCTAGATTAACATTCCTTTTCAACATTACAACCCCAATTCCCGTTCATTTGGGTTCACCCACCCAAACCTCTTCAAGAACAAGAATCTAAATGGAGGAAATGTAATAGAGATGATTCTTACTTGATATTGTGAAGGTGTTGAGCAAATCAACCATCCAAATCCAAACATGCAAGCTCTAGAATTCGTTTTTTGATCAAGCCACCATCTCCTCCCTTTTCTCCTCTTAAATTCGCAAGACACGTGTGTGTCTGCGTTTTTCTCCACCCAAGACAAGGCAAAATGCCTTAAATACACATTCAGTCCTTCATCTTTCCCTTTTGACCCCTTTTTCCACAAGTTAGTCAAAACTTCACCATTTGCAACTAAATCCCCCAACTTCTATTTATTTTTTACACCCTCTTATAATATAATAAGTATATTATAGGATGAAACCCAAAATTTGGTTCGTTACAACTAAATGAGTCGAAATAAGCTGAACAGGAATCAGAGAAGGAATTCGACAATTAGGGTAGTTGCAATGGTAGACTATGTCGAGCAGAGAGCCGACAAGAAGAAGGTCGAAGTCGATAGTGTTAGGAGAGGGAGAGTATGCGACGGTTGTGATATCCCAGGATTAGGTTTTAGGCTGATACCATGTAAGTGTAGGAAATATCAACACCAATTTGGTGAGAGATATAGTTACACACACATGTATATATATATATATATGTGTGTGTGACTTTGAGAATACAAAAGGTTACAATGAATAGGAAATACAAAAGATTACAATAAATAGAGAATACAAAAGATTACAACAAATACAAACTATTTATGTTTTTAATTTAGTTCTAATACATAAAATAGAAAAACGCCACACACATGACCACCAACACCTTTCATTGGCACATTAGACTCCACCACTGAACCTTTATGAGCACAACAAATGCTAAGAATGATTCCAAGTGTTCAAGTCACACCATACGACAACACAACTAATAACATATCAACCTATAGGGTAATACATAAAGAACAAGTTGACATATTATTCGTTTATCTAAACGAGTCAAATAAGTTGATAAAAAGGTTAACGGATAATAAATAAGTTGTAATAAATTTATAAACGACGTAAACGGATAATAAACATGTAATAAAAGTCATAAACAAGTTGCAAAACCCTGAATAAAACCTTTCATCCTTCCCTCTATCCGTCTGCAAATCTTGAAAACCCCTCTTCAAACCATTTCCTCCCTCTATCCATATCCCCGAGATTATCAACCGCTGCTAGTTGATCAGAATGTTACTCGCATCCACACCCTTTTCGGTCTATGCTCCACCAAAGCTTCTTTCGCCGCCGGTACAACCTTCTCCTCCCCTAAAAACAAGAGATGCTGCCACTATCTTCTCCACCACTACAAAATCCCCAATTTCTCTGCTTCAATCCCCACCAAGAAGGCTGCTCGCAACACCACCTCCGGGAAAATTTCTCAGAGAAGATTATCTTGTTGTAAGTTTTTCTTCTATACCCACTTCATACTTGCTTCTAATTGCAACATTCTTTCGTTAATTTTGCAAAATTTCATTTTTTTTTGCGGGTTTTGATTATAATTTGAGATATGATAATAAACAGGGCAAAACCCCCAACCCTAATTACTTTTTAGGTGCCAATTTCATAAAATATATACAATTTGACTTTCAAAAAGTCAAATGTTCTACCTTTCTTTAGGAATTTTGATTAATTGTACATTCAATTTCTGGGTGTTTTTTGTTTCTTTCAAATCCCTTTTCTGGGGCAAACAGAGGAGAAAGTAATTTGGAAATTGATGCAAACTTATGGTTTCATTTTTTTTATTTATAAATTATGTTTGTTAAGATTTATCTGGATTTCTTTCAGGGTTATATATTTTGATGTTCTTGGTTTGATGATTTATCTTTTGAATTGTGTTGGCAGAAAAAGTTTTCTGCTAAAGAGATTCAAGATCTAATAAAAGGCGAAAGAAATGTGCCATTGGTAATAGATTTCTATGCAACATGGTGTGGCCCTTGTATATTGATGGCTCAAGAGCTTGAAATGGTATGGCTATCATTTGCTTATATTTATGAAACTACATATATGTGATGTTCGGTATCGTTTAGGTTATGATGACTGTAAATCAGTGTTGTAAAACTCTGTCTAGGCGGCCGAGTACTCGGTAGGGTGTCGAGGCGATTTTCTTCAACTCGGTCAACATTACTCGGAATCGGTCCAACTAGGGCCAACTCGGTCAAGTCGGATTTTCGTTGTTTTTCACCGATTCTTGTTAGATTTTCGTTGTTTTTCACGGAGATACATTGGAAGACGAGAATTAAATGATTACTATGTCTATAATATTAAAGAATAAATGTCAATTTTTGAAATACTTTAGTCTTTTAACATGTAATCTTTTGATTTATATTGATATTCACGTATTTTGTTATAAATATTAGTAAACTTATGATATTTTACATATATATAATTTCCCGAAAATTAATTTCTTTGTAATTTACCATCATATATTTTTTTCCTATACTCTTTGTAACATATTATTTCAAGAACTATACAGAGTAGGGTAGATAGTATCACAAGATGCAGGAATTTATTTGTTTCTATGTTGTCAAAGGTGCGCCTAGGCGCAGAAGCGCAACCAGGCGCAGGGTTAGTGCCTGGTGGAGAGCTAGGCGCAAATTGGGGCTTTTCTTTCAAAGGCGAGCGCCTAGGCGCGTTTTCCGGCCAAATTCCGGCTAAAAAGTCGCCGGAACTTGTCTAAAACCCCTAATCACCCCTAATTGAATCAACCTAAAAAAGCCTAAACTAGCCCTAAACAAGTCTAAAACAAGTTAAAAACCCCTAAAAATGGTAATCTTATACTATGCGCCTAACTTAAAAAAGCCCTCGCTTCTTTTGCGCCTAGGCTTCAGGCTCGGCCTTTGCGCCTTGAGTGCGCCTATGCGCCTTGACAACTATGATTTGTTTAAGTCTTCGAATTGTTTGTGAAAATTTTCTTGGGTATCTAATGTTTAAGACAATGATGATTATGGTTTTCGTTCATGAAATGTTTTGACTCCGACCTTTTTCGCTAGTAAATAAGTCTTAAAACCAATATTACCTAATTTGCTACACAAGTTTGTTCATTGTTTAAGTAGGCACATGTGATATGCACATAGAATAATGTTAATAGAGCATATTCCTCTCTAGCAGAGGTCTCAGGTTCGAATCCTGGTTCCACTGGTTTCCTACCATAACCTCTTGAAGGCCGCCTGCCGAGCACAAGCTACAATTTACCCGTGGGTTGGTAGGGTATGGGCAGGTCGCCAAGTCGTGTGAGTTTTCCAGTAACGGGTTCTCGTTGTTACAAAAAAAAGAGTAGAGCAGAGAAGTATTACAATTAGTGACATATCCTTAACTGTACATACGAATATCTTAAAATTTGTTCACATTGTATTATGTATTACCATAATAAGTACAATTTTACCGTTTAATCTTGATTTCTTTTTACTGCCAGCTTGCAGTCGAGTACGAAAGCAATGCCATGATAGTGAAGGTGGACACAGACGATGAGTATGAATTTGCACGCGACATGCAGGCAACTCTCTCATCTCTTCTTGTTTAGCCATGTATATTATGTTTCAATCACCTTTTGTTCATAGGTCCTATAAGTGTGCCTACTTAACTCTATCTAGTAACGGCATACTCTTCAATTTTTCATTACAAATTAAAGACCCGTGAAGGAGAAATCGATCAAAACAAAAGATCGTATGGCCAAACATTTTTTTTTAATTTTAAAAAACTGGGTGTTTCAGTTTACTTCATAAGACAGTTAGAATATTTGATTGTGATCATTTGGGATCAATAATCACTTTCAAACCGCGTTAAAACACCTCCTTTGTTCAAGAACAAGACATTTTATATTTTCTTTTTTTAGTAAAATAACGGATGTGGTTGTTACATGACAGGTAAGGGGTCTACCAACATTGTATTTTATTAGTCCCGATCCAAGCAAAGACGCTATCAGAACCGAAGGGCTCATCCCGCTTCAAATGATGCGGGATATTATCGACAAGTCTTTGTGAAAGAAACGGAAAATGTGTGATTATTGTATTGGAGATGCTGTATCTCTTGAAAAGTAGATGTTAGGTTCTTCTGTTGTTTTAGCACTTTATTTTTTACTTTTATTTTTTTTTCCTAATTTTGCATCGATTCGTGTTTTTGGTGGCTTTACTTTTTTACATTTGTTTCTTTGACTTCAAATCATTTAGGCGCTTTAAGATCATAAATCTAGTAATATGTTAGGTGTAAAGTGACATTAGAGTCGCTAGACATATGCTTGGGTATTATGTCTTATTTGGGTTGAACTTGAGAGGCATAAAGAGGAATCGGGACCACGAGAGACGCATGTCCGAGGGAAAGTAGTTTGCAAGGGGAAGCGTCGCAGGTTGTGGGCTTCTATTAGCATCCAGATCCCGTTCCACGACACCACCATATCGACCCCTCAATACCTTCTCCGACAGTTCCAATCATTTCGATACTCTCTAGTGGTGTTGGTGTCAGAGGGACGATGGTGTGGGTGTCATCGTTGGAGGTAAGTAACCGACGAGGGAGGCCGGGCCGATAGAGAAAAGGCTGGGGTGTTTGGGCATATTTTTTTATTTTTAGAAGAAAATGGTAAACCGATTATTTTACATAAATTTAACACGAGTTACTAAAAAGATTAAGCAGTAACAATAAAAGTGTATAATATGTTCTTACAAGCATCCGTGCAATTTACTTTCTAAAAGATTAATAGATTAAAGTGTAAGGTGGGATTATGTTCTAATATGTGTTTAGATTTGAAAAATGAAAAGGAAAAATAGGAGATAGAAGATGTTTAATTAAAAGATTGTTTGTTTAATAAGTTATTAAGTTGGTATATGTATTTAAACTAAAATTAATTATTAATTTATTATTTTAAAATATAGAAGATTGGAAGACCAGCATCTATTCATGTTTAACCTTCCCAACATTTGAGGATTTAAGGGGTAACTTTACATAATAGTAACCGAGTTTTTCACCTATTTTATTTTAGTCATTCAAACTTTTTTGTCTTATTTTAGTTACTCAAGTTTCTCATTTGTTCTAGTTTAGTCATTCAAATTTTTTTGTCTCATTTTACTCACTCAAGTTTCACATGTTCTAATTTTATGAAATTACAATGTTACGAGTTATTTTTTTTTATTTCATTTTATGGCCGGATATGGTGAAAATGAAATCCAAAAAGAGTAAACAAATATTTTCACCATATTAAAATACAAAATCCAAAAAATAGTAACATGTTAACCTTGTAATTGCGTAAAATTAGAACGACATGTGAAACTTGAGTGACTAAAATGAGACAAAAAAAGTTTGAGTGACTAAAATGAAACATACGAGAAAACTTGAGTGACTAAAATGAGACAAAAAAAAGTTTAAGTGACTTAAATGAAACAGATGAAAAACTTGATTACTATTACGTGGAGTTTTCCCCTTTAATAATATATACTTTTAGAACTTAAAGATTTAAATAAATAACTTGCTTTCTTTAAAACCTAAAACCTCAAAACAAATGTACCTAAATAACACTTCTTTCTATTTGAAAAAAAAAATGTTTAAAATCCACAAATTTAATTACAAAACACACAAATTAAGAGAACTCTGTTAGCATAATAAGTCTGTTATTGGCTTTAGCCCATTTAGCTTGTAAGGCTTAGCCTACTTATTTAATGTTTGTTTTCTCTTCATTTGTAACCTAATCTTCACTTGAATAATATTGACCTTTCATCTTTCTCTGTACATGTTTATTAGTTAACATGGTATCAGAGCTGACTCTATTCATGCTTGATTGAAGATTTTTTGTTGTCGCTTCCGCTCCGTTGTTGATTCGTTCGTTGTTTGGTTTGTTCGCTGTTGAAGGGTTATTTTTTGATGTCTCGTTGTTGCTGCTCTTGCTAGCTTGTTGATTTGTTGTCTTCGTGTTCGTCACCTTCACTTTTGTCTGGTTACTGAATTTGCTCCGCCTTCATCGAAACTAGGTAACCCTAATTTTATCTGCTGTAGAAACTACCTGCCCGAAACTACTCTCCTGCTTTATTCTGCTGTCGTTCTGTTTTGATAATATGGTTGGAAAAGATTACTCTCTTCAGTCCATTAGTACTCGCCTGGATGGTAAAAACTACGCCTACTAGAGTTACGTGATGAAAAACTTTCTCCGAGTGAAAAATATGTGGGGTTATGTCACAGGCACTAAGGGGAAGCCTACTGATAAGTCTAAGGCTGCTGAATATGCCTTAGCTCTTGATACATGGTAAACGGATAACTCTAAAGTTATCACTTGGATCAACAACTTTGTAGGTCAGTCCATTGGTATTCAACTGGCTAAGTATGATACAACTAAGGAAGTTTGGGATCATTTGGAAAGGCTGTATACTCAGTCTAATTTTGCCAAGCAGTATCAGTTGGAGTTTGATATCCGTGCTCTTCAACAGAATGAGATGAGCATTCAAGACTTCTATGGAGCTATGTCAGATTTATGGGATCAATTGGCACTTACGGAATCTGCAGCACTTAAGGTGTTTAAACCTTATATTGATCGAAGGGAGGAACAACGTTTGGTACAATTCTTGATGGCATTACGTTCTAATTTTGAAGGACTGTGTGGAACGATTCTTCATCGTTCCCCTCTTCCAACAGTTGATTCGGTTGTTCACGAGTTGATTGCAGAAGAAACTCGGTTAAAATCTCATGTTGATAAGGGTCCTAAAGTAACTACTACTCCAGCTGTGTTTGTCTTTCCCACTAATCAGTCTAGACAAGGTGCTAAAGTTGCTTTTGATGAATGTGCAATCTGCAAAGGGAAAAATCATTGGAATTCTCAATGTCCGTTATTACTTAGCAGAAGGAATCCTAACTTGCAGAAGCCCCCACAACAGAACAGATCAGGTGAAAAATTTCCGTCTCGCTCATCTACTTCTGCTGGTTCATCTGGTCCATCTTCATGGACATTTAAACCACCTCAGTTTACTGCTGCTGCTACACCACCATCTGTAGAAACTTTTAAACCACCATCTGCTCTGGATCCGCAGGTCTTTGAACATTTTAGACAGTTTCTTGCCGCCAACCCTACCGTCATGTCTGCTACGGGGCTGTCTTCATCTCGTACCTCAGGTAATTCGTCATCATTATGGATTTTGGATTCTGGTGCCTCACATCATATGTCTCCCTAACTGTCTTCTTTTCTTTCTTTGTCTCCTGTCTCTCCCATTTCTGTAATGTCTGCTAGCGCTACATCTATGTCGGTAGAAGGTGTTGGCTCTGTGTTTACCTCTCGTGTGTCTTTCAATGATGTCTATTATATTCCGATGCTTGCCTTAAATCTTGCTTCGGTCAGTCAGTTGTGTAAGTCTGGAATTTGGGTTTTCTTTTGCGACTTTGTTTGTGTTGTGCAGGATTAACACACTCAGAGGGTGATTGGGATCGGTCGTAGGGTGGGAGATTTATATGTCTTAGAAGAACTCAAAATGCCTGCACCTGGTGTTGCTGCCTCCGGTGTTGATTTATCTTCTTTTCATTTAAGTCCTTTGTCGTCTGAATTTTATATTTGGCATTATCGTTTGGGACATGTGTCCGCATCTCGTTTAAAATTTTTGGTTCCACTGGTGTTTTGGGCCAGTTGCACACTTGTGATATTTCTGATTGTAGTGGTTGCAAACTTGCTAAATTTTATGCTTTACCTTTTTGATAAAAGTATTTCTCATTCTGTTGCACCATTTGATATTGTTTCATTCTGATGTGTGGGGACCATCACCGGTATCCACTAAAGGTGGTTCACGTTATTATGTTTCCTTTATCGATGATTACACTCGTTATACCTGGGTATACCTTATGAAACGTAGATATGAGTTCTTTGACATTTACAAAACATTTAGGGCTTATGTTCAAACGCAGCATTCGACTGTGATAAAGTGCTTCAGGTGTGACTTAGGGGATGAATACACCTCTAATGAATTTACTCAGTTGCTTGCATCAGATGGTACCATACATCAATCGTCTTGTACTGACACCCCTCAACAGAATGGTGTTGCTGAAAGGAAACATCGCCATCTTATGGAAACCGCTCGCTCATTCCTTTTATCCGCTGAGGTACCTAGTGTCTTTTTGGGAGAAGCACTCCTGATCGCCCAACATGTGATTAATAGGTTCCCTACTTCTCACAATGATGGGATGTGTCCATTTGAAAGTCTTTTCGGTGAACGCCCAGATTATGGTGAGTTACGGGTTTTTGGATGTACTTGCTTTGCTCTCCGTCCTCATGTTGAACGAGACAAATTGACAAATAAGTCAGCCTTATGTGTTTTCTTAGGATATGGCACGGGACAAAAAGGATATCGTTGTTTTGATCCTGTAAGTCAGAAGTTATATGTATCAAGACATGTTACATTCCTTGAACATATTCCCTTCTATTCGATTCCAGCTAAGTCACATGATGTAATAAAGTCAGATCTTCAAAACATTGATCCTTTTGCTAGCAACATTGATGTCTCAACCTCTGACGTTCCAAATTCGTCTGTTGATCCTAATATGCCTGCTCCAGATACGTCTATTACACATGATGTGCCAGCTCATGAACCATCCACATCATCCGGTACTATTGCTGATCCTCCGCCGGTTGAAACTAGAAACCCTCCACCTCCGAGAAAGTCTACTCGTGAATGTAAGTCTACTCAACTACCAGACGTTGCATACTCTGCCTACTTTGCTTCATTTAGTTCATTTATCGCGAGCATTTATCATCTGTCTGAACTAGAATCATATAGAGAGGCTGTCTCTAACCCTCTATGGCAGAATGCTCTGAAAAGCTCACAACTCTTCATCAGACTCACACATGGGATTTGGTTCCATTACCACCCGGTAAACATAAGGTTGGTTATCGTTGGGTGTATAAGATTAAAACGAAGTCCGGTGGCTTTGTTGAACGATACAAGGCCAGACTTGTGGCAAAAGGATATTCGCAAACGTATGGTATGGATTATGAGGAGACCTTGGCCCTAGTGGCAAAAATAACGATAGTTCGTACTTTAATAGTTGTTGCGTCCGTTCGTCAGTGGAAGATTTGTTAAATGGATGTCAAAAATGCTTTTCTGATTGGTGATCTTCATGAGAAGGTTTACATGACTCCACCTCCGGGAATAACTCATCAGCCCGGTGTGACAACCGTCACCAAACGAAGTTAACACTTAACCTTATTCTTGTTGCTATTATAATACATACTTGAGTTCTTATTTGGTTTAGTATAATTGTTAGGAAATTTAGATTTGGAACCCTAGTCACACTTGCTACTTTTAGAAACTTTCTAAATCCATAAATCATTAATTTAAAACCGACACTAGTTACACATCGCGCTAACCGACATATCAAAAAGTATTATTTTTTTTAGTTATAAAGTCTTAAGATTCGTAAATTAGAATAAAAACGTTGTCAATTTGTAACACGTTAACAATAGTCGTTGGACCGTCGATAATTTAAATAAATTTAATGTTTTGTTTTGTTTAAAAAATAATAATAATAATATATATTTATATAAAATATATAGCTGGTCGAAATTTTTGTAGATGGCATTATCCCTTTTATTTTTTTATTCCAAACTATTCTTAATATCCTAGTTTTAAAATTTGAAATGCCTTTTGATCATGTTAAACCCAACTACTTTACAATCAAATTCCTTTAAACCCCTACCCCCCCCCCCCCCCAATTTCAGCAGCCCCCCATCATCTTTTCCTGGTCGCTAACTTCTAACACACAAGAACAAACCGAAAACTTCCGCAATCTTTGCAATCTAGGGTGTTTCAGTGAAACCGGTAAGTAGTTCTTTCAAGTTCTATCAAGTTTTCTTATTCTAATCTTCCAAGATCTTATTTTTACTACTTTATAATCCGTAAATCTTTGAAATCCAGCCACAAGTTTCCATCTTTCGAAGAATCTCGAGTAGCAAAGTCGTTACACGCGTCTAGGTACGAAAAATCTACACTTTTCTATCTTCCTTTGATTTTCAGAACTTTTACATGTTCTAAAACCATAAAATGATTCAAACTTTATAGTTTTTAATGATATATGTTCTGTCCTTAATCATCAATGGTCGTATTCTTGGTCGTTATAATCGAAAATTTACTAAAAACTCGTTTTTGAAAGCAAACCGTCACAACAGATTCAAAACAGCAACTTTTATCAAACTTTAGAGAGTCATAACTCGACCAAAACTCAACCAAATCAGTCGATTCTTGAGTCCAGATTATAGTTCATGGAGTGTAGTTTCCAGAAAACTAAGTTTCATAATTTTTCGATGAGTTTTGATCAGTCAAAGGTATTTTTTTATAGACGGCTATCAAATCTGTTTTCAAACAGCAAACTTGGTCTGTGTTCGTAAGGCCATATATCATTCATTACAAGTCCAAATAAGTCCATTCTTTTTCTGAAATTTAAGTTTTTGAGTATAGCTTCAAACCCAATTGGAAAATCTTAAATTGCTTTTGTATCGAGGTCGTACCAATCAAAAACTTTTCGTCGCATACTGAAATCACTGCAACTACCTTTCTGTGTTCCACGATCTTTCATATTTTTTGTGCTTTATGGAAAAATAATACAAAAATATATTTGAAAACTAGAAACGTGAGGCTTGATCCACCAAATTTTTGGAATTTAATTCGATCGTTTGGTCAGTCAATAAAATTCGTGAAGTTGTCCTAAAATCTGGCTCGTTAAATTGTTTTGCTGTGATAACGTTTCTAACTTTTCTTTTTATCCAAAACAACTTCCAATTACCTTTAGAGCACCGTGATTTGTCAATTATTCTATCCTAACGCCATACTTATCAATTATTTATGCTTAGTTCTTATATATAATACCTTGAATGTAGCTTTCGTGTAGGACATTCTTTGCTTCATATTTGTATTCGTTGTATGAAATCTCAAACTACGCTATCAAGTGAGTATATCATTGCCCCTTTTTCTACTTTTATCGTTTTGGGGTGAAAACATGTAAGTCTTTACTTTATCAAAATCTTGTGAAACAAACCATACATGATAACATTTTCATAACTTGAACGGGTTAAACAGTAACTACACGTTCACACATCGATAAGTCCCTCTAGCTACATGACACATGACCATTAACTTGTTATAAGCCAACGGTAGTACGATAGTGGATCCATAGGTGTGACATACCCGTTCATCACCCCGGATAGGGTGTTGAATGATCGAAACCCGACATACATCACGATTTGGTGGATTCCAAGTCTATTATAGGGCAGTCTCGTCATTAGGTTTGGTCATGGACTCGTGTGCTTATGTTTAAAGTTTCATGTTTGATTATATTATCATGGTATCTTATCTTGATTCGTTATAAAAATTGTGATTGCTCACCAACTTTTTAGTTGACCCATTTTCTACATGTTTTCAGGTGAAGGCACTAAGATGATGACTGCTCACGTAGGACGCTTTGGACCTAGATTAAATCAATTTTGGCAAACTCTATGTTATCTTGGAATTTTATTATGTTTTTGTTTGAATTGGATTATTAAATATTTCAACTTTAATAGAATGTTTTTATTACTTGTGTTATGATTTCAATTCGTTACGCACTCGTGTTTCCACCTTGGAGGGGGTGTGACACCCGGTGAAGTCTGTCGGCTTCGAAAGGCTCTATATGGGCTCAAACAGGCTCCTCGCGCCTGGTTTGAAAAATTCTCTACAGTTATCACTTCCCTTGGTTTTCTTCCTAGCAATCATGATTCAATATTATTTGTTCGATTTACGAATGTTGGACGCATTCTCTTGTCTTTATATGTGGATGATATGATTATTACACGCGATGATTATGATGGCATTGAGTCTTTGAAACGTGACTTGGCTCAACGTTTTGCTATGAAAGATTTGGGATTATTACGGTATTTTTTGGGGATTGAGGTAGATTAATCTAAAAAGGGGTATCTTCGCTCTCAGACGAAGTATATTTCTGATCTGTTTCAACGTGCGAGACTTTTTGATAACAGAATTGAAGACACTCCTCTTGAAACCAACGCGCGTTACTCTCCCACCGATGGTGTTCCTCTATCTGATCCAAGCTTATATCGTACCATTGTAGGCAGTTTGGTTTATCTTACAGTTACTCGCCCTGATATCGCTCATGTTGTTCATGTGGTTACCTAGTTTGTTACCGCTCCTACTTCTGTTCACTGGGGAGCTGTTCTTCGTATTTTGAGATATCTTCGTGGCACTCAGTTTCAAAGTCTTTTGTTCCCTTCTACATCTTCTCTGGAATTGCGTGCCTATAGTGATGTTGATTGGGATAGTGATCCTAATGATCGTAAATCCACTACTGGTTTTTGTATTTTCCTTGGTGATTCATTAATCTTATGGAAAAGCAAGAAACAAGATGTTGTTTCTAGGTCCTCCACTGAGGCTGAATATCGTGCTATGGCGGTGACTACATGTGAAATTTTTTGGTTACGATGGCTTCTGGCAGACATGGGGGTTGTCGTTTCCTCGCCTACCCCATTACATTGTGATAATCAAAGTGCTATGCAGATCGCCAAGAACTCTGTCTTTCATGAACGGACAAAACATATTGAGATAGATTGTCATTTTACTCGTCATCATCTTCAGCTCGGGACCATCTCGCTTTCTATTGTTCCATCAGCCTTACAGATTGCAGATGTTTTCATCAAGGTTCAATCGGCATCTCGGTTTCATTGTTTGTGTGACAAACTCTCAATGTTTATTTCTGTTGCATTGTGAGTTTGAGGGGAATGTTAGCATAATAAGTCTGTTATGGGCTTTAGCCCATTTAGCTTGTAAGGATTAGCCTAGCTATTTAATGTTTGTTTTCTCTTCATTTGTAACATAATCTTCACTTGAATAATATTGAGTCTCCATCTTTATCTGTACATGTTTATTAGTTAACAAACTCTATCAAACTTTAAGACCAAATCCTTAAATAACATATGTTATTCAAATATCCGCAACATATGTTGATATTCGTGATATTAATATGTACATTTGATGTATCAAATTTCATATGTATTTTGTAGAGGACACATATTAGATAAACCAATAATTGAGATCACAAGTGGTCTCAGAGAATTGTATCCTTAGACAGAGAGCCTGAATATGAGGAGCATTTTATTATAACATAATCAAACATTATTCATAACGGGATAACGGTAAAGCTTAATGTTAGTGATGATAAGAATCATGTATTGAGATATAAATGATCCTCTTATTGTAAGAAAGATATTCGGCCCTTTTGAAAATAAAAATTAGAAAGAAAGGCATGATCGTGTTCAAGTGTATTGATAAGATTAATAGCACTTTTTTTTAGATTAAATTGAGGATCAAGAATGGTACCTAGTTGGTTCTATCTATTCGTATGTATTTTCTTTGATTGGTTAAATCACAAATTCCATGTGTTTGGGTGGTAATTTTGATTACATTGGGTGTTTCTCAACTATTATGGATTGGCGGGGGTTGGAGCAACCAATAAGGCTGCTTTTTTGTGATCTTGAGCCATGGGAAACAACCAACTGCACAAAATGTAGGGTACAATAACGCAAGTTGTTGTACTCACATGTTGGGCAGTGTTATGTTTACGTTATTGTTGTCATGCTATACGACACTAGACTTGATCTTATAATACACGTGTAGGTTAAGAGCCCTAAAAGATTCGAGAGAGAGAACAAAAATAAGGAATAAGGGATGTACCCTAAGGTGGATTCATCCCATGGTAAGGTATATGCCTATGTGGTAGCAGCTTTACCATGTTGTAAGGATCGGTGAAAGATGACGGATAAGACCACATGATAAGGATGATACAATATAGATAACTTAAAGATGAATCCGAAAAGATTAAAGATAAAAACGATACGACAAAGGTAAGTTAAGGATATATACAATAAAACGAAAGATAAAGATGCTAAGGTTGTTCAAAGACACATGCACCAACTTAGATTAGTTGCTTAATTATGGTGTGTTGACTTGAATCATGACTTATAGTTACATGAAATGAAAGGAGGTTTGATGCTACTAAAAAGATTATGGTCAATAAACCAAATTTTATAGCATGCTTTTAGAACATAATACAGTTTAGGCAAATCAACTGGCTTCATTAAAGACATAACCAAGTACATGGATTATTTTAGACAATCAAACATGCATGAGCATGTAATTAAAGAACCCTAACACACCAACAATTCCTCACATTTATAAATATCTTCACTCCACTTGATAGGATGGATAACTCCTGCACCCTATTTGCCATATATCATTTTAGAGCCAACCATAAAATATTTACCTTCTTCAAATAACCCGAAACCTTCCATCGACGACACGACACTCGTCCAGGTTCTTTTCCGTTTTTTCTCCTTTTCTTCTTTTTTTAAATTTAGGCACACATAGCTTAAACTGAGACCATAAAATATGGGTAAAAAGGTCATTTAGCTGATTTGACCTTTTCAAGCCCATTCAAAGTACTGGCAACGAGCCCCTTTAGCATAAGTCCAATTCCCGCACCCAAAGAAGCAGCTGCCTTGTTTGGGGCCCGGTTTCTGGACCATCCCTTTACTGCTTTTCACCCCACAGTAACAGCAAGGATGAAATACTGGAAGGAAATGCAGATCCTTTGGTTTGTGAGGCGGCAGGTGGTGGTGGTATGGTGGAAAAGGCATGCGTACAAGTGGTGGTTTCCAAGTGAAAGCATGGTGGTGGTCTGTGGGGTGGCACATCAAGGAATTGGTGATTGAGAACTTGGAACCCTTGTGCATCATGAGAGCAAGTAGGCGGGCGGTGTTCTTGGCATCATCTAACCCACAGTGAGGCCGACCCTGCCATGATAGCCCCGCCGTCTCGACTGCCTCCTTCAAATTGCATTTTGCACCACCATAAACCTCACAGAATGGAACTTTTAAGTTGATCCATCTGTCTCAAACCCACAAACAATTTTGTCAGAAGTAAGCATAAAGACGACCTGTTCAAGCATTTTTTCTACAAGTGACGGGTCAGGCAGGTCGGGTAATGGATCAAAACAGGTTCAAGTCGAAATGGGCTGTTTTCTAGTTCGGGTCGAGTCAGGTTGAGTTGATCAGCTTCGTTTTTTTAACATATGACTGAGAGCTATTTATGATTACAAAACACAATATTATTACAATAACTATCTAAATCTTTGATTACAATTATAAGCATTAAAAATATTCTTTAAACAACTTTCACCCATTTGGCCTGTTACGTTTAGGTAAATTTCTTTTGATTTAACCCATTGGAAATGAATACAACCCATATCGACCCATGCATAAGTAAATGAGTTAAAAACTTAAAATTGCCACCTGTAAAATTTGTAAGCAAAGTTAAGCTTTTAGGTGTATCATCTCCAGCTCTAGCATTTAGGTGTAAAGTACAACTTTTGAAAAGGAAACTTTTATCATCATCATGTGGTGCTTGTATGCTTTCATTTGTCGCAGACTAAAAGAAAACTTCAGAAGTTGGGAAGTAAAAAATCATCTTGATAACAATATAAAATGGTTTCATTTGGACACCGCTACTTTGATAACTTTCCAAATGGTTATACAAGACAAGCCCTTGTGTGCAGTTGTATGTTTATAAAATAAATGATAGCATCATAGCAAGTGCAAAACTTACCGGTTAAAATAAGGAGGCTTACGAATTTTCTTGAATCTGCATTCTGATTCCAACATGACTCTACAGTCCCAGTTTGACCATGTAACCACAGCAAAGTTGGCATTTTTTATCCCCTTCCTCTCCAGCCATTTGTCATGTCGTAGAAGAGCTTCACTAAGAGTAACTCCTCCGTCCACCTCGAATTAACAACATCCACAATTTTAACCCCCATCCCGCTTTCTATGTAATAAATGCATGACATACAAAGTAAGCAACAACATGCATGACAATTTGCCTTTGGTGCATGGTGAAGATGACCATGGTTGCAATCTAAGAGAATTATGCTTTGGACAAAAAACTATGGGTTAAAATCATTTATTTTATACAAAACCAGACACTATCAGCAAATTTAGTTGATTCACTGATAGTGTGATACAATGGTGGAGATCTGAAAGAAATAGATGACAAGGTAAGTTGCCCCCAATGGTCATACTGTAAACTTTTTCTTTTTGATTTCTTATTATTCAATAACTTTTGTTCTTTCTTTTCTGGAATCATTTAAGTAAAAATGCACGCTAGATTATCCATATTGGGGTACTTTGGCATGCAACATTTGAGGCTTCTGTTTCTCACTTGCTACTTAAAGCATTATTTAAACCATCGTCACAATTTCCAATGTAGATCTTTAAACAACTCATTCCCTATGTTAACGGCTAAATGAACGGGTTGATTTGGGTTATGTTTTCTCTCTAACAAGTCAAACAGGTATAATAAGAAAATAGCTTAAAAAAGAAATGAATCGTTTCAACACATACCAAACAATTACTGATTTTCACCCGGTACCCAACACATGCATTTTGTTCAAATCGATTTATTCAAAAAACTAGATTAATGTTAAAATAATATCATCCTGTAAATTATACTTTACAGTCTAAATATTTGTATTAAAGTTAAAAATTTTGGAGTTGTAATTTGGGTCAGCCCAACCCCTACCAAACAACATTTTGCCACCTCTAAGAAATGTCACCAGGGCCAACTTTCTTCAAATAACATTTATGAATAGAATTTACAAAATGAACAACGTCAGCATAGGAAACCCCGTGCATACCTGAATTTGCTGGATACCAGTCAAATCCTTGCAAAAATCACTTAAAAGCTGATTGCATGTTGGACGAACATATGTTTGGAAACAAGCTTCCAGTTGACCAGTCAAACTATTCACTATAACTGAAGGGAATTCGATGATCTCCTGGGGATGAGGATTCCTTTCCTTATCGCATGTAGCCTCAAAATCAATGACCACAAAATAATGGAACTCTTGATGCTGATAACCATAGGGGTAACTATGAGGAAACATGGTAAATGGAGCATGATGAACCCTGCTATTCACCAAGAAAGGGTAAAACTGGCCTTCAATATTATTCAACTGGCAAAGCTGTGCCTTTTTAATGTCAGGATGCAAAGACCATGGACCAAGGTAGGCTGGTTTTTTGTTGGGTTCAATTGATGACTCTAGCAATTCATTCTGGTCTAGTTCTATGAAATTTGAATCATTATTATGTTCTATAAACCCTTCCATACGACTCCCATTATACTGTTGGTGTTCATTGCTCTGGAGGCTTGGTACCAGGGCCTCACAGTTCTTTTGCATAGTTTCTGCAATAAAAGAACTTTTTAATAAATAATCAACGATTAGAATATTACCAGGGCCTCACAGTTCTTTTACATAGTTTCTGAAATAAAAGTACTTTTTAATAAATAATCAACGATTAGAATATTACCGATACAAGAATTGTGCTTATCAAAAACCATTACGACCTTAAGAAATTGTAACAAAAGTATACTGGGGTTGTCCAGAATCCAGGCATATGCAAAAAAAACTTGCATATTTAGAGACCAGTAATCCTATCTCAGTTTCTGGGCATGTTGGCTTGTTTATATTCCAATTATATGAATCCCTACCAATTGTTTCTAACTCTCTCTCCTGTAGACATATCAACCTAAACTCCCCACTCCTAACCCTAAGATTTGGCCATGGCTTGGTATCAACAGCAATATGTTAACTTGTTAAGTCACTCAAACTCCAAAAATTTAAGAATACTAACATCATTCTTGTAGTTTAACTTTGTGATTCATAAAAAGAATGAACTCCTATCATTTGTTTTCGTTCTGCTTACTTTGTTCTGTTCAGCAATGATTGATAGATTCACATTAACCAATTGAGCAAGACTGCATTAGTGTATTTTGAAATGTTGCACAGAAAAAATCAAACCAGATAACACAGATTGACTCTTTAAATCAAATCAATTGGATTAAATAGACTTGACAGATTTCCAAATAGAACGTTCAAATCAATGTGACTCCAAATCTTCATTGCCCTTTCCTTCTTTTCTTCAATGTGTACACCAGATCTTCTATTTTCTTGTTTTTTCCTTCACTTTTTAGCGAAGATATAAGTAAGTTTTCATATACTACTTTTTATACATTATTTCCCAAACAAAATTACATAAACCAAAGTAGCATAAAATATTGTATATATGAAGTGCAAACCATTAGTGAAACGTTGTTCTGAAGTTAGAAATTCTAACCCTAAACCTATTGTAAAAATCAACTCTAGATTCTAGGAAGGAAACGGCATATATGATTTCTGCATTGCGTGTGCATGAAATATAATTTATATATTATTTTTAAAAATTAAAATGTAGGCTTCAAGTATTATTATGTTCTAATTTGTTGAACATGGAACATATTTTAGTAGTATTTATTATAAAACAGATTATATTTGATAATTGAATGTCGGTATATTTACATAATTTTACACATAAATAGCATACAGCAGACACCTTGTTTTTATATAGTGTTGCAGTAGTTGGCTACCACCATGAATCATCGAGGCCTTCATGACAACTAGGAACAAATTTTTAGAATATCTGCAATGATCATAGCTGTAGCTGCATCAGGATCAATCTTAGAAGCTGATGAGGAATGAACCTTATTGTGTTATGCTTCCTCCTTGCTTTTTAGAGGTAATTTTTTTTTCGCCACTGCATACTTAGAGGCAATATTAAAAAGACAAAGAAGCTCTCAGAACCCAAAACCCTAAGAGAATGGTTTAAAACCCAAAGAAGATCTTTGCAAGATGAAAAGATTTACATCTCAGGTATTATCAATGGTTTGGAGTAATATTAAAAAGACAAAGAAGCTCTCAGAACCCAAAACCCTAAGAGAATGGTTTTAAAACCCAAAGAAGATTTTTGCAAGATGAAAAGATTAACATCTCAGGTATTATCAATGGTTTGGAGTCAAAACCTGCAGTTGATGTTGGGATTAAACACGAGCACACACGAACACACAAACACGAAAGCAGTAATGAACACGGGTTTTAACGTGGTTCGGTCTAAACTGACCTACGTCCACGGGTGGCAACTAGGATATTCTTTATTAGAGGCGACACAAATTACAAGTACAAAACATTGTATTTATAGAGACTAAACTAGGAAACTTAATCCCCAAGTAAACCCAATTAGGGCCCAAAACCAATTAGGCTTAGCAACCGGGCTAGAGCCGGCTGCCCTTAACCTGTGCCTGCCCTAAAAGGCCTACGAACCCAACAATCTCCCACTCGGAGGCCTTGAATGCTTTCGTCTGCTCTCTCAAATGTACTTCTGTAATCTGTCAACGGAACTTCATGCTCGTCCTAGTTATCACCGCCTTCTCATCAATTAACCTGAAGGCCCGTTAAAGCTACCCTAAGCTTCAACACATCAGTCACAACCAGTGACTCGTTCTCTGTCCCTGCCTGCTCCCACTGTAACGAACCTGTTACACTGCTGGCATCTGAAACATCCTGAGAACTCACACTCTCCATCATAAGCAAGTAATCCACTGGAGAGACTTTTTCAGTCGGAATGCTGGTCTTCTTAACCCATTGTAGCACTGGAGCTGTAACTGAAACACGACCTGTGCTCCCACTGTCACGATGCCCTCTACCTGGTTTAACCTTCCGAACTCGTTCATCCTGAATCTTCACTTTGACTCTGGGTTGCTCACTTGCAAAACAAACCCTCTTCTGCCCACGAGATTCTGTGAACCGGACTTTGTTTTCTTTCTGAATCGGGATAACCTCTCCCTCAGACTTCTCAATCCTCATTTTCTCGTTATCTGCCATTGCGAAATGCAACAAACTGAAAAAACAACCCGAAAAACTGACCTCGTAGAACGTGCAGACTGCCCGAAAATCGCAGCAGCGAAAACTGGACAGAAAACAGCAGCTGTTGACTTTTTCTGGTCAAACTCAGCAGACTGTTGACTTTTCTGGTCAAACTCAGCAAGCTGTTAACTTTTCTGGTCAAACTCAACAGGGGTACTGTAGCGACGGTACTGTTCCGACAGCACTGTAGTGCCGGAACCCTAATCGTCGAGTACTGTAGCACTAGTACTGTAGCGCGGGCTGTAGCGCGTCTACTGTTCATGGGCGGTACTGTTCACGGCGGCGTCACTGTTCATGGTAGGTACTGTAGCGACGGCGCTACTATAGCGACGGAACCCTAATCTGGCGGCGGCAAACAGTAACGGTTCGTGTGATCTGATCTCGAGCCAAAGCTCTGATACCAGTTGTTGGGATTAAACACGATCACACACGAACACACAAACACGAAAGCAGTAATGAACACGGGTTTTAACGTGGTTCGGTCTAAACTGACCTATGTACACGGGTGGCAACTAGGATATTCTTTATTAGAGGCGACACAAATTACAAGTACAAAACATTGTATTTATAGAGACTAAACTAGGGTTAGGAAACTTAATCCCCAAGTAAACCCAATTAGGGCCCAAAACCAATTAGGCTTAGCAACCGGGCTAGGGCCGGCTGCCCTAAACCTGTGCCTGCCCTAAAAGGCCTACGAACCCAACAGTTGAAACCATTTCTAGGTCAGCTCTGCCACATGTTATAGGTCATAAGAGAAATTCTTTGGCCTAGATAGAAAAAGAAGAGCAACAGGGCGTATGCTACTAACGTAATCATTATTTTATTCCAGGAAGTGCTTGCAAGAAACACAAGAATTGTATGCCAATAGGCGATGATGGAACAACCACATTTGCACAAGTTCCAAAGATTTAATGAAGAGGTGGTACAAGATAGAAATGGTATAAATGGCATAGATTTCTACCCGCGTTCAACGACATCAGCCTTCTTAGTAACTTGTAGAATGAGCACTCATGGATTCCTGAAGGCTAAGTTGTGCCCTAGAGTCACTATACGGCCATGCTTGTGAAATTGGCTTCTAAAATAGAAACTCAGAGCTACAAAAACAATGAAAAAGAAAAAGAAACCTTACATCTCAAGTCATTTGAGACATACTGCATAGTAACCGTAAAGGTACAATCCCCTGCTCCACGCAATTACGTGAAAAATTACACACAGCTAACATATGATATCTGGTTTTGGCTAACGACCTTCCCTCCTCAAAATATAGCCATTCAACCTCGGTGATGAAGCTCAATCAAATAAGAATAAACAACACTCCCCTCAGCTTAAATATAAGTGATGGACCATCTGTGTTTAAAAAAGCGCCGTGAGGCGCTGCCTTAAGCGCGAGGCGCTGGGCAAAACGCCTCAAATGGGTGAGGCGCCCGAGATACATGATGCGCCCCGAGGCGCCGCCTCAGGCTTGAAGCGCGAGGCGAGGCGCCGCTTCATGTATTTTCACGTTTTTTTTCACTGTTTTATTATGAATTTGAGTTCCAATTGCAGTTCCTCTTTACTTAAATCAGTTTTTTAAGTTGTTTTTTGTTATAGCATAATGGTTTCTGGTTCAAGCAAGTCTTCTAACTTGGGATCCACATCAACTGATCCGTCTAGGACGAATATTTCTTGCAAGTTTTGTGAAAATTACTCAAAGGAGGAGTTTTTAGACTGAAACAACATTTAGTGGGAGGTTTTAAGAATGTTACTAAATTTTTTATTACTTTTTTTAGCTTAGCGCCTCGCATAATTGAAGCCCTCGCCTCGCGCTTGAGGCGTGGCGCCTCGGATTTTGGGACCGAAACGCTTCGCCTCGCCTCGCGCTTTTTTAAACCAAGTGGACCATAACAAACAGAAATTGTGCCAGTAGAGAACTCTTAAGCAAAGATGGATGATGCTAACACTTTCATAATGAGGTTAAAAGGCAAAGATCATAACTCATTTAGTATGTTCATAATAATTAGCTCTTAGTTATCTTTACATTTTGTTTCTAGCCTCCACCGTCTAACCCCTCAATGTGTTATCCAAAAGGATTGCATCATCTCCAGAAAAGCCCTAATACTAACTGTCTAACCAACTGTTACCAAAAATTAATCAAACAAATCAACAAATACGATGAACTTCATGAAACGAAACACATACATTCACTTTCAGGATCTTGCAATTCCAGTATCGATTCATCTAAGAAGTTAGAAACAATAATGAAACCCTAGGTGACGAATCAAACCTTGATTGTTCTGTATAGAGGTCATGATCAATGTAGTAGTTGAGATCGACGAGAAAGTACATCAGATCCACTTATAAATTGTTAACCTGTACGAAAATCTCATAGAAATTTGAGAGGGATTAAGTTAGATTTCATGCAATTAGTGGTGGTGTTTCTGTAACCTTCGATCCATCTAACTCCATGAATTACAAGATACGCGAATCTACAAATTTGGTCCATCTACTTCTACTTATAATAATAAAGTTACAAAGAAAGTGTATAGAGTGCATTATTGGTCCAAGATAACTTATGGAGGAAGGGCACAACCCTAATACCCGAAGTACCCTAATGAATCTGTCCAATAAATGAGTGTCATCATATTTTTACCAAAATTCAACCCCAAGTACCCAAAGAGGTGAAGTCACAACCTTAATATCCAAAACCATCGTATTTACTCCACAAATTTGAGAACACACAAACACGTGGGTACATATACCCGAGAATGCTACCTGCCACGGGTACCCGCATGACTTGCGGCGGTGTACCCGATGAAGCCGATGATGGTACCCGAAGGTGCCCCTTGCTCCCTTACACATGTTGCAATCTAGTAGATGTAAATCCGGGCATTTCGGGGTGATCGTTAATAATATTCGAAACTTATATAGAAAATGAAATTATGGAAAAAATTCAAAAGATAACATAAATCTAATTGATGATAGGGAAGAGCGTTTGGTACCGAGTACCGGTACGATACCAATAAGATTCAGTACGGTATTCGGTACCCATTTTTTCAGAAATTTGGTATCGGTATTACCGATACCATTTAGAGATGAGCATTTTGTAACAAGCACCGGTACCGTACCGATAGATTCGGTACGGTATTCGGTATTTACTTTTTCATAAATTCGGTATCAGTATTTTCGGTACCGGTACGGTACCGATCTCATCCCTAATTGACGATTATGTTTTATGACAACTAATGTGTTTGACATCTTATATTAAATCATTACTGTATAACCCAAAGTAAGCATAAAGTCGTGAACAATTATTCATAAATATATTCTAATTTTAAGGGGAGGATTCAAGTTTCAACCGGATTAAAGGTTGGATCAATAGAATGCATCTGCAGAGAGAAATAGAGTTGCTACACAATTAATATTGTTGGGATAGTAATGGTTTAAATTGATAATCATGAAACCCTAATTTTGAGAATGATAAAATGGTATGAATTGCTTAATAGAAGATAATCATATGCTACATACAAGTCCCTACACACTCAAGCCATTAAGTATACTTGTTTATCTAAGATCAAGCCACTAAGTATACACATACTACAAGAATATATCATCAAGTTATCAATTAAGCCAAGACATCAAGATGTGTTAAAGAATTCAATGGGGAATTGATACATGCTATAATTGTTCATTGAAGATCAAGATTCGATTTGAATCATCAAAATATAATATGGAGAATCAATGCAAATCCGACATATGATAATCCAACAACAACATACAAGGATCAAGGGTTAAACGACAAATGTAATATGATATGGGAATGAGAATGATCTAAAACGTTTCCTAAACTAATCCCAAGATTTATAAAAATGAGATTTTTATAAAACTATGACACTTACCAAAATTATTTTTATAAAGCATTTAAGTTTTTATAAAACTTAAATGTCTTGCAAAATAAATCCCAAGTATTATTTTGGAATCCAAGACAAGAATTTGAATTTTGAAATCAAGTAGGCGAATCTTCTACGTGTGGTAAAATCCAACATGGTTCCACGTAAAAGACACAAATATACTATAAATGGATTAGGACAAAACCAAAGAAGAAAGCATAATGTTTACTTTTGTTTAAGCAAAAGTAACCGATCCATTTTGGTGTAAACTCAATGGTGAAGTGAAATGGTAAAAAAAAACTTAGTCTAACTTGTTAAGATGGTTTAAATCTTTGGAAAGTAAGCAACAAAAGTGGAGAAGACTTCTCCCAATGTTTAAACACAAAACCGAAGTGATGAGGACTGGGCGTCCACGGTCGCTTGAAGTGACCGTGGTAGCTCCAGAAAGTATCTCTCTTTGTCTTGTGTTTTGACCTATAAAAGGAAGTCTTGTGCAACATTTATCTTCAACCCTTTTGGCTCTCTAACACTTAAAGATAAATTCTCTATGTTCATATCATCATAACACAAAAATTTTCAATCGAAACCTCCTTTTTTATCTATTTCCAATCACTGGAGCAAATCGAAACTCCCTTTTTATCTGACCGGAGACTGCGGGGAGGGACGTTGACCGTCAATTCCTTGTCTTTGGTGAGGCGCACGTGGCTTCATTTAATGCCAAAAATATACGGGCGTTAGTGTAAAGGACAAAATATGCAAACAAGTTTAAACATAAAAGATAATTTTTTGTATTACCTTAGTTTAAGGACGAAATCTGAAATTTTGTATACACGTGAAGGACGAAAAGTGTAATTTGTTCTTTTATTAACAGCAAAAGGACGAGTTTACCCTCACATGAGCAACACGTGACCACACTTAACGCCTGAAGTTGATGGACGTTAGCCCAAATGATGAAGCAAACCTTTCTAAACATAAAGGACAAAATCTGTATTTTCCTTAGTTAAAGGACATAAACTGAAACTTGGTAAATACTAAACGACATAAAATGTAATTTACTCATGTAATTAACTGCACTTTCTTTTTGAGTAAATTACACAGATTGTCCTTTAATTATACTATAAATTACACTCTCTCTCCTTTGACTTCAATAAGTACACCACAAGTCCTTTTTTTTAGATACTTTTGCACACCCTATGTCCTTTACACTAACTGGTGTTAAGTTTTGATATGTGCCTTGCGCATGAGAGTATAATAGTCTTTTTACCTATTAAAGGACAATTTATGTAATTTCTAAAAACATTCCCCCATCCCCTTCTTCTTCCCCAAACCTCATCTTCATCATCCTCAACAACAATTTCATCAGTGAGGAAACCTCATCTTCAATCTGCCATTGCAAACCGTTCATACACACATAAACCTTCACACACACATGCAAGTAGAGAGAGAAACAAGTAGCTGAGTTTCCTCAAACGCAGCCACTAATGAAATAGCCGCCAAATAGTTTTACACAAGATATTAATTAATTCAAAGTGGAACTTAATTAATAAAGAAAGAAATTCAAACAAGCAGCATCCAGAAATAAACATATATTAAACAGTCAGATAAAACACTTAATAATACGAATAAAGAACCCTAATCTTTCGATGATAGATGATTTCAAACTCCAGTCAGTTGTGATTCCCAAACATCAAGACCATCCCCATCTCATAACTCAAGAACGCATCAACGGAGGCATATTGTACCTGCGCCGGACTCAGACACTCATCATCCCACCTGCTCATCGTCACACTCATCGGCTTCTCTATCTCCCTCCCAAGCACTCTACTCGCTAGTTGATTCAGCCCAGCATTCTTCAGCTCCCTCACACCGTACGCATCCGTAGCCAACGCCCCTAAATCAGCCGTCCTCTCAACCACCAGGTTGTAATCCCTCCGAAGTTTCTCCACATCATTCTGGATCCCGACTCCGGTGGAGGTAGGGTTACCACCGAGGAAGTATGCGAGTGATTGGGGGATGGCATGGGAGGGGAGGATTTGGAAAACCAGTCAGCGGATTTGGAAAACTAGGGTTTCGATGGTGTATTCATAGAATCTGACTTGATACACCTTGTGGGCGTCTTCGGGGTGTTGATGAAGGAGCATGCTGATCGACATCGCCATGGCTGTGTGTGTGAAGGAAGAAGAGGTTTCCTCAAACGCAGCCACTGATGAAATTGTTGTTGAGGATGAAGATGAGGTTTGGGGAAGATGGGGAAGAAGGGGATGGGGGAATGTTTTTAAAAATTACATAAATTGTTCTTTAATGGGTAAAAAGACCATTATACCCTCATGTGCAAGGCACATGCCAAAACTTAACACCAATTAGTGTAAAAGACATATGATGTACAAAAGTATCTAGAAAAAGGACCTGTGGTGTACTTGTTGAAGTCAAAGGACAGAGAGTATAACTTATAGTATAATTAAAGGACAATCTGTGTAATTTACTTCATAATTTGATTGTATTCCGGGCCTACCTTTTTTCTCAGCCCATCTGTAAAAAATTCACATCTTTTGTTTTAGCCTAACCAATAGATTAATTAAAATATTTAAATTATTTTATAAACTTATATAAATTTAATTTATTTCCATTTTTATTAAAAAAGTTATACGTTTTGATGTAAGTTTTATTCAAAACCGATTCGGGTCAAATATAATATATTTTAAATATTTTTAAATACGCTTTCGTGTTTCTTAACGCTAATTTTTACAAATACATAACTTTTTCTTTATTCAAAACCGAGTCGTGTTACATTTTGACGTAAATTTTATTTAAAACCGAGCCAGGTCAAATATGATATACTTTTACCTCATTTTTTTTAATTCGTTTTCGTATTTCTCAATGCTCATTACAACGACATAACTTTTTATTTGATTTCCGAATTCACCGTTGCGACGTGCTTTTTTATAGACTTTTTGATATTCAGAATCGATCCGTCACAATTTCATATGCTTCTCTTTATGTACTTAACAACGTTTATGTCAGCGCCGCCATGGCCGACACATCATTTAAAACAGTTTTATATGTTAAAAAAAATAAAATAGGAAACCCAATAGAAAAAATGTTTAAAAAGGTAATATAACTCATGTTTTTACTATTTCACAATTTATAAGCAAAGAATATTATATAGGCGACTTCCATAGGGTTTCTCTCACGACCCTTTTTGTGTGTTCTCTCTCGTTTTCCGACTTCCGACGGCGGTGGCGGACCGACGAACTTTCTACTACCATCCTGACCGCTGAATCCTTGTAGAAATGTTCAAGAACACATTCCAGTCTGGTTTCTTATCTATTTTATACAGCCTTGGGTAGGTTATTTTTTGGTTTTGAATTAATGGAGGCTTCTTATTTATTTGTGTAATTTGATGCTTTTGTAGGAGCAAGCCTTTGCAGATATGGGATAAAGAAGGTGAGTGGTCTATTAATCCTGAGCTAATTTTTTAATAGACAGATGCATTTTGGTTAATTATGTGTTAAGTGTTTGAAACAGTTTAACCTAATTAGTTAAGTAGAGGTTTATCATAAGTCAGAACACTACTGAACTTGATTTTTTTCATGTCAAATTATTGTGTTGGTTGAAAATAGAATTTAATTCTTAGTAGCAAAATTTGCAAAAGCGGATACCTAATATAATCCTTAACTTGTTGGCATAGAT
This sequence comes from Smallanthus sonchifolius, assembly GCA_023525975.1. Lineage (NCBI taxonomy): Eukaryota > Viridiplantae > Streptophyta > Magnoliopsida > Asterales > Asteraceae > Smallanthus > Smallanthus sonchifolius. The sequence goes on along the minus strand of CM042037.1, from coordinate 62,523,386 downwards.
TGTATTAGAATTTAGAAAAGCTGCATTTGCTAACGGCTGGTAGTGGCATGAGTTTCTGAAGGCAAACAGGCGTGTGAGTTTAGAAAGGAGAAAAGAGTGTGAGTGGCTTCTACATTGTGTGGGACTGTTCTTTTTATAGGTGACTAAAAAGTATTAAGAGACCTATGTGTTGGGTGCGTAGGCCTTGGGGGGAGCGGGCCTAAAGCCTATTTCGATTGGGCTATATTTGGGTTAACTTGTTGATCAAGTTGTGTGATAAGTCTCTGTATATACTGTATACATGCTTATGTACTTGTAATCATAGTTGTCAAAGGCGCTAGGCGCACTCAAATCGCATAGGCCTCGCCTGGGGCCTAGACGCAAGGCGCAAAAAAAGCAAGGGCAAAAAGTGCACTTAAATGAAAAAAAATTTAAAACATATTATGTATTGAAAAACTATTATATAACATTTAATATCATCTAATTAGTACCAAAAGTTCCAAAATAGTCAAGATTCAAACGTAATTCCAAAATTTGAATGACAAAATGTTCAAAGTAAAGTACCAAAAGTTTAAATACCATAATCTGGATGAGCTAAACCATCGTCTAGGAATCAAAGCGCATTTATTGCGCCTCGCCTAAAAGTTGCTCCTAGGAGCACCAAGCGCTCGCTTTTGATAACTATGCTTGTAATTTTGTATCACCTCAATAAAGAATATCCTAGTTACCACCTGTGGATGTAGGTCAGTTTAGACCGAACCACGTTAAATCCCTGTTTGTTTATTGCTTTCGTGCGTGTGTTCGTGTGTGATTTAGTCCTAACACTATGGGACACAGTTTGTAGTTTACTAGAATTCTAGATTCTAGAGGTATATATATTTCTAGGTTACTGAAACATATTACAGCTAAATTTTTATACGGTATACATGATTGTTATAAATTAGGTTGGCTACATATAATAAGAGGCTTGGATAGTTGAGTCCATAATTCACAGGAAAACAGGCTTTCTAAAGAACAATTAGAGAACTAGACTCTCTTGGGTTGACCTCCCTCAAGCTCTAAGGGTTGATGAAACATGCAAGGAAATCTAAGATCAGTTGCCCTAACACGTGTTTTTCATTAGATATGTGGATGCAACCTAACATGCTACATTGTTTTTATTAATATTTCAGTTTCAGTCGTTATGTTAAAGTTAATTTTGTGTTTCTTTTCTACTCTAAAGAAATTCACCAATCAGAAGAAGGAAATAACCAACCATGGTTAGTCCCGACCAAAGGTATTTGTTTTGGAGGTGGAACTAATCCCCTCCCCCACTCCAGAAAGATGGAGATACATTATTAATTCAAAAGCTGGTTTTTGAACTCATAAGCAAGGTTTAAAAGAACGGAATTGAGCCTCGAGGCGTTTTCCCTTCGCCTCATGAGGTGTAAGCCTCGAGGCGAACCGAGGCGGAATTGAAAAATAAATATAAAAATTATATATCTTATAAAACCTGGAAAGATTTTGACTTTTGGGCCATAATTTCATGGAATCACACATACCCAGAAAACGAAAGTCATAAAGATAGCTAAGAAGTAAGAACTGACCAAGAAAAGTGAACCCCAAATGAGGATTTTAGTACCTAGAAGCCCCCACCATCAGAAATTGAGGGGTTTTCTTGAATCGTTGTAACAAGATTAGGTTTTAAATAGATGAGACAGATCGAGCTGGTTAAATTGAAGTGAAGTTCCACTTCTACCGCCTCACTCATACCGCCTCGCCTCACCTCGAGGCGCACCGCCTCAGCCCTTGAGGCGTACACACAAATTGAACCCATGAGGCGCCACCTCATATACGTTTTCTTACCGCCTTGCTTTGAGGCGCGCCTCGACCGTTTTTTTAAACCATGCTCATAAGATCTAAAAGCGACACGAGTTCACTTGACTTCATTAAACAATAAATTTTACTCCCTTGTAACATTCTCACATTTCATGGGAGGACATTCACAAAGAATTGATGGTCTTAAAAAATGCGTCCTGCAGCTAGCTGCTTTACATGTGGGGCATGCCCTTCTTTGTAACTAAACAAATGTAATTTTCCCATCTTTAGTGGTTTGTTTGCTTTTTGACCAAGGGTATATTGGGAAGCGAAATGAGTATTATTGGTCGAATTTTTAAAGCAAACATCTATTCGAAGTGAATGGTATTTAGATGGGAGGATTTATTAAGCCTGCTCAAGTGCTTTTACACTTTGTAAGACCATAGTTGTATCTGCTTAGTCAAACAAGTCATTGTTATTTTTTAAATTTTAAGATTTTAAGTTGGCCACATCTAGATATGCATTTAGGAATGGAAGCAGTAAATTTCAGTGATATGCATTATAGCTTCAAATTCATGTGGTGGCTGCTACCCCCAACCCTAATGGTGTCTTTACCATTGGCCATGTGTACACCCGTACCTGAGTTTTGCTTAAAAAATTAGGCATCCCTAACATTTCATGGAGTTGAAAGTTCTTTGTAACAGGAAATAATCTTAGGTCTGCCTATGTAACATTATGACTTCTAGCCAAATTAACGAGGCGATTGATTTTGTCATCTTTAGGGAAGTAAATAACATCCTACCTACTTCCAATAAATGTAGCATTGAATCTATGTTAAGCACTTCAGCTAGTTAATGTCTGTTTGTGGGGTTAATTGCATAAAAAGGTAACCAACTTGGTCCAAATTTCTATTTCAGGTAACCATGTCTTTTTTAAGAAAGACCCCCTTAAACTTTCAAATTTTTGATAATAAACCCTTTTAAACTTAAAAAAAAACCTTAATGCAAGACAATTTACAGGTCAAAATTGGCGACATGTCACGTGTCTGATGACATGTTGACAACTTTAACCATGTTGACTGTTTTTGATGTGGTGCTGACAAACCGGTTACTTGCTGTCAAGGTTGAAGATTACCTTAAACTGAAATTTTTGGAAGATCGAGGGGTTGAAGTTGGTTACCTGAAATTGAAATTGGACAAAAATTGGCTACTTATTACCCCCCCCTCCTCCTCCTCCTTTTTTTATGTCCCAAAGTTTATTCATTTTTATTGTTTGCTTCTTTTAGCTGTTAATGGCCATGTCAAGCGTGTACATGATGAAGACATACAGTCAAATATCCTTGAAATTGTTGGAACAAATGTTCCTTCAACATACATTACATGTCCAGCTGATCCAACTACTACACTTGGTATAAAGCTGCCATTTTTGGTAATGATTGTGAAAAATGTGAACAAATATTTTTCGTTCGAGATTCAGATTCTGGATGACAAAAACGTCAGGCGTCGTTTTCGGGCTTCTAATTTTCAAGTGTGTAAGTCTTTCATATTCTTTAGGTGCAAATTGTTTTTAAGCCTCTTTGGTTCATCAAGTGAACTCTACATGTATCGCACCTATGCACCATGCACATCCATGTTTTTGCATAAAAGAGTTGTACCATGTGCATGCATGTATGCACACCCACTCGTACGACAATTTTAACACCCTCAGCATTTAAAGTTTCTCTTTCTCACCAAATTGTAGGTTTTCATCACTGCTCTGTAGTCTTTTTTTCTTTCTATTTGATCAAACTCCATTTTATAGTTCCTAAATTATCAATTTGAAATTGGTGCTAAAAAGTAAAGTCTAAAGTACAGGTATATATATGCACATAGTACAAGTGCCTAATGCACAAAGTAACACTATGCATCCCTATGCCATTCAGTTTGTGCATCTTAATTTTTACTGAGAAGTTTGAAGTAACTTCTTTTTTTTTCCTAATATTTGAAAGGCTATGACTCGAGTTAAACCATTCATATGCACGATGCCTCTGCGGATGGACGAAGGATGGAATCAAATTCAACTGAATTTAGGTGATCTTACTAGACGTGCATATGGAACAAATTATGCTGAGACACTGCGTGTTCAAGTTCATGCCAATTGCCGCCTCAGAAGGATTTACTTTTCTGACCGCCTTTATTCAGAGGAAGAACTGCCACCAGAGTTCAGACTTTACCTTCCCATGCAGGTTACCTTCACATCATATCCCCAAATGACCAGCTTGATTTTTTGATAATGTTTGGAGGTGGCAATTTCGACCCATTTACTTGTAAATAAATTGATTTGGGTTATGTTTGATCTCTATCGGGTCAACTGGGTAAAAGTAAAAAAATAGCTAAAAAGGAAATGGGTCAAAACGGTTTTCAGTCACCCAACTGTACTGTTAATAAGTACTAGAACATATTGTCAATTTCTTAAATTTTCTGTAACTAATTAACATTCAAAAATATTATTATGAAGATAATAAAAATCTTTTAATAGGATGATTTAGGAGGAGGTAATCAATCTGTTTCAACTCATTTCCCTTTTAGCTAAAATTTTTATTTATCCGGTTGAGATAAAACACAACCCTAGTCAACCCCTTCACGAGTAATTCGGTCAAAATTGCCACCTCAAACACAACCCTAGTCTACCCATTAACGAGTAAATTGGTCAAAATTGTCACCTCCAGTTTTCTTTATTCATACTGGAAACATAAATTATTTATAAAATGTGTTCCAAAAGTTGGACAATTTTTTCTTATTAATTTATCTACTCAACCCTTGTACTTTTAATTGCAGAAACAATGATTCTGTGTAGAAGAAAGTTATGTGTTGAAACTCACAATGCAGCGAGGCATAGTGATATGCGATTTTACTGCAATCTGATTCTATCAAACTAGTCATGTTTTATGCACAAGTATTGTACAAGGATTTTAAATTTATTGCTCTCATGTAATTTGACTTTGTATGTGTTGATCTATTCTACAGTTTTATATAATACGTGCACACATACATATGCATACATATATAGGGATGATAGTTCTTGAGTCTTGACATGACATGTAACACGAACAAGACACGAAAGTAATCAGGTTTTGAATTGGACACTCTTAACCCGTTTAATAAACGAGTCAGGGTTGCTGTAAATGTGGTTGTAGTAAAAAAGACTGCCTTTTTATGGTATTACAAATATAAGAAGTTACATGTTTTCTTCATTTGATAGATAAAAGGGCCTTCATGATGACCTTTTCCATTGTCATTTACCTCAATTTCACAGTTTCACTTATGGTAGTCCTATTTAACCAATTTCTTTAATTATTTTTTTTAAATTGCTGTGTCATAAATTTAGTTTTAGCTATTTTAAGTTAAAAAGACAATTGAGAGTTTTATAATCTAGACGTTTTATATACATTTATGTTATTGATGGTAAATTTATAAGTTTAGAGTAATAATATGTAAAAAAAATATAAAAGATATTTTTCCAGGTTCAACAAATCGTGTTTATGTCAATCCATGAATATGCGCATCATGTTAGGGTTCATGTGTCTGACATGATTTTCAGACATGTGTTAGTCCGGTTTCCACTCGCCAACTTACGTAAACAACCCGTTTAGCACCCCTAGTTTGGCTCATGTCCATAATTCCAAATAGCTTTTACAAATCTTAGCTATCATTTTATTTTCTTAAAATGGGTAATTTTACATAATGATAACTAAGTTTTTCATGTGCCCCTCTAAAGTCACTTAGTTTCTTTTATTTTTATAAAGTCGCTTAACTTTTCATCAGTTGTTCCAATCTTGTGTGTGTGTATATATATATTTATAAATGTTAAAAGATTTTAAAATTAAGTGAGCAAATGAAACATATATGAATCTTGGTTGATATTTAGTGATTTTTTTTTCAGTTTGATTGTAAGGCCTCAAACCCGGGAGGTCTCAAACCCGGGAGGCCTCACTTGTTAGATTTACTCATTCTCAAACAATTATTAAACTTGAATATCAATTAACGCAGCGGAAAATTTCATTAAAATATACTCATAACATCATTCAACACGCGGAAGCGTAACATAGTTTAATACATAAACATAACATAAACTAATCATAACGGGATGCCAGTCTTCATGATCCACCGGGTAACTCTTCTCGCTTGCCGAGCATCACCGACCATCATCCATACCTGTCTTAACCTGAATGCGTATACTAAAAAGTTAGCTACGCTGGTGAGTTACAGTTTTTCATTCAATTTATAAAATGGTTCATCATTCAATAATTCATTAGGGTTTAACATCATGTATAAGAAAACAAGGCCTTTCGTTCATCATTAAAAACATTCAAACATTTATCATCATCAAAGCATTCATCATCATCATGAACACCGTTGAACGGATCGTTCGATTAAAACATTTAACATTCATTTAAGTCATACATTACTATCTAAATCTGTGTTACCATTCGTTCCATCACCTAGTATTGTATTGCCCCTAAGGCTTAACTGCACGAAGACCGACAATACAATACATTCCGTCAATTCCCTTTTGTATTGCCCCCAAGGCTTAACTGCACGAGGACCGACAATACCCCTTTAGTTGCCCATATGGCTCTCATGTTCATAAACCTACAACTTCCATCGACGGCTATGGCTCACGGCCATAACACCGTCGGATCATAATTTAACCTCAGTAGGGTTACGTTAACCCCTGAGTAACCGTCGTTACTCCCATACCAGTTGTACAACATCATAACCATTGACATGCCACAAAGACACTGCCTCTGTTGTTCTTATGGCAACTATGGCTCGCTGTCCATAATCTACCACAAGGCTGGGAATTACATTCTCAGACTTCATTCGTCAATTCCCTTCATTCGACAGATTAGATTTGTAATGACTTCCTTAAAACCTTTGCCCTTTCCTTTTCTTTTCATAAAACATATTATTCATTTTCAAAACCCTTTTCCTTCATTTTAAACCATTTCTTTATAAACATTTTGTTCGTAAACATTCCATTCATAAAACTTTCTTTCCATAAACCGTTCATTCCAAATCATTTCATTTCGTAAACATAGTTTCATAAACATCATTTCGTAAAACATCATTTCGTATGTATGCACACCAACCCGAAAACATTATATAAAACATTTAAAAGAGGGCTTCTAGAACACACCTGATAAGCTAATCTGGGTTGTCCTAAACAAAGGTCCCACAATGTCACTTCCGATCTGAATTGATTAGTTAAATATTCATCAGACCAACCCCCGACTCTAACGGTTTAACCTTCTAAACATACTGACTTTACCTAAACAACCTGATGCCTGCGCACTTAGCAAGTGCGCAGGGCCTTGCTCTTGCGTACTTAATAAGTGCGCAAACCTCGCTTCATGCGTACTTGATAAGTACGCATGATCCTCTTCCTGCGTACTTGATAAGTACGCAGGACCCTCTTCATGCGTACCTGATAAGTACGCATGATCTGCTTCCCCGCAAAAACCCTGACTTTCGCCTTCGGGTCTGATCACGTCAAGATCCCGAACTTGTTTACATTCAAAACGTTTGCTTTTCATTAAGGAACTCAAAGCTATGTTTTTCTTCCAGTTTCATCCGTAAAAAGGTCACATTTTCGTCCAAAGAGAACCATGTCGAAGGAACTCGGCAAAATGACCCCGTAACTTCGGGAGAAGGGGTGCTCTCCTATCTTTTGATTAGGAAAGCTGCACATACCAGGGGGTAGCGACTGTTTATTAAAAACACAGGACTCTGCTAAGTGGTAACACGATGTATAGAGTCTGACACCTGCCCGGTGCTGGAAAGTCGGAAGGAGAAGTGTTATAAGCTTTGAATGGAAGCCCCGGTAAACGGCGGCAGTAACTCTAACTGTCCTAAGGTAGCGAAATTCCTTGTCGCATAAGTAGCGACCTGCACGAATGGTGTAACCCGAAAAACCCCAAAACGAACAATTAGGCTAGATCGTTTCCTGTATCGAGCTTCTGATCTGGAGGTTCTTCTCGGGTCGATCCGCCAACTTTCTCTCTCTACGGTTTCTCTCTCTAGATGTTGCAAATGAGAGAAATGGGTGGTGAACTTGGCTATTTATAGGGGGCTCCCCTTTAAACCCACCTGCCCATCCGGCCCGGCCCGTCATGCCTCGTTCGTTTATTCCGTTATTATATCTGTCGTTTTATTTTTGGGATGTTACAAGTCTACCCCCCTTACAATAGGTTCCGTCCCCGAAACCTATCATAAGTCAAATAGTTGAGGGTACGACTCCCTCATTTCCGTCTCCGTTTCCCAAGTGGCTCCCGACCCCTTTCGATGTTTCCATTGTACTTTAACCAATTGGATTACTTTATTACGTAAACGTTTCTCCTTCCGATCTAGGATGGCCACGGGCTCTTCGATGTAGTTAAGGCTGTTGTCGTCCTTGATGTCAGTAAGTGGTACGTGAGCCGATTCATCCGCCAAACACTTTCGCAAGTGTGTTACATGGAAGGTAGGATGAATTCCACTTAACTCATCATGAAACTCTAACCGATAAGCGACTTCACCAACCCGCGCCATTATCCTGAATGGTCCGACAAACCTCGGACTTAACTTCCCTCTCTTCCTAAATCGTATGATCCCCTTCCATGGTGACACTTTCAACATTACTCTGTCCCCAACATCAAACTCAATAGGCCTTCGTCGTTTATCCGCATAAGATTTCTGACGATCTTGTGCGGCCTTCATTCTTCCTTTGATTTGTTCAAACCTTTCCGACGTTTCTCTTACGACTTCAAGGCTTCCTAATTCCTTTTGTCCAATCTCACCCCAACAAACCGGGGTCCTGCACCTTCTCTCATACAATATTTCGTAAGGAGGCATGCCTATCGTCGTGTGATAACTATTGTTATAGGAAAATTCGGGTAACGGCAGATGACTGTCCCAACTGCCGCTAAAATCGATAATAGTACGAAGCATATCCTCCAATGTCTGAATGGTCCTTTCGGACTGACCATCCGTTTGCGGTTGGTATGCCGTGCTAACATTCAGTCTCGTGCCCATCGCCTCGTGAAATCTTTTCCAAAACCTCGATGTGAATCGTGTGTCCTGGTCAGATACGATCGTCAAAGGCATCCCATGTTGTGCTACTACTTCTTTAATAAATACTTTTGCTAACCTTTCTGACGAGAACGTCTCGCGAATAGGTAGGAAATGAGCACTCTTCGTTAAACGGTCCACAATTACCCAAATGGTATCATGACCTTTAGCTGTGCGAGGTAGCTTGGTTATGAAGTCCATGGTAATGTGTTCCCACTTCCATTCCGGTATATCAAGTGGTTGAATCTTTCCATACGATTTCTGGTGTTCGACCTTTACTTGCAAACAAGTCAAGCACTTGCTTACGTACTTTTTGACTTCATGCTTCATTCCAGGCCACCAGTATTCCTTCCTTAGATCTTGGTACATTTTATTGGTACCAGGATGGATAGAGTACCGAGACTTATGGGCCTCATCCAAGATTTTGGTTCTAAGCTCGCCACCCATAGGTATCCATACCCGTCCAAAACGTGTCCTAACACCAAGGGTGTTATATTCCAACTTGTCCTGATGGCCAATCATTCTTTCCTTCTTTATATTTTCTTCTTTAAGTGCCTCATCTTGAGTCTTTTCAATTTCTCTCATCACATCCGATGTTACCACCAACTGGCAAGCTTTCACTCTAATAGGAGTAGGCACATCCTTTCGGCTTAGAGCGTCAGCCACCACGTTTGCCTTTCCAGGATGGTATATTATTTCACAGTCATAGTCTTTCAATAGTTTCAACCATCGCCTCTGCCGCATATTAAGTTCCTTTTGTTCAAAGAAGTACTTCAAACTTTTGTGGTCGGAGTAAAAAGTAAACTTAACCCCGTACAGGTAGTGCCTCCAGATTTTCAATGCGAATACGACAACAGCAAGTTCCAAATCGTGAGTCGGATAATTAGCTTCGTGAATCTTCAACTGCCGTGACGCATACGCGATCACTCACCCGCGTTGCATTAACACACATCCCAATCCCTGACCCGAAGCGTCAGAGTATACCACTAAGTCTTCATTGCCCTCGGGAAGGGCCAAGACTGGGGATTTGGTTAGCTTCTCCTTCAACTCCTTAAACGTCTCGTCCTGGGTCGAACCCCATTCGTACTTTACCTCCTTCCGAGTCAACTTTGTCAATGGCGAAGCTATTTTTGAGAAATTCTGGATGAATCTCCAATAGTAGCCTGCCAATCACAAGAAACTACGGATTTCAGTTGGCGTCTTAGGAATATTCCATTCCCTTTCCGTCACTATCTTTGCTGGGTCAACCATAATGTCGTTCGGGTTAATTACGTGACCTAGGAATTGGACTTCCTTAAGCCAGAACGCGCATTTGGAGAATTTAGCATACAAATTTTCCTTTTTCAGAGCCTCCAACACCTCCTTTAAATGACATGCGTGATCACCCTCATTCTTGGAGTAGATGAGGATATCATCGATGAACACGATTACCCATCGGTCCAGCATCGGTCGACACACCCTATTCATCAAATCCATGAACGCTGCGGATGCGTTCGTCAATCCGAAAGACATTACGCGGAACTCGAAATGTCCATAACGCGTGCGAAATGCAGCTTTCGGTATGTCTTCTTCCATCACCTTCAACTGATGGTACCCGGATCGAAGGTCGATTTTTGAGAACCAACTTGCGCCTTGCAATTGATCGAACAGGTCATCGATCCTTGGTAAAGGGTACTTGTTCTTCACCGTACGTTTATTCAACTCGCGATAATCAATACACATTCTCATCGAACCGTCTTTCTTCTTTACAAACAACACCGGAGCACCCCACGGCGAGATGCTCGGTTGGATAAATCCTTTCTCAAGTAACTCGTCTAGTTGTGCCATTAACTCTTTCATCTCTACTGGTGCTAGTCGATATGGAGCCTTAGCCACGGGCTGGGCATCTGGTACTAAGTCGATTCGAAATTCAATCTCTCTGTCCGGTGGTATCCCAGGCAAATCCTTTGGAAACACCTCCGGGTACTCGCGTACCACGGGTACATCCTGTAGTTCCTTCACTTCCTTACACTTGTCAATTACGTACACCAGGTAACCCTCGCATCCGCGCCTCAAGTAATTTGTTGCCTTAATCATCGAGATGACGTTTGGCATCGGTGCGTCACGATCTCCAAAAACATCGACTTTGCTACCATCCGGAGCCTTGAGTCGTATTATCTTTCGTTTACATATGATTTGTGCTTCGTTGGCAGTTAACCAATCCATACCTAACACGACATCAAACCCCCCCAAAACCATAACAAACAATCTGACAGGGAACCTATGATCTTCTATCTTTATCGTGGAGTTGTCAACTACATCGGTCACTCTCGCAGTTCTACCCTCAGCGGTTTCTACACTAAAGGCTCTTTCTAGCTTACTGACAGTGTACTTCACTCGTTTACAAAAAGTCGCAGATATAAAACTCTTACTTGCACCCGAATCAAATAACACAGAAACAAAAGTGTTGTCAAGGATGAACGTACCTGACGCCACATCGGGGTCTGCCCTGGCTTGGTCTTGCGTCAGCGCGTACGCACGAGTCTTTGATCGGGGCCTGTCTTCTTTCCTTTTCGGGCCTTTCCCTTGGTGCATTCCCGGCTCCACCCATTCTGGGCTTGGTGCATTCCCGGCTCATATGACCACTCTCCCCACAGTTGTAGCATTTGAATAGCTGGGGACATTCACGTGCGTAGTGTCCGGTTTTGCCTCATTTAAAGCATAAATTTGACCCTAACCGACATTCACCCGCATGTCTTACCCCACATCTTCCACAGACTGCCGTCTCGCCTACCCTGGCCTGTTTGTCCCGAGCCCCAAACAACTTCCCAGCCGATCGCTTAGCGGGGAAACTCGGCTTCTTCTTAGGCTCTTCGATGGCAACGACATTCAGCGCCAGATCATCGAATACCACGCCGCTCAGTTCTACTACCGACTCATAGGTCGTAGGGGCGTTTGCCTTAACATAGGTGCGGACCTGGTCCGACAGCCCTTGAATGTAACAGGAAATCTTTCTTTCCTCAGTCGTGATAAGGTGTGGCAGCAGACGTGCTAGTTCATTGAATCGGGTTGTGTACTGCCGGTGCGTCATGCTCCCGGCCTTCAAACCCAGAAATTCCCTCTCTACCTTCTCAATCTCGTTCCTTGGGCAGAATTCTTGATCACCAAAGTTTTCAAGTCAGCCCACATCATCGCATCCACAACCTCGCTCCCTTTTGCTTGACGTACACCTTCCTACCAATGGGATGCTTCCTCTCTCAAGGAGTTAGCAGCAAATTTCACAACTTGATCCGTTCGACATTCACTCAGACGAATGGCAGCCTCCATACGAATCACCCAATCAAACGTAGCTACCGCGTCTTTCTTCCCAGTCAAGACCGGCGGGTCACGTGCCTTAAAGGACTTATAGTCGCGACCACGGTTAAGCGGTGCGTTGATCGCCTCAGTGTTCGGGGTATCAACCGCCGTGTTAGACCCACCCGTCTCATTAACCTTCTTTAATGCTTCTGCCAACAGTCCTGGCAAAGAAACTTTCATCAACTCTGTGAACTCTCGAGCTACAGCTGCTCTCACTTCTGGTTCAAAAGTGAAAGGTTGTTCATCAACCTGTGTCTGCTCGGTGCCATGCACACCAACCGCCGGTTCAGTGTGAACACTTCCTTCTTCACTGTACTCTTGGCGCGCAGGGGTCCTGCCGCGCCCACCGTTATGGCCATCGGTGCGACCACCGATACGGCCCCCACCACGCCTTCCGTTTCCTCTTCTTGCCATTTCGATCTATAAGACAAGAATCCAATGTCATCACGCTAGTTAACAAATAAAATTCAACAAGCACTGTAAGATGTTAATATACACTAGCCATCTGCAATTAACCATTACACTACCTTTCGATTTCTATTTGACCACCTTCGTGATTCCATCAGAACACAAGTCCTTACCTAACCCTTTCTAAGGCATACTATACATGTAAATATATACTACCTTCATACCTGATGCTGTGGCTCGAGTTACCCGTACTGGCATCCACTTTCGGTCCCATTCACAGTTTAAGTTCAGACACTGGGAGTGTCCGAATCTCTCAAACTATTGATCTGATACCAACTTGTAAGGCCCCAAACCCGGGAGGCCACATTTGTTAGATTTACTCATTCTCAAACAGTTATTAAACTTGAATATCAATTAACGCAGCGGAAAATTTCATTAAAACATACTCATAACATCATTCAACATGCGGAAGCGTAACATAGTCTAATACATAAACATAACATAAACTAATCATAACGGGATGCCAGTCTTCATGATCCACCGGATAACTCTTCTCGCTTGCCGAGCATCACCGACCATCATCCATACCTGCCTTAATCTGAATGTGCATACTAAAAAGTCAGCTACGCTGGTGAGTTCTAGTTTTTCATTCAATTTATAAAATGGTTCATCATTCAATAATTCATTAGGGTTTAACATCATGTATAAGAAAACAAGGCCTTTCGTTCATCATTAAAAACATTCAAACATTTATCATCATCATGAACACCGTTGAACGGATCGTTCGATTAAAACATTTAACATTCATTTAAGTCATACATTACTATCTAAATCTGTGTTACCATTCGTTCCATCACCTAGTATTGTATTGCCCCTAAGGCTTAACTGCACGAAGACCGACAATACAATACATTCCGTCAATTCCCTTTTGTATTGCCCCCGAGGCTTAACTGCATGAGGACCGAAAATACCCCTTTAGTTGCCCCTATGGCTCTCATGTTCATAAACCGACAACTTCCATCGACGGCTATGGCTCACGGCCATAACACCGTCGGATCATAATTTAACCTCAGTAGGGTTACGTTAACCCCTGAGTAACCGTCGTTACTCCCATACCAGTTGTACAACATCATAACCATTGACATGCCACAAAGACACTGCCCCTGTTGTTCTTATTACAACTATGGCTCGCTGTCCATAATCTACCACAAGGCTGGGAATTACATTCTCAGACTTCATTCGTCAATTCCCTTCATTCGACAGATTAGATTTGTAATGACTTCTTTAAAACCTTTGCCCTTTCCTTTTCTTTTCATAAAACATTTCATTCATTTTCAAAACCCTTTTCCTTCATTTTAAACCATTTCTTTATAAACATTTTGTTCGTAAACATTCCATTCATAAAACTTTCTTTTCATAAACCGTTCATTCCAAATCATTTCATTTCGTAAACATAGTTTCATAAACATCATTTCGTAAAACATCATTTAGTATGTATGCACACCAGCCCAAAAACATTATATAAAACATTTAAAAGAGGGCTTCTAGAACTCACCTGATAAGCTAATATGGGTTGTCCTAAACAAAGTCCCACAACGTCACTTCCGATCTGAATTGATTAGTTAAATACTCATCAGACCAACCCCCGACTCTAACGGTTTAACCTTCTAAACATACTGACTTTACCTAAACAACCTGATGCCTGCGCACTTAGCAAGTGCGCAGGGCCTTGCTCCTGCGTACTTAATAAGTGCGCAAACCTCGCTTCATGCGTACTTGATAAGTACGCATGAGCCTCTTCCTGCGTACTTGATAAATACGCAGGACCCTCTTCCTGCGTACTTGATAAATACGCAGGACCCTCTTCCTGCGTACCTGATAAGTACACAGGATCTGCTTCCCCGCAAAAACCCTGACTTTCGCCTTCGGGTTTGATCACGTCAAGATCCCGAACTTGTTTACATTCAAAACGTTTGCTTTTCATTAAGGAACTCATAACTATGTTTTTCTTCCAGTTTCATCCGTAAAAACGTCACATTTTCGTCCAAAACCTGAAAAACCCCAAAACGAACAAAAACTCAGATCTAGGCTAGATCGTTTCCTGTATCGAGCTTCTGATCCGGTGGTTCTTCTCCCAAGCTCTGGAGCTACACACTTCTTCAATCTCAGGTCGATCCGCCAACTTTCTCTCTCTACGGTTTCTCTCTCTAGATGTTGCAAATGAGAGAAATGGGTGGTGACCTTGGCTATTTATAAGGGGCTCCCCTTTAAACCCACCGGCCCATCCGGCCCGGCCCGTCATGCCTCGTTCGTTTATTCCGTTATTATATTTGTCGTTTTATTTTTGGGATGTTACATTGACTTAGTTTGAACAATTATGAATCTTAGTTATTATTTAATGAATTTTTTTCTTCACTATTAACTCTTATTTCAAGTTATTTTGAAAAAAAAATAATCACTAAACGGTAACTAAGTTTTATATATGTTTCAGTTTGCATCATTTAATTTTATAAAAAAAATATACAAGATTGGATCACCTAATTAACGTTGAGTGACACTATAGTAGCAAAAAAAAAAACTTTGAATGACTTTAATAGAGCACATGGAAAACTTGATTACCGTTTGGTAAGTTTTCTCTTTTTTAAAACAACACGTTGAATTTTATACACGTCTTGTGACCGTGAACTTGTTTTTTTTTTACATATTTAGATAAAATGAGTTATACATGTCATGTTTGGATTGCACGATTTTAAATGTGTCCGGATTAAAGTTGATGTCTTTAAGATGAATAAAATCATAAATATATAAATCGTGTTCAAGTTCATCATTTTCAACCTGGCACGATTCCACCCCTACATACACACACTCATAGACTTATAGACACATACACATATACATAAGGAGTTTCAAATAACAACCCTAAAATAATCAATAACCAAATAAATCATTTTTAACAATACTATGGTATTTTAATCGTTGAATGAATGGTTAAAATATTTCTTATATGTGTTTCACTCAATGAAATGGCAATTATTCCTCTCTTTCCAATGTTCAAAAGCTAAAAAGTGATTCTTTTACTTTATAATTATTTAGTGATTCTCATTTAAATTCAACTTCTTACTTTCATGTACGTCTCTCTCTCTCTCTCTCTCTATATATATATATATATATATATATATATATATATAAACATTTGATAACTCATAAATATTACGAGAACTCGTAAAAATCCAATCAAACCCATTTTTTTACAACCTTTATTATTGAAACACAACATAAAAAAATGAGTTTATGTATGTAAATTTACATATATTCGTATATTAAAAAAAATATAAACATGTGTAAGTTTATCATTTACACATTTGTAAGTTTTTACCATTAACACATGTGTACAAATTTTTTTAAGAATAATTTAGAGAGAAGAAATGAATTGATTGAAGAAAATCATTTTTTTATGTTGTATTTTAATAATAAAGGTAGTAAAAACAAAAAAAAAGTTTTAATTGTTTTTTACACGAGTTCTTATGATTTTCAAGTATTTATGAGTTCTCAAGAGATCTTTCCCTTTAATATATATACATAGGGGCATGTTCTTTTGAGAACCAACCATATGTTGAGAACCGAAAGAACCACACAAAACGTGTACATATCGCTTTAGTGAAAAAAGTAAAATTCAACAACAATATTTTATTTATCTCTTCCCACTCTTAGTTTGAGTTTATCTCCTCTCCCCTGAATTTTTTTAAGAAAAGTATAAAAATATGCACATATGCATTCATTTGTGCATATAGTGTGAGTGCATATATGCATTTAAAAAAACGACTATAAATTCGAGGTCTTTTAAAACCAAACCTTAAACATATTGAAATGTACAAAAATTCTAGTCAATTTATATTATAAATAGAGGAAGAGTTAATGCGGTTCTCACGGTTCTTAACATATTGTTGGTTATCAAAAGAACATACCCCTATATATATATATATACTAGGTTAGAATCCCGTGTATTACACGAGATTACATATTAAAAAAAGATAAAACTTATAAATTTATAAATACGTGCTAACTTGTCAGAATATTATGATAGTCTCAAGATATATCAAGTGGAAATGTGTGTGTATATAACAAATTAATATTTTTCTTTAATTAGTTATATTTTGAATTCTTATTATATATTCTTATTTAATATAATTATTATTCTTCTTTAATAATATATTTATAATATCATTATTATTTAATAAGATAGTGGTGCATTTATTAGGAGAGAGAGACGGGAAAACCAATATGAGGAGGTATGAGGGAGTGACATGTGGCACTCCAAAACCTTTATTTATTAGTATGTATAGATATATATATATATATATATAAGAGATCAAATGAAAACAACTTTTTATTGGTTTTTGAGTTTTCATTTGATCACGCCCCTATTGGCCTATATAAATATATATGTATATATACGGACACGTTATTTTCAGAACCAATAAAATGGGAGAATTTTGAGAACCACTACATCACTTGTACATTATGCATCAATTGTGATACTAAATAATTAATTTATATCAAATTAAAAGAGTAAAATTGAAAAAATAAGTTATTTCTCTCTCTATACTCCGCTTTCTCTCTCGATTCTCTCTACTACTACTACTCTCTCTCTATATAATACTAGCTTAGACCCCGTGTAATACACACGGGGTGAAAACTATCAATACATAAGTTTCTTAAATTTTATTTAGAATATTTTACAGATGTAAAAATGTATTACACATACTAAGAATAGAAAACAAAACTCAAAATATGAAAAAAATAATATATAATTTACTACGTCAATTACTATTTAATGTAATTTGACTTTCATTTACTATTTGATTGAAAATAAAAGCTACATAATTAGATTTCAAAGTTTTTTATAATGGAGGAATAATTAAAAAAAAATGTTTTATTAGTATAATTAGTAACTTATTAAAATATATGAGTGTATTTAATAAGAGAGAGAGGCGAGAAAAGAATGATAAGATTGAATATGGAGGCGACCCGTGTCATACAAAAATATTTATTTATTATATAATATAGATATGCATAGTGCATACACGCATTATACAATAATTTAAAACCCATTGGGGTGATTAGTATAATAAAAATTTACACATTCTTTTGCGTTGGGTACAAGTCCTTTCCACCGTGTTGTTATCAGCATCCAACCTTATCGCTGCCTTCCCCCCCTCTTTTCGTCGACGGCTCGCCCCCACCGCTGTTGACGCGATTGTTTCCGGTTTGTTATGTCGGTTAACCTGCGACGGTTTGCGTGTAAAAGTGGGCAACGCATGTATGTCGGGTAACTCCTTCTTTCTTCGCCTGATATAGAAATTAACGCAGGTGGAGGCCAAAAAGGAAAACAAATAGAGGGAGTTAGGGCTTTGAAATCAAAGACGAATCGTATCGATCGATCGATCGATCAATCAACTGATAACTATCTGGTATTCTTCTTCCTTGAAACCCTAACATACGCCGATTTGTTTTGTGATTGCAAATTAGGGTTTTGAAACTGACATGATTTACGTTTTTGCTAACCAAAATGGTTTGAATATTCTTTTAGCAATGATTTACGATTTTTGCTGACCAAAAATAGGGTTTTGAAATTTAAATGATTTACGTTTTTTGTTTAACAATGGATTCAAGCCACTTTGATGCTAAGTCTTTAACATTATGTTTTGATTGTATTGTATGTATGTTTTGAAATTAACCATTGTTGGAAAATCACTTGGTTAAGTTATGTATGTTTTGTGTCGTTTGAATATTCATATGCGGTCTCGCTCCTTAGAGGCTGTGATGATTGAAGTTAATATCGTCGCTTGGCGTGGCAACATTAAGGACGACAGGTGTGAAACTCTGTGTCTCTATTGCAGCCATGATGGTACAATACCCAGGTCTGAGCCTTGGTGCTAAAAAGGTAAATTCAGGGCAGTTATTTTCTAAGAATTTTAATGAATTTGTGGTTTTCTCCTGCATAATTGAACTGTTATTTTCAGTTAGTGGGCCTTATTTTAAATTATTGATGCAAAATTGAAGTTCTAGGGTTCGTATGTGGTTTATTGACTGTCGTTGGTGTTGTTAACGTGAGTTTTATTTTACGATTTTCATATTTTATCCTAAACGGGAAAAAAACGAATGGTGAAGTTGAAAGGAGGATTGTTTCACATTTGCTGCCACTTATGGATGGATTAAAATCCCGTTCACATGTTATTGTAACGGGCGCTACAAATCGCCCAAACAACGCTGATCCTGCTTAGAGAAGGTTTGGTAGGTTTGATAGGGAAATTGACATTGGTCTCCCTAATGAGGCTGGCCGTCTTGAGGTTATTCGCGTCCACACTAACAACATGAGGCTTTCTGACGGTGTAAACTTTGTTTTCTTTCAAGTAGTTTATCGTGTTTAAAGCACCAATCAGTTATACATTATGCTTTGAAACCTATACTTTAATTTTCTCTGGCTTCACCTTTAAATGTTGTATAATTATAACTAATTAACGGCCACACCATAAAGGCTGTGATGATTGAAGTGAATAGCGTTGCTTGGCGTGTCAACATTGAGGATGGCAGGTGTAAGACCCTCAACTTGCAACCTCTGTTGAAGCCATGACGGTACAATACCCAGATCTCAGCCGACTCTTTCTAGAGAGAGAGAGAGTGTGTTGCTGGTGCTAAAAAGGTAAACACAGGGCAATTATTTTGTGAGAAGGATTGACTCACAATTGCTGACACTTATATATGGATTAAAATCCCATGCACATGTTATTGTAATGGGTGCTTCAAATCGCCCAAACAGTATTGATCCTGCTTTGAGAAGGTTTAGTAGGTTTGATAGGAAAATTGGCATTGGTCTCCCTGATGAAGTTGGGCACCTTGAGGTTATTTATGTCCACACAAAGACCATGAAAGTTTCTGATGATGTAAGATTTGTTTCCTTTTAAGTGGTTTGTCGTGTTAATTAGTTTTCTTTCAAGATTTTTTTGTTTGTCTTCAGTTCAAGCTTCCATTGGTGCCAACACATGGGTAGTTAGCAATTCTCTTCCAACAAATAGCATGCCGCCCTTCTACTCTAATCAAGTTATTTGTCTTCTTACTTACCGATTATTTTTTCATTTAGACAAATTATTATATGTTAATTAAATTTTAAATTTTATTTTTTGAGCTTTCCTTTTTACGTTTTTTTAACTAACATTACCACAAAAATATGTAATAAGAAGATTTATATATACTTTAAAATAGGTTATTTACACTTTCAACTATTTCAACCCGTTTGATCCGTTTCATTTTTAGGTACGTTTTTGTGTTTTATTGTAATATCTGTCACAAAAATGTCCAAGAAATGCTAAGGTTAGAACCTATAAGTACTTGTGTATTTAAAATACCAAAGTCTAGGGTTAAAAATAAAAATTTGTGAAAATAGTTGGATATCAGACCGATATCACTTTTAAATCGGTCCGAAGTGAATAAGATTTGAATATCGGACCGAAGCGAAACTTAGTCAGATATCGGACCGACATCCTTATTCATAATGGTCCGCAATTGGTTGTTGAGTCGGCTATCGGACCAACATCAAACCATAACGGTCCGTAAACCTCCTCTCAGCCGCAATTTGTGGTGATAACACGTGTTCAATGACTCAACCCTAATGATGGGACGTGAGTCTAGATGTCCGACCGACATGGTCCACATATCGGTTCGACATGCACCAAAAACATGTGCGGTCCAATCAGGAGTTGACGGTTAGGGCTGACGTGGGCATAGCTGGATGTCGGACCGACATCCCTTTGATAATGGTTCGACATGGATCCAGATTTCAGCCTATAAATAGCTGAACGATCTCATTTGTTTTCTTCACTCCAAACTCGATTCCAACTTTCAAAACTCGTTCCAGGTGATCCCTAGCCCACTTCCAACGATCCCGGTCGAACTCCCGCTCATTCTAGCTCCCGGATTAAGAAGAAACACTTGTAGAAGTGCTGCTACGCTAGAGAAATCAAGTTAAGAAGCTAGTCTATAAGCTTTCGAATTTGTGGCTCATTCCTATACTCAAGGTGAATACTTTATCTCTTTAAAAACTTGTGTCAAACCTTTACATTTATGAAAATGGCCAAATGAGGTTAAGAGAATAATGTTCAACGTTCTTTTACGAACAAAGCATTCAGGCCATAGGTATGCGTAAAACTTGCAAGGGATACACGGGTCTCGAGTGAAATTCTCGGATTGCGGTTGGTGCTTGTCTTATAACAACTTCGAAGGCAAACCTATCCATTGTTATAAGACATGACGCCAGTGTATACTGTGGTGCAATTGAACAGGACGGGCCTGCTGAATGTGTGGATTGAACATAAAGTTGTGATTATGAACTAATGCTTGTTTGAGCCAAAATGATTTTAATGTCAAGATAATTGTATTCACCGGCGTTCGCGCTGACGTTTTATTTTTAAAATGTTTTTCAGGAAATGAATAAATGTGGAAGAAAAAGGAGATGGGCAGACATAAGATCTGACCCATGATAAGTGAAACCCGAGGGACTATAAAAGGATAACTTGCACGTTGGATTCTCAGGCCTAGTGTAGAGGAAATCCTAAATAAAGAAAGAGGAGATAGGACCGGGGGACTGATCAACCTCGGATAGTACTATTTCATGTGGCTTAAACTTGTCTGTAAGACAAGAGATGTATTTGATTTCAAACTCTGTTTTGTAATCAAATGAAAAAGGGTATTTAAATCCCTATGTTTATGAAAGTAAATACAAGGCTTTTGTTTTCTAATTAAGTTTTGATATTTACAATTACAGTCCTGGAGGTTGAAAGAATGTTGAAACGATCCTCATGAAAAAGTCTTCCGTCGTGTTTTATAAAAACTCAGAAATCAAATCAGGTATCAATCGAGCTCGCACACGTCCAGAGGGTGCCTGAAACGGGGTGTGATAGGTTGGTATCAGAGTCACATGTTTTAGCGAATTAGATACTTGGATATAGTATCTAGGCTTTAACCATTAATACTTTTAAGATAGGAAAACAAGGTAACCTTTTGACCAGTATGTAGTTATCTGACAAACAGAATGTTCTGTCTAAGGAAAAAGCGGTGTCTAAATCTGTCCTAGACTCTTCGCTCTTACCTGGGAACATCTCTGTTGGAGGTGCTACTCTGGAAAGATAACCATCCTTGTAGAGCTTAGCTAAGATTAAGAGACTGGCCTTAGTATCTAAGTCTTGACTAAGATAATAAGATAAGTACTAATGTATTAAGATTGCAGATGTCTGGAGATAATTCCGTTCCTGTCTATTATGATCCCAATCGTCCGATTAAACAAGAATCCCCGGAATACCATCCACTGGGTTCACAAATGAATCCTATATCGTCACCCTACTATAACGATGATCCATTTGTCATTCTTCCGGATAACCCTACAGCTGAATACCATCCTCGATCCCATGACTCTTCTAGTCAATAGATGGATGCTGGATCTGATTTCAACAATTGGAATACTGCTGCAGCTGAATCTAGTCATACTCAGTAGAACATATCAGCAGAAGAAAATCCATCTGAAGAATCTCACCATTATGAATCTGTTTCTGAAATCCCGAAGATTATCCGTTCTTTAATAATGCTTCAGGAAATTCTAATTCTGAATCCCCAGTCCTATATGATCCTTATATGTTTCCTGAACCAGTTTACCCTGGTCCTTTTGAAACTTATTTCCAAGCTCCTCCGAAATATCAAAATGCTTATAATGATATTATGGTTGGACTTCATGAACCTCCACCAAAATACGCTTATGAGCATAATATGCCTTCTTTTCCTATTGAGTGCCTAGACCGTTCGTTGCGCCAAACATACGAGGTAACAAGAGAGAAAATCATGGACAAGGCAAGAACCAAATTTTATGGACAACAAGTCTATGAATATGGAGGAAGACTAATGACCCTTGGAGAAGAGCTAATGAAAGATTAAAATCTATATTGTATTTCATTTCCTTGTAATATATTATAATAAATCTCGTTTTGTTCATTTTGTTACAGAATGGTTGGAAAAGGCAAAGGTCCTAGCTTTCTTCGTAAATACGCTCCAGCTAATTATTTCGAACACAAAACGAATGAAACTACAATAAAAAGTAATGAGGAAACTGAAAGTTCAACTTTCAGAAGCCTCGGAGAATTAGGAAACCCAAATGTTCCCTATAATCCTTCTGTAAGTTTTCATTATGCTCCTACTACTGGAAGTTATAATATCACTCCAATCTACTCACATAATTTTTATGAAGGATATGTGGAAATGCCTTATGAAAATAAACGTGATTCTAAAGAAGTAGAATGAGCTGATTCTAATAATCTCTACATTCCATACTATGAGACTGTTCCTTTCCCTGCTCCGCATACAAATAAGAATGCATCAGGAAATGAAAGGGAACGAATGTTTTTGAATCGAATAGCATAACTTGAACGAGAAAAAGCTGAAGTTGAAGCTCTGAACGCTTGGTTGATTCAAGCTCTTGAAGATATTTTTATCAATAAAAATTTTTGTTTTTGATTCCCATCTTATTTCTGTTATAGCATGTCTAAACAAACCGGACCTTCTTACAATATAAGAGGAAAGAGGAAACAAGCAGTGATAGAAAATGCTGCTGAAATCATTGATTCTCGTAAAGAACTGTAGAAATTGATTGCAGAAGGAATTAAGGATTCCCTCCCAATGATCTTTACTGATGCCACACCCCGCTGAAGGCGGAAACACGGAGGTGAGACAAGAGCGGTGCATCGAACACTTAGACGCAAGAGAATGCTAACGGGTACATCGCAATTTACAAAAGAACCATTACTAAACCCAAAATTAAAAGAAGTCATACAATATCCGAAATTCAAACAATAAAAGAAGCGTCTTATAAACAACCAAAGTCATAGGTACTAAGTTTGTTCCAACGTGAAACCACAAAATCTAAACAAAAGTGTGCCCCCATGAACCTTATCTTCATTTCTGTTTACCTGAAAGCATGTTTCAAAAACGGGTCAACTATATAAATAGTTGGTGAGTATCGCAGGTTTTACGACTCTATAAAAGTTTATAAAAATCCAAAGTCAGTACACATGTATTAGACAACATATTACCATGAGCCGTAATCAAAGCCTAGACAAAATAAAAATAAAGTACCCCATACGGATGTTTTATGCCAACAACCGCCTAAAAAAAATAATTGGCTAACTTTGCGCCCACGTGACCCTACAAGTCTGGTTGGCGACCAAACTATGAGCGGGGGTGTCAACCCAAGTAGTACTACTCAAAATTCTCAACGGCTACGCTCAGCTAATTGATTACAAAAAAAAAAATTAGGGACTTTAATGCATAAATATAAAAATAACTCATGTAATCAATGTATCATGTAACACGTGACTAAAAAAATGAAACAGCTTTCCCCCAAAAACAGTAAAACAGTAAGTAAAAAGGGGCCGCGAAAACTCACCTGAGAGTGAAACGCGAAAAAGTGCGGTAAAACAGTGAAACATCCAACGATGGTATCCTAACCGAGTCCTACTAATAAGTAGGCACAAAATGTATTTAGGAAACCTTATATGTGTGGCTAAGTCAACAAAAGTCAAAAGTGGCTATGCAGTCAATTGTACAGCCAAAACCCGTGCACGTGCGTACGAACCGTTAAGAATTGTTAAACCAGCTTTTATATGAATTAATAACCTTAAAGTTTTAAGTTTTAGATTTTTAATAAATAACATCAGTAGTTAAAAAAAATCACATTTGATAAAATCTCATGTCACGGTTTCGTATGATAAAAAACGCAATTACGCGTGTAAAGTCCGGTCTACGGTTTAAATACGATTCGTCCAAAATTAAGGTTTTAGTGTGATATTAGCACCCAATTTAAAAGTCAAATTTTATGTTTTAAATGGGGTTATACTTCTGTCCAAAATCCCTTAGATTTTTTATAAAATTAATTTTATATAAAAAATTTTCAAAATTAATAACTTTTTATAAAATTTAAATGGACCATAATTTCAAAACCATAGTTAGACATAAATTTACTGCTTCAAATTTATACCAATTGATCATGTATATAAGTAAAAATTTCAGACCAATTTTCATATTTTTCCAATATCCAGATTATTTAATATGAATTTAATATTATTAAAACTTTACAAATTCGGAAAAAATAGTTAAACACATCAAAACTTTACCAAAGTTTTACCATATTAGTTTTAAGTCAATATAAGATCCCATACCAAGTTTCAAGTCCTGATTTTATCCAGAAGTATACAAACCCTAAATCGTCCGTTTAAACTTTATAAATACTAAACGTATACTTAAACAACTCAAATTTTCATAAATTTTGGACATGAGTCTTAGTTCATCATATAATAATCACTGTCCAATTTCCAGAATTTTTTAATACTCAGAAGTATTTTTCCCAAATTTTCATGTATTAAACTTGTGTGAATTTTAATAAATAATTTATAAAGAGTTAGATAACCAAAATTTTCAGATATTCATTTAAAAAAAATATTTTAGTGATTAAAACCACTTTTGGGTGCTGGATCAATAATTTTTAAAAATCCACCAAAAACATGTTTGTTCTTAATCATTTAAGCTAAACTACAAGTTTGATTAAGGATTATACCTTCCAAATTCAACAAATGATGATGAAATTTGATGCTAAGCTACTGAGTTTTCCTTGATTTATAACCTACAATCACAATGTGGTTCAATACCAAGATCAAAAACTCAAAAATCAACAAAATGCTCTTTTAATTTAAGAAGATGCAAGTATGAACACCCAAGTGTTCATACACTTTGATCATCAAATCTTGCAAGCTTTTCACTAGATAACTCATTGTGAATGATTACAACTAGTTTTTATCCACAAATCCTTGTTAAAACCACAAGATTAAAGCTAAAAACTCTTGAAAACAACAAAACTTGAAAATTAAAGTGAGTGTGTGTAGTGTGTGTGTTCTTGGTGTTCTTGAGAACACATGCAAGAATCAAAACAGAAATTTTAAAGATGAAATCATGTTAAAATACCTTTAAAACACTAAAAACAAGCTCAAGAATCCATTGGAACCAAGAATCAAGCTTGGAATTTGATTATTCTTGAGCTTGGAAGGAGATTTGGGGGTGTTTGGATGAGGGGGGGGGGGGTTTGGGTATTTATAGGGGATAGTGAAATCTAGCTTTAAAAGACCATTTTTATAAAAAAATACCCACTTTTTATAAAAATTACACCCCTAAACACTAAAAATAAGCATTTTTATCAAACATAAAAATTAAGTATCTAAAATAATGAATTTTGAAAATTTTTAAAACATAAAAACTCAAAA
The DNA here is from genome assembly GCA_023525975.1 of Smallanthus sonchifolius. Lineage (NCBI taxonomy): Eukaryota > Viridiplantae > Streptophyta > Magnoliopsida > Asterales > Asteraceae > Smallanthus > Smallanthus sonchifolius. The sequence goes on along the minus strand of CM042037.1, from coordinate 62,497,426 downwards.
ATTTTAAAATTTGTAAACACTGGGTTTTTAACGGAAGAACCACCTGTGATCGTTAGTTAAATCAAGAATCACTAAAAATTATTTTCGAGAATTTAATTTTTACCGATTATTTAACGCGTTCGCAGTATATGCTGTGTATGCACTTAACCGAGTTTTCTAGTTCGGACCTTAGTGTTTGTCTAAGGAAAAGTTCCTATAATCCATAGAAACACTTAATAATATATAAAACCATAAAATTTAAAAATATAAACGTATAAAAGTCGAGAAACGGCAAGGACCTCAAAAACCGCAGTTGTTACAACTGAGTTAGAAAAGAGACAAGCCGATAGGCTATCTGTTCTGCCAACAAATAAAAAATCTATCAATTTTCAACCTTTAACCCAGCATACCCGAACTATCACTCAGTCCAAACCAGTTACTCTGAAACTCGAAGGTTCTACTACTCATAAGACCAAGAAACCGGAAAGAGAAGAATATTACCATAATTTATCAGAAGATGAAGGAGTAGGTAATAATTATAACCACATAGAGAAGAAGAGGAAGATGGTTGGATGTACATAGAAGATGTTTCAAGATTGCAAGCCATATAACTTCTCTAGGAGAGAAGGAGGAATTGCCACGTTGAGATGGATAGAGAAAACTGAATCTGTGCTTGCAATAAGCAAATGTGCTGAGGAAGACAAAGTCCTTTATGCTTCCAATTTATTTAAGGATCAAACGTTAGAATGGTGGAACAACATTGTTGCTGCCAAAAGAAGAGAAGCAGCCTATGCAATGGGCTGGAATGCCTTTAAAGCAAAAATAGAAAAGAAATATGTTCTCCAGAACGAAAGGGAACAAATTGAAGGAAAATTTCTTAGTTTAAAGATAATTGGAACAAATCATCAGGAGTATTCGACTAAACTCCTTGAGTATGCTCGAATAGTTCCTCATCTTGCTACCCCTTAATCCAATCTAATAAAGCGTTATATTTGGGGTTTGATCGGTGAAATTCGTGACATGGTCAAGGTCGCAAATTGTGAAAATCTTGATGATGCTATGGATTTGATAGCGTCATTAACAAGTAGCCTGATTAGGAATCAGGAGGAGGGAAGGAAGAAGAAAGAAGCATATGGGCAAGGCCCAAGTGGATCCAAGAAGTCAACCTTTTCTCCCCGAAACAACAACTCTTTCATCCATGAATGTCCACTGTGCAAGAGAAGGCACTTGGGACAGTGTAAAACTAGACGTTATTGCAGTTTCTGCAAAATGCCTGGTCATAAAACAGAGGATTGTTTCAAAAAGAAGCAAATCACTTGTTTTGAATGTGGTGAGGCTGGCCACATCAAAACTTATTGTCCCAAATTGAAGAAGCCTGAAGGGACAGGTCCCAAACCTGCTGATGGGATAAAGAAGAATGCACGAGCATTTGTTCTTAATACTCACGAGGCAGCAGGTATGCCCGATGTCATTACGGGTACATTTCTTATCAATGATATTTATGCTCGAGTTTTGTTTGACTCTGGTGCAAACCAAAGTTTTATAAATCATAGATTCTGTAGTCTGTTAAATAAAACTCTAGCTAGATTAGACAAGAAATATGTGGTGGAGACTGCCAACGGTGACCTCGTCCAAATATCTAAAATCCTAAACGATTGTCATATCACATTATCCGGACATGTTATACCTGCAAAACCGTTGCCTATGACTTTGGCAGGTTTTGACATTGTCTTAGGAATGGATTGGTTATCCTCTAACCAAGCCCGTATCCTGTGTGATAAGAAAGCCATCGAATTTCGTTCACCAAAAGGCAATATTCTTACTATAAATGGTGATAAATTATCCAACTCTGTTGGAATAATTTCCATGTTAAAAGCCACAAAATACATACGAAAGGGATGCTTAGCATACCTCGTATCTGTAACTACCGACTCCAAAAAGAAAATTGAAGATGTGCCGGTTGTGACTGAATTTCCTAATGTTTTCCCTGACGAACTGCCTGGAATTCCACCTGAGCGAGAAATGGAATTCAGAATTAATCTTGTACCCGCTACGACACCAATTGTTAAAGCCCTGTACAGATTAGCTCCAAATGAAATGGCAGAATTGAAAAAGCAATTAGATGAATTGCTAGAAAAAGAGTTCATAAGACCAAACTCGTCGCCTTGGGGAGCTCCGGTCTTATTTGTTAAAAATAAAGACGGTTCGATGCGTATGTGTATCGATTATCGTGAGCTAAATAAAGTCACAATAAAGAACCATTATTCGCTTCCTAGAGTTGATGATCTCTTTGATCAACTTCAGGGAGCTCATTGTTTCTCGAAAATCGATCTTCGTTCTGGCTATCATCAATTGAAATCCAGGAAGAAGATATTCCCAAAACAGCCTTCAGAACTCGATATGGTCATTATGAGTTCATGGTAATGCCGTTTGGACTTACTAATGCACCAGCAGCTTTCATGGACATGATGAATCGAGTTTGTAAACCTTACTTGGATAAGTTTATTATCGTATTCATTGACGATATCCTTATTTACTCCAAAATTAAGGAAGAGCATGCAACTTATTTAAGGACTTTGCTTGAAATCCTGAGAAACGAGAAGTTGTATGCTAAATTCTCAAAATGTGAATTCTGGCTATCAGAAGTTCAATTTCTTGGACATATCATTAACGTAAATGGCATCCAAGTTAATCCCGTTAAAATTGAGGCTATATACAAATGGGAAATTCCGAAGTCACCAACCGAAGTTCGTAGTTTTCTCGGTTTGGATGGTTACTATCAGAGATTTATCCAAGATTTCTCTCGAATTGTTGTTCCATTAACTTCTCTGACTCGCAAAACAGTTACGTACGAATGGGGACCTAAGCAATTTGAAGCTTCCAAAACTCTAAAGCAGAAACTGACCTAAGCACCCATACTGGCTTTGCCAGATGGAAACGAAGGATTTTCAGTATACTGTGATGCTTCACACACCGGCTTTGGTTGTGTGTTAATGCACGGGAACAAAGTTATTGCTCATGCTTCCCGTCAATTGAAAACTCATGAAAAGAATTATACGACTCATGATTTATAATTGGGCATCATAATCTTCGCACTGAAATTATGGAGGCACTACCTATATGGAGTCAAATTCACCATATTCACTGATCATGAAAGCCTAAAGTATATATTCAGTCAGAAAGAACTGAATACGAGGCAAAGGCGTTGGATGGAAGTCCTGAATGATTACGATTGTGAAATTTTTTATCACGAAGGCAAAGCCAATGTTGTAGCTGATGCCTTGAGCAGAAAAGAACATGAGAAACCTAAACGAGCTCGTGCTTTAAGACTTGATATTCAAATCAATCTTATCACTCGTATTAAAGAATCTCAAAAACTTGTCTTGCAAGAACCCAACCTTGAGAAGGAAGGATTGGGAGGATTGATCGACCAATTGGTCCAGGGCAATGATAGAATTCTTAGAATGAATAAGAGAATTTGGGTTCCTATATATGGAAACATATGTGAAGAAATTCTTAAAGAAGCCCACAAAACTAAATACACCATGCATCCTGGAAGCAATAAGATGTACAAAAACCTAAAATCCAATTATTGGTGGATAGGAATGAAAAAGCATATCGATATCTACGTTGCAAAATGCTTAAACCTGTTCTCAAGTTAAAGCTGAGCACCAGAAGCCATCTGGCTTGTTACAACAACTTGAAATTCCTGTTTGAAAATGGGAAATGATAACCATAGATTTCATCACGAAACTTCCCCGAACCAGTCGAGGAAATGATACTATTTGGGTTATCATTGACAAGCTTACTAAGTTTGCTCATTTTCTTCCCATGAAAGAAACATTCAGTATGGATAAGTTGGTACAGCTATACGTTAATGAAATTGTATCATTGCACGGTGTGCCACTATCTATTGTGTCAGATAGAGATAGTATATTTACTTCTCGATTCTGACAAAGTTTCCAAAAAGCCCTCGGTACGAAATTGAATCTTAACACTGCATACCATCCTCAAACGGACGGGCAGAGCGAAAGAACAATTCAAACCCTTGAAGATATGTTAAGGGCTTGTGTTATCAATCTTGGAGGAAGTTGGGATGACCACTTACCTCTAATAGAATTCTCCTATAACAATAGCTATCATACAAGTATACATGTCGCTCCTTTTGAAGCCTTATACTGTCGTAAATGTCAAACTCCAATCTGTTGCTCTGAAATAGGAGAAAATCAGTTATCTGGACCTGAAATAGTCCTGGAAACAACTGAGAAAGTTAATCAAATAAGAGATAGATTGAAAGCGGCTCGTGATCGTCAGAAGAGTTATGCTGATAAGAGACGAAAGCCGTTAGAATTCAACGCCGGTGACAACGTTCTGTTGAAAGTTTCACCATGGAAAGGCGTTGTAAGGTTTGGAAAGAAAGGAAAATTAAGTCCTAGATTTGTAGGACAATTCAAAATCCTGAAAAGAGTTGGGCTTGTGGCCTATCAACTCGAATTACTAGAAGAAATGAATGGAGTACACGATGTATTTCATGTGTCAAATCTGCGCAAATGTTGAAATTTGTGGAACAGCCTTTGCAAATCGAGGACAGTCATGAAAAGAAATTGATGATTGTGAAAGTGAAATGGAACTCCAAACGTGGACCTGAGTACACGTGGGAATTGGAGTCCGAAATGGAAAAGAAATATCCTCAATTATTCGAATAATCTCGAGGACGAGATTAAAACAAGGTGGGGAGGATGTAACACCTGCCACAAAAATATCCAAGAAATGCTAAGCTTAGAACCTATAAGGATTTGTGTATTTAAAATACCAAAGTCTAGGGTTAAAAATAAAAATTTGTGAAAATAGTTAGATATCGGACCGATATCACTTTTAAATCGGTCCGAAGTGAATAAGATTTGGATATCGGACCGAAGCGAAACTCAGTCAGATATCGGACCGACATCCTTATTCATAACGGTCCGCAATTGGTTGTTAAGTCGGCTATCGTACCGATATCAAACCATAACGGTCCGCAAACCTCCTCTCAGCCGTAATTTGTGGTGATAACACGTGTTCAATGACTCAGCCCTAATGATGTGACGTGAGTCTAGATGTCGGACCGACGTGATCCACATATCGGTCCGACATGCACCAAAAACATGTGCGGTAGTTTAGGGCTGACGTGGGCATTGTCACACCCCGGCCGACGGCGGATTATACGCCGGGGCTGACGCGGGTGTTCATAAGCTCATGATCATCTAATTAAAGTGAAGATATTTATTCATCAAGTTTAAATAATCCGTTACAAGAGGAAAATGGAAAACGAAACGTCCAAAACATAACATAGATTAAATTCAAACTAGGTCCATATCCTAAGTGAGCAAGTAGTGTCCTCAAACAGGTGCACCTGAAACATATGAGTAAATGTCAACTACAAGTAGTTGGTGAATAACATAGGTTTTGACACCAAAAAAAGTTAAGTAAAAAGTATTTGAAATTCAATATGTTCAAAGCATAACTAAGGCATAAATGTGAAAACATACAAAGTTCCAAGTGTGCAATCAAGCCGTAGTAAATGGAAAACTGGTAAGCATAATCCAACTGATTGAGTTTTGGAAAAATAGTAATATTTACACACAAAACCCTCCAAGGTCTGCGTTAACTGGTATCGGTTTCCCATATAAATTATCATAAAAGGTACTGACTTAGGCTTGGATAGAAAGTTAATGATTGTACTAAACATGAACACACATATGGTCGCCAAGTAGTTTAAGACATAAAGCACATAGTAAATAGCATGAGAATAAATGGTATTGAATTCTGGTAATGTATGTAAACATGTTCCACCCCGAGTATTTATAAACAATAGTAAAGAGAAATGGAGCTATGAAACTCACCTTGAAATGAGTAGCTGTGAATGTCTCACAAGTATGTAGTTTGTTGCACAAAAGTTTGAGCTAATCACAAGGTTAACCTAAGTTTCGATGAAGTATATGAATCAACAGTTTGTACATGTTTAATATAGAAATAAATAAAAGGGAATAAGAGTGGGACGGTTGAGATCTTAGGGTTTCAGAACGAACGAAGGAAGAATAGGTACAAATCTTAGTAGTAACTAAAGTGATAATATATGGTTGGAGTTGTATAAAATAATGTTTCATGAATGCCATTTATAAAAGAAATTTAGTGTCAACAATAAGTATTTATTTGCAAAAGGTAAACATTCCATTTATAAAAGAAATTTAGTGTCAACAATAAGTATTTATTTGCAAAAGGTAAACATTCCAATAAGTAGGGGTGTTCAAAGTCGAATATCCGAAATTTTCGGATAGTGAAACGGATATCCGAAAATATAAATAAAATAAGAAAATATATAAATAAAATATTTTTAAATTATAAAAACAATTAAAAACCTTAAAAAACATTAAAAAAATATACATATAAAAATATATAAATATAATATATCGGGTTTTGATTCAAATTTTCTTATTTTTAAATAATCAAAACAATTAAAAAATATATAAATATAATATTTCGGATATTCGGATATCCGAATTATCCGAATTATCCGAAATATCTGAAAATCACTATCCGAATTTCAGATATCCGAATTTTCGGATAATTCGGATTCGAATTTATTTGAACACCCCTACCAATAAGACCATTAAATTAAAATTGTCACTATGTTGGAACACTTTAATATGTTATATTTTGAAATAAATAAATTTATTACTTATCAAATTATTAAGAGAATCTTTAACATTTATGATTAAAACACTTATGGTATTATTAGTACCCATTTTAATATTATAATATGGATCATGTCGCTAAACTAGATTTAGATATAATACATAGGATTAGGTTTAGGTAAAAAAGATTTTAATTGTAAGAAGGGTGAGAAGGATTTAGGGGCATTAGATCAAATTGTTGAAAAGATTTAATGATTGAGATTAAATTGTAGGAGAAAAAGTTGTTGGAAGGGTATTTTAGTTTTGGTCACTTTTGTTGAATTTTTATCAAGTTTCCCCCCTCATTTTTAAACGTTCATAACGTTTACATCGGCATTATTTTTTCAAAAAAATTACACCATAAAAACGAGCGTTTTATATCTTTAAAACGAGTATAGTGTCGTTATAAACAAAAACAATTTTTTTTTTTTACGTTTTCCAGCTCATTGTGTAATTAGTCAGTTCAATGTGTAATACAAGTTCATTGTGTAATACAAGTTTATTGTGTAATACAAGTTCATGGTGTAATACCACGTCTGGTCATTGTATAATACAAGTTTATTGTGTTATATGTATTTATCATTGTGTTTTACGTTTTTCAGCTCATTGTGTAGTTAGTCAGGTCATTGTGTAATACAAGTTTATTGTGTAATACAAGTTCATGGTGTAATACCACGTCTGGTCATTGTGTAATACAAGTTTATTGTGTTATAAGTATTTATCATTGTGTTTTACGTTTTCTAGCTCATTGTGTAGTTAGTCAGGTCATTGTGTAATACAAGTTCATTGTGTCAAATATTTTTCATTATTGTGTTATATGTTTTCATCATTGTGTTTTACGTTTTCCAGCTCATTGTGTAATTCGCTCAAATATGTCATGTCATTGTGTAATATGCTCATTGTGTAATATCAGTTCATTGTGTAATATCAGGTCTGATCATTGTGTAATATCAGACCTTGTATTACACATTGACCTGGTGTATTACACAATGACCTGGTATATTACACATTGACCATTATGTCCTCCCTTTAAAAACAATAAAATGACACATGTCAAGCTTAGAATCCTTCTTACCCTTCTTATTTTTAAAACCTTTTTTACTATAACCCAACCCTATGTAACCCCTTCGTTTAATAAAATTCACGGCACGACTAAAATTTTTATAAAAATAATAGAGGTTTATGAAAAACACTTAACCTTTGTCATCTCTTAGAGATATATACTAATAACGAAATAATACACGTGTAGATCCATATATCATTCGTTATACGTTTAAAATGCTTGAACATGGTTATAACTATATGCGTATATTTTTATTTAAAACAGATATTAATTGTGAACAGAAGAAAAAAAATGATAATTCTTATATAAACATTATATACAAACATTTATAAAAATATAGTGTATAGATGTTAGGATTTAGTTATAAGTTACAATTATTTATGAGATTCATCTATAGTAATACAGGTAAACATATGCATGTGTGTGTTAAACAAGGACATGAAAAACAACTCAGAAAAAGAATGGCTTGGCCAGGGGTCGAACTCATTACCTGTTGCGAGGGAAGGAGTGCCTTAACCACTTGATCTTGGTCATATGCCTTATCAAGTATCAGAAACATTATGATTTTATGACCCTTCTTCCCCAAATCGTGAAAATGAAAACCCTAGCTCCCCAAATCATCAACAATCATTAACAGATTGTAACCAAATCTTTAGGGCTTTGAATTGCAAAGTAAAAACGAATAGGAATCTGGTGGAATACCTGAATTTGGATTGATTTGGTGCACGAGTGAGAGGCTGTTCTCGATCGCGACTGGGAGGAAGAAGAAAAAAAAAGTTTCAGGACGATTTGTGGTGTAATCGGCTGTGGGAGGCAAATGGGATAAATGTAACCGCGTTTACCAGCTGTTTCGAAGTTATAGCGACGTGATTAAATGGTCATTTGGGCTTTGATTCATGCCTTTCAATACCATAACCGAAAGAACCTTTAATGGTTCTTAAAAGCTTATGATAACACGTTTAAACACGAATTATCTTCTCACAAATGATTGTAATGAATGGAGAAACAGTTACAATGGATTTGAGTTCCGAATCGGGATGAATTCGAGGGTTTTAATCGTGGTTTGACTTTTGATGGTCAAAATTGAGTCTTGCTAACTTCCGGGGTTCAAAATGAAAGGGGAGGGTTCAAGTGGGGGTTCAATGTTAAGTGAAGAGGTTCTTTGGCATTGCTGGGGGGAGGGGTCTTTTACTAAACTCCTTTTAATTATTTATAAATATCCAACTTATTATTTGTTTTTATTCAAATTTATAAGGGGTAAATTCCTCTTTATCTACTAAAGGAAATTGTATTTATAAGCTTTATAAAATTTCAATTATTATTTGTTTAACCACGAGTATTTATAAAAGAATAAGTTTCCGTTTCCATTTAAATTACAAATTGTGTAAATATTTATTTCTTATGTGTTAAATATATATAGTTACATATATATTTATAAGTAAACACATGAAATATAACATTTCATGATCAAAGCTCATAAATTTAAAATTATAACAAGGTATATATATGTATAGATATATATATTCATATGTTATATATATATATACATATATATATATATATATATATGTATATATATATATATATATATGGGCAAACTTGAAACTTTGAATGTTTGATTCTCATATATATAAAAAAGTAATATAATTAATGTAGTATATTGTTTTTGAACAAGTACGAGATTGAAATGGTTTGTTATTATTGTAATAATAAAATAAAATAAAAAATATGGTCGGAAATTTCCTGGGGGTTACAGTCTCCCCTATTATAAGAAATTTCGTCCCAAAATTGTTTAGGAGGAGGGTCCAAGAAAAAGAGATGTGTGTTTGGATTCTCAAGTAGCTTTGCTTGTTGGTTTGAAGAGTATAGTCGATGACAAGGTTGAGGTCAGGTAATCGCGTAAGGCATGAGTGGTGGTAGTGGATTTTGGTTTGAGGGGAATTAAAGAGAAGATTGCCCTAGAATGATTTTGGACTCAGATGGTGGGATGCATCACTTGTAATGAGGGTGATGGGGATTTTAAGATCTAAGTTTGTTTAAGATATAGTCTAATATGTTCGAGTAATGTTACTGGATAATAATTTCACGACTATTGATCAAGGTCAAGGTAATAGAAAACCCTACGTGATACGAACAACGTCACTTCTGGCAATATGACAGGAGCACTTAATATATAGGATGTACCGGTGGTATATCTACTATGCCCTTATCATATCCCATTAGTTTCGTTACTGTATATCACCATAGGTTTTATGTCATCACACACGACAAAATTTACTATGTTTTCCATGCGCTGACTTTTATAATTACGTGTGCACCCGTAATTACTCAAATCGTCGTATGGTCCGTATAGATCATTCTATTGTGTGTGGGTACAGAGGGGGGAAACACCCAAAAACATTTAGTTTATTATTGTTTTCATGTGTAAGTTGTTAATAAGTGACTGCGTCTCTAGATGATAAAGTCAGTCATGAAGTAAAGTCAAACAATGTGGCACAACCCCACACATGGGTGTCCTGAGTAGATGGCATATCCCTCCAGATTACCCATAAAGTTGATAAATCTCTCGTGTCTGAACAAAAATACGTCAAACCCCGAGTAAATCAAAGTTTATAGCTATCAATTTTCATGGATAAAGTGAATGATCATGCCTCATGTATATAGTGGACAATCGATTGTGAACAATGTAAACGATCAAGTAGGCACTCAAGTTTCACGTATAGCGTGAATAATTTAGCATATTGTAAATAACCAAGTATCATGTATCATGTGAACAACCTAGCATCATGCATATTGCAAGTAATCAAGTTCCGTCTATAATGTGGTCAATCATGTATATTGTAAGTAGTCAAGTTTCATGTAAAATGTAAATAATCAGGTATATTGCATACAACCAAGTTTTATGTATAACGTGAACAATCAAGTTGCGTGTATAATGTAAACAATTTAGTCTTGTTCATATGTAAATAATTGAACCCCATGAGTAACGTAAACTATCGAATCTTGTCGGTGATTGAGTGCTGCGGACGAGGGTGTTGTATAATGTAGGTAGTTGGTTCCAGGTTTTTAACTTTGTTGATGGATGGTTAACGTCTATGCGAGATGATTCATCTTTTTCGAAGTGGCTAGTAAGTTCATACATTTTCGAAGGTGCAAAGTGATGAGAAAATTTTACAGGTATTTAGAACAATACGCACACGAATAACTGATTTGGGCTTTTTGTTTGTAAATGACAAGTAATTGAAATTTATCATTGTTTGTAAATTAGTAAGTGAAAGTAATAGGTTGAATAACTAGGTAATTGGGTAAATAAGAACTTTTTTATTTATTTAGATATCATAAAGAGAATGTTTTAAAAGAAGACAATGGCCAATAGGCCAAGAATTTAAAAGTAACGACTTAAGAAGCCATAATGAAATAATTAATCGAGTCTTAATTAATTATTAATTAAGATAGTGAGATAAATGTTTTTATAAAACAATTGCATTAAGTTCCTTCACACGGTAAAGAAGTTTGTAAATAATTTATAGTCTAGATAAAATCTATAACCCAAGGGTTTGATAAAGGTTTGTTTGAACAAAATAACTATATTAGTTAAATCGAGTAATAACAAAATAATTAGTTTACAAAGAAGGTTTAGATATTAATCATTAAGGAGAGTTAAAAATAATAACGTTTATTTTTTTTTGGTACAGGATATGAGTTTCAATTTGAATTTTAAGAAATGCGAAATAGAATATTCGTCTAACATCTCAGATAGTTTTTCACCACGAAGCAGATGAGCACCAAGACAAACTTCGTTGTGGTTATTCGTATTGCAAATCGGGCTTCAGCCCTAGTTATTTCCGTATGTGCATCAAGTATTCTCTGATCTACATTCCTTGCTTCAGAAACCCTGCGGTCCTTACATATAGGTGAGCAGTATCAGCTGGAACTCCTATTGCACTGGTAAGTCCCATGACTTGTCTTGCTCTTGGTTTTGGAGGGTTTAGGTTAGGTGTTGGATAAGGGTCTCTCGGAGGAGATGATTCAACTGCTCGGAGTCTCAAGCTTGCTCCTGAGCCAATCTGCTCTGCGGTCAAACACGGATCTTGTAGCTAGTCGTGTCGATGACCGTCTGGTGATGGGGACACAAAGTGTAGGATCGTGAGAATACAAGATGGTTCTGTTCTTAGTTGAGGTTGGCGGAAACAAAATCAACTACACAATTTATAATCAAGTAAACACAAAGAATACTGATAAACACTGTTGTATTAAGCTTTTGTGAATGCAAAGATTACAAGTGAGAAACTCAATGAATAAGTATGACAAGCACTACAAGCACTACAAGCACACTTACAATGAAGTGGCAACTCAGTATTTATAGTAACTTAGAATCAAGACAGACCCTTGATTCTAAGGATCAGATCGAACACAAGCCGTTGATCTTGTTTATTAATTTACATTACACGTAAAGGCTAATCTAGTTAACTTTACTGAAACGTTTTCTTTATTCATGATTGTTTGCATGCTTGGAGAAGTGTATTGTTGTCCGTCATTGGTTGACCATAGCGGTTCCTTCTGCTTTGAGTCTGTCAGTTGCTTTTGCAGAAAGGTGTCAGAGACGCTTGGCCTGGATAGTCAGCTGCATCGTTTGGTTTTCAGTGAATAGAGCTATCAGCTGCAAAGAGTGAAGGTTGCTGCTAGTAAGCCTATCAGCAGCAAACATGGATGACCGTTGCTGATAAGCCTATCAGCAGCAACTTGTGCTGAATGCTGCTGATAAGCCTATCAGCAGCAACTTGTGCTGAATGCTGCTGATAAGCCTATCAGCAGCAACTTGTGCTGAATGCTGCTGATAAGCCTATCAGCAGCATTTGTACTTAGAATAATTTTGTAACAATCAGTCTTTGGTTCTACACAAAGTCATACTCTTGTGTTGACTCTGCTTCGGGGTGATTCTTTTGTGAGTGAGGAGGGTAAGAGACCATGTCTATCACGAAATAGGTCGTAAGTGATATTGCAATGGTAAGTGTTAAATACAAAGGTGTTCATGAGTTTAAAATTTGACTAATCATAACACCGAGTTCTTATAATAATATATCGGGAGTAACACTTGACCTATAAGTAGTGTACCCATGAAAGGAATTCCCAAGAAATAGAGGTGGGTCACAAAGGACACACTGAAGTACTCAGTCTTTCCTTAGTCAGAATCTCCCACGGGCTTACACTCACTCTTCCAGCCATCATGTACCATTATTATTTGAACTCATGGTTATGGTGAGAATCTTTAGGGATTGTGTCTTGAGGCTCCAGGGTGTGCTTCTATTCAAGCAGCTTCCCTTCCTTGAGGGGTAAGGTCTAAGGGTTTAAATCTCTTGCAAATGATAATAATGGTGATAAAATTTCCAAGGCATAAGAATGAAGAGGTATAGTTGACTCAAATATGATTAAGTGTAAGGATCAAATAGTAGGTTTGGACTTGTGTATCAAATTATAATAATTAAGCGAATGATGTTTAAGTTGTATTCATTTGGGGCATAACCCAATGGATACTGTGACAAATCAAAGTGATTTGAGTTCATACACTTTCAAGAAGACATGCTTTTGCCTATAGCTGGACACTCCCTTCGGGAATTACCAGGAAAGCATACGGATCCTTCAGTTGATTTGGATTTATATAAAATGCTTTCCTAGACAGAAGACCCAAGGTACAGGCATCCATCCTTCCGGATTGCACATGTTCTCTACTAGTTTTCAGAACCCAAAACTTTGACGGGATTTTAAATTTTTAATTGGCATTGGGTCTAGGGGTTTGAATCTTTCCATAAGTGATTTGTGATGATGTGTAAAGATGAAGGTGTGCATGGAAAAACTTAAGACAACATTTAGTTATGTCAAATAGGTATTGTGCAAACAATTCAAATAGTGTAGCAAATAAGGTATCACAGGGGTAGTAGTTTTTTTTGTAAACATGTAGGTTATCAAGTAACATAGCACATAAGATAGTTTGTGTAATACACTAGATAATATGTAGGATAATTACACCAAGGTATCCTAAGGTTATAGACTATAGACTAAGAATATGTTTCAAGTAATCCATGTAGTTTCAAATAGTTTCATGTAGTCCTTAGAATGTTGTAGCTCATGTAATTGCATCATGTAAGCAGAAGTAGATAGATGTAGGTAAGTATGTGTATAAATGAGTATAGAGTGGAGTTCCTAATAAAAGACACGAGTTAAAATCATGTTTGGGGACTCCTAGGTTATAGTCTAGGTCATATGTGTCTAATAACTTAATTCCCTATAACCATGGCTCTGATACCAATCTGTCACACCCGTGCCGGCGACGGATTATACCCCTGGGCTGACGCGGTTGTTCATAAGCTGATGATCGTCTAATTAAAGTGAAGATATTTATTCATCAAATTTAAAGCATCCGTTACAAGAAAAAAATGGAAAACGAAACGTCCAAAACATAACATAGATTAAATTCAAACTAGGTCCATATCCTAAGTGAGCAAGTAGTGTCCTCAAACAGGTGCACATGAAACATGTGAGTAAATGTCAACTACAAGTAGTTGGTGAGTAACATATGTTTTGACACCAACAAAAGTTAAGTAAAAAGTATTTGAAATTCAATATGTTCAAAGCATAACTAAGGCATAAATGTGAAAACATACAAGGTTCCAAGTGTACAATCAAGCCATAGTAAATGGAAAACTGGTAAGCACAATCCAACTGATTGAGTTTTGGAAAAATAGTAATATGGTACACACAAAACCCGCCAAGGTCTGTGTTAACTGGTATCGGTTTCTCATATAAATTATCATAAAAGGTACTACCATAGGCTTGGGTAGCAAGTTAATGATTGTACTAAACATGAACACACGTATGGTCGCCAAGTAGTTTAAGACATAAAGCACATAGTAAATAGCATGAGAACAAATGGTATTGAATTCTAGTAATGTATGTAAACATGTTCCACCTCGAGTATTTGTAAACAATAATAAAGAGAAAGGGGGCTATGAAACTCACCTTGAAATGAGTAGCTGTGAATGTCTCACAAATATTTAGTTTGTTGCACAAAAGTTCGAGCTAATCACAAGGTTAACCTAAGTTTCAATGAAGTATATGAATCAACAGTTTGTACATGTTTAATATAGAAATAAATAAAGGGAATAAGAGTGGGATGGTTGAGATCTTAGGGTTTCGGAACGAACGAACGAATAATAGGTACAAATCTTAGTAGTAACTAAAGTGATAATATATGGTTGGAGTTGTATAAAATAATGTTTCATGAATGCCATTTATAAAAGAAATTTAGTGTCAACAATAAGTATTTATTTGCAAAAGGTAAACACTCCAATAAGACCATTAAATTAAAATTGTCACTATGTTGGAACACTTTAATATGGTATATTTTAAAATAAATAAATTTATTACTTATCAAATTATTGAGAGAATCTTTAACATTTATGAAAGTAATAGTAATAATACAATTAAAACACTTATGGTATTATTAGTACCCATTTTAATATTATAATATGGATCATGTCGCTAAACTAGATTTAGATATAATACATATGTAACCCCTTCGTTTAATAAAAGTTATGTCACGACTAAAATTTTTATAAAAATAATAGAGGTTTATGAAAAACACTCAACCTTTGTCATCTCTTAGAGATATATACTAATAGCGAAATAATACACGTGTAGATCCATATATCATTCGTTATACGTTTAAAATGCTTGAACATGGTTATAACTATATGTGCATATTTTTATTTAAAACGGATATTAATTGTGAATAGAAGAAAAAAAATGATAATTCTTATATAAACATTATATACAAACATTTATAAAAATATAGTGTATAGATGTTAGGGTTTAATTATAAGTTACAATTGTTTATATGAGATTCATCTATAGTAATACAGGTAAATATATGTGTGTGTGTTAAACAAGGACCTGAAAAACAACTCAGAAAAAGAATGGCTTGACCAGGAGTCGAACTCATGACTGTTGCGAGGGAGGGGAGTGCCTTAACCAATTGATCTTGGGCATATGCCTTGTCAAGTAAAAGAAACATTATAATTTTAACATAATGACTCCATGACCCTTCTTCCCCAAATCGTGAAAATAAAAACCCTAGCTCCCCAAATCATCAACAATCATTCACAGATTGTAACCAAATCTTTAGGGCTTTGAATTGCAAAGTAAAAACGAATAGGAATCTGGTGGAATACCTGAATTTGGACTGATTTGGTGCACGAGTGAGAGGCTATTCTCGATCGCGACTGGGAGGAATAAGTTTCCGTTTCCATTTAAATTACAAATTGTGTAAATGTTTATTTCTTATGTGTTAAATATATATAGTTACATATATATTTATAAGTAAACACATGAAAGATACCATTTAATGATCAAAGCTCATAAATTTAAAATTATAACAAGGTATATATATGTATAGATATACATTCATATGTTATATATATATATATATATATATATATATGGGCAAACTTGAAACTTTGAATTTTTGATTCTCATATATATATATATATATATATATATATATATATATATATATATATATATATATAAAGTAATATAATTAATGTAGTATATTGTGTTTGAACAAGTACGGGATTGAAATGATTTGTTATTATTGTAATAATAATATATATATATATATATATGGACATAAATTTCGTGGGGGTTATAAGCATAGCTGGATGTCGGACCGACATCCCTTTGATAACGGTCCGACATGGATCCAGATTTCAGCCAACAAATAGATGAACGATCTCATTCGTTTTCTTCACTCCAAACTCGATTCCAACTTTCAAAACTCGTTCCAGGTGATCCCTATCCCGATCCAACTCCCGCTCATTCTAGCTCCCAGATTAAGAAGAAACACTTGTAGAAGTGCTGGTACGCTAGAGAAATCAAGTTAAGAAGCTAGTCTATAAGCTTTCGAATTAGAGGCTCATTCTTATACTCAAGGTGAATACTTTATCTCTTTAAAAACTTGTGTCAAACCTTTACATTTACGAAAATGGCCAAATGAGGTTAAGGGAATAATGCTCAACGTTCTTCTATGAACAAAGCATTCAGGCCATAGGTATACGTAAAACTTACAAGGGAAACACGGGTCTCAGGTGAAATTCCCGGATTGCGACGGGTGCTTGTCTTATAACAACTGTAGAGGCAAATCTGTCCCTTGTTATAAGACATGACGCCAGTGTATAATGTGGTGCGATTGAATAGGACGGGCCTGCTGAATGTGTGGATTGAATATAAAGTTGTGATTATGAACTAATGCTTGTTTGAGCCAAAATGATTTTAATGTCCAGATAATTGTATTCACCGGCGTTCACGCTGACGTTTTATTTTTAAAATGTTTTTCAGGAAATGAATAAATGTGAAAGAAAAAGGAGATTGATAGATATAACATCTGACCCAGGATAAGTGAAGGGCAGACATGAGATCTGACCCGAGGGACTATAAAAGGATAACTTGCACGTTGGATTCTCAGGTCTCGTGTAGAGGAAATCCTAAATAAAGAAAGAGGAGATAGGACCGGGGGACTGATCAACCTCGGATAGTATTATTTCCTGTGGCTTGAACTTGTCTGTAAGTCAAGAGATGTATTTGATTTCAAACTCTATTTTGTAATCAAATGAAAAATGGTATTTAAATCCCTATGTTTATGAAAGTAAATACAAGACTTTTGTTTTTCAACTGAGTTTTGATATTTACAATTACAACCCTGGAGGTTGAAAGAATGTTGAAACGATCCTCATGAAAAAGTCTTCCGATGTGTTTTATAAAAACTCTGAAATCAAAGCAGGTACCAATCGAGCTCGCACACGTCCAGGGGGTGCCTGAGACGGGGTGTGACATTTATGCCCTCAATCAAAAATTTGGGATTTGCTAAGAATAAGGTAAGTTTTTTTTATATATATATTTAGTTGTGTTAATAGGATCAGTTACACACACTGTAGACGATGCTTGAATTAAAAAGGTTTGTGTGTGTATTTGTGTTTTAATTAAGAAACATGGGTTTATGGGTGGGTGTGTGTATGTGTGTGATTCACATTTGGGTTTTGTTCTGTGTGTTTGACTCTGGGTATGAATCGCATCTGGGTTTTTTGAATCGCATCCAAAGGTACATGTCCATATGAACACCGATTGATGCATATGCTATTGTCTGTAATCGTCTTCAATTTTTACTTTTATGTTGTTTATCTGTAATCGTGTTCGTGTTTATCTATAATCTGTGTATAGAAGCAATTTATTTATCCCCAAAGTTGAGTGGAGTAGAGATTTCATCTTATTTCTTAGAGTTATTTTTTTTTGTCTTTTTTTAGTCACAAAGAAGCCGTATTGTAAATTTTATACAAGATTTGTCAAACTTTATAAATCACCTGAACTGAATTATTCTACAAATATTTGAAAATTGTGTTATAGTTGAAAGACGCTCGAGAGTTTGAAGCACTAAATGCAGGAAGGACATCATATGAAATTGGTGGTCGTTCGGCGTGATCCTATGTATGATTATCCAAATCAATGAATTCGGGAGTCTTAGAAGATGAACACCCAACTTTTAAAAAAAAAAACTTTCAATATTCATATTCCTAAAATTAAAAAAATAAATCCAAATCAACAAACAAGTTTCACAAATCACACTTTGACTAATCACTAATCAAATACATTACATATTACACGTTATACATAATAAAAAAACTAACATTCAATGCACACATTAACACATTTCACATAGTAAAAAAGTAAAAGTAAAATACTAACATTCATTATTCAAATACACACTAACACACATTGTAACATACTAACATTAAAATCTATATCTATACTATATAATAAATAAATATTTTTTCATGGCACGTGTCGTCTCCATATTCATTTCATTATTTTTTTTCGCCTTTCTCTCTTATTAAATACACCTCTATTTTTTAATAATAATATATTTTTAAAGAAAATAAAAATTATACTAATAAAACATATTTATTTTAAATTATCCGTTATTATAAGAAATTTTGAAATCTAATTATGTAACTTTTATTTTCAATCAAATAGTAAATGAAAGTCAAATTACATTAAATAGTGATTAACGTATTTTCGACACTCAATTATATATTAATTTTTTACATATTTTGAATTTTGTTTTTTTATCCTTAGTATATGTAATACATTTTTACACCTGTAAAATATATATATATATATATATATATATATATATATATATATAAAGATTTAAGAATTTTATGTATTAATATTTTTCACCCCGTGTGTAGACACGGGTTCTAAGCTACTTAATAAAGAAGAATCTAGAGAAAAAGTAAATTTCTTTTACCTAAATTGGAGTTCTTCACATTCACGAATTTTATGAATATCAGTGAATCATCGATCACGTATTCACGTTCATAAATCACAAATACACACGGCCATTCTCACTTTCTGTTGATTTTTTTGAATGGGGTGAGGGCCTTTCTGGTCGATGATCGCATGTGCAGTTCTAACAATCAAACCAGCCGATTGGTCTTCTCAGTTCTCATGTCTGATCGTGTTTTAGGATGGGCCCCGCTAATTTTATTTTTCTAATATTTTATTAGGTTTAAAAGTTTAAAATGAATATTAGGTTGGGTTTGTTTATGGGTTTAAGTTGTTTATTGGACTTGTTTTGTTTAAATAGTTAGTTGGTTATTGGGTTAAAGATTTGGTTTACTTATTTCAAATGATTTAATAGGTTATGGACCAATTGTATAATTTAGAGTTAATTACGCAGGCTACTAAGGATTTAAAGTAACAAATTTGGTTTTTATACTTACAATTTTGTAACGAGTTTGGGTATTAAGACTGACTTTCGTTAACTTTTCTGTTAACTTGGGGTGAAATGACTAAAATACCCTTTTACTTTAAACCCTTAGTACTCAAACTTATTACTTTCCGCAAATGCTATTTTAGTCATTTTACCCAAACTTAACAGAATAATTAACTGAAGTTAGCTTTAATACCCAAACGCGTTAAAATTGAAAACAAAAAACCCAAACATATTATTTTCCGCAAACCACATGGACTATATGTGTAATTAACTCTATTAATTATAAAATCTAAGAATCAAAAGTTATTTTTTCTTAAAGGTCGGTGCCAAAATTTTACGGGGGTCCCTCAGAAAAATACCACATATATAACAAAAGAAAAAAAATATTGGCGTCATTTGATCCCCCCTCCTACCTAGAGGGTAGGTCCGTCATACGGGATCGAACTAGAAATCTATAACCTTATGACATAAGAAATGAGAAGGAAAGAAGCATCTATTGGTGTTTGGGATTCCATTTCAAAAACTACTTTTGACTTCTTGGAGAAGTTAAAAATTCTTACTTCTTCAAAACAACTTCTCCACCCTTTTAAAATTAACTTTTTCATCAATTATCCAAACAAACTTTTAACTTATTGCCTTTTTGAAAAAGGTAATAAGTTAATAAGTAGTTTGAAATGGAATCCCAAACACCCTCTCAAGTCAACAATTTAACTACACTTAAAGATACCTTTACTAAAGAAACTTGTAACATCCAACATATTAAATACAAGAACATAAAATCACCATCTCATTAGAATAATGGTACAATAGTATAACATATATGTGAAACATATGATTACTTTATTTTCTCATAAAAGAAGGGCATCTCGAATAAATGTTGTAGTGTTGTAACTTGTGAGGGACCAAAGGAAAAGCATAGAAATTTACAGGATCTGTGCATGTGGGCCCCATATAAACCAACGTGGATTACGGAGAGCACAGATTTAGATGGAGGTGTGTTATCCACCACGAATTCTCTCCCACCATTTTCAGCCACAAATCCCCTCACCACACAAATCAAATAAACAACACTTCTTTCTCTCCATCTCTCTATCTTGACCCCCACACATAATCAATTCCCATCCACAAAAACACCCTCAGCCGCCACACCCTTTGATTTACAATCTTGGATCACTTGTTTTCATTGATTTCTGATTCAATTTGATCTTCTTCAGGTGAGTTCTCATGGTTTTTCATTGCTTATGTTCTTGTATCAAAAACCCTTTTGAGTATCACTTTGTTTGATCTGGGTACATCTGATTTTTGCAAGTTTAAAGAACCCCTTTTCATTTTCTGCTTCAATACTCTGTTTGATCTGGAATTTTGTATAAAGTTTCCATTTTTATGCTTCTGTATCTGTTCTTTCTTGTACAATTGATGTGATACTTCTATTTGCCCCTTTTTGGATTTCTGGGTTGTTTTAGATTGAGTGGTTTTAGCTTGATCTTAGTGTTTGTGATCTAAATCAATTGGGTTCTCAAGATCTGTTCATACTAAAATTAGTTCAAATGTTTAATTTTTGAAGTCAGTTGAGTTGCTATTTGATTTCATTTTAGGGAAAATTTCACCAAATAGTAAATAAGTTTTTCAAAGTATTTCTTATTCTAAATTCACCCAACTTTTATTAAATGTTTCAATCTTGTATAACTTTTTTTATAGATGTTAAAATTTTATGAAATTAAGTGAGGTAAAATATGAATCTTGGTTACCATTTAGTTATTATTTTTTTCTTTTTCAAATTAACGTGAAATAGGAGATAATAGTGAAGAAATCATAATTGTTCAAATTAAGTCAAATTGAAAAAAAAAAAATAATCACTAAATTGCAACCAATATTCATATATGTTCATTTGTCTCACTTAATTTAAAAAAATTATACAAGATTGGAACACCTAATGAAAGTGAGTGGCTTTAGAGGATTTTTTTTTAATGACTGTACTGTGACACTTGGGAAACTTGGTTACTATTGTGTAAAATTACCACTTTATTTTGTTAGCTCATTTTATTAGCTGATCTTTGATCTTTATGGGTTGTTTTATTTTGTAGTGATTGATAATTTAATACTATGGAGTGGTATTTCGGTAACGAAGTAGAAGATCTTGTCGTTCCAAAGGATTATGAACAAGCCCAGATGATATCAATATCATCAACAGAAAGTTGGTCACAATGGGGAATGACTGGTTTTGGGAGTTCTTCTCCAAAAAAGAATTTCGATTCGAACATAAACATGACCCACGAAGAACTCACGTTCAACGGAGGCAAGGATTTTTACACTTCAATAAAAATGGCCGATTCCAACAATGAAAGATCAAGATCCAACAATTCTAGCATGAGTCAGGAACTATACAACAATGGTGGATCCCTTTTGTGGAATGATCAAGCAGATTTTCAACAGTTTGCAGAGGAAGAAGCCAGAATCAATCACATGGATGACATTTTCTTGTACATGCTCAACTTTTGGGATTAAGATTCTTGATTTAATGTCGTATTACATGTCATCCATTACTACTAATTAAAATAGAAGAATTTGGGAGTGGTATAAAATGGATCAAGTGCTCCATTTTGTCCTCATCTTGGATGGTAAGAAAGTAATCGGATCCGGTGAGGTCTTGTTTTGACTCTTCCCCGATCCATTTTCACTAATATGAAGTTTTATATTTTCGTTTATGAGACTTCAAGTCATAATGGTTAGTTTTGAGTGTTTGGCAAAAGCTGATTATGATACTGATTTCTTGATTATATTCTATCTATGATAAACTGATTATCTAATCCTCATTTTTAGCTCCAATAATCACTTTAAAAATGCACATCCAAACGCCCCCTTATCAAGAGTATGTTCAACAAACGGTTCTTTAATTTGCTTCAATAAGTATGCATTTTATCTTCTTAGTTTGTATTCTCATGGTATGCTTTCACTTATCTTTTGCAGCAGTTCACTACTTGAAGAAGATCCAGCTAAAGACTCAACTGACCCTCGTGACAACACAATTCTAGGCAACAATGCTAACATCGTTGAGGGCGAAATGGTAAATTCACAACATGTTGGACGCCATGGACAAAGCATTGGAAGCTCCAGATACCTCAAAACACACGCCTTCTCGCCATCAACAGACTGGGCTAATGGTGAAGTTTCAACAACTTATCAAATGCCAAAGGTGAGATGAACATTTTGAAGTTTCAACAACTTATCAAACGTCTATCTTAAATAGTCAAAGTCTTTCTTCATATAGTCAAACATGATAAATTCCAAACACAAAATTATATCGAACTTGTTACAAACTGTAAACCAACGTTACTTTATTGGTACTTTTGCCTACAAATCCTAATGTAAAGATCAAACCTTTTCCAATACCTGAATAGTCAAAGTTGGTTATGTGTGTGTAATAATTGCTATTTTGTATCTGATTTTTTCTTCTAATCTTCCTTAGCCATATACTAGCAACGAGAACTCAATGGAAGAATCTGTATTGAATGATCTTGAAAAGGTTACTGCACAGGTGAGACTTATAGGGGTATTATTGGAATTTAATATTTGTGCATACTTAAGACACCCTTAACAAATATTTGTATATTCATTTTGAATTTATCAGTTCACTGCGAAAACTCGCATTTGCTTTCGGGATGCTTTTTACCGGCTTGCAGAAAGCTCAAAACAATCACTCAACTCATGCCAAGACGAAGAATCAATGATGACTTCTAATGATGATACCTTGAGGTATGCATAACACTGTGTTCTTCACTCATAATTCTATCATCCAAGTTTACCATTTAGCAAAGCTGCCATCATAAACCTTCAAGGGGGTGGCATAGTGGTAAGTGTTTGACTGCTTGAGTCCCTCTAGCTGAGGTCTCAGGTTCGAATCCAGCTAACCCCCTTGAAGGCGTGTTTTACTTGATCCCATTGATTAGCAGAGTATTGATGGGGTCCCGTGAGTTTTCTGGTAACGGGTCTCTCTTGGTTTAAAAAAAAAAGTTGTCATCAAAGTTAGTAAAGGGTAATTAGAATATTGTATCTTTGAGTGGTTTTGGTGAGAGAAAGTAAGCTCTTTTTTTTCCATGATGAAAAACCCAAAACGTTTTACTACTTTTGTTATAGAAAAATTGCAGTGATCTCCCTTTTTTCATTTGAATTTGAACATACTGTCTGAGGCGCTTAATTGTGCAGGTGGGTTGGGTCAAATTAGTTGGTTTTCTGTATGGGTCGGCCATGCTTACCTGCAAACAATTTATTTTTAAAATTTTTAATTGTGTTAATACTTAATTTTCGTGCAAAATATGATTACAATCACTATATTGTTTCAATAATAATCTAGGAGGTTTTATGCATTAAAAATACTATTGTGAAATTTTGACCTGTTTGACCTCTTTCCTCTTATTCATTTTTTTTTTCTTACTTTACAATTTTGACCGATAAAACATAACCAGAATCAACTAATTCATAAGTAAATGGATAAAAAATGAGGGCCATCCTAATAGTTACTATCCTGTTTTTGACATTCAGGGCTGGAAAAACAGAATATTCAGAATCAAAAACAAACGTTATCGATAGAGCTGTGGCTAATCTCGTCTTCCATAAGTTTGATTTTGAAGACTTGTGTAGCCAACATCAAACAGATTACAACCATGATGCAGAAGTCCCAGTCAGGCGCATGCAGGAATTACCATATTAAATTACTAACCTCTAAAGACGCGCATTTTCGTGATTCGGAGGTCTGAGTCATGAAAATGGTCTCTTTTTGCAGATATCCCATGTATGTAGGTCTGTGTCAAGTCTGACTTTTTGATCTTATGTGTATATGTTGCAGTTAGCTAGCTAAGTACATATGGAGGGTGTAGACCCCCTGGTTTACATTATCCAATCTTGAGTGGTGTTTTCTGGATCAGTTTTGTGGCGTGAACACGTCTTTGCTTTGTAATATTCATCGTTAGCGAACGGAACGTATTGTATTACGAGCATCTTTTTCTTTGTTACCCGAATAAGATGGCAATGTAATGGTTTTTTGTGTCAATAGAGTACAAGTGTACAGCTAAGCCTGGCAAAACGGTCGGGGAGCGGGTCAAACGGGTTCTCAGCAAAATGGTTTCGGGTCAAAATGAGTATCAATTAGGTTCGGGTTAAAATGAGTTCTGATAAAAATGATCGCAGTATGGTGCAATGATGCTTTGGCATGAGTTTCATGTCTTCAGAACATGGTATTATTGGACATAACATATGTTTGAGGTTATGGTTTATTTTGACAATAAAAAATGGGTCACCCGAATAGGCGTCTGGGTTATAGTTTATTTAGACAGTCATTTACCTAAATATCAAAATAAACCAGCTTAGCTTTTTATATTGGGTTATATGGATAAATAAATTTGTATTTGTTGATGATTTTAGTGTTATCAATGCCATTTGGTTATTGGACTTACTTAAGACCAAAAGAGAAATTAGAATATACATTGATTCAAGTTAGGAGGTGTGGGGTGTACATTTGATCAAGATTGTTATAATTTATGATGCTAATACACCCGCTGAACAACGGGTCCCAGGAGCGGCGGGTCCTGGTGGGGTCCAAGGGGCAACGCCCCTGGCTGGGGTTAAATTTGCTGCAGAACACAAAGTTGCCAATAAGTTGATGAAATTTGCTCTTCAGTATCAAACTGAAGGTCCGTATCAAATTTGGTCTTCGGTATTATCAAATTTGGTCTTTCGTACAAAATTCAGTCATCCGTATCAAATTTGGTCTTCCGTACCAAACTGTCTTCCAATATTATTAAGTAAATAGGTATAAATATTTTTATTATATGGTTATGTAAATAAGTATTTGTTTTTAGCCGACCCAATTTGAACCGATTTGTTTTGACCAAACTCACTTTGACCAGACCTACTTTGTGCACCCACTCATAAAAACTTCAGGATCCGCCACTGCTAATGAATCTATGATTCTCGTTTTATACAATTAAAATAATAAAATTTAGAGAAAAATCATCAAGCCAAAAATAGGGCTCAAGAGAAGTTGTTTGGGTATGAGAATATGACAAACCGCTAATGGAGTTTGTCGCACATCTGGCTTGTTACATCAATTTTGTTAATATTTTACGGCCTAGTGACTCCAAACATATCAAAATGTATGCCACTTGTTTTTGTCCATGTAAATTTTTGGATCAACTCCGTATCAATTTATTTAAAACATGTCACAGTAAATCTCTACTAACTCGACGCCCATTCAAAAACTAAATAAGCGTTTATTAGCAAACTTATTTAATAATTCAACCCGAATAACCAGTAGTGTTTTTTGGATTTCTGACTGAATATCTTTTTGAATCACGTAGTTCGTTTTCAAATTAAAGTATTTCTTCTAAGATGAAACAATAATCGGATAAGACAGAAAGTTTATTAAAGAATGAAAATCTCTTTTCTGTGAAATTTGAATGTATGAAATTCGATAGACCAAATGATTTGAATATGAGGTTAACAGGTGTAATGAAACATCATGTATGTTGGCAAAATAACTGCCACAACCGTCAACCGTGGCAGATTTTCTGTCACTGCTTCAATTGGTACTGAAGACCAATTTGGTACGGAAGGCCAGAATTGGTACGGAAGTCCAAAATGACACGGAAGACTATAAAACTATTCATACTTATTTACTTAAACGTGTATAGATAATTAATTAAACACAATAATACGCCACAAACAAGATAAAAAACACTTGTAAAACATAAATAAGAAAAAAATCTATATCTATATCTATACTATATAATAAATAAATGTTTTGGTGGGACAGTTGTCACTCTCTCCTATACATCCTCAACCTTTTTTCCTCCTATCTCTCCTATTAATTATACAAATTTCTTTAATTGTTTTTGTAATTTTTTGTTTCCCTCCTCTCTTTCTCTCCTATTAAATAATAATGATTTCTATAATTACTTTTATTAAATATTTTTTATTTAAAAAAAATAGGTTTGTGCATAAATCATTTTTATAAATTGAATATTTCTTTCATTCTTTTTATAAAACATTTTTAAAAGTTAATTATATAAAGTGTATATAATTTGTATTAAAAAACTATGTAATATGTCATAAATATTTAATATGTAAATATATATTACTAAATATATAACATTGTATTTATTCAACCCGTATAATAAATCGGGTTTCTAACCTAGTGTACTTATAAATCAAAAGTAAAAATACAAAAAAAACTTATAAATCAATTGAATAATCAATAATAAAACATATTATTTATCTACAAAATTTAATTTGTTACGATTAATGTCTAATGTTTAGATGTTTAATTATATGACTATTTAAAAATCAAATAAGAGTAAAAGATTTAATGAGTAATTTTAGTTGTAATATAAGGGTTAATATTAAATTTCTCTTTATTTTTTTGATTACCAACGAACACTTTTGGGTTTCCCGCTTTCCCATGCAACTTTCTTCATCTTCTTTTTTTCTCTCCCTCTTTCTGTAATTTTTTTTATCCATTAAAGTTTTAAACTTCCATGGCTTTTCTATAGAAAATTACCCTCTTCACTTAAAATTATCATCAACCTCTTTGGTTTCTTTCTCTCTTGGTTTGTTGAAAATCAGATGACGTGTGCGTCTTAGCATATTTAGGAAGGGGCCATCCAAGAGATATCGAAAATTTCCCATTACGCAGATGAATCTCCGCGGGTGCCTAAATCAAATGAAAGTAAAAAGTTTAATATATTTATTCAACTCGTGTAATACACCGGGTTTATAACCTAGTGTACTTATAAATCAAAAGTAAAAATACAAAAAAAAAACTTATAAATCAATTGAATAATCAATAATAAAACATATTATTTATCTACAAAAATTTATTTGTTATGATTAATGTCTAATGATTAGATGTTTAATTATATGACTATTTAAAAATCAAATGAAAGTAAGAGCTTTAATGTGTAATTTTAGTTGTAGTATAGGCGTTAATATGAAATTTCATTTTATTTTTTTTGATTACCAACGAACACTTTTGAGTTTCTCACTTTCCCATACCACTTTCTTTATCTTCTTCTTTTCTCTCCCTCTCTCTCGTATCTTTTTTCTTCATTAAAGCTTTAAGATTTCGTGGCTTTTCTATAGAAAAATTACCCTCTTAACTTAAAATTATTATCAACCTCTTTGGTTTCTTTCTCTCTTGGTTTGTTGAAAATCGGTTGACGTGTGCCTCTTAGCATATTTAGGAAAGGGCCATCTAAGAGATATCGAAAATTTCTCACTACGCAGACGAATCTCCCCCCTCCCCCGCGCCCCGAAGCATACATAAATTCGCCCATGTTCATTAGTTTAAGTGTTTATTTAGTCAATTTTATTTTCTTAGGATTTGACAATGCGTGACCAAATTACATTTTCCTTATAAAAAGGACCATGAGTTTCATTTGAAAATTTATCAACTTTTCTCTTAAAAATACTTTTTTATATTGTGCTTCCACTCTATGTTAGAGACCCACAAATCAAAACTAGTAATGCTTATATTTTTTTTTGGAACGGCTGGGAATTCATTAACAACCGGAAGAGATTAGCAAGTAACTATCCCAACCTAACCAGTGGCGGAGCTTGAAAATTTTTACAGGGGGTGGGAATTTTTTTCATATAGGGGGGCCGGAACTATAAAATTTTCGCCCGAATACATATAAATTAACACTACTGAGCGAAAAATTGGCCGAATACGTATATATTAACACTTCTAAGCGAAAAATCGAGGGGGGGGAGAGGGGGCGGGGCCCCCTCGGGCCCTTTATATCCTCCGCCCCTGAACCAAACACCACAAGTCACAAGTTTACAGTAAAATATTAAAATTACGCCAATCTAACCAATTGAAACCATTCTTCACTGCCATGTTTTTGATCCAAAGGAATGACAAAACCTTGATG
The DNA here is from genome assembly GCA_023525975.1 of Smallanthus sonchifolius. Taxonomy (NCBI): domain Eukaryota; kingdom Viridiplantae; phylum Streptophyta; class Magnoliopsida; order Asterales; family Asteraceae; genus Smallanthus; species Smallanthus sonchifolius. The sequence continues at coordinate 62,468,920 of CM042037.1, read as the reverse complement.
TCCTCAAAGATTTTAGAAGGATGAATTGCCTTGTTTTGATACACTTTTTCATTATATGATCTCCAAATACACCAAAGAGTAATGAGAAAAATACCGTGGATAAGTTTGCCCTTCTTATCATTTGAGGAGACAGTAAACGGGTAGGCGAAGAGATCTTCTTTAGAGCTAGTAGGAATAGAGGTAAATCTACACCATTGTTGAACTCTATTCCAAAGTAATTTAGCCAAATCGCAATGTAGAGCAATGTGTTCAAGTGTCTCCAAAGAAGCTTCACTAACATGACAGCATGAGGAAGTGACTATAATACCATGCTTAGTCAAGGCATCCAATGTTAGTAATCAATCGAGTGATAACCTCTAACTGTAGAAATTGACTTTGATTGGAACCCAATTACTCCACTTATGATAGGATAACGACTCATTAGGAATATGCAAACGTGACCTCAATAAGCTAGTGGAGAAAACATCTGAGTTCGTAAGTTTCCAAACCCATGCATCCGGCTTATTCACCAGTGATACAGAACCAAGTTTGGCCGACAAGTTGGACCATTCCGCGCTGAACTTTTCGGGCAGATCCGATAGGTTCCAGAACTCGGCCCAATGGGTAAACGAACTCGGGCCAAGAATACAATCATCAACTTTTGCCTCTTTAATAGGAGCTAGATGAAAGAGGGAGGGAAATAGATCAAAAAGTCTTCCATCGTCCAACCACCGGTCCACCCAAAATCTTATGAAATTCCGTTGCCAAATGAACCCATAACCAGGTCTTCAATGTGTACGGATCTTTTTGCAAGCTCACCATTGATAGAACCAATATTTTTCTAAGTTTCGGTAATGCAAGGATTAAGCGGCATATAAGGAAACAAACGAGGATTATAATGGATTGAGAGTATTACTTTGAACCAAAGAAAAGATCTCACCACAACCGCTCTCCACCACCATTTAGAGAGAAGATAGAGATTCATGTCCGAGAGGGAGCCTACACCCAAACCGCCTTTGTCTTTTGGAGCCGACTTTGTTCCAAGAAACCCAATGAATTTTTTTTATAGTATTGGAATCGGACCATAGGAAGCGTCTCCTAATTTTATCAAGTGTAGCGATAACATGAATAGGCGCCTTGAAGATTGAGAGGTATTAAATAGGTAGACTATTTAGAACCGACTTGATTAATGTGATCCTCCTGTTAAAAGAGAGCATTTTCGCCTTCCATAAAGATAGCCGACTTTCAAATAAATCTACCACCGGTTTCCAATGTTTTATGTTATTCATATTTTCCCCAATAGGTAGGCCCAAATAAGAGAACGGAAGTGAGCCTATTAGACGACGAGTGGTGGCGGCCAAGTGGGATACGGGTGAAGAGCCAATGCCAATGCCAATCCCAATCCCAATCCCATAGAGCTTGCTTTTTTCAAAATCAACTTTAAGCCCCGAAGCTAAATAAAAGCAACGGAGCAACCAGACCAAATTGGTGAAGGAGGACGGGGAATCATCACCAATGAAGATGACATCATCTGCAAAGAGTAAGTGGGAGATAATCGGGCCCAGATTAGGGAGATTAATCTCTTGAAAGATACCTAATGACACTTCACGATTCATGATTATACCAAAAGCTTCCATGGCCATAATAAAAAAAAAAGGGAGAGAGAGAGGGTAACTTTGACGAACCCCTCTTCTTAAGGTAGGGCTGTAAACGAGCCGAGCTGAGCCAGGCTTGGCTCGAGCTCTAGCTCGAAACTAAACGAGTCAGCTCGGCTCGGCTCGATTTTTTTTTCGAGCTGAAAAGTTGAGCTCGAGCTCGGCTCGTAAAAAGCTCGAGCCAGCTCGTGGCTCGTCGAGCTAGCTCATTTTTTTTATTACATAATAATATATATATAAACAACAAAAAAATATTTTATTCTAGGTTTGAAGTTGATTGTCTTCAAAAAACTAAATACATGGAAGGGACAATATATAAGATACAAAAAAACATAGATAACCCAAAACTTACAAAGTAGAGAGTAAATACAATTGTAGATAAAGTAAAATTTTAATTCAAAACTCAGAGTTCTTGAAAACAAATTAACTTAAAAAATCAAAACATCATATTTCAAATATAACACATATATAACATATATATATATATATATTAGTTATTTAGACGAGCCGAGCCACGAGCCGAGCCAACCCTAGCTCGAGCTCGGCTCGATTACAATTCGAGCCAGCTCGGCTCGGCTCGTTTACAACCGAGCTTTTTTCGAGCCGAGCTTTTTCCGAGCTTTTTTCGAGCAAGCCACGAGCCGCGAGCTTTTTTAACAATCCTATCTTAAGGGAAGCTCTCTTGTGGGGGATCCGTTAACTAGGACAAATGTCCTAGCCGATTTGAGAGTACCCAAAATCCAGTCACACCAAATAATTAGGAAATTCATGTTCACCATAACAAAGTATAGAAAGCCCCAATCCAAGGGTTCAAACGCCTTTTCAAAATCGACTTTAAAGAGAAAGGCAGTTGACTTCAATTTTTTAATCCAGAAGATCATTTCATTGATAACAAGAGGCCCGTGCAAGATACATCTCCCATGTATGTAAGCCGATAGAGAGGAGAAAATGATGTCTGAAATCACCACTTTGAGCCTATTAGCCAAGATTTTTGATATAACCTTAGAAATGCACTCAATTAGACTGATCGGTCTATAGTCGGGTAGGGTTAGGGAGTCTTTCTTCTTTTGTATCAGAGTAACAAAATAGGAATTATAGCCCCGGTTTATGACTCCCTTCGGGTGAAAGCAATTCAAAATATCCACAAAGTCTTGATGGAAGAGATCCCAATACTTTAAAAAAATATATACAAAAGTAAAACCATCCGGACTAGGAGATTTATCTCCATCACAATCGCAAACCGCGGTTTTAATTTCTGATGGTGAGAATATAACCACTAGAATCTCGGCTTTGGCATCAGAGAGACGAAGAAACCCTTGAGGGGCAATAGGGGGCCGTGAAACCGGTTTAGCTTCGAATTTCGAAGAAAAGTAGTCAAAGGTGGTTTCCTTGACAACAACCGGGTTTAAGTGTCTCATGAATCCGATTATTGAAGATTTTAGTGAATAAATTTTTTGCATTAGTGAATAACAATTCTCTCCATCATAAACAATTACCACTACTTCTATTAAATGCATTACCACTACTTTTTAATTTTTTAAATAACTTACTTGTACTCTTAAAAAAAAATCATAAAAAATTACAAAAATTCACGTTTTTTTTATCATACGTCAGCATTAACATACGTAACCAGGTTCAGCGATTTTATAAAAAAATTATAAAAAAACCACTCTACGCTTTTTTTTTTGCCTAAAGTTATAAAATTAGATATAGAATCTATCAAAAAAAATTCACCGGTTTTTAACTGTTACATATGTTAATAGAGAGTTTTCAGAGTTTTCTCCATATACTTATATATATATATATATATATATATATATATGTGTGTGTGTGTGTGTGTGTATTGTGTGGTTCGTGATGATGTACAAAACTGGGCAAGCAGTCCAGTGGTTAGCGTGCCTTTTCAGGAGTATATTTTTTCATAATTTTCAGTGACCATAAAAGTTTGAAGTATATTTTTGGTCAAAAAGAACTAAACATGAGGCAGAGAAGATGGATGGAAATCCTAAGCGACTATAATTGTGAGATCTGCTATCATGAAGGTAAAGCTAATGTGGTAGTTGATGCTCTGAGCAGGAAGGAAAGAGAAAAGCGTAAAAGAGTTCGTGCCCTGAGACTCGATCTTCAAATCGATCTCATGACACAAATAAAGAATGCTCGGAAGCTAGCCCTAGAAAAAGAAAACATGAGTAATGAAGGGAATGCTTGACCAATTGGTCAAAGGAGAAGATGATATCTTGAGAATGAATAAAAGAATCTGGGTATCTATCACTGAAAACTTGTGAGAAAGAATTCTCGAAAAAAGCTCACAAATCCAGATACACGATGCACCCACGAAGCGATAAAATATACAAGAATTTGAAAGGAAACTATTGGTGGATAGGTATGAAGAAAAATATCACCATGTATGTTGCAAAATGTCTTACCTGATCACAGGTAAAGACAGAGCACCAGAAACCTTCTAGTTTATTGCAACAACTAGAACTACCTACATGGAAATAGGAAATGATAACCATGAACTTCATAACCAAACTCCTCTGAATGAGTCGATGGAATGATACTATCTGGGTTATCATAGACAGACTAACTAAGTCTGTACACTTCTTGTCATTGAAAGAAACTTTCAGTATGGATAAATTGGCACAATTATACGTCAAAGAAATTGTGTCATTACACGGTGTACCACTATCCATTGTGTCAGATAGAGACAGTCGTTTTACATCTCGATTCTGGCAAAGCTTCCAAAAGGCGTTCGGTACACGATTAAACCTTAGCACTGCCTATCATCCACAAACAGATGGGCAAAGTGAAAGGACTATACAAACGTTGGAAGATATGCTTCGAGCATGTGTAATAGACATCGGAGGTAGTTGGGATGACCATTTACCGCTGATGGAATCCTCGTATAATAATAGTTATCACACAAGCATTCATGCTACACCGTTTGAAGCCTTGTATGGCAGAAAATGCAAAACACATGTCTGTTGGTCAGATACTTGAGAGAATCAGTTGTCAGACCCTGAGATAGTTCAAGAGACAACTGATAAGGTCTTACAAATCCGAGAAAGATTAAAAATGATGTGTAATCGTCAAAAGAGTTATTCTGATAAATGAAGAAAGTCGTTAGAATTTAACATAGGTGACAAAGTGTTATTAAAATTATCACTTTGGAAAGGTGTAGTTCGATTTGGGAAGAAAGGAAAACTTAGTCCACGTTTCGTTGGACCATTCAAAATTTTGAAACGAATCAGACGAGTTGCCTATCAACTATAATTACCAAAGGAAATGAATGGAGTACACAATGTATTCCATATATCAAACCTACGAAAATTTTTGGCGGACAAATCCCCGGTAACGCCTCTACAAAATGTAGAGGTAAATGAAAATTCAAATTTGTGGAACAACCCTTGCAGATTGAGGACCATCAAATAAAGAAATTGGAAAAGAAAAAACAGGTGTAAGTCAAAGTGTGAGAAAATACCCACACATATTCCAATAAATCTCGAGATTTAGATATGGGGGGGGAGGATGTGACACCCGTCCAAAAATGGTACCAATTTGAGCAAGAAATAAACCCCGAGAGTTGGTTCTGCAATTACCCAAGTTCCAAGGGTTAAAAATAAAAAAAATTTAAATTTCACTCAATATTGGATCGCTACCGCTTGCCTAACGGTCCGCTACATGGCCATTAAGGAAACAACCAGGTATCGCCATGTGTCTGATAACTAATGGAGAGTTTTTGACGCGTGTAGGGTAGCAGACCGGTACCCACTTCTTAGCGGTCTGCTAGCCGCAATCTGGGAGACTCAACCATAGGCTGCCGTGAGGCAGTTTGACTCAACATACATGGGGCGGTAGCGGATCGCTACCCCCTGCATAGCGGTCCGCTACGGGTCTGGCTTTAGCCCTATAAATTGTCGGCCAATTCAAGTCAATTCACTCATCCAAAAATCAATCTTCACTTCCACAATTCCTGGAATACAAACCCATTACCTTTTAACACGCCGCACTCTTAAAATATCCGACTTTCGCTTAAAACGACGTACTCACGCTTAACCGACGTTTCTCCACTTAAGGATAACGCTAGGATTGTGAGGAATCAAGTCTAAGAGTTAGAGCCGTAGTGCTTCCCATTTATATGATACTCTTCCAAGTCTTTGTTAAACTCTCAAAAGGTGAATACGTTTACTGCTTTCAAAACTTACAAAATGTTTATGTTTACGAAAATGGCAAAACATGTATTAAATATTTTAATGCATAAAGGCTTTCTGTGGATAAGCATTCGGACCATAAGTATATGTATTATTAGATCAAATGGTGCACATGTTACGTGTGAGATTCCCGTAATGGGGCTGGTTCTGACTCTGTAAGAAAGACGTAAGACGGGGAAAACTCGCAGCAGACGTAAAACTAGGGAAGGAGTCTCAGTAGTCGACTTACAGAGCGGTGATACCAGTGTATACAGTGGATTGTACACTCAGATGAAATAGTCTGCTGAATGTGTAGATTGACCATATAAATTATGGTTAAAAGCTTTAATACTGTTCATGCCAAAATATTTATGTCAGTTAAATGTATTCACCAGCTTTATCGCTGACGTTTCATTTTCAAAAATGTTTTCAGGTAACAATGAATGATTTTATTTGTTTGACGAGATTAGCCCAAAGGATTATGATTCCCTAGGCCCAAGATATAACCTCGTGGACAAATGTATATATGTGATTTTGACAGGGCTATGTGCTGAAAGGATTTCGACTCCCTAGGCACAGGAGATAACTCTGCAGTATATAAACAAGGATAGATGCCCAAAGGTTAGGTCCTGATGATAGCGTCTCTGTGCTAGAATGATTCTAAACAGGAAACAATCAACAGAATAGCTATAGAAGAGAATATTTGTTGATGATCATAAGAAACACAAGATGAGGAGCAATAGTAGATAAGAACAACGAAGACACAATTCTATTAGATCCACAATGATATGATTACACAATAATCTCCTGGATAACAGGGATAACAACTACGACCTCTTACCTTCACAAATTAACTATAGTAACAACGGGTGAATCAAGATATTTAATTAGGTTTTTGGGTTGCTATTTATAGAGAATATAGCAAGAGTCGGCATGAAGATTACCGACTATTGATAGTCGGCCGATAACCGACATAGCGACTCATCAAGAGTCGCTGGCGACTCTTGACCCAAAAACCTAACATTGCAAAAGTTTCATCTAAGCCCCTATAAATTATCAGGAATACAACGGTTTCTCAGGTTCCAATAATTTCCCCTGAAACCGTTGCACTCCTGATTCTTTAATGTTCTTTGAGCCTCTCCTCCTCAGAATCCTTGGGCTGATCATCCTTTTCTTGGGCTTCGATGCTGGCTTTTAGTTCAGCCATTTTCTTCTTTAAATCCAAAGCTCGGGTGGCAGCACGAGCAAATAATGTTGCTTCTTCTTCGGTTGCATGACTTGCACCCCTTCTGATGTTGTTTTTGAAAAGTACCTCAAGATTAGGAATTGAGAAAGAGAACGTGTCCATTGGATCAAGTATACAAATGTCATTGAAAGGAGTCCCGTCTCTACATAGTACCGCTTCTCCTGTGTGATTATCATAGTACCTTTTGATGAAGTGATGAAGACAAGTCACTCGTTCTGGAGGAACAAGAATCCTATTAACTACCTTGGCTGGTTGAACATAAGTGATGATCTTAGGGCGGTTTGTCACCGGATCTATCTATTTCTTTGACCTTTTCTTCTTAGGCTGCTGAGGTTTGAAAGTGGGGAACCTTTTGTGGCATTCAGAAATAATCATTTGTTCAACGTTGTTGCCTTCTGAATGATTGCCATGATTGATCATACTCAGCTTCTCTAAAGCATAAATATCCCAAGTTGGTAAGGATTGAAGATCATTCTCATTTTGAAAGTACTGTATCTCTCCCATTCTTTTTTTGATAACACATAGATGCTTTAGACCGTCATATGCCCATGAAATAATCTTTCTTTCTGATGCTTTACGAAGAATGTCAATGTTTTGATGGAGAGGGCATGGGATAGGTTTGGGAGTTTTGAACCATTCAGACTTGTCGATTGGTTCATCGTCGTCAAGGTTGATGGATTCTCCAAAAGCAGTTTCATAGCAAATCTTTTCTCCTTTGCCTTCTTCCATAAATTCTTCTGGTAAATCTTCCATATCTTCATTCACAACATCCTCCTTGGCTTCTTCAGATACAGGGATATCAGAGGTTTCATTTCCATCCATATTGCCTTCTTCACCTCCTGCAGGAGCATTTGAGCTTGTTCCGCCTGTTCCCAAACCAGTACCACCATGCCCTTCATCATCCTCATTATTCTTGCTTTTTGGTATTTCTGTGTTTGGTTCCTGATCCGTTAGATCTTCATGTTTCTTTTTATCCTTTTCATCTTGATCCAATTCAAAGATAACCGCATCTGAAGATGGACAAGTCAAAGATATCATCATAGATAAGCGGTTCCTCATTCAAGCGTTCTCGTAGCCTATTCACTTCCGAGGTTAGACTACGACTTCATCTCTTCAATGTCAATAGAGCTTTGCTCATATCATTCATATTTGTTTGAATCTTCTGGTTTAGAGAAATTTGATTATCAAGCTGAAAATTCAATATCTTGATGGTAGTTTTTAAATCCTCAATCTCACAGTCTCTATCATCTTCTCTGCTCTTTGATGCTTCAATCTGTTCTTTCATCCATCTAAGTAACTGAGCAGCCTCAATCCCAACATTTTTAACCAATTCTGGATCTAAAGGTTCTTTGATAGGAGGATGAACGGGATTTCCAATTGGCCTAGACTTTCTTTTGGCCATGGATTTCATTCTTTTAGGAGTGTCGGTAAGAGGGATAAATGTTGTTTGTGGAGAATGAGAATGTCTTGTTCCTGACGTGCCTTCTGTCTGCCTGGACGGAGGAAGTCCTTCGGCTTCCATAGCAGCGTGGGCTAAGCGATCTGCCTCGATGTCTTCATCAGTAATACTATGGGGAGGAGGAGTATTTAGTCTTGACAGACTCCTTTGTTGATGGACATAAGTGTCTCCTGCGGATTTCATGAATCCTTCACTGTCACCTCCAGATCTTTGCTTCTTTTTCTTCCTAGCATCAAGGTCAATTGCCTTTCCTTTATCTTTTCTTTTCCGAGCAATCTCGTCATCATTGATTGATGGTTCCTTCCTTTTCTCAACCTTTCTTTTCTGTTCAGCAATCTTTACTTTCTCTGTTTTCTTTTCTTTAACAGCTTTAAGAGCGGCTTTAATCGTCGATAAACGTTCTTCCCGATACATATTATTGAACATGGGAGTCCATTTCCTAGAGAACTTCTCGTATACCCTTAGTACATGAGTGTAGATACGAGATTAAACCTTTGCAAAGGTCATGGGACGACCACATGGTGGTAGATCTTTCAGAAAATAATTAAGGATTATTTGTATGAATCGAGGATAAAGCAGCCACTTGTTTTCTTTTGCTCGGTTGATTATCTGGGTGAATAAATGATACGAGAGATTGAATTTTTCTTCACCTCAAATCTTTAGCATAATTCCACACCAATATACACTCAATGCATCATAACCGCCTTTTCTATGGGAAAGAAAGTGTATAAAAATGTACATAATGAGCTTCCAATCTTTAGATAAAAATCTCTTTTGAATTTCGTTCTTTCTGAAAGGTCCCTCATACCCTAACTCTTGGGTCCCGTCTATCATCATATAGTTGTAACGCATATCTGACAGTACTCTCATAAATCAGTACCTCCTTCCCGTGAACAATGGATCTCACATGAGGCTTCTTTGTGATAGAGTGGACTTTATACTCAGCATTGATCCAGAATTCTTCGATCAGATCTCTATAGACTGCTTCGTTCCAAGTGATTGCATAAGCAATTTTACTTTGAAGAATTCATCTCACAACATCATTAAATTCCTCAGGAACTGGTTCAGGAAACGATATTGCCATGTTGTGACGATTATCACTTGCAAGATGATCGTCGTCCATAATCTGTTAACAAAAATAGAAACCAATATGAGTAATTAAACTACAAATTTTAATATATAAACCAAAGAAAGTGTCGGCCAAAGAATCGACTACAAGGATGAGTTTCCCGATGAGAGTCGTCCAGAGAGAAGTAAGATATATATGCACTGAGAGTCGTCTGTTGATATGTGACAGTCGGCCGAAGATTAATGGTCTGATGCAAAGAGTCGGCAAGATGATAGGACAAGAGTTTGCACTGAACATAAAAGAATCGGCTGATATCACATGTGACAGTCGGCTTACAACAAGATACAGTCGATAGATCGTCTACGATGTGTCCAGAAGAATCGACCCACCAATTGGGGGCAATTTTTGAACGTGCGTTCACTGATCAATGCACGTAATGAGAATCGAATACACAAGCCGACTCTGGTCATCATATTCGTCTGGACAGTCGGCAATCAGGAAGGTGAACAGTCACCAAGTTTTAGATTCAAAATCCAATTAAAGCCAACATTTTGATGATGTATTCGTGATCTAAAAGACCAAAGGATGTAAATAAACATGTAAATAATCATAAAAATACCTTGATTTGATGCAATACTCACACAAAAAGCACTTGATCGGAAAAAGATGGTTTTGAACGGAATGGGGTTCTTTGTCGTCGGAACAGTTTCACTGAGGCTAGGGTTTCAAAAGTAAAAAAAATCCCATTTTTCAAACATATATATATACGGTAAAAATTTGTGGGCCGACACTTGACAGTCAGCCCAACAGTCGCTTGGGACAGAAATAAAAAAATTGAACAATTGACCAAAACAAATCGATTCTCAAGCTTGATTTTTGAAATGTGGACTCAAAAGGCTTTGTACAAGGATATATACGCACCAACAATTTTATAGAGCAAACATTAATACCAAAACAAGGCACAAACGATTAAAATAATAAATGAGCACACCAAACCTGATCTCGTGGAATCATACCGACATAGCTTGTCACATAACCTTTCCATATTGAAATTTGGATGTCCACGGCCTACGAACGACTGTTGGTATATCTGTCCTTTGAAACCTATGCACCATACTTTCCACATACAACTAGTGAATGATTATCATGTTCTGGTAAGATTAAGATGAAATCAGTGTTCCCCACACTTGTCAGGTATAACCTACCCATCCTCATGGTCTTTTGAGTGCGATGATGAGAGCTTCAGGTCTATGCCAACGCATAATCAGAGAAGTTGATCATCGCAAATCCTTAAATAGCTAAACGAGCATAACTAGCACGGGTCCGTGAACCATTTAGGGTATCTTTAAAAGGATTTTGCGTCAGGGACAAAGCACGACGGACTTATATGCCCTGATTTATGAAATAAGATGGACTTACTTGCACGTCGATCTTACAAGCCATATTTTTGTCAAGAAAAACCCTTCATAGTCACACGAACCCAAAAACAAAAATATATACTATATATATGTACACACTAACATTATGTATCTTTTGAGATTTAAGTTCCTAATGCACGACATTGACATTGCGTGTCTTTTGCTCAAGATTGACAAATTCAGTACTAGGATGCACATCATTGGTGTCTTTTGCTTGGATTTGCACGTCATTGCATGTCTTTTATTTGCCTAATGCACGTCATTGCGTGTCTTTTTGCTTTTTCTTTTGAGTAAGTATATAGCATGATAAGAACTCGCAACCCCTTTGTGATGGGACTTTGGTTAAGAGCAGGCCTGAACAAGATCGGTATACACTTTTCAGCAGTCATTATCTTTATCACTGAGTTACAGTCTATATGTTTGAATGCCGAGCCTACCAACATGCCCTTCAGTATAACCGCTTCCCCCTTTTGATCCTAAGCGGTGAACAAGTATGTCAGTGTAACTATCATTTTCCACAGTAACAGTTATGCGAAAACATCCAAGAAACACAACTTTTTCAAACAATTTTCTTTTTCTATTCTATTCTCACACACTTTCCCCCGAAAATTTTATTTATAGACAATCTCTTTTAATGGAATTTTCTAAATAAAAGATAAAATATTTTTGTAGCTCGATCATCCACTCATTTTGGTCAAGAAAATACTTTTGGATTTTTGAAAGAAAAAATGAACAGAGGTATATACAATGCATGAGGGATGGAAGATGTTACTCAAAGTTCAACAAACCTAATTTCTGCACAAGATCAAGAGACTTGGATTTATCAAATGATTTTGTAAAGATGTCAGCTTTCTGATCATTGGTGTTCACTGGAAGGACTTGAATATACTCTATAGATTATAGCAGAGTTCTGGAAAAAGATTCACTTTCTCCAGAGTGAGAGTGCCATTGCATACAGTTCCCTGTCCGGTAATCTTTCTTCCTTTTTCGTCATCCGCAAAGGCAACGTAACCCCCATTAATAATTCTGAAGTCAGAGAGCAGATCTTTTAGCCCGGTCATGTGATGAGACCACCCACTATCAACATGCCATGCATTATCAATAGTCCTCCTGGGAAAACCTATCACACACAAGATAATTTATTGAGAAACTAGAACCCAAGTCTTTCTCAACTTGGGTGGAACATCAATTTTAGCAATTCTATCAATTCTGGTTCTCCACCAACATATTCCCTTTAGAAAATGATTTACATTCTGACGAATTTTGTCAATTTTATGATAAAAAGGATTGTGATCTTGTTGGTGTCTGTTAAAATTTCTCACACTATGCATTTTAGGTCGTTCAAATTTGACCCAATTATTATAATAAGATGCACTACTGCACTTCCTAGCAGTGTGACTGCCTTCCCACAAATGAAACAATTAACATGCTTAAAAGTTATTCTTTTATGTGGCGGTTGATAAGATGATGAGGAAGATTGCTGTTGAATTGGCACTTTGATTTGCCTTTTGCTTTTGCCTTTTATGAATTTCTCCTTCTTTTGATCAACATGAGTGGTTGATGATTCTTGGTCAGATTCTTTATCAACATTTGTCATTTGACTTGCTTCTTCATCAGATGCATTGTATGATTCCTCGGATGTTTCGACGGATCTGTCCGAATCATATGCACTTTCTTCTCTATTTCTTGTAGACAAATAGTCTGAGTCACTTTGACTATCACTTTGACTTGTTGATGCTGGAGTGAAGACTGGAATTTCTTCTGTCATAAACCTTTCAAACTGATTTCTTACACATTATCAATTAAATCATTAAAGCAAACATCATTCATAGAAATAAAGTCATTACAACTATTGTGTTCATTACAGTTATAGTTAAAGTTAATTATCCTAAAACATGATCCACTACTGCTATCAACAGAGCCCGAATTACATGACTCTGGATTCTGGGAATTTAAATTCAAAAATGAAGATAAAATAGATTCTCGGTTGCATTCCGTGTGACCCAATCCAGCACCACAATCATCCCTAACATCCTCATCCTGTCCTTTTAAACATGCAGTATTAACATTAATTGCGGAAAAAAATAATTTTGCAAGATCATTTTTAGGATGTGGAGACGGAATAGGGTCATAATGACCATGGGTGGGAGGGTGAAACAACTTCCTCTCAAAGTCATTCGAATCCAAATATCCTACCCCTTTTTTTCACAAAACCGGAGGTGTTCTAACAATCCAACATAGTATCTTGTGCCTTTTTGCTAACGTTCCATTTGTCTATAATTATTTGCAATTTAACATATTCATTTCTTGAAGATGTTAGTTTATCAGTTAAATCTGTGATAAAAAATTCCTTTCTATAAACGAACTCTTTCATGGTTTGGATTTCTTGATTAGCCTGGTTCAAACTGACTTTGAGAGTAACCTCGCTTTTCTTGATTTGATTGAGGATAGCAAGAGCATCATCTTTTTCACGAATGATAAGTTGGTTTAAAGTGCGATAGTCAGCAATCATGTCAACACAGTCAGAGGAACAGAGACGAGATTTTACCTTAGGCGGAATCAGCTCAGCATCGGTTTTCCTACAAATGCATCCTTGACTAGAGCTTCCATCACCATCGGGTTGAGTTCCTAAATTAGCATTCTTCGGAGAGTTAACTCGATTCGTTGAACTGGAACTAGGATAGGCATCCTTCTTCTCATCATTCATTACCATAGCTTCCTTGATTTTGATGTTGGCATTTTTAGTCATACTTCCTTCAGTGTCAATAACCTGACTCTCGGTTCCCTGAATAGCAAATTGCCTAAGGAGGGCAGTAGGACCAATAGAGTCAGTGTGGATGATAATCTTTCTTAGCACCTCATACTTTTCTTTTTCAACCAAACTTGCTTCCATTCCGTCAACCATAAACTGAGCAGATGAAAAGTTAGCAACTAAAGCCTTGCATACCTCCACCTGAGCTTCTTCAATTTCATTGCTCCAGTCAAAGTCATTCACTACTAGTGCATTATCCGGTTCTTTATTATTTTTAGCTTGTTCTTTGCCATCGGTAATTGCAACAATGGTAGGAAGAGTTAGAGCATCGGTGATAGGATGAGGACATTCTCTCTTGAAGTGCCCAAGTTGCTTACAGTTGTAGCATCTCAGTTTAGATTTATCAAAACCTGCAGATTTTCCACCAAGACACTTCTTTCTAGTTCTATCCATGAATCTTTTTGCTCTAAGAGTCAACATTGCCATCTGCCACTACAAATCAATTTCTTCCATGTCGTCCGGGTCAACCTGAAATACATCTTCAATATGGCTTACTCCAGCCTTTAATTCACCTGAGATTAGAGCTTGATAACTGTTGACAAATAGTCCAAACAATGCCATGTGTTCACTTGATGGATTTGGAGCAGAGTACCATTACCCTTTGATTCATTGCTTGGTTGACTCTGCTGATTGGTGACGGGAGCGGTCGTCATAGCAGGAATAGTTACAGATGGGCTAGGAGCAATGTTTGATGAAGTTGGAGCAACAAAAGCATCATTGGTTGGTGCCATGGTTTTGGTGTACCCTGATTGATTCATTTGGCGCTTTTTGTGACAATTCGAACTTTTCCAGTTAACTCCGTTATCAAATTCAGTTAAATCCTAACCTATCTAACCCTATCTCAAACTTCAAGGACTATTTATGTCATTTCTTCAAACCCTAACTACAAGGACTAATTGTGTAATTAGCCTAAACCCAATTCTATTTGACTTGTAAAGTCAAAATCCAATATTTAAATCCTATTGACTTGTAAAAGTCAACTAACCATGTATTTAACTCAATTAGAACCTCAAGGACTATTTCTGCCTTCTTCAAAACTTCAAACCAGAAACCTCAGGGACTGAAACTGTAATTTATCAAATTCTGATTTCTGTTGACTTTCAGAAAGTCAACACAGTCGACTTTAATCCAAATTCGAACTCTACAATCGAAATTCGTTAAAATCGTATTAAATCATATACGATCATCATTAGAGCCTTAACATCACAATTAATCTGAATTTAAACTTAATTATGGGCATTCAAATCTTAACCGTCGACCATAACCTCGTCTTCATCAAATTAGCATCAATTCATCTGTTTTTCTCTCATTTGAGCATCTACACGCATTAGACGAATTCCACAGAAGCCGTTTCACACCTCAAATTGATCGAAATAGCAGCAGGAGTCGCCGGAGACCAACCCCGTCACAGTCGACAGCCGTTTTAGTCGAGCACAGTCGATTCAAACTCAATCCTGGTAATCAAACCTACCCTTAACTTCGTATGAGTCTATCTATTGAAAGCCCTATGCTAAGTCGAGCCTATAACATCGATTGGATCAAGAATCAATTCTAGGGTTCATGCCCATCCGGGTCTATACACGACCTAAATCTAATTCATTGGTATGTCTAGAATCGCCATCCTTTATTCTTTGAAAGCCCCATCTCAATTTAATCACTTAACATCAGATTGAATGTAAACCAGAATCTAGGGCTTGTTCATAATCGAAATTGGGGGTTTTGATCCTAGAGACAATTTTAATCTAATTAAACCACACTAACAGATTCGCAATGTCTTATTTTGTAAAATCCCCATGATTTCAACTGATTTTACTATAGAAACTGATCAAATTGATTCTGGGTTCATATATAGGGTTTCGGCATTTGAATATGTAATTAAACGACCCTAGGCTTGATGAGTTTCAAATTAAACCTACCCACTGATTCGTAAACCCTCGCTTAACAAAACCCCTATGCAATTGATTCCAATAGTGGCCGACTTCTTGGGTTATTGGTCGAGTTTGGTTCGGCTTGCGTAGGGGACGAGAACCCGCTGGAACTATATGTTAAAACTTATCTGATCTGATTGTTAACGCGAAACCCTAGCGGTCGGAGATGGTTAAGTCACTTGGCTCGTGTGCAGGAGACCCGGGTTCAAGTCCGGTCTCCTGGATCTCTTTTTATTGGGGGCTTTTCCATCATATTACTTTTATAAAAATAATCCCCATACTATTATATTAATATATTAAAATGTTTTGAGCCCGGAAACAACCCGTAGGCTCTGGTTTGGTTTTATAACTTATATTAATATTATTTCCACTCTTAAAAATAAAATATTTATATTATTTTCAAACCACGACTCCGAATAAAATAATATGTTTATATTATTTTCAACCCGTGACTCTAATTAAAAATAATATATATTTAGATATTATTTTCACCTCGTTTATAAACTTCGTGTAACGTTTTAAACTAATAAATAATATAATTATTTATATTATTTACTCACATTTAATATACTCGAATAAAAATAATAGTTTTATTATTTTTGTCACACATTTTAAATAATCATGTTATTTCTCTAAAAATAATATATTAGTTATATTATTTTCCTAGCCATTATTTTAATGGTACAAACGCACGTATATATTTAATTATTATATTCGTAATTAAGAAATCTTCGACACGTAACGCATTTATCTTAATTATTATATTAAGAAACATATATTCTCGTGGACACGTTCGTCTGCTCATTGATCCTTAGAATGTGTTATGACGTTCTAATCTTTCGTGTCATCGTCACAAATCTCATATGTCCCTAACTTATGTGTTTATAATTCTAGGGCATACGTAAGCCGTGCAGGCTAACACATGAGGTTCCAAATCTCATACTTGTGTGATACTACCTACTACGCAACGCAGGTGAGTTTCACGGCCCCTTTTTACTTGTTTTCCTATTGGGGAGAAACATGTTTACACACAAACATCATTTTACTTGTTTTCCTGTTGAGGAGAAACATGCATACTCACAAACATTATTTTACTTGTTTTCCTGTTGGGGAGAAACATGCATACACACAAACGGTATTTTACTTGTTTTTCAGTTGGGGAGAAACATACAAACTAATATTATTTTACTTGTTTTCCTATTGAGGAGAAACATGCATATACACAAACATCATTTTACTTGTTTTCTCGTTGGGAAGAAACATGCATACAAACAAACAGTATTTTACTTGTTTTCCCGTTGGGGAGAAACATGCATACGAACAGTCATCCGTTACTTGTCTCCCAGCCAGGGAGAGACATACACACAGACATGGATCACATAGTATTTCATTACCACTTGTGTACCTAAGTGCAAACATAACATGCAAAGTCCTTACACACTCAGACAGGTAATATATGGAGTATAGCGAGGAAATTTGAGTAGTACTACTGGGTTTGACAAACCCCACCCGGGTTAGTCGCGCTAACTTGATTGGAGGTCTAACGGGTGTAAATTGTCCTAAACGCTTGCCATTGTTGATGTTAGCAATGGCGGAAGGCACCCAAACACAAACAGTCAGCTTCGGTTGCAAACGCTTAGAGTAACTTGTACATTGTCTAGCTAGCAATAGGTGTGACTTACGTATGTGGATCCAGCAACACTCAAACAGTTTATTTACATACAAACCTGTGAACTCACCAACCTCGTGTTGACACTTTTTCTTACATGTTTCTCAGGTCGCTTTGGCACAGGTTGCACACTTAGGATATGCATGGAGTCCTACTGTCATATCATTCATTTCAAACATTTTAAACAGTTTTACTTATTTACATTAATTGACGCTTGTTACGTGTACTTACTTTTGATTTCATTCTAACGTTTACGCTTCCGCATTTAACTCTGAACATTTATGTTATGACTTTTTAAGTCTCATATAGTGTCGTTTGATGTAACTAATGACTGAGATACTGGTATGTCACCTTCCAAACGGTAAAACTCCGTTAGTGGGATTTGGGGGTGTGACACTTTTCAATGTCCAGTTCAAAGGACTTTAGGGTGTTTATTATGTCAGATAAGGTGGAAGCTTCATTCACGTATTGTCGTTTGATCAACATGCACTGTATACTCCATTCTTGAGGCAGAGAGTCTAGCAGTTTCTTGATAAGATCAGAATTCTTAATGACAACCCCGACTTGCTTCAACTTGCTTGAAATTTCCATGAACCTTGAGATGTGCTTAGACAAACCTTCTCCTTTGATACTCCTG
The DNA here is from genome assembly GCA_023525975.1 of Smallanthus sonchifolius. Taxonomy (NCBI): domain Eukaryota; kingdom Viridiplantae; phylum Streptophyta; class Magnoliopsida; order Asterales; family Asteraceae; genus Smallanthus; species Smallanthus sonchifolius. The sequence continues at coordinate 62,450,858 of CM042037.1, read as the reverse complement.
AAGGTATCATATTTTTTTTGGAGCATGTCTTTCTTCCCTTCTTTCAAGTCAGAATTCCCTTCATAGAAATCACACAGTGCCTGCCATAACGTTTGAGCGGTCTTGTATTCCTCAAACATGTTCATGATGTCAGATGGAAGAGCCATATTGATAGCACCGAAGGCTTTATAATCTCTTAGGATCAGAAGTTTGTCATTTTCAATATAAGCAGCGGGATCAGTTTTAGCTACAACACCATCAGCTCCGGTGGTCATAGGACAGTGTGGACCATTGGTGGTCGAGACCCACTGACCAAAGTCAGTTACGTAAAAGTAAGCCTTCATGCGGTTCTTCCAATTAGGGAAATCATCGGTGGATATGAGCGTAGGAGGTCTAGACATGGATCCGGTCTCCAAATCAGCTTGTGTGATAGACGTAACAGACATCTTGCAATATGGAAATCACAAATAAGTAAAAAGACAAAGAATCGACTCAACAGTCGGCTCCGAAGAGTCGGCTTCAAGACAAGGGACAGTCGGCAACACCCTAAGGTGTTTAGGAAAACTCACGTGAAGAGTCGACTATGATAGTCGCTACCTCATACTTGTGAGTCGTAAACTTGCGTTTACTGAGAGAATCGCCAGATGACTGAGAATCGGCTTGGACAATCGGCCAGATCAAGTGACAATTGGCCACAAAAGGTCACAATCGGCTCAAACAAGTAAATGGACACTCGACAATCGGCTTAAGAACATCATCATACTCTTTTCATAAAACAACACGAAATCAATTGCTAAATGCTCAGATCTAAACCAAAATAACAATCAGATCTGTCAAACTCTTCACAAACAAATTTCTGAGTGAATTTCAGTACCAATTTCTGATCTTGATACAGATCTAGACTGAAATCAAAGAAATTCAGATTTTCATAAAAAAACATAAACTTATCACAAATCACTAAGAATCAAGAGCACAGATGGCTCTGTTACCAAATTGTAGGTCCTGATGATAGGGTCCCTGTGCTAAAATGATTCTAAACAGGAAACAATCAACAAAATAGCTATAGACGAGCTAATTTGTTGATGATCATAAGAAACAAAAGATGAAGAGCAATAGCAGATAAGAACAACAAAGACACAATTCTATTAGATCCACAATGATACGATTACACAATAAGCTCCTGGATAACAAGGATAACAACTACGACCTCCTACCTTCACAAATTAACTATAGTAACAACGGGTGAATCAATATATTTAATTAGGTTTTTGGGTTGCTATTTATAGAGAATATAGCAAGAGTCGACATGAAGATTACCGACTATGGATAGTCGGCCGATAACCGACATAGCGACTCATCAACCCCAAAACCTAACATTACAAAAGTTTCATCTAAGCCCCTATAAATTATCAGGAATACAACGGTTTCTCAAGTTCCAACACAAAGGATAAACTCCCTAGATACAGTGCTGAAAGGATAACGACTCCGAGGCACGATATTGAAAGGATAAACTCCCTAGGCATAGAAAACTACCTTATGGCTTTAAACCTGCTGTGACACTGGATATGATGTAATTTGATTTCAAACAATGTTTGAAACCGATCTATGAAAATAATGTTTTATTCAATCAAAAAATTGAATATATTATATTAACCAACAAGTTGAGCATTTATGAAAGAAATGATTTTCCGCTACAAAACTTTGATGTTTAGAGAAAATAAAAAGAAACGACGGTGCCAATCGGTCGCACGCCTGGGGTGTCCTGAAAACGGGGTGTGACAAATTTTAATTCTTAAAATGTAAAATCTTATATTTTTAAGTTTTTAAATGTTATATCCGTGTGGGCAACGGTTTTACACGGTTTTATCTTTTCGTTAAACGATATTTTAAAGTTCGCTTTCGTTTTCTTAACATACATTTTTATAACGACTTGACTTTTTCGTAATTTCCAGATATATCGGTGCCACGTGTTTCTTTTTATATGTGTTTCGATGTTTAGAACCAAGCTTTTGTGACGCGCATCCCGCTACAGCGCGCGGGTGGGTTTATAACTAGTGATATGTTTTTCGTTTATTCATTTTAAACATTACATATTAATACAAATATAAAATACATGTGCTACCTTGAAGAAATTTCAAGGTTGAATATTATCTATTATTATTACTTACAAACAATTAGCAACGTGTGAATAGTGAATAGTATTTTATTCGTTCACTAGGTTAAAATCGCGTGTATTACACGGATTGATAAAATATAATGTTATATACTTAATAATAAAAATTTTATATCTTTAAAAACCCGTGTAATGAAATAAAATTCTTAAATCTTGATGTACATCTTATAAGTGGAAAAAAATGTGTTATATATACTAATGATTTTTAAAAAAAATTCAAAAATATGTAAAAATTAATATATAATTGTGTTTCGAAAATACATTAATTTCTATTTAATACAATTTGACTTACAATAACTATTTGGTTAAAAGAAAGTTACATAATTAAATTTTAAAGTTTCTTAAAATAAAAGATAAATGTGTTTTATTAGTATAATTAATACTTTCTTTAAAAATAAATCATTATTAAAAAAGAGGTGTATTTAATAAGAGATAGAGGCGGGGAAAAATAATGAGTAGAGATATAGATGCGACACGTGACATAAGAGATTTTTATTTATACTATGTCTTACCACGTGTGATGCAGTTTATATATATTTCTTGCAAAATCAAACCAGCCTAACTAGTAAGGCTCACGTGAGTTCAACTACAATGCTATAATAGTTATCTTTTTACAAAGTGTTTGCTAGGGCTGACACAACATGTCAGACACGACACGATAATACACGATCATATGTTGTGTTCTACACGAACACGACACGATAACTAATCGTGTCATTTTTTCCAAACACGAACACGATCTGTTTAGAAACAGGTTACATGTTAAGGGACCTGTTTAGAAACCTGTTTAGAGAGAGAATAAATATAACATATATAATGAAAGAAAAAATGTCAAAACTTCATAATCAGAAGAATCCATCTACAATAAGTTATTAACATATTGTAATACACATCAGATTGTAATTAACAGATTTTATTAATCATATAATAGAATGGAGAATCAGAAGCCATACACACATTGTAATTAACATATTCGATTCGAATAGTTACCTCTGATTAGAGAGGTCGGAGATGACGATGGAGATGGAGACCGAAGATGACGATTCGAACAGTTACCTCTGACGATGGAGACCGAAGATGACGATGGAGAGGCGTTGAGGACTGAGAGGAGACCGGAGATGACGAGGACGATGGAGAAGGGGTGAGCCGTCGAGCCGGTGAGGACTGACGAGGCCGATGGAGAAGATTACTGATATGCGTATGCGGCTTGATGAAGTGTAAAAAAATTAGGTCAAAAGAATAAATATGGAGTGTAAAAAATACGTTATGCATATGTCTGATGCAAATCGCAAAGCTCTAAGTGTTTGGGCTTGGGCCGGGTAAATAGGATGTTAATTGTTAAGTGTTAACATGTCCCTAACTGGTCTTAACATGTTAACATGTCTTTAACCTGTTTAGACACGAATTTACCATTTCCCTAACGTGTCGACCTGTTTAAGATACGAAACTTGTTAAGGTCAAACACGAGACATGTTAATTACATGTCGTGTCGTGTTAACAGATCCGTGTCAAAAATTGTCAGCCCTAGTGTTTGCTAGTATACTAGCATCAAAAGATTATTCTTCATCAAAATACATCTTTATGTAAATCAACCTTAAGGTTTGGACAACTCAAGTAAGTCATGTGAGCACAAAGAAAGTTTGATCGGCTCCAAGAAAGTCGAAAGCTGACAAAAGACTGGCGATCGATACACCTTTTTATCAATATTTCATAAGTAAAGACCACTCCTAACACATTTATAGTTAATGGTTGTAAAAACACACTACAACTTATTCAATATACCAGAAATAACATCAACATACTTCAACCACTAACAAAATCTACAAAATCAAAGTAAAAAAGAAACGCCTCGCTACTCAGAAATACAATTCAAGTTCAACAACAGCGCATAGGAAGTCCAAAACCCGATCCTGGGTATGAAAGATGACAGAGAGAGCAACACGGAACAAAAAATAAACAACACGAAAGCTAAAAAGCACAAACCTCGGATTGACTATACACCAGATACTGCAGCAAAGCTTGATGATTTTTCAACTAGTTGGTTCAGAAGAACTATGTAACTTTCTAGGTTTTATCTGAGTTGAGATTGATATCTCTCACCTGTGAGTGTGACTGAGACTTGTCATCAGAACCCTCCTTTTGTTGCTTATCTTTTTTCTCGAATCGACCACCACACCCTCGGCTTCTTCTCAGTGCATGCAAATGTCGCGATTCATGCAAGTAAGGCTGCTAAAATTTCACAAATATTAGGTCCCAGAATTTATACAAACTACTGGAGTGTCAGGATTTAGTAGAGGGGTCAGATTTGACCCGTTTATCTAAAAATGGGCCGGTTTTAGTTGTGTTATATCTCCAAAGTTCTAAAACCAAGCTAAAATGGATATGGGTCAGAAGGGCTGAAAGTCTGTTTGAATCCTGGCTACTAAATAGCTTTATTAGCAAAACTAGGTTATTACTTTAACTGTAGTCTTTTCAATATTATTTAATACATTAATTATTTCTAAAACATAAGACAAAGGTGACCGCTACGCTTAATTTGAAGAGGTGGCACTTTCGGCCAATTTATATATAACAGGTCGATTTGGGCTATACTTTATCTATAATTGGCTAAATGAGCAAAATATAAAAGTACTTAATAAGAAACGGGTCAAATAGGTTGAAGGTTGCCCAAAGTGAACTTTAATGCATTCAACCTCCTAAATCGCTTTAATCAAAATATTAATTAATGTTGCAGGTATGTAGTTTTTCAAATAATATAATACACTAACTATTTATAAATAAATTCCAACAATTAGAGGAAAATTTACTCGGGTCAACACATCCGAGCCCGTTTCGGCTCAAAATCATCCATTTGACCTTAACCATTTTGACCGAGCCTTTTTTGACCCATTTAGCCACCTCTAGTGGCCACCTAGAGAAGACCAATGACAGTCGTCAGCAAGAAAAGACCGATGCCCAAGTGTTGTACGTAGCCATTAACCATGAGTTAACCTAAATTAACCGCATAAGGAATGATCCAATCATGGTTCAGGTACAGTAGGACCAAACATGGTTACCAAGAGGCTGCATTTGACCCAATGACACCAACCACATAGTACTTCTCGCCTTATGCAACAAACCAAGTTAGTATATTCAATATTTCCTTTTCCTAGCTTAGGATATATAAGCTGTTTTATATGCTAAGCATTTGTATATTGCTATATTTTAGGGCTACTGATTAGCTTGCACGGACCAAGATGAGTATATAATAAGAATTCTTCTCAAGATGATCCACTTATTTTCCAAACATCTCTAAGCTTATAAAAAAACGTCACATTGGGCCCCAAGCAGGCAACAATTGACAACCTTTGCCCATACAATATCTAACTTCATAAATGAGACCACCTCAGGCCCCATAAGAGAAAACCTTACCGGATATTTGGGCCCTACCCATATGCATATTTGGGGCCCATTATCCACTTATAAATATAACCCCTTGTAAATTTTAAACCCTAATTTAGCTTAAAAGAACATACCTAAATGCAAGTGGTACACAAGGTATATGATTTTTGGCATCCTTAAGGGGACATCCTAGTGGTTAAGTGGTGTGCCCTACAACCAAAAGCTTGGGTGTTCAAATCCTGCAAGGTGCAGGTTGAGATGTATTTATCCTAGAAAATCTAGGTGGTGTTGTTCAAATATATATATATATAAATATATAAATTTTGGCTCACCTTCCTAGACTTGTGAGCTTTATTTTCAGATTCAGCTTTTGCACGACATTGTCTGCGCCTCAAGATGCCATGATATTGTTTAGCATTAACAAAAACAGGCTCCTCAACTGTATCTGATGGGAGAGGAACGCCACCTTGCTGAATTCCCATCAACTGAAGATGCACCTGCAGTAGATGCAAATGTAAATCTGTTATTCAGAACATGAACCACAGTCTAAACATAAACATAATTATAATTGTAGAGGTGGCAATTTCGACCCGTTTACATGAAGGTTTGATTCATTCGGGTTTTATTTTATCTCTGAAGGGTCAAATGGGTAAAAGAACTAAAATGTGTCAAACATATCAAAAGTCACCCAAAATGTATTTTTTTAATGCATAAAACCTACAAAGGGGATGCTCGGGTTTGCATCTGCAATCTGAATATCTCATTATCAGTATGGATGAATTGAATATCTTATAATAATCTGTTTTGGATAATTAGAAAGCAGTGTATCCAAACTGATTATCCCAAACTACACAATCATTTTAAAGAAGCAATCTCAAATGCTCCCTCAATCGCTTTATTCAATAAAAAATTGATTAATTCTTGTAATTATATTTTTTTTGCTGTCATATTGAAAACATATAACTTAGTCAAAAAATGGGACCAGTGTTTTGGGTCAACCCGGACCCATTTGACCCATTACCCAACCCACCCATATCTCCCACCTCTGGTCTTAAAGCAAATGAAAACCAGGAGCTAGTATACCATAGGTTGCACCGGATACGGCTGAGCTGGATATGGTTGTGTCTCATAGGGAGTGAACAGACCCCTGTAGTAAGGATCTGGGTAAGGATAAGCTGCTTGCCCCTGAGATTATATATAAAGGGCACCATTCACTTCAATAGAAACAAGCAGTAGCAAAACCATTAGACCTAAATGAGGTTGAAGATTCAAATCCACAACACATTATTTCTTTTTCCAAATTGAATACAGTATGTTTTCGAAAAGATAATAATAGTCTTGTCAAAATCATAACCTTGTTTATATTACAAAAATTATGTACAGGTAAAAAATAAAAAACAAGTGTTTACCAAATGACACCGTGTAATTAACAAATAAGAAAATGATAGGATAGTATAATGACTTTTCAGCAACTTCAAAGAGATACCATTGTTGGGTATTGGACGTTTGAAGGATGAAATATGCCATTTGCAGTTGCAGGAGGTGAGGACTGAATCTGACCATCCATTTGGCTTTGCTCGGTCTCACTTTGACTATTATCTGATTGTTCACAAAATCATTAATTAATGGCAAACTATACATACAACACACCATGAAGGCACATGATTAGAAACATAATACAAGGAAACGAATACCTAAAGGTGGCATTTTCGGCTCATTTACTTATGAAAGGGTCGATTTGGGTTATTTTTAATCCCAATTCCCAAACAGGTCAAATCAAATAATTTGGATAAACCATGGAACGTTTGAAATGGGTCAGACTGGTTAAACAGGTTGAAAATAATAGGTTAGACTGGTAAACGGGTTGAAACTTGAAAGACACTTAAATTGTATTTTAAATTCATAAAATACCTCCTAATTCCTAAATTGCTTTATTCAAACATTTAGGTTATTATTGCAATAAGATGCATTTTATGTTCATATTTAAAGCATGAACTGTTTATGAAGAAAGTAAAGAAGTGGACAAAAAAGTGTTCTAGATCAACCCGCACTTAATAATTGCTTGTTACAGCTCGCACGCCGTTTGACCCGTTACCGCCCCGCCCATTTTCACCTTCAAGAAACTCCCAACTACGGCAAAAGAACGGCATTTAAGTTTGCCCTTTTATTTGAAATTCACTTTGTCAACCTCCAATATTAGCATACTTGCTTCACAAAGGTTCTCATCAAGTGCATGGCTTGTGTTGGGCTTTCCAGTACAACAAATAAGTATATGGTAACTCAGATATATCATGATTTAATTTATATTCTGGCCTTTTGAAATAACTAATATGCCAAAAATTGAAAACCTCGTGGAGCAATTACACCAAGGAACAATGTAGCCACATTAAAACCTTATGAAACAATATCCAATTAGCAGGATAAAAGAAACAATACAATTGTATCAGATGTATAAACCAGAATAAATATTAAAAAAATCATGGCAAATACCGGGAATCTCAGGAGTAGTAGAGGACATGATGCTGTGTCAGTTACAGATTTTGATGAACTTAGATCTGGAATCACAATGACTAAAGTCAGCATTATATAACACATTAGTTAACTAATACTCAAGACAGTGATTGAAGATATAATAATGGAACAATATTTCAAATATCCTATGATAACAAATATGCCCGAAACTTAAACTTGTATTAGGGAAAACACTACATATTTAATAAACTGACTAATCTCTTTGTCCCAGAAAACAATAACAGGATTGACTTGGCACATTTCTTAACAAAAAAACTGTGATAATCTTTTCTTTTTCATTTAATAACATTAAATGTATGATGTATGTTATCTTCTAAGAGAATATGCTATACCACAAAAGTCCTGATAGTTTAGCAATTTGTAACATACAAGTGGAAATTTCACATGTATTCTGTATCATATACAACTAGTGCTATAAAAACTATGTTATATAATATAACTTTGCATACTTTAAAGCATTGTTGTCAAGGCGCATAGGCCTCGCCCGGAGCCTAGTCGCAAGGCGCAAAAAAAGCGAGGGCTTTTTAAGCGAGGCGCATAGTATAAAAATACCATTTTTAGGGGTTTTAAACATGTTTAGGCTTGTTTAGGGCTAGTTTAGGCCTTTTTAGGTTAATACCAGGCTTGATTAGGAGTTTTAGACAAGTTCATACGAATTTTTGGCCAGAACTTTATGCCTATCCAGGCGAGGCGCATTACCTGCGCTGCGCTTCTGCGCCTAGGCGCGGCCTCACGCACTTTTGACAACATAGCTTTAAAGACATGTCTCGCACCGTGGAGACGTACTTGTAATTATACGAAACAAATTGTGTTACAAGTGTCATATGAAAGCGTGTTTGACCACTTGGATACTACAGTCTATACACACATACACATATTCGGAGAAATGCCTCTTTAACAAATAAAATGTATATGTTCAAAGGAATCTTCGAGAGAGTGGACACGGGTTAATATTAATTAAGAACAGCTTTGCATATACCTAAAAAAATGCTAAAGATGCATGCAAAGGAGAGAATCACCTTGTCAATCCAGTTAAGTAATCCAGTCTCCTTAAAAACATGGAAATTCACAAAGAAACATTCCAAGTTATAATACTTTATCACAATACCGCATACAAGCATAATTGATGAACCCATTAAACAAATGAGAACAAAATCTTCAACTAGAGATCACTTTGACTAGATCAGCTAGCAACTCAATAACTCAGACACTAAAGACAGAGATTGATCTCAAACATGCACTGATTATATACAAATAAACAGAGTAGCACTATTTCAAAACCACTCTACCCCCCCCCCCCAAAAAAAAAAAAAAAAAAAAACTCTTATCATTCACCTGAATTGCATGATAAAACACATATTAGATAGAATATATTAGTTAAGGGTTTACTGTAATTATCATTCAATTTGAAACCAAAAGCATCAAATTTCACCCAACCCTAAATCGCGAGAGATTAAATTAGTCAATCGAAGCTATAAAAAATTGATAATGAAAAAGCAATAATTCGTGTTTGAATTAGAAAGTTATAGAGGAATAAAATCCAGTTGGGAAATTAGGGTTTGAATTACCTAGGTTGCAGGAAGGTTGAAATTTCAGGTTTCCATTTGTGGGTGCTGCGAATTCTGTGCCGCTAATGAGAAAATTGTCGTTTAGCGTTAGGTAATGGTGTGGACAATCTCGTGGTACAGATTGATTCTCCCACCTTCAATGTGGAAAACCAAGATGGAAGTTGGATGCATAAACTCAAAAATAATATTATTATTATTTTAATATTAATAATACCAAGTCAAGTGTATGGTTGAACTAAAGGGGCACCCATCGGGTACCGTTTCGAGTATCTCGGGTACTACGGGTATATCGTCACAAGTCTTGCGGGTACCTATGACGGGTATAGGTACCCGTGTGGAGTGTGTGGACTAGCCATTGTACAACGGCATTATTGAGGACATTTTTTAAAAAATAAATTGAATTATAAAACTATAAATACTAGCCAAAATAAACTCATATATATTCAATTTTTTTACACTCAAAATACCAATTTCATATTTTTATTTTTTCTATCTGTAATATGGATCGTAAGTTATTATTTCCACCTGGTTCATCGGATGAGTTCGATTTGAATGATGACGTCTCTAGTAGACTCCAATTTCTCACGGATATTGTCGTTAAACCGAAGATGAAGGCATGACAACATAAAAAAAAATATGTGTCACGTGATCTTAAACAAGCTCTACAGACTTTAATAAAAGATTATTTCGTCGATTGAAATCCAAAATACGATGCAGTTAAGTTTGGAGACAGGTTTCGGATGTCGAAGAGGTTATTTTTAAAAATTATTGGAGATGTATAAGCCAAATTTGAATGGTTTCAAGAGGGCGTAGACGTGAGGATGAAAATGAGTTTCACGACGTTACAAAATTGCATATCGACGAATACAATTAGTATTTAAGTATGGTCAATAGGAGTTCACATGAATGCCTAGAGTATTTTTGTAATGTCATAATTCAGTTACACGACAAAGAGTTCTTATATAGACCGACAAGTCACGACGTTGTACTTTTGTACAACGCTCGTGAAGAACAACATGGCCTTCCGGGTTTGCTTTGCAGCATCGACTGTACACATTTCGTTTGGATAATGTGTCCTACCAATCTGCGTGGCCAATATATAAGAGGTGATCATCAATACCAGATGATCATGCTCGAAGCGGTGGCTTCAGATGATTTGTGGTCTTAGCATGCGTTCTGTGGTCCGCCCGGCTCAAACAACGACATCAATGTTCTCCAACAATCTCCAATATTTACCAATGAGCAGCTTGGAACCGTGCCTAAGTGTCTATTTCATGTAAATGGGCGACAATACAAACGTGGATACTATCTTACAGATGGGACATACCCTACTTGGTTTACGTTTGTTAAATCATTCGCATATCCAACCGATCAAAAGGAAAAGAAGTTCAAGAAGGTGCAAGAGTCGGCAAAAAAATATGTCGAACGAGCTTTCGGTGTTTTAAAAACTAAATGGGGCATACTTAGGCGACCCGCGGTGCTTATAAGTCGAACAAGATTAGGAACGTGGTGTATGTGTGCATGTTATTGCACAATATGATCTTAAAACATGACGGGAATGCAATATCATCGGTCTACATAAAAGATCCTCCAACCGATCCAGTTATTGACGACAATGTCCTTTCGGAGTTGAACGATGCAAGTTTACATTCCAGACTTCGATATGATCTTGTGGAACATATTGCAAGTCTAAACACTCCGGAGTTGGACGAAGAGTAGTTTAATTAAATATTTATGTATTTTTTTAATGAAAATTATTGTTTTTATTTTAGGGAAATTCTATTGGGACACAGAATTTTGCTATTTGGACACGCCGTCAAGGCTATACGCCTCGTATAGGCCAATACGGGGCGTATAGCCCCTAACCTTAAAAAATAGACCTGCGGGTGTCAGTTCTGGTATGGCGGCTGACCCTATACGACCCATATAGGTATATACGACCCTGTATAGACCTATACAACCCATATAGGTCTATACGCCAGCTCTTTTTTCAAACTTTAACAAATTTTGATTTGTATATGCCGAGTATAGCCCTATACGCCCCATATAGGCCTATACGACCCCATATAGACCTATACGACCTATATAGGTCTCTACGCCGCACCTTTTTTACAAACTTGAGCAAATTTTGATTTGTATATGCCGAGTATAGCCCTATACGCAGAAGCCTATACGCCCCATATAGGCCTATATGACCCCTATACGACCTATATAGGTCCATACGCCACCTGTTTTTTCAAACTTAAGCAAATTTTGATTTGTATATGGTGAGTATAGCCCTATACGCCTCATATAGGCCTATACGCCACCTATATACAAATCAAAATTTGCTTAATATAGGATAGTATAGCTTAGTATATGATAGTATAGCGTACTATAGCTTAGTATATGATAGTATAGCTTGGTATAGCTTAGTATAGTATAGTATACTTAGTATAGATTAGTATAGGATAGTATAGCTTAGTATAGCTTAATATAGGATAGTATAGCTTAATATAGTATAGCTTAGTATACGATAATATAGCTTAGTATAGCTTTGTATAGCTTAGTATAGGATAGTATAATTTAGTATATGATAGTATAGCTTAGTATAACTTAGTATAGGATAGTATAGCTTATTGGTGGTTTTAAGAGCGAATAATTAAAAAAATAAACATACCCCTAGATTAATACGTCAAACATTAATATGCACCAAAATCTCATAGGTGGCGTATAGGGCTATACTCACCATATACAAATCAAAATTTGCTCAAGTTTGAAAAAATAGGTAACGTATGGACCTGTATGGGTCGTATAGGCCTATATAGGGGCGTATAGGCTTCTGCGTATAGAGCTATACTCGGCATATACAAATCAAAATTTGCTCAAGTTTGAAAAAAATGGTGACGTATTGACCTATATGAGTCGTATAGGTCTATACGGGGTCGTATAAGCCTATATGAGGCGTATAGACTTTTGCGTATAGGGCTATACTCGACATATACAAATCAAAATTTGCTCAAGTTTGAAAAAAAGAGGTGACGTATAGACCTATATGGGTCGTATAGGTTTATACGGGGTCGTATATGGTTAGCCGTCAGACCAGAACTGACAACTGCAGTTCTGTTTTTTAAGGTTAGGGGCTATACGTCCCGTATTGACCTATACGAGGCGTATAACCAGAAAACTTCGTGTCCAAATAGCAAACTCCTTGTGCACCTTATCTCTCTAACCTAACCTAAACCTTTCTTCCCCCAAATGCCGATCGCCGACCACCACCACCTGGTCGTCTTCTTTTCCACCTCCCCACCCTGCAAATTGAAATCAAAGACCACCATCGTCGGTGAAGATAGATCTGGCTACAGGAGGTGAAGATCTGGTAAGATCCATTGACGGGGGTCAAAAAAAGAGGATGGAAGTAGCTGCTGGAGGTGGGCTTCCGATTTCAATTCCGTCACTTTCTCTATCTCAACACCTAATTTTCTATTTGGATAACCCAAAATGCACTCAGTTAATCCCACTCTCTCAATAGTAAGCAAACCGCCAATCTCTGCTACTTTGTGACAAGTGGGTCTCTCCCCGGTTACTCCCAACACAAAATAATATATATTCATCACTACACACACAGATATTGAAAGGAAAAAAGAGATCGGATTCGAAATATTAAAAGAAGTCTCAATGTTTCTAGCCGGAGTTGGAGACCGAAGTTGCAGGGAGACTCTTCGAATGAGATGAAGCACATTGGTGGAGACGATGGTGCTAGATTTTGTTATTTAGTGGTTTTAGGAGGGGCATTTTAGACTTTTCAACTTTTTTTATTTATATGTATTTTATTTAGTTTTTTATTATCAAATGCATTTTAATCGTTTCATAAAAACTTAAAATAAAAGTTGGATGGCGTTAAGTTCTCGTAGTTGATTCAGACAAATTGGAAACTACAAGGACTAAAAAGGTGAAATTGAAACTAATGGACTAAAATAGAGGATGAGTCCAAACTTCAGAGACTAGAATCGTAGTTTCAAGGATGGTATATTAGTTTCACTAGCTTAGAACCCGTGTAATGCACACGGGGTGAAAAATATCAATATATAAAATTCTTATATCTTTATGTATATATATTTTACACATGTAAAAATATATACATATACTAAGGATAGAAAACAAAATTCAAAATATGTAAAAATTAATATATAACTGGGTTTCGAAAATATGTTAATTACTAATAAACGTAGTTTAACTTTCATTTACTATTTGATTGAAAATTAAAGTGACATAATTAGATTTTAAATAATCTTATAATAAGAGCATGAGGTATACTCTCACTTGGTTCTCTCAATTGAGAGTACCTTTTCTGCCACCTAGGCGCCACATTAGATTGGTGTAACCATCACTTGGCTCTCACATGGCAAGGGGCATACTCATGTGAGGGATACCCAAGTGAGTATTAAATACAACAATTTAAAATAAATTCAAATTTCATTAAAATAATAAATAAAAAAAGCATAAAATAAAAAAAAAACATTAAATAAAAAAAATTAAATAAAAAAAACATAAATTTAAAAAAACTAGTCTTCAATATCATATTTTGCCTTGATCGCGTTTTGTTTTCTCTCGAAGAAGGCTCGGCTGGCCCCGTGAAAGCGATCAAGGTCGAGTGCGAGAATATCCATCTCATCTTTTTTCTTTTTTCCAATCATTTCTCTCTTTTTGATTCAAGTTAAATTATCGCATTTCCTCAATCATTTGTTGACCGATCTCGATGTGTGTCGGAACGGAGCGGGAGCCCGATGCTTGGGCTTTTGCTTTATTCTTCCCGATCGGTCGTACTATTGCGTCCTCCTCATCCGTTTCCTCTACGTTGATATCATACCTAGATTCCCCATGCGGTGGGACTATCGGTCATGTCGTTTGAGGATCGTTTATTTGACGATCCGGGTCCGCTCTTTTTGAGGTAAATTTGTTGCCATTTCGACAAATTCCTCAGACGTTCCCAAATTCTAATTGATGACATGCCTCCAACATCGTCTTGAAACGTCCGGTTGCTTGCATCAAAACGTCCGTATTGTGGCCAAGCCCTTTACATCAAGATATAATATTTTTTCTACAACACGCTCTAATAAAGCGGTCTTGCTTTGAGCGTTCCCTGTAAATAATAAAAGTATTAATTTTGTAAATAATAAAAGTATTAATTTTACCGATGATGGGATACTCGAAGACGTCGACAAAAGCTTTAGCCAACTTCAACTTCTCATCCGTATCCCACTTTTTAGTGGCTCGTGTAGAAGTCGATTCTTTAACGACCTTTTTCTTTATGCTTTTTCGGGAAGGTCCTGGTTGAGTTTCGTCAACGTTTTCTTCATCGGCTTGTGGTGCGGTTTGAGTTTCAGGAACAACGTCCGGCTCAGACAAGTTTATCGGTTGGTCTTGTGGTTGTGGAACATAACCCGCTGAACCAAACGGGTTTTGGTTGAATGGAAGCGGTTGGCCACGGATTTGGAAGACGTTTTGTTGATTGGCGTATTGTTGAAACCACCACATCGGGTCACTAGGATTCATGGTTTTTTTATAAAAATATGAGAGTGAAGATTGTTTTAGAAATGGTTGTGTATAAAAAATTGTTTTAAATGGGTTATTTATAGGGTAAAAAAAATTAAATTAAAGGATTTTTTTTTTAATTTACAACGGTAACAATATTAAATGGGAGAGAGCCGTTCAACGGTCGAAAATTGCAAACCCACCCGTGAAGCCCTTCACTCCTGCACAATCACGCCCCCTTCACGCCATAGGGGGTGGTGTGTTATACATGCTCACGCCGTGAGGGCCCTCACGCGAGGGTGTGCGTGAGGGTATACCTCTTAGCCTAAGGGATAATTTAAAATAAATGTTTTTATTACTATAATTAGTATTTTTTTTTAAATCTATTATTATTAAAAGATATAAGTGTATTTAATAGGAGAGAGAGGAGGCAAAAAAAATGATGAGAATGAATATGGAGGCGACACATAGCATAAAAAAATCTTTATTTATTATATAGTATAGAAGTATAGATTATATAAGCTTAGATTAAGAATAACTTAATCCTTGTTTTTGAAAATCTGCTCATGCATTATGAACAAAATACATGAATAATATGAACACATGTATCTTATGACTAGGTAATTAATTACTGAAAATATGACAATAAAAAGATATCCCCATGAGCTTTAAAGTTAACGAGTAAGCGTGTTGCGACAGGTCGGTATTGAAACGTACATAAAAAAAAGCACGTCGTGATGGTGTATTCAGAAATTAAGAAAAAGTTACGTCATTGTAAAAACGAATGTTAAGAAAAACGAAAGCGAACTTTAAAAGATTGTTTAACAAAAAGATAAAAACAGTGTTAAGAAAAACGAAAACAAAGTTAAAAAATTGTTTAACGAAAAGGTAAAACCGTCGCCTAGCTAGATATATCATTTAAAAATGTAGTTTGTTACTATACTTAATTAAAATACTAAAGAATAAAATAAACTACTTAGGTAAATAGGAAAAAAATACGTTAAAATAATAACAAAAACTAAAATAAAAAAGAAAGTAAAAAAAACATTGAAAATTTAATTAAATGTGGCGCGTGTGACCTTTTTTTTTAACATCAAAAATTTTATAAATAAGAACAACCTGACTAGTAAGAAACTAAACAGGACGAGACAGAATTACAAACTGACCCAAAATAACGACCCCAAATGCAAGTACAAGACCAGAATAGAGAAGCACACAAAACTAATCACGCGACACAGAACAAAAAAGGTCGAAAGGGAGCGAGACGATAACAAACTCTTATGAACCGATCCGGAAACCCGTTGCACTAAACCACAAATGCATATATATATATATATACACACAAAATATTTATACACAAACTGTATTTTGAAAAAAAAAACCAAGGGTGTGGCTGAGGCATGTAGACCACCAGGCCAACGCCTGGTTTGCATTAATGGCCTGCATCAAGTCGTATATATAAACGTACATTAAATAATAAAAAATAAAAAAAATAACCAACCAAACAAAGCCACGTGACATGAACACTATTCATATTATATCATCCAAAGCTTAATCCGTGTGTTTATTTAGTGCTTCATCATTCATGTGATCAATGTGGTGGTATTAATATGATATTATGTGTCCACGCACTTATAAATAAAACTATATATGATCAGAACTAGATAAATGCATGATACAAAAAGTAAAAAATGGGATACAAAAAGTAAATTAAAAGGTCAACTACTATAACTGTGCATAAAAATGTTGAAGCTAAAATAAAAACCTCCTTACAAACATCAGTCAAACAATTAAAAATGTCCAAATCCTAAACTAAACTATCTCTAGATACCAAAACAAAGCCTGCCTGCCTGCTAGTCAAACTAACATTAGACAGAAAACAAACTGACACGTTGCAATCGCGAACGCTGCTTTGACAGACGCCCTCCTTTATTCTCTTTCACCGTTTGCAGCGTACTAATCATTAATCTCCCTGAAAAAACAAACGCGTAACAAAGGAAAAAGAAATCAGAGGTGTCAGTTTCTTACGGATGGGTCGATTCAGGTTATGCTTTATTTCAACAAGCAAAATGATAGTATAACAGCTTTAAGGGGGTGGCACAGTGGTAGAGGTCTAAAACTCACTCAAAGTGTATGCATAAAACCTAATAAATCATTATATTAAAAATAAAAATTAAATAAATTATTAAATCGGAAAAATATATTTTTTGTAATTATATTTGGTTTACAAATCTTTATAATAATTTGGTCAAAAAGTGTCTTTCGGGTCAACCCAACCAAACGAAGATCGACAGGTAGGAAAATAACCTGGTTGGTCTGCAATTTTGTCACCTCTAAGAAAATAAGAATGATTCTAATTTAAAAGGAAAAGAAAACACCTACTTGCAAGATCTCTTATTGTGGCCAAGCCCTTTACACTTGCCACATTGCAGTTGGCGTTTAAGGAAGTCAGACGGTCCTATACGACCAGGTGCAACCTTCCTAATCTTGGTCCTACCAGGTGTGCGCATAGTGGGTGGTGGGGTGACAAGAACCGCACCATCTTCAGTTTCAGTATCCATTAACCGTTCAACATTTGGTATTGGGTGTATCGAGTCTGCATACGTCAAGTGGTACATCTCAACATGAAAGTACCTAGAACAATGGTCATACGGGCTCCTCCCGTATGTATCCAATACAGCAATCGCATGGCAACAAGGCAAACCCGTAAGCAGCCATCCTTTACAACTACAATCCCAATTTTCAATATCAACTATATCAATCATTTCACCATATCTAACTTCAAATTTGCTTCCATGTGACCTCAACACTTGGACCGATCGGGCTTTTATGATTTCATTCTTTAGCTTTTCTTCCATGGAGGGTGTTAACCGGGTCATCCACTGAGTCGATTCAACTCTTCGTGTGTATATCAACTGCATCATCTTCCCCCTCAACTCATCAATCATTTGGGTTATAGGCAACTCGTTTGCTTCTGAGACCCATGAGTAAAAATGATGCCCGAAATTAGACGTCATATGGTTATACCTTAACCCGCCAAAGAAAGCATTAGCCCAATGGTCGGGCTCGCTTCTTATAACCCAATTGTAAGCTTCGGGTGAGATGGCCTTAATGTCTTCTGTACACTTTTCAAAAGCCTCGAGTTTTGGTGCGTGTGCAGCTGCATACAGATCTTCAACCATGAGACGTCTAGCATCGTGTGAAAAGTGACCCTTTAAATCTTTATTGAGTTTTTCAGCTAAATAACCGAGGCAATAAGCATGATAACACTCCCCACCAAATATTTCCCGTAAGGACTCGCGTATACCCTTTTGAAAATCCGCCACAAAAGTGATTTGACCGGGGGTCCCAGCGGGGGAGACCATGGGTTTGAGTTGGGTTAAAAACCAATGCCAATTATCATCATTCTCCTCATCAACAACCGCGAAAGCCACCGGGAATGCACCGTCATCACCATCAGCTGCTGTTGCAGTCAATAACATGCCTTGGTACCGTGAGTTTAACGGTGTACCATCGAGAAAAAGAAGGGGCCGACAACCTTGTAAAAAGCCCGATACCGAAGCATGAAAACAAACAAACAGACGGTGAAAGCTCGAATCCTCTTTCGTATTAAAACTAGCAAGACTCCCGGGATTCGTGTCCATTATTTTTTCACAAAAGAAGGGCAATTCGCTGTATGCATCTTTATATGAACCCAAAAGCTGCTCCCTTGCATATTCTTTAGCCCTCCTTGCTTGTGAATAATTCAAATCAATCCCGTAATCCCGCTTAAGCTCGACAGCAATGTCTTTAGGCTTAATTTTTGGGGATTCTTTAACTTTTTCTTTGATTAAATCCCCGACCCAACTTCTTTTAGCCCGAAATGGAGCCTTTGAGGTAACTCCTTGACAATTATGAACGGGCCTCATTGTTTTAATACAGACTAATTGAGTGGTGGAGAGTTTTGATGCATGGATACGCCATGGACATCCTTCGGCTTTGCATTTCACAGTGACCCGTTGATTCTCGTTCTTCTTGTACACAAAGTTGAATGCGTGTGCAATTGAGTATTTCCTTAGGGCCTCCCGAAATTCAGCTAGAGAATGGAATCTTTGGCCAACACCGGTTATAAGATTCTCCCACTGTTTTGCAGCTATGCGTTGATCATTATCAATCGCTACCATAGGGAAAGGATTCGATGAAATTGGAACAGCATCAGGAGTGATTCCGTTTGTTGTCTCAATGTCAACATGCTGCTCGCTAAGAGCCACTGCATTAGTTGGGGCAGGAGCAGCTTGTACAACCACAGCTGTTTCCACAGTTGGTGTTGCCTTCTGTGGCCTACACAAAAACAAACAATCACATGATATCTACCATAGAAACTATGTCACAAGGGTGTTTGGATGTGTGATTTGTAAGTGATTATGCTATGTTGAATACATCATAATTGAATATGAATTCTTGTAATGAAACAAACAGGGTGTAGGGAATAGTGTTTGGATGTGCTTATGTTGTTTGAAGTTGCAATAAATCAGATAATTAGATGTTTGGCAAATTATGATTACAATTAGGGGGCGTTTGGCTTCTTGGAGTTAAATAAAACTCAACGGAATTGGAATCTGAATTCCATTCCTAACACGTTTGTTTGGCAAAATTCTTTGGAATTGGAATAAGAATTCAAATGATAACATATTTGCTTGGAGAATGAATGGAATTGGAATGAATTCCCTCAAATTCCTTCAAGTAAGGAATTCAACATTCCTTCCAAATTCTGAAAGAATTAAACCAAAAGAAACTGGAATCTCCCACTCCCTCACCATCACCACCACCACCACCACTACATTCCAGCTTCTTTAATAAATTAGCAAACCAAACATGATTAATTTGTCAACCAAATGAATAAAAAAATCCAATTCCTTTGACAAATTTCAATTCCAAATGCGATTCCTTCAAATTTCAATTCCAAATTCCATTCCTTCAAATTCCAATTTTCATGACAGATTTCAATTCCTTCAAAAAGAATTCTGTCAACTAAACGCCCTTTTAGTTTAATTATTTTATTAGGGCAGTTGGTAAAAAAAACTGATTATCTGACAGCAGAATATGTTTATCCAAGCTTACTATTATGACTGCAAGCCTCAATTATCAGTTTCAAAATGCAAATATGCAAAAATCAAATAATCATGTGAATCATAGTATGTGATTTAATTTACCTACGAGCAGGCTGCTTTTTCTTGGTATTTTTACCGGGAGGGGCTTCTTTCATAATAAAGACCTCAAGTTGATCAGCTTCTTTGTAGTAATTCACCATTCGTTGGAAGTCCTTATCTTTAGATACAGTAATGAGATTCTTCTTGTTCCCAGGCAAGAAGTATTTGATGATCATCGCGTCTACAGTTGAATCAATAGTTTCAGCTATTTCTTGTTTGAATCCAGCCAACTGCATATTCTCATCAAGATCAACAGCATAAGCCTCCCCACCAATATAGTTCATAGACCCGTCATCATGAGTTTCAAAATCGCCACCATACTGGCAGATTGCTATCATCTTCTTTGATGGAACTATTGCCATCTCTGTAACACCATAAAAATCAAACCTTGATAACAAAAAATTAAGAAATACACAATTAATCACGATCTACAAACCAAATCCACAAGTATAATTCCACTTTCAAAAGACTTTTGGGGAAAAGTTTAAGATCCATACTTAAAATTTATAACTGATTACAATGCAACAACTAGACTGATGATATTAATCAGAAACACCCATAATTCAGAAGCACACAACAATAATAAGTCAATACCAAATCAAAGAGGTCAAACATTACAAATCTGTAATATGAGACTCGTTGTGAACTTGTGATATAAGATCCCACTCATGGCAGAGCTATTTGTAGGGTCTGGGAACGGTGAGATGGGGGCAAACCTTTCCTCTATCCCTGAGGATAGAGAGGCCGCACCCGCTAAGACCCCGGCTCCAAAAAATTTCTTTTTCTTCATGTGCAAGATACAGTATAGTAATCCGGATAACATATAATGAGATTAACAGAATCAGATCAACAACCATACAAAAGTACGAATAATGACAGCAGTAAACCACGACCGGCATAAAGTGGTGAGTAAAACTATAGTAGCAACAGATAACAGAGTAAAGAGACAGGACAAAAGGATGAAGTAAACTAGTCATATAATAATATCATAATCTATATCCATCAAAATAAATAAAAAAACAAACAAACAAAATGTTCATGTTTAAACGGTCAGACTCAAAATTAAAGCTGTCATTATTATCATCTCCCACCATTAAATTGAGCTGATTCTTCAACTCTTCTACAGTAGTAACCCAATTACAATTTACTTCAGAATGAACAAACCATCTGATCAAAAAGTCAAAATTAAACATTGACCATGGCTGCAAACCATTCTAAATCAATTAAAACTTAAAAGGGTGTAATAGCCCCATCATAATTCCTGTCAAATCTACCTCCAAAACTGCAAAACTTAATCAAATCTGAATACCCTTTACATAAATAAAATTTACAGTTATTCACAATTCATAATTCAAATCAACAAGTAAACCTGAATCACAAAAAAGATCTGTTACATGACAATAATCCAAAACAAAATAGTCAAACCCTAGAAAAAAAACCCCAAAACGGAAACGTTGCAATTGCTCGAATTAAACCAATTTTAGGTTAAATTGAGTTCAAAACAAGATTGGGGATTGATGAAAACAATCGAATTGGGGGTTGAAACTTATGTTTGGGAATAAAAGATGGATAAAAAACAGCGATTGAAGAATAAAGTGGAGGGGGAAGTAAAGGGGAATACCTGATAAAGATTAGGGTTGAAATAAGAAAGTTTTGGATGCAATTTTGTGATGTGCCCTTGAAGATTGTAGGGGTTGAGACGACGAAGAGAGAAAGAAGGGGAGGAAGAGAGGCGCATCTATTGAAGCTTAGGGGGTGCTATATATTTATATGCCTATTTTATCCTATAACCCTATATCTATTTTTGTAATTTTCTTTTATATAATTTAAGGGTCCCACCCCCTAGTTTTTTTTATTTTTTTAACGACGACTCAGACACCGATCTTTTGCTACTTATAAACTATAACAATTTCTAATACATGTCAGGATTTGAACCACGTTCAGAATCTTAATAAGTGTTCTCGTTAATTTTAGTAATTTATTTTATAATTTTTTAATGTTTTCTTTATTTAATATATAATTTGTTTTTCTTCTATTTTATTAATATATAAGTTGTAGGTAAATTTAATTATGACATTACCACATGTTTATTTATTCTTATATTTTAACATGAATTTTATAAAAAAAATATGTTTATATTTAGTATAAAGTTTTATATCGGATACAATTCAAATTATTATAAAGTTTATATCGAAATATGGATGAAAATAAATATAGAGTAACGGTATGTTCAAATTTACATAATCTATACTCTATAATAAATAAAGGTTTTGGTGGGACACTTGTCACTCTCCTATGCATCCTTAACATTTTTTCTCGTCTAAACCATTCTAGCCCATTATTTTAGGCAACTAAATTATTTCTTATAATTTAATATCATAATAAAATTTTATTTCATCATTATTTAATATTTGATTAATATCAACATAATGAAACAAAATATTTCTTGTATTTTTTTTAAATCAGTAATGTACATAGGACTTAGATTGACATTTTCTGTTACAAAATCTAATAAAATTAAGTTATCTGCTAACTGTGACCCTATAAAATCTATTATTAATTTATTAACATATAAGATATTTATTTATTATATGTTTTCATGATTATGTCCGTGTAATACACGGGAATCTAACGTAATGTATAATATATGAAAAGTTATAAAAGAAAAATAAAACTAAATATTGAATAAAAAATCGACAAATTAAAAGCGCTTTAATAAAATGTGTGTGCAAATAGGTTTTACCCACGTCGATCCAGGGTTCGAGCCTCGGCTCTCCCTCAAGCCCGAAAGGACGAAAATAACAGTTTACTCATTACAATATTTGTTTTAATTTTATTGTTAAAAAATTTACATGATTCGTTTATATTTATTTTCAATACCACAAATTAAAATTTAGTAGAAAAGTTCATATGACTACTTTAAAATCTAATATTTTAGCACATATTAGTATTTAGTTATACAAAAAATAAAATACCCTTTTTATGATTGTAGCTTAATAAACCTCATATTCATTAATAATAAAGCATTATTTAGAGTTTTGAATTTCTAACACTATACAAACTTAACATGAAATTCACATATTTTGGTTTAGTTTAAAATGGTTCGGGTCATTTAGGGTTGAACCCGTGAAGCAAAACAGGTTGTGTGTGCGACGGGTCCACGGTTGACCCGTTTAACTCGTTTATTTTATTTTTTAAATGAGTTTTATGTTATAAATTAAATTGGTTGGGTATTTTATGATAAAATTTAATATAACTAAAATATGATTGTTTGGTATATATTTGTATTTTTGTTATAAAATTGTAATTTTAAAGTATTAATACGCGGGACAAACTGGTCGTGTTTGTATCAACCGTCGAATATGCTACAAAGGGTTAAGAGTTTCCAAAGCTTAAGGATACCTTAGCATGTGTTCATGAGTCCAATTAACTATGGAAGTGAAAAGAACTAGAATGAAGCGGGGAAAAGCCGTGTTATAGCTAGTCTATCACTCGAAAAACCATAAAAACCGTGTAAGATCTAAAAACTGAAACAAACAGAAAACTAAAACAAACAAAAAAATGAAACAAATAGAAAATTAAAAAAACTGCCATCATCCGCCTCTCTCCAGCATCCATTACCCACCTTTGTCCATCTCCGGCTGTTGCTTGGGCCAACCTTATGCCTCTCCTGTCAGCCTTTTGTGATTCTCGTCTTCATATCCCAAGCAACTAATATTTTGTCTATTGTACCTTTTTTTTTCTAAATCTGGAGGTAGAGGTACAACCTTCGTATATGTCTTGGTTTCTAATCAAATATCACTTTTCAACAGCAAGTAAAGTTACTCAACAAATCTCATGTTGTAAGAGCCAGACAGTTTTAATACTCAACTATGTTTCTTTAAATATTTATGTTATCGTTTATAATACTAATTATCTTTGTTTTGTTAAACAGTCAAAGTCTGAGATTGTAATGTTGAAGACAAGAAAAGTGTCAAACTACAATGAAATGTTTGAACTATTTGCAAGTGATAGGGCATTTGGTGCACATGCTGAAACTGCTAAAGAAAGAAATGTCTGACAAGAATGACAACATTAAAATATAAACAATTACAGAAGTGGATGTTTTATTAGTTGTCAATGTAATAACTCTAGAGAATCAATACAATAATGATGACAATATTCAAGTGGTATACTCTATTGCTTCTCCATCCGAGCAGTCTTCAAATGCAAAGAAATATAAAAGTAAAAAATAAAGAAAAGAAAACCCGAACAAGAAGATGAAGCATTTAACTCTAAGCTTATGAATTGCGTTGACAATCTGGCTAATGCCATTCTAGAAGACAATAAAATATTTAATATAGTTTATCATCACGTATATACAAGAGAGGACATTTATAAAGAATTGGAGCGGGTGGGTTTGAAACCCCATGAAATACCGAGGGCTTAAATTATTTGGCAGCCAATCAAACAAAAACAAGGACATTATTTAGTTGTCATCTTCAGATACGAATGGGTGCACTAAAAGATACGACGGGTGCGGGTAATTAAGCGCGCAGGAGACGGTGAAAGGATTAATCGTATGCATTTATTCAGTAGCAGATTTTTTTTTGTTTGGTAATTTCGGACAAATACAACATTTTTATTTCTTATTTTGGGTAGTCTATTTTTTGGTTTTGGATCTTAAAAACAACTGATGGTTAAAGGATATATTTTCTTCATTTATTTTTTGGTTTTGAAATATTTGTTGCCATTTATCCCCAATAGAATCGATATTTTATTAGGACGTTTTGTCACTTTGATTGTTTCTTGACATTTAACATAATAAAGTAAAAAAGTAATAAATAAATAAAATCTTAAAAAGGTATAGTCATAAAATTGTAACTTTCTTTTATATTCCTTTCAACTTGAAAACACATAAAATCTTTAACTTCTTTTCCTTTTCTTCAAACTCTGAAACACGAAATTACGTTATATTTTTCCCTTCCCTTCTCTTCACTTTCTTTTCTCTTTGATTCATTTTCTCTTCTTTTCTTTCATTTAGGGAACACATCGTAAGGCCGGTAAGCTAGCTTGAAGCAAAGAGATGTTAGAACCTATTTAAAAGAGGGTTAAAAGTTATAACAAAACTCCAAAGACGAGCTAATACGCATATCATTGTCATATGAAATGCTTAAATATACCGACCATATATCAAAATATGTGATTTATCCTTCTTTACTCTCTTTGCAAGGGAGTTGTTTGTTGATTTCACATCTTAAGGATGACATGGATTCGTTCAAGGAAGCCACACCCTTTCAAGAGATAAACACAATAGTAGGATTTTGCTACATCATTTGGTATGCTTGGTGAGATTTAAACATTCCATCGAGTTCAATTCTATACCTTTGTCTTCAAGCAAAATACAAATGTTGAAAAAAACAATAGAAAAAAATTCTAGTAGCACTAATAGTGAGGATGTGGAAGAAGAGGCTAGAGAAAATTATGGTTTATAGACTATGGTTGAAGATATTGTTGCTTTTTGGTAAACAAAAGTTCATGATGTTGAAAAGGAATGATAGGAACAAATATGAAATAACAAAAACTGATATACTTAAATCTAAGTTGGCTTTTGATGCATCCACTTATGAGTACTAATTTGATTGTGCACATAGCTTATATTTTGAATGGTTAATACTAAATACTTCAACTTCTCACTAAGATGTTTATGATCATCTTAACATACAATATCACTAACTATGGTAACGATCACCTTTACAAATCTTTTCTATTCTCATCCGGGTTCACCTTTCAATAATATGAGTGCTTGGATATAGATATTACAATGAATTCATCAAATGATTATCTTGCTTAAGAATCTTGAGGCTAAGGGTGAACTAATATAATCACTCAAGAATGTGAAAAGTATTCTTAGTCTACGAATTTGCAAAAGGTTAGTCAAAGTATTGGAGAAAGAGATGTTTCAATACCTAGGAAGAGAAACAAAGTGAAATGTTGGACATGTCATCGGCGGTCGATGACACGGTCAAACCGTGCATCGACTGTGGACCCTATGATCTACTTTTTCTCTCAAAACTTCATCTGTTATAATGAGTCAAAAAATGATTTCAAATTTTTGATAAGACAATAAGCACTCAGATGTAATAAGTGGGATCAATGTTCATCAAGAATTGTCAAGCATTTTTTTTGCAATGGTAGCCCCAAGACTTCCCATAGTGGATGTCTTGAGTTCGAATCCGGGTCACAGCAAAAAAAGGGTATGTGACCAGGTCAGGGGGTTTACCCAGTTGGGGGTTCCTCTTGGGGTGGGTTGTCCTGGATGTTATGTTCTAAGTATTGCCCAAGGGGAAACCCAATTATCCTAGAATATCTACGTGTTACCGTTAAAACACTAATTGTTATCTTATTTTTGATAACCTGTTAATTAGGTTTCCAACATGTTAATTAGCCCAAACACTAAAATTAACTGTTATCTTATATTTGAGCACTTACTGTAACTTTTTTTAGTTTAATGCCCAAACAATTTTCTTTTTATAATGTCATATCTTTGCACAAATGCCATACCTTGACACAAATATCTTTAATCCATAACTATTTGCAGGTTTTGTAGACTCATGTATCTTGATAGTTTTTGCACTCCCTCATACTTCACTAGAACTCACAATTTTTTAAGCTTCAGACAATATATTAGATGGTGCATGTGCAGTTGTGTAACAGGAACGGGTCAAAGTGGGATATGATCAAATCAGGTGACTTTTAGTATGGGTTGATTTGGGCTGGGTCAGCAAGGAAACACTTATATTCACTTTTTCAGAAAAGAAAAAAAGAACACAGTTAATGTATTATTACATACTCTCTATCTTTGAATAAAGCAATAATGGAGTTCAGACGTCTTTCACTCGCGACCCATTCAACCTATGTGACCCGTCCACTTTTAGCAAATGAGATAAAAAAATAACCCAATCCAACCCTTCAGTTGCAGAGTCATGTGGGCAGGGTGGGCGCTTACCCATGCCATGAACTTTCAGTAGTTACCGAATTTTATGGTAAAAATAGATCAGTAACTTAGGTTGTTGAGTTGTTTAGGCATTAAACTAAAAAAACTAAGGTAAGTGTTCAAATATGGATAATACCTTTTATTTCCAGAAACTTCCTTATGATTTTTTCTTCTTCTATTATGCCATAGTCATAAGAGTATGTCGCAATTCAATATTTAGTAATATGATCTTTATTATGTCATATTAAAGTCAAGTAACACCTGCTCACTTGTGATTTAGATGGCTATTGCTATGGAAAAATAATATTTTGCTCTTATATATTAAACTTGCTTTGTACATTTCCCTACAGCCTAGGATCTATGTAGGGAGGGGTTCTGCATGAAAGTCAGTTTGCCCTTCTAAAGTATGTACATAGTTTTTTGATTTTTTCAAGTATTTGCACCCTCTTTGTTTGTAGTTCTTCAGAATCATATGGATCATTACTGTATCAAAATTTTTTCTGTTTATCCCTATATAAAAATTGTAGATTTTTTTGTTGGATGTCAGCTTTGCTTTCACCAAGGTAGAATTTTTAATATTCCTTTTGAATTGTGTAAGCTCTAGCCAACTAATCTTTCTTATAATTAATATCAAACTAACACTGTTGCACTTCAGGTATTGATATCTATTGATCTTCCTTATGCCGGCATCTCTTTTGGTTGTCCCACATGTAAGTTTTTTGTGATTAAAAAATGTTATTTTGACTAAACTTTACTATTGCAAATGATTTTTTAACAGAATCTCGACACTTCCGATGTTTTTATATTGTATGATGCTAACGAGACAGCAGTTAGGAGTCTTAATGGTTGCAGCTGATCAGAGTATCAGACTCTTAAACATGTTCCTAATGTTGAGGTGTGATTGTCTTACCTGTCAATTTTGACCGTCTTATCTTGACCACTTTGACTTTTATCTCTATTTTTCATATTGTCTTCAGCATTTTCGTACTACACTTCGTCACTTGAAGTTTTGGGCCAAAAAACATGGCGTTTATTCAGATGTCAGTAAATGGATCGTGATTCCTTTTTCTTTGGATATTTTTATTCATTAAGTTGTTGACAATTTGACGTATGTCCTTATCATCAGGTGACTGGATTTCTTGGTGGTATGAACTAGGCTCTTTTGGATACATGGATTTGTCTTTTATATATATATATATATATATATATATATATTTCCTTGGGGTTTCACGTATCTTTCTTTTTTGAAGTTGTTTTTTGATGTTCTTTGTAAATTGTAATTGTAACAGTTATCATTTTTAATATTCAACCCCGTGAGATGGCCCATTATGTTGCAGACTGTTGGGATGTTGAAATAGAGTCTTCTTATGGTTGGATTGAGTATGTTGGGATTGCTGATGGATCTGCATATGACTTGCGTGCACACGCCGTAAGTGTTTTTTCATCTTAGCTTATTTGCAATTTTATGAATTTGTGAACATATGCTACTTTTATTTATGTAAACACATGTATTCTTTATAGGACAAAAGTGGTGTTGCTCTTGTAGCTCAAGAGAAATTTGCAGACCCAAAAGAAGTGGAGGTAACTGTTGTGTTGTGATATTATTTAGCCTTTTTAGTTTGAGCAGCTACCAACCTATACCTAATAAATAAGTATTTTGGACAGACTCATGTCACAATTTTCAAAGAATACAATTTCCACTTGCTTTATGTATTGCGATGTCAAGGACAGTCATTAGCCAATGTTGGTTTGTTTTTGAAAGAACCTGTTTTTACACATGGTCAACCATATGTGGCGTTATCAGAGTCAAAAGTAGAGACTGGCTGAAACTGTTGATCTTAGATAAAGATAATAAAGTTACTAAAATTACATCAAATGTTGTATACAAAGAAATATTTACAGATTTGTAAAATATAAATGTAATTTTTATTCTTCTTTCACTATTGTATGAAATAAGTCATTTTACTCATGAGTATATAAAAAATTTGGATTAACATCTATTTGATCGTTTACTCAACCCGTGTAGTAAACGTGTTTGTAACATCTTTTTTCTTTAATCAACCCGTGCAGTACACGGGTTTGTAAGCTAGTATTTAATATAAAAATTTGTGACTTAGATTAAATAGGGGGTAAAAAGGCAATTTCACTTTATTTTCTTCTTTTTTATTTAAATATAGTAATAAAAAATCATCCTCTCTCTCAACAATTTAAGAACACATACATAAATCAGGAAAAAAAATTATACATCCAAAATACACAAATATCTTTACAAATTAGAAAAAAATTATACATAATTACACTGTGTAAAAAATCAAATACACATGTGTAAAATCAAAATACACATGTGTAAACCATTATATTTGACATCATGAGGAATTTGAACCTGCAAATAATTAGAAATGATAGATTTTGAACCTGCAAATAAATAGAATCGATACATTAAATAGAAATGATAGATTTTTGAACCTGCAAATAAATAGAATCGATACCCAGTATCAAACCCTTACTTGTATTTGCAGATCTTGTACCTGAAATTAAAAAAAAAAAAACAAGATACACTAAATTTTTTAATGTATTATTTTAGTGTATCGGCATCCAAGAATCAGAGACAACATGAGATATATGTGTAAATCAAATATAAACATGTGTAAACTTACCTTGTGTAAATCGAATATATACACGTGTAAATCTATAAATCGCATTCAAAATCGTAACTTACCTTGTTCGACATCCACTTTCAAGAAAGTTTTTGAGATTTTCCGTGTCCTTGTGTTTTTCACCTGAGTATCTTCAACCCTAGAACATCATATTAGTAATCATATATAAAAGAAAATATTCAAACACTACCATAATTATGATTATAACTCAGATATGAACATTTGCCTGTGAATAACAACCACCAACAAAAAAATATAGAATTAAAAAAAAAGCCATAACTCAATCTAAAAATATAATTCTTTTTTGCCACAACTTGAAGAATTGATTCACAAATATTTTCAGATCTTCTATTCACAAAAAAACATTAAAAGGAAGAACAACTTTCGATTGCAAATAACCCATTTGATATTAAAATCAAACACTATTCCTATATCAAATAACCATAAAATTATCAAACATGTAAAAACGCACAAATCAAACCAAAAAAATAAATACACAAATAAAATTTAGAGTTAAATACGGTTTTAGTCCCTGTGGTTTGACAAAAATAACCATTTTAATCCAAAAGTTTAAATTTAACTTTTTTTAGTTCAATAGTTTCACTTTTGTTTCAATTACAGTCCGGTCCCTAACTACATCCAAAAATTTCTGTTAACTTTTTTAAAAGACTAAAATACCCCTCTTAATAAAAATAAAATAAAATAAAATTAAACAAAAAAAATAATATTTATACTCTCCCTCTCCTTTCTCTGGCCATTCCTCTCTCTGGCTATTTCATCCCTTTCAAGAATCTAGTTCTCTAGATCCTTGCCAAATCAACCAAATTTGAAGTAATAATCAAGCCAAATCGTACCAAGATATGCAGTCCCATCTTCTTCACCTCGCCAGCTCGTCTTCATCGTGGCTATGAACTCAAATAAACCAAAATTGAAGCACTAATCAGGCCAAATTCAAACCCTCTCCACCATCGCCTGAATCAAATTTGTAGCTGACAACATCCCCGGTCTCCGCCATTACAGCTTTGCCACCACAAAATAACACCATCACACATGTTCTTCTTGGCCAATCTCACAACCATCTTGTTCTAATTTTTGACCTAACAACATAACACCATCTTAAATCAACTTCGGGTGTGATTCTTGGCCAGCGATTTTGATGTGTGTGTGTTTGGTAGGTGAAATGGTGGTGGGTGGAAGGTTTAATGTCAACAACGATTTGATGTGTGTGTCTGTGTGTTTGGTGGGTGAAATGTTCGCAGGTAGAGAGTTTAACAGCAATGGTCTAGGTAGAGAGTTTACGAATTTTCGGTGATTTCAGCCGGTGGAGGTTGGCGGCAGTCCAATTTGGACTAGGGTTTTGATAGGGAAAATGAAGGGGCGAGAAATTGGGGGTTTGGTGGTGAGGTGGCAGAGTGTGGAGGTGGAGGTGGCGGAGGCGGAGATGGCGGAGTGTGGAGGTGGAGGTGGCAGACGGAGGTGGAGGTGGAGGTTGTGGCCGGAGGTGAAGGTGGAATAGGTTAACTTCAACATTTGATTCAGAGGTCGTCGGAGATGGCGGAGTGTGGAGGTGGAGGTGGAGGTGGAGGTGGCGGTGAAGGTGGGGTTGTTTTCTTGAGAGATGACTGATGAGGAAGATAGGGTTTTAAAAAGGATACTTTATTTATTTATCTTTTAGTTAGAGGGGTATTATAGTCCTTTTAATAAAGTTAACATGAAAAAATGAATGAAGTTAGTGTATCGGACTGTAATTGAAACAAAAGTGAAACTATTAGACTAAAAAAGGCAAATTTAAACTTTTGGACTGAAATTGTTATTTTTGTTAAACCACTGGGACTAAAACCGTATTTAACTCTAAAATTTAATTAAAAAAAAGACGGGTTAAATAAAAAATCCCAAACCAGACACCTTTTGAGTTTTGCTGCTGCTGCTACCGAGGAACACCACCGCTAACCGCCAGATCCGCCCAAAAAAGTGTTTAAGCACCATTAACGTCGCTTGCTCACTGGTCTTCATCACTATTACCGGGTCAAAGAAGTGGCGAATGGAGAGAGAGTTTGGGTTTCATTTTAAGAGAGAGATAGAGGGGGGAAAGAAACGAAAAAAAATTGTAGATGGAGAGGGAGTAAAAACCTGATGTCGTTATCGTTGCCGGAATAATGGAGAGGGAGTATGTCAACCTACAACCCGATGTCGTTGTCGTGCAGGGGACTCTTGATACATCCTACAAGTTCCTCCAAAAACAAAGATGGCAAGGGGAAGAAACCTTCTGGCGATTAGGGCTTTTTGGGTTTGGAAAAGTGAGAGAAAGAAATGAGTTAGAGAAAGAAGAAAATCTGATTTAGGGGTTGGGAGATGAGATCTCTGATGGTGAGAGAGAGAGATCTAATCTTTTTTTAAGAGAGAGAGAATAGAGGATGGATTTAAATAGAGGGTTGAGGGGAAATGACAAAATTGTCCCTCAAGATAAAAAATAATTCAGAAAATCAAGTAAATTAATGTGTGGTCCAGATTAAGTTTTTAAGTTTTCATAACAAATCAGGGTTTTCATTTGATACGTCTCTTATATATATATATATATATATATTTATTCTCTTCAAAATCATCTAAATAATCTATTATGCTGTAATCTGCTTCTTCTTCTTCGAAACGTAAGAATTCTGTATTTATTTTATGGGGCTGTTAGGCATTTAACTTAGATGTGAAACCCATCAAAACTACGTATTTTTATTAAAAATTTCTTAAAACCTTTTCAACTAAAACCACCTTGTCATTTCTCGCGTTGTTCTTTTTCCCTTTCAAACTGTGATCTCAAATGGTCATTGTTTCATTAAAATTGATTCATTTTCTTCATCCGAGAACAAGGTTTGTAAGAAACGTACTGTATACAGTTCTCAAAAAAAAGGAAAGATTTTTGGAAATTTTAGTTTCGTTTAGGTCATCAAAAGTCTTCTGTTTCCTTGAATCATGTAGTTCAATTGAGTAGAAGCAGTATTATGTTACATCGGATAAACATGACATGATCCCCTTTCTTGGTACCAACTTTCTGATTAACAAGATTTAGTATATCTCCTTCATTAGAACGGCCCTTGATACTTAAACAAACTGAAAAAAACAAGAAATCAATATCATCAATTAGTAAGCAAGATAAAGCTGCGATTTTGGTGTTAAAATAATAAGTGAGAATAGAGCAAAGTATAAGTTTTGTGAGTAACCGCGAGGGGATTTTAAATCCAAAATGCTCGCATATCTGAAAACCATGTTGCATTTTCACTCACCCACACACTCTCTTTCTCTGTTTATGTTTAAATGTTTTATTGTATATTACAAAGATACAGTGGGTCCAAATCAAAGTCTCGATTGGCTTGATTTCCATCTATCACTCCAACTGGTTAAACCCAAAAAGCCATATTCTTTTGTTGATTGGCTTGATTTCTATCCATCGCTCCAATTAGTTAAAACAAATAAGCCCTATTCCTTTACGTTGCTACAATCAATTGAAACAAAACCGGGTGAAGGTTTGGATTGCAAGATGAAAGAACTGAAAATTATGTACCGGGGATTGTTCAGCGTAAAAAGGGATGTTAATTGGGTCTGTGATCGTAGGAAGAAATTAATTTTTAATTGATTTTAACCAAAACTACGTAGTTTTGGTAGGTTTCGTATCTAAGTTAAATGCTTAACAGCCTCATATTCACTTTCCCCATATATATATTTATATATATATAGGGAATGCATAGGATGAAAACTCCCTCCGGTTGTGAAAACATTGAAAACTCTCTAAAAAACGGATTTTTACAATGTTTTTTTTAAAGCTTTTATATGTAATTTGAAATCTTTTTATAAAAAATCAAAAAAGCGCCGACCAAATGTTTTTATAAAAAACATTTATAAAAATTCTGTCAAGTTGTTTTACATATGTAACATTTGTTTTTACATATGTAACATGTTGTGTTACATAAGTAACACAGTTTTTTACACAAAAAACGGGGATTTTTGTCCATTTTTTTAAAAAAACCCGCTAGGTGTTTTTTGTATTTTTTTGGACGAAAATTTTATAAAAGTTGCTTAAAATGATTTCCAATTTTTTTTTATAAAAAAAACATGTAAAAACACGTTTTTTGGGAGAGTTTTCAATGTTTTCTCAACTCATGTGGGTTTTCAAAATATTCACCCCATATATATATATATATATATATATAGGATTAGGTTCAAGTAAAAAAGATTTTAATTGTAAGAAGGGTGAGAAGGATTTAGGTCACTGTGTAATACAAGTTCATTGTGTAATACAAGTTCATTGTGTTATACAAGTTCAATGTGTAATACAAGTTCATTGTGTTATATGTATTTATCATTGTGTTTTACTTTTTCCAGCTCATTGTGTAGTTAGTCAGGTCATTATGTATTACAAGTTCATCGCATAATACAAGTTCATTGTATAATACCACGTCTAGTCATTGTGTAATACAAGTTCATTGTGTAATACAAGTTCATTGTGTAATACAAGTTCATTGTGTAATTAGTCAAGTCATTGTGTAATACAAGTTCATTGTGTAATACAAGTTCATTGTGTTATACAAGTTCAATGTGTAATACAAGTTCATTATGTTATATGTATTTATCATCGTGTTTTACGTTTTCCAGCTCATTGTGTAGTTAGTCAGGTCATTGTGTAATACCACGTCTGGTCATTGTGTAATATAAGTTCATTGTGTAATTAGTCAAGTCATTGTGTAATACAAGTTCATTGTGTAATTAGTCAGGTCATTGTGTAATACAAGTTCATTGTGTAATGCAAGTTCATTGTGTCAAATATTTTTCATCATTGTGTTTTACGTTTTCCAACTCATTGTGTAATTCGCTTATTATTGTGTAATTCGCTCAAATATGTCAGGTCATTGTGTAATATGCTGATTGTGTAATATCACTTCATTGTGTAATATCAGGTCTGATTATTATGTAATATCAGACCTTGTATTACACATTGACCTGGTGTATTACACATTGACCTGGTGTATTACACATTGACCTGGTATATTACACATTGACTATTATGCCCTCTCTTTAAAAACAATAAAATAACACATGTCAAGCTTAGAATCCTTCTTACCCTTCTTATTTTTAAAACCCTTTTTACTATAACCTAACCCTATATATATATATATATATATATATATATATATGGGACGGTTCCACTAATAAGTGGTTTTTTGCTAAGAAATCCTAAGAAGTGGGTTAAACGAACTCCGATTGAGCTCATTCCAACGGCGTTGGAATCGTCTCATCGAACCCTAACCCGGACCCAAAAACCTAAACCCCCTCCACCCGCACCTCCAAAAACCTAAACCCCCCTCCAACCCTACCCTGAAAATCCTAAAACAACCACCCCCAAAAATCTAATCCCCCCAAAAACCTAAACCACCCCCAAAAACCTAAACCCCCACCCCCACAAAAAAAAACCTAAACCATAAAATCTAAACCCTAAAATTCAAATGTAAAATCTAAACCTTAAAAGCTAAGATGGTGGAGTTCTACGAGACGGTTCCAACGTCGCTGAAATTAGCTCAATCGGAGTTCGTTTGATATCGCTTCTTAAGGTTTTTGTCATTTCTTATATTTTTTAGCTAAAAACTACGTATTCTTTTATCCTCCCATATATATATATGTATATATATATATAGGGGATGGTTCCCCTAAGAAGTGTAATTTGGCTAAGAAGCCTAAGAAGCAATCTCATCCATTCAATTGGATGATAAATGATAGAGATTTAAGTGTTGGAAAAATAAGGGTTGAGGGGCATTGTTGAAAAACCCACAATTGTTGACTTTTTTCAAATTCCCCTAATTTTTTTAAACGTACATAATTTTTTCATACAACCATATTTTAAAAAAAAAAATTATACCATAAAATCGAACGTTTTTTTACCTTTAATTCGAGTATAGTATTGCTATATTTTTTTGTAAAAACAAAATCGACACTTAATGAAATTGTGAAACTTTACGTAAATGTGCTGGTTTCTGGTAAAACAACACAATTAACTGCATTGTAAAACAACATAATTAACTGTGGTGCTTTATCATAAAACAACACCAAACATAACAATTAATTGTGCTGTTTTACTATAAAACAGCACCAAAACAACGCGGTTAATTGTGTGACATGCTCTTCTTAGCTAACCCAACACAAACAAAACCAAGAAACAAAACTAGTATATCAAACCAGCACAAAACAAAGAACACAATTGGAATTGACAGGTTATAATCCTAAAACCAGCACAAACATAACCCAGCACAAGCAAACCAGCACAGATAGGCCATCACAAAAATGAACAAAACCCAGCTCAACAAAACTAAGCTTTTAAGATTGTATTATATACAAAAACATTTGCAAATTAGAATTTGGTTTCTGACCCAAGTTTCATAGCATTCACATGAAGTTTTTTTTAATTCACTTTTTTGTATTTTATGGTACATTCTTGTAGGATCGTGAAATTACAAGATGGTTATGTTCTTAGTTGAGATTGGCGGAAACAATAATAACTACACAATTACAATCGAGTAGACAGAAAGAATACTGATAAGAACACTGTTGTATTAAGCTTTGTGAATAAACGATTACAAATGAAAAACTCAGTGAAGAAGCACACTTACAATGAAGTGTTTACACATTATTTATACTAACTTAGAATAAGGACAGACCCTTGATTCTAAGGATCAGATCTAACACAGACCGTTGATCTGATGAACATAGTTAACTATTACACGTTTGGTCTAAACCTAGTTAACTTTATTAAAGCGTCTTCCTTATGCATTAATGCTTGCATGTCTGGAGAAGAGCATTGTCGTCCGTTATTGGTTGCACCACTGAGGTTCCTTCTGCTTTGAGTGTGTCAGTTGCTTTTGCAGAAAGTTATCAGTGACGCTTGGCATGGATAGTCAGCTGCAACGATTTGTCTTCAAGGAACATAGCTATCAACAGCAAGAATGAGAATAATGCTGCTGATAAGCCTATCAGCAGCAACTTGTGTTGAACGCTGTTGATAAGCCTATCAGCAGCAACAAGTGTTGAATGCTGCTGATAAGCCTATCAGCAGCAATATGTGTTGAATGCTGCTGATAAGCCTATCAGCAGCATTTGTACTTAGAATAATTTAGTAGCAATCAGTCTTTGGTTATACAAACTCCCCCTAGACTGATGCAACCAAAATTATTCTAATCACTTTGCTACTGAAGCTTTTGCATTTGGCTGACTATCCTTTCAACCTCATAGCCTCTTGGATCCTTGCTGGGATTGTTCAGTGGAAGTGCAGACAGAGTCTTGATGTCTTTATGTGGCATTTTGTAGATTGTTTGCTTGAACATCTCATCTTCTGCTTCCTTACATCAGTTAAAGTGAACTCGTCCAAATCAGCATTATAGGACCAACTTACAAATGGAGAGTGGGACTTGTGTGGTTTGATGTCAATGATCACATCTTTGCTAGGGTTGAAGTAGTGTTTGATGGCTAGCACAAGAAGTTTCCCACCCTCATTTGCAGGCTCATGAGCTTCACCCAGCTCCAAAATTCTGCCAAGATCTGAATCTGGCAATTGCAGAACTTCATCAACAGATCTGTAGATAGATCTTCTTCTTTCAGTTCTCCCCCTGAAGATCTCAAACCTTTGATCCTGTGGATTATAGACCCAATCAACTATGTCTCTTGAGTCTTCTGGTTTAGGTGTGGGTTTGGATTTCTTCAAGGGAGGCTGTTGATGAGTGGGGGCTGGGTGAGATGGTTTGGACTTTTTCGGTGGAGGAGTGGAAGGTTTGGGGAGGAGAGTGGAAGGTTGTTGGACTGAGGGAGAGGTAGGTGAGGGAGAAGGCTTGGGTTTCTTTGCTTTTGTTTCTTCTTCTTCTTCCTGAATTGGTACCCTCTTCTTGGATCCCTTCTTCCCAAATCTTTCTTCCTCATTCTTCTTGATTTTAAAGTAGAGGGCTTGCAGGTTCATGAAGTTCATGGGACCTAGCCTCTTTCCACTCTCTCCTCTAGCCTTGAGGAAGTCAGTCATTACCTTCCTTTCTTCATGGGTCCGTTTATTGAAGGCAATGGTCTTTTTGGACTTTTGTCTGGCTTTTTCTTCTTCTTCAGCCTGTTTCTTCTTTGCCAATTGACCTTGCTGACCCATGAAGGCTCTGTAGACTTCTTTATTTGATAGTTTCTCAAGGTAGTCTGCATCCTCACCTTGAGAAACTAGAGTCTTTATCCATTCCTCCCTCATTTATTTGGCTAGTTCAGAATCGGTTATCCTGAACTTAGCTTCTTCTTTCTTCTTCTTCTCCAATTCTTCCTCTTCTCTGTAGAATTGTTCCTGCAGTTGAAGAGCAAGAGCTGCATCTTCTTCAAACTGGTCAACTGCAGGAATCTTTCTTTTCAGTTCATCCAGCTGCCTAACATATAGCTGGATGGTTTGTTCTCTGAGGAGAATGACTGTTTTTCTTTCTTGAGCCTTTTTAATGTCAGCCATCTCTTCTTCTTCTCTTTTTCTTC
Organism: Smallanthus sonchifolius; assembly: GCA_023525975.1. Taxonomy (NCBI): domain Eukaryota; kingdom Viridiplantae; phylum Streptophyta; class Magnoliopsida; order Asterales; family Asteraceae; genus Smallanthus; species Smallanthus sonchifolius. The sequence goes on along the minus strand of CM042037.1, from coordinate 62,412,366 downwards.
TCTTCTCTTCCCTCTCTCTTTTCTCTTTTAGCAACCTCTCTTCATCTTCATCTGTTATAAGTCCCTTTCCCTTGTTTATGTTGGATGCCTCTACTTCGGCTTCACTGACCACAACAGCAGATGATGGTGCTGCTATTTGGATCTCAGCCTCGGCTTCATTGGCAAGTTGAGAGGTGAACAAGGGAAGGTCATTGGTTTTATCCGATTTGCACTCAGGACTTGTGACTTCTTTCAGCATTTCTTTGATAGTTGATCTTGACTCATATGCTGCAGCACAGATGTCTACTTGAGAGGAAGCTGAGTCAGTATTAGTGTCAGAGTTTGACACATATACTTCCTCAGTAATTCTTCCTGCTTGTTCAAGTTGGGCTCTGACAGTAGCTATCATTGCCTGGCTTTCAAGTGAGTTGACATTGCAGATATTTGCCCTGAGTTGAAAGATCTTGTAGAGAAAGTCTGTAGGAAGTGACAAGATATTCCTGGTGTTGATGGTGAGAGAGGAGACGTTGCTTAGTAAGAAGGTGTAGTCAAGAGACTTAGTACTTGTCCATCCCAGCACATCTAAATCTTTGACGATGAAGGAGTACAGAAATCTTCTTAAGCAGCAAGTTTCTTCTTTAGTGAGAAGACTACTCCTTATAATTTCAACTCTTCTAGGAGTCAGTCTTCTTTCTGCTGCTGCCGAAGATTCAGGATAAGCTACCCGTTTCGCTGTTTGTATTAGTCTTTCGAAGTGGGGTAGATTATCCTCCATCAAGTCATGGAACCTGCTAATGGCAAGTTCTGCTAAGAGATCTGATGAAGTGTTGATGCAGTTAGTTAAATACAGTTGTAGGAATTGGAGGGCATTGAGAGAGTTCCAGTTTAGCTCTTCTACTCCACTAAACTCCCATCCAATCCAGAATCTCTCAGCTGATCCATCATACCCCCAAGCTAGAATGGAGTCAAATTCTAGCTTCTGTGGAGTTTGAAAGAGTTAGGGGGTAATGGATTGACTTATGATGGCTGCTGCTTTAGGAAGGATGCTGAATGATGTATTTGTTTGTTCTGTGGCTTCAGCATCATTCAGCATTTCATCAACAGCCCTGACGACCAACTTCCAGTCTTCAGATGTCTCTTCTTCTTCGTTATCTGAGACTGGCAAGTCATGAATTTGTACAAAATCCGGCTTGAATAGTAAGCTTTGAATTACAACCTGCTCTTGAATCCAGTCGTCAAGACTGTTTGTGTCTTCCTCCATTGAGACCATCTCCCCCTTTTTTGTTGCATCAGTAGACAAGTAAGCATCAGTTTGGGTGCCTACTGATACAAGAGAGGGAGTGGTTAAAGTTGGGCATTGATGGGCTTCATGCATAGAGACTTGGTGTCTTAGTTTGGCCACTTCAGCCTCTAGCATAGCCACCCTGGCCGTTAATTCCAAGTTATGAAGTTTCAATCTGTCCTCATCCATAGTTGTGGAATCCTTGGACCCAGATGGGGCCTTAGGCCTAGACTCTTCATCCCCATCACCCATGGTTTCTTGGCACCTGAGATTCCTCTCAGTGAAGGGAGTTTCCAAGGAAAAATCCTCACTGTGAGTTGCCGTGGTTGAGGTCTTAACAATGTTGTCACTGTCCTCCTGGTCATTTGATGGACCAGCAGTAGTGACAGCCTCTTCCACATCCACTCTTTCATAACTCCTAGAGTGGACCTTCAGGGTAGATGAACTTGGGTTGGGTGTTTTGGAAGCAAGATCAATCAATACCTCCGAGATAGTGGTAGTTGGAGAAGGTACATCATCTTGATCAGGTTCCTCAACACTTAAGTTCAGAAGAGAAAGGAAGGGCTCAGGGGCTGTTCTACGGATCCGGGAAGTGATCCTGATCCTAATAGAGAGGCATCCGAAGGAGTCTCCCTAATAATGTGGCTTTCCCTTATGATATTCTCACCAGAATGTTGTGATTCTGAGTGAGGGATGTTAGGTTGGATTTGGGTCTTGGAGGCAAGAGAAGAAGGAGTTCTCTTGCCCCTTTTTCTAGTATATGTTGTTGCAACAAGGGCCCTGTGTTCCGGTTTAACAATAACATCCAAAAGAGGTGTAAGTAATTTTTGTGCCGGTACATCGTCAGTAGTGGTTAACTTCTTGTGCTAGCCATCAAACACTACTTCAACCCTATCAAAGATGTGATCATTGACATCAAACCACTCAAGTCCCACTCTCCATTTGTAAGTTGGTCCTATAATGCTGATTTGGACGAGTTCACTTTAACTGATGTAAGGAAGCAGAAGATGAGATGTTCAAGCAAAACAATCTACAAAATGCCACATAAAGACATCAAGACTCTGTCTGCACCTCCACTGAACAATCCCAGCAAGGATCCAAGAGGCTATGAGGTTGAAAGGATAGTCAGCCACATGCAAAAGCTTCAGCAGCAAAGTGATTAGAATAATTTTGGTTGCATCAGTCTAGGGGGAGTTTGTAGAACCAAAGACTGATTGCTACTAAATTATTCTAAGTACAAATGCTGCTGATAGGCTTATCAGCAGCATTCAACACATATTGCTGCTGGTAGGCTTATCAGCAGCATTCAACACTTGTTGCTGCTGATAGGCTTATCAGCAGCGTTCAACACAAGTTGCTGCTGATAGGCTTATCAGCAGCATTATTCTCATTCTTGCTGCTGATAGCTATGTTCCTTGAAGACAAATCGTTGAAGCTGACTATCCATGCCAAGCGTCACTGACAACTTTCTGCAAAAGCAACTGACACACTCAAAGCAGAAGGAACCTCAGTGGTGCAACCAATAACGGACGACAATGCTCTTCTCCAGACATGCAAGCATTAATGCATAAAGAAGACGCTTCAATAAAGTTAACTAGGTCTTGACCAAACGTGTAATAGTTAACTATGTTCATCAGATCAACGGTCTGTGTTAGATCTGATCCTTAGAATCAAGGGTCTGTCCTTATTCTAAGTTAGTATAAATAATGTGTAAACACTTCATTGTAAGTGTGCTTCTTCACTGAGTTTTTCATTTGTAATCGTTTATTCACAAAGCTTAATACAACAGTGTTCTTATCAGTATTCTTTCTGTCTACTCGATTGTAATTGTGTAGTTGTTATTGTTTCCGCCAATCTCAACTAAGAACAGAACCATCTTGTAATTTCACGATCCTATAATTCTTTTCCCTACAACAATAGTTACCGGAAGACGCAAAGATAAGGTACATTCTTCTTTTTATGTTGTTGAAGGTTAAAACTTAATTACTTACATACTTCTTTTAAGAGAATAACTTTTATTTCAGATTTATAATTTTGAAAAATTACTTGTGTTGTTTTTGTTAGTGTATTGTTTTTTATGATGTACTGATTTGCTGTTGTGCTGATTTTGTTATTGTGCTGATTTTTTGTTGTTTTCTAGAAAACAACACATATTCTATTATCAGTGCTGTTTTATCAAAAATCAATACAGATTTTGATTTTTTTAAATCATCGTTTTTTATATATCAACATTATACTCAAATTAAAGAGAAAAAAATGCTCGATTTTATGGTGTAATTTTTTTAAAAAATAATTACATATAAAAAAGTTATGGACGTTTAAAAAATGTGGGGTAACTTGAAAAAAGTCAACAAAAATGGCTATTTCAAAGATAACTCTTCAACCTTCTTTTTTTCCCCACTTGAATCTCATCCCTTATTAGGAAAATTGATGGCTAAGATTGCTTCTTAGTCTTATTAGCCAAATTACACTTTTTAATTGAACCTCCTCCTCCTCCTCTCTCTCTCTCTATATATATAGGGGATGATCAAATAAGAAGTAGTTTTTCGCTAAAAAATATAGGGGGAATATCAAATAAGAAGTAGTTTTTCGCTAAGAAATCTAATAAATGATAAAAACCTTAAGAAACGATATCAAACGAACTCCGATTGAGCTAATTTCAGCGGCGTTGGAACCGTCTCGTCGAACTCTACCATCTTAGACTTAGGGTTTACCTTTTAAGGTTTAGATTTTACGTTTGAATTTTAGGTTTTAGCCTTAGGGTTTAGCTTTTACGGTTTAGATTTTATGGTTTAGATTTTTTTTTGGGGGTGGGGTGGGGGCTTAGGTTTTTGGGGGTGGGTGGGGGTGGGTTTAGGTTTTTGGGAGGGTGAGGTGAGGGGTTTAGGTTTTTGGGGGTTGGGGTGGTGATTTTAAGCTTTTCGGGGTAGGGTTGGAGGGGGGGTTTAGGTTTTTGGGTCCGGGTTAGGGTTCGATGAGACGGTTCCAACGCCGCTGGAATGAGCTCAATCAGAGTTTGTTTGACCCACTTCTTAGGATTTCTTAGCGAAAAACCACTTTTTAGTGGAACCGTCCCCTATATATATATATATATATATATATATATATGTAATTCCACTTATTTTGTACTTAACTTGATTTGAAAATATTCTTCTTCGGAAAAATTTTACCCAACATTTATTTGATACATAAATTTTATAAGGGTCATTTACATATATCCACTTCCTAAGTTCATTTATTACATATTTACCCAACTCATTTTAATTACATATTTTCCCTTCCTAAAGCATATATATTACATATTTACCCAATTCATTTAAAATAACTTATTGAATTACTATTTTACCCTTAATGAACTAATTAAAATGCTATTTACATATATCCCCTACCTAAATATATCAATTTACATATATCCCCAATTTCAACCGAAACCAAGTCGATGTCTAGACCCTTTTCATATCTGATTATATAACTTGTCCATTAGGCGTACCGATTGCTTTCTTAATTAACTCAAGAAACCATATCCATGAATTTTTATTTTCAGATTCAAGTACACCATAAGCCACAGGAAAAATTGTAACATCCCAAAACTGGTAATAAATAAATAATGGCACGATCGAAATTATAATTTTCAAATGACGAAAGAAAAATGGATGAGCTTGGGCTAGGCTCCAACGGGCCGAAGGAAGCCCAAGTATATAAGGGCAAGGGCTGCCCAAACTTCTCATTTTCCACCAATCTCAGTTCTAGAGAGAGAGAAGAGAAGAGAGCTCGGGTCTAGAGAGAGAAAGTGACGGATCAACTCGGGAATTCAGGAGAACGTTGCTGCTGTGCTCGTGACCATCTTCTCCGAATCAGAAATCCAATCCAGGTAAGCGTTCGATCATAATCTGAGTTTTTATGATTTTTTGGGATTTTCGGTTTTAGCCCAATAGATGACGATTTTACGGATGAAACTTTAAAATGAGCTTAGGTATAGCATCTAGAATGAAAACCGAACGTTTTGATCTAAGAAAAATCGAGATATTGGCACGATCAGATTCACATGCAGAAACTTCGGATTTTTGGGGAAGACGATGTGCAGACCCGTCGAAACTACTTAGTTTCGATGTGTGCAGACCCATCGAAACTACTTAGTTTCGATATGTGCAGTAGTTTCAATGTGTGCAGACCCATCGAAACTACTCAGTTTCGATATATGCATACCCATCGAAACTACCATAGTTTCGATATAAGCCCACGATCCGAAGCTAAGATTACACCTAAGTTACTTATCGAAACTACCAAGTTTCGACAGAAGCAACCTATCGAAACTACCAAGTTTCGACAGAAGCAACCTATCGAAACTACCAAGTTTCGACAGAAGCAACCTATCGAAACTACCAAGTTTCGACAGAAGCAACCTATCGAAACTATCAAGTTTCGACAGAAGCAAATCCATCGAAACTACTAAGTTCAAGCATAGTAATGTCTAATGTCATCTAGGAGCACTACCTTACGAGTATGACTTTATTATACAGATCGTGAGTGACATTAGTGACGCTCAGTAGCCAGCTTAGTGTATTTCAGAAACTACTCATCAGATGAGTTCTATGTGCCCCCTTTCTATGTTATGTGCAAACCTTATTAAATGTTTTGGGGCTGAAATGTATACACTAAATGAATAACAGTTATGAATGTCAATGTGATCATACGTGGTATACAAATATATATATATATATATATATATCTTTACACGAAATAGAATTATGAATAAAGAATTTTTTAAAGAATGAACGAAAGTATGACATAACGTGTAAAGAAGAAATCTTGCTTTATATCCATGTATATATTGCTTGCCAAGTATAAGAAAACGTTATGGACGCTTCGATGATAACGGCTACTTCGGTAGACGGACGACCATGTGACTATCGTACAACCGGGACAAGTGCGTTCCTTCATCAGCTAGGACGTACTAAAGTTATGATAAAGGACGGTCTAAGAAAAATTGGCATCTTATAGTAGAACGGTTGTATAAATAATAGTCGCATGGGAAACGGATACCTTCGGGTAGACGGGCGAATTACGCCCTACGACGGTAGGACGGTTGTAAGTCATGACGGACGGACAAAGGTTGCCGGACGGTTGTAAGAATAAAATGACGGACGGCACTTGTTGCCGGACGGTTGTAAGTATAGGTGGGCCATGACGATGGACCGCGGCGATTGTCTTTGTGACCTTCGTAACCAAAAGACGGGTTGATCACCCTTAAGAGTATTACCCATGAATGTAAAGAAAAGAAAAGAAAAGGTGAATGCATATATATATGTAATCACAAAATAAAGAAGAAAGAGAAGCAAAAGTTATGAAAATAAATGAGACCAATGATGTGAATATATATCTATATGTATTTGCGAAGAATGATAAATGAGAAGCAATTCAAGTCAATGTGTACTTATATAAACGTATATATATACTTATGCATACTTATAAAGAAAAGAATGTTTATACCTAATTGCATTAAACTAGAACTCACCAGCGTTAGCTGACTTTTAGTATACATTTCAGGTAAAGGAAAATGAGGTCGTGCGATGGCGTGGAGGTTACCCGGCACGAGACTGACATCCCTCTTTTGTTTTATATGTCTTCGAACAATGTTATGTTTTTAATTGTAAAGACTTCCGCTGTTATGATTATGTAATTGGATGACGAATGTTTTTAATATAAATTCAGTATTTTATGACTATGTTTATGAGTAAATCCAACAAGTGAGGTTACCCGGGAAAGGGGGCCTTACAAAAATAGAACTGTTACCGTCAACACCTGTGGCAGCGACTAGTACACCATTAAACTTACCTTTGAGATGGCACGCATCAAGAGAAATGTAAGGACGACAACCATCAAGAAACCCTTCGAACAAGCTAGGAATGAAATAAAAAAGCGTAAAAATAGCTTCTTGTTACCTTTTATATCAAAGTCAACCTCAACATCGCTTCCCAGGTTTCGCCTCAGTAGTAGTTCCTCTTTAAAATCATTCGTCTTCATGAAAGACTCTTCCCAATTCCCGTACATATCATTGTAAGTTTGTTCTTTCCCTCGAAAGACTTTCACGTACGGTACATCAACATTATAGATTTTCTTAAGCCACTTCTGAAGATCTATAGGTTTAACATCCCCATCGGTAATTATGTAAGGATTGGATAAATATGTAATTGATTTTTATGGTTGGGTATATATGTTATTAAAAAGCTTAAGAAGGAGAAATATGTAAATAATCCTAAATTAAAATTTATTATCATATTAAAAATTGTTTCAAACGTTACAAATAAACATCTATTTATAAGGTACTGTAGTAATCTACTCATTAAGTTCGGTCTAACTTCAGTCAAAATAACCAACACTCTACACTTAATTAAAATAAAGAATAAAAGCGATCAATTTAAAATGAAAACTAAATTATCAAAAAGATTTTATGATGATTATTTTAGTGAATCATGCACTATTTTTTCACTCTTTTTCTGTATTCCCAACGATCCACATATGAAGCGCTCATTCGAGTTAGGAGATCCTCATCACCTCTAATACCTTTGTCATGCAATTACAACATACCCGATTCTTGTTCTTGAAATACATCCAAATTCTAAAATAGATGTAACATACGACACACTCATATTCAAATAAAAGGTGAACATTAAGTATAGTGAATACTCTATTGGCTCAAGACTCCCTAAACGAAAGGAATAATGGTTAGGTTTGTGAAATAATGCAAAACATCATCCAATTGACATGCACACACACAAAGGATCCCATATATGATTTTTAGAAATGGCACAACTCTATGGCGGCACAAGGTGTTTGGCTCTGATACCAAATTAAACATCTTTATGTGTGTGTAATTGTGTTACATTGTATTGATTGCGTAAATGATTAGAGTTACAAGATAGTGTTATATACTATAACCATATTTACATAATCTACCTCCTATATCGCTATTAACATTATTAAATTATGATCTAATAATAAGACCCATATTTAAAACATGTTCTACCATGACAACTAATGAACTGTTTTATTGAAGAAAAAAAGTTAGATTATTTTCTGTATGATGCAGTCAGCCAGTCATCTTGGACCAAAATTTTGTGGTTGAAAGTTGAAACAATTTTGGACTAATGCAATTGAAAATTTTAGTATACTCTACAATAAATTGTTTGGAAGTGTGTTGCATTTAAATATCTAGGTAAATTGATAATAATAATTTTAAATTGTTCATATCGTATATAGATGATATTTGTATTTTGATTTTTTATATTATCATTTCATAAAACAATATTGTAGATTATTATTATTTTTAGTTTTAAATATTTAGATGTGAGGGTGCAATGTAACACAAGTTTAGTCAAAACTAAATTTATTCTAGTAATCGGTTTGATTATCGACTAGGATACGTTTACAAGTTGCACTTTAAACTTGAAGTTGAATATCGGTAACTTTTTAAGACGGTGAATTTAAATAGGTTTCTTAAACTATAAGAGCATGACATGATGGTAAACTACTGATTCTCTATATTAAATATATGAAAAGTTATAACGGTTATATATATAAAATAGTTTTATTAGTGTTTTACATATTGTCTTCAAATTTTTAGTTAATCTAAATAAATGTTAAATAATTTTTATAAAATTAAAAATTTGGCTAATTTGTTCTTAAAGTATGAAAGTTTAGTCAAGACTTAAGAGTTGAAACACTTTTGAGGCAAGAAGATAAACTTATCATAGGTGGTTAGAAAGGAACTTTTATTAATCAACCAATAACATCATGTGGTGGTTAAGAATCATATCATGATTATTTTTAGAAAAAGTAGAAAAATTGATTAACTCTTTTGATAAAGCACTAGAAAATAGTCAACTCTCATGATAAATTGCGAAAGTTACTAGGGATGCGAATTTCTGGTAAAATGCAAAAACATAACTCGAGCCATAAAACTTATGAGTTTAGTGTAAACGGGTTTGGCCAGTTTCTGTCAAACTGTCAACATGTTTAGCTAAATGGGTCATGTTCTGATCGATCTGGTACTCTCGTAGGTTTGCGAGGTTCACCCTTCAACCTATTCATGTAATCATTTCTATAATTTTTATATCATAGCTTAAACTGATTGGATATTTTATGTCAAAATTTAAACAATAAAAGAGAAATAAGCATCAATTTTATAGTTTAAACATAATTATTTTATATGTATTTATATTTTTCAGTAAATCTATAATTTTATGGTATTAATATGTAAATTATAAACTAAAGTACTTTATCTATATCTATACTACTATATAAAACATATTAGATGGATATGTTTGTAATTAATAAAAAATTTAAGACACCTAACACAAATTGTTGTGCATAAGGTATACCTTACCAATGTATAAAATGTGTTCAATTACCATTTAATCTCACAATTAAAACCCAACACTCAATAATTATCATTATTGAATGCACATAAGATTATTTAATTCACTACATTAAGTATTATTTTATTTATAATACTTAAAATTAAGATTTAAATTTACATTTACTATTTATATTTTTATAACTAAATACTATTTAAATTAAGTATTAAAATTTGTAAAATTTACAAGTTATAAGAGAAAACAAAATATTCCCAAAATTAATTATAAAGATTTAGATAATTTAAAGACTAAAATTGTAAAAAAAAAATAGAAAAAAAAAATAATACCCAAATATAATCAATGTTTAAGACAGTTCGGGTTAGATTTTGCTCTCCAAAAAAGAGCCTCGGTAATACCCAACGTTTTGCAGGCCAACCACTATTTATGAGAAATGGTTGCTCGTACGAGAAGAAAAATTAAAAAGTTAAAAAATACTTGAAATATTTTGATAAGAAGTTTAAAAGTTAGATATAAAACAGTATTAAAAAACAACTTTAAAAATATACAAGAAACTAACAATTATTTAAGTAACTAGTAGACGTAAACTCGAACATTGTAGTTGGGGCGTTGATAATATTCGGAATTTTATATAAAACAAACTAATCCGCGAGAAAAAAATTGACGTAAAAACGTTGATAAAAATAAGCACGTCGCAACGCCAAAATCGAATTTTTACAATACATCAAATTTTAAAAATTGTAAGAGTAAAATAAAAAAACTGTAAAAGAAAACGAAACCTCAAAGCAGCCTTGACGGCTTGTACGTTTATGTACCTTATTACACATAACACGGCTTTTAATAAAATTTACATCGAAACGTAAATAAAATTAAGCACGTCACAACGGTACATTCGGAATTTTATAAAATATTATGTTTTAAAAGTTACAAGAGAAAAACAAAAAGAAAAACAAAAAATTGTGAGTGGGCCACGTCTCATAATATGAGTGTGCACATGTCAAGAAGCAGCATGTTTGGAACTCTAGAAGTCAAAACCGAAGCATGCACAAGTCAAGAAGTAGCAAATGAGGCAAACCAGGCATGGACAAAAGGCACCCAGCGTACCATACGATGGTCCGACGTATGATACGCTGCCTCTATCTGATCTCAACGTATAACTAGTGTCTTATACGTGATTTTGGGAATAGATCTTTAAGGACCAACGTATCATACGCTGGTTCGGCGTATGGTACGCTGTTTCGGCGTATGGTACGCTGATAGGTGGTTTTAAGCGGTTTTGCTGAGTTATTGAACAAGTTTTTTAGGGGATTTCATGGATCATTCGCATTATTCACCCTAAGAGAGGCTAGAGACGAAGAAGAATGGAGAGAACCTTAGTGATAAAGTGTTCAAATCATAAGTTCACATCAATTGCTTCTCAAGATTGTGTTATGTCATTATCTACTACGAGTATGTGTGACTAATGTGTAATTGACATGAATTTCACTATGTTTGTTGAATGCGTGTGATGAATTTGGTGTTTTCAAGCATGTATCTCAAGTATTTGTGTATCTAAACGTACAATGACTAGTACCACATCATGCGTCCTTGTCCATCGGTGTTTAATCATTGAATGTTAATATGTATGACTAAAACTTTTGTTATTCTATTGGTAATTACTAGAGATCACTTCATATGGTTTAACTTTATCGATGTTTATTCGTTATAAGCTTAGACATAAAGTTGCAAGTCCTCCAATTATCTTACAAATGCTTTTTTTAACCAATATTATATCTATGCAATCTTCCAACTTAGTAAAGAACTCAGTTTACTAATTGTGTGATCAAACCTAAACCTGGTTGCATTCATTCTTTATATATCTGTTATCTAAATCTTTGTTAATTCATAATCTTATGCAACCAATTTCTAGTAACAATCAATCCAACAATCACTTTTACATTATTTCTCGCCATAAGCTTTTGTTGTTTATCAATCACTACCTCTTTGTGGTTCAACACCCTACTTCCAATATCTAACTAAGTTGATTGTGAAATAAGTTTTAATATAAGTTCGAGCTCGGCTGGATTCGAGCGTGGCTCGTTTACTCCCTTAAAGGTGAGGAACATGAGAGAAACAATAATTCAAATCACTAAGATCATTCGATATACGTGGGTTTACCACGCCGTGATCCAACGTGGATGACTGAATCACACCGTGATTCAGTGGGCACACCGCCCCCTCAATTCTTTTTTCACGCCGTGCTCATCTCTCGTGAGTTTTTTCACGCGAGTCATCGCTTCATTTCAACCAAATTGATCCCTTGAACGGTAACTTTTATGACCGTTGGTAAATAATAACATTTAATTATCACACCACCACAATCATACGGGTATACCCCTTGCCTAGTGATGGGTAGTGTGATAATGAGGATAGTGACGTGGCGCTACGTGTCGTGCACTTTATTATCACATCACACCATAATCACACCGGTATACCCATGTTCTAAGAGGATTTCAAAATTCAAAACCAAAGTGAGAGAAAAAGAATATAGCCAAATAGATATTGCAATTCACTTGACATGGAACCAAATCCACACTAGAAAATAGCCCCAAATTGAAACAAACATGTCCAACTTTTCAAAAAGCTACGCGGCATCTCTCTCTCTCTCTAGAATCCCTTTGAATACACGCCAACAACATCAAATCCTTCCATCTCTGCCACAAATTCAAGCATCCTAATCGAAATCCCAACCAAAATCCGCCAATTCTTCCTACCGTTTCCCCAATTCAATCGAAAACCCTAATTTCCAACACCCTAACCCTAGATTTGTCCCCGAAATCGAGTTTACCAGTCGATTAACCTCTCTGATTCGAAAACCCTAAAAATGATCGGCTCCGATGACAAGAAATCATCCTCAATCTACAGCCGATCCTACACAATAAGTTCCACGTCCACCGATTTCCCCGTAAAACCTTATCCTTCCATCCATCGCTCTGAATCCGTCAAGAAAAAAGCCCCCGATTCAATCAAAGGAAAAGTCAGGAGCCTCTGCGAGATATTCGAAGCTCGGAGACGGCCGAAACCCTCACCGGACGCTTCCAAATTTCAAACAAAATTGAAATCGGAGAAGTCATGTTCTTCGTCACTTTCTAACGAACCTAACGAACCGTCTCCAATTCAGTTACCTGGAACAGAAGATCGCGTCGTTGTTTACTTCACCAGCTTACGCGGAATTCGAAGAACGTATGAAGACTGTTACGCCGTACGGATGATTCTCAAGTTTTTTAGGGTTTATGTCGACGAACTAGACATTTCAGTGGACTCTGCCTGTCGAAAGGAGCTGTTGAGTGTTTTGCGTGAGAAACAAGTTACTTTGCCTCAGGTTTTCATCAAAGGGAAGTATGTTGGTGGTGCTGACGTCATCAAGCAGCTTCATGAGACTGGCCAGCTGGCAAAGCTTCTGAAAGGGCTTCCGGTTCGATCCACTAGCGCGTGGCAGGTATGCGATGCGTGTGGGGATGTTAGATTCGTTCCGTGTGCGAATTGCAGTGGGAGCAAGAAGGTGTTTGATGAAGATGATGATCAGTTGAAGAGGTGTCCTGACTGCAATGAAAACGGTTTGATTCGTTGCCCTAATTGCTCTTCTTGAATTTAGTCGTTCGTTTAAACTGTCTTAATTCGCATATGATTGTGAAAGATTAAAACTTGGAACCGGGGATTGGAGCTCTGTGTTCTTGGATACAATGTTGGTTTGTTTTGTAGGTGGGGTTGAGGATGTTATATGTTCATCCTTTTAATGAACAAGATTGTGAAATAAACCTCTACATGATGTGTATATAGCCGTATAGGTTCTTGTTAATGTTGGGTCGTTTAAATTTGATAACGCGTGTTTGTAATATGCTGCACTGTTATGAAGGTGCACTCTCTACCTAGGAGAGATGTATTGAGTTGGCCTTTGGTTCATGGCTGATGAGTAATGAAACTCAATGTTACTATTAAGTTTAGATAAGTTAGTTTTATGTAATGATTTGGGTTTTAACTTATTGATGAGGCTGGCTTTATAGAGTTGAGATTCTGTTTGATTACTATTCTCAAGTATGAAGTATGATCTTGAATCTTTACAGTTAGTTATGTTAGATTTCTTATCACATGGTTGAGTTGTAGAGGTATGGATATGTCGCATTGCTTTGATGTTTAGAACTCTTTGAAGATACTGCCCCAAAACGCCATGTGTTCAGAGCGTACGCTTTCTACGTGGCATTACAGTAACTTACACTGACGGTAAAGCACACTTACAAGCTTTGATGTGTAGATAAGCTAAGGAAGAATGCCCCGTGAATCTTTGTAGAGACATTTGATGCCACCTCTGGGACAAGTATTGACACGTTGGGTATATTACCCCCTGTTTTATTGCTATTGATTCAGACGTGGTGGTTGGAAACAGAGAAGCACCCTCACGTGCCCCTAAAATAGAAACACGATGGTGCGAAGCCACCGAGTTTATCATATCGCCAAAATAAGGATATTTTTAATCATTTGAGTCTCTGAGTGTGTTTTGGTCATTTCAGAAAGAAAAAAAAATTAACAGCTAAATATAATGGCATTGGCCAAAAGGACTCAAACGGGAAGAGTTTGCAAACCTAAGGCCATGATTTAAAACAAAATAAACCTTGGTACTGAAATGGTTAGGGTTTGCAAACCTCTGGGATGAAAAACGAAATTAACTCATGAAAGTAATTATAAATATATATAGATAAAATAATTAGATAATGATAAATAATAAACGAGCCGAGCTCGAGTTTGAGCTTGAAAAACTATTCGTTAGCTGAGCTCGAGCTTGAATAACTACTCACGAGCCAAACTCGAGCTTTAGAGATAGAGCTTTAGACGAGCCGAGCTCGAGTTCTTTTAGATTTAAACTAGCCGAGCTCGAGCCGTCTTAAAGTTAAATGAATTGAGCCCAAGTTTAAGCTAGCGTGGAACACTTCTCGGACTGACACATGCGGAGCTCCACATATTCTTGTACGTTTACACCCTTACTTGCAATCCTTACTAAAACATGACTACCGGCAAAAACAACCAAGGGGTCTTCGGTTTCGGCTATCTTTTTGGTGGTTCACCATAAGGGTGAGGTGGACCCGAGCCTAGGAGGCTTGTGGGGATTAAAGCACCTCCAATGGTGGATTGGGCAAACACAACCAAACGCGTCACATCAGATTTCCACTTATCCTTCAAAAACTCTTATTTTTACTCCAACACTACATCTACTTTCAAACACCTCTATATTTCTACATCATCATCTACTTTTGCATTTATATTCTATATACCAAAAAAACTTATTTATTATAATCTTATTTTTTATATTTTGTATTATTTCAAATAATATAATATAATATAATTTAATTTAATTTAAAATAAAAATATTAAAATCCTAAAAATTAAAATTGAAAATTTAAATTAAAGTAAAAAGTTTACGTAAAATAAAAAGATCACGATTCATAAACTAAATAAATCAAAATCACACAAATAAAAACATAAAAAGATCACATAAACAAACTATTGTGTAATAGACCATATATGTTCCACTAAATCGCCTCGAAACGCAAGATGAGCTTCATTATTACGTAGATTCTTGAACCTTGCCAAGTGTCCTTCGAAATCTGCTGTCGGTCCTTGATTTGGTGGTTCAGGTTCTTCACCTTCATCATCTAACCAATCGGTTATTTCGTCTCATTCATCTTCTACAATCATATTATGCAATATAGTGCATGAATACATTATATCGATGATTACTTTTGCGCTTCAAATTTTTGTTGGCCCTTGTATAATGTGTCATCGAGCTTGAAGGATACCGAATGCCATCTCGATATCCTTTCTTGCCGATTCATGACGTTTTTTAAATTCCAACATTTTGGATTCTTTAGATATGCGAAGCTTTTTACAAGTGTCGCTCATTCCGGATATATACCATCTCCAAGATAGTATCTCATGTCGTATTGTGTTCCATTCACTGTGAAATTGCATAGAGGTGCATTACCTTTTACAATTGTCATGTGATGCATTACCAAAATACGCATGCCAAATCTAGTGGTCATGTGATGCAACCGCCTCAAGCATGATGGTGGGATGTCCATGGTCACCTCGCGTATATTGCCCTTTCCATGCAACCGAGCAGTTTTTCCATGCCCAGTGCATATAGTCAATGCTTCCTAGCATTCGGGGGAAACCGTGCCTGGTTGAATGCATAGCCAGTAATCGTAGGGTGTCACTTTCAGTTGGCCTTCTTAGATATTCTCTAGAAAACATATCAATAACACCATGGCAAAACAATCGAAGACAGTCGAGTGCAGTACTTTCACCAATGCGTATGTATTCATCAGTTTGGTCAGCTGGCATGCCATATGCCAACTAACGTATGGCACATGTGCATTTTTGGAGGGTGGATAAACCAATTCTACCCACTGCATCCACTCTTTGTGTAAAGTAGGGATAATTGTTTTTCAAATCGTCGACAATTCGATTGAAAAGATCACGATGTATTTGGAACTGTCGTCTAAAATATCTTTCAGGGTAAACGGGTGTTGGAGCAAAGTAGTCGTTCCAAATACGACTATTTGCATCTTCACGACCCTTGTATATTTCTTTGCGCTTCCCCTTCGGACTATTGGAACTGGACCCTTCATCGGTATAGTGCTCCTTTAGATGCAAATACATCTTTTCGAAATCATCAGAAACCAATTGTTCATCCTGCTTCATGCTAGTTTCATAAAGTGTATATCAGCATTAGCAGAAGGATTAATAAACGGTGGTCACCGAGTCGGAGATTGAGAAACATCATCATCACTAGAACTCATATTTAGTGAGAGAGTTGAATGTGAAATTTTGAAGGTGAGTTGAATATGAAACAATGACTTGTATTTATACTGATTAAAAACTAGCCGTTAAAAATAATATTTTAAAACTAAATGATTTTAAAATTCATAGTTAAATTAAAATCAATATTCTAATTTATTAAAAAATCATTTTCAATTAATAGTTAAATTAAAAAACCGTTTTTAGTTAATTTAAAATTCAAAAACAAATTATAAAAACAATTTAAACAAATGGGGGTGGCCCACCAGTTGCGTTCACTTTCATCCGGGAATTCGGATATCCCTCAAACCAGACGCATGCGGACAGCTGCTCCAACGCTGCTCGTCCATTTTCCTCTAGATGCACAAAAATATCGGTTCTTGAACCGGACCCGGGGGGTTTACCCAAAACCGGAACCGGTTCCGACCCGCTTTTCAGTGTACCCGGTCCCGACCCGCTTAAACCCGAATGTTTCGAACCGGTTCCCCCATTTGATATTTTGAGCGGTTCCGATCCGGACCTGAACCGAACCCGGTTTTAACCCGATCCAAAAAAACCGGTTCTAACCGTTGGAACGAAAATGACCGTTAAAAAATGGCTATATAGCCGTTTGGAACCGGTTCTAGCAGTTTTAAACCCATTTTAACACCTAAAGGCTTGGTGTAAATATAAGTTATGTGTATGGGTTGAGTATCCAAGCTAAAAACGCAAAACCGAACGAGAAAGCGCAAAAAATAGTATCGTTTTACTCTCTCTTCTTCTACAAATGATTGATAACGCTGCTAGGACATCTGTAACGGTGGTAAAAGTTATTCCTACGAATAGAAACCCGGATATTTGGCAATATTTGGATCTTTGTGAGATGTCAACTAGGTCGAAAAAGGCTCGTTGTGTCACGCACCGCCTAGGCGGAAACACGAGGTGTAACGATTCATGGTGTTCATAGCCTTTGATTACATCGAACGACTTCTAATGACATTCATAAATCAAAGGTTTTAAGTTATTACAAAAACATAAGTCATTTCCAAAGACATTACATGCCAAAAATGTCGTACTCAAAAGACAAATTCGTACGACCTTTCATACAACGAGTTTATCAGTTATGACCTAGACATCCCTAGGTTATAACAGGGAAACTCCAAAAGGTTCCTATATGCATGCATGTCCTGGACTCCGTGATCCTAGTTACCTGAGAAAAACATGCTTAAAAAGTTAACATAAAGTTGGTGAATTCACAGGTTTAGATAAATAGTTTCAGTTGGACTACAAGATTTCAAGTATGTCTATTATTCACCCGAACAATGTCTGTCTCACTATTATTAATTAAAATAATAGTATAAGTCTGTTATTATTACTATGAGCTCACGTAACTGACGCTTGACGTCTATAGTTGTGCCCCAACCCAATGTTCTTAACGCTAAAACATTGTAATGATGATGAACAATTATGCACCTGATTGACCTCTAGTCAAGGTTAGAGCGACTAACCAAGGGTGGGGGTGTCAACCCAAATAGATGTATTCACAATTTCCACGCTTGTCTTATAACTAACGGTTACAGAATAAAAGGGACTTGAAGCGTTAATCAAGTCTAGTCATGTAATAATGTCTGTCAAGTCTACCATCTGTGTCCAGTCTAAAGTCTAGCATGTTTTCTCCTCCAAATGTTTAAAATCAATTTAAAACATTTAAAGAAAATGGGTCCGTGAAACTCACCTGATGTGTTTAGCAGTGAACAACAATCAAGATATGAGCAAAGTCCAACAAGTGAAACGACCCACTCGTGCCCTAGAATATTTAAGACACTATGAGGTCTACATATAGCTGTTATGGTATATGTTAGTCGTATGACCAACACCCATATAAGTCTTGACACGAGGTCTCGTTTTATTTTACAAAAGTCTGACTCGACCGCCGTTGGTGATATGCCTCGTTTATTAAAATGCACATTTATATTTATTAAAAATACTTTTTAATAAATGTCAATAGGTGGTTTTGAATATTTAGTTCCGCTAGGTCTAGAGTCATATTAAGGTGTCTCGTACGTTAAATAAATATATTCAATATTTATTTATTAATCCATAGAGTTCTAGTCATATGTCAAAATATAACAACTATATTACTTTATAGTTTTCGAACATTTTATACTTATAATGTTACCTTTACTTCTCAAAATACGTACGCATATATAAGTATATATGTATTTTCAATAACGTTCTTTTCTTTAGTATTTTAACTTAGATATTGTATATTAGTGACTAAACATTTTCTAATGTATACAAAAAATAATAATAATAATAATAATAATAGTGGTCTTAATAATAATATTCATAATACTAATGTTAAAAGAATCATAATATTAATAATAATATCTATAAAGCTTGTAGATTTTTTTTATATCAAAGTAACCGTTGTTTTTCGAGTTTTAGCCCAAGTAAGTGTATGTATATATTTTAGTAAACTAGAAATATATAACTTATGTAAATATCAATGTTTTATTAACATTACTATGTTATCATATGTGACGGGTATTATATTATGACTATAAATTAATATGCCCTAATAGGCATATATATCATCAAAGCATATGAGTCGGGAGTTTTATGGCAAAATGGTTATGGTAAATGATAATAATTTAACGATCTTCGTGACATGTCTAGGGTTTCATGGGTGTTTGTCATAATATAAGTTAACTATCAAACATATAAGTTAAAGTGACACGAAGGCTTACGAGAGTAATAATGGAGAGATATGGAGCCCCGCAACGTTAGCACGAACACTCGTTTAGCACCCGGGATGACCTAGTAAGCCTTGAATACTTGAGACCCAGAGTCGAAAAGGTGGTATACGGGTTTGTGGTTGGGCCGTGAATCACAAGGAAAGGGAAAGGTGGTGGTGGTTGTAACCGTAGGAGGGGAAGAGGGGGTGTACAGTGGTTACCGAATACGAAGGAGGAGGGGGTGTGCGGTGGTGGCTGCCGTAAGAGGGAGGAGGGAGAGGGTGGATGGTGGTGTTTTTATTGCTGCCGTGAAAACGAGGAGGGGAGGGGGTGTTGGCGGTGGACCGAGATCAAGAGGGAAAGATGAGTGGTGAGTGTTGGTTGCTAGAAGGTGGTGGTGTGGTGTTTGCAATGGTCATGCACCCATGGGTTGTATGTCTAAAGGGGACCAAAATGTTGCACCAATGGAGGGGGTAAGAACAAGCATGCATGATGTTCATGCAAGAGGGAGCAAGAGGAAAGCAAGGGGAGGACCCCTTTGGGGGTGTTCTTGGCCGAGAGAGAGGAAGACGAGGGGGTAGGGGTAGGGTGGTAGCTTGAGGTGTTACCCGCTAGTTCAAGTCCAGTTTAATACCCGCTAGGTACCCGTTTTAAATATAAATTTTAAGCCGTCGAGTTATAATTAAAAAAAAGTGTCGGGTATATAAAATAACATTTATGTCACAGTAGTTGTGACCCATTAATAGTTCATTATAAGTTTTCGAGTCTAATAAATATTTGTCTTGTCTCAACGTTAAAATCCGAAGTTATTTAGTTTCAAATTGTATTTATATTATTGTATGTGTTTATAAGTCTTTTGTCGGTTCCCAAATAGTTTTGACTCATACATCACCAACGCGAATGAGTGTCTTATATAGTCTGTGTCTCGGTAATTTCTAAAATTACCTACATAAGTTGTTCGGTGGGTGGACTTTGCTAGACCCTGTAAGACCTAATTAAATAAAATTAAGTCTAATATGCAATGTCTCACGTAATATAATCAAATAATTACTCGAAAAATTACCAGTTGTCACACGTTGCAAGTTGTGCGGGAAGTTTTTCTCAAAGGATTCAAACTCAACATTGAGGAAACACTTAGACAAGTACTGCAAGTTGTGCAAGTTGTATGACGAGATTAAGGTTTCAAACACTAATGAGTAGTGCTAGCCTGGGTCCGAACCCGTTTTATTTATTTTAGTATGTATTATTAATATTATTTGTAAGTTGTTTTTAAGTGAGCATTATATATATTTATTAATATTTGCAAACAACTTAGTTTATTAACTTAAAACATTACAACAATACAAAATTAACTATTGATTAAAAGCTCTCAAATTGCCAACTTTCCAAACGGCTTTCCATGAACTCGTGCATATTCAGCACAAGATTCTTGGACAACATTCTGATCGTTATTTGGATCATTCAAGGCGTCCATATGTCTTCTGTAGATTGTGTGAAACCTCTCAACCACTACCGATATACGTCACTTTGACATTATTTGAGCCTTTGTATGCAGCGCGTCATCATCCATTTCCTCGTAGAATCTATCTTTAACGCGATACCATAATAAATTAGGATCTGATAACTCATCACTTGTAATCTCGGCCCTAACGTGTACCGTCGCAAGGGCCATGGCGTACTCCTCGTCTTCGGTCCAAAAGTTCATTTTTGTGAGTAAAGAGTGGAGAGAATTTTTGTGAGTTTGAGAGTGGAGTAAAATTTTTATGTGTGTAAAATAACTGATATTGAATTGTATTTATAGTGTTATTGTGGGTAAAAAATGGTGAAAAATGGGTTATAGCCGTTTGGTAACGGTCGGAACCAGAACGACCCGGTTCGTACCCTAACCTACCCGGTTCCATATGGGTACGATCTATCTACCCTTAAACCGGTTTCGGTTCGTACCCGGTTATTCAGTGGAACCACTCCTAATTGGACGCGGTCTAGCCAAGAACCGGTTCGTACCCGGTTCCAGATACGACCCTAAACCCGATTTATGCATCCTTACCTGCATGGAGCGTTGGAGCTGCTCTTATGGAGCACCTAACATCCTTGTATTCAACAAAAAATGTCTACACACCCTATATACCATTGCTTTGAATACTTCAAATAATATTGTAACTATTAATTAATAATTGCACTATAAAATATTTAATATTAATGATTCAATAAAGAAAACTTGTAACACATGATCAAAGATTTTAGGTTTTTCATTTTATTTAACCTTCACTTTAGTACTCTACAAGAGTACAATTTACAATATCGACATGAATAGTAACCACGCCTAATAATTCTTGCCTCGTGTCTTTATATATCATTCGTCTGTAATTAAGAACCCTTTACTAAAACAAAATGGTATGTACAGTTCCTTTCCCTTACTGGTTCACGTGGCATTTGTTTTTTGTTTTTTTTATTTATGTTTTCACCCCTTCTACTATATATATATATATGCTATACGCTTCTAGTCCGTTTCATTTTCTATTAATATTGTTTTCCTACACTACATTTCATTTGTTAGCTTAAAAAAAAACAGAATGCCCGTTTTATTTCACTTTTTTGTTAATGTTCAGGTAAAATTTTTTTTAAACAAATTCGTATTGAAAATTGAGTATGTTTTTTTTGTATCCCGTGTTGCTGCTAGCGACTTTAACGCATGATAGCCGTTACAAACGCAATCGCTTACAAGCGAACAACATCGTTGCCGTTGTTTTGGTATTATCGTAATCGATATCGGTGATCGCTTTTATGGTTTTCCACAGGCGATACCGATAACAACGAAACTCCTGTCGCGAAGTGAATGTATTATTTTGTTTTCAGCCCTTATAATATATATAATCTACGATTTTAACCCGTTTCATTTTCTAGTAATTTTGTTTTTCTGTGATAGCTTTCCTTCGTTACCTTTTAAAAAAATTTGGAATGTGCGACTGTTTTTGGCTTTTTTGTGAACACGCCGGTATACTTTTTCTAAACCGTTTTTCTATTCAAAATCGAGTATATTTTTTTATGACGTACGCTATAGCGAGCAACCTTACCGTTGCGTTTCCGTGACAAAATCAATCGCTTATGAGCGAACACCATCGTTAACAGTGTTGTGGTTTGATCCCTCCTACCATCCGGGTTTCTTCTTCTTTTTTTTTTTGGTTATTATTTGTCTATTATGTATAGCAATAGTAATGTAAAGTTCTTAAAGCTGGAAGTACAAGTCTTTAAATCAGTTTTTTTCTAAAACTTACGACCTTTTCATTTTTATTATTTTAATAAGATAATTATTTTCAAACATATAATTTTTCCTCTTATAATTATTAAAATATAATGTTTTATGAAATTTCGAATATATCATTGCAATATGCTTATTTTTATATACGTTTCAATGTAAATTTGATTCAAAACCGAATCAGACCAAATATATTTGATTTTTTACTTCTTTATTTTTAACACAATTTCGTTTTTTTCATAATAACTTTTCATATATATATATATATATAGGGGTGGGTTCCAGAGAAAACCAATAGTTAGGCGAAAACCGAGAAAACCACTAAAAAAATCAATTTTAATCAATAATATAGTTATATTTATTTTTTATTTTATTTTAATTTTATTTTTTTATAAGAATATAAATGTAATATTACAAGTTTTTACCAAAAAATCATTTAAATATTGGCTTACGTATACGTAACCCATAGTGTTACGTATACGTAAACAGAAAACAAAAAAATTCAAAAAAATTGTGGTTACGTATACGTAACCCATAGTATTACACATTGTTTTAGTGGTTTTCTTGGTTTTCGCCTAACTTTGTGGTTTTCTCTTGATCCTTCCCCTATATATATATATATATATATATATATCCGCTTTTAATATCTAGTTACATACACACCTATTTATTAATCGGGTTAGTTCTGGATACAATATATATAAATTATGGATACAACGCTTGTGACGTTCTAATTTATATCTACATTTCTATACAAAATTGATTTAAAGTTGTTTCATTTCAAACAATTTTATAAAGGACGACATAGGTGCGAGTCTCTCCCCCGTCACTTTTCTCTTCTTTTATAAGTCATCGAAAATCATTACAACTTCAATGTTGTATTTTTTTTTTCACTAAAAGCTAAAGTTACAACATCTCTGTCTTACAGCACGATAAACCCATAGCTACAAACAAATAGTAAAACTAGGATCCAACACTTGCTAAGAAATATATATTTTTAAAACAATACAATCATGTAAGAAAACATAACAATTAATCGATAGTAACTGTTCAAATGTATCATTTGTCATGTAACAACTAGAATGTGATTATTGTGTACATTTCATAGTCGAGGGCAATGGTGGAACTTGAACAATTAAATTGGGGGGCTGAAAATATTACACATAAAAAAACTAATTTTTTTTCACCAAATAAAGACCATAAATTCCAAAAAAACCAGTTCTTACACATAAACGTCAAAGAAAGAATAATTACAACTCAACCCGACTACCTTAAAGTCTTGGTGGAACAGATTTGGGCTTTTGATTTGAATTAGGAGAGACTCAGATACTAAAACTAGTATGAAATAAAACTAGTGGACTAAAATAAATACTTATGAACAAAAAAAAATAGAAGGGACGGGATGGGAGTCCCCTCTCACCCTTGTATGTTTCTCACATGGTCGATGGGTAGTCCATCCAGATAAATGGATATGCCTGAAATACCTTGAATTAATTTTATTTTTTTCTTTATTCCTCACCGTTATTTACTTCCATATCCAATTTGATCTTTTGATTTTAATTCAATAAAATTTCCATTAATAAATACTAATAAATTTCTTGTTTTAATGGTGGAGTCAGTATTTTTTCTATTATCTTTTTTTATTGGGGTCATTTTTTCACAGTCTGAAATTTTATACCGAGTATGGTACCGTAACGAATCGAACGACACCGCCCGTGTTTTTTTTACTCTTACAACTTTAAAAATATGACGTTTTATATAATTACAAAATTTTCGTTGCGACCTGCTTATTTTTATCACCGAAACTTTTTTTCATAAACTATACCGAGTATGGTATCGTAACGAATCGAATGAAACTGCCCGTGCTTTCTTCTTTCTTTTACACTTTTTTAATCTTACAACTTTTAAAATATTACATTTATATAATTACGAATTTTCCGTTGCGATTTGCATATTTTTATCACCATTACGACATAAAAAAATTTCACAGTTCAGTTTTATGTATAAAGTTCAAATATTATCAACGCCCTCGTTGCAATACGCGGTTTTACGTCTACTGGTTTAGTATAAAAAATATAAATAGTGACATGGAGAAAAAAAGCTATAGGGACTATATTGAAAACAAAAGTGAAGTATAAGGACCGTTTTGTACCTTTACAACAACTATCAATGGATCCGGTTACGAATCAAAGACATATATAAATGGAGGCAGACTCCAGAACAAGAACACACAAATTGAGCCAAAATTTGCTTAATATCTTCATCCATGAACAAAATTGTCGCCATGATCCAATCATGAACGATCGTTCAAAAAAAGCCCTAATTCGATTATCCTTTCTCTCCCCGAAACCCCCAATTGTTTCCGTTCATTAATGGAAGAAATTAACGATTACTCCATCCAGGATCACAAGCTATGCGGTTACTTATGCTTTGTTCTCTCAATGCCCCCTTCCAACACTCCGAATCAGAGCGGTGGCAATGCCGTTACCAAAACCCTAGATATCAACACTCGCTGTGATATTTTTCAAGACGGACAGGATGTCGGATTTGTGTCGTCGGATGGATTCGTTCTGTCGTTGATCAATTCGACCTCTGGTAACCCTACTGATGGTGAGGATACGAGTAAGCCCCAAAAATTGAAGAGCGAGAGTGGCGGGGGGTCAATGACGGTGTCGAAGAAGAAATTGAGTAAGATAGGGCTGGTGCAGGGGAGTGCGAGCGTGGTTCATCAGGTTTACGCGTTGGTGAAGCATAAGTGTTTGAAGATTGGTTCGCGAGTGGTTCGAATTGCACGGGGAAATGAAGAGGGGGAGGTAAGGGTTGTGGTGATTGTTGATGTGTATTTGCCGATTGCAGTGTGGTCCGGATGGCAGTTTCCGAGATCTAGGTCAACTGCTGCAGCTCTTTTCCGCCATTTGAGGTCAGTGACTCTCCGTTTTAAAAAGCACGAGGCGCTCCTATGCGTTTTAATCCCAAAAGCTGATGTGTAATGCCAATGCGTGACGAGCACACATACCTATGCGAGGCGTTCGTTAGTAAAAGAATACTAAAAAAGTTATTTATAGATAATATTTTAGTTTGTTAACATTAAAACATTAAATTATTATAGGACCTTTTCTAATCTGTTCAAATACTCAAACTCATTGCTCAAACTATGTTAAATTTGTTCAATTGATTGTCAGATTTGTTGAATAAGATTTGAAAAACTTAGACCTGTTGCAATAGATGGTCCAGTTTGTTCAAATACTAGTTAGCAGCATGATGCATCACATGCGCATCATGGAATCGCATTGCATCAACTGCAACGATGCAATCTCATCATCGCATTATGCGCTCCTGATGGGCGCATTTTAAAACCAAGATATTTTGGGATGTCCATATTGTCACACCCCAACCGACGGCGGAAACGTCGGGGTGGGACATGTAGACTGTTCATAAGCTCATGATTTACTAAAGTTGTGATAACTAAACAATAACTTTCATTTCATAGCTCAAGTAATCAAGTACAACTCTTACAAGAATAAAAATACATGAATAACTTTATTCAATTTAAAACTAGGTCCTCAATCCTAAGTGAAGCGACTTGAAATCTTAACTCAAACATTGTACCTGAAACATGATAAAATGAGAGGGTCAACTATAAATAGTTGGTGAGCATACATAGGTTTTTACACCACAAGTAAAGTTCAAATGTTTTGTGTACAATTCATATGATGCATGGTTTATACATCATTTGTGGAGAATCTAAGTTAAGCTAGATGCACAAATGAAACTTAGTAATTGACGGGCATAACAACACATGTTATCCTAATGTAGGGCATAACAACACATGTTATCCTGATGTAAATGTAGGGCATAACAACACATGTTATCCTAATGTAGGGCATAACAACACATGTTATCCTAATGTAGGGCCTAACAACACATGTTAGCCTGAAGTAATGTATTTGTGTTTGCACGTGTATATCATGTATATGTAGCCTTAACAATTAGCATTCAAGCATAAAGCACACATAAACACATATGATCATATTGTAGAATTGTACGTGTGTAATTGCAAATAGTATTTGAATGTAATCATGTTTCACCCCAAATATGTAAATACGAAAAAGGGGCTATGTAAACTCACTTGTATGAATGGTGTAGATAGCACGCGAAATAGGTAGCAAAAGTGGTTCTTGCAAATCACCAAATTAACCTAAAGTGAAAATGCATGAACTTGAATTATTATCATGTACAAAGTCTAAGGCAAGTCTAGGGTTCAACGGGTTTCGAGTGCGGGGATTTGTACAAAAAGTATTTGTAGAATTTTATGAAATGGATGTGTGTAAGTTGATGTTTGAATTTGAATAAGAGCTTAACCCAAAGTGTAATTTTTAAAGTATGTATAAATTTAATAATACTAATCGACTTAGAGTTTAATTCAAAATAGATAAATAATAAATAAATTCTTTTTATTTATTATAAAAATAATGAGTCATTAAAAAAAGGAGTGTAAATGTATATTAGTATATATATAATTTAAAATTTATATAACTTAAACTCTAAATGAATTGTTAATGTACAACGATAAATAAATCCTTTGTATTCAATTATTTATTATTTTTAAAGTTTGTCTTTTAAATAATGAGAAATGTAAATATATATAAATATATATTTAGAAAATTTTATTTGTTTGAACTAGGGTTTAAACCGTAAAGTATAAAATTATAGTATTTTATAAACACTTTGTCACAAACAAATGCTCTATTTAAAATTAAATAAAAAATGAATCTCTTTCATTGTTTTCATATTAAGGTATTTAAATCATATCATAATGATAATAGTTTGCTTATAACATACATATATATATTCATTTATAAAATAGTAAATATCAAGATTATATGTATGTGTTTTGTTGTCATTTATCATCATGAAATTTTTAAACCCTTTATATATAAATATATATATATATATATATATATATATATGTGTGTGTGTGTATGTGTGTGTGGGGGAGTGAAATAGAGGCAAAACAAGAAAAGGAAATAAAAAAAGCAGCATAGCCGGGTCGAACCCGTGACCTCTACTGTGTGAAGAATGCGATTTAACCAGTCCATCTACTGACTCAGTCTGGTTGTTATCAAAAAAACAAAATTTAAAAAAAACAACCCCGCCTGCTTCTGTTTCACTTCTTCCAGCCCATCGCCACCAGCACCCCCCTTTTTAACCCTAAAACCCCAAAATTGATTCATGATCTTCAAGCGCAGATGGGGTACAAAGTAAACGGAAATTATCAAGTAGAAAATACTTGTATTTGGCCTTGGACTCCAGGCCGGGAATCGAGCCACTCGGCTCTAATGCCGATCGTGATCCGAGGAGCAAAACGGGAAAAAGAAAGAGTTTTTGTGGTAATTCGATTGTGAAATGATATGGGTGTTTTATAGGGTGCTCAATACGCGTTTACAGCTGGAAATTTAAACTAGAATCGTGTGATATAGCTTGATTGATGGATTGATTTTTAAGGTTTCCATTTTTCTATTTGATTTTGGACTTCAGCGATTAAGGTGTTAATAGTATGTTTAAAACGGTCAGAAAACGTGTGCGAGAATCAAGGATGGTGTGATTGGATGGAATGGAGTAGTAAACTTGCTTGATTCCCACTGATTTGAGAGTTTAGAATAGATTTTGACTTTTAAAAAGTTAACTTTCTAGGTTTTTGTTGTCCGGGGTCCAAAAAAGGGTTCAAGACTAAAAGTGAGGGTTCAAAGTTTAAATGAGGGGAGTTTAAATGGAATAGATAAGGTATCAAGGTCCAACTCTTGATAAATAAACATTTAATTATAAAATCTATTTTATATAAAAAAACTTAAGACTTATATATATATATTTCATTATCTCTCTTACTATTAATATTTTTCTTTATAAAACTTATACCATTATTTATTTTTGTTATCATCATATACATATATATAATTGCATATATTTTTTTTTATAAATGGATACTTATATATCAAAAAGTTGTAAACACATGATTAAAACTCACTAGTTTTATATATTGATTTAATTATCATAGTGTATATATATACATTTATATTTCTTTATAAATATACATACGTATATTAAAATGAGAATGTCGTTATTGTATAATTTAAAATAGAATAATATTAGAGAAAAAAAATCATGGATGTTACAGTCTCCCCATTATCGGGAATTTCGTTTCGAAATTTAACTAGTGGGGTCTACTAAATTAGTAAAGAGGTGAGTTTGGATTCTCAATGAACTTTGATCGTTGGTTTGAGGAGTATAACTGATGAAAAGATCTAGGTATGTTACTCAAGGTCCGGCACGAATGATGATAGTGGGTTTAGTTTAAGAGAATTTAAGGAGGAGACTGTTAGAGATTGTTTTGGACCCCGAAGATAGAATTGCATCACTTGAGATGAGAACAATGGGAATTTGATAATCAGGGTTTGTTTTAGATGTAGTCTAATCTGCTCAAGAATTGTCAATGGATAAGAGATTTCACAAAAAATGACCCGTTAAACAACATAAAACTTTACGTGACACGAATAACGCTACTTCTGATAATATAACAAAGACACTTATATATAGGAAGTACCAGCGGCGTATCCACCATGCCCTCGTCATATCTCATTAGCTTCGTTATTATATATCAGGATAGGTTCTATGTCATAACACACGACAGAATTCACTATGTTTTTCATGCGCTGATTTTTATAATTACGTGTGCACCCGTAATTATCCAAATCGTTGCATGGTCCACATAGTTCATCCCATTGTGTGTGGGGTCCAGGGGGTAACACAAAAACACTTAATTCGTAACTATTGTTTTCACGTATGTGTTGCTAACAATAACTTTGTCCATAGATAAGAGCCAATCAGGTACTAAAGAGTAATGACGTAGCATAATTTAGGGTTCCATAGCTTCCTTGTGTTTTGAACAAGGATACGTCAAACCCCGAGTAGCTTTCATGGATAGGGTGAATAGTCATGCTTTGTGTATGATGTACTTAGTCAATTGCAACAATGTAAACAATCTAATTCCGTGTATAAAACACTCATGTTTCATATATGATCTAGTGTTAGGCATGTTGTAAGCAAATAGGTTTCATGTATAGTGTGAACAATCATGTATAAGCAAATATGTATAATGTGATCACTCTAGTATAATGTATTTTTATGAATGTGTATTGAGTCTCGTGCGTATCGGAAACTATCGGATTTTGTAGACGATCGGGTGTGTTACTTGGCGTTCATGCATAATGTAGGTAGATGAGTTTTGACTTTTAAGTTCGTTAGTGCTTATATGGACTGTTAAATGGAGAAATGATTCACTTTCTGAAGTTGGCTAGCATGCTCACGTTTATAGTGACAAACCGTAGTAGGTGTAAATAGTTTCGACAATGACAAAAATAACATAAAGGATTACAATGCATAATTTATTCCAGACTAGATCTCTATTCGACTCCATCTTACACTAGCTTCAATTGGTTTCATCTATTGCCTCGGCATTGACTTGAGTTTCGTTAGTGTTTATGTTGAAGGCACGCCCACGAGCACCACCTTGGTTTGCATTGGCTATCCTTGGGCATTGGTTTTTGAAGTGGTTTGGATTACCACATTAATAACAAGCACGCCCATTAGTAATGGCTGATACAACTTGATTGGCAACTTGGTGATTGGCTCGGCTCCCTTGGTGGGTTTGACTAATATGTGATCTGGATTGACAAGTGTTTGCTACATGACCATACCTTCCGCAATTGGCACATAGACGACATGGCATGTTTGGGAAGTGGTGATAGTTGCATGTGTTGCACAGAGGGTTGTTGCCCGCATATGGTTTCTTATTATGGTTTTGGGCTAGGGGAGCTACTTGGTTGATTGGTACGGCAGGGGTAATGACAGCAAAGTTACATTTCTTATTGGAGTGGGGAGGTTTGGGTTTGTCTTCCTGAGAGGGTTCAGAAGAGGTTGTTGGGTCAGTGACTTTCTTTGCGCATTTCCATGTTAGTGTACCTGCCTTTACATGGTTATCAGTTAATGTGGCAGCTAAGCGGATAGCGTCTTCAAGAGTAGCTGGATTTCTTCCTAGGACTGTATCTTGGATTTTCATGGGTAGACCACCGATGTACTTCTCAATACCCCGAGTGAGTGGGGTGACCATGTGGGGTACCAGAAGGCTTAACTCGTGGAAACGAGTTGTGTAGGCTAAACTTTCACCACTGTCTTGGGTAAGATCCCAAAACTCAGCCTCCAACTTCTTCATTTCATTACGAGGACAGAATTCCTCGGTCATGAGTCTCTTAACTTCATCCTATGGCAAGGCCATGGTCACAACCACACCACGGTTTCTCTTCTCACCATTCCACCAAGTGAGCGCCCGTTTCTGAAAGACGCTGGTGGCATAGCGAACCCGGAGATGGTCAGGGCAATCACTGTTGAGAAAAGTGCTTTCAATGCTTTCAAACCATTGAAGGAGGCCCGTAACCCCTTCGGTACCATAGAACTTGACGGGGTTGCATGAGTTAAAGTGTTTGAAAGTGCATTGGGGTGGGTTGGCACCACCACCACCATTAGTTCCATGGGTACCACTAATGGCTCCATTAGCTTGGGTGAGTTGAGTTACAAGTTGTGCAAGGATAGCAGCAATGTCGGTGTTGTTGTTGGTCACGGTAGCAAGACGGGGAGGCATTCTACAGATTTGTACAAGACAAGAAAAGATGTAAGAACTTATGAAAGTTGATTTAATTTAAAATGGAACAAGATAATAGATGAAGTAGTAAATCATAGTTTGGATTGTACTCGAATAGTGACATAATCACTTGAATACTATGACACATTAAGGTTAATTAAGCTCATATAACTTTCAAGGAGACATGTTTTAGCCTATAAGTAAACACTCATCCCGGGAATTCCCAGGAAAGCATACGGATCCCTCGGTTGATTGGGATTTATATGAAATGCTTTCCTAGACAGAAAACCCAGAATACAGGTGTCACTCTTCCGGATTGCACATGTCCTCTACTAGTTAACAAAGTTTAAAACCCTAACGAGGTGTAAAAATAAGTTTTATGACGTCCCACATGCTATGATGATGATGGTTTTAGAGAAGGATTGAGGCTTAGGGTAAGGGAAAAGGTATTATTATTTTAGATTTATTGTTTAGATAACTCCTAGCAAGAAACGGGGTCTAGCAAATAATCATGTAGCACATAGCATGTAGCATATCATATAATCATAGAACATGGTAATAATGGGTGTTCTAAGGTTATAGTCTAGGTCAAAGGTGTCTAATAATCTGTCACACCCCAACCGACGGCGGAAACGTCGGGGCGGGACATGTAGACTGTTCATAAGCTCATGGTTTACTAAAGTTGTGATAATTAAACAATAACTTTCATTTCATAGCTCAAGTAATCAAGTACAACTCTTACAAGAATAAAAATACATGAATAACTTTATTCAATTTAAAACTAGGTCCTCAATCCTAAGTGAAGCGACTTGAAATCTTAACTCAAACAATGTACCTGAAACATGATAAAATGAGAGGGTCAACTATAAATAGTTGGTGAGCATACATAGGTTTTGACACCACAAGTAAAGTTCAAATGTTTTGTATACAATTCATATGATGCATGGTTTATACATCATTTATGGAGAATCTAAGTTAAGCTAGATGCACAAATGAAACTTAGTAATTGACGGGCATAACAACACATGTTATCCTAATGTAGGGCATAACAACACATGTTATCCTGATGTAAATGTAGGGCATAACAACACATGTTATCCTAATGTAGGGCCTAACAACACATGTTAGCCTGAAGTAATGTATTTGTGTTTGCACGTGTATATCATGTATATGTAGCCTTAACAATTAGATTCAAGCATAAAGCACACATAAACACATATGATCATATTGTAGAATTGTACGTGTGTAATTGCAAATAGTATTTGAATGTAATCATGTTTCACCCCAAATATGTAAATACGAAAAAGGGGCTATGTAAACTCACTTGTATGAATGGTGTAGATAGCACGCGAAATAGGTAGCAAAAGTGGTTCTTGCAAATCACCAAATTAACCTAAAGTGAAAATGCATGAACTTGAATTATTATCATGTACAAAGTCTAAGGCAAGTCTAGGGTTCAACGGGTTTCGAGTGCAGGGATTTGTACAAAAAGTATTTGTAGAATTTTATGAAATGGATGTGTGTAAGTTGATGTTTGAATTTGAGTAAGAGCTTAACCCAAAGTGTAATTTTTAAAGTATGTATAAATTTAATAATACTAATCGACTTAGAGTTTAATTCAAAATAGATAAATAATAAATAAATTCTTTTTATTTATTATAAAAATAATGAGTCATTAAAAAAAGGAGTGTAAATGTATATTAGTATATATATAATTTAAAATTTATATAACTTAAACTCTAAATGAATTGTTAATGTACAACGATAAATAAATCCTTTGTATTCAATTATTTATTATTTTTAAAGTATGTCTTTTAAATAATGAGAAATGTAAATATATATAAATATATATTTAGAAAATTTTATTTGTTTGAATTAGGGTTTAAACCCTAAAGTATAAAATTATAGTATTTTATAAACATTTTGTCACAAACAAATGCTCTATTTAAAATTAAATAAAAAATGAATCTCTTTCATAGTTTTCATATTAAGGTTTTTAAATCATATCATAATGATAATAGTTTGCTTATAACATACATATATATATATATATATATATATTCATTTATAAAATAGTAAATATCAAGATTATATGTATGTGTTTTGTTGTCATGGAGGATTTCCCAACAGAACAAGAAGAACAGTCAGAATTAAAAGTCTTTAAAGAAACAGGTAAACGATATTTAGAAAGCATAGTCTTGAACAATTGAGAGTGTGGATGTCCCAATCGTTGATGCCATGTGGTTGTTGTAGCACGAGCGGTTGAAAAAGCGACCTTTGGAATTGGTTGTTTGGTTGGAAGCTTGATGGAGTAGAGCCCACCTTCACTTGGACCCGTGAGGAGGGTAGTGTGTGTAACCTTGTCCTTCACAGAAAAAAAGGTTGCGTGAAATTCAAAATAAACATTATTGTCTTGACAGAATTTTTGAACAGAAAGAAGATTTTTTTTAGTGCGGGAACATGAAGGATATCTTTTAGGTAAAAAGTTTTGTTGGGAGAGGATATTTTTTGTGAACCAATATGTAAAATGGGTAGAGCCATACCATTACCAACATGAAGACTCTCATCACCGAAGTAAGGCTCAGCAGAATCAAAACCTGACATATCGATTGAAGCATGGCCATTGGATCCTGTGTCTGGAAGATGGGACGTGGAGGCTTGTGATCGAAAATCCGCATAGTTAGCAGTGGGTTGTCTGTTGCGAATTGTAGATGGATCTCTGTTTGGGCATTGGGAGGGAACATGTCCTATTCCACACCTGTTACAAGTACCATACACAGTGTTTTGGTTAGAAGCCCAGCTGAACTGACCTGGAGTACGATTGCCTTGATAGCGGTTGTTGTTGGTATGCCGACCACCACATTGACCACGGCCACGTGAATAGTTTGATTGTCCGGTCCTATTGGTGTAAAAAGCTTGAGGAGTGGGATTCTGAGGGGCACCCGAGATTGGTTGAAGCTGAAACCCCAAGCGAGAAACAAGCTGTTGGATGACCTGCACTGTTTCAGCCGAGGCTAATGAGGAATTTGCTGCTGTAGCAGCCGTGAATGCCTGTACAGGAGCAGATTCTAGGACTGATTTGTTGACTAAGAACTCGTGGTCAGCAAGGAGACCAGGAAGTTCATTAAACACAGCTGTGAATTGTCTTGCAAAGAGATTCTGTTTGACTCCATTGTACTCGTCACGGAGACCTGCAACAACAAGCATTACAATATCTTTATCAGCCATTGGTTGGCCAATATTGGCAAGTGCATTGGTATACTCCTGTGCCTTGGACAGATAGGCAGCCGATGTTTCTTCTGGTTTCATCTGGATCTTCAAAAGTTGTGTTTTTAAGGTAAATTCTCTAGAGGAGGTGTGTGGTGCATAAGCACGTTCAAGACCTAGCCAAAGATCACGGGAAGTGACACCTTGAACGTGTTGAAAGGATGTTTCCGAGATAGTAGAGATGATCAGCATCCGGACATGCGCATCATTACACAACCATGTCGTGTATTCGGGGTTGGGTCGAGTAACAGCTTCTGTGCCTTCTTTGTCTTTACCGGATGCGGATGAGGCTTTGATGGTTGGCGGCGGACAGGGAATACTGCCATCAACATAGCCAAATAGGCTGTGGGTGGTTAAAAAGGGTTGTATCATAAGTTTCCAATGACCATAATTTGTGGGGGATAGGGTAAAGCCAAACTTATGAGAGTTATGTGATGTTTTTTCTGCAGTGGTGAAGGCTATTAGTTGCTGATCAGCCATCGAAACAGAGAGGAAAAAAAAAAGGTTTTAGAAGGTGGCGGCTGATTAGGGTTAGGCTCTGATACCAAGATAAACTTGGTATAATTGTATATTGATTGTATTATGATTGTATGTACAATGAGATTACATATAGGATATATATAGACTAGGATTACAATGATTAGGGCCGGCTATGATCAGCTTAGGGTCGGGCCTATACTAAGACAAATATCAACTAATATGTCATTTATTATCATGAAATTTTTAAACCCTTTATATATAAATATATATATATATATATATATATATATATATATATATATATATGTGTGTGTGTGTGTGTGTGTGTGTATGTGTGTGTGGGGGAGTGAAATAGAGGCAAAACAAGAAAAGGAAATAAAAATGCAGCAGAGCCGGGTCGAACCCGTGA
Organism: Smallanthus sonchifolius; assembly: GCA_023525975.1. NCBI lineage: Eukaryota > Viridiplantae > Streptophyta > Magnoliopsida > Asterales > Asteraceae > Smallanthus > Smallanthus sonchifolius. Next base: position 62,377,075 of record CM042037.1, on the reverse strand, counting down.
CCTCTACTGTGTGAAGAATGAGATTTAACTAGTCCATCTACTGACTCAGTCTGGTTGTTATCAAAAAAACAAAATTTAAAAAAAAACAACCACGCCTGTTTTTGTTTCACTTCTTCCAGCCCATCGCCACCAGCACCCCCCTTTTTAACCCTAAAACCCCAAAATTGATTCATGATCTTCATGCGCAGATGGGGTACAAAGTAAACGGAAATTATCAAGTAGAAAATACCTGTATTTGGCCTTGGACTCCAGGCCGGGAATCGAGCCACACGGCTCTAATGCCGATCGCGATCCGAGGAGCAAAACGGGAAAAAGAAAGAGAGTTTTTGTGGTAATTCGATTGTGAAATGATATAGGTGTTTTATAGGGTGCTTAATACGCGTTTACAGCTGGAAATTTAAACTAGAATCGTGTGATATAGCTTGATTTATGGATTGATTTTTAAGGTTTCTGATAAGACCTGTGAAATTAAGCAGTCGGCTTGATTGAATTCAAAAGATAATACCCAATTCGAGAAGGGTGAAGTCTCCGATTACAAGTACTGATCAAGATAAAAATTACTGAACAAGAAATAAACAAAGCAAATCCTACTACTAATACTTGCTAATTGCCGATAACTGCTTCAGGTAGTGGGAGGCGTAACTTCTCTCCCACTACTTTCTTGACCCAGTGGGTCAAACCAAGAACTGAACACCTCTTCAATTGATCCAAGATCAGGCCCAATATTGGCTTTCTTTCCTTTCCGTTTGTATACCTGAATTGGAGCAGTAGCTGCTGAAGCTGGTATCCTATCATTACTACCCTCCCGGTAAAACGCCTTGTCCTCAAGGCGAAAGGAATGAAATTGCTCCCTCAACAGATCATAAGACTCCCAAGTAGCTTCCTCCATAGGGCGATTTAGCCAAGAAACTAACAATTCCAAAACCGGTTGACCAGCTTCCGTTACCCAACGAGAATCAACAACGTGGCTAGGTTGCACATCAAAGACCCAGTCTTTAGTAATTGGCAATGGGGGCATAGAATTTGGACCAAAGGAACCTCGAGCAGGTTTAAGCATTGAAACATGAAACACAGGGTGAATACGAGCATCCGGAGGTAATGCTAGTTCGTAGGCAACTGAGCCGATGCAGCGTGTAACACAATAAGGGCCAAAAAATCTGGGAGAGAGCTTCTCAAAGCGTCGTTTAGCAAGACTTTGTTGGCGGTACGGCTGCAGTTTCAAGAAAACGTAGTCCCCCACGGAAAAGGAGAGTTCACGACGTTTAGAATTAGCTTGATTTCGCATCCGATCTTGTGCTTTAGTGAGATTGGCATGCAAAATTTTTAACATATCATCCCTGTCAATCAATTGTTGTTCCAATTCAGCATTCTTCGTTTCCCCAGCCACCACATAGGCCAGAAGAGAAGGGGGGGGGGGGGGGCTGCCATAAACCATTGAAAAAGCGGTGGTACCCGCTGATGTATGATAACCGGAGTTGTATGAGTATTCCGCCCATGGGAGAAAGGAGCTCCAACGTGTGGGTTGCTCGTGAGCAAAGCAGCGCAAATAGGCTTCTAGACAGCGGTTTAACACCTCAGTTTGCCCGTCAGTCTGAGGGTGGTAGCTGGTACTCAGTTGGAGCTTCGTTTGATTCAAACGGAATAATTCTTGCCAGAAGTGACTGAGAAAAATAACATCCCTATCTGAAACAATGGATCGAAGGAAACCATGCAAGCGAACTATCTCCTTACAAAAAGCCGCTGCCACACCTTTGGCCGTAAAGGGATGTGCTAAACAGATGAAGTGGGCGTATTTGCTCAACCTGTCAACGACCACCAGGATTGTGTCAAACCGATTGGAGGAGGGGAGGCCCACAACAAAGTCCATAGATAAATCTTCCCAAATGCGTTTGGGGATGGGAAGGGGTTGGAGGAGACCGACAGGTGATAGAGTTTGATATTTCTGCTGCTGACAGATTAGGCATTGTTGCACATACAAGCGTACCTCTTGTTTCATACGTGGCCAGAAATACTGTTCAGCGAGTCGCTTTAAAGTTTTGAGAAAGCCACCATGGCCGCCGACTGGAGTATCATGTGCCTCCTGGAACAATTTGAGTTTAAGGGAGGGAATATTGGGGTGACCAACCTTTACTTGAAAAACAAAAATTCATCCACTAACGAAAAGCCATTTACTGGGGCAGAATTTTGATGCAGCTGCTGAAGAATACCACTGGTGTAAGGATCAATTTGCAGGCCCTGTTTGACGTCAGCAAGTTCAACACAGTAGGGGACGGTTAAGACCAACAGCTCGCCCGAATGTGGGTGGCGGGATAGGGCATCTGCTCCCTTATTTTCTTTACCAGCACGATGAGTAATAGAAAAGTTTAGGGTGTAATGGTCGGTGCGGATCAAAAAATGTCTACCCATCAGATAGTGGTTCCATTTTTGCACAGCCAAGACTAAGGCCAGTAACTCTCTATCATACGCCGATTTGCAACGATTGGAAGGGGAAAAGCCTTTGCTGAAATACGCTACTGGATGAGCGTCTTGTGACAGAATAGCACCCACACCCTCTGATGATGCATCACATTCGACCACAAAGGTTCGGGAAAAATCAGGTAACTGAAGGACAGGGGTAGAGGATAAAGCCCTTTTTAAAGTAGTGAAGGCTGTGAGGGCTTCAGTTGACCAATGGAAACCATCTTTCTTTGTTAAGACCGTGAGAGGACGAGCAATGATACCATAGTTTTTGACAAAACGACGGTAATATCCAGTGAGACCAAGAAAGCCCCTCACTTCTCTCACATTTGTAGGCACCGGCCAAGATTGAACAGCCAAAATTTTCTCTTGTTCGACCTGTACTCCTTCTGCTGAAATTACATGGCCCAAAAATACAACCTGTGACTGCCCGAAACAGCATTTGGTGAGTTTGACAAAGAACTGATGGTCGTGCAGCAGTTTTAGAGCCTGATTTAGGTGAGTAATGTGTTGTTCCATAGTGCTGCTGTAGATGAGAATATCATCGAAGAAAACAAGGATAAACCGACGCAGAAACGGACGGAACAGGTCATTCATCACCGCTTGGAAAGTGGATGGGGCGTTGGTAAGGCCAAAAGGCATGACCTTAAACTCATAGTGTCCGGAGTGAGTGCGAAAAGCAGTTTTTGCAATATCCGGATCATGAACTCGGATTTGGTAGTACCCCGAGCGTAAATCCAGCTTAGAAAAAACTTTAGCCCCATACAATTCATCTAATAACTCATCAATGTTGGGGATAGGGTACTTGTCGGCTATGGTGAGTTTGTTAAGAGCCCTATAATCCACGCACATCCTCCAGGTATTATCCTTTTTCTTGACGAGGAGGACTGGGCTAGAAAAAGGGCTGGTGCTAGGTTGAATGAATCCGGCTGCGAGGAGTTGGTCTACTTGCTGCTCAATCTCTGTTTTCTGGGAATAAGGGTAACGGTAAGGGCGGATATTAGGGGGGGTGGAATTAGGTAGTAAAGGGATGGAGTGAGTTTGGGAGCGGTAAGACGGTAGGGTTTGAGGTTCTTCAAAGATGGTTGGGTAGTTGTGAATGATAGGCTGTAGTAACGGTGGGATGGGTGGGATGCTGTTGGGTTCAATGGCTAAGTGTTGGAAGCTGGAAGATTTTTGAGGACCAGTGGATACTCCTTGCAACTTGTATTGTTTCCCATCAATGTTAAAAATCATAAGCATATCCTTCCAGTTAGCTTGGACGGTGTTTAAAGTGGCCAACCATTGGATCCCCAATACTAAATCAGCCCCACCTATGGAGAAGGGGTAAAAATCTTGCACCACTTTGATGTTATCCACATTAATAGGTAATTCCCTGCAGACTTGATTACAACGGATAACGTCTCCATTCCTATTTTGGACTCCAAAAGGGGATACAAATTGGGTAGTTAATTTCAACTCACGTACCAGAATGTCAGAAATAAAATTATGGGTTGAACCCCCATCAACCAAAATTAGTACCTCAGTGTCATTCAGCATGCCGTGAACCTTCATGGTAGTCGGGTGAGTTTTTCCCAGAATAGCATGTAGGCTAATCTCGGCTACTTCATTCTCCTGCACCTCCGCATTAGTAACCTCCAGGTTGGTCGAGTTTTCAGTTCCCTCCTCCACCTCGCATAACTTGAAAGTGCCGGTCTTACATCGGTGCCCTGGTCCATATTTGTCTCCACAGCGGAAACGAGACTGTTTCTCTGTATCAGAAATTCGGAGGGGTGTTTTGGTACTGCTGGGTGAGTATGGTTAGGTGGTGGATGTGGGTTTAAGGTCAGATTGGATGGATTTCGAATGGGTTGACCAGGTGTTGGGCCTTCCTGTTCGGGTAAGGTGGCCTTTGATTCAAACTCTATTGCAAGGCTCATCGCTTTATACACTGTTATGGGTTTATGTATCCGCACATCAGCTTTAAGTTCTTCTTTCAGCCCATTCAAAAATATACCCAATAAACAATGATCCGGCCAGTCAGAGACACGTGATGATCTCTTTGCAAATTCCTGGCGGTACTCCTGCACGGTTCCAGTTTGCCTTATACTGCAGAGGTGTTCATCCGGGTTTTGGAATTCTGCTGGTCCAAAGTGCTTTTGAAACGCAGTGACCAGATCCTCCTAGAATCCTATTTCCTGGTCAGTTGACAACCATGAGAATAAGTCCAACGCATCACCTTCTAGGTACATCGCAGCCACATCTACCTTTTCTTCGTCTGGAACATTATAGTAGCGAAAATATTTCTCGGCTTTGAGAACCCAACCCCGCGGATCCCCTTCGCTAAACGTTGGGAAGTCAATCTTGTTGTATGGACGGTAGTTACGGTGGTAATTCCGTGAGCTCTCTCCATCATCATGCCTGCCAGAGCCCCTATCGGTGCGCTCCACATGCGATTTTAGAGCTGCGAGTTCGGCCCTAAATACATCCATCGTTTCCAGTTTAGACGCGATCTCCGCCAACTGGGTTGCCACCGCATCTGATGACGAGTTTCCTTCAGAATTCCGGGTGTTCACCATCCTCGATTTCCCGGCAATAGAACCAAAATGATAAGACCTGTGAAATTAAGCAGTCGGCTTGATTGAATTCAAAAGATAATACCCAATTCGAGAAGGGTGAAGTCTCCGATTACAAGTACTGATCAAGATAAAAATTACTGAACAAGAAATAAACAAAGCAAATCCTACTACTAATACTTGCTAATTGCCCATAACTGCTTCAGGTAGTGGGAGGCGTAACTTCTCTCCCACTATTCTTTCCCACTACTTTCTTGACCCAGTGGGTCAAACCAAGAACCGAACACCTCTTCAATTGATCCAAGATCAGGCCCAATATTGGCTTTCTTTCCAGGCCCAATATTGGCTTTCTTTCCTTTCCGTTTGTATACCTGAATTGGAGCAGTAGCTGCTGAAGCTGGTATCCTATCATTTTCCATTTTTCTATTTGATTTTGGACTTCAGCGATTAAGGTGTTAATAGTATGTTTAAAACGGTCAGAAAACGTGTGCGAGAATCAAGGATGGTGTGATTGGATGGAATGGAGTAGTAAACTTGCTTGATTGCCACTGATTTGAGAGTTTAGAATAGATTTTGACTTTTAAAAAGTTAACTTTCTAGGTTTTTGTTGTCCGGGGTCCAAAAAAGGGTTCAAGACTAAAAGTGAGGGTTCAAAGTTTAAATGAGGGGAGTTTAAATGGAATAGATAAGGTATCAAGGTCCAACTCTTGATAAATAAACATTTAATTATAAAATCTATTTTATATAAAAAAAACTTAAGACTTATATATATATATTTCATTATCTCTCTTACTATTAATATTTTTCTTTATAAAACTTATACCATTATTTATTTTTGTTATCATCATATACATATATATATAATTGCATATATTTTTTTTTATAAATGGATACTTATATATGAAAAAGTTGTAAACACATGATTAAAACTCACTAGTTTTATATATTGATTTAATTATCATAGTGTATATATATACATTTATATTTCTTTATAAATATACATACGTATAATAAAATGAGAATGTCGTTATTGTATAATTTAAAATAGAATAATATTAGAGAAATAAAAATCATGGATGTTACAGTCTCCCCATGTTACGGGAATTTTGTCCCGAAATTTAACTAGTGGGGTCTACTAAATCAGTAAAGAGGTGAGTTTGGATTCTCAATGAACTTTGATCGTTGGTTTGAGGAGTATAACTGATGAAAAGATCTAGGTATGTTACTCAAGGTCCGACACGAATGATGATAGTGGGTTTAGTTTAAGAGAATTTAAGGAGGAGACTGTTAGAGATTGTTTTGGACTCTGAAGATAAAATTGCATCACTTGAGATGAGAACGATGGGAATTTGATAATCAGGGTTTGTTTTAGATGTAGTCTAATCTGCTCAAGAATTGTCAATGGATAAGAGATTTCACAAAAATTGACCCGTTAAACAACATAAAACTTTACGTGACACGAATAACGCTACTTCTGATAATATAACAAAGACACTTATATATAGGAAGTACCAGCGGCGTATACACCATGCCCTCGTCATATCTCATTAGCTTCGTTATTATATATCAGGATAGGTTCTATGTCATAACACACGACAGAATTCACTATGTTTTCCATGCGCTGATTTTTATAATTACGTGTGCACCCGTAATTATCCAAATCGTTGCATGGTCCACATAGTTCATCCCATTGTGTGTGGGGTCCAGGGGGTAACACAAAAACACTTAATTCGTTATTGTATAATTTAAAATAGAATAATATTAGAGAAAAAAAAAATATCATGGATGTTACACATATGGAAGGTTTCGTTTTGCGTGAAGTTGTTTATGATGTTAATTTTGGTGGATAATATACCAAAGAGGCTAAACCAGCCATAGTTTTTAACAAAAATAAGTAGAAAGTCTGTAAAAGCTTATAGCAAATAAACCAAACTTTATGTTTTACTCTAGCTATTTTGCTTTATATTTCTAATAGAAGTTGATATAAATCGGCCCTCTCGCATCACTAAGTCCATGTTTCCTTTCATGCACATTCTTTATTTATGAGTTGAAAGTTTGAAATTTGTGATTTCCCCTGTGCAGTTGTGACTGGCAAGCCAGGGGCAAGATGCTGAATTTTGGCAAACATGATCTTGATATTGATCCTATATGGAATATTTCAGATTGCCATGTTCTTGGATGCAACCAGCATTGTAATGCACCTGATACTTGTAGGAAAAAACTTTTTGAACTCCATGAGATTTTTGGTAGTTTACCTAGCGTGTCACAGCAGGGCAGTTTCGTCCATTCCAGTGTAAATCCTGCAGATGATGGTTCCACAACTGGTTTTTGGTTGTTTCCAGATGACGTTTTGATCAATATTTTAACTGCACTTGGTCCTCTTGAACTTCTTAGGGTTTCCTCAACTTGTAGGCATCTAAGATTATTAGCAGCAACAATAATGCCATCTATGAAGCTTAAACTTTATCCCCATCAGCAGTCAGCAGTTGAGTGGATGTTAAAACGAGAGCGAGAACCGGAAGTTTATCCAAATCCTATGTACATGAAGTTTGAAACCAAAGACGGGTTTGCTTTCAATATAAACACAGTCTCTGGACAAATCCTAACGGGCACAGTTCCTATGATTCAAGACTTTCGTGGGGGTATGTTCTGTGATGAGCCCGGCTTAGGTAAGACTATTACTGCCTTGTCTCTGATTTTGAAAACTCTAGGAACTCTTGCAGATCCACCACAAGGGGTAGAAATAATCTGGTGTAAACAAAAAGATGACCAGAAATGTGGTTATTATGAGCTTGGTGGTGATAGTGTCAGCTGTGGTAGTGTGCTTACCACTAAAAAGATTGTGGCGGGTCGTACTAGTCGAAGAGGGTTTAGATGTATGGAGGACTCAAAACTGAATTCTTCTGTGAAGACTGTGACACCATGTTTTACAACTGAATCTACTGCTGTTCAGTGTACCCGAAGCTGGACCAAGGTTAAGAGAAATCTTCTGAATGAATATGAAGGAGAGGGGGTGACCTCAGAAAAAAGAAAACTATCTGCAATTGATGATGATGATGATGATCCATCATATGTACCATCAAGAAACATGCAAAAGAGACGTAAAAAGGCCACTGGAGGATATATTCAACAAAATGAAAAGTGGGTCCAGTGTGATGCATGTCGAAAATGGCGGAGGCTTGTGGATTCGCAATTTACAGATTCTTCAGCTGCATGGTTTTGTAGTATGAATAGTGATCATTCTCATCAGAGTTGTAAGGTCCCTCAAGAGTCATGGGACACTCAGCACTCTGTGACATGCTTGCCTGCATTTTGTACCAAAGGATCTACTCAAGGCAAAGAGGAAAATGTTTCGTTTTTTGCCAGTGTTCTTAAGGAGCATTATACATTGATTAATTTCGAAACTAAAAAGGCGTTGCTTTGGTTGGCTAATCTAACACAAGATAAACTCTTGAAAATGGAGACAACTGGATTAGTCCACCCTTTAACGGGAACTCGAGTGCTAGCTACAGGAGAAGTTCGTGGCTTTCATAAAATTTTTAAAGCTTTTGGTTTGGTCAAAAAGGTTGACCAAGGAACAATGAGGTGGTACTACCCAAAAAATTTAGTCAATTTGGCTTTTGATTTGGCTGCCCTCAAAATTGCTCTCTGTGAGCCACTTGATTCGGTCAGATTCTATTTATCTCGGGCAACGCTAATTGTAGTTCCTGCAAATCTGGTTGACCATTGGAAGAATCAAATCCAAAGGCATGTGAAACCCGGTCAGCTGCGTGTGTATGTATGGGCTGATCATAAGAAGCCTTTGGTGCATAATATTGCATGGGACTATGATGTTGTGATCACTACTTTCAGTCGTTTAAGCGCCGAGTGGAGCCCGAAAAAGAGAAGTGTCTTGATGCAAGTTCACTGGCTCAGGGTTATGTTTGATGAAGGGCACACCCTTGGCTCGAGTTTGAATTTGACCAACAGGTTACAGTTATCAGTTTCTTTGACCGCTTCTAACCGTTGGTTGTTGACCGGAACACCTACTCCTAATACCCCAAATAGTCAACTCTCAAATCTTCAACCTATGCTTAAGTTCCTCCGTGAGGAAGCATATGGATTGGATCAACGTTCATGGGAATCAGGCATTCTTAGGCCATTTGAGGCGAAAATGGAAGAGGGTCGGGCCCGATTGTTACAGTTACTCAGTCGGTGCATGATAAGTGCTAGAAAAAAGGATTTACGAATGATTCCTCCCTGCATTAAAAAGGTTACTTTTATTAATTTTAATGAAGAGCATGCGAGGAGTTATAATGAATTGGTGGTTACGGTTAGGAGGAATATACTAATGGCTGACTGGAATGATCCCTCTCATGTTGAGAGTTTGCTGAATCCAAAGCAGTGGAAGTTCAGAAGCACCACAATCAGAAATGTGAGGTTATCTTGCTGTGTGGCTGGGCATATAAAAGTAACAGAGGCTGGACAAGATATTCAGGAAACAATGGATATCTTGGTGGAAAATGGTTTGGATCCCTCTTCTGAGGAATATTCTTTTATAAGATATAACATTTTATTTGGTGGAAACTGTATGAGGTAAGATCTTTTACATGTTATGCTTTATCTCTTAACGGGTCAATTAAGCTATCACGGAAATGGGTTCAATGGATGCCCAAAGGGTCTTTTCAGTGCATACAACCACCTACACCGCTTTCTTTATTCAGAAAAATAGATTATTATCATAATTATTACCTTTTCAGCTTCATATTTAACATTTTAATTATTTGTATAAAAGTTTACAAAATTAACCATTTAGACCACAATCCATTTGACCCGTTACCCACCCGCCTGACCTGCCCATTTTCTTGCCTCTAGTTTATGGTTATGATGCCACTTTGATCAAGCTTCAACCTATATTTATATTTATCTTGTTTGATCGTCCTTTACAGATGTGAAGAGTGGTGTCGCCTACCTGTCATAACACCATGTAGGCATCTATTATGTCTGGATTGTGTGGCTTTAAACAGTGAAAAGTGTACATTCCCTGGCTGTGACAACTTATATGAGATGCAAAGTCCTGAAACATTAGCCCGTCCAGAAAACCCTAATCCAAAGTGGCCTGTTCCAAAGGATCTGATTGAATTACAGCCCTCATATAAACAGGCAGGCTTCCGTTATTTACAAGTTCATCATTATTATTATTTTAACCGTCTATTCTGAACTATATAACTTTTACTGGAAGTCTAGGATGACTGGGATCCTGATTGGCAGTCAACATCTAGCAGTAAAGTTACATATCTGGTCAAGAAGTTGAAAGATTTGCATGAAGCTAGTAAAATAAGGAAAAACTGTATTAATGAGAACCATGATGCAAAAGAGATTGATGAACTTCCTTCTCCCTTTAGGAGAAGCGAGACTTCTGCTAGATCCATCAACAGGTCTCTAGAGAAAGTGCTAATATTTTCTCAGTTTCTTGAGCATCTACATGTCATTGAACAGCAGGTAATTCTTAACTTCTATGCAGTATGAACTTTTTTTATGTGAATTCTTCTAATAAATGGTATTTTATGAATCATTCTCCAGTTGACGGTTGCTGGCATCAAATTCGTGGGAATGTACAGTCCAATGCATTCTGCTAACAAGGTAATAATCTGGTTATTTATTGGTTTTGGAGTTCGAATGACCAGTTTTGAACTTGTTAAGGTGTGTGTAGAGGTTTTGAGCGTGGAGTTTAGAGGTGGCAAGATGGCCAGGCCGTAAGGGTTCTGTAACAAGTTAAGCGGGCCGGGCTGACCTTACCAAACTCTTTTATTCATTTAAAAAAAAATGTATAAATAGTTAATCTGTAATCACCAAAACAACTATATTACAAACAGTCTAAATCTTTGAATCGATTTAAGAGGTTGTATGCATGAAAATTAGACTTGTGCACCTTTCAACCCATTCCACGTGTAGTTAAATTGATCCATTCTTATTATTAAATGGGTTGAAATTGCAACCCGTAATGAAGATATTTATTAAATACAATGTTTAAGTGAGTTGCATTAATGTAGGTGAAATCACTAGCTACCTTCCAGCATGATGAAGAGTGTATGGCTCTTTTGATGGACGGAAGTGCAGCACTTGGTCTTGATCTGAGTTTTGTGTCACACGTCTTTCTGATGGAGCCCATTTGGGATAAGAGGTAGTCTTATATCTATTTCTGTTTAAATTTAAATATTTTGTTCTATTATTTTTTTGCAATATTCTCAGTAGTGTTGCGACTCATGTTGTATTCTTCCTTTATTAATATGAACATGCAGTATATATACATGCATTCCTGTGTTTATATTAAAATCAGCATGTTAATAATTTTATGCTATAAAATATGAGAATCAGACAATTGAAAATGTAAGTTACAAACCATTATAGATGCATCCCCTTGTACTGTTGTACTTATGAAAATCTATCATATGTTGTAGAGATGGCAACTTCAATTGTGTTGAATTCGGCTATCTTTTATTTCTCGGTCTCTAGCCCGTCATGATAAAAGATTTAACTAAAAATGGAATGGGTCAAACGGGTTGAAAGTCATCTAGAATGTATTCAAATTCATAAAACCTTCAAAATCAAGAAATTTAAAGGTTATTATTGCAATAATATAGTTTTGTAATTATAGTGATTATTTTGGAATTTTTCAGCATGGAGGAGCAGGTGATCAGTCGGGCTCATAGGATGGGTGCTACACGTCCTATCCATGTCGAAACTTTGGCTATGCATGGTACAATTGAAGAGCAGATGTTGAAATTCTTGCAGGTACCATCTGTGCTTCTTTATTTCTCATTTCTCAAGTAACTATTCCTCTTCTTTTAATAGCTCAATTTTCCTAGTATTTTTGCTTCTTTTAGTTCATGATACATTAATTTATGCATACATTTTATATATAAATCCCTGCATATAGATGTGCATTTTTTTATACAAATTGGCGTATTGGTTGCAGGATACTGCCGAGGGTGGAGAGTTGTTGAAAGAAGAGTATGTGCATGAAGGTGCTCGAGCTCGAAGAACATTGCATGATTTTGCTGAAAGCAATTATTTGGCTCAACTCGGTTTTGTGCGAAAATGCAGTAAAATTTAAGGTATTGTTTGTTATCTTAGCTTTTTATGATTTCACTTATTTCTTAATCATGCATGGTAACATTAGTAGTTTTCCTAGGTAATAATGTTTTAATTCTCTCTTGCAGGAGCTTGAATAACTGTAAATATTCATGACTCAGTGGTTTGACTGTAGAAATACTCTTTGATTGGGGCACTAGTGGCTAACCCTAGTCTGGCTGATGATGTGGATAATATTTTTGAAATTATACTTGACTGATGGATCTGCTGTCTCATATGATAATTACCATCTATTTTTGTTTCTCTCCAGCATTATGCTTTTATGTAACTGTATTATACTCTTGATCAATCCATCCAGTTTATTCTCATTCTCAGTTAAATTTACCTTTTTACTCATTCTTATCTTTTACAACTTTCGCGTGTTAGTTTCAAAGATCTGACCGACAAAGCCATAAGGGCATTGAGCAGTGGCGGATCTAGAACAAAAGTTCAGGGGTAACGAATTTTTTTTTACAGTACTTTCATGTAAATGAAACAAAAAAAAATTTTACGGTACTTTCATGTAAACAAAAAATTTGTTTTGACCATACTTTCATGTAAATGAATCAAAAAAAATTTTTGATCGTATTTTCATGTAAACAAAATTATTTTTTTTACAGTGACATGCGACTGGCGAGGCGGACAACGGAGTCGCGGAGGGGCAGACTGCGGAGGCGGAGGACTGGGGTTTGGCGGAGGCGGCGTCAGGCGGTGATCTCAGCTCATGTCGAGTGGTCAGTCTCTGGTTCTCACAGTCTCACAGTTCCCGCTCTCTCTGTCTTTCTTCTTGGCCGACCGCTTGTGTAAGTTGGGTTTGAGAATCGAGACTTTGAGGTATTGAGTTTTAATAAAACATTTATGCTGGCTAAAGCCCAAATGTTTTATTAAAACCCAATACCTCAAAACCTTTAATAAAATGTGGGGACTTTGGTAACGTATTGGGTTTTTTATAAAATTTTGGACTTTTTATGAAGTGTTGAGCTTTTAAAAAAATTTGAGGGTAACATAAATTTTTTTGATGGGTAACGTAATTTATAACTGGATACATAAAACCGTAAAAAAATTTTTTTTGCACTGCACGTAAAAAGTTGAGGGGTAGCGTGGGCTACCCCTGGCCCTAGGATAGGTCCGCCCCTGACATTGAGTATGGTTAGTGAGTGTGAGTTAAAGAGTGTTGCCAATGTAGACGCCACTAATACACATTCTTATCAATTTATGATCCTGTCACATTTTATGACTATTTCACTTTTGAAACCTTGATCTCATCGTATTATATTTATTTCGTTTATCTCCAAAATTAATAAAGTGAGTTTTGTAACTACCCACATTAAATTATAGTTTGAGAACCCTTAAAGACTTTGAAACCCTAGTTCACCTCACCATTATGGTTAAAGAACTTCAAAAGTTCCATACTAACTTGGGACAATTTTACTAAAATTGACATTTTATTTCTTCAAATTTACAATTAACCAATTCTAACACTTGTATCGTCACGGGAAAACATTCCCATGATGGTTTTGATCAATTTTAACCAATTACTAGTGTTCTAAACACAACTCACATCTCATCCTTTCATACCCTATTTTATGAGTGGGCTACATAATTTCTAAGCTATTGAGCGTGTTAATTTTGTTCAATAATCAAATATCACCACTTTAGGTCAAATACCCACTTCTAGCAATATATTAAAGAGGAGAAGATTATCTTGCTTTGTGATGTTTTTTTTAATGGCCAACGAATACTATAAGCCTGGCTACCCGGGTAAACCCATTGGTGAAAGGTCACCCACGCCCGCGAATGCAGACAACGCTGGTGGTCCGGCCCGCCCACCATTCCAGGGGGAACTCACCACCCGCCCACTGTGGAAAAACCCCTGGCCCACATGAGCATATTGCACCAAGTGAGACTCGAACCTATGACCTCCACATTAGAAGGCCATGGGGATGTCTTTTCTCAAACCTGAGCATATTATACCAAGTGAGACTCGAACCCACCTGTGAACCTCTAAAAGTCCAAATAATGATTGGAATATTCCTTCACATTTACACACATCTTCTTACTCTTGAAAAACTCAATATCAATCCATCTTTGGCCATTTAAACACATTTGGCCCATCAACTTTCACATTTTCAAGTATTTATATCCATGTTTCTCTTCATTTTCAATCTCCACTTGGCTTATTTGTGTAAATTCATAAATTCCTCCGACACAAAATAATTCAATTAATTAATTAGTGAATCTATAATAATTTGCACTACCGGATATTATTTTTTAGTAAAATAAATAAATTAAAATTTTAAGATGTTACACTTTTCCTTAGTGGTTTGAAACTCATCATAAATGACCCACCATCAAAATTATCTAGATCTGAGAAAATATTCTTTTCATACCATTCTAACACCGACTTCTATTTGAGTTTTTTATACAAGTTCTAGTGAGGTTGTATCCTCAATTTCAACTCCACTTAAATGTGATGACTTGAAATTGGTGTTTAACTTTATCAACTCATATTCTATCTAAACCTAAATCACTTAAATTTACCAACATTTGAATTTTATCAAAGAATAATTTGCTCAAGCTGAAGATCTTCAAGATTTGATGATCAAGATTCGAATACCTATGATGATAACTGATAAGTATTCGGACTTCAATCCAACACTGTGAAGACATGTTGAGTATGTTCTCATGATCTTTAACAAATCAATGATGCCATAATCTGTTATTGAGAATCAAGTGAGATGTTAACCACAGATGTGAGTCGTTTATAAAAATGACATCTTCTATAGTGACATTGCGTGGCTTCACGCCCCACCGGATAAACATATTCTGAGTGAATCAAAACATAACTCTCCTATAAGTTGTTTCATCATGAATATTCTCTATGTAATAATATGTAGAGAGATTCATATTGTATTTAGGGTGTTTTCTCTTGGCAACTAGATCTCTACTACGAATTATAGCATCGAGGAGGATTCATGAGAAAACCACATAGTTATGCGAAAACCGCTAAAAAAAACCAATTCTAGCCAATCATATAATAATAATAGTGTTTTTTATTATTTTATTTATAAGAGTATCAATGTATGATTACACATTTTTTACCAAATTTTACACGTATACATAAACAGAAAACAAAACAATTTTATTTACGTATACGTACAACACAATACGTAAAATGATTTTTTTTAATGTGTAATATTACATTAATACCCTTAAAAATAAATTAAAAATAAATTATAAATTATTTAATTGGCTCTTAATGATTTTTACGATTTTCGTATAAATATTGGGTGGTTATAAGATTCTCTCATTTTCTCCGTGTTCATATGTATCCAAATACCATTTCTTTGTTTTCCACAATTTAATATGAATAAAAGATGAAACCATTTGATTATTAAAACCGTTCTCGATACCTGATACCAAATAAAAAAAATGGTGAAAAGACAAAAACACCTTGATTTGAGTGGCACATGAAGACCTTAACACACTCATCATGTGACACACAGTGTCCTCACCTATCTTTCGTTATGCAACTATCGTCACACATCACCATTGATTTGGTTTGAGATTCATGTTTCTCGTACACTCTCCTCGTCAATTCAAAAGCGGGTTTCAAAATCAGTTTCAGAAACAAGAATATGAAACCTAATACAACACATACATTTAACAAACTCGATAATATGATGATGCACGACAATAGTGAGACGATAACATATTGAGGGGACAGTGTGTATTGCGTATTGGGCGTGTTGTGTGATATATATATATATTTTTTAGATTTTAAATATTATTATTATCATAAAATATAAAAAAATATTAAATGATCAAATTAGACCAAAACAAAAATATAATTATCAAAACAGATAAAAATGACAAACTATGTTATTATTTAGTCAGCAATTTAACGAGTTTGGCATGTTATAATAACTAAAATGAATATAAAAAATATATGATTATCAACATGAAAAAAAAAAGAAAATAATTATTAAAATTAAGGAGTGAAAAAAATTTATTCAGTGACTTTTTTTAGAGAATATATTAACACAAAATCGTATGTATATTATAGGGGTGTCAATCTTGTCAGGTTGACGGGTTAAATTGGTAAATTCGAACAAGACTTATATATTTATTTGTGTGAAAGATATCAAGTATAATATAAAGGCGTCGTGTCAAAAGTTACCGCCTCCAAATTTACAACGAATATTGAAGGTGTCTAATATAATTTATAAATTTAAAATGTCATAAAATGATGTTTTATGATATAATTTATAGGTATTTAGAGCCGGAACATTCCGTATATGCAAATGAAAACAAAACTTATTCCTATTGTTGTAACATGTATAATTAAAAATAATTATCAAAATTAAATAATTCCTATTGTTGTAACATTATTAACATACTTATTAACATATTAATGATATTAATGGTGAGATTAAATAGTATGCTTTCATCCTTTTCTTTTTTGTACTCAAAAGTTCTTTTTTTCATAAATTTGCCACAAAAGGTTTAACTTTATTTTTTATTCAAAAGTTATTTTTTTAGATTTGTCACAAGACTTCAATACAGTAAACTTTAGTTTTTCTCCTCAACTTTGGTTTTTTATAAAATCGCAACAAAAGTTCAATTGATTTATTTTTTTTGTATTAATTGGCGTGGGATTAAATAGTATGCTTTCATCTTTTTCTTTTTTGTACTTAAAAGTTCTTTTTTTCATAAATTTGCCACAAAAGGTTTAACTTTTTTTCTTTTTTTTATTCAAAAGTTATTTTTTTAGATTCGTCAGAAGACTTCAATAGAGTAAACTTTAGTTTTTCTCCTCAACTTTGGTTTTTTATAAAATCGCAACAAAAGTCCAATGGGTTTATTTTTTTGTATTAATTGGCGTGGGATTAAATTGTATGCTTTCACCTTTTTCTTTTTTGTACTCAAAAGTTCTTTTTTCATAAACTTGCCACAAAAGGTTTAACTTTTTTTCTTTTTTTTATTCAAAAGTTATTTTTTTAGATTTGTCACACGACTTCAATAGAGTAAACTTTAGTTTTTCTCCTCAACTTTGGTTTTTTATAAAATCGTAACAAAAGTTAAATGGTTTATTTTTTTTTTGTAAACTATAGGACCTTTTTTTTATTTTTGCTTCAAAACTTTGGTTTTTTATAAATTTGCTAATATAGGATTTTAACCTATTTAATTTTATAATAATTTCGTTTTTCTGTAATAACTTTCGTTCGTTAACTTTTTTTTAAACGGCTTTGTTTATTTTTTTGTTCAGTGATCCGAGTTTTTTTTTTATCGTACGCTATAGCGAGTCTGTGTTTCAACGTAAGTTTTATCATTGTAGAAGAGCCGGACCGATAACTACCAAATTCCCACCGCGTAGCGCAGTGCCGGGAAAAATTAACTAGGCTGTGAGATTGAATATTGAGGCTTCGCATTTTTCTTTTTTGACTCAAAAGTTCTTTTTTATAGATCTGCCACAAAATAGAGTAAACTTTAGTTTCTTCTTTTCCATCAAGTTTGGTTTTTTATAAAATTACAACAAAAATTCAATGGGTTTATTTTTTTAGTAAACTATAAGAGCTTTTTTTTTGCCTCAAAACTTTAGTTTATTATAAATTTGCTAATATACGATTTTAACCCATTGGATTTTATAATAATTTCGTTTTTTAAACATTTCGTTCGTTAACTTTTTTTTAAACGGAATGCACGACTTTGTTTATTTTTTTGTTAGCGATCCGAGTTTTTTTTTATCGTACGCTATAACGAGTATGTGTTTTGATGTAAGTTTTATCCCCGTTAACAAGCCGAACTGATAAGTATCAAACTCCCGTCGCGTAGTGCGGGAAAAAACTAGTGTATAATTAAAAATAATTATCAAAAGTTGTTTTCTTACATTAAATAAGTAAAACTAAGACTTTTAAGAGTTGAGTCAATTCACGCGGCTTATAACATTACACTAGCATTGAACCACACATAGCAAACAATTTAGATAGGCATTTCATGTTTATTTACGAATATAAGTAATAGTTAGAGACTTAGTATCAATTTAAATAATTAATGACTTCAACTCAAATAAAATTTTTATTATAAATAATGTCTTTTTAGTTATTTGTGTTCATCATCTCTCATTTTCAATTAACAAACTTAAGTTTATATACTTAGCTTCGGATTAAAGAAATCAAATGAAAATGATTAAAGAATGAGTAGTTAAGAGTAATGAATAAAGTTAATGAGAATGAAGAGTTCAAAAGACTAAATTGATTTTACTTCAAATGAATAGTGACAATGAATAATAAAAATTAAAGTACGAAATGTTGAATGTTAAGACATTTTAAATAATCAAACTATTTTTTTAAATGGGTTGTGTCCCGATTAACCTGTTTATTAAGCATATCATGGTTTGATTGGCCTCTTTAATAAACATATTATATTTATCAACGTAAAACCAGAATACTTTTGCGTAGTGTTTCAATGATTGATTATCCATGTAACATGATTATATTAGTTTTTGACACAATAGATTTTTGATTTTTTTTTGCAGGAAGTTGACCAACGTCGAAGTATCGGTCAAATAAGAGTTGTAAAAGTGTGTTCTTGAGTACCTTAACTAGTTAGGGTAAGTAGGGTGTCGATCCCACGAGAAGTTAGTGGATGGTGTCGAATGATAGTTGATTATTTAACCTAAAGTACCTAATACATAATCTGAAACTTTAAGTAGCAAACTTGATTTTACTTGAGTATGAAAACTTAACTTGGAATTAAAATTGATTTTGAAAGTGATTTGTAAGCAATATATAAAAATAGATCACACCCGGGTTTCAAGTATGTGAGGTGAATTGTGTAACCTAGATTCCACTAAACTGAGAAATCACATAAACATGACTTGTTCATCAATTTGCTTTGAAGGATAATCAAAAGGATTAAAAAAATCCGGTTGTGTTAATTAACGATAGTAAACCGAGTAATGACACAACTAAGATAATATACAAATAACTCCCCGTTTATGATAAAAACTCAATAAAACATCAATGGCTAATAATTCTAAGACTAATAATCGGAAGAATGAATGAATGACTGAATTAAATAGCTTAAACCATTCAACAAAACACAAGATAAACACATAAACCTTGATGAATCCGAAGATCATTCAAAATATATGTCTAAGAATGAGTAGAATCGGAGTTAGGTACAACCACTATCACTAACCATTCATCCGGGAGTGACCACGAGTGATTTAGCCCTGCATCTTCACGATAAGAACTTCATATATTGATGTAGGAGGAATCTTCACACTTGATTTGATGTTATGGACTTGTAAAATCCTTTAAAGCTTCACCTTTTCCTCAAAACCGTCTAGAGAATGAATCCCTTCAAAATCCTAAAACTAGGGTATTTATAGATCTGATTAATCCTTGATGTGTGTATTAGATCCAAAAATTCAAGACCCTAGCGTCCAAGATGGTAGTGCCAGCGTCCAGGACGCTGCCTGAGATATGTGAGACGTCAAAGCAGCATCTGGGATACCTAGACTAGTGTCTAGGACGCTTGTGACTCCAAGTAGGATGCTGAATTTATCCTGGACGCTGCCAACACTCTGTAGGACGTTGGTTTCAATTTTCCACTTCAAGTTCTCATACTTTATGTAACTTGTCCAAGTTGACCAATTTCTTCATATAATCTTCATTTTAACCCTGAAGTATAAGCACACGCACATAATACCATCTCGCATAATTAACGTTAAAAGCATAGAATTAAACACTTTTATTGCATGTAAACCAACCGCTCATTAGAAGCACACATAATTGAAACAGAATTTGATGGATCGTTGCTATTACATATGAAATATTTATTTATCATCTTCATGAATATAATATTATATCTTATTTAAATCAAATTTTCTATTTTAATATATTAACTAGTGGTTATGTCCGTGCTTTACGGTGGCTCGGTTTCGAATAAAATTCATACCGAAACCTTGGAAAAAATAAGAATGTTGTAACGATATATTCATAATTTTGCAAAAGATTATATACCCAAAGTTATAAAAAGAAAACAAAATTTTGACTCGGCTTGGTTTTGAATAAAATTATATCCAATCGTAATAAAACAATGCGGAAAATAGTAGACTTTTACCTTTTTAATGTGCTTATCATCCGAATCTGAAAAAACAAAACAATGATAATGATAATAATAACAATAACAATAACAATAAAGCAAAAAAAAAAAAAAAAAGGAAATGAAAGTACACATGACATGACAAGTGGTGTGTGTTGGTAGTGCTATTCATCACTATCTATTAAGATTTTAATAGATATATAATATGTACTTGAGCCAATTACCTTCTGACCTAGTGACATTGGTGAATACCCTCATAAAAGTGGTGTGTGTTCAAATCCTGCAAATGCATATGTAAAAGTAGTAAGGGTTCAAATCCTGCAAATGAAGGTTTAGATGGTATTTTAGGAGTAAAAAAATTGATGCTCAAAAAGAAAATAAAATGTTTACTCGACTTACTATCTTGAACCGGTGCCATATGTCCCCCTCTAAACATGTAATTTCTAAGAGATTGAGTGGGGGCCTCCCAAAATTGATTTTTGACTTATTAGGTGAAACACCCTTAATTTAAACATTGGTTATAATAAGCATTTACACACGCGGAAGCATTTATCCCAAGACTTTTTTTTTGCGTGTCGCGAAGAACCATGCCCCTCCCTTCGCTTGTCGCGAGGGAGTCCAAATATGGCAGGTCCGGGAAACCAGGTCTTCGCGTGTCGTAAAGACCAGGTCCCTGATTCTCGCGTGGCGCGAAGACACCCAGCAAACAGAGAGTTTCTAGACCTGTACAGTTTTTCAACACTTAACCAATTTTTTCAACTTTAACCCATTTTTCCATAAAATTTTCCTAATACTTAAATATGGGTTCTAACATTTAAAACAAACATATTTTTGTACCAAAAACTACCATTTCATACATCGATTTACACCCATTTGATGTACATCTAATTACACCGAAAATCACCAAAAAGTGCATACGAGAATCCAACATTCGCCATACACTTGATCTTGACTATCCCGAAGCCTTTCTTACATAACATCATACATATCACCATTAGTAATGAAGATAAAACTTATCAAACAAGTAAATACTACTTGTTTTCACCCATTCACCCATTTGACCCGTTTCCACCCAATTTGTCATTTTGCTACATATTACTTGTATTTCACCTACAAGTTTCATTCCTTTCATCTTATATTCATGATTAACACATTTTCATTTCCATTATGGCACATAGTCCATAAATTCATCACCACATTTCCATTATGATTCTTAGATCATAACTTTATATCCACATATCCATTATGGTAGTTAGACCATAACTTCATATTCACATATCCATTATAGTATTAAAACTATAACTACATTCATTCACTTACTCATACATCTATATGCACATTCATACCACATAACACGTTATGCAACTTAACACATTATGCATACAACATTGCATATAAAACTATTTATCATCAATTACTAAGTAAGTGCAAAAACACTTACCTTTCGGGTTAGAAGATCCTGTTCCCCCTTCAAGTTTTGCAATTTGATTACCTAAACACATTCACCTAGTTTAGTAATCTATCATACAACAAAATCACAATTTAATTGGGTTCACAACCCAATTTCCCATTTCCAACCCAAACTGACCCATTTGGGTTATTCCCATATCCAAACATCGTCTTTCCATCCAAACTCACCTACTTAAGTTTCATTTCCAATTCATTAACACTAATTTTTCATTCAATTTTTATCATTAGGTTAATTTGGTATTTGTTCAAGTGTCTAACATCATATAAACACTTAATCATCATTAATTCATCATCTTATCATCATAATCCAAAAAACCCCAATTTCCTTCACATGAACCCTAACTTCTCATAATCAAAATCAAAGGGTTCTAGGATGTTAATCACCATTCTTTACCTTTAGTTTAGCTAAATTATCAACAATCTAACACCAATTAACCACATGCATAATAAATTTCGGATTTCTACAAAACCCACCAACTAACACATCAATGGTGAAATCAAAAGGATGATTAACACTTACTTGATGCTATAAGGATGATGTGCAAGCCAAAACCTCCACAATTCAAGCTTCAAATGCATGATTTTGCTTTAATTTTTTTTTTCTCCATTTTTCTCTTGAGAGCTTCAACACCCACAACTATCAAAATTCTGCATTTTGACTGACTTCTAATAAGTCAAATATGACAGATTTGCCATATTTATAATTTCAGTCCCTCAACTTTCATTTCACCCATTTTCGTTCCAAAATTAGTTAAAAACTAATATAACCCCATTACTAACTTGAAACCCAATTGTTTCAACTTATTTTCTAAAATATTATTTTCACCATAATATTAATTAGAATATTTATTTGTTTATAACGAAACCCGGATTTTGGTTCGTTACATTAGGCTCATCTAAAACATGTAATTAGTAATAAGTTTATAAATTTTTGGATATATGTTAATCGACCTACAACACCTAGAGGTGCACAAAAGAACCGGAACCGGAACCGATCCGATGGATTATCCGAAACCGGATCCGGTGAGAACCGGTTTTTTTAGAACCGGTCCGGATATTATGAGAACCGCCGGTTCCGGGACCGGTTCTGGGTTTTTTGACGGACCGGTTAAAAATCGGATAAAACTCGGATTTTTTGGAACCGGTTTTTTTTCGGACATTTTGGAACCGGTTCGGAACCGGTTCTAGCCGTTGGGGTTAAAAAAAAACGGCTATATAGCCGTTTTATGGCCGTTTTTTTGTTTTTTTTTTGTTTTTAAGTATTGAAATTTAGTATAAATAGGTATTGGGTGTTTGTGTTAGTTCACCACAACATTCTAGCTCTCAAAACTCAAAAACGCTCTCAAAACGCAAAAAAACGCTCACGTTAAGCAAAAAAAAAAACGCTCTCATGGCTTCCGCTTCCGCAAGCACTCAAAATTCGGTTGGTGGTTCTACTAGCGATGTTACGGTTGTGTCAATACTTCCTTGCTCCCGAAACCAAGAAATATGGGCTTATTTCGATTTATGCGAAATGTCGTACGGCTCGCAAAAGGCTCGTTGCAAACGTTGTGGTAAACTTTTAGCTGCGGCGGGAAATAGCAGTTTAAGGAAACATATTGCTAGTCACGCAAGACACACTCAAGAAGGTGAAAATCAAACTCAAATTGGTAGGGATGGAGGAGTTTGGCAATACAATGTCGAAAGTGTTCGTGAGAGAATGGCACATTTCGTCATTCAAGAAGGCTTGCCTTTTGATCATTTTGATAATCCGCGCTTGACGAGGATGATACAAGAGACGCTTCAACCGAATTACACAAATGTAAGTCGTTCTACTTTGAGAAGAGATTGTTTAAAAATGTGGAAAAGAGCCAAAAAAGAATTAATTTTAGGTTTTGAAAAATTAAATACCGGCATTAACTTAACAACGGACGTTTGGTCCGCTCCACATGGTTTACCCGAATCGTACCTTTGCGTTACCGCACATTGGGTTCAACCGGAGTCGTGGCAAATGATGAAGCGTACGATTGCGTTTGATTATTTTGGATATCCACATACCGGTGAAAACTTATTTTATATTTTAGACTCGGTAATTCAAACTTATAAAATTCAACCGAAAATATTTTCAATATCTTTTGATAACGCTTCAAATAACACAAACGCGGTCGAAAAATTAAAAATAAAATATGAACCGCCTTGTAACGGTGTTTTTTTTCATAGTCGATGTGTTGCACATATCATTAACTTGGTTGTGCAAGACGGTCTAAACGTCCAAGAAATAAGAGACGTAAAAGAAAATTTTAAAGTGATGTTACGTGAAGTTTTTAGCACAAGCAAAAAAAGATATATAAACTATAGAAACTTGTGCCAACAAACGGATTCCATCTTTTTAGGTCCGAATTGGGACGTACCTACTAGATGGAACTCGACTTGGAAAATGTTTGAATCGGCCTTAAGGCAAAGAATTACTTTAAAACATTTCCATGATGAACTTGTGCAAAAGAAACGTTGTTTACAAAAATTTGATAATATAAGTTGGGATATGATCGAGAAACTAACTAATTTGCTTGAGGTTTTTAAAAATGCAACTACATGTTTATCGGGAGTTTATTATCCCACGTCTTCGCTAATACTTCAACAATTATACTTAATATGTAATAAATTAAAAGAGTTTGAATATCACGGCACTATTTTTGAAAAAATGGTAAAACCTATGAAAGCTAAATTTAAAAAATATTTTTCAGAAATGCCGGCCGTTGTTACATGTTCGGCCGCCTTAAACCCAACGATTAATGTAACCGGTGTTGAAACATTAATTGGATCAATATCGGATGATTTAAATATGTTCGAGGAAGACCCAAATTTTGAATCAAATGCAATAAGGGATTTCAATTCGGCTTTTAATAATATGTTTGATTATTATTTACGCAAATATGGTGGAAGTGGTGATCCATCAAACATACGTGAATCAATGGGTTCGGGTTCAACTTCTAGTAGTTCAAGGAACCCGATGCTAAATTTATTTAACACTTTAAGAAACGAAAATACTAAACGAGCTCGTGGAACCACACCAAGTAGCGAGCTTGGGAGATATCAAGCAACCGACTTTATTTCTACTCTAAGATCCGAAGAGTTTGAAAACTTTGATATCTTGAGTTGGTGGCAAGGAAGGGAATCCCAATATCCCGTTCTAGCCGCAATGGCCCGTGACCTACTAACCGTCCAAGCTTCCACGGTAGCTTCGGAATCCGCTTTTTCTCTTAGTGGCAGGGTTTTATCTATTCGAAGAACGAGGCTTACACCGGAATCTATGGAGATGTGTATTTGCTTGAAGGACCATTTGGATGCCGCCGAACGTGTACAACATGTTGCAAAATTAGAAGGCGAGCTTGACGTTGAACAAGAAATACATGAATTCGAAGTAGAACATGGGGCGGCGACTCCACTTTCGGACGAAGAACAAGCTTACGATGAAGCCCAACGTATCTCAAGCGAAGAAGAATGAAAACCGATGTTACAAAGACTACGACGAAGAATATTGAAAACATAATAAATAATTAATGCTTTGTGATTCAATTATGTTTTTTGTATTTTTTTTGTACGAACTATTGTTAAATAACTTAAAAAAATCTACAAAATAAATAAAACATGTATTTTATAGTGTATCTTTGTTAATTTTTAATTTTTTTTTTTCGGAACCGGTGGAACCGGTTTTTTTTAACCGGTCCGGTTCTAAATGTCCGAACCGGTCCCAATAGGTTCCAAGTCTCCACACCCGGAACCGGATCCGAACCGGAACCGGTTCTAATGGATCCGGTTATTGACCAACTTTGACGGAACCGGTCCGGATCCGAACCGGATCCGGTTCCAAAAAAAACCCGATTTGTGCACCTCTAACAACACCTAAACAGAAAAGAAATATATGGGCCCCCTTTGAAACATGGGTCCTGTAC
The DNA here is from genome assembly GCA_023525975.1 of Smallanthus sonchifolius. Taxonomy (NCBI): domain Eukaryota; kingdom Viridiplantae; phylum Streptophyta; class Magnoliopsida; order Asterales; family Asteraceae; genus Smallanthus; species Smallanthus sonchifolius. The sequence continues at coordinate 62,351,436 of CM042037.1, read as the reverse complement.
GATCGCCCACCCTGCATATCCTCAAATACGACCTTGTCTTGAACCATCAGTATAATTTCATGCAAGTTGGATAAAGTATATGTGAATTACTATTTTTTCTATTTTAAATTTGTGGATTATTTAAATCATTTAAAAAAAATAAAAATACATTAACAACATAAAAACAAACAACAAATTAATTTTTTTTACATCTTTTTAAATAACTGAAATATGATTAATAATTTTTTATTTAATCACGTACTTCAAAAATCTATAACAGAGAAAAAAAAGAAGAAAGTGTATCGCAAATCCTGAACATATCTTTACTTATTGATGTTATTCTTTACTTTATTTCTAAGGATCAACTAGAAAAGATCAAGATTTTCTGACAATTCATAATCAATTGAAATTGATTTAACCGCTATAATTGATATAAATTAACCATTTTAACCAGATTTATATGATTCTCTTAGTGTCCGATTGGTTTATAGAATGCTTTGAAAGGAATTGGAATGTTGTAAAGGAACGTTGCACCCGCATGTCCGATCACCGATTAACCATTTTAACCTCCTCAACCACCGATACAATCAACGTTGCACCCGCATGTCCGATCGATGTCTACGATCGGTCATCTCGTTTTCAAACTTTGGAATTGTATTCAAAGTTTAATTATTTTCAACATATGTGGAATTTTCTGGAACAAATCGTAGACCAAATGTGAAGTCACGACTGGGTTCCAAATCAAATTGATTTTGAAAGTTTATGTGGACTAATTTATGGTTTACCATCACTGTGAAGCATGATTTTGAGGTTTATGTGGATTATTTCGTGTGCTTCCGAAGTTTCTGGAACGAATTTTCTATGGAATGAACAATTTTTGTAACGACAATGGAATGATCGATCTGCCACTAAGTTCATTTTATTTAGATCGCATGTGTTGGATGTTTGATACATGGAGATAATGTTTACGGGTATTTTGGTAAATTCTTCACATTCGATAGGAAAGTTTAACATTCCATCACCCAAGTGAAGGAATCTTGAAGGAATTCATTGGAATGAATTCTAATTCAAATTCCTTTACACGCCAACCAAACTAAATTTTGGACGAAATTATTTCCAATTCCAATTCCTAAGAATTCTATGAACCAAACAAGCTCTTATAGTTTATGCTTTGAAAAAACCGAGTTCACCCTACGGATAGGATCTTAAAACTAAGCACGTCAACCGGACCGACTTTAACCTTTTATTTTATATATACATAGACAGATGTGTTCTTATCATAAGTAATAACCGAGAACCGTATAAATTATGTACATACGGATTCATTGAAAGAGATAAAATAAAATAAAACAAACGATTTATTTATCTCTTTTTACTATTTCTTTGACTTTATCTCATCTTTTCAAATTTTTTTTCCAAATAAATGTCAAATATATTGAAATCAACATCATTCTAGTTAATTTAAAACATATGAAAAATTAATTTAATGATTTTTTATTTACATAAACTTATATATTTACATGTAAGAAGTACAATGTATAAACTACGTGGATTAAAAAATAAACAATTTAACTTTATTCTTTTTATTCTCGCGGTATTTTAGTGTTCTGTAATAAACCTTATCATATATATATATATATAAGAGATATTCTAAAAAGGGCTAGAAAGTGTAGAAAGTGTAGGAAGCCACCATTGAGTGAAATGTGTCTAAGGAGGGGACCAAGGGCGAAGGGCAAAATCATGAAAGAAACATGCAAGTCATATGCATATTCCCCCATATTTTTTAAACTGGACATGCAAGTCACATACATATTCCTCTATATTTTTTAAACGTTCATAACTGTTTAATACATTATTATTTTAAAAAAATAATTACACCATAATAACGAGCGTTTCTTTATCTTTAATATGAGTACAATATTGTTATATAAAATTTTGAAAAAAAATTCGTGTTAAGTGAGGTTTTTTATTCATGGTTTTTTTGTACTAGGTTGTACAAACTCTATAAAACATCATAAAAAACGACGTACAAATACCATAAAAACGTCATAAATTAAAAAATTCATAAAAAAAACATTTAAACTAGACATTTTATGGTGTTTTTGAAGTGAGCGTGTTATGGTGTTTTAGAACTGGGCAAGTTTTTGGTGTTTTTCAACCGGAGGAGTTTATGATATTTTAAAAAGCTTGTTTCATCTGGAAAAGAAAAACACCATAAATAAAACACCTAAAACCATTATGGTAATGGCATCCAGAAATGCGTTTTCTCTTTTCTGCTTGATCGCGTACGAACTCCTGCAACTCTCGCGTTCATAGAGCTGAACACCAAAGATAACGATTCCTCGAAGGTGTAGGAGAATCTGAAAAATGCATTTTCTGTTTTCTACAAAATCACAGTTTAAAACACACCATAAAGTTGCCTAGTTTAAAAACACCATAATACGCCCAGTTCAAAAACATTATAAAAGAAGACACCATAAAAAAACACTTAAAACCATAATGGTAATTGCATCAAAAAACACCATAAAATGTATTTTCTGTTTTCTGCACAATCACAGTTCAAAACACGATATAAAGTTGCCCAGTTTAAAAACACTATAACACGCCCAGTTCAAAAATACTATAAAAGAAGACATCATAAAGAAAACACCTAAAACCATAATGGTAATTGCATAAAAAAAACCATAAAATATCATGTTGCGTAAGAGCTCTTGCAACTCTTGTGTTCCTAGAGCTGAACACCCAAAGATATCGATTCCACGATGGTGTTGGAGAATCTAAAACATGTGTTTTTCTGTTTTCCGCAAGATCGGTGATCAAAAACACCAGAAAACTCAATGAAAAAAACACAATGAAAAAAAGGTAATGAAAAAACGCAATGAAAAAAGTCCATGAAAAACGCAGTTAAAAAAGTTATAAAAAAGGCCATGAAAAAACGCAGTGAAAAAAACGTCATAAAAAACGTAATGAAAAAACACAATGAAAAACGTCTTGAAAAAACACCATGAAAAAAGCGTCGTGAAAAAACGTAGTGAAAAAAGTCCATGAAAAACGCAGTGAAAAAAGTCATAAAAAACGCTATTAAAAAACGCAATGAAAAAAAACGTCATAAAAAAACGCCATAAAAAACGTTATGAAAAAACACAATGAAAAACGTCTTGAAAAAAGCGTCATGAAAAAACATAGTGAAAAAAGTCAATGAAAAACGCAGTGAAAAAAATTATAAAAAACGTCATTAAAAAACGCAATGAAAAAAGCTTCATAAAAAAACGTTATGAAAAAACACAATGAAAAACGTTTTGAAAAAAACGTCATGAAAAAAGCGTCATGAAAAAACACATTGAAAAAAGTCCATGAAAAACGCAGTGAAAAAAGTCATTAAAAACGTAATGAAAAAAACGTCACAAAAAAACGTTATGAAAAAACAGAATAAAAAACGTCTTGAAAAAACGTCATTAAAAAACGTCATGAAAACGCTGTTAAAAACGTACAAACCCAGTTTAGCGATATTTTTATTAAATATAGCAAGACCATACTCGTTTTAAAGATAAAAAACGCTCGATTTTATAGTATAATTTTTTTAAAATAATGACGTATAAAAAAGATATAAACGTTTAAAAAATGAGGGTGGAAGATGCATGTGACTTGCATGTTTATGTTATTTCTCTCACTTGGACGCAATTACTATCATACCCTTCCAGCATTTAAATTCCATCCTCTTTTATGTGACATGTTGAGAACCATCAATCTCCAAGATCGATGGCTAAAAATCCTTCCTACACTTTTTTCCTTTTCTAGCATAACCCCATAATATATATATATATATATATATATATAGGGGACGGTTCCACTAAAAAATGGTTTTTTCGCTAAGAAATCCTAAGAAGTGGGTCAAACGAACTCCGATTGAGCTCATTCCAGCGGCGTTGGAACCGTTTTATAGAACCCTAACCGGAACCTAAAAACCTAAACCCCCTCCACCCGCACCCCCTCCAACCCTACCCCGAAAAGCCTAAAACCACCACCCCTACCCTCCAAAAACCTAAACCCCCCACCCCACCCCCCAAAAAACCTAAACCCATCCCCAAAAACCTAAACCCCCCACCCACAAAAAAAAAAACTTAAACAAAAAAATCTAAACCCTAAAACTAAAGCATAAGGTTAAAACCCTAAAATTCGAACATAAATATAAACCTTAAAAGCTAAACCCTAAAACCTAAGATGGTAGAGTTCGACGAGACGGTTCCAACGCCGCTGAAATTAGCTCAATCAGAGTTCGTTTAATATCGTTTCTTAAGGTTTTTGTCATTTCTTAGATTTTTTTAGCGAAAAACAACTTATTATTTGATCCTCCCCCTATATATATAGGGGATGGATCATTTGAGAACTCCTAAATATTTTGATAACTCTCGAGAACTCGCTAAAAACAATAAAAAAAATCATTTATTTGTTTAAAATACTAGAATTACTATTCAAATACAATATTTTTATATGAATCGACATGTATAAATTTGCATGTACTCGTATATTATAAACATTTTCACATGTGTAAGTCTCTCATGTACACATGTGTAAACCTTTACCATGTACGCATGTGTAAATGTTTATAATATACGAGTACATGTAAATTTATACATATTAATCGATATAAAAATGTTGTATTTTAATAGTAACGCTAGTATTTTAGATAAATAAATGATTTCTAATTTTTTTTAGCGAATGATTTCTAATTGCTTCTATATATATATTCTTATATAGATATATATAAGAATAGGGGATGGATCATTGGAGACCTACTAAATATTGTGAGAACTCGTAAAAAAACCAATTAAACCCATTTTTTTTTCTTTTACTATTTTTATTATTAGAATACAATATAAAAAAATGAATTTATATATGTAATTTTATATGTATTCATATATTAAAAAATGTGTACACATGTGTAAGTTTACCATGTACACATGTGTACAAATTTTTTAAGAATAATTTAGAGAGCAGAGATGAACTAGTTGGAAAGATAAATCATTTTTTGTATTGTATTTTAATAATAAAGGTTATAAAAAAATTGATTTTGATTGTTTTTTACGCGAGTTCTCGCGGTTTTCAACGGATCCTTCCCTATTTATGTACATGTATAATATTAATGAACTATTTTTATCATTTTAGAATATTAATTTAAACTAATGATTTATACAGAAAAAAAACCGGTTCAAACTTAACCATAGAATTAGACCTTAAACACCCATAATTTTCTTATTCAATGTTTATAAATTTGTAAAGAGATTGTTAATTTGAGGCAAAAAAATATCAAATTTGACTAAATCTAGAATAAAATTAAAAAACATTTGAAACTTCGTTGTGTGTTCTCCATTGCTGAAAAATCAACTCAAAAAAGATCCTAAACGATTCGGAAAATCATATCCGGTCGGATCTTCTTTTCCAAACTGTCAAAATCTTCTCCTCGAAATCAAATCAAATGGGCCATTCTATAAACCCCCAATCGCCAATTCTCCTTCCTCAAAGTTTTCAAAATGGGTGTCATTTCAATCTCAGAAACCCCTCTTCATGTTCTTGCTGTTGATGACAGCAATATTGACAGGAAATTGATAGAACGCCTGCTAAAGACCTTTTCTTATCATGGTAAGATCATACATTCATCAATTTCTCAAATGATGATTTGATTTGGTTTGATGATTCTTGCAGTTACTGCTGTTGATTCTGGAATTAAGGCTTTGGAGTTTTTAGGTCTGCAAGATGTTGAAAATTTTCAATCTTTTTCACCCAGTCCAGTATGAATCTTGTTTTATCTCTGTTTTTTTTATGTTCTTGTGTTTGAATTCTATGAATCTTGAAAAAGTCTGAAAAAGTCAACGTTTGACTTTTTAATGTTCAATTGATTATAGTTCATGTTAAAGATCTGCAAGAATTGTTTCTTTGTGTAGGAAAAACTGACAGTGTCAATTAGGAATGTGAAAGTTTTAGTAAAAGAGCAAAAAGAATTGTGTTATTGTGTATCAGATTTGAATTTGAAGGCTAGGGTTGACTCCCAAAAGTCAAATGAACTCTGTTTCTGATTTCTTTTTTCTTTTCAATTTTGAATCTGATATATTGGTGTTTTTGTTTATGCTTATATTATTTTTGTTATGTGGAATTATTCCAGGAAGTGGAGGTGAATTTGGTTATTACAGATTATTGTATGCCTGGGATGACTGGTTTTGAACTCTTGAGAAAGATCAAGGTGAGAGATTTGATCTTTTTTAGTTACTATTTGTCAAAGAATTGTATAATTCGAAGATCTTTCATAGATGATGTAGATCATGTTTCTATGTGAGTAAAATCTTGTCATTAGTGAGTGATCTAGACCTCTACCTAGGTGTACCAAGGTTCAGTGTTGTAAAAATCGCGCCTAGGCGCCGATTAATCGCTAGGCGGTCACACGAGGAGTAATTTTGGCCTAGTCGCTCCAGAAATCGCTGGGCGGTCCAAATCGGGCCTAGTCGGTCCTAGGCGGCCAGATTCCGGCAAAAATTCCAGCAAAAACCTGAAATTTTCGGCCAAATTCGGGCGAAAACCTTGGATTTTCCGGCAAAACCTTGGATTTTCCAGTCAAACCCTTCAAATTCCAGCCAAATATGTGTAAATATTTAAAAATGAATATTTTTATAAAAATTACATATAAAAATGTGTGTATATATATAAAAAACTGAAAATTACATATGAAAATTCCAATCCGATTAATCCTGCCTAGGCTCCGATTAATCCCGCCTACGCCTAGGCCCCACCCCACCGCCCGTCTAGCGCCTAGCGATTTTTACAACCATGCCAAGGTTTGGTTTTTGGGAGGGGGAGGATATGCAGACACTAGCCTCCTACTGTTCAAACACCAGATGCTATACGGGTCGTATGAGTTGTGATTTTTTATTATACGGGCTGTGTAAGTTATGTTTTTATACGGGCTGTATAAGTTATGTTTTTCTCTTATACGGACAGTATACATTGTGTTTTTCTCTTATACAGACTGTATGATAGAAAGCTATATGGGCTGTATAGCTTTGTGACTGATGTGACGGCGTACACCACTGACATACAGGCATGTATGACATTTTCACCAACTATATGGCTCGTATGATGACGTCACATGGTGTATTCATAGTAGGACCCTTTTGGGAGCGTTGACTTGACCCCTGTTTCTGCCTTAACTGTTGCACCAAGATTTGGTTTTTGGGAGGGTTGACTTGATCCCATTACCGGCCTTAACCGTTGCACCAAGGTTTGGTTTTTTGGGAGGCTTGACTTGACCCCAGTTTTGGCCTAACAGTTGCACCAGGGTTCAGTCTCCAAAATAGATTGGAAGACATGAACTAACCTATAAATGTTTATTGTGCTTGCAGGAATCAAAATCATTGAAAGACATACCAGTTGTGATCATGTCTTCTGATAATATCCCAGCAAGGATAAATAGGTGAATCAAGATTCACATACCTTCTAATCCTTATTTATTCTGTTTTACAAACTATTTCCAATTTTGAATTCTCATACAATTTGTCAAATAGTCGTTGCGAAAGGGTATTTTAGTCATTTTGACACTTATAATGAACTTGGTCTTTTGCCAGATGCTTAGAAGAAGGAGCTGAAGAGTTCTTCCTCAAACCAGTGCGAATGTCCGACGTTGACAAGCTGAAACCCTATTTGTCGAAGAACGAGAGGAAGACAACTGATGAGGAAGAATGTGTTTCAAATGACAGCTCCGGAGCAATGGATGATGATGATGGTGGTGGCGGCAATGATGGTGTGGAAGCACGGTCAGATGAAGATGAACAAATAGAGAAGGATCAATCTTTGCTAATATTGCCACCATAAGATGTTCAAGATAGAAGACGTGGTTCCATGAAGTTGATGGATAAGTGGTTATTTATGAAAATGAACAACAAAACTCAAAAACTAAAGTTATATAGTTGAAGTGTCCAGGACTTTATAATGTTTTAATCTTTAATTTATTACTAAATTTTTGTTTTAGTAAGTTTATATTAAACTTTGAGTTATTTAATACCTACAAAACATGTATGATGTTTTTACCGGTAACCGATTTGATTGTTCTTCCATTTGGATTTTTTAATAATAATAATAATTATTATTGTTGTTATCCACCAAAATATGCCTAAAAAGCGGTCGGGTCATGCGGTGTAACGGGCCGAAACATATCCAAGTCAAACTGGCTAGGGCCAAAACAAGTTTTTAGCAAATGGGGTTCGTTCAAAATTGGTTCTTTAAAAAAAAATAACAAAATAGGCTAGTGGCAAGAGGTGGAGGTTGAGGCGGTAGAGTTGATGGTGGCGACAACGGTGGTGGCATCACAGTGATGTCGATGGAAATGGCGGAAGCAAGAGATGGTGGTGGAAATGGCGGAAGTGGGCGATGGTGGTGGCTGCAGTGGTGATGAGGTGGCGCTGACGGTGGTTTCACCAGCGGCAAAGACGACGTGGTGATGGTGGCGGTGAAGACGAGTAGGTAGCAGCGACAATGGTGGGGGTGGAGGTGGTCTCGGTGACAACGAGTAGGTGGTGGCAACAAGCAATCATTGTGGGTGGTGTGGACTCATTTAACCTGTTCTAAGTTAGCAGGTTTTATAAGAGTGACTCGTTTTTACCCGTTGTATAATTTTAGTAGATCCAAATGAATCGAAATACAACTTCTTTTAACAAAACCAACCCATTTCTTGAAAATGGGTCATTATTACCACCCATACACCAAACTATAAGGTCAAACTCTCACCACCACAAAGTAGCCACCATCATCTTTAGCCAACCACTACCAACATGTTATTGGTGCATACATGTCTAATAGAAATTAAATATTTTGATAATGTTAAAAATTTCAACACATAGATCATATATAACCATAAGATAATTATATATTTATATAATGTTCCTCTCATTTGTTGGATCATACACTCATCATCACAAGTAGAAGATCATGAATCCATTCCAGTTTCACGGTCATATCACACTCTAATTATAGATCGACTGTCAATACTCTGATTCAAACCACAAATGCTAGACCATGATCGAGTTGTTCATCGATCGTACAAGATAACGTGAAGTCAAAGGCTCGTAAACTCAAGAGTCAAGATATCAATTCCATACACGGTCGACGTCTCTGTTCTACAATGGATTAAACATAAATTCCCTGACCGAATTTCAGAAATCAACATAATATTCAACGTTCCAAATTAACTGCATTAACAGCAAAATGGATATGGTACAAAATATAATCACTTATGAATCCTTTTTTACAAAGCAAAAATGATTTTTAAAACCATTTAAGATCTTATCGAATGCTACACTTTTATATCAAGTTGGTTTTATAAAATGGGTATTAGTTATTTTGACCTAAATTAATATTTCGGTTTTGTTTTTTATTTTGTTTAAGTCTTTAATCAATGTCGTCACAGAACTTAATGAGTAAGTTATTATAATAGCATATAAATCGAGGCTTATTTGTAACGTTTGAAACAATTTCTAATATGAAAATAATTTTTCTTTCATTTGGGTTTTATATAAATCGATAAATCGAGGCTTATTTGTAATGCTACGTATATAGATTTTTCTCATTCGTTATGCGTCAATTGATAAACCCCTTTAGCCAATTTTGTTTTAATTTTCATTTCCCCCACCTTTATAAACTTTTTTTTTAAAGACAAATTTCTATCCTGTAGGAGTGGGACTTGAACCCATGACATTCTCAAACCTTGGTGTTCTAAAAGGATTTTCCTCTACCATTGGGTCACCAACCCCAATGGCCCCACCTTTATAACCTAGTTGCCACTTTGAGTCCAATCTATATCTTTTCGCTTTAACCCACACAAGTAGAGGTGCACAAAAAAATCGGTTCCGGTTCCTACCCGGCCCAACCAAGAACCGGTCCCTACCCGATCGTACCAGGTGGTTCCTACCCGGTTCCAAAAGTTTTATGCTCGTCCGGTTCTAACCCGGACTTGGCTAGAACCGGTTCCTACCCGGTTCTCGCCACCGGTTCTAGCCGTTAAACATGTTTAAAAAAAATCCATTTTTAACGGTAATATGACCGTTGGAGGCTCTATTTGACCGTTTTTTTTGTATTTTAGTCCCCATAAGTTAGTATAAATAGATGTTGGATGAATTGGTTGAGTACCCAACTTGAAAACGCAAAACCAAGAGAAAAAACGCAAAAAATACTCGTTTTACTCTCATTCCCGACTTTCTACTCTCAATGGCTCACTCACAATCTCAATCATCTGTTGTTCGATCACCAGCTGTTGTTTGGGTGATTCCGCATACTAGGAACCAAGAAATTTGGTGCAATTGAGATTTGGTTGAGTTGAGTGACGGGTCTCAAAAGGCTCGTTGCAAGTTTTGTGACACTTTTTTGAGTAAAGAATCGAACTCAAGTTTAAAGAAGCACAAGGTTCATAAATTTTGCAAGGCGTTGAAGGCGGCGACGGATGACTCCGAACAAACACAATTGGGTAGTGATGGTCAAATATTTCATTACGACATAAATATGGTTCAAGATCGAATGACGAAGTTCATGATTCAAGAAGCTTTGCCGTTTGACCACTTCGAAAACCCTCGGTTGACAAGCATGATTCGAGAGACGCTTCAACCTCGTTACACACACGTAAGTCATACTACACTTAGACGTTATTGTTTAAAATTGTGGAGAAATGCAAAAAAAAAATATTTAATTGCAATTTTTGAAAATTTAAAAACCGATGTGAACTTAACTAGTGATGTTTGGTCGGCTCCACATGGTTTACCCGAATCGTACCTTTGCGTCACCGCTCATTGGGTAGATCCCAATTCTTGGCAAATGATAAAACGTACGCTTGCGTTTGAACTTTTTCCGTTTCCACATACCGGATAATATCTGTTTCAAATTTTAGATTATGTAATAACAACCTTTAAAATAGAAAATAAAATATTTTCAATGGCATTCGATAACGCCTCAAACAATACTAGCGCGGTTGAAAAATTAAGAATAAAATATACACCGATTTGTAACGACGCATTTTTCCACATTCGATGTGTTGCACATATTATTAATTTGGTTGTGCAAGACGGGCTCTACGCTCAACACTTTGACGTGTTCAAAACCGGGTTTAGATTTATGTTACAAGACGTTTTTTAAAAAAGTAGAAAAAAGATACTTTAAAATCTTTGGTGAAATTCGACTCCTAGAATGTTTGATTCGGCTTTACGACAAAAAGATACTTTAAAATCTTTTCATGATAGTCTTTCGGAAAGTGGTCGCGCCGAACCGTTTCCGGATTTGTGTTGGGATAATATTAAAAATCTAACCGAATTTTTGACGTTTTCAAAACCTCAACTACAAAATTATCAGGGGTTTATTATCCGACTAGTAATTTAGTGCTTTCGGAATTATATTTAATGGCTTTAAATTTAAAAAAAAATTGAAAATAAAAATAGTATGTTTACACAAATGATAGCACCAATGAAACAAAAATTTAAAAAATATTTCAAAGAACTACCACCCGTTTTTACTTGTGCCACTGCTTTAAACCCGATTTAAAACGTTACGGGGGTTGAATGTTTGATAGACGAAATATTGGACAATTTGGATTAGCACGAAGAAGAACCGGATTTTTGCAAAGAAACAAAAAATATTTTTTAATATAATCTTCAATCAATGTATGATTTTTATTTACAAAGATACGGGTCCGACATAAACGTACCAACGTCAAGGGCATTGAGTTCAAGTAGCTCGTTTGTTAGGGACCCGGTGGTGGCTTTATTAAATACCGTTCGAAATGAGACGGCTAAACGACCAAGGGGTAACACCCCATCAAGCGAGTTCGGAAGGTATAGTGGATCGGATTTTATATCCATTATGTCTGCCGAAGATTATCACAATTTTGATATTTTGGCTTGATGGAAAGAAAAGGAATCTCAATTTCGATTCTATCCAATATGGCCCGTGATTTACCAACCGTCCAAGCTTCTACAGTAGCTTCGGAATCTGTATTTTCTCTTAGTGGTAGAGTTTTATCCTTACGAAGAACAGGACTCACTCCGGAGTCGGTAAAGACGTGCATTTTTTTAAAGGATCACTTGGACGCTGTCGATTGCGTACAAGACCAAACAAACCTCGAAGAAGAAATAATGCTTGAAACAAAAGTACACGGCGAAGAGGTGGATGATGGCTTGTCTTCCGGCATATCCGACGAAGAACTCGCCTCGCAGTAGTTTTGGGCCGGGGAAGACGACGAGTGGTGGTGTACGAGTAAAACGATGAATAAAATAAAAATAAAAAGATTGTGTTTAATATTGTATTTCTGTAGTTATTGAACTATTAAATATGAATAAAAATTACATTTTATGTTATTTAATGTTATTTTAATTATTTAATATATATATATATATATATATATATATATATATATATATATATATATATTGGACCCGATTTGGAACCGGTTCCATACCCGAACCGGACCCGACCCTAACCGGTTCCACTGGGTATGATTTTTCAAACCTAAAACCGGTTCCGGTCCCTACCCGGTTCAACTTCCAAGAAGAACTCCGTTTCTTGGACCCAACCCGGTTTGTGCACTCTACACACAACAAGTGAGCCGACCAAGTTAGTCTTTTACTTTAAACTCTTTTTCCCAAGAATGTTATGTTTGCTAGTTGTTTAATTGATTATGAAAACAAAAAAGAATATATGGAAAAGAACCAAAAGAAAAGTAGTTGAAGCCTGACATCAAGAATTAGTTGAATAAATTAGTAGAATTTTGCTACCATGTGTAAGAATAAAGAAAATACGAGTTAGAATAAAGAAAATTTTGCTCATAGGAATAAAGAAAAAAAACGAGTTATGCGTTTGTATCGCTATAGTGTGACGTGTCACAATTAACATTCGGGCATTTAAACTTCAAGGCTTACACATTCTCCCAAACATCCTCATCTTTAACCTTTAGTCTTGTTACGACCCTGAATAAAGACTTCTTGAATTTTCAATTGTTCTTAATTTATATTAATTTATGTTTCGTATTTAGCAATTGAGGTATTTTGATTACTGAGAGATTAAATTATCCAAATTGTGATGTGTGAGATTGTGCAAAATTGATTTCGATAATGCATGTCGCATCTTGATGGCACTTCCATCCTTTTTTTAAAACCACAATTTCACTCTACCGGTTTCTTCGATTTGAACATGCATTACTTGTAAATCGTTCATGTATTTGGATCTTTAGTTGGCTTGTGGGATGATCAAGTATCATATTTAGACCGAGTAGAGTTCATATTTGCTTAGAGCTCAGTCTTTTTAGGACAAGCAAAGTTTAAATGTGAGAATATTTAATATCGTATAAGTTAAGCAATAATCTTTATTTTGGTTGTTTTTAAGGATAAAAACATCAATTTCGATACTTAAATGTTTTATATTTGTTTTACAAGCCCGAATCCACACAAGACGATAAAAGGGATGAGAAGAAGAACGAAGGCAAACTACATCATACGACTGTCTATCGAGTCGTATATTATCATTCTTCTCCAAAAACGACCAAATTTAAAAGCATTTTCCATCCTAGAAGCACATGAATTTGCATTTTTATGATACACACATTTGATTACTTGAAGTAGTCACATTGTAAAACAAGCATACAAACCAATGATCATAAAAAATGAAAAAAGGTGACCTAATCCAACAAATATGGTACAAAAGAGGTTGAAGAAGCATGCCACTATAACTGGTGGACAACCTCGAACCAGAATAATATAGAAGTCGGTGCATATATGACACGCACTCGTTGCAGTGCAAGTGTTCCACTAGTCAAAACTGCCTTTGCACCACCTTTGATTCGAGTTTGAGAAACAGACACACTATCGCCATTTCTCTGTGCAGTGGATGGCAATGCCGCCTCATGGCCGCCAGCGGTGGTGATAATAGCATAGGAGAGATAGTCTAAGGGATTGGATTCACATTGCAGATTGCAGTCCTCAATGATCAGTCTACCACTCCTATGAAGCAGGCAGCACCCCAGCTCCGCCTTTACCGTTAGGTTCGCCAATTTGCAAGTTGACAGAAACTCCAATGCACTGTAAATTATAACAAAATAATGCCAACAAATAATGGAAGTATACTTTGGTCAACTCTCGACAAGTTTGACCCATTTCCGTTTAAGCAAATCAATCCATTCATATAAAAATGGTTCAAAACTGCTACATCTAGGGTAGGGTGGGGCCCACATTTTAAGATTCGAGAAGACTCGATAAAACTATAACTAGGTATTGGAAAAAGCAAACCTGTCGGATCCTCGGGAACATATAAGTGTTGTATCATCAGGAACATCGCCTCCTCCAACCTAAATAATTGAATTATAGGAAAATGGTAATACTCTATGGTGGAAGTCAACTTAAGTGAGATCAAGCTAAAGTTCTTCCACAACTTTCAAAAGTGACATACAATACAGATAAAAAAACATCTCAGTATGCAGATATCATGCAATAAACTAAAATCAAACTGCAAGAAATGCAGCAGACACAAAAAAATAAAAAAATAAAATTAAGCACCATCACAAGATGGCCTAGTGGTAAGGCGCCCGAAAGGTCTCCCAAGAGACCCAGGTTCAAACCTTCCCTAGGTAAACATCTTGGATGGTCATCGCTGTGTAAAAAAAAAACAAGAAAAAAAGTTAAGTGATTTCACTTTTGTTAAGTTGTTAACTTGAGTGATGATTTAGAATAACTATAAAAATTAAAAAATTGAAATATAATTCAAAAAATATAACAGATTCGATTAAAAAACATATTATGAAGCAACAGCAGCAAAATACATCTTCCCCTCCATCTCCACTTCTGTCACCATACCATCTTGTCTTAATTTTTTTAACTTTTGCAGAATAAAACGATTAAACGATCAATTTTACATGGTAAACCTTTTTCCAGTTTTGGAATCTCATGTTAATTTAATGAGATTCAGGGTATGGTAATCTCCCTACTAGCCCTAGATCAAGAGTGGAACTTAGGTAATAACTACTAACCCTAGCAAGCTCTAGGCTTTAGATTTAGGGGCTGTTTGGCACAATCTAAACCATTAAGTGCTGAATCGTTAAGAGGTCTGAATGGTTCAACATGGTTCCAAAGCGGAACCATTAAGAGGTAAAAGAACCATTAAGAGGTGGGCTTTTAGCGAAACAAACACCCTTCCCTCCGACAAATTCAGATGTAAGCCTCTTAATGGAATCATTAAGAGGCTACCAAACAGCCCCTTAGGTTTTGGTTTGATTATTTTGATTTTGAATTTTGGTTATTAGGTTTAGATGTAGGTTTGATTCAGATTTTTGTGTTTGTATGTTATTTTGTGTGTTTATGTGGGTTGTGCATTCTTGTTGTTTGGGTGATTGAATTAACATTTTCTAGTGTCTAATTTTTGAATTTTGAAAATAACTACAACTATGTAGGGACACAGATTTGACCTTGTCATGGCTAACATGGTGCCATGTGCTCAAAAGCTACACAAATTTGAAAAATGTAACCAGTAACCTGTTGTCTGTGTTACATATTGCATAAATCATAAGAATTTTATCAAATCCAAAATTTAAAAAAAAGAAAAAGAAAAGAAAAGTGTTCTGCGTATATTGGCAGAAAAGTGTAAGTATGTTCATTTTCGTGCATTTGCCAATAAAGGAATAATAAAAGACAGAAAATTATGCATATTTGTGCATTTTGCAAAGCGTATTTCTTCAAATTCACTAATCCCATATAAATGTGCATTGTCTATACGTATAAGTGTATGTGTATCACAGTTGTTAAAAGTGCTCGCCTGGGGCGCCTAGGCGCATTTTTTAGGCGAGGCGCAGTGATTGCGCTTTCATGCCCTAGGCAAAGTTTGAGGTTAAGAGGCATTTTTTTAATGCTTTATTATCATTTCCTAGGTTATGGTTGAGCTTATAAAAGCTTCCACAATACCGATTAAGGCATTCGAACATTTTGGTATTTGACTTTGAACATTTTGGTACTAATTAGATGATATTAAATGTTATATAATAGCTTTTCTTTATTTTATTTGAAAAATAGTATTATTTTTCAATACATAATATATTTCAATTTTTTTCCTTTAAGTGCGTTTTTTTTTCTCAGGCCCTCGCTTTTTTTGCGCCTAGGCCCCAGGCGAGGCCTATGCACCTTGAGTACGCCTAGCGCCTTTGATAACTATGATGTGTATATATATACATACACACACACACACACACACACACATATATATATATATATATAGGGGGAGGATCAAATAAGAAGTATGTTTTCGCTAAGAACTCTAAGAAATGACCAAAACGCTTAGAAACGATATCAAACGAACTCCGATTGAGCTCATTTCAGCGGCGTTGGAACCGTCTCGTCGAACTCTATCATCTTAGCTTTTAAGGTTTAGATTTTACGTTTGAATTTTAGGGTTTTAGCCTTATGGTTTAGCCTTAGGGTTTAGCTTTTAGGATTTAGATTTTATGGTTTAGGTTTTTTTGGGGGGTGGGGGGTTTAGGTTTTTGGGGGTGGGGGGTTTAGGTTTTTGGGGGGTGGGGGTGGTGGTTTTAGGCTTTTTGGGGTGGGGTTGGAGGGGGGATTTAGGTTTTTGGGGGTGCGGGTGGAGGGGGGTTTAGGTTTTTGGGTCCGGATTAGGGTTCGATGAGACGGTTCCAACGCCGCTGGAATGAGCTCAATCGGAGTTCGTTTGACCCACTTCTTAGCGTTTCTTAGCGAAAAACCACTTTTTAGTGGAACCTTCCCCTATATATATATAACCAACATAACATATTGTTGAATGAAGGTTTGATGAAGTAAATAACATACCAAGCACAATGGTTTGTTGATTTGAATATTAGAAGCGAAATGGAACCCTCCTGCTCCAATCAATATGGTGTCCCCTGGCCTGAGTGGTTATGTGAAGTCCAAATTAATGGTCGTTGTAGAGATCAACACACATCAAAGCAAACTACATACCTCGCAGCAGAAACAGCTTCTTCAATACTTGGAAAGACTCCAGATTCTGTTAAGCGTTTGACAGCCCGGTCCACTCTCAACCATAGGCGAGGGTGACATGCCAAGAACAGCCATCTGTGGCAAACGAGGGCTGTGTTATACCGATCTGCAAACTCAACACCAATTTGTGACATCATATGAAATCATAACAGTTCTACTTGGTCCTCTATTAGTTGTCATACTTTGACTTCAACCCGACTACTTTAAGTTTCAATAAATAAATATCAGATATGTAAGTTTTGAGGAAACTGGAAAAGATCACCAACATCGGTCCTATAATAGAAAGAATTGAATTGGAAGAAATCAAATAAGATTATACTGATTATATAAACTCGGAAAATACAGTCAATAATGTCACCAATGGCATAGTATATACCCTAGATAACACAACCAATACCTTTCATTATTTTACCAATTTGCATTGCAACCTTTAACTCATCGTCCAGTTACATCAGTTCTATTTAGGACCATAGTTGTCAATAGCGAATAGCGGTAAATAGCGACAAGCCACCTATACGCTACGTAGCGAATAGCGGTAAATAGCGGGCGCTATTTCACGTTTAGCGATACACTAGTAGAAAGTTTTAAAAATATTTTATTTTCAACTATTGTAGGATATATAGCAATTATAATCAATAATCATCTAAATCTTCATATATTAGGGTTATTAGCAACCCTATTTATATTAATCAAGTAAAAAACTGTTTAAAAACATTAAAAAAAAATTAAGAAAAGGGAATATTCGCTATTCAGTCGCTATTCACCATATAGCGACCATAGGCCGCTTCGCTACATAGCGCGCTATAGTGAGCGCTATGGTCGCTATTGACAACTGTGTTTAGGACTTAACAATTCAGCATTGTTTGGTTATTTTGATTCTTAATAAAGGTATTTTTCGTATTTTTAAAAATGTTTTTGTGTTCTTTATTATAGGCCTTCAATTTCCTGCTTCCCGAGAAAAACAGAAAATTGATGAACGCAAGTCGAGTTTCTGTAAGAGATCAAGGTTAGTAGAGGTGGCAAAAGGGCATATCAAGTGGATTAGGTAATGGGTCAAAAGCGGTAAATTTAAGTGTGTCGAACGGATGTGGTAATAACCAACTATATTAAATAATTATGTGTAAACTATGATTACAAGAACAAGATTATTACAATAGTCATCAAACTTACTTTAAATAAAGCAGTTTAGGAGAATTTATGCATTTCGAAACACTTTGGATGGCTTTTGGGGCATCGACCCATTGGCTTTTAGTTAAATTTGTTAACTTAATACATTTAATCTGTTAGACTTCAACAAATAATCCAAATTAACCCATGTGTAGGTAAATGGGTGAAAACTGCCACCTCTAATCCGGGATTATCATCTGCGTTGTACAAGAACGAGCATCATCTGGCAGCCTGTTAAACTTCAACAAGATATTCCTGGTACCCATTAATTTTGGGTTACTACTTGGATATGTTCTGCTTGGTCATGTAATTAGTCAAAATTTTGTAACCAATTGGACATAAAACTTGATTTTAATCCATAAAAATTGGTCAAACTGAGCCTGGGATGATCCACTGAACATTCCATCACTTAAGAATAGATGATCAATGGTCTCCCATTGCTTGATACACCATTCACATTAAGCATCAATAACAGATAATATGATGTTCATATGAAGGAGGTATGACTTTACCCAAACAAACAAAGATTGGATCTTGGAAGATATTTTCTTGTCCCGCGCATATCAACTCCAAGGCAGACCAACAGGTAGCTGAATCTGACTTCGAAAGAAGTTGATCCACTTAATAGGCACTGTCAACTGCCGGCTTCCATATTGTTTTATCCAACAAAGTTGGACCTGACCAAGAATCATCTCAGAGAGAACTATAAGGTCTCTAACTCTCCTTGGAGTTAAGACTTAAGATACAATACTTGGTTAATATAGTCAAGTTACTTCTCTGCACAATATTCTGATGCTGAATTCTACAAATTTCTCACCCATTTGCACACTCAAATGTGGTCTTGGTTTTAAAAAGTGAGAAGCGCACCAAGGCGACGGGGTCTAAAACTGAGGCGCAAAGTGCAAAGTGTAAAAGCGCACCGCTTTTCGTACGCGAAGCGCAAGATGCATATATAATTTTTTTTATATATCCCATAGGATATTAGCATCCCCTACCCAAAATTTAGCAATAAATCAGCTTTATATATGATTTAATATATGAATTACCTACATGTACAACCTAAAAAGCCTGTTGTACAACATCCTAATGCATATTTGCGCCTTTTGTACATGAGGCGTGCGCCTCACCTGCGCTTTTGGTGCGCCTTTTGTGCGCTTTTCGTACAGCTCGCGCCTTATGTACATAAAAGCGAAGGGCCTTGCGCCTTAGGTCACCTTGCGCCTAGGCGCGCCTGAAACCAAGAATGCGGTTGATAGTGGGCACAAGAACTCTACCCTGCGCCTGAGACGCTCAGGAAAACGCATCAAATGCTTCAGGCGGCGCCTCATGTACTTTGTCAAAATTGGCCAAAGTTAGTGTCTTTAGGAGGTTTGTATGTAGAAAAAAAAATGAAGAAATTATGAAAGGTTTGCTTTATAAAAAGGTAAAACAGAGACGCAGCTTCTAGTTGTAAATAAAACTCATTTGGTTGTATAGTGAGCGAGGCGTTCGTGATGTGCACGCCTCGCAACTCGGCTTTTGGGATCTAAACGCCTCAGAGAGCCTGTCTTTTTTTTAAACCAATAGTTTTGTTTGGGTTGAATACAGTTAATTCATTAGATTTTTTAAACCAAGCTCTTACATGTTGCCCTTTAGTCAGTGTTGTAAAAATCGCGCCTAGGCGCCGATTAGTCGCTAGGCGGCTTGTTACCGACTAATTTTGGCCTAGTTGGTCAATTAGTCGCTGGGCGGTCCAAATAGCGCCTAGTCGGGCCTAGGCGGTCCTAGGCGGCCAGATTCCGGCCAACATTCCAGCGAAAACCTGAAATTTCCAGCCAAATTCCGGCGAAAACCTGAAATTTCCTGCGAAAACCTAAAATATCCGGCCAAATTCCGGCGAAAACCTTTGGTGTGGTTTAAAAATGAACATTTTTATAAAAATTACATATAAAAATGTGTGTATATATATAAAAAACTGAAAATTACATATAAAAATTCCAATCCGATTAATCCCGCCTAGGCCCCGATTAATCCCGCCTAGGCCTAGGCCCTACCTCACCGCCCGACTAGCGCCTAGCGATTTTTACAACCATGCCTTTAGTTTTGGTGGACTTTGCTTGTTATTGTCTTAGTGTACTTATGTCTATGTGTTGTTTATGATGTTATATCCGTTGCGTATTATCAACTTACTGTACTTACGTATATGTGCTGTTTGTGATGTTATATCTGTTCCTACTTACTCTTTTACCCTCTTTTGTTATCAGTAACTTCCTATGTGCTATATTTCTAGTACTGTTTGTTTGTCTAATGTTAGTAATGTGTGTATAGTTCTGCACTGTTTGTTTTTGGAGCCGAGGGTATCTCTGGAAGCAGCCTCTCTATCCAACACTCCACACTCCCAGACCCATCAATAGCTTTGCTATGGGTGGGATTTATTGAATCTATACGAGATATTAAGTACCACCATATCTTAATGACACAATTACATAACAGGAAGTACTACATCAAACCTATACACCCTAACAAAGCATCGAAATTGCAAAAAATAAAAAATTACAAATTAAAACCCACAATTCCAAATTGAGCACAAAGGTGAACAGAAATCTATGATACAATCTTCAATCTATGATAATTAGGGTTGGAAAATGTGAAGGGAGTATACCTGGGATCGGAGATAAGAAGCTGAAGATATGCATCAAACAACCATCGTCAAGATTATTAATATGAGTGAAACGAGAGGAGGACCGCCGGCACTTTTGGGTGTTTCCGTCCATGTGGCAGACGGCGGTTATTGGGGGTTTCGTATCGGAAGGGATGATGAAGAAGAAAATTCAACCACCGCCTTTCACATGTTGGGCTTCACCTTGAAACTATTATGTATACGTCATGTTTGAGATCAGTTTGCGTCATCTTTAATATTTTTTTTTGAACGCCGAACATTAAATGTTGTGACGTTGCACCGCCCGTCACATGGGAGAGCCTCGTCTAACTCTGACCAATATGTTGTATTAACTGGGCCCCCTTGGCGTCAGAGTTGGAGAGCATCTAAGGAAAAATCCAATCCAATATGGTCGGCGTGGGTAAAACCCTCGTGCATCAGCCTAAGAACTATGTCTTATTTGCATGCCTCAGAAATTAATGGTGGTGGCAGGGATTGAACCCGGGTCCCTTGGTACTTCAGGCCTCACCTCAACCACTACACCACAACATCTTTGGCTGCGTCATCTTTAATATGAGTTCTATTTTGTTCGAATTAAAAATATATGTATATTTAGAAAAAGAAAAAGAAAAATATAATTTGAATTTGAATAATCAGATTGGTTATGTGCGAAATTTATATGTTTGAATTTGATATGAAACCAAATTTGAAATTCGGTTTGAACAAGGACATGATTCAAATATTCAAAACCTGAATTCGATTTCGTTATTTGAATTTACTTCGGTTTGAATTTTGGGGTTTTTAAGACTGATTCAAATAATGAACACCCTTGTATAGAAGGAAGATAATAAGTGAGAGTTTATAGTCTTCTTTGGATATTGTTTTCTTGCTAAGTAATAAGTACGAGGCCTAAGGGTGTGAAACATCCTCATGCGTAGGGTGTTCAAAAACAGGTAAAACCGATCGAACCGCCTAAACCGAACTAAATTGGTAGGTTTGGCCGGTTTAGGAGTATCACGATTCAGTTTACTTGGTGACGAATGAGAAGAGGCATGACTTGCTCCTGTCATCCCCTTGCCCTTATCTCCTCCCCTACTTGACATCTAATAGGATTTCTCTCACGTTATCGACAGGGCCGGAGCTGACCATGGGTAGGGTGGGCGACCGCCAAGGGCCCACTATCCCGGGGGCCCAAAAGTTTTAATTATATATATATATATATATATATATATATATTAATACATTTAGATAAAATTGGTTTTGACAGTCCATAAAAGAAAGGAGTTGTCACACCCCCACTAAGACGGAAACACGAGGGAGCGACGAAATTGAATCATTACACATGATTAAAAAGAATTTTCTATTAATTGAATAGTTGTTTACATTGATTACAAAAAAAAATCAAACAAAACAAGTAAAAAAAATAAGTCTTCTTTTGTTATTATCTAGCTAAGTCCACTAAAGCATAGTCCTTGATCCTAGCATGAGCTTATCAACATCCTAGTTAGCTTCACCTGAAAAATGTACTAAAATAGGTCAACTAAAAAGTTGGTCAGAACATAAGTTTAGATATATAAAAATAGCATAGTATGATAGTGTAGGATTCATAAACAATTTCAACACAAGTAAATTAAACTTTCATGCATCGAGTCCACAACCAACCCTAGTGACTAGAATAGATTCACCGTCTGAACGCATTAGACCCAAAGTAGTTATAGTATGCAGTTTCTGTCATCTAGCTCCCCCGATCAAACAGAATGCATCAACCCGAGAAGTTGAACATAATGCATCAACCTGAGCACTAAATGGGCTTGTCAGGCCAATAGATCTATATACTTACTCCCGTTGGCTAAAAGTTAATGGTGTGGTAGAGAGTGTGTATGAACCCGTTTAAGTTACAAATATAGAAAGTTGTTATTGAATAGTATAAAAACCTTGTAGGATGATAATAGTATTGATATAGAGTTTTAATATGAGCATGTTTTCCACCCCAAAGATAGAAAAGTAAAAGAGGGCTATGAACTCACCTTACAAGTAAGTGGGTTGAATCTGGACTGGTAGTAACTTGGTTATGAGAATGCCTTATGGATTAACCCTAAGTAAGTTATAGTGCAAGTTAGTTTTAGAATTCAAGTTTAGAAGAGTTGAGGGGTTGATATTGTAAATAGAGGAAGGTGGTTGTCGTATACTAGAGTGGTTATCGTCCCTAGAGTAGTACCTCCAACAGAAACATTCCCGGAAAAATGACGGGTCCAGGAGGGATTTATACACCACTATTTCTTTAGACAGAACTTTCTGCTTGTTAGATAACAACATACCGATTTGATGGTTACTATATCGGTATATTAGACCAAGTTTAGGGTTTGTTTGGTAAGTTTGGAAAGTATAAGGGTTAAAGTGTAAATATGAATTTAGTATGGATAGAAATGAAATAAATTAAATATTAGTGGGGTTTAAATGAAAATAAGGAGTTTTAGTAGAAACATAATTTTAAAAGTTGAAAGGAAACAAGAAAGATCAAAATCAAGTTTTTAAATAAAAGTTTGAACAAGCTTGATTAAATAAGGCTTTTGATCTTGGATAGGTCTATGATTATAACATAAACATGTTAGGGAATCATAGATCTAGCTAGTTATGAAGAATTTTGAAAGGAAAAGTATGAACAAGCAAGAACATAAGAAGAACTTACTTAGAATGGAAGGATTTAAGCTAGAATCTTCCAAAAGATGAGATGAACGACCATTAGTTGCTAGAGAGCACTAGAGGATCGTTGAGGTGCGAAGAATAAATGAGGAATAAGGGCTCTATTTATAGGGTGGGATTAGAGACTTAAACGCAAAAAATAATTTGTTAATTGGACTAGGATTGCAAAAATAATTGATATAGTTAGTTATTTTTTATAAAAAAAATTAGAAAAGAGGATTGGGGGTTGATATGTCATAAATTATACATATTCTACATGCATAATTATCCCCATATTCATCAGAATTATAGGAAAAATGATGGGAATTGATACTTAATCCATTCAACACATGTTACAACAGGATGATTGACATTGGTTTGTAAAAACATGAAGAAATCACTCAAAATCAAGGAGAAATCAGCATTCGGAAGTCAATTGAACGAACTGGACCCAGAAAGTCAAAGCAGGAAGTCAAAAGTCAACAGGGAGCAGAATTGGGCCCATGCACAGGCGTGCATCCCAATGCACGACTATGCAAAGGCCAAAAATGCCCCTTGTACTCCCCAAAGCTGCCAGATTCCTTCATGTGCAAGAAAAAGGGTACTTTGCACGCCCGTGAAATCCAATGCACGGCCGTGCATTGCCAAAATCTTAGCCTATAAATAGCAAGCTCAATCTAGTGTATTAGATGTCCAAGACCAAGGGATGTGAAGGCCCTAGTGCTCTGCTAGAGCCGGAACTCTCTCGGTTGTGGTCCGTTTTCGCTTTTCTTTGTTTATTTTATGCTTTTAGTATTGTAATATGGAATGATTCTTCTTATTCAAGTAACAAGAAGCAACCTATATCCACTCTCCCTTGGTGTTGGATCATTTCCACACATGATCTAAGGGTTAGTGGAGTCACTTGTATGGTCATTCGTGGCTAGTGTTCTTGCGTTACTTGGGTTGGTTGAATTTTATCTAATTAATGAAGTATTTTAGTATGTTATGTTCTTAAAGTCTATCTTTTATTTTATCTTAAAAATACAAGAATAAGTAATCTTTAAACCAACTTAATAATCTTAAATCTTGTGAGTTCCTTAAGCAAGACTTCTTGTTTGAAAAGCTTATTCGAGTTTGTACGGTCTATATACAAATCTTGGTGCTAGCAAAGGCCGAGTTAGTATAGATTTAACATTATGGGTTGATTGGAGGTTTAGGTATTCAACGAGTCGTTCGTGTCCTAGCTGGACCTTGCGGTTCGCGTCGGTATTTTTTACTTCTCTCGTGTTAGCTTGCAGAGGACTTCTAGCGGGAGCCATGAGGCTTGATCTTGAGAATGAAAGTTATATTTATTTAAAATATTATTATAAGTAAAGAAAACTATTTTAAGAATATAAATTGTTAGGTCTGAGCGTTCATAAAGTAACTTTGGAGGAATTTGCGCATTCCGACTTTTCAAAAGAAGTTACACGACTTGGTGTACGCCAGTCGACAGGATAATCTTAGTCTGAATAATAAATCACGAGACAGCCTACGGACTTGAGACCCCGTTAGGATCCCGAGAATTATTAGGAACAGTTGGCCGACCGTATCCATTATTCCATTACGAACTACTAACTCCCCCATCGAAAGGGTTAGTACTAGTAACTATGACCAACCTTACTAAAATACAATGTTAATTAACTAGTGATAACAACCAGAGTAACACCTTAAATGAGATAATATTCCTAATTACTTTTCTTTTCCTTTTTCCCTTATTTTAAACAAAACACCCTTTTCCAACTTATTATCCTAGTCAGACAACAGCGAGGGTTGAGTAAGGAATCCTTGTCCATAGTTCGATACTTGGTTCTTACCCAGGCTATGTTACACTGCGATATGTACACTTGCCTATTTGTGTGTGTGTTTTAAGTTGAAGTAATTATCATTTTAAATTATAAATTTAAAACCTGATTTTATGTAACTCTAAACAGAACATTATTAAAGATATATATTATGCCTCTCGTATTTGGCATCAAGTTTTTGGTGTTATTACCAGGGACGTATTTATATATATTTTTATATACACTAAACACGGCATATCAGGGGGGTTAATCACGAAATTTAGAGGTGGATTAGGATAGGATTGAGTTCAAAATTAGTTAGTTAAAGGATGGAAAGGATTAAAATAGGATTTAGGAATAAAAATAATGGTTTTTTAACCATTTAGGACAAGTTTAAAGGTTTTTAAATTGATTTAATAAATTAAATAATATATATATATATATAATCTGAAAATTATAATAATAATATATAATTGAATTCACAAAAACTAACCAGATTTCGAAGACGTTTACAAAAGAAACCCTAAAATTTATGTATGCATAACTTTTACCCATGAAATTTTATTTTTGTCAAACGAAGTTACAAACCTGAATTGTTTTGATTAGGTTAGAGTCTAAGGCATCTAAAGTTACTATAAGTACCACGTACAAGAACTAGATAGAATTAAAATAAAATAAGTAGGCCGTTCTAAAGCGCAATAGAATACTCGCTTTAGGCCAGACTCAGAAGTTCGAAATGAAATGATATCACAAGTGATATGAGGCATCAAAAGGTTCATAGTATTAGAATCTCAATAGGTTACAAGGTAGAACCATAGGATCAGGCATAGAAATGAGGGATGTCACAGTCTCCCCTAGTTAAGAGAATTTCGTCCCAAAATTCCATCAATAGAGGTTGTGTTATTCTAAAATAGATGTGGGTCCGTTAACTGTTATCAAGGCTAGTTCTTGGTATAGCTTCCGGTCTCATTTTGAATGCATTAAAGAGGTTTATATATAGGGTATACCGCAGCGTGCCCACCACCTCTTTAATACCTTGAAAGCGTACCAATCATTTACCAAAACTAATCACTAATCGACTAATGTTGGGTGGTATAAATTGAGTTTAGAAATTTGACAAGGGTGTGTGAAACTAGCTACACGACAGAATTTCAACACACACCAATGCACCTGTAAATTTACGATTACGTTCCGGACCGCAATCGTCTATTTACCTTACACGGGTGTCCTAGGTCCTTCTATTACTCATCTATAAGGTGATAATAGTTATGTAAGTGAAAGTTGTGGATGTCATAAAGTAGACATTGCTATGCAATAGAAATTGAAAGGTCACATACATTGAAATGCAATAGAACACCGCAGTTTGAGATTCAAGTAGACAATGAAACAAATAAGATTCATTCAACGAAATTCCAATCTAGGTTACAAGATAGAAATAAACAAGTAGACATAGAGTTCAGACTGAGATAAACCAAACAAGAAATAGGAAAAATAAACAAGATTGCCACAGTCTCCCCTAGTTAAGAGGAATCCATCCCAAAACTTAACTAGTGGAGCCTGCGTTATCATGGACATCTAGATCTTAGCGGGCTTCAGGTGCTCCTAAGGAAAAAACTCGACCTTGAGCAACTGGGGTGGTGTTGTTGTTCTGGTTGAGCTTAGGACAACGGTTTCTGAAGTGGTCAAGGCCACCACATTCAAAGCAAGCCTTGACTTTATTGTTGGGAGTAGGGTTAGCAATCTCGGTGTTGTTGGTGTTAGCTATATCAGAAGGTTCTTTGCAGTTCTGAGTCGTGTGGCTAAATCTGCCGCAGTTGTTGCACTTGCGACATTCTCCAGGATGTTTTCCGGTGTGTCCCTTTTTAGCAGGGGCTACCTGCCATTGCGAGATTCTCGACAGTCTTTTGTTTCTAGGAAGGCATGTGGTCTTCCTTGGGTTCTTTTGATCCCTTCATCACTAGCACCCCTGACTTTACTAGGTCGTCGGTTATGGTAGCGGACAGAAGAATAGCGGCTTCCAGAGTAGCTGGTGAAGCAGACAAGGTAGGGACTCTGACTTATGGGGTCAACCCTCCATTGTAGCGTTCAATCATACGACTGAGAGGTGTGACCATGTGGGGTACAAGGATGCAAAGTTCATTGAACCGTTCAGTGTTCTCCATGTGTTCGGCTCCATCCATGGTATGGTTCCAAAACTCAATCTCTATCTTCTTGAGTTCATTACTCGGGCAAAATTCCCTAATAAGAAATTCCTTAAAATCATTCCATTGCAAAGCTAGGGCTACGTTTCTTCCCCTGGCCCTGAGTTGGGCATTCCACCATGTAAGGGCCGCTTCTGGAATATGCTCCAGGCAAACTTAACCTTAAGATTTTCTGGACTCTCAGCCATGTCGAGGGTAGCTTCCACTTTTTCAATCCGTTGGAGCAGCCCAGTTGCTCCTTCGGTACCATGAAAATCAGCGGACTTAGAGTTGGTAAACTTCTTATAGTGGTCAGTGTTGTTACTATCGGCTCTAGAACCGCCGGCATTTTGAGGCGTGTTACTAATTTGGGTGACCATTCCAGGGATGACGCCGGCTGGTTACTGAGTAATGAGGGTGGCAATCTCATTGATTTCGGTTGGGTTTCTACGAGGAGGCATTCTACAGATAGAGCATAGTTAGATAAGTTGATAAACAATAGATAGAGTCGCAAGATAATCAAAGTAGAAATTTTATTCATAATTAAATTGTTCAATTACAAATGAGGAAAGATAAGCACAAAAATCCCCTTAATGTCTTGAATTGAAAAGAAAATAATTGACTAATCAAAACTCTAGGTCCACATGATAGATGGTAGGAGAGTGTGTTTTAGCTTATAAGCGATACTCACACCAAGATTTCCTAGGAAAGGGTGACATGTCCCGAGGGAGTTATGTGCCATGCCTTTCCTTGACAGAGCCATTCGTGTACAGGTACCCACTCTTCCAGGTTACACATTGTCCTACGATCCACCAATTAGACCCTTGGTCACGACGAGAGTGATTTAGGAATCGTCTTGACTCCATTGCTTAGTCGTTGTATCTTCGACGGTGGTTCGGCTACACTCGGACAGGTCTAATACGGCTCTTCGCTGTGAATCTTGTTTCGAATGATGGTTCGCCGAGGTAAGTGTGTTGGTTTTGAGAAATAATGATAAGAAGACATGTAGAACTAAACAAGCAAGCACATAGTTTCCTAATGCACTATGTTTCCTAATGTAGGTGACTCTTAGGGTTATAGTCTAGGTCTAGAGTAGCCTAATTCTCTATAACCTGGCTCTGATACCAATCTGTCACACCCCCGCCAAGGCGGAAACACAAGGGAGCGACGAAATTGAACCATTACACATGATTAAAAAGAAATTTCTATTAATTTTATAGTTGTTTACATTGATTACAAAAAAAAAAATCAATCAAAACAAGTAAAACAAATAAGTCTTATTTTGTTATTATCTAGCTAAGTCCACTAAAGCATAGTCCTTGATCCTAGCATGAGCTTATCAACATTCTAGTTAGCTTCACTTGAAAACGTGCTAAAATAGGTCAACTAAAAAGTTGGTGAGAACATAGGTGTAGATAGATAAATATAGCATAGTATGATAGTGTAGGATTCATAAACAATTTCAACACAAGTAAATTAAACTTTCATACATCGAGTCCACAACCAACCCTAGTGACTAGAATAGATTCTTCGTCTGAATGCATCAGACCCAAAGTATTGTTATAGTTTGTAGTTTCTATCATATAGCTCCCCCGGATCGAACAAAATGCATCAACCCGAGAAGTTGAACATCAGGCATCAACCTGAGCACTAGATGGGCTTGTCAGGCCAATAGATCTATTTACTTACTCCAATTGGCTAAAAGTTAATGGTGAGGTAGAGAGTGTGTATGAATCTGTTTAAGTTACAAATATAGAAAGTTGTTATTAAATAGTATGAAAACCTTGTAGCATGATAATAGTATTGATATAGAGTTTGAATACGAGCATGTTTTCCACCCCAAAGATAGAAAAGTAAAAGAGGGCTATGAACTCTCATTGCAAGTAAGTGGGTTGAATCTAGACCTGGTAGTAACTTGGTTATGAGAATGCCTTATGGATTAACCCTAAGTAAGTTATAGTGCAAGTTAGTTTTAGAATTCAAGTTTAGAATAGTTGAGGGGTTGATATTGTAAATAAAGGAAGGTGGTTGTCGTATAATATAATGTTTATCGTCCCCAGAGTAGTACATCCAACAGAAACGTTCCCAGGAAAGAATGACGGGTCCAGGAGGGATTTATACACCAATATTTCCTTAGACAGAACTTTCTGCTAGTCAGATAACTACATACCGGCTGAATGGTTACTCTATCGGTATATTAGACCAAGTTTAGGGTTTGATTGTTAAGTTTGGAAAGTATAAGGGTTAAAGTGTAAATATGAATTTAGTATGGATAGAAATGAAATAAATTAAATATTATAGGGGTTTAAATGAAAATAAGGAGTTTTAGTAAAAACATAATTTTAAAAGTTGAAAGGAAACAAGAAAAATCAAAATAAGGTTTTAAATAAAAGTTTGAACAAGTTTGATTAAATAAGGCTTTTGATCTTGGATATGCCTATGATTATAACATAAAATGTTAGGGAATCATAGATCTAGCTAGTTATGAAGAATTTTGAAAGGAAAAGTATGAACAAGCAAGAACATAAGAAGAACTTACTTAGAATGGAATGATTTAAGCTAAATCTTCCAAAAGATGAGAGGAACGACCTTTAGTTGCTAGAGAGCCCTAGAGGATAGTTGAGGTGCGAAAAATAAATGAGGAATAAAGGCTCTATTTATAGGGTGGGATTAGAGACTTAAACGCAAAAAATAATTTGTTAATTGGACTATGATTGCAAAAATAATGGATATAAGAAAAGAGGATTGGGTGTGTGTGTGGGGGGGGGGGGGGATTAATCGCTAAATTTAGAGGTGGATTAGGATAGTATTGAGTTTAAAGGTTTTTAAATTGATTTAGGATGGAAAGGATTAGAATATGATTTAGGAATAAAAATAATGGTTTTTAATCATTCAGGATAAGTTTAAAGGTTTTTAAATTGATTTAATAAATTAAATAATATATATATATATATATATAATCTGAAAATTATAATAATAATAATATATAATTGAATTTACAAAAACTAACCAGATTTCGAAGACGTAGAAACCCTGAAATTTACGTATGCGTAACTTTTACCTATGAAATTTTATTTTTGTCAAACGAAGTTACAAACCTGAATTGTTTTGATTAGGTTAGAGTATAAGGCATCAAAAGTTACTATAATTACCAAGTACAAGAACCAGGTAGAATTAAAACAAAACAAGCAAGCCGTTCTAAAGCACAATAGAATACTCGCTTTAGGCCAGACTCATAAGTTTGAAATGAAATGATATCACAAGTGATATGAGGCATCAAAAGGTTCATAGTATTATAATCTCAATAGGTTACAAGGTAGAATCTTAGGATCAGGCATAGAAATGAGGGATGTCATAGGAGCCCACGAGAAGAGAAAGAGATGGCACACAAGGAAAATTGTGGAATCACTATGAATTAAAAGGGGAGTCTTACGAGAGGGGAATCGAATGGAAATTGTGGAATCACCATGAATTAAAACTTTGAGTCTTAATTCAATGTCTGCCACTCGTTAGGAAAGTCGTGTTGACAGTGTTAAGGCTATTAAAGATCAACTTGCTGGTATAAGAGAAGGTATACTTGAAGTTGGAGAAAAAGATAATGATGCTAAAATTCAAAGTGAAGCAAAATCACTAGCAAATAATGAACTTGGTGATTTTGAATTTTTGGTATCAATTGTTATCTGGTATCAAGTATTAAACATGGTGAATACGGTGAGCAAAAAGTTACAATCAAAGGATATGGTTCTCGATGCTGTTATTAAAGAAATAAACAAGTTGATTGAATACTTCAAGGGATGTAGAGAAACGGGGTTTTCAGATGCGATTGATGAAGCTAAGGAGATTGCTATTGAAATGGGTATTGATTCAATATTTCCACAAAGGTGTCCGGTTCGAAGGAAAAAACAATTTGATGAAAGTTCAAGTGACAAAAAAGTTTCATTTTCAGCTGAATACAATTTTAAAGTCAATTATTTCTTATATATTGTTGATTAAGCTAGTGCTGCTTCTCTTGAAACAAGATTTGACAAATTCAAAAAGTCTAAAAAATTATTTGGTTTTTTGTTTCTAACAAGTTGAGAGAGTTAGAAGATAAAGATCTTAAGTTGAGTTGTCTTGTTCTTGAAGATGCACTCAAGTTTCATCAAAGATCTAATATTGATGGAAATGACCTTTATATGGAGTTGAAGTTATTTGGCACATTACAAACCAATGGAGTTATCAAACCTATAGATGTTTTGAAGCATCTTAAACAACTCGATTATTTCCTAAATGCAAGCATTGTATATATAATATTATTGACAATTCAAGTGAAGGTGACAGAGAGGAGTTTCTCAAAGTTGAAGTTATTAAAATCTTACTTACGATGTGACGAACCAACTTCTGGAAGATAGTGCATAGAGGACTCAGTGTGCCCTTAGGTGGAAAAGTGCATAGGAAGTGTGCACTCAGGTGGAAAAGTGCACAGGGAACTCTATGTGCACTTAGGTGGAAAATGTTGGGATTCGATGTACCGGTTTTAACTTTTAAAACGTTTTTGATCTCATTAATTAATAAATCATATTTATATTAGCCGAATCGATTGTACACAAAAACAGTTCTAAACCGGAATTCCCTCGATGATCCTATTACACGTGTATAAACAATAAATAAAACTAACCATAGCGGGTTAGGAATTATACCTTAGACGAAAACAGGAAGATTCACACTTCTTTTCAACAAGCGTCTCGCTAGTGACCGATCACGAAACCTGCAAACACAAAACTAGTCCAACGGATTTACGCTATAGGCGACGACGGCACGGCAGCAGCGGAACGGCGCGGCGGCGATGGGTGGCGTGACAGCAGTAGGGCCGGTCAGAGGACGACAGCGGCAGGGGGTGGGTTCTTACGCAAACTGGGATGGTCTCTAGAGAGGATTAGGGTTTTGTCACACCCCACCTCAGGCACCTCGTGGTCGTGTGTGAGCATGATTGGTACCTGTTCTCTGATCTCAGAGTATTTTGCAGCGGGAAATCTTTTAGGATCCTTTCTGTTATAAAACTCAACCTCAAGGGTTGCTTTTGTAAATATCAAGACCTTGTCGGATAAACAAAGATCTTTTATTTATAACATCGGTACTTAAACACTCGTTTATTTGTTTACAAACGTTTCTGAAATCAAATACATCCCTTGTCC
This sequence comes from Smallanthus sonchifolius, assembly GCA_023525975.1. NCBI lineage: Eukaryota > Viridiplantae > Streptophyta > Magnoliopsida > Asterales > Asteraceae > Smallanthus > Smallanthus sonchifolius. The sequence continues at coordinate 62,318,775 of CM042037.1, read as the reverse complement.
TCTAGACAAGTATTTTATAGCCACAAGGTATAACATGCCTGGGAACATAGTCCATCGGCATCATCCCTGTGCTATAAGCCTTCTTCGTGCTAGGGGCAACTCAGTCCACACCGCACTTGAGCTTGTATAATCTTTGTACACCATTGACTTCAGGCTATATCCGTAGCCAGCCCGACAACCAAGTTATTTATCCACAAACATGTAACACCTCGAAAATTTCTCGAAAGAAAACCCAAGTATAAGGAACTAAGGTGTAGACAAACCGAACTTCAAGAACCAAAATTGAAAATTTGGAGAAAATCATCGGTGATGGACCGTCGCCAGATGATAACGGTCTGTTTGGAGCTGTGACGGACCATCACAAGAGTATAACGTCCGTTACGGGCTGAGCAAGGGTGGACTCTGGTGCTGACACGTGTCCGGTGACTCATGATTATGAGTTGACGCGTGGAAACCCTATGACGGACCGTCATCCCTGATAACGGTCCGTTACTAGCTATGACGGACTGTCAAGAGACCGTAACGGTCCGTTACGTGGTCCGGAAGTGCGTGGTCACCAAGCAAAGCGGTGACGGACCGTCACCCTGGTAGCGGTCCGTCACGACCTCAGAATTTGCCTGTAAATAGAAGTTGCCGGCCAGAAATTTTTAGACACAAACACATACTCACCACACCTTCAGAAACACACACTTAGAATAGGTAATCGTGCCAAGGTGTCGGTACGCGTTCGGAAGTCCAGTTTCTAGCCTTACACTTTCGAATAAACGTAGATAAGCTCCGACGTAAGATTCCGACTAGTTATTAAGGTCTGGTTTATAAATATTAATGTATTAATATTATTAGGATATTGCTCGAGGTTACTATTTCAGTTAGAAATACGCCAAGGTGTTGTCCGAAGTGTTTGACATATTATTGATACGATAAGCTGAAATACTGTCTAGGTGAGTTCCTCTGAATTGAAATGTGTATTTAATTACACAGTTGTTATTTGAAACATGCCTGATAAGTAATGCCCTATTTCAAGTATATATAATGCGTATTAAGTACTGTATACGTTCCGAAAGTGGATGGGACCTATGGGTGGAACGATTATCTTATTTTACTGGTGAAAGGTAGGCCCGTAGGGTAGGATGGTTTATCCATTTTATACTGGTGAAAGGTAGGCCAGTGGCTGGAAAGGTTGACCAATTATATATATAACAAAAGCTTATTAGTTTTGTGTAAAATAATGAGTGGGACATGGGATTGCTAGTGATCGGATAACAACCATGTGGTAAAGGTTCATTAACTCACCAACTTATGTTGATCTAGTTATTTTTATTATCTTTAAGGTTGTTGCAAGTGAACCTTTTAGTGGTATTCCAGTTAGATATCATATGTGGATAGTTATCTAAATGGTCAAAGGATTATGATGAATGAAGGCATGCTTAGAAGAGCTGTAAGCGCTGCAGAGGTTTTGAGTTCCTTGACAGGGACTGATGTTTGTTAGTTTGGCTTGTTTGTAATAGACGTTTGGCTCATGATGTAAAACAGTTTAGTAATTAATAAATGAGGTTTATGGTTTAGCTTCCGTTGTGTGTTCTGTACCATGCGTCACGTATAACCAGTGCCTGGGACCGAGGTGTGACAAGTTTTTATCAGAGCCTCGGTTTAAGGGATTTAGGTACTAAGGTTTAGTATCTAAACTTAAACTAGGGTTCTGTAAGTTAGTTGGAATGTCATAGGTTGATATGTTGACTTTCATTATGAATATAACGAGTGATACCATGAAAACATATAATTAATTGCATTTTTGGCCAAATGTTGTTAATTTCTGCTTTTCTGGATTATTACTAGTTATACGAATTCTAATGTCATGCATCTGTGTGTAGGTACAAATGGCATGAAGAGGTAGAGGACGAGGATGTGGTAGGGGTAGGACTCATAATACTAGGTCTCGTACCTGTGATACGACAAATATTGACTCAAACATAGAGGCAAATACCAATGTTGAGCCTGAGCAACATACATAGGAGGTTATCATGACAGAAAAACAGTTCCAATGAGAGGTGGCATTAGAGGTCACTAAAGTGCTCCAAGCAACATTACCAGGAATCATTGATGATGCATTGCAGAGGAGGATGGGTTCTAGCAATCAAGGAAATAGAAACGAAAGAGCCAGTGGTGCAAACCCACGAGCGGAGGATACTGTTCATACCAACCCTGTAGGAAATAATAGTGGTGCTACCTGAATCCCTGAAACCATTGTGATTACAAATCACAGCACGGGAGATAAGTACCAAGGATGTACTGACAAGAATTTTAGTGATGGTCACCCCAAACCTTTTAACGGCAAAAAGAATGTCATTGCATCCATGTAATGGATGACTTCTATGGATGCCGTAATTAAAATGAGTGAGTGCAGACCGGATCAAGACGTCAAATTTGCTACACATTCATTCGAAGAAGAAGCACTTGACCGGTGGGAGTCAGTTAAGCAAACTAAAGGAGAGGAGTATACAGATAGAATGAAATGGGAGGACTTGAAGGCATTGCTAGTCAATAGATGCTGTCCCTAGAATGCGGTGGATAAGATTGAGTCAGAATTTCATCGGTTTGAAGTAGGAAGTCTTAGCCACCAAGAAATCAAGAATATACCAGCAAATTCAATGAGATGGCTAAGCTGGTACCACATTTGGTAACTCCTGAATCTAGAAGAATTAAATGTTATGTGCAGGGACTACCACGGAAAGTTCGAACCTTAGTGAAAACTACTGTACCTGGAACTATAGATTCGGCGGTACAACTTAGTGCTGTAATGTATGATGAAATAGAAGCTCAGGAGGTGGCCAACAAGAGAAGCTTAGAAAAGACAACCTATGAACTTACAGATAACAAAATCCTAAGAAAGGAAGGAGATAACTTGGGCAGAGATGCACAAAGAATTATATGTCATAAGTGTTAACATGAAGGACACATTTCAAGATATTGCCCAACCATCAAATGCCACAACTGTAATGAAATGGGGCATTACAAGTCCAATTGTCCAAAGACGCCTCAAGCCAAGGTTGGTGGTGGAGCAAAAAATGACGTGTATATATCTTGGGAGGAAGGCAAGAAGGAGAAAAATAGGTACGTCTCTTAAAGGATAATATAGAGTATGTGTTTATCCTTGAAATAAAATTTAATAAAGGTTAAAGTAAAAAGATATAAAGAGATAGAGAATTCCTTGTATGTCTACGGGTAACCTTCCAACCGATACGTAGTTATCTGACAAACATAATGTTCTGTCTAAGGAAAGAGTTGTGTATAAATCTCTTCTGGACCCGTCATTCTTTTCTGGGAGCATTTATGTTGGAGGTACTACTCTGAAAAAATAATCACCCTATATAACAAAGAACACCCTAAGTATAATTACTCGGTTGAAGAAGTATTTCTAAAATTCGAGGACGAAATTTCCTAAATGAGGGAAGATTTGTAACACCTCAAAAATTTATCGAAAGAAAAACCAAGTATAAGGAACTAAGGTGTAGACAAACCGAACTTCAAGAACCAAAATTGAAATTTTAGAGAAAATCATCGGTGACGGACCGTCACTAGAATTTCATCAGTTTGAAGCAGAAAGTCTTAGCCACCAAGAATATACCAACTAAAGGTAAACAACCGCCATCTGGCTTCGGTCTTACTTACTGCGTCTTACACAGGAGTCCGTCTTACATTGTTTATAAGGGTTACCAGCCGTGTCCGGGACTCTCACCCGATCCATGTGTATCATTTGATAAAACTTTATGTATACTAATGGCATGGACGCTTTGTTCGTTGGAGAACAATTATGCATCATTCCTTTAACACATGTTTGGCCGTTTTCGTAAACGTAAATGTTTGATACTCAAAGTTTTGAAAACAGATAAAGTATTCACCTTTAAAAGTAGAGAGTGATGGCTTAAAGGAGTATTTTAAAGCTTAGAACTAAGGCTCTAACTTCCTTTCCTAGCTTCCTCGAACGTTCCTTGACTTCTGCGAGCTTATACGCGAGAGTGCGGCTTTTAAACATGAACCGGATAGTCGGGAGTGAAGCAGAACTGAGCTAATGGGTCTTTGGAACAAGTTTTGGTTGTTGGGATGCGATTTGTGTGAGTGAATTGAGCTGGCATCGCTCATCTATTTATAAGGTGAAACTTGGGCCCCATAGCGGACCGTTACCTAGGCGGGTGGCGGTGCCACCGCCCATGCTTGCGTCAGCTCTCTATGTCAACTCCTGATTGGACCTCTTCTCAGATTACGGCTAGAGGACCGTTACCTGAGGGCGTAGCGGTCCGCTACGCTGCTACGTGGTAATTTCTTAAGAATTGCCGATAGCAGACCGTTACAGGTGGCAGTAGCGGTCCGCCACGGTACACGCATCAGATTTCTTGCCCATTAGTCTGCATCCACGTGTCAAAACATGGTTCGTTTGCTTGGGGGAAAGTAGTGGACCATTACGGGTTTGGGTGGCGGTCCGCCACCGGTCCTTTTTCCCTCTAGCGTTCTGCAACGGCCTTAGCGGACCGTTACAGACATCCTTATGTTGGGAATCCTCGTGCCAGTTTTAACTTTTAAAACAAAATAATATTTAAAACTTTTAAATAAATAAATCAGATTTATACAGCGGAAGCATTTGATACGAATAACAGTTCTAAACTGGGATCCCGCCAGTGATCCGATTACACGCGCATAAACAATAAATATAAATCCATCCATAGGGTGTTTCAGGTTATACCTTCAACGATTAACCAAACAAAGACACCTTGGTTCAACGAGCGTCTCGCTAGTGGACAATTCACAAATACGCAAACAAGCAAACCCATCTCACGGATTTACGCGAATGGCGGTGACGCAGGGTGGCGACGGAGAAGGAAGGGTCGGCCGCTAGCGGCGGCGGCTGGCGGTGGTCCTCCGTCGGCGATGGCAGGACAAGGGGAGGGGGTGGCGGCCTCTCTTTTGCGCATATGGTGATGGAGGCAAGATTAGAGACTAGGGTTTAACATTAAGGATATATTTATAGCTCCTTAATTTACTAAATGCACCCCTTGAGAATGAACTGTTAATTCCCAGTAATTAACTGTTAATTCCCAGTAATTAACTGTTAATTACTTTTAAACCCTCGAGTTTACTAATTATAAATAATTAGTAAAATATAACCTTTAGAATGTTTAATACTTAAATATTAATTCCCCGTAAATAATTATTTCATTAAATAATTAATTAACACATTCACCGATAAATATTTCTCAAAATATTTACTTGCCATTTAATAAATCCGTCTTTCATGAACTATAATATTTAACAATTAAATATTATCAATTTGATTGTTGCCTAAAGTGTAATTCTTTGTATCGTAGCTCAATAGAAACGTTGACTTAATTGACGATCGGACATCCTATATCCAACAATCTCCCACTTGGATGATACATCAATTAATCGGTTCAACGTAGGCAGTGGTGGACGCCTAGCTGCATCTCACTACCCCTAGCAAGGCATGACGTATTATAATCGTCAAACTGTTTCATTGTGTACAAGTAACTCTTACTTTACCAAGTGTAATAGTCGTAGTAAACATATCTATGTATCCTTTCTGTTTAGGGCATCCGTTGAACATGAGACATGGATACAAGTCATTTCTCATATATTGTTCAACCATTCTCGTTCCCAATTCAAAGTGGTCTAAACAAACTACTCTTAGTTTGAGCATGGCCATACATTTTATACCAGTTTGAATCAACGAGGGTGCCAGAATGTACAACTCCTGATCAAAGGAGAACAAACGTACACCTCATGTCTAGGCACGGATTAAACCATATAGATTTAACCCACCACGTTAAACCAAAATTTACATGTTTTTAGAAATCAAGATGAAATCATGAATGAATGACCGATAATTAGCATTAATAAGGAAATTAAACTTCATCTAGAGGCATTTCAACCAAGTCGCTATCCCGGAAGGTAACACATAGACTAAGTTATAATCAATAAAGCGCATAAGTATCATTTCGAGGTGTTTTCTTCAAGTGGCCATCCCGGAGGGTAGCACATAAGCAAAAAATCAGTATTCTAACAAATAGGCTCATGAATATGGAATATATGGATGCGGGCGCCACCAACACTCGGATTTATTCTCATAAAAAGAGAGTGGTGTGCCAAGAAATTTCAAGAACCTCTAAATTTTAACATAACGTGGTACATATCACCCTGTGTTGACAGTTTCAGTATTACCGATTACCCTAAGATGAATACCCACCAGATATCATGATTTTGTAAGGCCCCTTTCTCGGGAAACCTCACTTGTTGGATTTATTCATAAACATAGTCATAAAAACTGAGCTTAAATTTAAAACATTCAGAAGTAGCGGAAACAAACATCATTCAAATTACATGACATAACAGCGGAAGTCTTAACAATTAAATACATAACATTGTCTTAACATATAATAAGTGGGATGTCAGTCTTGTGTCGGGTAACCTTCACGCCGTCGCACGACCCTTCCTTCCTTTACCTGAAATGTATACTAAAAGTCAGCTAACGCTGGTGAGTTCTAGTTTAAAACTATTAAGTATGAACATTCTTTTCTTTATAAGTATACATAATTATATACGTACATTTATATAAATACGTATTCAAAACTTTTGCTTTTCTTTTTTCATTTTTATGTGATTACATAGATATGCATTCACCTTTTCTTTCCTTTAACATTCATTGGTCATACACTTAAGGGTGATCAACCCGTCTTTTACGACGTTTGTCACAAAGACATACGCCCTTGAGCTACCTTCGTAGCCCTTTTACTCGTCCGGTCCTAGAAACCGTCCGCCTTAACTTTCGTCCGGCCAACCTTCGGCCGTCCGTCTTACCCGTCCTACCGTCGTAGTCCGTCATATTCGCCCGTCTGCCCTAAGGCATCCGTTTCCCATGCGAACTATTGTTTATGCAACCATTAAACTATTTTAGCATTTACTTCGACCGCCCATTTATGCTTTTTGTACGTCCTAACTTACGAAGGAACGTATCTTTCCCGGTTGCAAAATAGTCACGTGGTCGTCCGTCTACAGAAGTAGCCGTTAGCTTCGTTTCCGTCCATAACGTATACATACATTCATAACATGCAATATAAATAATTATAAAGCAAGATTTCATTTATTTACGTTATGCCATTCTTTCATTCATTCTTTGTAAACATACATTTCGTTCTTTATTCAAATTCATTCTCATATATATATAAATATATATTAGTATATCACGTATGTTCACATTAGCTTTCATATCATTTATTCACTTAGTGTATACATTTCAGCCCCAAAACATTTAATAAGGTTTGCAAATAACATAGAAGGGGGCACATAGAACTCACCTGATAAGCTTCTCTAGGTTGTCCTAAACAAAGGTCCAACAACGTCACTTCCGATCTGGATTAGGTAGTTAAATATACATTAGACCCAACCCCGACTCTAATGGTTAAATCATTCTAAACTTACTGACTTTACTTAACCAGCATGCTGCCTGCTGTCTGTTGCCTGCGCACTTGCTAAGTGCGCAGGACCATACTCATGCGCACTTGACAAGTGCGCAGAGGATCCTTCTTGCGTACTTGGTAAGTACGCAGGATCTTCCTCCTACGTACTTGGTAAGTACGCAGGAAGCCCTTCTTGCGTACTTGGTAAGTACGCAATACCTGGTCCCTGGACCAAAAATCCAAAATTCTTGCATGTTAATTCGATCATGCTAATCTTACAATTTTCTTTGATCAAAAGGTGCGGTTTTCATTCTAGATGCTAGTTCTAAGCTTAATATCAGGTTTCATCCATAAAAACATCACCTATTTAGCTAAAACCCGAGAAACCCCAAAACGAAGAAAAACTCAGTTTAAGGACGAATCGTTACCTGGATTGTGATTCTGATTCGGAGGTTGAGTTTTTATGGATGAAATGAAGGTGAAGTTTTTCTCGTGCCGATCCGTTGACTTTCTCTTTCTAGACCCGAGCTATCCTTTCTCTCTCTAGGATGGTGAAATGAAGGTGAAGTGGAGAAAGTGGGCTGCCTTGCCCCTTATATACATGGGGTTCCATCGGCCCGTTGGAGCCGAGCCCAAGCCCATCCGTTCTTATTTCGTTTTATGACGTTTAATTCTCTATCGTATTATTATTTACTTATTTACTATTTTTGGGATGTTACAGATTTAATTACGTGATTAATCCTAAGTAACACTCACAGGCTATTTAAGCTATTCAAGCTGGCTCGGTCTACCAAAACATCACTAATTAGACGCGTTTTTTATTATTTATTTCATTTAAAACTTAACAAGCAGCTCAAGTTGTGCTATCATTTTCTATTTTGGTTTTGCAAAACTTATACTTTCAAAGGACATTTTTCAAAAAAAAATTAATTTTTTTTTGTATTTTTGTTTTTGAATTTTTATAAAAGAAAATAAACTAAACGCTTAGATTCTACGACGTCTCACATCCCCACACTTGAAAGACACATTGTCCTCAATGTGAAGCAAGAAACAACTAAAAATAAAAATGCAAAAATAAAAGGAATCGACTTAGCTGGTAATGTATGCAAGATAGGTATCTAGCTTCTTTCTTCCTTGCGTGCATCGTATAGCATTTCAGTCGCGGTTGCACATCTTTGCCGGGCTGCTCTTATAATATCCTGATCAACTCCGTCCGAATGGAGATTGAGTACGGACGGAATGATGTACTCCTACAAAACAAACTCACGTATACCCGCAGCATCGCATTGACTCAAAAGACTGACTCAAACTAACAATTAAACGACCCACTGACTCAAACTGACTCTGGATAGAATGCAGAGACACGTACCCGATGTGTGGCAAACACATATACATGAACGCCACAACAAGGTGAATCATCGGTTACAAATGGTTTCAAAGTTTCCCATGGTAGGTGGTAGTCATGATTAATGATGGTGGATAATGGAGACAAAGGATGGTATTGGATGATAGATAATGGTGGTAAATGGTGATGATGATGTGGAGGGTGGTGGGGATGGATGAACCACGGGAAACAAAAGAAGAAATGCAAACCCAGGAGAGCCCCGCGTACTGCAAAGGGCCAGGAGCCACTCCTCGCGTACCGCGAGGAATTGAAAATCAAGCCGGCTCATTCCTAGACTTCTCACGTACCGCGAGAGACCCTTGGAGACAGAAAGTTAAGGGGGTTTTTATACTTAGAAAAAATTTTCACCCCTTAACTTCTTTTCACCCAAATTCAATAAAAACATGTTCTAAGCATAAAAACAAATGTAAAAATACCTGTAACTTCATTACTGATGATTTTCCTCACCGAATCAATTGCGAATTCCCTGCAAGACACAGGCAAAACAAAACACACATACTGAAAAACACAAAAATGACACAGACTCAAACCAAGGAATGCATACAAACTCTACATCCCGGGCACTTGCTCTAGAATCAAACAAGCCTATCAGGAGGCTTCTCCTTGATTCTAAATGGGACCGCCTTTAACCTACGTGGCTTTCCTACTCTCTTTATCATCCAATCACTAATAGGCTTCGCACACACATCACTTCTCTCTCTCATCCTTCCACCACAACTTAAACCTTCTAGGTCCAAAGATAACCTGGATTAAGTATGATAGAAGTTTCTTTCTCCTAAACGTCCCCACACTTGGGGTTTGCATTCCCCTCAAATTAGATGAATCTATCTAAGTATGGGTCCTCTTACGGGGTGGCCTAGACCTAGGGGTTGACTCGGTCTCTCTCCCCTTAGCACGAAGAACAGATAGAGGTTCAGGAATAGGCACTACTAACCGTATGGCCTCTACATCCTCCACCAGACCATCATGATCCTCTAAGCTCTCCACCGTGGGTGTGTCACAGATTATCAACCTAACCTGTGCTAGTATCTCACTTAAGCCGCAATCATCACTATCAGCACCTAAAAACGGGGACCTGCCAATTTCTTTTCAATTTCAGCAAGCCAATCCGGAGGGTCCTCTATCATTCCTCCCATATCTCCATCACTTGGGGTTCTACTTATCATCTCCTCCAGCTCTACCGCCCACTTAGATAATTATCCTAAATCAGGGTCGGGTTCGCTGACTTCTATCTCACAAGGATCAGAGTCCTGATGGTAGTCCACGAAGGAATCATTCATGCACACGGAGTGGCTCTGCTCGCCAACCTCTTTCACGGACTTTGCAGCATCGAATGTGACCGACTCATCCCCTACACGAAGTGTGAGTTTCCCATCAAAGACATCAATCAATGCCTTGGCGGAGCACAAGAACGGGTGCCCTAAGATGAGTGGGACTCTGTCATCCACCTCCATATCCAAGATGACAAAATCCACGGGGAAGACAAATTTTCCTACTTTCACTAAAAGATTCTCCACAATTCCCCATGGATGTTTGACTGAACGGTCAGCCAAAGATATGCTCATGCGCGTCGGCTGTGGTTCACCTAGGTCCAGCTGCTTATAGATAGAATTTGGCATTAGATTAATGCTAGCACCCAGGTCAGCCAACGCGTGGTTTAGCGGCAAACCGCCAAGCAGACACGGGATCGTGAAGCGACCCGGATCTGCCAGTTTCTCTGGCAGTTTGTTCTGAACCACCGTAGAACATTGCTCACTAAGTGAGACTTTAGAATCCGCCTCTAGCTTCTTCTTGTTGGAAAAAAGATCTTTTAAGAACTTGCCATACTTAGGCATATGCTGGAGGACCTCTATGAGTGGGATATTGACCTTGAGTTGTTTAAACATATCAAGGAAGTGACCGTATTCCCTAGCATACTTATGTGGCAGCAAGCTCGCTGGGTAGGGAACACGGCTCAAGTCAATCTTGGGGGTTTTCATCTCCACCCCCTTCTTCTTCTCCTCTGTCTTCTCGGCAGGCTTCTCTACCACTATCTCCTCGTCCACCGGCTCTTCCTCTTCTACTGGTGGCTCCACTTCCATCCTAGCATCGATTGCAGCAAACCGAGCTCTCCAATCTATCTTCTTCACCTCTTCCTACGACGGAATGTGACGAGCAGTGCTGTGGGAGACTTCCTCTACAGTAGGAATAAATGTATCAATATCAGTCTCCACTGCTTTTTCCTCATCCTCTATTCTTCGACTCCTAATCGACACGACCATCACTGAAGTATTAGGGCCTGAAGACGGACCTCCCTGTCTATCCTTCAAGCTCTTAGCGATGTCTCCTACCGTGTGATGCAGATCCATGAATGCCGATTGCTGATTATTCAGTAAGGTATCGTGTGCATCCAGTCGCTGCTGAGTCTCCTTATCCTTCACCACCAGGTGAGCGAGCATCTGAGTCTAGTTCTCTATCATCTCTTTTATCTTCTTATCTCTAGCACTGCTCCCAGAACTCGCTCTTGCTTCACCTCCTCCATACTGATTTGAGCGGGCATTAAACCCAGGCGTGTTATTTCCAGATCTCCATCCCGAGCCAAAGGAATTGTTATAGTTATTGTACCCTCGGTTCTGGTTGCCCGCAAAACTCACTTGCTCCTGCTGACTGACGAGGCAGTCCCTGGTGTCGTGGCCTCCTCTGCGTACCTCACACCGTTGAGCACTCAGCTTCAGCTCCTTGATCTCATTCGCCATCGCTGCGAGTGCAGCAGCCACGCTAGTATCAGGGTTGACCTGATGCACACCTCTAGGAGAAGAGGCAGGTGCCCTAGTACTAGGAATGGAAGTCCTAGTAGATGGCCGCTATTGTTCCGCCAGAGCGAAGCTCTCGAACATCTCTTCACACTCAACTGGCTCTAGCTTGTCTATGATATGGCCTCCCGTAGTTGTGTTGAACATTTGCTGCTTCTCGAAGGTGAGGCTATTATAGAACTTTTCCATAATCGCCCAGTCACACAGACCATGCTGGGGACATCGGCTCAACAGCACGTTGAACTGCTCCCAGGCCAAGTGATAAGGTTCGTCAGGGTCCATCCGGAACGAATGGATCTAGTCCCTAAGGCGAGCGACCCTGGAAGGTGGATAGTACTTTTTCAGAAACTTGGCTTGCAAGTCCTCCCATATGGTGATAGAATTGTTGGGGAGGGTGTCAAGCCAAGTGGAAGCATGCCCAAAGAGCGAGAATGGAAAGAGACGTAAGTAGATTGCGTCCTTAGATACACCCGTGATATTGAAGGTATCACATATGCGCACGAAGCGGGACAGATTTCCTAGTGCATCCTCATCCTCGAGGCCATGGTACTGAGTAGAATGAGTGATCGAACTCATGACATGTGATGGGACCTGCCAAGTATTGGCATTAGGGATAGCGGGGCAGGCGATCGAAGATCTCGCCCTGAGGACTCCATCACTCGCTCTCTGGTGGGTCAGCGTCGCCCATGTTAGGAAAACGAATTGGGATTGTGGGCCGTACCTGGGTTTTGCACAATTCTTTTAAACGCTCCCGGAAGTCGTGGGTGCGCTCATGAAGCTCTTGTTCAGGCTCTAAAGAAGCAGAATATGGTTGTGATCCCTGCGAATGAGTGTGGTGCATAAACTGACACAAAAATAAAAGAGAATAAATAAAGACTCAAAAACAGAAAACTCGATCCTATGTTAGACACTCAGATAGGACACACAAGTAGCAAATAGGACAAAGACACTCAATTAAGACTCACAAATAAAAGAAAGAAAACACACCAAAAATCACAAAAAGAACTAGTCAAAGCTAATGTTGCTATTGCCAAGTATCCCCAGAAATGGCGCCAAAAACTTGATGTCGCCCAGACGGTCTATTAAAACACTAATTAAACCTAACCTATACTCCTAAGTAATAAATGGAGTACCTTCGACTAAACCGTACTAACAGGAAACTGTACATATCGAGTGTAGCACAACTTAATGGTAAACCGGATTATCGAACCCGAGAGACACTATGATAACAAAACTAGACTCTGACTCTGACTAAAGATATTTGGTTGGGGGGGTTTCTACGCTACTGATTAAACTAAGGAATGCAGAAAACTAGGTCGACTCAAGCTATCAAGACATAGAACTAAGGAAAATATCAAAGATGGAAGAATACCACCTAGGTCGGAATCCTACTTGCAAAGCACAACTTCTACCGGTTGACAACTATGACACAGAATAACAACAATCACTAGACACCTAAACCAACTTCCTCTCAGACAGTTGACACTCGGATTCCTAATGACGAATACTAAACGACTATCTCTCACTTCTCGGGTATTGAGATAGAATACACACTCAATCTAATATATACTCAATTACAACTCCTATGGATCACTATTTCTTGCAAACCATACATACAATCACAAATCCTAAGATCTATGATCTAGATATGCAAATCAAACTGGAAGACATCCACAACTAGCATACGAAGTTATCGTCAATCACACATCAAATTATGGCATGCATATTCATCATAATCATTATCATAAGATCTTTTACATAATCATTAAACCATCAACAATAACCAAAACCGATAAAAATCTAAACTTTATGAAGTATTCATCATAACCTAGGCAGTAATAAGAAGTTTAGCCTAAGATCATGTTCAAAAAATTCGAACACAGAAGTGAAAACATAAACATAGGTTCAATCTCAGAAAACAAACACAAAGATTGAATCTTGAAAACCGAATAAGCTATGACAACGAACCCGGGATCCAAAAGCTTCAATCTTGCACTTGATTTCTTCTTCCTTCTCCCAAAATCGCCTCTGGCCTTGCTCTAGACGGCAGAAAAATCGAACTCCTCGAATTATGGCATTAGAATTTGATTTAAACTCGAATTAGGGCTTTTTGCGGATTAACGGGCCTCTCGCATACCGCGAGAGGTTGGCTCTGGTTCCTCACGTAGCGCGAGGAACAAATTAGTCGGGCACATTTCTGGAAGTCCTTGCGTACCGTGAGGTTTTCCTTCTCCTCTCTCGCGTACCGCGAGGACTTGAATTTCCCACTTTTTATCTTTTAATTCTTGGGACTTGTTCTCTTGCTCAGTTTCTTCATGATATTGACTTGTAATCATCACGAGCTACTGTAATCATGACCTGGACTCAAAAAAAAGTAAAAAAAAGTAAAAACGTACACAAGACTAACTAAAAACGCACTAATACAAAGGAAAAAGATGTGTGCTTTGCACAACATCAGTCATGAACTTCTATTTTTCCTACAAAATATTTATACAATCCCATATCCAATCCCAAACCCTATAAAACCCTATGAAACCCTAAATCTTAGAATTTCCTTATTTCCATTAAACGTACATTGAATTTAGAGTACAATTACCCATGTAGGTTTATTGTGAGAAATCCACACGAGGCCTATCCATCTTTATCAACTAATACCATTACTAGCTTCATTACAAGTGAGTTTACGTAGCCCCTTTTTCCCTTTTTATACTTTTGGGGTGAAACATGTCTACAACTATATCTCATACACAATTCAATACCTTTGTTCCTATGCAACTGTCTTTATGCTTTATGTCTTAAACTACTGGGTGGCCATTACGTGTGTTCATGTTAGTACAATTATTAACTTGTGTGGCAAGCCTCAGGTAGTACCTTTTATGATCATTTATACGGGAATCCGATACATTACTTAACACAGAACCTTGGAGGGTTTTGTGTATACATTTTGATACCTTTCATAACACAATCAGATGGATTGTGTATACATTTTTCCTTTTACATGGCTTGATTGTACACCTTGGAACCTTGTATGTTTTCACATTTATGCTTTAGACTTGCTTTGAACATATTGAATTGTAAACCTTATTCAACTTTTGTTTGGTGTCAAAACCTATGTTTCTCACCAACTACTTGTAGTTGACATTTACTTACATGTTTCAGGTGCACTAGTTTGAGGACATTGCTTGATCACATAGGACCATGGACCTATCATTAATAAGACTGAATCTAAATTATGTTTAGGTTACGAACGCTTTGTTTTCTATTTCTCTTTGTAACAGATGCTTTTAATTTGATGAATAAATATTACAACACATTTAATAGATGATCATGTGCTTATGAACAACCGCATCAGCCTTGGCGTATAATCCGCCGCCGGCTGGGGTGTGACAGATTGGTATCAGAGCCATGGTTATAGAGAATTAGGTTATTAGACACATATGACATAGACTATAACCTAGGAGTCCCAAACATGAGGTTAACTCGTGCCTTTTATTAGGAACCCTACTCTATACTTATTATACACATACTTACATCCACTTACCTATCTACATATATCTCTGTCTACGTGGTGCAATTACATGAACTACAACATTCAAAGGATTACATGAAACTACATGAAACATACTCTTAGACCTAAGGGCCTAATCTAAAATGAAACTCTTATCAAAGGTATGTAAGTTCTAAATAATTAATGAGAACTTATGCATTCTGGAAGGGTGGATGCCTGTATTATGGGAAATTATGTCTAGGAAAGCATTTCGTATAAATCCAAATCAACCGATGGACCATTTATGCTTTCTTTGGAATTCTTGGGATGAGTGTCCATTATAGGCTAAAGCACGACTTCTCGGACATTAGATGAACTTAAAATACTTTGATAAATCAATGTATCCATTTGCAAACTGAATGGGTACCATCCATGTTTTATTAAATACCTCATGATTTTATTATAAACTCTTATACATGATTCATATCTTATGAATTTCCTTTTCATCCCTTTTGTAGAATGCCTCCTCGTCATGAGCATAGGAACAACCTCACGCACAGGATCATCCAACAAATGGCTATGATCCTGCCAACCATGGTCAACCAGCTGAACCAGAATGCAGCTCCAAGAAATCCCACATGCACATTCAAACATTTTAACTCGTGCAACCCCACCAAGTACTACGGGAACGAAGGAGCCACTGGACTTCTCCAATGGTTCGAAAGCATTGAAGGTACTTTCATCAATTTCGACTGCCCCGAGAACCTAAAGGTTCACTATGCTACCAGTGTCTTTCAGAAAAGGGCACTCACCTACTGGAACGGGGAAACGCGTAACCGTGGTATTGAAGTTGCACTGGCTTTACTTTGGGCTGATGTGAAGACACTCATGACTGATGAGTTTTGTCCTCGTAACGAGGTTAAGAAGCTAGAAGCTGAGTTCTGGGATCTCAAGTAGGATAGTGGTGAAAGCCTTGCCTATACCACCCGTTTTCATGAACTTAGCCTTCTGGTACCTCATATGGTCACTCCTCTTTCAAGATCCATTGAAAAATACATCAATGGCCTGCCTATGCAGATTTAAGATACCTTCTTGGGTAGCAATCCAGCCACACTCGAGGAAGCAATCCGTCTTGCTGCTACCCGTCAGATAACCATGTTAAGGCAGGGACCTTGTCTAATAAGGGTGCCAAGAAAACCATTAAGAAAACCCCTGCTGAACCCACCAGGGAAGCCAAGGTTGAGTCTTCCTTAAATGGCAAGAAACGGAAAGGTGGGAACTTTGCTATTATCACTCCTGCTGCACATATAGCTCAAGTAGACCCTAATGCCTACAACCCCAACAAGAGGCCTTATGTGGGAAATCTACCTTTGTGTAACACATGCAAGCTCCATCATGCTGCTAACATGCTATGTCGTCTATGTACCACTTGTGGACGTTATGTGTATTTGGCTAACACCTGTCGTATCCCACAAGTTAATCAAGTCTATAAACCTTTTGTTCCTGCTCCTACTGCTATCACCTAGGGTCGTGCTTGTTACGAGTGCGGTGACCCTAATCATTTTAAGAACCATTGTCCTAGGTTGGTTATTGTGAATCAAGGCAACATGAACCAGGGGAATGTGAATTAGGGAAATGCAAACCTCGTAGCTCGTGGACGTGCTTTCAACATTAATGTCAATGAGGCTCAAGCCAACAATGATGTGGTAAACGGTACGTACCCAATTAATCAACAATATGCTTTTATCCTATTTGATACAGGTTCCGATAAGAGTTTCGTGTCCTTTGAATTTGAACCACAACTTGTTAGGAGTCGAACTAAGTTAGATAGGTCCTTTGATATTTTAGTAGCGGATGGATACTCTGTTACTTGTGACACCATCATTAGGGATTGTACCCTCAACTTAAATGAGCATGACTTCTCGATTGAACTTATTCCTATGGCTCTTGGAGATTTTGACATCATAGTAGGCATGGGTTGGCTGACCAAGCATCATGCTGAAGTCGTCTGTTTTGACAAATATATTCGTATCCCTCTTGACTCGGGCAGCATTTTGAACGTCTATGGTGAGAAGACGTCTAAAGGGCTAAAGCTTATGTCTTGTACTACCGCACAGAAGTACTTACGGAAGAAGTGTGTAGCCTTCCTGGCACACATTGTGGAGCAGAAAGACAAGGGCAAAAGCATCCAAGACATTCCCGTGATCAAAGACTTTTCGAAAGTATTTCCCGAAGACTTACCCGGTCTTCCTCCTACATGTGAAGTTGAATTCTGTATTGACCTAGTACGAGGAGCAAACCCTGTGGCTAAGTCACACTATCTTCTTGCACCATCATAAATGCAAGAACTTTCAATCCAGCTTCGAGAACTTTCCGACAAAGGATTCATACGTCCCAGTGTTTCTCCTTGGGGAGCACCCGTCTTATTTGTCAAGAAGAAGGATGGTTCTTTTCGGATGTGCATCGACTACCGGGAACTCAACAAGCTTACCGTGAAGAACCATTATCCACTTTCAAGGATTGATGATTTGTTTGATCAACTTCAAGGTTTGACTTATTTCTCAAAAATCGATCTTCGTTCTGGTTTTCACCAGTTATGAGTCCTTGAATCCGATATCCTAAAAACAGCTTTTCGTACAAGGTATGATCATTATGAGTTCATGGTTATGCCCTTCGGTCTAACCAATGCACCCGCGGTACTCATGGATCTTATGAACCGCGTGTGTAAACCGTACTTGGACAAATTCGTGATCGTCTTCATTGACGATACTCTTATCTATTCAAAGTCAAAAGCGGAGCACGAAGAACACATGCAATTGGTTTTGGACCTCTTGAAGAAGTAGCAATTATATGTCAAGTTCTCCAAGTGTGAATTTTGGCTAAAAGAAGTCCAATTCTTAGGCCATATAGTCAACGAGAAGGGTATTCACGTGGATCCCGCTAAGATTGAAGCGATGAAGAACTGGCAAGCTCCAAAAACCCCTACAGAAGTTCGCTCGTTTCCTGGCTTAACGGGCTATTATCTTCGTTTCATATCGAACTTTTCAAAGATTGCGGTGCCACTCAAAGCCTTAACACATAAAGGCAAGCCCTACGAGTGGGGACCAAAACAAGAGGAAGCCTTTCAAACCCTGAAGAAAAAATTATGTGAGGCCCTGATCCTGACTCTTCCTAATGGAACCGATGACTTTGTCATTTACTGTGACAATTCCCACTTAGGCCTTAGTTGTGTTCTTATGCAACGAGGTAAAATTATTGCTTATGCGTCCGACAACTCAAAATCCATGAGAAGAATTATACGACGCACGATCTTGAGTTGGGTGCGGTCATGTTTGCTCTCAAAATTTGGAGACACAACTTATATGGTACTAACTGTGTGGTTTACACCGACCATAAGAGTCTCCAACACATCTTCAATAAAAAAGAACTCAACATGAGACAAATACGTTGGGTTGAACTTCTAAACGAATACGACTACGATATTCGTTACTATCCCGGTAAGGCAAATGTCGTAGCCGATACTCTTAGTCGTAAAGAATCTATCAAGATCCACAACATTCAAATTCAGAATGACATTCAAACTCGCATCTTTGAGGCACAACACCTTTCCATCACTGAAGGAAATATGTACAATGAAATGGCATGCGGTGCAGAACTCCAACTTGAAACCAAACCCAATGGGTTATTTACTTTCTGAATCGTATATGGATTCCAGACCGTGACAATCTTCGTACCTTCATCATGAACGAGGCTCATAAGACTCGTTATTCTATGCATCTCGATGCGGATAAAATGTATAAGGACCTTCGTACTTAATATTGGTGTCCTGGGATGAAAAAGGACATTGCCCTATACGTGTCCAAGTGCCTTACTTGTTTGAAGGTTAAGGCCGAACACCAGCGTCCATCTGGTTTACTTGAACAACCTGAGATTCTCGCATGGAAATGGGAGTGTATTGCCATGGACTTTATAACCAAGCTCCCGCATACGTCTCGTGGTCACGATAGTATTTGGGTAATCATCGATCATTTGACAAAATCTGCTCACTTCCTACCCATTCGTGAAGACTATCGAATCGAGAAATTGGCTCGAAACTATATTGATGAAATAGTTAGTCGTCATGGTGTATGTTTTGGGTAAAAATTAACAAGACTAATTTTGTAACCAAACTTAGTTTGTGATGTAGTGTGCTTGTAAAATCAATGTAAAACAAGGTAAGAATGTAAAAAGTGACACGAATGTTTACGAGGAAAGCCCTTGATCGTTCAGGATCTCCGACATAAAACCTCGAGAGGTGACAATCGACACCTGCCTCGTTTCTTCAATAAATGATAAAGAATTACAAGTGTTGAGCAGCAAATGATCGATATCTAAGTGTTACAAGACTGATTGCTAGTGTACTCTATAGCTAAGTGCGTTGTTGTGTGTTTTCTAATCGATCAAGCTGCTGATTTTATACAGAGATCATACTAACTAACTATCCGAGAATCCCAGAATAGACCAGGTCTTCAAATATGACCGTTGGAGATCGTTCTACGCGTATTCTACACGCTTATTTCAACTTCCAGACCGATTCTCCAAGGATTAAATTGACTTCACGTGTTTTACCTTTGATCAAGATAGAGGAAAGATACAACGATTAGATAATAAGGAAATTAAGAATACCGAAACCTGTCAGGATACCAAAGTATATTGAAGATCCAGGATCCCTATTTGTAAAATGACCCCTAACAATTGTCCCCAAAATTTGACAGTTGTCAATCTCATCGACATCTGTAAAATTTTAAAATTCAAATAAAAATAAATGATGATAGGGTAGCGATATGACCGTTCTCAATTTCCAAGGCGATTCAACCATTGTAATTTCCTGGATATATTCATTATTACTCCTTCTCTCTCATTCCCATCTTCTTCAAGGTTGAAGCAGGTGAAAATCTTTGTTTCTGATTTCTTCTTTCTTTCTAAACTTTCGTTATCATGGGTAAGAAAATGACTAGGTCGGCCGCTTCTATCGTTGCTGAAACAATAGACGATGTCGTTGATCAAGGAATCCTTGACCATTCTGATCTCGAACTCTGCTCTTTCACTGATCAGGATATGAAACTTTTGAAATCAAATAATATTTTTCCATAAAAAACCATTTTTAGGCCTTTTGATTCCAGAACAAAAGCGGATTTGATTTCTAAAACCTGGGTTTGCTTTCTCGCGTATCCTTTCACTCTCGGTCTGTCATATCCTTTTTCCCCACTTATCACCGAGTTCTTCAAGCTTACCGGGTTGTGTTATTCCCAAACTATGTCCATGGTTTGGAGAATCCTGGCTACTCTTGAAAGACTGAATCGTTCTCATTCTCTGAACATTGGCGTCCCTGAGCTAGCCTCTGTCTATAATTTGAGAACCCACGGCTCTTCTCGTTTCGTCCTTCAGCTTAAGTCCGGGCGAACTCACCTAATCCCAAAAGCTACTAAAAATGACACCGACTGGAAGGGGAAATTCTTCTTTGTCTAGAGAGATTCAATTTCTGATGGGAAACTCTTGCTGCTTGAATGGGTTAAAAAGGGTAGGATATAGTTAGGGTCCCTACAATTTTAATTTTTTCTAACTTGATTATGATGATTCTCATCTTATCTTTGCGTAGCTCCAAAGTTCGACGAACTAGTTCCTGTAAGAAGTGACACAGATAAAAGAATAGAAGCATTGCTAGAGATACCTATTACGGAGAGATCCTTCTGTGCCGAATCTGCCATCAGTGAAGCTAGTTTCAATACCCAATATTCCGAACCCGAGATGTCTTCAGGTATAGAATAGTTTACATTCGTATTATCAAGTATCATGATCCCGATTTGTTCTATATTTTTGTAGGAATCCCTAAGTCGAGCTCTCAATTTGCCTTGTCTGACCTCGATAGCCTCTTGTCTGGAGCTGTCGTTGTCAAGGAGGGTCCCACACCAACTACTAAGTCCTGGGTTCCCCTACTCCGGTCTAAAGCTTCGGGGAGTAAGAAGAGGAAAACGACTGACATAGTGGACCTGGAGATCTTTGAGGGCATGGATTCGAGTGACACTGCCAAGAAGCTTCATTCCTTACTGAGTCTGGTAAGCGCTTTCTGGTATCCCTATTTCAATTTCAGGATCCCGAAAGTCTTAATTTATCCAAATCTTGCAGGGTCATGAGAAGCTGAACGCCAACTTGGTTACGACAGAGAAGAACGTTGAAGAAGCTCTGGAGAAGGTTGAGGATCTGAAAAAAATTATGGCCAACAAGTCCAAGTACTTGGAGAAAGAGATCCAAATCTTGAAGGAAAAGCTGCAGGAGGATTTGGCTCAGTCCGAGCAGAAGTTGCAGGAGACTGTGGATAACGCCAAGAGGTCCGAGGCGATGGCTATTCTTCAATCCAGGATCTAGATGGCTAAGCAAGATGTTACTGAAGGTTTTGATCCTGCAGCTTGGGATCTTCAGGGATGGCGCTCTTCTCTAGCTAAAATCGGCGGTGAAGCTGTGGAAACTAGCAAGGTTACCGAGGATGTTGGTGCTGGTGATGGTGAGAAGCGGGTGGACCTGGACGATGAGGGCAATGATGCCTAGGCCTGAGCCTTGGAATTTGTGGTTCTTCCGTTTGATTGATCTTGATGGTACTTGTTAAAAACAATTTTTCTTTTGTGTTTGGGGATCCCTGCATGGGATAGACAATTCGCTAACTTGTGAACCGGGTGGATGGGTCCAGGTTTTGGATGAAGCCCGGATCACTTTCTTTTCCTGCACTTTAAATATTAGTGAATGGTTTATGACTATCTGCCATGATTGTTATGTGTTTGGTTTGCTTAGACATGTTTTAGAAAATTAGGATCTCTATGTGATAAAACCTTGAGATATGTTCGAACATATTTATTCTGGATTCCGGATCTTTAATAATAAATTCCCAGGTTTTTATCAAATTTAGACTTAGGAAAACACAATTTGGTTTTAAAGAGTACCAAACGTATCATGACTTAGTCATTCAGCTTTCAAATTTTCTTGTAATTGAAAAACTAGTAACACATACCTTTCTTGAGTACGAATTTGGACATATAGACATACCGAATTATATCACGGAGTTCGAAATACAGTAACCTTTGGTTGTCCCCTGTGTACAGTCATTGAATACGTCGTAGGCTTATACTTCGGGATCCTCATTAGTCTTCAACTCGTTTAAGGATCCTGAGTCAGCATATTGATGCCAAGTTTTTGAGTTAACACATAAGTGTTACATATTTAAAATCATGGGCCAAGCCAGAAAACATGGGCTAAGTCAATAACGTGGGCTAAGTCAGATAATCGTGGGCTAAGCCAAATAATCGTGGGCTAAGCCAAATAATCATGGGCTAAGCCAATATCGTGGGCAAGGCCAAATCTGAGTTAGCATGAAAATGCTAAAAACCTTAGCTTTAACACGTAAGTGTTAAATGATTGGGAGAAACTTGAGTAATAACACGTCTGTTATATTCGTAGCACCCAATATATAGCCAATAGTGATGAAATTATCAGCCACTGTTACATGGACTGGTAGCACCACCTTGAACTATAATTGGATATCGTGCGCTCCTGGCAGGGTGTATTAACCCAATACTTAGAAAGGCGAAATCCGTTTAAACCTTCGAGGTATTTGAGGATACCCAAACTTAGGAGAGATGGCCAATCTCTTTCTTCTGCCGGGATCCCTAGAGATACTCCCTGTAAAATAGGAAATCTTGGTGAAGGTGGGTGTTAGCCTGGCTAACACCCCTCCGACGCTCAAGTCAGTACTTTGATCAAGAGTAACAAGTATAAAAATAATTATGGAAAGAAGACGTACCATTTTTAGTTAGGATTTAAATTCTAACTTACATAAAGTAGGTTTTGAGATGGATAGCGTTCCAGGATCTTGGCAGGATATCTCCTTCCATAGTAGTCAACCAATAAGCTTCCTTGCATGCTTCTGAATCAATCAAGTATGGGCCTTCCCATTTTGGTGCAAGCTTTCCATCATTGGGATTGGTAGTATTTTGGAATGCCTTTCTTAATACGAGATCACCTGCTCGGAATCTTCTAACCCTTATATTTTTTTTGTATGACTTTGCTATCCTCTGCAGATAAGCTGCAATGCGAACTTTGGCAAGATCCCTAAGCTCATCCACAGTATCGAGATCCCGAGCAAGAGCTTCGTCCTTGGTCTCTGAAGATTGAAAGTTGGTTCTGGCAGTAGGGATAACCATCTATGTCGGGATCATTGCTTCAGTTCCAAATACCAAGGAGAATGGAGTCTGCCATGTCGTGTTTTTCGTGGTTGTCCTATCCGCCCAAAGTACAAACGGTGGCTCTTCAGCCCATCTTCCTTTCTTTGCTCCTAATCTCTTCTTGAGGTTTTTAACGATGATCTTGTTGCTAGATTTTGCTTGTACATTGGCTTGAGGATGTACTGGGGTAGAAGTTATCATTTTGATTCCCCAACTGGCACATAAGTCAGTTGTTCTCTTGCCAATGAACTGAGATCCATTATCACATACTATCTCAGCCGGGATCCCAAATCTCGTCAGGATATTGCGCTTGATGAAGGAGATGACTTCTTTGTCTCTGACTTGGACAAATGCCTCAGCTTCAATCCATTTAGAGAAGTAATCCGTCATTGCTATCATGAAGACCTTTCCTCCTGGTGCTTTGGGGAGTTTACCGACGATATCCATTCCCCATTTCATGAATGGCCATGGAGAGATGATTGGATATAAAGGTTCGGCCGGTTGATGGAGTATGTTGTTGTGTTTCTAGCAAGCGTCACATTTTTTAGAGTAAGTCACAGCATCTTTCCTCATGGTAGGCCGTAATATCTTGTCTTAAAATCCTTGAAAATAGCACTCTGCCCCCGGTATGATTACCACAATCTCCTTCGTGTAGATCTTTCAGGACTTCATGTGCTTCAGGATCCTCCAAGCATCTCATGTATGGGCCTGCAATTGAATTTCTATACAAAACATTCTCTAAAATTATAAAACGAGACATTCTCATACAAAAAGCCTTGTGGTTCTTTTCATCAATTGGGATTTCACCATCCTGCAAGTATTTATTAATAGGTGAAATCCAGGATCCTGGAATAGGTTCAAGATTCTGAATGTCTGCTTCTTATTAAGTGTTGGATACTTCATTTACCTTCTCAATTGTCGGGCTCAGAATGTGTATGATAGGTATTTTGGTATCTTCTGGTATTCTAAGAGCTGAAGCAAGGTTCGCTAAGGCATCAGCCTCAATGTTATCTTCTCTAGGCTCATGTGTAATGTTAAAAGTTTTGAATTCCATGGATAATTGTTTAACTATTGTGAGATATTTGGCTAGCTTCTCACCTTTTACTGCATACGAACCATTGAAATGATTAACAACTAATAATGAGTCTACATATACCTAAAGATACCTGATCTTGATATCCCTGGCCAATTGTAATCCCGCGATCAGCGCCTCATACTCTGCATCATTATTCGTAGCCTGGAACTCACAGCTTATGGATTGGCGTAATATGTCCCCTTATGGAGATTTTAGTATGATTCCCATTCATGTTCCTCTTACATTTGAAGCACCATCTGTGAATAAAGTCCATTCGTCCTTTGAATCCTCTAGTTGTTGGACTTCAAGATTTGCTTCGTGTTGGATATCACTGCTGAAATCAGCCACAAAGTCCACTAGTGCTTGAGACTTTATTGCTGTTCTAGGTTCGTACATGAGGTCATAGGCGCTAAGCTTGACTGACCATTTAGCCATCCTTCCTGACATCTCTGGCTTTCTTAAGACACACTTAATAGGGTAGTTAGTCTTAACATGAATAGCATGAGTTTCAAAATAATGTCTTAGTTTAGTTGATGCCATTATTAAAGCTAAAATTAATTTTTCTAAATGAGAGTACTTGGTTTCTGCTGGTAGCAAACTTTTACTTACATAATATACCGGATGTTGTTGTCCTTCATGATCCTTGACTAACACAGCACTTACAGTGCTTCGGGATACTACCAAGTATAGGGATAATGGTTCACCGTCTTCTGGTTTCTTCAGTAAAGGAGATGATGACAAGTATTCCTTCAATGATTGGAGTGCTTGTTCATGCTTTTGTTCCCATTCGAATCTCTTGTTCTTCTTCAGGATGTCGTAGAATTCCTTTCATTTTTCTAAGGATCTTGATATAAATCTGTTGAGTGATGCTACTCTGCCAGTTAGTCTCTGGACATCCTTTGTGTTTGCTGGGGATTTCAGGTTGATGATAGCTTTGATTCGTTCTGGACTGGCTTCTATTCCTCTTTTGGTCACCATATAGCCTAAGAACTTTCCTGCCCTCACTCCGAAGTGACATTTCGAAGGGTTCAGCTTCGTATTGTATTGGTCCAGGATATCAAATGCTTCTTTAAGGTCACTGAGATGATCCTCAACTCTCTTTGATTTTACCACCATGTCGTCTATGTAGACCTCCATGGTGTCCCCTAGTTTCTCTTTGAACATCATGTTCACCGGCCTTTGGTATGTAGCACATGCATTTTTCAAACCAAAGGGCATAGCAATATAACAATAAATACTTGTAGGAGTCATGAACGCAGTATCCTCCTGGTCTGAGGGTTCCATCTGAATTTGTTGGAATCCTGATTAAGCATCCATGAAAGTAAGCATTTCATGGCCTGCTGTGGCGTCGACCATAGAGTCAATATGTGGTAGTGGGAAGGGGTCTTTAGGACACGCCTTGTTGAGGTCCGTGTAGTCTACACAAACTCTCCACTTCCCGTTCTTCTTCTGGACTACTACTACGTTGGCTAGCCACCTTGGGAATTTTACTTCCCTTATCATTCCAGACTTGAGAAGTCATTCCAGACTTGAGAAGTCTCAGGAGCAAATTTCCTTCATTTTTGATGTATTGGCCTAAAACTTTTATCAATTCCAAGTTTATGAGTTATGATATCTTGGGATATACCTGTCATGTCCTCGTGCTTCCATGCGAAGGTTGCTTTTTTGCCCTTCAGGAAGTTTAGGATATCCTTTTCAATATCTTTAGGGATATTACTCCCTACAAGGATCTTTACATCTGGATTTTCAGCATCTAGGGATACCTTTTTAACATCCTGCTCTTTAGCTTCTAGAACATCCCTGGCCTGCTTTGTTAATTGCTATGCTTGCCTGGTTTTGACGGTGTGACAATCCGACTTTTCAAGTCAACCCAGTTAAATTTTTCGTTAAACTCTCTGTTAAGTCCTAACCCAGTTAACTCAATATTAAACCCAAGGACCAATTCCGTCATTTCCTGATCTTAAACTGCAGGGACTTGTTCTGCCAAGTTACAAAAACTTGATTAGTTGACCCCCGAAGTCAAAATCAATTAAAATGAATTCTATTTTGACTTTGTACAGTCAAAATGGAATAATCCCACTCAAAAATCGACATAGTTGACTTATAAAAGTCAAACTCTCATGATTTTGACCCAAATTCGTATCTCTAACCGCAAAACTGTTCGAATTCAGATTTGTAACGTATATCATTAATAGTTTCGATCGTTATTGTGACGTTTCTAACTGTTTATCACCATTAATCATTGCAAATTAACTTCACAATTAGTAACTGTCGACCCCTCTAGCCGATCGTTATCAAACTTGCACAATTCGGTTGTCATTCTCACAATTACACGTTTACACACCTCACACGATCTGCTGTCAAGCTTCTATGCGTACCAATTCAGTCGGAGGAGTGGCCGGAGACACAAAGAACCAAAGCCGCGACGTCGGAGCAGACTTTTAGCCGTGCACCTTCAATTCGAATTCGTTTTTTGTAATTATCCTTCTGTTTACCTTCGTTTTCACTTCTGGATGGAAAGCCCTATGCTAATCAGGGCTTACAATATCAAAATTAACAAGAACCCGATTCTAGGGTTCATGCGATTGTGGGATAACCGATCATCACCTTAGACCCTGTTTCAATCAAATTAAATTACATTATCAGTTTCGCAATCACCTAATTGTTGAAAGCCCTCTATCAATTTAACCTGTTAACATCGAATCGGTCATGATCTCAATCTAGGGTTCGTTCATAATACCGATTTGGGGGTTTTGATCTAAAATCGTGTCCCAATCAAATTAAACTATTCTATTAGATTCGTAATATCCAGATTAGTAAAAGCCCTATGAATTAATCAAGTTTTAATATCCAAATTGATCAAGTTAATCTTGAGTTCTTGTTCTAGGGTTTCGACCCTCAAAAATGTAATTAAACGATTTAAAACCTATTGATTTTGCAATTAAACATCACCACAAGTTCGTATGAAACTGCTAAACAAAACCCCCATACTAGTTTAGGCAATCGCGATCGAATCAAGGGGATTTGGGGTAGAACCGATCGCGACTGGTGGAAGGGGGGGTGGCACAGTATTCGTGTCATTAAAACCAATGTGTTTCGGGTTTTGTTGCGAATCCCTAGCGGGCGGCACTGGTTAAGGCAGTGTGTTGGTGTAGGTGAGACCCGGGTTCGAGTCCGGGCTCCTACAATCATTTTTAAACATTTTTTCTGTTAATATTTAATTAATAAAAATCAAACCCTATAATATTATAATATTATACAATTGTGTTTTTACCCGGAAAACAACCCGTAGGCTTGGGTTTGAATTATTAACATATTTTTATATATTATACCCACTTTTATAAATAATTTATTGTTATTATACCCAAGTAAAAATAATATGTTTATATTATTTTAAGCCACAAATTTGTATAAAATAATACGTTTAGTTTCAAACCGTGACTCGTGTTATTTAATAATGTATATACATATATTACTTCGTATCGTTTTACAACCTCGTGTAACATTTGAAACTAAATAATAATAAAATTAGTTATATTATTTACTCGCATTGCTACGTTCATAAAAATAATATATTTATTATTTCGTACCCCAAACGAGTAATTAGAATGTTCTTTCGAATCTAAAAATAATATATTAAATTAGATTATTTTCCTAATTTTTGTGAATGACAAAACACTCGATTTTATTTATTATTATTTTTGTCATTCGTCGCGTAACGTATATATATATATATATCATAATAATAAATTAAGGAATTTATATCCCCGTGGACCCGTTCGTTTACTCTTGAATATTAGAACGTTTCTTAGGACGTTCCTCTTTCCGTGTCGCTGTCACAATTCCCAAGCTTTATCCCTGATTTATGTGTTTATAATTTTAGGGCATTCGTAAGTCGTTTGAGACTTACACTCGTGGTTCCAATTTACTTCTAGTGTGAAACTACCTTCAACGCCAAGCAGGTGAGTTTCACGACCCCTTTTTACTGCTTTTAACTTGGGGGAGAAAACATGCTTAAATTGATTTTTAGATTTTGTATTTCATATGCTATCAATGTTAAAGCTAAGTGTAACATGCTATCACAGAAAGTCCTCATCTTATTTCGAACCGTTAATATGGATCTTAGCGAGGTAATGTTTAGTAGTACTACTGGGTTTGACAAATCCCACCCGCGTTAGTCGCGCTAACTCGATCGGATATCGAACGGGTGAAATGTTAGCCTATTCACATGGCCAGTATTGATAGAACCTGACAGGAGGCAATAAACAAACAGTCAGTTTCGGTTGCGAGCACTTGAGCTAAAACATGAACATAGGTTAGCTACCTATAGATGCATATTGAATAATTATAAATCTGGTAACGTTTACTTATTTATTTGAAACCTGTGAACTCACCAACCTCGTGTTGACACTTTTTCTTACATGTTTTCTCAGGACGCTAAGCTAAGACACAGGTGCACGTTAGGGCATGCATGGGATTCAACTGCTTTGCTTTGTGTCTATTTATGTTGATTGAATTATTTTAATGTACTTTGTTTGGTTAAACGTTTGGACTTTTGGACTTTGGTTTTGGGCGCGTGTATTTTGCGCATTTACTTTCTTTACGCTTCCGCATTGATACTCTGATTTAAAAGATATTTTCATTTTGAGTCTCATGTAGAGTCGTTCAATGTAACTAGTGTCTGAGATCCTGGTTTGTCACTTCCCAAACGGTAATACTCCGTTAGTTGAAATTGGGGGTGTGACAGATTGGTATCAGAGCCATTGGTTATAGAGAACTAGGATTGCATACTAGACTATAGCCTCACACATTAGTTACATGTCATTTGGATGTTAGCACTTATACAAATTGTTGCAGGATCATGTCGTTAACACCACCTCCATCACCTAACGCATCAGGGCATAAAGCACCTGTACCCTCATCCCCGGAGCCCAAAAGGCGCCGGACTACCTCAATTGAGCAAGGCGAACCGAGCAACGCACGGGCATTGGAGTATGCTCTCAATTGGGATATGTACCCACATATGATCCAAAGGTGGATCGAAATGGGAGATGTTCCATCACCATACTTTGCATCCACATCTTCATCGTCTACACTGCCTAGCTTACCATGTACCATGGAACAAGCCTTCGCAGCATTTGTGTCCTATATGTTAAAGGAATTAAATTTTGTACAAGATGCTACCGAGGAGATACCTAAAATCCTGGAGAATGGAACACAAGTGGAAAAGAATAGGGTAGGAATAGAAGATTTGACTACCGAATTAGCTGCAACGGACCATGTCCACAACCGTTTAGTGAATCGTGTAGCACACCTAGAGACGAGGGCTGACATTATGGATGATGATATGCAAGGAGTTCTGGAGAGATTAGCTGCTATGGAAGCTCAGCTACATGTGGCTAACCACACTGCTGAAGGCCTTCAAGAGAGGGTGGCTCACTTGGAAGCCCAACTGCAAGCGGCCCTACGCCCGGAAGACATTCCAGTATCTGACGATGAGGAAGAACCCTTTGAGGAGGAACTCTTTGAAGAAGAGCCCTTCGAGGAGGAACCCTTAGAGGGAGAACCAGCTGAGGAAGAGCCAGTGGAGATTGATGATGCACAGTCATATGTCTCTTCTGATGACGAGGATATTTGAGGATCTTCCTATTCTATCTTCCTTTTCATGTTTGTTTTTGCTTATGTTATTTCCCTTTCAAACCTAGATGGGTAAGGTTGTTCCCATTCAATAAAAGCATGAGAAGTTTAATATTTGAGTTATTTATTTTGTAGCCTTACAACTTATTTAATTTTCAAAATATTAGATGTTGTATTTCCTTACCCGTACCTGAATAATGTTTAATATGCGATATATTTCTCATTGTTTTCATTTGTGATTGTGAAGAAATATGTCTGGGAGAGGACGAGGAGGCCGTACCGGTGGTCGTGGTACCATCAACATGACGGCAGCAGAACTAGCAGCTTTGATAAACAATAGTGTGGCAGAGGCCCTAGCAGCACAGAATGCTGCAGGTAAATGCTTTAACTATTGACTAGTAGTGTCAATTCCTTCTCCTAAGAACATCTTTCTAAACTCTATAATTCCAATTCAATTCGTATTTCTAAATCCAGGCCAGCAAAATCAGTAAAATCAACAGCCAGCCTGCACTTTCAAGGCATTCATGGACTGCAAGCCCCACACCTTTAGTGGAGCTGAAGGATCCGTTGGATTACTTCGCTGGTTTGAGAAGGTTGAATCAGTAATAACCATGTGCAACTGCCCCGTGGCTAACCAAGTGAAATTTGCTGCTGGAACTTTGGAAGGCCCGGCCCTAACATGGTGGAATGCCCAAGTTCAAATGTTGGGACTAGCAATGGCAAATGGACTCCCGTGGGAGGAATTTAAAACAATGATGAAAGAAGAATACTGCCCACGAGATGAAATTCAAAAGCTAGAGGGAGAGTTCTGGAACCTTAAGATGGAGGGTTCGGAAATTGAACTCTACACCACCCGTTCGCACGAACTTGCCACCATGTGCCCACACATGGTGACTCCGGATTACAAACGGATTGAACTATACATTGGAGGTTTGGTACCTCAAATTCAAAGCATGGTGACCTCATCCAACCCTACCACCATCCAACAGACCATCAGACTTGCTCACCAATTGACCGACCAAGCAGTGACACAGGGAACTTTACCCCCAAGAGGTTCAATTGCTAAACCCACCGAAAGCCACAAACGCAAGTTCGATCACCATTCCAACACTCACAACCACTCCAACTCCCACTCCAAGGGACCCCAACCCAATCAGCAACAGTCTAACCAACAGCAGCAACAACAACAACGTAGGTTCGAGCCTACCAAGAACTTCAATCAGTCGACCTCTTCTGGCCAAAACCAGGGTGGTTATGTGGGAAAGTCCCCGAAGTGTAACAAGTGTAACTTACACCACTTTGGGTTCTGCAATCGTTTCCAGAGGTGCGGTAAAATAGGCCATGCTGCTAAGGACTGCAGGGGTGAATTACAAACTAAACAACCCTTTCAACAACCAGGGTCTACTAGGGCTTGCTTTGAGTGTGGAAAAGAAGGGCATATTCGGAAGAACTGTCCTCAGCTGAAGAAAGGGGGTAGTGGAAATCACAACCCTAATCACAATAACAATGGTAATGGTGGTAATAATGGCAATGGGGGAGGAAATGGTGCGAAGGGACGAGCCTTCGTACTAGGATCTGGAGAAGACCGTTACGACCATAATGTGGTTACCGGTAAATTCCTCGTAAATAATTTCTTTGCTTCTGTCCTTTTGACACCGGTGCTGATAGAAGTTTTATATCTAAGAAATTTAGTAATATGATAAAAGGAACTTCATCTCTATTAGAAGATAAGTATACAATAGAGATAGCCGACGGTCAAATAATTGAGGCAACTCACATACTTAAGGGATGTAAACTTGAGCTAGCTACACATACATTTGATATCGACCTTATACCGGTCATACTTGGTAGTTTTGATATAATTGTTGGTATGGATTGGCTATCTAAAAACCAAGCTGAAATTATCTGTCGAGAGAAGATTGTACGTGTGCCTCTCTCAAATGGAGAAATCCTTTCCATCCAAGGCGAAAGAGTTGGTGCAGTCATGGGTATTATATCCTTCATGAAAGCACAAAAATGTCTTCGAAAGGGGCATACGGCTATTTTGGCACTTGTTGCTGAACATCCGTCAGAAGAGAAGAAGATCGAAGATATTCCCGTTGTGCGTGAATTTTTGGAAGTATTTCCCGAGGATCTGCCCGGTCTGCCACCACACCGTCAGGTTGAATTCCAAATTGACCTAGCACCCGGAGCAGCACCGATTGCTCGGGCACCTTATCGATTAGCACCCAGTGAATTGCAGGAACTGTCCACTCAGTTGCAAGACTTATTGGATAAAGGTTTCATCCGACCTAGTTCATCACCGTGGGGAGCTCCGGTATTATTTGTCAAGAAGAAGGACGGTACGTTCCGTATGTGTATTGATTACCGGGAGCTGAACAAAGTTACAATCAAGAACCGCTACCCTTTACCTCGTATTGACGACCTTTTTTATCAACTCCAAGGATCAAGTTTCTATTCCAAAATAGACCTTAGGTCCGGCAATCATTAGTTAAGAGTCCGAGAAGAAGATATCTCTAAAACTGCATTCAGGACAAGGTACGGCCATTACGAATTTATGGTCATGCCTTTCGGTTTAACCAACGCACCTGCGATATTCATGGATCTCATGAACCGTGTGTGTAAGCCTTACCTTGACCAGTTTGTTATCGTTTTCATCGATGACATCCTTATTTATTCCAAGAATGAGGAAGAACATGAGGAACATCTGTGTCTAATTTTGGAACTACTTAAGCAAGAGCAACTTTATGCTAAGTTTTCCAAATGTGAATTTTGGATTCGAGAGGTTCAGTTTCTAGGTCATGTGGTAAATGAAAAAGGGATACATGTCGACCCGTCCAAAATAGAAGCCATCAAGAATTGGGCAGCACCGACGACTCCGACTGAGGTGCGACAATTTCTGGGATTGGCTGGATATTACCGTCGTTTTATCGAAGGATTTTCAAAGATTGCACAACCTCTCACCGCCCTAACTCAAAAAGGAAAAGCTTATAATTGGGGCGATAACCAAGAATCAGCTTTCCAACACCTCAAACAGAAACTTTGCAGTGCACCTATTTTAGCTCTTCCGGAGGGAACCGATGATTTTGTGGTGTATTGTGATGCATCCATCCAAGGCTTGGGTTGTGTCTTAATGCAACGCGAAAAGGTAATCGCATACGCTTCACGTCAGTTAAAGGTTCACGAGAAAAAACTACACCACTCATGACCTAGAGTTGGGAGCAGTAGTTTTTGCACTTAAGATATGGAGACATTACTTGTACGGTACCAAATGCACCATCTACACCGACCACAAGAGCCTCCAGCACATCTTCGAGCAGAAGGAGTTGAACATGCGACAACGTCGTTGGGTTGAACTTTTAAATGATTACGACTGTGCAATCCGGTATCATCCGGGTAAAGCTAACGTCGTGGCTGATGCACTAAGCCGAAAAGAAATGAAACCCAAATGAGTTCGAGCGTTACAACTCACTATTCACCCTGGATTGCCTGACAGAATCCGTAGTGCTCAACTTGAAGCCTTGAAAGAAGATAACCTACTGTTAGAAGGTACACGTGGCATGGAAGCACAACTTGAAGTAAAATCTGACGGAATTCGTTACTTTGTCGAACGAATATGGGTTCCGGTGTTCGGAAATTTAAGGGAATTAATCATGGATGAAGCTCATAAATCTCGTTACTCCATTAATCCGGGTTCCGATAAAATGTACCATGATCTAAAAGTACTATATTGGTGGCCGAAGATGAAGGCCGATATAGCCACTTATGTTAGTAAGTGTCTGACCTGCGCGAAGGTCAAAGTTGAATACCAAAAACCGTCCGGTCTCCTGCAACAACCTGAAATTCCCATGTGGAAATGGGAACAAATATCCATGGACTTCATTACCAAACTACCCCGAACCCCTACCGGATGTGACACTATATGGGTAATTGTGGATCGCCTAACAAAATCTGCTCACTTCCTGGCAATCAAAGAAACAGACAAAATGGATAAACTCACACGATTATACTTGAAAGAAGTAGTCTCTCGGCACGGGGTGCCTATCTCTATCATTTCGGATCGTGATGCACGATTCACTTCCCGTTTCTGGCAATCACTACATAAAGCATTAGGCACGCGTCTAGATATGAGCACAGCTTACCATCCTCAAACCGATGGTCAAACAGAACGTACTATCCAAACTCTGGAGGACATGCTACGAGCTTGTGTGATCGATTTCGGTAACACTTGGGAGTCTCACCTACCGTTGGTGGAGTTCTCCTACAACAACAGCTATCACACTAGCATCAAAGCAGCTCCATTTGAAGCACTTTATGGATGGAAATGTCGTTCTCCCATTTGTTGGACCGAGGTTGGGGATAGCCAACTTACAGGTCCTGAACTTGTATTTGAAACTTCCGAAAAGATCGTTCAAATTAGAAACCGTATGGCGGCAGCTCGTGATCGTCAAAAGAGCTATGCCGACAAGCGTCGTAAACCTTTGGAATTTCAAATAGGTGACATGGTTTTACTCAAAGTCTCACCTTGGAAAGGTGTCATTCGTTTCGGGAAACGAGGAAAACTGAATCCTCGTTACGTTGGACCTTTCAAAATATTAAAGAGAATTGGACCAGTCGCGTATCAACTGGACCTACCTGAAAGACTTAGTGGTGTACACAACGTCTTTCACGTCTCAAATTTAAAGAAATGCCTGGCAGATGAATCACTCACAGTTCCTCTTGAGGAACTACACGTTGATGAACAGTTACGCTTCATCGAAGAACCTGTGGAAATTATGGATAGGGAAGTTAAAACGTTAAAGCACAGTAAGATCCCTATTGTTCGAGTCCGTTGGAACTCAAAACGCGGACCAGAATTCACGTGGGAGCGCGAGGATCAGATGATGCACAAATATCCTAATCTGTTCAAGCACTCCATGTCAAATTCTTAAGGTACTATTTTAATTTTCGGGACGAAAATTCTTTCAACTAGGGGATGATGTGACATCCGGGAAATTTTTTTTTTATTTAATTTTCGGGACGAAAATTCTTTCAACTAGGGGATGATGTGACAATCCGACTTTTCAAGTCAACCCAGTTAAATTTTTCGTTAAACTCTTTGTTAAGTCCTAACCCAGTTAACTCAATATTAAACCCAAGGACCAATTCCGTCATTTCCTGATCTTAAACTGCAGGGACTTGTTTTGCCAAGTTACAAAAACTTGATTAGTTGACCCCCGAAGTCAAAATCAATTAAAATGAATTCTATTTTGACTTTGTACAGTCAAAATGGAATAATCCCACTCAAAAATCGACATAGTTGACTTATAAAAGTCAAACTCTCATGATTTTGACCCAAATTCGTATCTCTAACCGCAAAACTGTTCGAATTCGGATTTGTAACGTATATCATTGATAGTTTCGATCGTTATTGTGACGTTTCTAACTGTTTATCACCATTAATCATTGCAAATTAACTTCACAATTAGTAACCGTCGACCCCTCTAGCCGATCATTATCAAACTTGCACAATTCGGTTGTCATTCTCAAAATTACACGTTTACACACCTCACACGATCTGCTGTCAAGCTTCTATGCGTACCAATTCAGTCGGAGGAGTGGCCGGAGACACAAAGAACCAAAGCCGCGACGTCGGAGCCGACTTTTAGCCGTGCACCTTCAATTCGAATTCGTTTTCGGTAATTATCCTTCTGTTTACCTTCGTTTTCACTTCTGGATGGAAAGCCCTATGCTAATCAGGGCTTACAATATCAAAATTAACAAGAACCCGATTCTAGGGTTCATGCGATTGTGGGATAACTGATCATCACCTTAGACCCTGTTTCAATCAAATTAAATTACATTATCAGTTTCGCAATCACCTAATTGTTAAAAGCCCTCTATCAATTTAACCTGTTAACATCGAATCGGTCATGATCTCAATCTAGGGTTCGTTCATAATACCGATTTGGGGGTTTTGATCTAAAATCGTGTCCCAATCAAATTAAACTATTCTATTAGATTCGTAATATCCAGATTAGTAAAAGCCCTATGAATTAATCAAGTTTTAATATCCAAATTGATCAAGTTAATCTTGAGTTCTTGTTCTAGGGTTTCGACCCTCAAAAATGTAATTAAACGATTTAAAACCTATTGATTTTGCAATTAAACATCACCACAAGTTCGTATGAAACTGCTAAACAAAACCCCCATACTAGTTTAGGCAATCGCGATCGAATCAAGGGGATTTGGGGTAGAACCGATCGCGACTGGTGGAAGGGGGGTGGCACAGTATTCGTGTCATTAAAACCAATGTGTTTCGGGTTTTGTTGCGAATCCCTAGCGGGCGGCACTGGTTAAGGCAGTGTGTTGGTGTAGGTGAGACCCGGGTTCTAGTCCGGGCTCCCACAATCATTTTTAAACATTTTTTCTGTTAATATTTAATTAATAAAAATCAAACTCTATAATATTATAATATTATACAATTGTGTTTTTACCCGGAAAACAACCCGTAGGCTCGGGTTTGAATTATTAACATATTTTTATATATTATACCCACTTTTATAAATAAGTTATTGTTATTATACCCAAGTAAAAATAATATGTTTATATTATTTTAAGCCACAAATTTGTATAAAATAATACGTTTAGTTTCAAACCGTGACTCGTGTTATTTAATAATGTATATACATATATTACTTCGTATCGTTTTACAACCTCGTGTAACATTTGAAACTAAATAATAATATAATTAGTTATATTATTTACTCGTATTGCTACGTTTATAAAAATAATATATTTATTATTTCGTACCCCAAACGAGTAATTAGAATGTTCTTTCGAATCTAAAAATAATATATTAAATTATATTATTTTCCTTATTTTTGTGAATGACAAAACACTCGATTTTATTTATTATTATTTTTGTCATTCGTCGCGTAACGTGTATATATATATCATAATAATAAATTAAGGAATTTATATCCCCGTGGACCCGTTCGTTTACTCTTGAATATTAGAACGTTTCTTAGGACGTTCCTCTTTCCGTGTCGCTGTCACAATTCCCAAGCTTTATCCCTAATTTATGTGTTTATAATTTTAGGGCATTCGTAAGTCGTTTGAGACTTACACTCGTGGTTCCAATTTACTTCTAGTGTGAAACTACCTTCAACGCCAAGCAGGTGAGTTTCACGGCCCCTTTTTACTGCTTTTAACTTGGGGGAGAAAACATGCTTAAATTGATTTTTAGATTTTGTATTTCATATGCTATCAATGTTAAAGCTAAGTGTAACATGCTATCACAGAAAGTCCTCATCTTATTTCGAACCGTTAATATGGATCTTAGCGAGGTAATGTTTAGTAGTACTACTGGGTTTGACAAATCCCACCCGCGTTAGTCGCGCTAACTCGATCGGATATCGAACGGGTGAAATGTTAGCCTATTCACATGGCCAGTATTGATAGAACCTGGCAGGAGGCAATAAACAAACAGTCAATTTCGGTTGCGAGCACTTGAGCTAAAACATGAACATAGGTTAGCTACCTATAGATGCATATTGAATGATCGTAAATCTGGTAACGTTTACTTATTTATTTGAAACCTGTGAACTCACCAACCTCGTGTTGACACTTTTTCTTACATGTTTTCTCAGGACGCTAAGCTAAGACACAGGTGCACGTTAGGGCATGCATGGGATTCAACTGCTTTGCTTTGTGTCTATTTATGTTGATTGAATTATTTTAATGTACTTTGTTTGGTTAGACGTTTGGACTTTTGGACTTTGGTTTTGGGCGCGTGTATTTTGCGCATTTACTTTCTTTACGCTTCCGCATTGATACTCTGATTTAAAAGATATTTTCATTTTGAGTCCCATGTAGAGTCGTTCAATGTAACTAGTGTCTGAGATCCTGGTTTGTCACTTCCCAAACGGTAATACTCCGTTAGTTGAAATTGGGGGTGTGACAGACGGAGGCTTTCATCGAATAAGTGTAGCCATTCTTAGCCTCTTACTGATCACTGTTAATCTTCACTACTCCCTAAGGGGTTGGCAATTTGACACATTGATGGTATGTTGAGGGCACCGCCTTCATATCGTGTATCCATAGCCTTCCTAAAATGATATTATAGCAAGACAAAGAATCTATTACACAAAATTTTTTAATAGAATTTACCCCTTCAATGTATATCGGTAATTTTATCTCCCCGACTGTGCTTTTGACTTCTCCGCTGAACCCTACCAGCACTGAGGATTTTGAAATAATTTCAGAATCCGGGATCCCCATTCTCTTCAGGACTTCATGCTGAATTATGTTCACCGAGCTCCCTCCGTCAATCAGTATTCTCTGGATGAAGTGGTTTGCAATGTATAGTGTAATCACCAGGCCATCGTGATGAGGATCCTGTACGTCATTTCTGTCATCTTCGTCGAAACAGATCACCTTTTCTTCAGTTAAGCTGGAGGTCCTGATAGGTTTGTCCCCATTCTCTGTTTTTTCTTCTTTGGCATTTCTTTTTGCTGCAGAGTAAGAAGTACCACAAATGTCAGATCCACCAGATATAAAACCTATTACCTTGGCATCCGACGGCGGGGATTTTTCTCTTTGCGGGATCCTGTCATGATCCTTGGTCTTGTTCTTTCCTTTGCCTAGAAATTCTTTGAGATATCCCTTGCTCGGGAGATAGCTTATCTCCTTTCACAAAGTGATACAATCCTTAGTTATATGGCCAAATTCTTCGTGGAATGCACACCACTTGGACTTGTCCTTTCCCCCTGAGTTTCTCTCAAACTTGCGAGGCCACCTGGCTTTTTCTCTAAGATCCTGCATAGCAAATAGCAAACCAGTCGTATCAAGAGAAAAATAGTATTCAAACAACCTAGGATATTCTTCTTCGTCCTCGTCGTCTTCTACATCATTGACCATGTGATTGTCGGGCTTAGAATACGGCTTGGATCTGTACGACTTGAAAGGTGCGAGTACAGCTTTCCGGTTAGGTTGAGTGTAGCTTGTCGGAGCATTCACTCTTTGCTGGATCTTTTTATCATCTTCTAGCCTAATAAACCTCAATGCCCGGTTCCTGACTTCATCAAGGTTCCTACAAGGATTCATAACAAGGTCTTCGTAAAATTGAGAATCCTTCTGTAGCCCCATCTTGAAGGCCTGGACTGCAGTGGAAACGTCAAGATTCGGGATATCCAGGGATTCCCGACCAAATTTGCTGACATAGTCTCGGAGGGATTCTCCGGGATTTTGAATTATCCTGTATAAGTCACTTGTTAATCTTTCAAAAGTTCTACTGCAAGAGAATTGATTGTTAAACATGTTAATTGAATGAGCGAATGAAGTAATAGAATATGGAGGAACAATAAGTAGCCATTTTAAGGCTGATCCTGTTAAGGTACAGCCGAAGCCTTTGCATAAGCAGGCTTCCTTTAGGTCCATGGGAATGGGGTTTATTTCCATCCGTTCCCTATACTGTGCGACGTGCTCCTCGGGATCTGTAGTTCCATCGTACAACTTCATGTTAGGAGTCTGGAAGCGCTTGGGGATCTCAGTATCTCATAACGGTGGAGCGAATCTGGAGATCCTGTGACCGGTAGATGATATCTCCGGTATAGGTTGGACCACACCTGGTACACTGGAGATCATCTCTCTCAACTTCTTTAACTCCTTGGCCATGGACGGAGTGATTCCTATCTCATGCACAAATTTGTTAGCGTTTGAAAATTGATTGAATGTGTTACCGTTCTCAGGATTTCAAAATGATGACCCTTGAGTAACTCCAAGATCCTGATTTGTCGTAACTCTGATAGCCGGGGTAGGGCCAACTGTAGTAATCCCTGTTTGCATGGGAAGGAAATCACCCTTATGGATTTCTAAGGATCCTGAATAATTAAAATCCAAGATCCTTGGTTTCAACGGGGTCGTCACTTCCGCCGGCTTCTTGGATTCTTTGACCCTTTCAAGCTCTTTGAACAGCATGTGTAGGATCGTGAAATTACAAGATGGTTCTGTTCTTAGTTGAGATTGGCGGAAACAATATCAACTGCACAATTACAATCGAATAAACAGAAAGAATACTGATAAGAACACTGTTGTATTAAGCTTTGTGAATAAACGATTACAAATGAAAACTCAGTGAAGAAGCACACTTACAATGAAGTGTTTACACAATATTTATACTAACTTAGAATCAAGACAGACCCTTGATTCTAAGGATCAGATCTAACACAGGCCGTTGATCTTTTCTACAAAAGATAATAATACACGTTAAAGCTAAACTAGATAACTTTATTGAAGCGTTTTCTTTATTCATCATTGTTTGCATGCTCGGAGAAGAGCATTCTGTGTTTCATTGGTTGTGCCATTGAGGTTCCTTCTGCTTTGAGTGTGTCAGTTGCTTTTGCAGAAAGTTGTCAGTGACGCTTGGCATGGATAGTCAGCTGCGACGATTTGTCTTCAAGGAACACGGCTATCAGCAACAAGAATGAGAATAATGT
Organism: Smallanthus sonchifolius; assembly: GCA_023525975.1. NCBI lineage: Eukaryota > Viridiplantae > Streptophyta > Magnoliopsida > Asterales > Asteraceae > Smallanthus > Smallanthus sonchifolius. The sequence goes on along the minus strand of CM042037.1, from coordinate 62,278,183 downwards.
TGCTGATAAGCCTATCAGCAGCAACATTGGTCTTCAGCAGATAAGGCTATCCGCAGAAGATTTGTTCTTCAGCAGGACAACAAGTATCCGCAGCAGATAAGCTTGTTGGTCAGCAGCAAACTCTGAGATCAGCTACATTTGTACTTAGAGAATTTTGTAGCCATCAGTCTTTGTTTCTACAAACTCCCCCTAGACTGATGCTACCAAAATTCTCTTACTGTCTTTGTTGCTGAAGCTTTTGCATGTTTATGACTTTCCTTTCAACCTTATATCCTCCATTGGGACCATCTCCCCCTTTTTGGGTGTATCAGTGGACGAATAAGCATTAGTTTGGGTGCCTACTGATACAAGGGAGATAGTAGGTAAAGTTTGGTATTTATGAGCTTCATGCATAGAGACTTGGTGTCTTAATTTGGACACTTCAGCCTCTAGCATAACCATCTTGGCCGTCAATTCCAAGATATGAAGTTGCAGTCTGTCCTCATCCACAGCTGTGGAATCCTTGGATCCAGATGGGGCCTTAGGCCTGGCCTCTTCATCCCCATCACCCATGGTTTCTTGGCACCTGGGATTCCTCTCAGTGAGGGGAGTTTCCAAGGAAACATCCTCACTGTGAGTTGTCGTGGTTGAGGTCTTAACAATGTTGTCACTGTCCTCCTGGTCATTTGATGGACCAGCAGTAGTGACAGCCTCTTCCACATCCACTCTTTCATAACTCCTAGAGTGGACCTTCAGGGTAGAAGAACTTGGGTTGGGTGTGTTGGAAGCAAGATCAATCAGTACCTCCGAGATAGTGGTAGTTGGAGAAGGTACATCATCTTGATCAGGTTCCTCAACACTTAAGTTCAGAAGAGAAAGGAAGGGCTCAGGGGGCTGCTCTACGGATCCGGGAAGTGATCCTGATCCTAATAGAGAGACATCCGAAGGAGTCTGCCTAATAATGTGGCTTTCCCTTATGTTATTCTCACCAAAATGTTGTGATTCTGAGTGAGGGCTGTTATGATGGGTTTGGGCCTTGGAGGCAAGAGAAGAAGGAGTTCTCTTGCCCCTTTTTCTACTATATGTTGTTGCAACCGGGGCCCTGTGTTCCGGTTGAACAATAACATCCAAAAGAGGTGTAAGTAATTTTTGTGCCTATGCACCCTTAGTAGTATGCACAGGGGTTCGAATGGTGGATGCAGACTGTTGTTCAGGGTGTGAGGTGGAGGGTGTGGGATCAGTATCAGCTGGGATTGCTGAACTGTCACCCGGGGTACTTTGTACATTCAGCATTGTAGATAACAATGGAACGTTGACCCCCGAGAACTTTTTGGAAACAGTCCTCATGCTTTGAAAAATGTTATTTTTATGACCCAACATGATGTAGATTCTTGCAGGTTTTGAAAGTTCTTTTAGTTCTTGATTGAAAACTTCCTGCAAGAATCTTGGGTACATGAATTTTTTTTGCTTTGCACCCTCTTGAAGGTTATATCTCAAACCCTCAAAAATGAGGTGTGCAGAGTTGAAGCCTTTGTTAGTGACCATACCATGGAAGGCGGAGGCAAGTGCAGAGCTCACCTGATGCCATCCACTCCTCTTCTGAGATATGCATTGGACAAGAGTGTGGCAGAGATACTTCCATGGAGGGCCCATCAGCGCCTTCTCGATCGTATACTCGGTTTGATTTCCAGTGTATCCAATGGAGACAAAGGTCCTCATGTATTCGTCCTTCGAGTATGAGATGGCTGCTCCCTCATCTTGAAACTTAAGGTGTTTTCTGAGTGTAGCTTCCAAGATGGTGATATTCTTGCCGTCTACTTTGGCTTTGATTTGGGGAATGCCCTGTTCGGTTGAGTAGACGACGCTGCTCCAAAAATCCTCCATATGAGGGATATATATGGTAGGGTTGGTGGTGAGGGCAAAGTAGATCTTTGATCGACATAAGAAATCGATCATATCGTCAAAACCTTCGGATTTCTTTCCTTTGGTAAGGTATGCTGTTAGGTTATGGTATGGGGAAAACTTGTCATCTGGGTTGTTGATATCAGCCATAGCCGTTTGATTTTGGAGGGATGGTTTGAGTATGGAGAAGACTTGAGAATATGGAGAATATGGAGAGCTTTGAATGTGGTGGGGACTTAGGGTGAAAGTGATAGTTGGTTAGGGTTGAATTGAATGTGAAGAGGTGGTAAAGAAAATTTGATTTGTTCTTATAACGGTAGAGGAGAGAAAAAGCAAAATGACTTGTACAGTACAACCTTTTTTTTTACTTTTTATTGTTACAGCTGTAATACACCGAGGCAGTCATGGTAAAGACTGACGTTAATTTCTTTTACAGCGGGTAAAAGTTAATTTGAACTTAAGTTTACCCATCAGCAGCAAACTTGGTTGCTGTGGATGAATAAGCCTGTCCGCTGCAACTTTGGTTGCTGCGGAAGGTTAGGTTTGTCAGCAGCCAACTTAATTCTTGCTGATTGATGAAATGATCTGCAGCAAGGATGTTGCTGCTGACAACCTTAAAGTTATCTGCAGGAAACTTGTTCCTTCTGATAAGTTAAAGCAGTCAGGGGCAAATTCTTTGCTGCTGAAGATCAGACCTGTCAGCAGCCAAAAGGATGCTGCTAACTTATAACTTTTATTTACAACATAAGACAGACATATTTACAACAAAGGATAGACGCATTCAGCTAAACCGATGATGATGCTTGGTGGTTTCTTTACCTTCCATTGTTGAGTTGGTGGTTTTCCAGCTCTCTTTGTCTTTTCAGCAGCAGACGTTGTATCTGATGATTTTACTTGAGCAGTTGCAGACTTTGTTACTGCTGAAGGCTTTGACTTGGATTTTGCCTTATCAGCAGTGGACACTCTTGCTGTTGATGGCTTTGCCTTATCAGCAGCAGATTTTGCTGTGGACGATTTTAGCTTATCAGCAGCAGACTTGGTTGCTGCTGAAAGCTTCTGCTTCGTTTTCTTGGGCTTAACTGGACTAACAACCGATGTATGTTGATCCTTCTTTACCCTTTGTCTTTGAGGGGCTTGATGAAGGATCTGGTTGAAAGGGTTAAACTTACAGTTTGCAGCAAAGTGGTCTGATTCTCCACAGATGATGCAAGATTGTTGAGGTTTTGACAACTGCTCCCTTGGTGGAGAAAGAGATTTTCTGAATTGAGTTGTCTTAGCTTCAAAACTTCTTACTTGTTTGTTCTTCTTGTCTTCTTAAAAGCATGTTGCTTGAGGTTTCTTTGCTGCTGGAGGTAGTAGAAGCAGGTGCTGGCAGTGTGGTTATATTTTACACAGACAAAACATGATTTTGCCAGTTTATCCCTTGAAAGATACACATAATCCTTTCTTTTGAAAAGGTCTTTGAAATTCCAAGGGTGAGCTTTGTTGTACTCAAAAGTAGCTTCTTCCAATGTCCTTTGAACATATGGAACCCTTTCTCCAGGTGCATGACATATGTCAAACACCTTCCTTGGCTGGACTGAAGATGAGGACTGGCCCTTTTTAGTATTTAGCTTCCTACCTTCTGGAGGATAGCTAATTTTGATTTGTTTGAATGGTGTAGGAACTGGTACTGAAATGGCTGTTACTGGTGCTGAATGGATAATGGGGACTTCATCTTTAGTCAGAATGACTTTAGGGGCAGGAGAAGATGAAGTAGTGGATTCTTGTACCAAAGGTTCATCCTTAGAGGGATCAAGATTTCTATTGGCCATATCAAGATTTGCAAGATTGAAGCTTGGTTCATGGATTGCAACGTAGTCAGCAGGAGGTGCAACGGCTTGATATTGTTCAGCATCATACCCCAGACCAGTTTTTACCTTTTCATGAATTTGAGCATCCAAAAGTCTTTGCAGCTTTTTGGATGCAAATTCATATTTGTTGACATGAACTTTTTGTTTTGCCAATTCTGCTCTGGTAGCTTTTAATCTGGCCAGTAGATCATCAATCTGAGTTTCAAGATTGGTTTGTTCATGTTTTAATGATGAAATCTCTTTCTTTAGGCAGTTAATTTTTTCTTTGTAACTGTCTTCGACCTTTTTGAATTCAGATTTCATTTGATGAAACTCTTCATTTTGATCTATTAGGTTTTGATTATGTTTTCTGTAGCCTAAAACCTTATCAATACAGGCTTGGGAACATAGATGTTCATATACCTGAGGCGGTATCTCAGTTGTGTTTGCCATAAGAGCTTGGTTGTTAGTAGGCAGATCTTCATACTGGAAGCTCCAGTCAAAGTCAGATGTTCCAACAGCTGCACAAGCTGCAGTTTGAGCTGGAGGAGTAGCTTGTTGCTGTTGATGTCTTGGTTGGGCTTGGTGAGCTGCTGGGTTTGCCCTAGGTGCCTTGCATTCTCTAGCAAAATGACCCAGTTGGTTACAGTTGTAACATTTCAATTTGCTTTTATCCAAGCCAACTCTGGTGTTGGAGCTGTTGCTTGGAATGGGTCTTCCGGTTCTAGAGTAGAACCTTTTTACTCTTATAGAGAGCATGGCATACGAGTGCTGTATATCCATTTCTTCTAGATCATCTGGATGGAAACACTCAAGATCCTCCTTGATAAAGTACATGTTGCTTGAGTTTTCAGAAACAAAAGCAGCAGTGGTTGAGGATTGAGAAGGAGCTTCAAGAAGAAATGGTGATGTGTTTGTTTTAGAGGTAGGAGTTTGAGGATGTGTGACTATGGGAGGATAGTAGTTGCTAGTACTAGGACCTGAGTGCTCAGAGTGAAAAGCAGAAGAGGTGGTGGTGGATGTAGAGGCTGTTTGGTAGCTTGAGGTCCTTTCCTTAGCCTGAATCATTTCTAATTCAAAGGTTTTGAGCATACCAAATAGCTCAGTCATCTGAAGAGTCTTCAGATTCTCAGTTCTTCTGATGGACACTGTGTAGAGTGTCCAACAACTAGGTAGAGATCTGATGAATTTTTTAAGAATATCTTCATTCTCCAACTTTACTTTTGAGCACTGCAACTCACCTACAAGATAAGTATATCTGTTATATAAAACAGTTAGAGACTCACCTTCCTTCCAGGCGAAATTTTCATACTGCTGCTTAAGGATGTCTCTTCTGTTTTCTTTGACTTCCTCATATCCAGCAAACATCTTCTCGAGGGCCTCCCAGAGCTCTTTAGCAGTTTTGTGACTTCTGAAGTTATGAAAAACTTCATTTGGAAGGCATATTTGGATAGCTCCTAGTGCCTTGAAGTCCACCTCCATTTTCTTTATATCCTCTTCTGAGTACTTAGAGGGATCCTTTGGAACTATTGGTCCTCCAGAGTCAGCAGATGCCACCATGGGAGTGTATGATCCATCCCTGATGGATTTTCACATTCCGTACTCCTGATAACAGAAGAAGCTTTCCATGCGATTTTTCCACATGTCGTAGTCTTCTCCAGATACCAACCTTGGTGGTCGGTTGATGCTGTCGATGTCTTCAAAACCATTGCTTTGTGCCATTTTTGTTTTGTGATTTTGGGTGACTTGATCAAAGAGAGAGTTTAGAATAGAACCAGAAGTGATTAAACAAGTGTGAATTTGTTTAATCTGAGCCAAAGCTCTGATACCACTTGTAGGATCGTGAAATTACAAGATGGTTCTGTTCTTAGTTGAGATTGGCGGAAACAATATCAACTGCACAATTACAATCGAATAAACAGAAAGAATACTGATAAGAACACTGTTGTATTAAGCTTTGTGAATAAACGATTACAAATGAAAACTCAGTGAAGAAGCACACTTACAATGAAGTGTTTACACAGTATTTATACTAACTTAGAATCAAGACAGACCCTTGATTCTAAGGATCAGATCTAACACAGGCCGTTGATCTTTTCTACAAAAGATAATAATACACGTTAAAGCTAAACTAGCTAACTTTATTGAAGCGTTTTCTTTATTCATCATTGTTTGCATGCTCGGAGAAGAGCATTCTATGTTTCATTGGTTGTGCCATTGAGATTCCTTCTGCTTTGAGTGTGTCAGTTGCTTTTGTAGAAAGTTGTCAGTGACGCTTGGCATGGATAGTCAGCTGCGATGATTTGTCTTCAAGGAACACGGCTATCAGCAGCAAGAATGAGAATGATGCTGCTGATAAGCCAATCAGCAGCAACAATGGTCTTCAGCGGATAAGGCTATCCGCAGCAGATTTGTTCTTCAGCAGGAGAACAAGTATCCGCAGCAGATAAGCTTGTCCGCAGCAGCTTGTTGGTCAGCAGCAAACTCTGAGATCAGCTGCATTTGTACTTAGAGAATTTTGTAGCCATCAGTCTTTGTTTCTACAGCATGTGATTAGTTTTCTTCTGTTGTTCCATCTGTTGCTTCACTTCGGAGAACAGATTGAGGATATCATCATTTGAAATTAGCACAGGTCCTCCGACAGGTATCCCGGATCCTGAAAAACCCGCTGGAACAGTCTTCTTCGATTGACTATCATTTTTCTTTTAGAATGACGGAGGGGGAGGAATAGGGTTGTTAAACCCAGAGCTTGAAGATGGAGCAGAGACAGAAACGTTTTTGGATTGGGATGACATTTTTGAAATCAGTTTTGAAAGATAGTGATTGAACACAAATTTTAGTAAAGATTTGAAGATAAAAAGCACAACTTGCCCCACGGTGGGCGCCAAATTATTTTGGGTAAAAATTAACAAGACTAATTTTGTAACCAAACTTAGTTTGTGAGGTAGTGTGCTTGTAAAATCAATGTAAAACAAGGTAAGAACGTAAAAAGTGACACGAATGTTTACGAGGGAAGCCCTTGATCGTTCAGGATCTCCGGCATAAAACCTCGGGAGGTGACAATCGACACCTGCCTCGTATCTTCAATAAATGATAAAAAATTACAAGTGTTGAGCAACAAATGATCGATATCTAAGTGTTACAAGACTGATTGCGAGTGTACTCTATAGCTAAGTGCGTTGTTGTGTGTTTTCTAATCGACCAAGCTGCTGATTTTATACAGAGATCATACTAACTAACTATTCGAGAATCCCGGAATCGACCAGGTCTTCAAATATGACCGTTGGAGATCGTTCTACGTGTCTTCTACACGCTTATTTCAACTTCCAGACCGATTCTCCAGGGATTAAATTGACTTCACGTGTTTTACCTGCGTATTGATCAAGATAGAGGAAAGATATAATGGTTAGATAATAAGGAAATTAAGGATACCGAAACCTGTCAGGATACCGTAGTATGTTGAAGATCCAGGATCCCTATTTGTAAAATGACCCCTAACAGTGTACTTCTCAACATTATTTCTGATCGTGATGGACGATTCACTTCTCGTTTCTCGCAATCCTTGCAACCATCTTTGGGTACTCAACTAAATCTTAGTACGGCTTACCATCCGCAAACTGATGGTAAGTCCGAACGAACAATTCAAACCCTCGAGGATATGCTTAGAGCCTGTGTCATTGACTTTAAGGGAAATTGGGACTTACATCTACCCTTAGTCGAATTTTCGTATAACAACAACTATCACACGAGCATTGATATGGCTCCTTTCGAAGCACTTTATGGTCGGAGGTGTCGTTCTCCCATCTATTGGACCGAGATCGGTGAAGCACAAATCATTGGTCCCGAGCTTATTCAGGAGACTTCCGACAATATCATGCTAATCCGTAACAACCTTCAAGTAGCAAGGATTCGGCAAAAGAGCTACGCCGATAAAAGTCGAAAACCCTTGGAATTTCAAGTCGGCGATCTGGTTCTTTTCAAGGTATCCCCTTGGAAAGGCGTGGTTCATTTTGGAAAGAAGGGAAAACTTGCACCAAGGTTTGTAGGTCCTTTTAAAATCCTTGAACGGATTGGGAAGGTAGCCTACAAACTGGATTTACCTGAAGGACTCAGCAACGTGCATCCAACATTCCATGTCTCGAACCTGAAGAAATGCTTAGCCGACAAAAATCTTCACATACTGCTTGACGAGGTTCACATTGATGAGTCAATGCACTTCGTGGTGAAACCCGTGGAGATCATGGATCGGGAAGTTAAGCAGCTCAAACGAAGTCGTATCCCAATCGTTAAGGTTCGGTAGGAATCCAAACGTGGCCCAGAGTTTTCTTAGGAACGCGAGGATCAAATGAATACTAAATACCCACATCTCTTCCCTGGACCCTCATCCTAAATAATTTCGGGACGAAATTTCCTAAAGTAGGGGAGACAGTAATCCCCAAGAATTTCCGGCCCGTGTTTAACTATTCCGGCACTTGTAATTCCACTATTATATGATTTGCATCTATAAATGTTATCCTATTTATCCATTTTATTTCATGAGTATACATACATACATACATACATACATTGGGTGAAATTGCTTCATTTCAAAAATAACAAATATTTATGTAAGAGATTATGTAAATAATTGTTTAATGTTCAATGAAATAAATATATATGTGCTAGGTTATTTCTAAACTTATATATATACATATATATATATATGCAACTTATAAAAACTAAATTATATAAAGGTTAGGGTTTACAAAGAATATATCATTTAATTTCAAAGAAAATGATTTTTAATTAAAATAAAACTATTTCTATATTACAAATTATATTTTTATGTTTATAACATTTAAATATAATATTAAGAATTACTAGATTTTATAAAAATGTGTAAAACTTAATAAATCTATGTTTTATAAAAGTTCAGGGTTAATTATGTAATTTTAGAAACTTTAATTTCAATTAAAACCAAGTTTGTTCATAAAATAATAAAACCCTGAAACTTGAAGGACCTGTTTGCCAAATCCGGAACTTCCCCCTCCCCCTTGTGATCGCGAGTTCGAATCCCACTCAAGCCGGTTCTTCGAACCAATTTTCATGAACTCGATCCTGCGAATTTGAAACCGGCATTACGTTGTATACACTCAATCGATTCACCTTGCGTGTTTAATCGCGTTTTTATGACCATCTCCATGGATAACCGATAACCCATTAACAACCATTTAATCGATCGATCAATGCCATGCAAATTGAGTATAAATAGGGACCTACAATCATTAACGAAACCCACTACAAACTACTCGCACCCTCAACTGCTTCTGATTTTACCCCTGTATCACCTTGATTAGCCGAAGAACTCGACTCTGTTTCGCTCAGTTGTTCTCCCCTTTTACGCAACCATTTCAGGTAAATCCTGTACCATTAAACTCGTCTCAGTCCCACGATCAAAAGCCCCATGGTTCGGGGTCCAATCGTCTGAGTAATCGAGCCAAATTTGGGGCCTACGGTTAACGGGTGTAATTTGGGGAAGGAGATGACTTGGGCTTGCTTGTTAAAACTTAACCGGACCAGACTAAGACCAAGGCATAACCCCTGGTCTGATGGTTAGTGCGCGTATGTATGTGTGACCCGGTGCAGGCGCAGGTTCGAGGCCGGTTAGGGCCAGTTTTTGGAATTGATTTCTTTTTAATCTTTTAATACATTATTTGATGTTTAAAATTCTAATTTAATTCTTATAAATTACATAAATATATTCTGTAATTTTTATAAAAACAGAAAATATAAATTAGTGTTTTATCTATTTTATTTTATTAAAAACATATTATAAAACATTATAAATTCTTAAAGAAACAATATAAATGATTTGTTTAGACAAATTAATTATGTTACTTTATTTATAAATTAATAATGTTTATTAAACAAATTATATTTAAATGTTTAAAAATTATTAAATTCTTTTAAACTTATAAATAATTATCGTGGCAATGATAATGATTTAAAACTTTTAAATTTATAAAAATACTTAAATAATTATTTTAAATAAACGATTATACAAGTTCAATTAATTTTATTTAAAGTCTATTTATTTGATAACTCTTTTATGATTTATTTAAATAAAAGAGATTATTTAATAGTTTAATTAATCATTTTATTTACATAAAATAAATTAATTAAACCTTTTCCATTCCATAATTTATTTATAAATTATTTTTAGAATGACTATATAAATAAATCCAAATGTATTAACTTATTCCATTCCATGACTTTATTTATAAATTATCTTTAGAATAATTATACAAATAAATTCAAACCTAATTACTATATAATTAATTAGAAATCCTAATTAATTCTAATTAATATTATAAACTACTCTTATTATTATTTCAATACTAGTCATGAACTTCTATTTTTCTTACAAAATATTTATACAATCCCATATCTAATCTCAAACCCTATGAAACCCTAAATCTTAGAATTTCCTTATTTTCATTAAACGTACATTGAATTTAGAGTACAATTACCCATGTAGGTTTATTGTGAGAAATCCTCACTAGGCCTATTCATCTTTATCAACTCATACCATTACTAGCTTCATTACAAGTGAGTTTACATAGCCCTTTTTTTTTCTTTTTATACTTTTGGGGTGAAACATGTCTACAACTATATATCATACACAATTCAATACCTTTGTTCCTATGCAACTGTCTTTATGCTTTATGTCTTAAATTGTTGGGTGACCATTACGTGTGTTCATGTTAGTATAATCATCAACTTGTGTGGCAAGCCTCAGGTAGTACCTTTTATGATCATTTATACGGGAATCCGATACATTACTTAACATAGAACCTTGGCGGGTTTTGTGTATACATTTTGATACCTTTCATAACACAAATCAGATGGATTGTGTATACATTTTTCCTTTTACATGGCTTGATTGTACGCCTTGAAACCTTGTATGTTTTCAAATTTATGCTTTAGACTTGCTTTGAACATATTGAATTGTAAACCTTATTCAACTTTTGTTTGGTGTCAAAACCTATGTTTCTCACCAACTACTTGTAATTGGCATTTACTTACATGTTTCAGGTGCACCAGTTTGAGGACATTGCTTAATCACATAGGACCATGGACCTAGCATTAATAAGACTGAATGTAAATTATGTTTAGGTTACGAACGCTTTGTTTTCTATTTCTCTTTGTAACAGATGCTTTTAATTTGATGAGTAAATATTACAACACATTTAATAGATGATCATGTGCTTATGAACAACCGCGTCAACCCCGGAGTATAATCCGCCGTCGGCCGGGGTGTGACAGACCGGACTTACCAGAAGTCGGTATGTTCATGTCAACAGTTTTGAGCATCATATGCAACTCCGGGATGGTCTTGTCCCAAGCATTCATATTATAGTTCAAAGTGAACTGGTCATATGATTTAGGCAATGAGTTGAGGATTATATCCCCGGCCAACCCATTGCTCAAGGGAGAGTCAAGACATGCTAAGTGATCAATATATCCCGTCATCTTCAACACATGAGTGCTGACCGAAGAACCTTCTTGCATACGACAACTTATAAGTGATCTCATCACTTCAAAGCGTTCATGGCGGGCTTGCTGCTGGAACATTTCCTGCAGTTGCCTAATCATGTCGTAGGCTGGCATATCAACCAGATTCTTCTGAAGTTCTTGTATCATTGATGCCAGCATCAAGCAAGAGACCTTAATGGAGGCATCTACATGTTTATCCCAGGTCTTACAAGCAATGCCCATAGCAGCAGCAGGTTCTTTCAGAATTGGTTCCTCGAGCCCATATATCTTGTTCTCAGCTCTGATGATAATCTTCAGGTTTCGGTACCAATCCATGAAGCTGGAGTTATCAAGTTTATCCTTCTCAAGGATTGAATTTAGGGAGAATGAGGAGTTGGGACTGGATTCGTTAGACATCTACAAAATTCAAAAATAAAGTTTTAGTATTTGCATAACGTCCTAATTAAATTTATGACCCAATAGCAAAATTTATATAATTAGGAATGAGATCCTGGTTCACCATAACTCAGTGAATGGTTGAGCACTCTCCACTGGCACGGCTAGGTAGGTAGGTAACGATTACCAATTGTATCAACTATACAATTCTCGGTTTGAGGGGCATGACGAGTATTGTCAAACTTGGATACGTTTCCCTCAACTACGCCCACTAAAACAACTTAAGTGATATTTGTCCTTCAATTGTAACCGTAGACCCGGCCTAAGTAACTCAGGAATCGCGGTTCTAACTTCAACCAAAACCGTAGGGCCGGATGCAGGGTAATTCACTAACACCGGGGGTTCAGATAGACCAGTTGAAGTGTTACAATTTTAATTTGGTATTTGCTTTAATGTTTTAATTTACCGATTAAGTGTAACAAACCACTTTAAATAATATGTAAAAAACATATTGTAAGGATGAAAATAAACCAAAATAAAAGTGGGGGTTCGTTGTGTAATTGAGCATACTTGAGTTTGGGAGCAAGGAGATAACTTTCAAACTACAAGGGTTGTTTAGTAATTGTCGAAAATCTGATTTAGTGGGCTGGGGATTCACGAAAAACAAACTGATGTGTGTTTTGTGTGTGTTACGTGAACAAGAGAAGAGATGGAGAAAAGATTGGTGATCAAAGCTCAAATTAGTGGGTTACATGCTTGGATTTTAAGGTTTTAGCACACTCATCTTCTTCTAAAACTCCAAGTAAGCATCCTTTTCTTCATCCTCATGTTCTAAATCTCATTAATGGAGTTTTGGTGGGTTTTGGTGAAAAACCTTAAATGGGTCAAATTGATAGATTAATTCGGATTAAATCTTGTTCAGAAGCTTTAATCTAGTGTTAATGATGTTGGAGAAACAAGAATTATTTGGTTTTAACACCTAATTTGATTATGTAAAAATTAGGGTTCTTGAGGTGAATTTGGGGGTTTTCCTAAATTAGGTGTTTAAATGATGTGTTAAAGGTTTATAAGTGTTTAGGATGTTCATAAACAAAACCTAATGAAAATCACTAATTAATTTGGTGATCTAAGAATTTGAGATTTTGGGAGAAAGATGAGTTTTACCCAAATGGGTTAAATGGGTTGATTCAACTAACCTTGGTGTTTAATGATGATTTTGGGATGATTGATGTTGGTTTAAGTTAAATACACCATTCTTGGTCATAGGTGATGAACTTTAGTTCATCTTATGGGTGCTTGACCCAAATGACATTTTTTAGGATTCTAGATTACTAAACAATAGGTGTAAATCTTTAGGTAATCGGAGTGCTAAGGTTGAAGATCAACCGGGTTCGTCTAGCATTAAAGGTAAGTGTTTTACACTTACTTAGTAATTGGTATTTAGTGTAGTTTACATACTATGCTATATGATTATGTGATTGATAAAATTGGTGAAATTGAAGTTCGTGCTTTACACATGATTGAGTGTTAATTGGTGTATTTAATGAAAATTATTTGTTAGTGTGTGTTTGCAAACAAAATAATGAATGTGAAGTCATAGTCCTCATGGGTATTTTGAGGATGTATTCTTCACGGGTGATACATGAAGTCATAGTCCTCATGGTGTTTTGAGGATGTATTCTTCATGAGTGTTATGTGAAGTCCTAGTCCTTATGTGTGTGTTGAGGGCATGATCTTCACGGGTGTTTAAGACTTGTTCTCATTTGTGTGATTATAATTTAAATCCCTTAAATGTTTGTGTGTTGCATTGGGATTTATCTTTGATTTGACTAAGACATGTATAAGGAGTTTTATACATTCATTATAGATGATTAACACTTGAATGGATGATTCACATGATTGGATGATTAACACATGATTGGATGATTAACACATGAATAGATGATTAACACACGAATAGATGATTAACACATGTTACCGGTAAAGCCATAAACTTCATATAAGCATATCCTGGGCTAGGATTTGAGTTTCGGGTGCCATAATATATGGATCCTGGGTGCCTCGACGAGAGGAATTCAGAAAAGAAGGTTGTTTTGTGCAGGGGCTGTCGTAGGCCCAGTCTGGGCTGATTCTGCATACGAGTTTTTCTTATGCTGAACCCCAATTTTGGGTTTTTCGTAGGTTTAACCCATGGGAGTCTTGGGGAAACCTTATACCATTACTAACTTGAGATTTTTGGTGTTTGTGATGTAGGAAAAGCTCCGGTTTAGGCCTCAGAATGTCAAAGTGCTCGGATTTAAATTTCTCCTTTGGATGATTAGCCTTTTGTAAATTGCTTGGGGTTAAAAATTGTGTAGAGGTTTAAATTGTGATTAATGGTTAAACAAATAATAACTCAGTTTTATGGTGTAGACTTTTGAATTTGGTGTTGGTTTTGATAAACAAGAATTGTTTTGTGTTCGTTAGGATAGTACGTAATGTGAACAGGTCATGTCGGATTTTTTAACACGTGTATGCACGTGTGTAAGTCGAATTTAAATTGGGACCATTTCCGCGTGCGTTTTAGAGTTAATTTTTGTTAACTAAAATGTGGGTGTTACAACTTGGTGTCAGAGCATTGGTTTGAAGGATTTGGGTATGCGAGACACCAAACTCAAACCTTTAGTGCTCTTGATATGGGGAGAAATGAGAATCCAGTGAGACTTGACAGAGGCTTGGAGCTTGATGGTGAAGGTTAGTAATGTTTATGATGTTTATGTGTTTATGTGTTATGTGTGCTGAAACTTGTTAAGTGAATTGTGGTATTGAGATGACAATAACACTTAGGCATATTAGATTTCTAATCATGCCTGGCCAGTATGATTATTAATTTAATATGTGTAAGTGGGATTGTGATAACTATATAACAATGAACATTAACAAGGATTAGGTGAAGGTGGCCATACGTGTATATGTACGTATTATATGTATGTATGGGTGTGATTATACAGGGTGATTATATATATACACCTAGGTGGGTGTTAGTGCCTTAAGTAGTATGATTAGAGGCCTATAAGTAGGTAGAATACCTACAACTTAACTAGAACATAGTCGGGAAATGACGCGTGAGGACAAATGTAGAAGTCTGAAATTGTAAATGGTGGTTGTTTTAAAGACTCGTGTGCGGATGAGTCTACGTGTGTATCATCTCGAGAGATGAGGAACGTGGGATTATATGGGAGGACCAGAAAGCAACATTCTAGCGGAGGTCGGCTAAAGCTTTCTATCTTATCATGCAAGTCTTCCTTCGAGGAAGATGGGGCTCTTTGGAGTGATCATTTGGATGAACTGTATGAAGTCTAAAGAGAGGGGGAACAACTTTTGGCAGATTAAGGAGAAATGAAACCTTGTTTTCACAAGGGGTTTGCTATGTGTGAACCAATAGGGTTAACCGATGGGGTGTATTCATTGTTTAGTCAACAATGCGTCACTAAAATAGTATTGGCTTTTGAAGCAATGCTTTGTGACCGGCGTATGGAATACTATTCGTGAGTCAACTCCTGGATATGACGGAGGATTGACTGGAAGTTCTCCGTAAGGAGAAAGGCATATGGGCGTGAAGGCAATGCAACGGGGTGAATTCAAGAGGCGTTCTTGAAATGTTTATGTCCAAGATTTGTTGTGGACCGTGCAATTGGTGAGCTCCTTCACATGTGGGACCATTGAATAAATATAAAACTTATGGGCATGCTGTATGACTAAGCGCAGTCTTGCCTATATCTTAGAATATTGAAGGGAATAAAGATAAATCGACCTTCTCGATGTTATCGGATGACATTATAAAGCGGATTCTCCCGCTTGGTGTATAACTCTGGTAGGGTTGATTACTGACTTTTGGAAAGGGAGATCGAATTCAGGAGACAGATGTAGTGTGAGGTTGAAATGGGGGTGGCTATAAGAAAGCCATACATTCTAGCCGAGCTAGAAACTCTTTTGGAAGATGATACTTGTTGTTGTCGTTTGTGTGGAGATTGACACATTGGGGAATGTTGGGACACCCTGTGCTACAGTGTTTAAGTCTTAATAACCTGTGCTACTCGAGTTAAAACTTAAGGGTGGAAAAAGGGGTAGAAAACAGTAAGTTCCAAGGCCTAGAACCGTGCACTTCTATTCGTCGCGGGAGAAACTAGAGTCCTTCTGTCGTGATGCCTGGTGAAAAGCTTTGTAGACCATTGGATGTGGGGGTGATCAACATTGAGGGTTTTATAATGTTGATGATTATATGATTCGAGAATTGGAGAATTTATATGTTAGAACTTGAATTCCTTAGTTGTTAAACGCATTGACTACAGTCACAGGGCGATTCGTAAATCCAAGTATTCTATACACTCAGTGGTGATGCTAATGTTCTATTTTGGGGCATAACTTTTGGTGGCCTGAGATGAAAGGAGACATAATCAAAGATGTTAACAAAATGTTCATTAGCCTGTGGGCTAAGGCCAACCACCAAATGAAGTATGGGAAACCTCCATGGCTTGATATTCCTGGAGGAGTCGTATAAACTCCACGACACATTTTGTATGCCTATTTACGGAAATTTTGGCGGGGGAGTTACTTTTGCTTTTCATATCGATGACGATGTTTTAAAGGTTGACTCGTGTGGAGAAACCGATGGCTATCTTAGATAGTGGGGAGTGTCAATTGTCTATTGAAGAGATAAACCAGTCTAAATTCATTGAGAGCTCAATAAAGGATGAAATTACCCTAGTTTGTTCATGATGAAGGGTTTCAAGGACGAAACCCTAAATTAGGGGGGATGATTTGTAACAAACCACTTTTCGGGTTTAATAAATAATATGTAAAAAACATATTGTAAGGATGAAAATAAACCAAAATAAAAGCGGGGGTTAATTGTATAATTGAGCATACTTGAGTTTGGGAGCAAGGAGATAACTTTCAAACTACAATGGTTGTTTAGTAATTGTTGGAAATATGATTTAGTGGGCTGGGGATTCATGAAAAACACATTGATATGTGTTTTGTGTGTGTGTTACGTGAACAAGAGAAAAGAGGGAGAAAATATTGGTGATCAAAGCTCAAATTCGTGGGTTACATGCTTGGATTTGAAGGTTTTAGCACACTCATCTTCTTCTAAAACTCCAAGTAAGCATCCTTTTCTTCATCCTCATGTTCTAAATCTCATTAATGGAGTTTTGGTGGGTTTTGGTGAAAAACCTTAAATGGGTCAAATTGATAGATTAATTCGGATTAAATCTTGTTCAGAAGCTTTAATCTAGTGTTAATGATGTTGGAGAAACAAGAATTATTTGGTTTTAACACCTAATTTGATTATGTAAAAATTAGGGTTCTTGAGGTGAATTTGGGGGTTTTCCTAAATTAGGTGTTTAAATGATGTGTTAAAGGTTTATAAGTGTTTAGGATGTTCATAAACAAAACCTAATGAAAATCACTAATTAATTTGGTGATCTAAGAATTTGAGATTTTGGGAGAAAGATGAGTTTTACCCAAATGGGTTAAATGGGTTGATTCAACTAACCTTGGTGTTTAATAATGATTTTGGGATGATTGATGTTGGTTTAAGTTAAATACACCATTCTTGGTCATAGGTGATGAACTTTAGTTCATCTTATGGGTGCTTGACCCAAATGACATTTTTTAGGATTCTAGATTACTAAACAATAGGTGTAAATCTTTAGGTAATCGGAGTGCTAAGGTTGAAGATCAACCGGGTTCGTCTAGCATTAAAGGTAAGTGTTTTACACTTACTTAGTAATTGGTATTTAGTGTAGTTTACATACTATGCTATATGATTATGTGATTGATGAAACTGGTGAAATTGAAGTTCGTGCTTTACACATGATTGGGTGTTAATTGGTGTATTTAATGAAAATTATTTGTTAGTGTGTGTTTGCAAACAAAATAATGAGTGTGAAGTCATAGTCCTCATGGGTGTTTTGAGGATGTATTCTTCACGGGTGATACATGAAGTCATAGTCCTCATGGGTGTTTTGAGGATGTATTCTTCACGGGTGATACATGAAGTCATAGTCCTCATGGTGTTTTGAGGATGTATTCTTCATGGGTGTTATGTGAAGTCATAGTCCTCATGGGTGTTTTGAGGATTTATTCTTCACTGGTGATACATGAAGTCATAGTCCTCATGGTGTTTTGAGGGTGTATTCATCATGGGTGTTATGTGAAGTCCTAGTCCTTATGTGTGTGTTGAGGCCATGATCTTCACGGGTGTTTAAGACTTGTTCTCATTTGTGTGTTGCATTGGGATTTATCTTTATTTTGACTAAGACATGTATAAGAAGTTTTATACATTCATTATAGATGATTAACACATGATTGGATGATTAACACATGAATGGATGATTAACACATGTTACCGGTAAAGCCATAAACTTCATATAAGCATATCCTGAGCTAGGATTTGAGTTACGGGAGCCATAATATATGGATCCTGGGTGCCTCGACGAGAGGAATTCAGAAAAGAAGGTTGTTTTGTGCAGGGGCTGTCGTAGGCCTAGTCTGGGCTGATTCTGCATACGAGTTTTTCTTATGTTGAACCCCAATTTTGGGTTTTTCTTAGGTTTAACCCATGGGAGTCTCGGGGAAACCTTATACCATTACTAACTTGATATTTTTGGTGTTTGTGATGTAGGAAAAGCTCCGGTTTAGGCCTAGGGATGTCAAAGTGCTCGGATTTAAATTTCTCCTTTGGATGATTAGCCTTTTGTAAATTGCTTGGGGTTAAAAATTGTGTAGAGGTTTAAATTGTGATTAATGGTTAAACAAATAATAACTCAGTTTTATGGTGTAGACTTTTGAATTTGGTGTTGGTTTTGATAAACAGGAATTGTTTTGTTTTCGTAAGGATAGTCTGTAATGCGAACGGGTCATGCCAGATTTTTTAACACGTGTAAGTCATGTGTGTAAGTTGCATTATTTTACAAACTTTTAAATTGGAACCATTTCCTCGTGCGTTTTAGAGTTAATTTTTGTTAACTAAAATGTGGGTGTTACATTAAGGTCAAAAACATTTTGGACGGCGAGAAGCATGATTCAAGTCATGCAATTTTAATAAACCGATTTTACTATTTAGTTCGTGAAACGCCTTTCAACACTCGACACGATCCAATTTTAAATATCTTATTTAATCTAAATTGGTCGTTAATCGCGAACCGTATTTTAACTAATCAACTCTTTAATTAATTTAAATTTGTTTTAACTAAAACTATTGAATTTAAAACAAGTTTTACTTTTAAATAAAAACACTTTTATTTAATAACCTTTCCGAGAATTATTTTAAACAATTTAAATATCTCGTCGTTTTAAGATTGTGTCAAAAGTTTTATAAAAATATTTGCGTTTTAATTATTATCCTAAATAATGTCACAACCACAAAAATAAATAAAACACATAAAACGAGCAACTAGTAAAATTGTACGGTTTTTGTTCAAACCATCAAACGAGAACCAGACTGGTCTAAGGGATAACAAAATAAATAAATAAACTGCTATCTCACACTTAGTCCAAAATCCCCATCTTTAACCCTGTTAGCGTCCGCTTTGGTCTTCAAGTCTTCGTCTTGTTAGGATTACAATTTTATTTACAAATACATTAAAAATAAATAAAACTAACTATTACAACGGATTCCAAATAACCCATAAAAATACAAAGGGAAACCAACCAAAACATACAAACACAAACACGGGTCACTAATGCTCGATTAAATTAACACAATCATACTAAACGAAATAGGCTCGATCTTTTGTCAAACAAAAGTTTTAACAAATAAAACACTAGATTGATAAAAATAAATAATATGTCTAAACGCGCCTAAAGGTAGCTCTGATACCACTGTTGGGAATCCTCGTACCAGTTTTAACTTTTAAAATAAAATAATATTTAAAACTTTTAAATAAATTAGATTTATACAGCGGAAGCATTTGATACGAATAACAGTTCTAAACTGGGATCCCGCCAGTGATCCGATTACACGCGCATAAACAATAAATATAAATCCATCCATAGGGTGTTTCAGGTTATACCTTCAACGATTAACCAAACAAAGACACATTGGTTCAACGAGCGTCTCGCTAGTGGACAATTCACAAAAACGCAAACAAGCAAACCCGTCTCACAGATTTACGCGAATGGCGACGACGCAGGGTGGCGACGGCGGAGGCACGACGGCTGGCGGTGGTCCTTAGCCGACGATGGCAGAGCAAGGGGAGGGGGTGGCGGCCTCTCTTTTGCACAAATGGTGACGGAGGCAAGATTAGAGATTAGGGTTTAACATTAAAGATATATTTATAGCTCCTTAATTTACTAAATGCACCCCTTGAGAATTAAATGTTAGATCCTAGTAATTAACTGTTAATTACTTTTAAACCATCGAGTTTACTAATTATAAATAATCTGTAAAATATAACCTTTATAATGTTTAACACTTAACCATTAATTCCCCGTAAATAATTATTTCACTAAATAATTAACTAACACATTCACCGATAAATATTTCTCCAAATATTTACTTGCCATTTAATAAATCCGTCTTTCATGAACTATAATATTTAACAATTAAATATTATCAATTTGCTCGTTGCCCAAAGTGTAACTCTTTGCATCGTACCTCGATAATAACGTTGACTTAATTGACGATCGGACATCCTATATCCAACACCTTAGCGGTCCGTTAAGGTGCCAAAGTTCAATTTTTTTCATTTTCAGCCCTGATTTTCTGGAACTTTGCACAAGTAGCCCCTCAAGTTTTACCTTGTGCATTTCTTGGACATTTTTGTGACAGCTGTTACATCTTTCCCACCTTGTTTTTAATCTCGTCCTCGAGATTATCATTCGAACAAGTGAGGATATTTCTTTTTCATTTCTGACTCTAGTTCCCACGTGTACTCAGGTCCACGTTTGGAGTTTTATTTCACTTTGACTATCACAAGTCTTTTTCTTTTAAGTTTCTTCACCTGCCTGTTCTCGATTTGTAAAGGTTGTTTGTCACACCCCGCCAAGGCGGAAACGCGAGGCGTAACGTTCATGGTTTCCAAAGCATATGATTACCGCAAACACATACATGATAAATGGATACATAAACAAGTTTAAAGTTTTACATTCCAAAATGTAAATTGAGTTTACAAAAAAGTGAAGATTTCGCAAATATGACTCTATTACAATGAGTTATACAAGAGAAATCCCCCAAAAGTTGTATCCATCGTGCATGCATGTAATCTACATTGCTAACCTTGCGATCACGTCAATTTCCTGAAAAACATACTTAAAATTGTCAACACGAGGTTGGTGAGTTCACAGGTTTAAATCAAATAGATCTTTGTAAAATTCAATTGTTCGTAAATAGTTCCAGTTGCATGTGATAATCAGAATAAGAATTGTTGACCCATTTGTAAACTAGGTAGGAATACAAATAATATGTTCCTACATGAGCCGTAACAAAACCATGACAATTGTTCTTCGCCCCTAATATCGTTATCCGGTTCTATGCGGCCATAAATCCTCCAGATTGTGGTTAGCGCGACTAACCATGACCGGGAGACGTCACTCTCCATAGTACTATTCATAGGACCCTAGGCTACAGTTAATGGTTACTAAATTGTTCCAGGGGACTTTAGCGGCCTAAAATCGTTTAACTCATGTAAACATAAAAGTCGAGTCTTATTCTCTTGTTATCACATAAAAATAGTTGTAAGTATGATCTTCCCCCAAATATTGAAAACAGTAAAAAGAGGCCGTGAAACTCACCTTCAGTTTGTGTATGCTTGCAATGACAATTGTTCTAGTCAACTTGACAATTCGTACCCTAATTACAAAAGGGTAATTCGTGTTATGACCGAATGTCTCATATGCAAATTGTTCACCGACTTAGCAAATCTGATTACTTTTGTTTAAATATCTTTTTAGTTTTTCAACACTTGTTTCGTTATAAAATAGTTCTAAGTTACTGCCCCATGGGACTGATGAACAGGTATCGAAACTTTCTTAGTTTCGATTGAACAGAACATATGTCGAAACTTCCTAGTTTCGATTGAGCAAAACAGGTATCGAAACTACCTAGTTTCGATTAAGTAATAGGTATCGAAACTACCTAGTTTCGATTGAGTAAACAGGTATCGAAACTACCTAGTTTCGATTGAGTAATAGGTATCGAAACTACCTAGTTTCGATTGAGTAAACAGGTATCGAAACTACCTAGTTTCGATTGAGTAATAGGTATCGAAACTCCTAGTTTCGATTACTGAAAATTTTAAATTGACAGAATCAGTTTCAAAACTTTATTCATACATATACGCGTATATTCATGTTTTAATCTTGAATTCGACACACTTTTCTGGTTATTTTTCTTACGTTCGAGTAAACTGTATGTTTAGCTACGGTTTTAAAGAAAATAATATGAATAATATTGAGTTTTTACCTCTAGACAGTGATGATGATTTTGTGCGAAAAGAATGGATGAGCTCCCTGAAACCTTGAAATCTTCCCTTAACTTAAGGTATGGAAGTGACGATAATCGGTGTTGCTGCCGATGAAAGGAAGACAAAGAGAGAAAAAGAAAGGTGAATTGTGATTTGAGATGGATGAATTGATAGACAATTGAGGGGGGTATGGTTTTTATCTGAATTCTCGCAGGCAAATATATGGGTTTTAGTATAGATATTTAGGATGTGAGTGAAGTAGTAAGTGGGAATGGGCTTCTCTGAATTTCGGCCGAGAAAGTCAAGGGGGTGGGTTGGGTTAAATTTGTATAATAATTAGATTTACGTATTAATTAATTAATTTATTAAGGGTATTAATATCAATTAGAGTTTTAAAGGGTAATTTAATTCGGTTTAGATTTTTCACGGTATTATAAATTTAACAAGTTTATAGCTCGTTGATGAAAACTATTGAAATCTTGGATTGTATAATTCGTTGAGGTGATTATTTGTAGGTATAAATACCTAAAGGTGACGCTACATGGTAACGTCTTCGAAAGGTTCATTATTTTACTTTTACGTATATTATATGATTTAGTCTTAAAAATAAATTATAGTTCAACGTAAATTTTGTGTAATATATATATATATATATATATATATATATATATATATATATATATATATATATTTCTGGTTATTTAATTTAACCACTAATGTTCGTATTTAGTCGGGTTATCCTGGTACGTGAACCGGTAACTCCTAAAATTACTAAAATATGAAATGAGACCATGTACGGTTTTTGTTAGACCTTAATGTCCTTGTTTGTGAAATTAAGTAAATCACAAAAACAATTATAATGTAAACTCGTTTATAACATGTACGGATATTGACCTGAAATTGCCGGGTGTCACATTCTCCCTATGTTAAAAGAATTTCGTCCCGAAATTCAATTCGTGTCATCTTGAACTGGTGTATCCTTAAACAAGGAGGGGTATTTTGTTTTCATTTTATCCTCTCGTTCCCATGTATACTCAGGACCACGCTTTGAGTTCCAACGTACTTTAACTAGTTTGATACGACTACGTCTCAACCTTTGAACTTTCCAATCTGTAATCTCAATCGGTTCATCGATGAAATGATGTTTATCATCAATATGAATTTCATTAGGCGGTATGATCAAAGTCTCGTCGGACAAACACTTTTTGAGAATAGACACATGAAATGTATCATGTACGTTGCTTAGTTCTTGCGGTAGCTTGAGCTTGTAGGCTACAGGGCCAACCCTAGCCAGTATTTCAAATGGTCCAACGTATCTAGGGTTGAGCTTACCATGGTTACCAAACCTTGCAACGCCTTTCCATGGTGAGACTTTTAACATTACTCAGTCACCAATTTGAAATTCTAAGTTTCCTTCTGTTATCAACATAGCTCTTCTGTCTGTCTCGGGCCGCTTTCAGACGGTCCGTAATTTTGAAGATCTTATCAGTGGTTTCCTGGACAATCTCAGGACCTGTCAAATGTTTTTCACCAACTTCCGCCCAACATAGCGGTGAGCGGCATTTACGACCATATAAAGCTTCAAACGGAGCTGCCTTAATGCTCGTGTGGTA
Organism: Smallanthus sonchifolius; assembly: GCA_023525975.1. NCBI lineage: Eukaryota > Viridiplantae > Streptophyta > Magnoliopsida > Asterales > Asteraceae > Smallanthus > Smallanthus sonchifolius. The sequence goes on along the minus strand of CM042037.1, from coordinate 62,254,498 downwards.
GCTGTTATTATAGGAAAACTCTGCTAATGGTAAATGAGTATCCCAATTTCCTCCGAAATCAATTACACATGCACAGAGCATATCTTCTAGTGTCTGGATAGTCCTTTCGCTTTGACCATCTGTTTGTGGGTGATATGCCGTGCTCATGTCAAGACATGTGCCCATGGCTTCTTGTAGTGATTTCCAGATTCTAGACACGAATCTCCTATCTCTATCAGAGATAATAGAAATTGGCACTCCATGCCTAGCCACAATTTCCTTGATATAAAGCTTTGCAAGTTTCTCGGTTTTATCCGTCTCTTTGATGGGTAGAAAATGAGCTGATTTTGTCAGGCGATCGACAATTACCCATATTGTGTCATACCCGCTCGACGTCTTGGGTAATTTCGTGATGAAATCCATAGAAATCTGTTCCCATTTCCATTGGGGAATTTCGGGTTGTTGTAACAAGCCAGACGGTTTCTGATGTTCGGCTTTTACTTTTGAACACGTTAAACATTTACTGACATACGTGGCAATATCTCCTTTCATATTGAGCCACCAATATAATTCTTTTAGATCCTTATACATCTTATCTGAACCCGGGTGAATGGAGTACCTGGACTTGTGGGCTTCATCCATAATCAACCCACGTAAGTTACCGTTACTCGGCACCCAAATTCTGTCCATGAAGTAAAACGTATCATCTGACTTAGACTCCAATTATCTGATCATTCCACGTAGTGCCTCAGCTTGGATGTTCATTTCCTTTAGTGCCTCTTGTTGTGCTATTCGGATTTGAGTAGTAAGACTCGTATGAATTGTTAATCCGAGGGCACGAACACGAAGAGTTTTAACTCGTTCCTTGCGACTTAAGGCGTCTGCTACGACATTGGCTTTCCCGGGATGGTACTTGATATCACAATCATAGTCGTTTAGTAGTTCTACCCAACGACGTTGTCTCATGTTAAGTTCTTTTTGATCAAAGATATGTTGGAGACTCTTGTGATCAGTAAAGATAGTGCATCTCGTACCATAAAGATAATGTCTCCAAATCTTGAGCGCAAACACAACTGCGCCCAACTCCAAGTCATGGGTCGTATAATTCTTTTCGTGCACTTTTAGTTGTCGTGAGGCATATGCGATGACTTTGTCTCTTTGCATTAACACACAACCAAGTCCTTCGTGTGATGCATCGCAGTATACGACAAAATTGTTGATTCCCTCAGGAAGGGATAAGATCGGTGCACTACACAGCTTCTGCTTCAGTAATTGGAAAGCTGACTCTTGCTTGTCACTCCAATCAAACTTCTTTTCTTTCTGGGTTAATGTGGTTAAGGGCAGGGCTATTTTTAAAAAATTCTCAATGAATCGTCTGTAGTAGCCGGCCAAGCCCAAAAATTGACGCACTTCTGTCGGAGTCTTTGGTGCTTCCCAGTTTTTGATCGCTTCAATTTTAGATGGATCAACATGAATTCCCTCTTTATTGATGACATGTCCAAGAAAATGCACTTCTCGGATCCAAAACTCACACTTAGAGAATTTAGCGTAAAGTTTCTCGTTTCTGAGTAGTTCTAAGATTAATTTCAGATGATGTTCATGATCCTCCTTGGTTCGTGAATATATTAATATATCATCAATAAATACTATCACGAATTTATCCAAGTATGGCTTGCACACTCGGTTCATGAGATCCATAAAAACAGCTGGTGCATTCGTCAAACCAAACAGCATAACTAGGAATTCGTAGTGGCCATAACGAGTCCTAAATGCCGTCTTTGGTACATCTTCTTCTTGGATTCTTAGTTGATGATACCCCGAACGTAGATCGATCTTAGAGTAGAAACTAGAACCTTGTAGTTGATCGAACAAATCGTCTATTCGAGGAAGTGGATATCGGTTTTTAATTGTAAGTTTGTTTAATTCTCGGTAATCAATACACATCCTAAAGGTTCCATCCTTTTTCTTTACGAATAGGACCGGAGCTCCCCAGGGTGAGAAACTCGGTCTTATGAAACCTTTATCAAGCAACTCATGTAGTTGATTTGATAATTCCTGCATTTCAGAAGGTGCTAATCGATACGGCGATCGCGTAACCGGGGCGGCTCCTGGTACCAAGTCGATTCGGAATTCGACTTGTCTCGGTGGTGGTAATCCAGGTAAGTCTTCAGGAAAAACTTCGGGGTAATCCTTAACGATTGGTATGTCTTCAAGTCGACGTTCCTCGGGTTTCTTCTCGACGACGTGAGCCAGGAATACGCAATAGCCTTTACGTAGATACTTACGAGCTTTCATGCAGTTTATCATCCTTAATGTTACTCCACTCTTCTCACCTTGAATCGAAAGAACTTCTCATTTCGGAAGTGGAATTTGGACAATCTTCTCAAAACAAACAACCTCGGCGTGATTCTTCGACAACCAATCCATACCAATAACAACGTCAAAACTTCCCAGGTCAACGGGTAACATGTCTATACTAAATGTGTGGTTTTTCAAACATAGAGTACAACCCTGAATGACTTCTTCAGTTTAAATTAATTTCCCGTTTGCTAATTCAATTGTATAATTTTGGTCTAGTTTGCTGGGCTTAATACCAAGTAGGGACTTAAAGTCATTTGACACAAAACTCATATCAGCACCCGTATCGAAAAGTATAGAGGCATAGTGATTATTTATCGGGAACGTACCAGTGACAATGTTCGGATCTTGTCGTGCGTCACCAGCCCCCATCACAAATGCTCTTCCACGGGTCTGATTGTCGTTTCGGTTCTTCAACTTTGGACAGTCTTTTCTAAAGTGCTTTGGATCTCCACACTCAAAGCATCCCTAGTTCATCCTTTCTGCTCCTAGGTTGACCTTTCCTGCTACTTGATTGATCTTATTAGGGTTCGCATTGTTCCAACAGTTATGGGCTAGATGCCCATACTTTTTACACTTTCCACATTGGGTACACCTTCCACTGTGATGATATCTACATTTGTCACACTTCGGTCGTGTTCCAAGATATCCTTTTTGTTCCACAGTGTTGACAGCATAGGCTTTCATAGTTCCAGGTCTTTTGTAAGTTTGATTCTTGTTTTGATTACTTGGTTTTCCAAACCATTTCCTCTTTTCCCCAGACCTTCCTTCCTCGGTCTCCTTCTTCTCAAACAAACCATCACGCACAGCATTATCCCTTAGCTTGAATGCTAGAGTTATAGCGCTCTTGGCATCCATGGGGTTCGATGAAGTCACCAAGCTTCGGATTTGAGGTGCGAGACCCCACAAATATCTTTCAACCTTCTTGTATTCTAGGGTAACCATGTGTGGAACCAAACTTGTTAACTCATTGAATCGGTCAGTGTAACCAGCCACATCATCTCCTATCATTTGTAAATTCCACATTTCAGATTCGATCTTTTGCAACTCATTTCGAGGACAGTACTCCTCAGTCATCATGGCTTTCAGCTCCTCCCAAGTCAGTTGGTATGCAATCTGCCTTCCCAGGGTTTTCACTTGTGAATTCCACCAAGTTAAAGCCTTATCAGTGAGCGTGCATGTAGAATACTTCACCATGCAGTCAGCGGTGCATTCACTAATATCAATCACCGACTCCATCTTTTCTATCCATCTCATTAGCCCAACTGCACCCTCGGTGCCATTGAAGTTGCGGGGGTTACAGGATAGGAAGGCTTTGTAGGTGCACTTCCTATTTGGAGCATCTGTAGAATTACAAGTCATAACGTCATTAATTCGGATCATGACTATGTGTTACGTCTTATTTATTCTATTACCTCCGGAACCTCCGGCTGTACCGCTACCTCTTGCACCTCCTCCGCCGGTACCGCTGCCGTTTCCTCCTCTACTATCTCGATTTGCCTCATATTGCTCCATGGCAGCAGCTACTCGCTGTGCTATGAGTTGTTCCACGTTTGGAGAAATCGTCTCGTTGTTGTCACCAGTAGTGTTACGGGGTGTCCCACGCTTAGGTGCCATGACGTTCTTTCTAACATATCAATTAAAAAGAAACAACATTATATAAAAATAATGATAGATCATGACATAAGGATACAACAACATCAAACGTAAACCACCATCATTACAACATAAACCATCACATACATAGTTAAAACATGCATAGTACATTGTTCTAAAAGATAAGGATACAAAAGGGATGGGTTCACATGACCACATCAGTACCAAAGTTTTAAACTACATAATGTGCTATGGGCACAACCCGCCCATAATAGGTTTAAAAGAAGAAGTGGGAGTACAATCCAATCATCATGGCAAGTCCTGCCATGAAAAAGCTAGCCCTAGCCACAAATTCTGTAGCCAAAGTCCTTTCTTCCAGCGCCTCCACCATGTCTCGGACCGTGAGAGTGAACTGCCAGTCCATATCAGCTCTCAACTCGAGGTAGTCAGTGGCACCCTGTATGTCTCGAGTGCTATCCTCCAGAGTCTGTACTCGAGATCCGAGCCCTTGACGTAAGCGCGTGGTTGCATCCCCATGTGCCCGAATATCATCTAGGAGATCATCAAGACGCTCTTCGTGCGTATGAACGCGTGCTACTAATGTAGGCACTGTGAGCTCCAAGGCTTCCCAAGTGTGGGGTAGGGGTGTTGGGGAGTTGGAGGACTCTCCGAGCTCAAAGGTAGAGGGGATGCTCTCCATCTCCCTCCATCGTGCCAGTGTACGGGGCATCCAACGGATAGTCCCCACCGTAGGGTAGTAACAGGGTCGTTGCCTAGGTGGTTCCTCATCAGTCTCCAAGTTTTCCGGGTCACGGGCTGCCAGGGTTCTCTTGCGTTGAAATCGAACCTTCTTCCTAGCACTCTTTACCATAACTGGTCCTCCGCTTTTCTTTCGGTAGACGATAGGCGGTTCTCCCAGGGCAACATTGGGTGGTGTGGAGTTGCGAACTTGTACTCGATTTTTGGGGCGTGTGGCGGAAAGTTCCTCGTTGGATTCAGGGTCAGAGACGGGGTCAGAGTGTGAATGTGACGACATGCTTGTGACTACAATATCCACATGACATGATGACTGGTTATGCAATGCTTATGCAATGAAAACGTTTTAGTGAGTCATTTAAATTATAGACTAGGTTCCATTTTAGACTCCTAGTTCGCTATAATCAATGGCTCTGATACCAAATCTGTCACACCCCGCCAAGGCGGAAACGCGAGGCGTAACGTTCATGGTTTCCAAAGCATATGATTACCGCAAACACATACATGATAAATAGATACATAAACAAGTTTAAAGTTTTATATTCCAAAATGTAAATTGAGTTTACAAAAAAGTGAAGATTTCGCAAATATGACTCTATTACAATGAGTTATACAAGAGAAATCCCCCAAAAGTTGTATCCATCGTGCATGCATGTAATCTACATTGCTAACCTTGCGATCACGTCAATTTCCTGAAAAACATACTTAAAATTGTCAACACGAGGTTGGTGAGTTCACAGGTTTAAATCAAATAGATCTTTGTAAAATTCAATTGTTCGTAAATAGTTCCAGTTGCATGTGATAATCAGAATAAGAATTGTTGACCCATTTGTAAACTAGCTAGGAATACAAATAATATGTTCCTACATGAGCCGTAACAAAACCATGACAATTGTTCTTCGCCCCTAATATCGTTATCCGGTTCTATGCGGCCATAAATCCTCCAGATTGTGGTTAGCGCGACTAACCATGACCGGGAGACGTCACTCTCCATAGTACTATTCATAGGACCCTAGGCTACAGTTAATGGTTACTAAATTGTTCCAGGGGACTTTAGCGGCCTAAAATCGTTTAACTCATGTAAACATAAAAGTCGAGTCTTATTCTCTTGTTATCACATAAAAATAGTTGTAAGTATGTTCTTCCCCCAAATATTGAAAACAGTAAAAAGGGGCCGTGAAACTCACCTTCAGTTTGTGTATGCTTGCAATGACAATTGTTCTAGTCAACTTGACAATTCGTACCCTAATTACAAAAGGGTAATTCGTGTTATGACCGAATGTCTCATATGCAAATTGTTCACCGACTTAGCAAATCTGATTGCTTTTGTTTAAATATATTTTTATTTTTTCAACACTTGTTTCGTTATAAAATAGTTCTAAGTTACTGCCCCATGGGACTGATGAACAGGTATCGAAACTTTCTTAGTTTCGATTGAACAGAACATATGTCGAAACTTCCTAGTTTCGATTGAGCAAAACAGGTATCGAAACTACCTAGTTTCGATTAAGTAATAGGTATCGAAACTACCTAGTTTCGATTGAGTAAACAGGTATCGAAACTACCTAGTTTCGATTGAGTAATAGGTATCGAAACTACCTAGTTTCGATTGAGTAAACAGGTATCGAAACTACCTAGTTTCGATTGAGTAATAGGTATCGAAACTCCTAGTTTCGATTACTAAAAATTTTAAATTGACAGAATCAGTTTCAAAACTTTATTCATACATATACGCGTATATTCATGTTTTAATCTTGAATTCGACACACTTTTCTGGTTATTTTTCTTACGTTCGAGTAAACTGTATGTTTAGCTACGGTTTTAAAGAAAATAATATGAATAATATTGAGTTTTTACCTCTAGACAGTGATGATGATTTTGTGCGAAAAGAATGGATGAGCTCCCTGAAACCTTGAAAACTTCCTTTAACTTAAGGTATGGAAGTGACGATAATCGGTGTTGCTGCCGATGAAAGGAAGACAAAGAGAGAAAAAGAAAGGTGAATTGTGATTTGAGATGGATGAATTGATAGACAATTGAGGGGGGTATGGTTTTTATCTGAATTCTCACAGGCAAATATATGGGTTTTAGTATAGATATTTAGGATGTGAGTGAAGTAGGAAGTGGGAATGGGCTTCTCTGAATTTCGGCCGAGAAAGTCAAGGGGTGGGTTGGGTTAAATTTGTATAATAATTAGATTTAAGTATTAATTAATTAATTTATTAAGGGTATTAATATCAATTAGAGTTTTAAAGGGTAATTTAATTCGGTTTAGATTTTTCACGGTATTATAAATTTAACAAGTTTATAGCTCGTTGATGAAAACTATTGAAATCTTGGATTGTATAATTCGTTGAGGTGATTATTTGTAGGTATAAATACCTAAAGGTGACGCTACATGGTAACGTCTTCGAAAGGTTCATTATTTTACTTTTACGTATATTATATGATTTAGTCTTAAAAATAAATTATAGTTCAACGTAAATTTTGTGTAATATATATATATATATATATTTTTCTGGTTATTTAATTTAACCACTAGTGTTCGTATTTAGTCGGGTTATCCTGGTACGTGAACCGGTAACTCCTAAAATTACTAAAATATGAAATGAGACCATGTACGGTTTTTGTTAGACCTTAATGTCCTTGTTTGTGAAATTAAGTAAATCACAAAAACAATTATAATGTAAACTCGTTTATAACATGTACGGATATTGACCTGAAATTGTCGGGTGTCACATTGTTCCACGAACTTAAGTTTTTCATTAACCTCAACATTTTACATGGGCATTACCGGAGTTTCATCTGACAAACACTTACGCAGATTTGATATGTGAAACACATCGTGTATACCACTCATTTCCTCTGGTAGTTCCAGTTGATAGGCTATTGGGCCAACTCGGTTTATAATTTTGAAAGGTCCTACGAATCGTGGACTTAACTTTCCTTTCTTTCCGAATGGCGATACTTTCAGAAGAACACGATCGCCTATATTGAATTCTAGCGGCTTACGTCGCTTATCGGCGTAACTCTTTTGTCTATCATGTGCCGCTTTCAACCTTTCTCTTATTTGCAATACTTTATCAGTTGTTTCCTACACTATTTCAGGTCCAAACAACTGATTTTTTCCTATTTCTGTCCAACATACAGGAGTCCTACATTTCTATCATATAAGGCTTCAAAAGGGGCTGCCTGAATACCCCTGTAATAGCTATTATTGTAGGAGAAATCCAGATTAAGAAGGAGGGTTTTTAACACATATGGGAAAACGCCCCAGATTCTTCTTTCGCTTTAGGCCCTCAAAATGGTTGAGCCACCCCTGTCAAGGATCATAAGGCTAATACACGATAACACAAGTTAAAAATCATATAACACAAGGTAAATTACTAAATTAGAAACTAAATTCTTCTTTTTTTCTTTAACTAAAACCAAGCATCATAGGACTAAGACAAGATGGCTTAAATCAACATATAGTGTTTTAGAATCTACCATATTTGTTTGGTACGTATATATACAAGCATATTTGGTGTGAGACTCAGTATATGTTTGTATACGCATATACTTAAAATAAAGAGTTAACTTCGGTTTTGCTCCATGTGGTTTGACCATTTTAACCCTTTTTGCCCAAATAGTTTGAAAATGGCCAAAACACTCATTGAGGTTACCATTTTGTTACCATTTTGCTCCCTGGCACTAACTCCGTTAAATATTTCAGTTATAATTAAGGGCATTTTGGTAATTTCATGATGTAAGATTATATATAGAGAGAGTAAATTACCGTTTGCGTCCCTGTGGTTTACACGATTTAACACAATGCGTCTCTAACATGAACTTTTAACGCTTTGAGTACCTGTGGTATACAATCTGTAACACTCTGAGTCCCTGGAAACATGTAATATATGTTTGCTTCCCTGTCTGAGTCCCTAGACCCAACTCACCCGAAACTAGGTCCAGGGACTCAGAGTGTTACAGATTGTATACCACAGGTACTCAAAGCGTTAAAAATTCATGTTAGGGACGCATTATGTTAAATCGTGTAAACCACAGGGACGCAAACGGTAATTTACTCATATATATATATATATAACACTCTCAGTCTCTCTTTCACACCCCAGCCACCACCGCCGCCACCACCACCACCACCTGCTATCACCACTAGCCACCACCACATGCTACCATCACCAGGCACCACCACCACCTGCCACCACTCCCACTCTAATTCTCTTTTTCTTACCGTCACCAACCCCCCCAACACAATAAACACTACACCAATCGATTTAGGGTTTAAATTTGGGGGTTTCCACACCACCACCAGCAACCACCAACCCAGCTTCGATTTAGGGTTTGAATTTGGGGGTTTCGTCAGCCGCTATCGCTTTCCAGAGTTCATCTCAGCCACCGGAAATACCACCACTCGCAGCCGACCACCACCCCCGCCACCACTAGCCGCCAATCACAGCTATGAGAGCCGCCGAAATAGCGGGATAGCCGGAAATGACGGCCGCCGCCTGCTGTCACCACTGCTAGGGCGGAACCCCTAGCCCGTCCCCACCACTTTTTCAGTCACCTGCATCACTGGAGAAGCATCCGATCTCATCGGGTTTCACCATAATATACCACTGCCGCCGTTGGTGTCACTGGATTCCCGTCGGAGGAGCCGCCGGATGTGGCAGGTCTGCTCACCTTCCCCTCTCCTGGTTTCACTCTCTCTCAATAAATCTTGAGAGCAATTTTATGTGGGTTTGTGTGTTTGGAAACGGGGGAAATGAAAGAAAGAAAAAGGATTCATAATAAATAGTTAAATACTTATCTGAAAAATTACCAAAATGCCCTTAATTTTAACTGAAATATTTAGCAGCGTTAGTGACAGGTAGCAAAATGGCAACAAAATGGTAACCTCAAGGAGTGTTTATGCCATTTTCAAACTATTAAGGTAAAATGGTTAAAATGGTCAAACCACATGTAGCAAAAGAGAAGTTAACTCTAAAATAAAAGCCAATATATATGTAATGCCCCAAACCAGGCACCCTACAGTTGGATCTCATCACTATGTAAACTCATTAAAAACACTTTAACTTTCGTTTAAATAAACAGCAGAAGTCTTTCTCAAAATAATGGTATCTTTAAACTCATTAACTTTCATAACGTTACCTAACGAATTCATGCGCACCAACCCGAGTACCCCCGCTCCCAAGCCAAGATACCTCATCTAGCAGACTCACCTGCAAAACAATCTAACGTACATACAAAGTCAGCTACCCTAAGTGAGTTCTAATAGTATAATTTAACAAAAGCCAACTCGTCTCATTTATTGTTTATCTCCACTCAAGACCCTCTGGTCATTAGAGAATAGTTTAAAATATTTCCATCATATAAACAACCCTTGTTATCTTATAATATCCCAAACTGGATTCACCACCCCAGACTCTTCCCATCATTTAAACCCAGTAAGTCTCTCCGACGTGGATCGAGCTTACTACTCTGATAACAAATAATTTACCATATAAATTAACCCTTCACTGGTTAACTCATCCGGCCTCTAGACACCGACTTACCAGTCCTAACTAGGACTCTAATAAACCAACTAACTTAACAGGTGTACACAATGTACTCTTCCCGACACAACGGTCAATCTAACTCGACACATCACATTGATCCCATCTATTTATCACATCAATATCATCTCGTACACAATTAATATAACTCATCACTTGCATGCAATTTAACACATATATAAGCACACAAATACATATCTCATCACTGCACCCTCGTCGGGGTTATCCCCGTCGGGATACTCGTCATAAGCTCAGCTACACCCTTGTTACAGGGCCCCGCCGCTAAACATAGCGACACACTCGTCATCTATGATGACTACCCAGCCACCACACGGTGACTATATCATCTACCATGCAGTGACTATATCATCTACCATACGATGACTACCAGATCATACGTACAATGATGACCACGAAGGACTCCGTCCTCCACATCACTATTAGCCGTATACACTGACAACAATGCAAACACACAAAGCAACACATATATACACATGACACTACCTGGACATGTACTACGACTCACCACCATTTACGGATCACTTACGTGTGTAATCCAACGCTTACTTAGACGTATCCTCATAGCGTCTAGACACATTACCCGACTCTTTCCGAATAGGAAATTATAGGACATAAAAACACCACACCGGCTTATAGCCCATACATACTATGGACACCACATAGTCCCATGCAATGCCATACCTGTTGTGTCACAGGGACAACGACACAATACCCACAACTTCAAGCACATGACGCACAACGACATACTAGCACCTACATGACTCGTTAATGAACCACGTACATGTTCCCATGCTAACTCTTCTTATATAACCATCACATGTTTTAACTAAATTCCCGACTCACCCCGACTAACTCGTAAGATGACACACACAGATCATCACAACCCCTGTTCACCCATACCAGGGACCCCATAATGACTCTTAGCTTCATTATTACATAACGATCTCATAAAACAATTCCAGTTTAAATCATAACCCGTAATACGTTTGTATAATAAAACATGTGAGTATGTACGATAGCCCCAAAACAATAAAACGTTTAAAGAGGGGATTAGAAACTCACCGGTTATAGCGAGCCTCAGTCCTTGCTCTGCAACTCGTCCGCCCACGCTTGAATTCCAAACCTGGTAACGCGTGATCACAAGATCAGAACGAGTTCTAAGCATACGTTGCATAACGTATAAATAAGATAGACCCCGATACTCAGTCTTATTCGCTCATCATATCACCCCTATTAAACCCTAATCTCACACATTCATGTGATCCGGACATCCTTGACCCATTTGGGACTCGCATACCCAAACCGGCTTCAACCCATGCACGTATATATGTGATCATACGATTACAATTCCACGCGTACTCGAACCGGGTCTCATACCCACATGCAAGCCATGCAACATGAAAGTTCAACCATGCGATCGTATGAACCCATGTCGGGTCCTCATTGCATGCATGTATTATGAAACCCTAGCCGAGCCCGCCGAGCCCGCCGTGCGCCTCCGCATCACCAACGTCCCGCCACCCGGGTCGTGCTCCTCGCCGGAAACACCACCGTTGTGGCCACATGGCGTTTCCTCAGCCACCACCCTAGCCCGACACCACCTCCTTTGGTCTCCACCATACCTCCCCGCCATGCACGAACCCTAGCGGGTGTTCACATCTCCACTGCGCCAACCCCGACCGTCCCCGCTACCTAGTCAGCCCTCACCACTGTTACCGTCCACCACCATCGGCTCCCCACTTGTCTCTTCTACTCCACACCACCCTGACACGCCACTGCTGCTCACGCAGCCCGTCACCTTCACACGCTACTACCATCTCAGTCGGCCACCATCCTCACCGTGCCTTATCCCTGTCCCCCTCTCCGATCACCAAGAGCAAGAACCAAACCCAGCTAAAACCCTAATCGGGTCTTTCACGTTAAACCAAATCAGACAAGGAAAAGAAAAATGATAGGTACCGGTGTTACCTCATGAGTTCGGAAGTTGCTTGCGTCGAATTCCTTCCCTGTCGTTGCTTCCTTCACTCTCCGACCGGCTTCTCCCCTCTAGCGGCTTCCTACTGCCAAGTGATGGTATTTAAACCCTTGTGGATTTTTACTCTAGTCCTCGAGTTTCCTTCTCGCGCGTTTTAATCTCAATCCGTTCCTTTTTAACAGATTAATCGTCTCTTTTGGTAGTTACACGCACTTCGAACCACCACCCATACTAATTCGTTTATTTAATATGGAGTCGGGTCGCCCGCTCGCTCAACCCGTTAACAATTAAACTTCCGGGATGTTACAAGTCTACCCCCTTAGAAGAGGATCCGTCCTCGAATCCTGCGTCGGCACAAACCCACGCCACTCACCCTTTACTCTTACGGCACTACATTGCCAATCAGCTGTTTACTTAACGCATTTCTTGATCCGCTCAAATAACACATGACGTCGCTCCTTTATATTTTCTGATGATCTCGTTATTCCGATGGTCATCCACAAATAAAGCTTCTTGCTCTTCATAAATAGGAGCAATTGTTGCTTTACCAACGTGTGTCTATCACACTCCTCTTTCTCATGCTCCTATGTCATCATGCGATGATTTCTCAAACTCAAGCCCACTGCCCTACCCATAAGGGTGTTATCTTTGCCTCTCTCTAATGATGTCCAGGAGCTTGTGCAAAACTCTTCCCGCTTCTATAATCCCATGTCCCTCCACCGAGGTACTTTTTCACTTCATTACCGCTCGTTCCGAACGCCCCTTGAGTATGTACACACACCTAATACTAGGGTCATCTTCATTTGCTCCCGATATTTCTCAATAGCTCACTTATCTCCGCCATGTCTATTTCCACAGACGAACACTTGCCTTACTTGAATGCTCCACAAGAGCTCATATTAAGCTAGTCTTAGATTTACCAGCCTAGGCATCTCCTTTCCAATCACTCACGCGCAATTCTGCACTTATCCCTCCTGAGTTTCACTTTTCTCATTGCTGCTTTACCCTTACCATGCGATCACCGACCGCATCTCACGTATCATGTACGAACATGAAGTCCGTCTGCTCACAAGCCACAGTTATCCGTTGTCTCGTTTAGAAAGAACATCCCCATTCCTCTGGTGTCTCACCATGACTAAATTCTTCATATGGAACGTGTTCCATGAAGGTCCTTCGTCACCCTTTTAACTCTGTGCTGAAATCTTCAGCGTCATCACCTTGATCTCATCATAAATATCTCTGGTCAAGCGTCCACGTACGCTTTCATCATTAACTCTCGCCATTCTATCCCTTGGCTTCGTGCTCCAATTTCCTGAGATATAAGTATAGGCATCTCCCACGAGCACCTCGCCGATCGTCTAGAAAACGTCAAAACTCCTCGCATCACCTCGATGTATCATCGTCGAGAAAATCGTCAAGATAGAAATACTATACTTGAGCACACTAACCACCCATCCTATGCACAACTAGGCGTGTATTACAAGGACACACATCGACACACATAACTACAGAACACTCAATGTTCTACACATGTACTAGTAACCCCAAACTCTAAACACACATCATGTGCACACACAACTGCTAGATCTGAGTAAATCTACGTGCATACAATATGACCTCGTCATTTATAGACACATAAGCTCCTGAACCTTACCTCTTACACATTACAACGGTGGCCCCTACCACACGTCATCACATACTCACACAGAGTTCACATGGTCGTACCCCACACGGGTCGTACCAACACTTCACGACGACATACTACTCAGTCTAGACACAAAATATCTCTAAACATTCATACACACAAGATATAAAAATATCTTATTTCCCCACAGGATCTGGTCCTGGACATACATACCTAAACATAAGGTATGTAGCTACAATTTCCCACAGGACCTCATCCTGAAAATTTATACATACTAAAGATGTATACTTAAAATTTCCCACAGGACCTCGTCCTGAACAACTACACAAGGTGCAACACACCCCTTACACTTCAAACGTCACCTAGACATAACACATAAGTGTCACTATCTTAAGACCGTAGACACACACACAAAAATCAAAACTCCGGCCTACACAGTTCTACTCATACAGTCTAATCAACCAAGCTCTAGCATCATATCATGGATTACATTTTGTATGAACTCACGTTGTTCAAAAGGTAATCACATAATCACACATAATAAACACTGCACCACCAATATCAAGCTATCACACATGCAACTATCATTAACTACGTCTTAAACCATCCCATGGTAAGATTCACTGTCAAGGTTAAAATCAAGCAATTGAAAAACCAAGGACGAATATTTCATCACAAACGTGTCTGACGGCCACTACTAAAAATGCTCTAGTCCTCTCGTGGTAACCACCACTGCTCTAATAACTGAACCTATCAAAGTTATCACCCACTTGTTCCTCATTGTCAGATTCCTCCAGCCATCCGTTTCCTGATTCCGAATCTTGACTCGGAGGCTGATGCTTAACCGCAAATGTGTTCCTTCCTCTCCAACCACTCCTCATGTAGAAGGAGTTACTAAGTCCACCCCTCATGGCTGTCGTGGTAGTACTGGGAGCATTAGGCGCCAGAAGCACCAAGATCACCTCCTGTGCTGGTTGCTCCTCCTCATCCTCAGCCGCCGGTGGAACCACCGTCAATGGAACATATGCTAAGATCTATCTTTTCCAAAAGATAACCGTACGAACAGCAGCCGCACGTCTAGCCCGCAGTTCTGTCAACCTCCTGATGAGAGCTTCCCGCCTAATCCATCTAGTCCGAATCGTCATGGCCATCAGTACCTCCACAAGATAGAACGTTAGAGTGATTACTATGAGCGTCAAATTCAGAATATGAGAGTAATCATAGACCGCCAAATCACGATGATCAAATGCAATTTGGTGGTCCACATTACTGCTCAGATTCTAAACCTTCCCCATCATATTCACACTAGCTTTCTATCTTTCACACACCCCGGATGCACATGCATCCCACACAACTCACATAGCACCACACAATAATCTAACAATTCATCAAATTTATCACAATTTCACATCATCCAAGGTTACACACTAAATCACTAAATCATATCGACATACCAAACTATCTCACATAGTTACAATTAATGCTACTCTACATTACTCAACTCACATCATAGTCTCATTTAATCACACCACACAACTTCACGTAGTTCTACATACTACTATAGCACATAGCACACATCATGATCCCACACGGGACCATAAATCACTTACTCACACAAATTACTTCACCTAGTGTAACATTACACAAATGGTAAATAATAATTACTGCTTAATTCGAAAGACGTACCTCTTGGCTCGCGGTTACTCGTGGTGGCATTCGTTTCACCATCGTCCCATTTTCAGTTTAAGTTAAGGCATTTTATTTGTTTAAAAACACCAGTTTTCTCTAAAACTACGGCTTTGATACCAACTTGAAAGGCCCCAAACCAGGCACCCTACAGTTGGATCTCATCACTATGTAAACTCGTTAAAAACACTTTAACTTTCGTTTAAATAAACAGTGGAAGTATTTCTCAAAATAATGTTATCTTTAAACTCATTAACTTTCATAACGTTACCTGACGAATTCATGCGCACCAACCCGAGTAGCCCCGCTCCCAAGCAAAGATACCTCATCTAGTAGACTCACCTACAAAACAATCTAACGTACATACAAAGTCAGTTACGCTGAGTGAGTTCTAATAGTTTAATTTAACAAAAGCCAACTCGTCTCATTTATTGTTTATCTCCACTCAAGACCCTCTGGTCATTAGAGAATAGTTTAATAGATTTTCATCATATAAACAACCCTTGTTATCTTATAATATCCCAAACTGGATTCACCACCCCAGACTCTTCCCATCATTTAAACCCAGTAAGTCTCTCCGACGTGGATCGAGCTTACTACTCTGATAACACATAATTTACCATATAAATTAACCCTTCACTGGTTAACTCATCCAGCTTCTAGACACCGACTTACCAGTCCTAACTAGGACTCTAATAAACCAACTAACTTAACAGTTGTACACAATGTACTCTTCCCGACACAACGGTCAATCTAACTCGACACATCACATTGATCCCATCTATTTATCACATCAATATCATCTCGTACACAATTAATATAACTCATCACTTGCATGCAATTTAACACATATATCAGCACACACATACATACCTCATCATTGCACCCTCGTCAGGGTTATCCCCGTCGGGATACTCGTCATAAGCTCATCTCCACCCTTGTTACAGGTCCCCACCACTAAACATAGCGACACACTCGCCATCTATGATGACTACCCAGCCACCACACGGTGACTATATCAGCTACCATACGATGACTGCCAGATCATACGTACAATGATGACCCCGAAGGACTCCGTCCTCCACATCACTATTAGCCGTATACACGGACAACAATGCAAACACACAAAGCAACACATATATACACATGACACTACCTGGACATGTACTACGACTCACCACCATTTACGGATCACTTACGTGTGTAATCCAACACTTACTTAGACGTATCCTCATAGCGTCTAGACACATTACCCGACTCTTTCCGAATAGGAAATTATAGGACATAAAAACACCACACCGGCTTATAGCCCATACATACTATGGACACCACATAGTCCCATGCAATGCCATACCTGTTGTGTCACAGGGACAACGACACAATACCCACAACTTCAAGCACATGACGCACAACGACATACTAGCACCTACATGACTCGTTAATGAACCACGTACATGTTCCCATGCTAACTCTCCTTATATAACCATCACATGTTTTAACTAAATTCCCGACTCACCCCGACTAACTCGTAAGATGACACACACAGATCATCACAACCCTTGTTCACCCATACCAGGGACCCCATAATGACTTTTAGCTTCATTATTACATAACGATCTCATAAAACACTTCCAGTTTAAATCATAACTCGTAATACGTTCGTATAATAAAACATGTGAGTATGTACGATAGCCCCAAAACAGTAAAACGTTTAAAGAGGGGGTTAGAAACTCACCGGTAATAGCGAGCCTCAGTCCTTGCTCTGCAACTCGTCCGCCCACGCTCGAATTCCAAACCTAGTAACGCGTGATCACAAGATCAGAACGAGTTCTAAGCATACGTTGCATAACGTATAAATAAGATAGACCCCGATACTCAGTCTTATTCGCTCGTCATATCTACCCTACTAAACCCTAATCTCACACATTCATGTGATCTGGACATCCTTGACCCATTTGGGACTCGCATACCCAAACCGACTTCAACCCATGCATGTATATACGTGATCATACGATTACAATTCCACGCGTACTCGAACCGGGTCTCATACCCACATGCAAGCCATGCAACGTGAAAGTTCAACCATGCGATCATATGAACCCATGTCGGGTCCTCATTGCATGCGTGTATTATGAAACCCTAGCCGAGCCCGCTGTGCGCCACCGCATCACCAACGTCCCGCCACCGGGTCGTGCTCCTCGCCGGAAACACCACTGTTGTGGCCGCGTGTCGTCACCTCAGCCACCACCCTAGCCCGACACCACCTCCTTTGGTCTCCATCATACCTCCCCGCCATGCACGAACCCTAGCGGGTGTTCACATCTCCACCGCGCCAACCTCGGCCGTCCCTGCTACCGAGTCAGCCCTCACCACTTCTGCCGTCCACCACCATTGGCTCCCTACTTGTCTCCTCTACTCCACACCACCCCGACGCACCACTGCTGCTCACGCAGCTCGTCACCTTCACACGCTACTACCATCTCAGTCGCCCACCATCCTCACCGTGCCTTATCCCTGTCCCCCTCTCCGATCACCAAGAGAAAGAACCAAACCCAGCCAAAACCCTAATAGGGTCTTTCACGTTAAACCAAATCATACAAGGAAAAGAAAAATGATAGGTACCGGTGTTACCTCACGAGTTCGGAAGTTGCTTGCGTCGAACTCTTTCTCTTCCGTTGCTTCCTTCACCCTCCGACCGGCTTCTCCCCTCTAGCGGCTTCCTACTGCCGTCGCTAACGAGTCCAAGGCCAAAATAGCCTAGGGTTGCCAAGTGATGGTATTTAAACCCTTGCGGATTTGCGCTCTAGTCCTCGGGTTTCCTTCTCGCGCGTTTTGATCTCAATCCGTTCCTTTTTAACAGACTAATCATCTCTTTTGGTAGTTACACGCACTTCGAACCACCACCCATACTAATTCGTTTATTTAATAAGGAGTCGGGTCGCCCGCTCGCTCAACCCATTAACAATTAAATTTCCGGGATGTTACAATATATATATATATGTGTGTGTGTGTGTGTGTATATATATATATATATATATATAAGGTTAGGTTCATGAGAGAACTTATTTTAATGATAGAACTGTAGAAACACTAAAAAGAGAAGGGGTGGAATTTTAAAGAGAAAGGGTAAAATTGTAACTTAAAATATATAAATCTTTAAACATTTCTATCTTTTCAATACGTTATTATTGTTTTAAAAAAATTGCACCATTAAATCAAGAATTTCTTTATCTTTCATTTGATTATAAATAACGTTATAAAAAATAATAATTAAATCGTTTTTTTTTCTTCTTATTTTCAATACTGCATATGTATAGTATCAGCACAAAAACCTAACCCACCCTTAAACCTAAACCCCCACCCCTCCCCCACCCAAAAACCTAACTAGTGGTTTTCTTGGTTTTCGCCTAACTATTGGTTTTCTCTAGAACCCACCCCTATATATATATTGAGTAAACTGTTATTTTCGTTCATGTGGTTTAGCCATTTTTGTTACTTTCATCCAAAAACTTTATTTTTAAAAGTTGTCATTTTCATCCAATCTCATCCATATTTTAACGTTAAATGAAGGGTAATTGTGTCACATCACTTAACTCCATAAATATATTTCTTTTTATATATTTTAAAGAAATATATAAAAAAAGACACAAATACCCCTTATTTAACGTTAAAATGTGGATGGAGTTAACCAGTTGAATAAAAATGACAAGTTTTGTAACCACGAGGATACACGGAAGAAAAATAAACTTTTTGGATAAAACTGATAAAATGACTAAACCACACAAAAATGACAGTTTACTCTTTTTATACGACGAACACGCCCCTAAAATCTACTCTTAAAATCCATAAACGCTCACTTTGTGAGACTTAACTTACAACACCTTTGTAATGACAAAAGGATAAACACCATATGCTGTTAGGCCATCGGCATAAACGCCAATAGTTAATTAACACATATTTCTTGAGTTAATTTAATCAATTTAGTCATTTATTTCATAAATAAATAATCATACGAGTTATCTAGAACTTTCCTAAGGTTAATAAATAATACTTATGGCCAATAATAATAATAATAATAATAGTTAATAATAATAATCGGGGTAAATTACAAATTTTGTTTTTTATAATTATCTAAATTATGGAATGATCCTTTTAAAATTTTGACTTTTACTTAATGCCCATTATTTGAAAAGTTATCTTATATTTTGTTCTTTTAACTAACTGGAGTTAAATGTTTCTGTTAAATTAAATGCATTATTGTCTTTTTAGTCCTAAAGGACAATTCTTGTAAATGCTAAAGTTTACTTTATTTTTTTTTCTTTTCTTTCTTTTTCTTTTATTCTTTTTATCACTTTTATTTTATAGATTTTGTTTAAAATTTTATTAATTAATTAACCAACTTATTTATTTTATGAAGATATATTTTTTATGTTTTTTATTTAGTTTATTTATTTTCGTTTGTTTGAACATGTAATATACTTTTCTCATTTTTATTTTAAAGATTTCTTTAAAATTTAATTAATTAATTAATGAACTTATATGTTTTATAAAAATATATTTTTTTTAATATTTTTATAATTTATTTATTTTTTATTAAGCTATTTATTTTTATCATTTTACAGTTATTATATTTTTTTATATAGTAGGGAGTTAGTAGGAGTTTAAAGTTTATTTTGTAATCATACACTCAATCTTGAAATTTTATTAATTAATTAACCAACTCATTTTTATAAAGATATATTTTTTTTATTTAATTTTCTTTATTTTTGTTTGTTTTAATAAGTAATATACTTTTCTTGTTTTTATTTTACAGGTTTCTTTAAAATTTTATTAATTATTATTTTTTGTTTGAACACGCTCATTTTCTTAACGAGCGAACACGAACAAAAAAATCTTGTTCGACTAATTGTTCGTCTTCGATCGTTTGTTTGGTTAAAGTTAAACGAACGAAACGAATATGTCCGGTTCATACTCGTTCAGTTCATTTACAAGCCTATGAATACCGACTCAACCGTAACAGGGTTGTCTCTGAAAGCGCTTCTAACGGGTTTCTTTTACGTGACAGTTTTAGTTAAAATCCTAGAAAGGTTAGAGCCAGTTTGAACAACCCCAATGTCCGACCTTGATAACCGAAAACCAACGCTTCACCCGTTTGGTTTACTCTTTAAGTGGGACTTAATTAGATGTTAACCAGTACACATAACACATTGATATCGAATTTGTTTACCCGGTTTCACCAGTTCAGAAATTTCTCGTTAAAACCTATTGGGTTAAAAATATGCTATAGAACAAACGAGCATCAATTGAACACTTACTCAACTGAAAACAAGGCCTCAAAATTGAGTGTATGATTACAAAATAAACTTTAAACTCATACTAACTCTCTAATATATAAAAAAAAATATAATTGTAAAATGATAAAAGTCAATAGTTTAATAAAAAATAAAAAATTATAAAATATAAAAAATATATTTTTATAAAACAAATAAGTTGCTTAATTAATTAATAAAATTTTAAATAAATCTTTAAAATAAAACTGAGAAAAGTATATTACTTATTCAAACAAACGAACATAAATACATTAAATAAAAAATATAAAATAAATATATATTTTTATAAAATAAATAAGTTGATTAATTAATTAATAAAATTTTAAACAAAATCTATAAAATAAAAGTGATAAAAAGAATAAAAGAAAAAGAAAGAAAAGGAAAAAATATAGTAAACTTTATCATTTACAAGAATTGTCCTTTATGGCTAAAAAGACAATAATACTCTTAACTTAACAGAAATATTTAACTCTAGTTAGTCAAAAGGATAAGAAATGAGAGAACTTTTCAAATAAATGACAGTAAGTGAAAGTCAAAATTTTATTTATAAGACATATTACATAACTTGGATAGTTATAAAGGACAAAAGTTGTAATTTAGTCTAATAATCGAATGGACATAATCATTATATGAATTATGTTCATGTTCTCGTTCGTGTGTTTACCCTAAAGGTTCTCTAGACATTGCGAGTGTCACCAATGTGGCATATATATAGATGAAAGTTGTAAAGAATAAAAGTTGTAATTTAGCCTAAATTTTCTAGGATATGTTGATTTTTTTTATGATCCTTCCATTTTTTTTTATAATGAAGATTTGAGACTGTATATATATAGATGAGAGGAAATATGTTTGTAGAGTGTATATATATAGATGAAAGAATTAATATATATATATATTTTAAAACCCCCCCTCCCAACGGCTATTTTGCTTTCTCAACACCCGAGTAAATTTACTCGGATGATTTACTCGATTGTGGAACCTGATACACAAGGGGCGGTGTCCCCCCTTTACTCGATGACCTTCTCTCCTACCCGGTTCAAGTCGGGTATTCCACCCCTTTCACCCTAAGAAGTTGGCATCCCTCATTAACCACAATGATTTATTTATGCTTTTCTTGTACTTCACACTATTATCATCAAATCTTAATGAAAATGATTAACATAAATCCCTATTAGTTGTCGGTAGACTAATTTCTCTCTCCCCAAAACATTTCCCCTCATTCCTTATTATGATAACGACTAAACTTAAAAAACTAATAAAATAAATAATTAGAAAAATAAAATCTATTAGCATTTGAAAATAAAAAAAAATGAAAATAAGACAAGTCTTGTTTGTTTGAAGTTTGAATCGGTGTTAGGCCCCACCCCCCTTCTTTGTATTCTCTCGATAACCACTGCACACGCTCCTCTTCACCTTCAATTTCATCTCTCTCTCTCTCTCTCTCTCTCTCTCTCCGGCTTTAATTTGAATGTTTCCTTCTGCTTCCAGTACACCATCCTCTACGCATTCAATTCTATTGTCATATTTATTATTAGTATTATTATTGTAAGCTGATTTCACCCTCAATCACCTGCATTCATTAGGTTTTCAATTTTGACCTGGTCTCCCGGTAAACTTTAGACCCTCTTTCGATCTTGTGGTTGTTTGTGTTTAATCGATTTGGATTTCTGATTGATTATTTGATTTGTTATGGATTTGAAATTTGTTGGGTAATCTAGGGTTTTGAATTAGCTGATTGTTTTGATGTGATTGGGATTGATTGTGGTTAAACTAGGGTTTGTTGAGCAATCATGCTACTAGGTTCACTAGAGTTAGTTATGTTAATGAGAAATAACTCAATAAGGATCAAACTTTTAAAAATGTTATGGAAATTATGATGTTTGGTTGGAAGAATGTAAGAATATATTTGCTTGGTTTTAGAAAGTGTGATTTGGAAAACGATTTAGGCGCTTGAGGCGGCGCTTTTTGTACTTGTGGGTCAAAGTTGGTCAGATGTAGGGTCCGGAGGAGGCTGATATGTAAAAATGACGGACGGGATTAAAAGGCTTTTAAAACCAAGGATATGTGAATTTTCCTACTTAAATTCAGCTTATTTTGCATGTATCGATGTGGTATGCCTTAAGTTTAGCTTTTGGTGAATCTTTATGGCGTATATTGTGATGTCTTGTAATCGGATGTTACGTGTTTGGATGTATCTTTATGATATAAGTATGTATGTTGGCTAACTCTGTTGGTTTTATTTGGCATATATGGACGGAATAGCATATCATGTCGGCTATATGTTACTATGATGACTTGAGAGATAATCCGGAGGTTATTGATCCTCCTCAAATTGAAGATGCAATGGATGTGATAGAACATGTACATGTTCATGATCCTGTTCAAAACGCTTTAAAACCTAATCAACTCGCCACTAGCAGTGTTCGTGACCTGTTGGAGTGTCCAGTTTGCCTGAATGCCATGTACCCTCCTATCCATCAGGTTATAAAAATATCATAATCAAGTTTCTATTTTTATAATTCTTTATTTTTGAATTTGTCTAAACTGATGCTTTTTATTGTAGTGTTCGAATGGTCATACGTTATGTTCTGGTTGCAAACCACGCGTGCACAACCGTTGTCCAACGTGCAGACATGAACTAGGAAACATTAGATGTCTGGCTCTGGAGAAGGTGGCTGCATCTCTTGAACTTCCTTGTAAATATCAGAGCTACGGGTGTGTGGGAATCTACCCGTACTACAGCAAGTTAAAACATGAATCGCAATGTGTTTTCCGACCCTATAATTGTCCTTACGCCGGCTCAGAATGCACTGTTATTGGTGATATTCCTTATCTTGTAGCCCATTTGAAAGACGGGCATAAAGTCGACATGCATAATGGCAGTACTTTCAATCATCGTTATGTCAAATCAAACCCTCATGAAGTTGAGAATGCAACATGGATGCTTACGGTATGTTCAATTATCTTTTTTTTAAGGAAGGATCTATGCAGAACACTATATATTGTGAGAACACGCAAAACAAAATAAGTCATTATTTTTCAATTTTAAAAAATTTTAAATATAAGAAATGGTTGAAATGCAATGTATTCATCTTTCCTAAATAAAAATTTATGAACAAATTTTGTTTATGTATAAAACATACACATGTGTTAGGTAAACAGTTAAAAATTTTAAAATACATATGAACAATTTAGTTTGATGGTTATTTATGTGCATAACATACAAATTTTAAAATTAAACACTTTAGATTTGTTCTCGCAATAATTTAGTGTTTTGTGATGAACCTCACTCTATGTTCTTATGCCCATTAATTCTCTTTTATCTTTGCATAACTATTTGAGTGAATTATTTCTTTAATCTGGTAACTGTTTACATTGATTTTGGTCGTGTTTTCTTCATTTCAAAGGGTATTTTATACATTTAGTTGATTTTCAAATGCAAGAATCATTCAATATCATGTTTTTCTGACACCACAGGTATTTAGTTGCTATGGTCAGTACTTCTGTCTCCATTTTGAGGCGTTCCAGCTGGGAATGGCGCCTGTTTATATCGCGTTCTTGAGATTTATGGGGGATGATGACGAGGCAAAGAACTACAGCTACAGCCTGGAGGTTGGAGGCAATGGGAGGAAGATGACATGGCAAGGAGTCCCCAGAAGCATAAGAGACAGTCACAGAAAAGTGCGCGATAGTTTTGATGGTCTGATTATTCAAAGAAATATGGCACTTTTCTTTTCTGGAGGTGACAGGAAGGAACTGAAGCTGAGAGTTACTGGTAAGATTTGGAAAGAACAGTAAAATGGGTTTGTGAATTTGCTAGTGCTAGATGGGTTGTTTTAGTGGTGGTGTGCTAGGTGGTTTAAATGGGTTGTAAGGAGCAAACTCTCTTTGCCTGTGTATGTGTTTTCTGGTTGTGTGTACCGAAATATTTATTTGGGTGCGAAATGAAATTTTGGTCTATGGTTTAGAACCTTTAACAAGTGTGTGACTGGTTATCGTATGAATCTTTAAACACTAATGTGTATTAGGGTGTACGCGTTATGTGATAGTAACGAATCACATAACGAGAGGATGGGAAAAGAGTGAGGAGGGATGATGGCAACGGTTAGCGATAACGAGTCTCCTTTTAAAAGTTTGCATTTCATGGTCCTTAAGGTGTAATGTCTAAAACTTGTTTATCAATAGATTGCATTTCAAGTAGGTATGATGTGTTAGGGTGCTTATTATTTGAATCGGATTTGAAGAAATTGGAATTCTTGCTGAACAAAAATTTGAATTTGATTTTTGAATTTCTGAATCAGGTTAGGTCTGATCGAAATTTGAATTCGGTTTTCGTATCAAATTCAAATTTATGATTTTCAACCTATTTGACCTGGATATTCGAGTTCGAAATTTTTCTTAATAAAAAATTACATATATATATATTTGTTTATCATTATATATATTATTTATTTAAACCTATTTGAATTTGAATACAGTTAAAAAATTTAAATTTGAATAACCTAAATATCGACACGATAAAAACCCTCATTTGTCTAAAGAGAAATGAGAGTAGTTTTAAATTCATGTACACTCGAGGTCTCTGTCTATCTATCAAATTCAAGACTCTCTCCTTCCCCTTCCATTTCCTCTTGAATATTTATATATTTCTAAACCAAAATTTATAAATTTTGTTTTAACAAATGTACAAATTAAAAACAAGTGATATTTACTTGCAATTCCTTATAGCACCACTTAGGAAATGAACTTACACATACCTATCTTTAGAAAAAGAAAAAAAAAACCCCTACTAATTTCTCTTTGTTAATATGCACTTGCATGGATTATAAAATATGTATCAAGGTGACAAAAATAAACGGACGCATTTGAGATCAAAATATATTCATTTTAAAAATAGGTCTAACATGTATAAATGTATAATATACACGTTATAATCTTTATTTTGTAACAGGAACAATATACATACCCATATGTTTATCTTGTATTTACTTGAGGGTGCTAATGTTGATTGATGATGGTATTAGCGTATACTCATCTCAACATCATATCGATGAGACTAATAAGCAAGAACAATAACCTCAATCATAATGATACGGAAGATCAGTAGTATCGCGGCCACGTGACGCTCGCTCATCAAGATGGGACCCGTGCCGGTAAGGAGAGTAGCCGGACAATGCATGACCATAAGCAAGCACAAGCAAATGTAGAGAAAACAAGACAATAGGTTATCATTTACACAAGCAAGTTAAAACACAATAAGAGCTACAGAATGAATTACACAAAAGTAAAAAAGAAACATCTCCCATGGTTTCGTTTTCAGGATATGGAAGGAAAAGTATAAAACCCACCCACCTTGACAGC
Organism: Smallanthus sonchifolius; assembly: GCA_023525975.1. Taxonomy (NCBI): domain Eukaryota; kingdom Viridiplantae; phylum Streptophyta; class Magnoliopsida; order Asterales; family Asteraceae; genus Smallanthus; species Smallanthus sonchifolius. The sequence goes on along the minus strand of CM042037.1, from coordinate 62,228,236 downwards.
CAAAACTTTAGTCTTTGGTTCTTCTGCCTTGGTCTTTCTTCTTCTACTTTTTACTACTACACTTGGCCCCTTCGCCTATTCATACTATAAAGAAAATGGCCTTACTTTCTCTCTCCTGTTGGCCAGTCTAGAGAGAGAGAGAGAGAGCGGGAGAGAGAATACGGTAACCTTAGTCTGTACTTGTGGTCGTGAAAGAAGATATGATGCCGCTTCATCAGCTTCATCGATTGGAATCCCACAGCAGATCGCTATACATGTGTATTATGTCCCAGCACCAGCAGCAGGAGGTGCAAATTGTAGACCAATTTGCCTCTTCACATGATCTGGAATTAGCCTGTTCACAAGCTCTGGAGATGCCGCAGACAACTGGGCCATAAATACAGTAAATCCATAAGTAACAACAGCTATATTTCAGATATAATAGGTCTAAAGATGGCAAACCAGGCAGGTTGGGTTGGGTTGACCTGCCCCATACACTTATGTCCAACATTTATTATCCTTTTTATAAATAATTAATGCATAAGATATGATTAAAAATGTTATACTTGATTTTTGAATGGAACAATTTAGGAGGTCGTATTTGTATGCATCCTTAAAAATGCTATTCGGATGACTTTCGACCCATTTGACCAGTTTCTTTTTTCGCTAAGCTTTTTTTAACCAGTTAGATCTCGTGACTAATTGCTTTTAACATATTAACCAATGTATCCAATGTTTTGTAACCCGACTCAAATATACAGTCAGAAAGCATATCTAAAGATGAGAGTGAGTGAGTAACTTTAAAGTTTAAACAATTAAACTAATTTTGATTTGCTATTAGAAATGATTACTTCCTATGCTAATCCCTACCATCAAATGATTACTTCTAGACAAATTGCAAAAGTTGGTATGTCATTCCATTTTTCCAAATTAGTGGTCCAAAAAGTGGCTCATCAACTTGACTTTAAGGAGGTAAAGTAAACACTTTATATACACACACACACAAAAAAGTGTTTTCTGAATAGAAAAGGTTGCATTAAATTAGGACATCTCAGTAAGATGGTACACAATTAGTGTTTTTAATTTACCAACCAAAAAGAATCTTACAGTTTGCCTACAAATTGAAGTATATTTTTATTAAAAAGCTTCATATTGATATTCTGATAAAATAGTTTTCTACTCACAATTAAGGTACTAAATTTTATTAAAAAAAATGATAACTTAGGGCAAAAAAGTGTCCGGGGTCAACATAACCTGACACTAGCATAGTGGGATTTTCCATAATTCCATCTAGGCATATTGAGAATATCTAATTAGAAGTGCAATAGATAAAATACATGTCTCACGAATAACAATACATACCTCTTGTTTGAAGTTGAATAGAGGTGGTAACGGTCGACCGTTTGGTAAGCGAGCATTAGGTTGCCGAATCTCATCAAAGAAAGGATGTGCTATGGCTTCAAGCTGTATGGTAAGAAAAAAGAGTTTTAATTCCATTTGGAACATAACATGTGCACTATGGCCTTCAGCCACCATAGATCAATGATTTGTGATCACATATTAGTTGACAGATGTAGACTGTCTGAATCTTGAGATTCATAAATAAATAAAGAGTGGATTAGTAAAGCTCACAGCATTGCAACGAAGACTTGGAGAGTACTGCAGGAGCCGTGAAGCAAGATCAATTGCTTCAGGAGGCATCCGCTTATGAAATACCTGAAACAAGAAAATGGCCAATTAGAATTGACATTATGATGTTGATCCTTTATTTTATAAATGTCATTGAGATTATCATTTCGGTAAGAAGCACTAGTACTCTCCATTCTTTAGACATCACAGCAATTTCCCCGAGAACAACTCCATTTAGAACTCAATGGCATGTAGTTGAACACACTACAAAGCACCCGAACTTAGTGCATACAATCTCCTAAATTGTTTTATTCAAAGATCTTGATTATTGTTGTAGTAATATTGTTTTTGTAATCATAATTAATAATAATTATTTACAATTATTTTAGAAAAATGGATAAGAAAAAGGTGTGGGTCAACCCAGGCCGTTACAATCCGTGCTAAACATGACAGGTTTCGACTTAAACTCTTTTTGACCCATCCGACCATCCCATTTTGCCCCCTCTAAGCCTACATGTTGGTGTAATATGGTCAACAAGAATGTCAGAGCAGTAGGGTTAGCTAAGTCTGATTTTTAAAACTTTCTAAATGAAAGCAAATTATCATGCTTATTCTAACTCCTTGCTTTTCCCTAACTTTTTCATTGTGACCTGCAATTCAAAATGCCCCATCTCCAACAAAACCACAACATAATAGCCATCACTTGAAGCCTCTACAATGCATCCATCCATCAAAACTTGTATCATTCTTCCTACAACTTTAGCATATACCAAGGCATGCCCATCCTTTCCTACTCCTTAGATATGATCAGATATCGTAATACCTTTGCTCACTCACAATTAACACATATAGAAGAATATTAAACAAAACAAAATCATACCTTGTGCCAAGGGTGGGCCTTTACTTGAGGAAACCTAAAATCAGTGTAGTTTGGGTTCATACAGCGAAGTTCTTCTCGGGTTGGTGTGCCCAGAACCTGACCAGTTGGATGCAACAAGTTATAAACTTATAAGACAGTTGACCAAGTATGGATACGGAAACCGTACCTTAATAATCTCCACAAGCTGATCGACTGCATTTTCTCCAGGAAATAGTGGCTAGAAGTAACCAGAAAAGTTCAATATGTTAAGATCTTATACGATATGATGTGTTTATATAAGCAACAGTTTGAGCATCTGCTAACCTGCCCCAGAAGAAGTTCAGCAAGAATGCAACCAGCCGACCATATATCAATCGAGGTTGTATATTCTGTGGCACCAAAGATAAGTTCTGGTGCCCGATAAAACCGAGAGCAAATATATGATATATTTGCTTCTCCCCTCACCTGACGACAACAAAAATATCAATATGGTGAGATATAAATTATGATGTGAAAGCATATCACAATTATATAGAAAAGGACAAAAAACTTCTATATTAGCAAAATTAAATGGAAATTAAAAAATAAATACACACACACAGAGAGACCCACGCGCGCATATACATATAAAAAACAGCATTGCCACAACTTGAGATTACAAAACTTATGGCTTTCATTGCTAATAACCAATCATAACATACTATACAAAGATCTTCAAGTAACAATCATATTCTACTATTAATGAAAATCAAGAAAGATCTCAGATCAGTGAGGAAGGCTGGACAGTCACATACTAGCATTTTTGCACTTCCGAAGTCACAAATCTTGACTTGGTGACTAACAGGATCAACCTGTGCAAAAAAGAGAAGTGAAACAAATGAGGCTTATGACTGAAAACAGATTACCGAGAAAGAAAAAGAGTATATATTCACACCAGGACATTCTGGGGCTTCAAGTCCCTGTGGCATACTCCAGTGACCATATGCATGTATGCTAATCCCCTAAAAATCTGATAAAACGATTTCCACATGTTATAACTGTATAATCATTAATCAGAAGAAACCGAACATGAAACCTTGTAGAAGTGAAAAAAAAACCTGATATGTGTAAAGTTTGACATAAATGAGAGGCATCCTCTGGCGTGCATCGCTGTGATTCTTTAAAACCCTAAAAATCGTCTCTGGAAAATATTCCATCACCAGGTTCAGAAAAAGCTCATCCTTGCTTGTTGTTGAATAAAAACAATGCTTCAAAGACACCACATTTGGATGGTCCATTGTTCTCATTAACTGTAGCTCACGATTCTTGTATCTTTTATCTTGCAAAACCTTTTTTATAGCAACAGTTTCTCCAGTTTCTAAACATTTTGCCTGTAATGAAAATATTTAGATTAATTAGAATTAAGAGATAATACAAACTTTCAGATTTATATGGACATAAATTTAATTATATACCTGGAAAACTATTCCAAATGATCCAGCCCCTACCACGCGCTCTGCCATGTAACTGACGGTCTACACGAGTAAGTGGTAAAAGTAAATTAATTTTGAGACAACCACAACAACAAATAAACAGTAACAGGCCTTCTATCCAAACTAGTTGGGTAGATTAAAAATTAAACCAAAAGTAATTATGAAACTGAAACACAAAGGCAAACGTAAAGAGGTGAACCAGTATATAACTGGATCATAAACTTGAACAGCCGGTCTGGAATCCAACTCAAGTTACGTGTTTAATTACTAAATCTTCACCTAAAGGATGTCGTTTTAATATTGTAGTATACCTGCTTTGGTTCTCCATTATTGCCTCCGATTGTCGTAGATATGATGTGACCAGTTTCAGCTCCATTTCCATCAACAACCTTTGTGGACATTTCCTACACCATTGATCAAGCAAATATGTTGGACAACTTATTACGCAGAATATATGCCAAAAGTACTGATGTTTTATCCACACTATAGCCAACATTACAGCCGAATTTTATTTTTTTCCTCGTTTATCATCATCAAAATGTCAATTTTCCAAGATAATTGTACAGCAGATAAAGTGATAGTTCATCAAATTTATCTAACAATAAAAGATGACTCTACAATTTCAATGGTTTCTACATCTGCCAGACAACAAGATCAACAAATCTGGCATGCAAAGAAGATACTAATAACTTTTAACAATCTATGGAGAAAATAATATCAAATCAGCTAATAAAATCAAATATAACCAGATTTCAACAGCAGCATAACCAAAAATTGCAGTTGCGTCACATTCAAAACCTAAAAATCAGAAAATCAAACCCGTACAGCCTTGATCTAACAAAATTCAACTAGATCCCCAAATCGAACAGAAATTCCAATCACAGAGATCCTGAAACCCTAATTCACGAAAGTACGAAACCCTAGCCACTTGATTTCAAGCTGCTTCAAAAGTCATACATGAACAGTAACAAAAGCACCTTCAATCTTAACCTAATTTAACGCAATCAACTCCAAATTTCCAAAATCAGTAACGTACATCGATCGATTAAGCTAGAAAACAATAATTCCTTCAAAAAACGGAAGAACAACACGAATCGTAACTTTACAACAGATCGCAGCAAGAATAGAACAACTTGGTGCGAAAACAAGGAATTGTGGATGGATATACCTTATCGTCGGCCATTTCTGTGTTGAGATGATCGATCTGGCAAAGAAACAATTTCTCTTTTTTTTTTAAAGTAGGAAAATTAGCTCATAATAGATGTAGAGAGAGAAAGAGGCCCCATTAGAGAAACAGGTCCATGTGATTACAGCTCGTCTCTCATTTGGTGTGTCTTGAGATAGTGATGACGAATACTGCTGGGTCCCCAGGTTACGTTTCACTACACCTTTAAACTTACTATAATTATTTCATCGTTAGTTCGGTTCGGTTATTAGCTAAAACAGAATCAATAGTGAAGATTTAGATCGGTTTTTATATAAATGGTTGGATTAATTTGGTTACTAAAAAAGATGGTTTGGTTAATAGCGTCAGTTTTAGATGCAGGTGGATTCAAGTTAATTTTAATTAATGAATCTGATTATATATTGGGTTGAATGAAATATTAGCGATTCTTGTAAAAAAATATATAACAATACTTTTCAAGGTATAACATATTATTTATTAAAAAAAACAAAGGATGTAAAGATTGGTATTGATATTGGTTGGATTCGTTTAGTTCGGTTATTTATATAAACGTAACTATAAGATAAAATATAACTGAATTAATCGAACTGGTGGACATTAATGTGTAAAAATACATGATTTTATACAAATAGTATTTTAAATGTGTTTTTTTATATTAATGTAACAACACAAGTTAATAATTATACGTACACAATGGAAAAAAGTAAATGAAACAACTCAGAATTGGTTTTCACTTTTTAGTGCAAGCCGTCCTCCCAATTGTTTATTGTTGTAGACTTGAAATAAACAAAAGACCTTGCAAATCATAAATAACGAGTTATTTCTCCCAACGGGATTATACAAAAGTTGTCCTGTGTAATAAAAACGTCTAACATGCTTAAAAAGAAATATGGACGTGTTTTACACCATAATAATAATAATAATGTTGAAAAAGAATTCCAAATATACAAAGACCACATCATCTTATCAAGTTTTGATATCCTCTTAAAACTATTCACTTAATCAATATCGATAGAAGGAAATAAAGGAATAATTGTTGATGATAACAAAGAACAAGTCAAGATCCCCTGCGTAGATCTCTTGAAGAGAATCGACTGATGATAGCATCTGATGTTCAAGACCCGTTGAGCCTGCAGGTTATGAAGATTAGATGATATTGTTGATGATAACAAAGAACAAGTCAAGATCCCCTGCGTAAATCTCTTGAAGAGAATCGACTGATGATAGCATCTGATGTTCAAGACCCGTTGAGCCTGCAGGTTATGAAGATTAGATGATATTGTTGATGATAACAAAGAACAAGTCAAGATCCCCTGCGTAGATCTCTTGAAGAGAATCGACTGATGATAGCATATGATGTTCAAGACCCGTTGAGCCTGCAGGTTATGAAGATTAGATGATGCGAAGGTCCCTGAAGTTGACTTCCCCTTATGATGATCAATTGATCAGTTCCTTTGATCATGTTATCATCAATGGATCCCTATGATTAGTGGAATCAACTTCTAATCACCATTAGTAGATCTTATCTTCAACTGTTTCTCAATTCGATTCCATTGAAGGGCATTTTAGTTATGTTATTTTGTCTTGTAGTGTGAGTCACCCTCTGCTGATATCAGGGAATCTAACTATTCAAAAATTATAGTGCATATTATTTTTTGAACGACAGTTTGGATCACTGACGGGCCACTGGCCCACCAGATCATCTTCACCATCCTCAGGTGGAAACCCACAACAGGTGAGAAAACTAGGGGTGAGCAATAACCGAACCGTTAACCGAAACCGAACCGACGAAACCAAACTAACCGAAAATTGATTTACCAAAAACCGAAGATCGGTTATCGGTTTTTTTTATACCCTCGGTTAACCGAACTTAACCGAACTTAACCAAACCAAACCATCCATATTTTCATATATTTCTAGTTTTTATACCTGCATTTCATGTATTTAATGTTTTATACCCTCATTTCATATATTTATACATATATTTCATGTAATTGTCCATTTCATGTATTTATATCTATATTTCATGTATTTATACCTCCATTTCTTGTATTGCTAAGCAAAAATTATAGCCGAAGTTTGGTTTTGGTTATTAACCAAAATTAACCGAACCGAAAACCGACAAACTAATCGAATAAACCGAACCAATTAACCGAAAACCGATCGGTTAATAAAATAGATTAACCGATGACTTCGGTTTCGGTTTTGGTTAAGGCTAATAACCGAACCGACCCGAACCGTGCACACCCCATAGAAAAAAAACCCTCTGACCCAACTTGAAACCCATTGTTTGTCACATATGAGACTTGAACCAAAGACCTCCTCATTTTAATGAAGTATTGGGTAGCTCACCTCAACGACTTTGGCTGAAGATCATTGGCAATTGTAGTGCATATAATAATCAAAATAACACACAAGTTATAGAATAATAAAAAAATTATTTATAAGAAATTACTGGAATATTGACATTTTGAAACTTTTATTAGGAATAAAATGGTAGATAAATATAAAAAAGATAAAAAAGGATTGATTAATTTAAATAAATAAATATAAAAATAATCATCATTTAAATTTAATTGAATAAATACAAATTTTAAATCATAGTATCATTTCTAGAAATTAAAAAAAAATGAAATATTAAAAACAGAAGTTAAAAAGAGAGGAAATAAAAAGATTGAAGAAATAAAAAATCGATTTGAAAGAAAATGAAAAAATAAATTTGTTGAGATTTGTAAACATGTTTTAAAATTTTTTAATATTGGAAGTGAAAAACGTATACAATGATTTTAAAACATTTAAAATCTCTCATCAAGATTCATTTATAAGAACTTAAGAAACTAAAACAATCATAAGGTATTTAAAGATACAACATTTGTAGTATGTGTTAAATGAGTTGAAATAGTGGATGTAGTAACCGGGTGCTCCCATGTATACTTATCCATATTTGCATTTCTGATTCAAAACAGTGCTAGCCAACGAACTTAAGATATTAAGATGAACTAGAAATTGTATCCCGCGCTTCGCGCCTGGAACCGGTCCTTAAACGGTTGAGGCAGTAACATTAACGTAGCTAAGCACAAAAAGAAACGTGGTTAAATAAATTCAGCTCTGCGCTCTGCGACAGACTTTAAACGGTAACGTGGCTAATCATAAAAAGAAACGTATGAAATTACGGCGACTCAGTTGTAGAGGTCTAAACATAAATAAAAGAGTTAGATAACGGTACCGATGTTTTTCAGTCGGTCTCGGTCTCATTCTTCACGGTAGTAAGTCGATATAACCCACGATACCTAAAAAATACTTTATTTTGAATTCGACTTTATTTTTAACAAAATTTACACTGGGACGTCAACCAAGAAAAATAAACAAAAAAAGCGAAAGTTATTGAAGAAAAATCAGATTATATATACTAAATACTTTATTTTGAATTCGACTTTATTTTTAACAAAATTTACACTGGGACGTCAACCAAGAAAAATAAACAAAAAAAGCGAAAGTTATTGAAGAAAAATCAGATTATATATACTAAGGGGGTAAACTTGAAACTTGAAACTTGAAAAACTTAAGGAGGTCAAAATTAAACTTTACAAAGTGAAGGGGCGAGTTTTACCATTTAATCAAAGTTCGGGAGAAGAAGTTGTTTTTTACCACATAAACTTCTAATTGAGAGTAATCATAATTTTTGTTATATGTGTGTAGGCATTGAACATATTGAGTATCATAGCAAAAATCTATAATCCCTTTATTTTCAGTGTTATATGCAATGACAACTAGAACAAGCATATATATATATATATTTCATTGCTGCTCAGAAAAGATATTCTGCTACCAAGAAAAAAAATATATATATTTTGATGTTGTTCTATTTGAAATAAAAGTCAAGAAAGGATAATTTATCGTCACACCACCAACTCTTGTTGACTACTTTTTTATCTCATAGAAACATGACATGTTTAATAAGAAAATCACACCATCTTTTCCTTCTTCTTGGCTGGCCATATTTTTTCAGCGAAAATATACCAGAAACAACCACAATGAAGGGAAGGACGTATAGGTTATACCAATTTCATATAGTCCACTGTGTACCCAAATGAGTCTTAGGGATTATTTTAGATGAGATTCTCTTTTCTATAAATATATACCGACAAATATATACAGGGGGAAGGTTCCGCTAAGAAGTGGTTTTTCGCTAAGAAACGCTAAGAAGTGGGTCAAACGAACTCCGATTGAACTCATTCGAGCGGCGTTGGAACCGTCTCATCGAACTCTAATCCGGACCCAAAAACCTAAACCCCCCCCCCCCCACCCGCACCCCCAAAAACCTAAACCCCCCCTCTAACCCCACCCCGAAAAGCCTAAAACCACCACCCCCACCCCCCAAAAACCTAAACCCCTCACCCCACCCCCCCCCCCCAAAAACCTAAACCCACCCCCACCCCCCCCCAAAAAAACCTAAACCCCCACCCCCAAAAAAAACCTAAACCCTAAAATCTAAACCCTAAGGCTAAACCCTAAGGTTAAAATCCTAAAATTCAACGCTAAGATCTAAACCCTAAAAGCTAAGATGGTAGAGTTCGACGATACGGTTCCAACGCCGCTGGTATGAGCTCAATCCGAGTCCGTTTGATATCGTTTCTTAATGTTTTTGTCACTTCTTAGAGTTCTTAGCCGAAAACAACTTCTTATTTGATCCTCCCCCTATATACAGGTTCGTATTTTATCTCTGATTACATGGCATCATAGTGAGTATCTAGTTTCCTTCGAAAGAGTACCCATCTACCGTCATAATTGTTACCATCCATTATGATCTTTTCGCAAAATATTTTTTTCGTGTCCTTTGCACCTCACCGCCCCATTAGTGGATTCGGAACCCCAGGTGCCCACTTTCTAGTTTCATAACATGCATGATATATAATAAATTAATAATGAATTTGAAACTCCTTTTAGTTCATAGTAATTATAGATTCAATTTTAAACTTTCATGTGGTTGAAGTGCTCTACCTTTTGGAACTCTTTCAAACTCAAGCACCTCCATTATCTAATGGAAGAAAGTCAAGAAGTGGAACACTTGCCAACTTAAGTCGTTTTTACTTGACGGGGATGCAAAACTAAATGCGATATTTTAAATACTTTTATTTATGCAACTTCTTACACACATACTTTTCCAAGTTACTATTTATTATCCAATTGTATTCTTGTACGATTTAGTAATGTTTAATTGGAACTTTCTAGTATTTTGCTCATCATGTTACGAAATATATGAACTTTCGATTTTGCAGCAAGAGACATGAATTTGTAGGGTATTTGTGTAATATATAAATGCCTCCACATTCATTCTTATTATTTTTTTTCCGCTTCTCTCTCTTATTAAATGCACTTCATATTTTTAATAACAATATATATTTAAAGAAAATATTAATTATACTAATGAAACACATTTATTTTAAATTATCCCTTATGAAACTTTTAAAATCTAAATATTTAGCTTTTATTTTCAATCAAATAATAAATGAAAAACAAATTACAATAAACATTATTTAATTTATTTTTGAAACTCAATTATATATTAGTTTTTGCATATTTTGAGTTTTGTTTTCTATACTTAGTATATGATACATTTTTACACGTATAAAATATACACATAAAGATTTAAAAAATTTATTTATTGATATTTTTCACCCGTGTGTATACACGGGATCTAAACTAGTATATAATAAATAAAGGTTTTTCATACCACGTGTCGCAACCATATTCATTCTCATCATTTTTTCTCGCATCTCTCTTTTATTAAATACACCTCTATATTTTAATAATAATATATTTTTAAATAAAATACTAATCTTTATTTTAATAAATCTCCGGACATATTTTGACGAGTGTATGTGTTAACAGATTATATTGTATTCCACGTGTTTATTCAACCAGCGTAAAACACGAGTTTTTAAAAAATAATTTTTTTATTACTTAATATATAATATTATATTTATTCCCGTGTAATACACAGGATTTTAATCTAGTTTATTATAATTATTAGTTTGAGTTTTATTTGTGTATATATACTTATTATTATATAGTTATGGGATTTTGGATATATTTTGAAGACACGGAGAAACCAAAAAATTTGCATAGAAATGAATTATTTAAATGCAACACAAATAGCGATTGCAACTACACATAGCGATGATTTTTTTTAATCCATCATAAAATTATCTATCGCAAAAAAAGTCACCAAAAATCCATCGTGGATTTAGCGACAATGGTAATGGTCGTAAAGTTGTGTGCAAAAATAGTTTCTATCGCAAATTTATTTAGTGACAAGACTATTTGCGACTGAGAGTTTCCGTCGAAAGAGTGTAGCAAAAGGGGTATTTGTGATGGTTTTGTCCATTGTAAACAATCCTTTACGTCGAGGCTTTAGAAAGAACGGAGGTGAAACGTGGTGGTATTAGTTCGGGTTCTCCCGGGTTGTTTGTGGAGATTGGGAGTTGCTCAAGGTTGTCTAGGAGGGGTTCTTGTATATAAGGTTATCGGGTCGGTGGCTTCATTTTCAAGCGAAACATGCTACGAAATGAGGAATGTAAAGGACCAAACTATTCGTGACCTCGGTCAACCCCAATTACTTTACATATATTATTTATAGTAGAGCAGAGAGTGTGTCAATCGGTAAAAAAAAAAAGAACTATGCATATATTATTTATTTCATTTTCCAATTTCCTTTTAAATCGAATTCTTTTACTTCATTTTTTTTGTTTTTACTTGGCTTTATTTTCTTTTATTATTTTTATTTCATTTTACCTTCTTTCATATTATTATAATTTTCAAACTTTATATTTATTTTATAAAATTCAAATCATAAAATTCTAATTTTCTATTATTATTGTTTAAAATATGAAAATTTTGGTTAGTTCATGATCATTGAACGCGGTATTTGTTCTATTAATTACACTTTAGTACAAAAAATCAATGTTTTTGAGACCGGACCGGACCGGTCAAACCGGGAACCGGTGCCGGCGGCGGTCCGGTCGTATATAATAGAGCCGTCCTTCAAATAACCACCCGGTTCAGATGGTTTTACGGTCGAACCGGCAACCGGTAACCGGCGATCGGACCGGAAATGAAGAGAAGTCAACGGTGATAGGTGTCCTTTGCCGGATCTTCGTCAGAATAGACGAACTCAACCTTATTTTTGCCTTATCTGAGCCTCGTTTTTTGCTAGATCTGGACTAAATCTGAGTCTTGACTTTGCCAGATTTGAACAGCAAACACTCAAGTTTGCGGATCTGGAAGAAAAATTGAACTTTCAGGATGATTATGGAGGTCGCTGGTGAGACTAGATAGAGAAGACGGCAATACGTTTGTTGCTTCTTGTGTATTTGGAAAGATCGGGAAGAATCAGGGGTGTTCACGGTACGGTTTTCACGGTTTTTAGGTCAAACCATAAACCAAACCAAACCAAAACCATAAACCAAACCAAAATCAAAATCGAACCGTTGAAAATAAAAACCAAACCAAATCGAACCGTTGTTACTGGTTTGGTTTCACGATTTGGGCTTTTTAGGCCCATTTAGGCCAAGCACATAAGCCCAAAAAACAGTAAAAATTGACACCAAATTAAAGTTTCCTGCTATTTTAAGTCTCAACTGGGCCGTTGAACTCATTCATTAAACGGTAAAAAAAATGTGAAGTATATTGTTGTTGCATTACATGTTACAAACTGCATATTTTGGTAAAATATAGTAAGCAGTTGCTTTAAACTCTTAAAAAAGTACATTGCACATCTATGAATATATTCAGTGACGATTAATGTCTTAAAGTAATATTTTTCAAGTAAACCTGTTTGATTAATTAAAGAAAAAAATGGCTAATAAAAAAATCACCTTAAAAATATAAAATCAAATTAACTTAAGACAAGGGACCAATGTGCAAAAAAAACATTTTCTCTAATCACATACACACCCTTTCAAAACTTCCATCTCCCAAACAAACTAGGACAAAATCTCATCAGAATCTTAACGATACATTATGACAAGGCTTGAGCAGTTGACAAAATCTCATACGAACCTGGTTTGGGCGTTAAGCTGTAACATCTCGAAAATCCACTTAAGGATTATTTGAGCTAACGGGTGACCCGAGCCAATTATAAATAAGATAGTGACGAGGGTTTTTCACGTTGTGACCCTATTTATAAAACCACAAGGACCCGGGTAGCCGTTTATTTCGTAGCTCGAGACGGAAATGCGCTAATTGAATATAGAGGGACCCGAGCGAAACATGGGAAGGTTTAAATACCCTCTAATCGCAAACCCTAGGGTCATTCGGACCCTAGGTGCGCACGAAGGCAGCAGAGAAGGCGGGGAAGAGGGGGACGCCGGAGACGGTGGTTCCGCAGTAGCTTCGAACGAGAAACTTCACGTTTAGCAAAGGTAAATCCTCGTACAACCTCTTTACGTGTTTGTTTGCATGTTTGTATGAAACCCGATTAGGGTTTACGTGCTTGTCTTCGGCGAACAAAGAAATAGGTGAGGCGGTGTCCGGCCTGTGGTGGTGGTCATGGGGAGAGAAGAGGAAGGCACAACGGAGGTAGATGGTGGTTGTGATGACAGCAGTGGTGAGTTGTGGTGGCACAAAGAAGAGGACGGCTGGAATGTGTTACTCGGCTAGGGTGCGGCCCTACTAGGATGGCAGAAGTGACGGGAATCTCGGGAGCGGCGGTGGCAGCAGCCGTGGTAGCGCTTTGGCGACATGAGGCGAGGGAAACCGAGGTGCACGATGGTAACGTACGGTGGTGATCGGACTAACAAGGCCGATGAGGAAGACGAAGGTGTTAAGGACGGATCATGACAGTGGAACACTACGAGAGGTACACGGTGGTGAAACCGATGGTGGGGGTTCACGGGAATGACGAGGGAGAGGGTGGAGCCGGGTTTGCACCCGATTAGGATTTTGCATGAGTATGCATGCACACGTACTTGCATGCATGGGAACCCGGTATTGGGCGTTCGGTTTCTGAGCAGGTCAAGGACGACCCTGATCGCGTGTACTAGTAAGGAAGAATTTGGGAAGCTGGAATGGCGAGTAGTCAAGACCGAGTGTTAGAGTTTAGCTATTTACACGCTATGTAACGTATGTTTAGAACATATTTTGATCATGTGATCACGCGTTTGTCAGGGTTGGGATTCGAGCGTGGACGGACGAGTTGCAGAGCAAGGACGGAGACTCAGCATAGCTGGTGAGTTTCTAATCCCCTCTTTTAAACGTTTTACTGTTTTGGGGCTATCATACATACTCGCATGTTTTATTAAATGAACGTATTACAAGTTATGATTTAAACTGAAAGTGTTTTATGAGATCATTATGTAATAATGAAGTTAAGGGTCGTTATGGGGTCCTTAGGGTGGGTGAACAAGAGTTGTGATGATCTGTGTGTGTCATCGTATGAGTTAGTCGGGGTGAGTCGGGAATTTAGTTAAACCTGTGATGGTTATATAAGGAGAGTTAGCATGGGGACACGTACGTGGTTCATTAACGAGTCAAGTAGACGCTAGTATGCTGTTATGCGTCATATGCTTGTTGTTGTGTGTATTGTGTCGTCCTCCTAGTGACACGACGGGTGTCCATGGTATATACGGGCTAGAAGTCAGTATGTTGTTTGTGTGTCGTATAATTGCTTATTCGGAAAAGAGCTGGGTAATGTGTCTAGACGTTAATAAAATACGTCTAAAATAAGTGTTTATTTCACATGTAAGTGATCCGTGAAAGAGTGGTAAGTAGTAGTACCTGCCAAGGTAGGTCAATTAGTGTGACTTGGAATATATGTTTGCAGTGGGTAGGTGTGATATCTGGTTTTAATATTGGGTTTCTTGATATGTAGTTGTGTTGTTTGATTTGAGTAGTGACAAAAACAGAAAAATGAATTTCGTGCTTATAAAAAAATTGTTTGTAAAATCTTACATTTGCTTCCGCTACTTTAACGACGACAATTTAGGAGCTTAAACAACAAGAAAAATAATAATGTTGGATCAATGTCCCTATTAATAACAAATTTAACTGATTGGAGGTAGGGGTATAAATGAGCCAAGTCAAGCCCTAGCTTGTTTTGGCTTGAGCTCAGCTCGTTTAACATAAGGATATTTACATATTTTCCCTTGCTAAGATTATTAATTACATATTTACCCAAACCAAAAAATCAATTACATATTTACCCTTCTTAAAACATATTTATTACATATTTATCCATTTCATTAAAATTACCTTATTGAATGACTATTTTACCCTTATTTTTGCTAAGATATTTTTATATATTTTTCCCTTCCTAAAATCACCAATTACATATTTTCACAAGTTGTTTGATAGAGAATCAGTTTCAGTTCCTTAACTTTTTTTTTTGCTTTTGTGAATACTCTTTTTAAAAATTAAAAAAATTAAATATTACTGAAAATTGTTGGAGTTGAAAATAATTAAATAAAATATCAAAGGTGTGGGGTTATGTTATATTATATATATAGGTGGGTTCAAATAAGAATTAGTTTTTCGCTAAGAAATGACAAAAACCTTAAGAAACGATACCAAACGAACTCCGATTGAGCTAATTTCAGCGGCGTTGGAACTGTCTCATCGAACTCTACCATCTTAGATTTTAGGGTTTAGCTTTTAAGGTTTAGATTTTACGTTTGAATTTTAGGGTTTTATTTAGCCTTATGGTTAGGTTTTTTTTTAGGTGGGGGGTTTAGGTTTTTGGAGGGTGGGGGTGGGGTGGGGGGTTTAGGTTTTTGGGGGGTAGGGGTGGTTTTAGGCTTTTCGGGGTGGGGTTGGAGGGGGGGTTTAGGTTTTTGGGTGTGCGGGTGGAGGGGGGTTTAGGTTTTTGGGTCCGGGTTAGGGTTTGATAAGACGGTTCTAACGCCGCTGGAATGAGCTCAATCGGAGTTCGTTTGACCCACTTCTTAGGATTTATTAGCGAAAAACCACTTATTAGTGGAACCGCCCCTATATATATATATATATATATATATATATATATATATATATATATATATATATATATATATATAGGGGAGTGATCAAGAGAAAATCCCAAAGTTAGGCGAAAACCGAGAAAACCATTAAAACAATGTGTAATACTATGGGTTACGTATACGTAACCACAATATTTTTTAAATTTTTTTTGTTTTCTGTTTACGTATACGTAACACTATGGGTTACGTATACGTAAGCCAATATTTAAATGATTTTTTGGTAAAAAATTGTAATATTACATTGATACTCTTATAAAAAATAAAAATAAAATAAAGTAAAAAATAAATATTATTATATTATTGGTTAAAATTGGTTTTTTTAGTGGTTTTCTCGGTTTTCGCCTAACTATTGGTTTTCTTTGGAACCCACCCCTATATATATATATATTTAAATTTTTGAAAGAATATTCACAAAAGCAAAAAAGGTAGTGAAGGAACTGAAATTATGAAACTGATTATTTATCAAACAACTTGTGAAAATATGTAAAAGATGGTCTTCGGAGCTCGGTAGGAGAAATAAGTAAAAACTCATTAGTAAAAATATGGGTAAATTAGTAATTCAATGAGTTAATTTTAATGAAATGGATAAATATATAATATATATGTTTTAGAAAGAGGAAATATGTAATTGATTTTTTGGCTTGGGTAAATATGTAATTAATAATCTCAGTAAGGAGAAATATGTAATATATGTATGTTTTAGAAATGGGAAATGGAGAAACGTAGAAGCAGAATTGAGTGGAAACCAAGTGAAAATCTAAGATGATTATGCTACCGGGACTGTCATTGACAACAAAAGTAAAAGTTAGGACTGTCACTAGCCAAACTATTAATATGAATTATTATCAAACAATGAATCATAGTTTCAATTATTAAAATACAATTTACCTTTATTTTTTTACCACAACAACATGATGTTTTTATAAATTACGAATATACCGTTGCGACGTGTTTTTTTCTACTTACGTTCACGACCCGTCATTTTATCTTTTAGTTATACGAACACGCGACGTACTTAATTATACCTAAGTTCCCAAGCCACTATTTATCCTTTGATTATACGAACCCGTCACATTACACGGGATCTAATTCTAGTTATTTAAAATTTGACACGATGGAGTTGGTCAACGCGGATGGCAGCCATCTTCTTGTAAAAATCAAAGGCATCCCGTGTCTAGAAAATTCGAATATTCATGCGTAATTTGTATATCAAACGTCTAGTTGATCAAAAAGTAACCACTTTCCAAGAAAAAAAAAGATGTTAAAACTCCACTTAATCCCTATGCTTAAAACGTGTAATCAACCATCAAAGTTGACCGTATCTTGTAATAACTCCACCAGAACAAGGGCAGTCTAGTCATTTCCCTTGTATATATACACCCTAATATGCTCAACTTCTCACATATTGCCAACATCCCAAAAGAATCATTGAAGTTATATTAATCTTCATGGACCCAGAATCTGTGATAAACCTCTATGATTCCTGCTGGTTCAACCATGAAATCTTGAAGAACAACCGAAACGTTTCGTGCGCGAAAACGAGTAAACCGGATCTCAAATACTCAAGCTTGAGATCAATACTTGTAAGATCTCAAAGTGAGGATGTGGGAAACAGTTTTAATTATGGTTCTTTCTCACCAAACTCAGTCCTCAAAACCATTCCTTCTGGTAAACTAGATTTCACACCACATAAACAAGAACATGAACAAGAACAAGTTGTAGAAGATCAAGAATCAGAAGCAGCAAAGAAGGATGATCAAATGGAAATGAAGATGCAGATGAAGAAGAAGAAGAAGAAGAAGAAGAAGAGAAGGCCGGGTGGGACGAGCAAGAGCTTATCGGACCTCGAGTTTGAGGAGCTAAAAGGGTTTATGGATATGGGGTTTGTGTTTTCTGAACAAGATAAAGATTCAAGATTGGTTGAGATCATTCCTGGCCTTCAAAGATTAGGTCATGCAGATGATGTTGATGATGATGATGATGATGATGATGATGGTGATGATGATGATGATGATGAAAGGAGGCCTTATCTTTCAGAAGCATGGGAGGATATGGATAGAAAGTTAAAGAAAGAGGCACCAATAATGAAGTGGGAGATTCCTGTTGTTAGAGATGAGATTGACATGAAAGATAATCTTAAGTTATGGGCACATACTGTTGCTTCATATGTTAGATAACTCATGTAGTTATTTAGATGAGTTCTAAATTGGTTTATATTTTCTTCTTGAATGTGTAAATATGTTTAAGATATGGAAGAAAATGGAAATAAAGAGATTGGTTGGTTCATTATTATTGGGTAATTTATGTAAAACTTTACTTTATATAAAGAGGAAAGTCTACTTCTCCCTAAATGAAACCTTCTTTCGTAGGTGATACATGCTAGGTTTATACCCCCACAACATTGGTGTCGTCCAACGAATGACTCGTCTCATTCTTACTCTCTCCTCCATCTAGACGTAACATCACTCTTCGTCTACATCACTCCCGGATCATTTGAGTTTTTAAATATATTTTAAATGTAAAATGTATAATTAACTGTTAATTAAAAATAAAATAAATAAAATTGTCAAAATTAAAAAATAATACAATTAATAAAAACCAGATTTCATTAAAATTAAAAAAAATGCAATGCATAAAAACAATTCAAGGAAATAAATAACTTAAAATTACTCTCAACCCCATCGTTTTGCAATTTCCGATTTCATTTGCATCATTGCCGTGAAGGCCGGTCCGGTTAGGTGATCATGGGATTGGATGTAGAATTGAAAATCTTTTTTTTTCTTTGGATTTCCATCTTCTGCTTCTTCATCTCGATCATTTCCGCCTTCATCTCCTCCAACTTTGCTCGGTGTCACTTCTTGTCCTCGTGCTCGGCTTTAGTTACTTCACTTATTTCGTTGAATTCAGCTAACAGCTTCTGAAATTGTTCTTCTTTGGAGCTTAGTGATGATGATGATGATGGTGTTTTTTTATCTTCGGGTAGGCCTTTCGGGTTTGGCAACGACTTCAGAAGCAATTGGTGCCTCTAACAACAATGTTTCGGGCGTGTATGCCGGTTTATTCCTTTGGCTCGAATCGTCCATCAAAAGAACTCTACACCATTTAGGATGATCCTTAGGATCCTCCATGTTGCATCGTGGTTGAACGCTATATTCTCCCACTCCTTGTATTGCATTTGCGCCGCACAATACACGTCTATGTGGAGTATATGTCGTTGAATTTGTTGCACTTTGCATTAAAATCCTTCCACTTTGAGTTCATTTGATGGACGCATCGATCGGTCCCGTCCATTTAACCTGAAAACTTTCAAAGAATTAGCTTCCAAAAAGATTTACGTTTGTGTTGGTTCCCGAATACCGGGTCTTCAGATGCATGGATCTAAGCCTTTACCAAAGCTAACTCCTTACCGTGGGTCCATTTATCACACCTCTTCTTTCTCGCACCCATTAGAGTTGGGATGAGATCATCTTCTTCATCGGACCCGTCTTCAAAGTCAATGTTGTCATCATTATTTTCTTCATCATCATTATTTTCTTCATCTTCATTATCTTCGAATGGCAGAGATTGACGGTATTGTTGTGTGTCGGGGACAAATAGTTATTGTGTTTTGGGAAGAAAAGGTTGTGTTAATAATCGGGTAAAAGTGTGTTCATCAGGGAGAACATTTGAGAGTATACAGTTTGAGATTGAGGTTGGTATTGGAAAAACGTGGGATTATTTAAACAGTTGGGTTGAACGGGAGGTGGGTTTTGAGTCTCAGGAACCTCCGGTTGTTTTCCACGGTTTGATCCCTATTTTGATGAGCGTTTTCGAGATGAATATGCCATTTTTAGGTAGAAAATAGTAGAGAATGTAGAGTAGAAGCTGTAGAATTGTTGGTGTAAAAATTTGGTTTATTTAGTTGGTTTAAATAGGGTAAAATTTTCTTTTTAAAAAACCTTTCCAACGGCTTTATAGTCGTTGCTACATCGTGAGCTAGGTAATTCATTTCCGTTGTCGTGCCGCAATTTTTGAGGTGGGGCGTTGTTTTGTGGAGTTCGCTCGGTAGTAGTCCTCTCCTTCCCGTGCCGCATGTCACACCCTCCCACCTAAAAACGGCCGAAATTTGTGACAGAGAACGCGTCACAAACTTGTGACGGGTTTGTAGACGGAAAACCATCGTGTTAGGTTGCCACGACTTTTACAATAAGAATAAATTGCTCCAGTTTTTGCGATGGAAACTTTATTGCTAAATCTGTTATTATATCTAAAATTAACTAATTTAAAAGAAAATAATTAAATCAGTCTATAAATCCGTAGGTAATGGTCTATCGACAAAGTGCTCGTGGGAAATCCGTTTTCTGATGGAATACCGTCAGTAATCTTGTGATGGATTTCCAACGATCTCATTAACGACGAATAATTGTCTGGCCAACTTCTCTTTCTACCATATGAGATTCAATCCTACAATTCAACAAAATACAATATTAGCTCGTTAAATGGGTAAAAACGACTTGTACCTACTTTATAATGTTATAATAACCAAATAACAACTTAAATGGGTAAAAATAACCCGTACCCACTTTATGATGTTATAATAACCAAAATACAACTTAAAAAAGGTCAAAACAACCGGTACTCGCTTCATGATGTTATAATAACCAAAATAAAACTTAAAGTCAAAACGACCCGTATAACCCACTTTATGATGTTATAGTAACTAAAATACAGTTTAAGTGGATCAAAACAACCCGTACCCACTTTATGATGTTATAATAAGCAAATATCATCTTAAATGGGTAAAACCAACTCGTTTCCACTTTATGATGTTATAATAACCAAAATACATCTTAAATGGGTCAAAACGACCTGTATAACCTGTTTTATGATGTTATAGTAACCAAAATACAATTTAAACGTGTAAGAATAACCCGTACCCACTTTATGATGTTATAATAACCAAATTTAAATTGGTCAAAACGACCCGTATAAATCACTTTATGATGTTATAGTAACCAAAATACAATTTAAATGAGTCAAAATGACCCGTACCCAATTTATGATGTTATAATAACCAAAATACCACTTAAATGGGTCAAAACGACCCGCATAACCCACTTTATGATGTTATAGTAAACAAAATACATTTTAAATGGGTAAAAACGACCTGTACCCACTTTTTGAGGTTATAATAACCAAAATACAATTTAAATGCGTAACTTATATATATGTGTGTATGTATGTGTGTGTGTGTATATATATATATATTTAATAGGTAAACTTACCATAACTCGACCCGTCTTATATATCCAAAGTTATACACGTGATTAATTAGTACGGTACACCTGTTACAAAACGATACCATAAATCAATACAAAAATAAAATTACAATATGTATTACAAATACAAGCTATATATTGCAACATGTACAAAATAATTATAAAAACAAAATAGCTAGTCCTCGGAAGAATGATTTGTCAAAATGGGCTCATATTCACTTTCTGTTTCTTTATAGGTGCCTTCGTCATCTTCTTCCTCCTCCTCGCCATCATTATCATAGATTTCCAATATTTCTCCCGTAGAAAGACAAACTGATTGGATCTTGATTCACATCTGCAAACGTTGAAGGGTTTACCCTTTCATTGATTTGAAAAAATTCTTCATTATCACCATCGGGGACTTGACTAACACATTGTTCTAGCTTATATGTCCCCCTTGGCTTCGTCTTGATTACAATCCACCAATTTTTCAAATCATTTGATGTTGAAAGATACAGTGCATAAGCGACTTATTCTGCTTGTAATGCTAGAACGAACGGGTCGTTGGTATTTTCATATCGACCAAACCATGTTTTCGGTTCACTCTAACACCATGGCCAATATCATACCATACACACTTAAACATCACAACAACTGTAACAGCCTAAACAAACTGTGCGAAGATATTGTCCGTTTTGCCCCCGATGTGTTGCCCATCCAGGAACTCACGGGCTTGTTTTCACCCGACGAGTTGCTCGCCTAGGCAAAACGCGTCTTGGTAGAGAAGGTATTCACCCCCTTATAAGGAAGATTTCATTATCCCCCTCAACCGATGTAGTATTGGAGTAAAAATGAGTGTTTTTTTAAAGATGAGTGAAAAATCTGATGTGTCAGTTGTATAACGCGTTTGTTGGTGTTTGTGATGTCCACTGTTGTAGATGCTCTAACGTGGACCAATCATCTCATGCCACATGGCCGGTACTATAGATACCAACCACATGTTTTTATTATATTTTTTAACAATTTTTTCACATAAATACCATCTAACCTTGTCTTTACAGGGGGATTTGAGCCCACATCACTTTTGTTGGGGGCAAGTACCATAACACTAGACCACTATGTCTTGGGTTAGATTTTTATTATATATTGTATATATGTTTTATATCAGAGAAAATTAATAGAAGAACATGAGAAATTGAGTAGAGAATGTTAAAAATTTTCTTATATGATCTAACTTAAAAAAGTAATTCGTACTAATAATAATGTATTATTTAAATAAATATAGCAATAATTGAAAAAATAAAAGTATTTTAGGGTCCATATAATAAATATAATATTAAAAATAAGTAATCATTGAAAGTTTCAATAATCACGAATAAGTACGTTTATAATATATTTTATTAATATGATTATTGCTGCAATTTTATTTCACAGTGCGTACTCTAATAATAATAGAGACTCATCATGCCCATGATGGATGGGCCCTCTTAGACTATGTGGTAAAACCTAAGCAACACCCTAACCTAATAGTGGTGAGTGTGAACAACAAGGTGTGCTGGTTCATTACCATATTATATGACAATTTGTGAAGAAATCGAGAAGGTACAGTGGTGTGGGGTGATGTGTGTTATGTGTCTCTACAATCCCACGGTCTCCATACAACTCACAACACCATTAGCATGCAATTTTCTTTATTTCAATTATTTGTTTCCTTTAATTATGTTTAGTAATATTAGGTTAGTGGGGTAGTTGTAAGTTATTTTTTTAGTGGCAAGTTAATTATTTTTAGCCCATATAAAAGGTCTCATGTTTTGAGAATTAGGATATGAATGAAATGAATTAAGTCTACATATTCTCTCTTAATTTCTATCTAGTATTCTCCATATTTTCTTTGACCAACGATTTTACCATTGGAACCACATCAGTGGTATCAGAGTCGTCGTTGACCCCCCGTGACCCATGGCTGCTCAAACTCTATCCGAAACCGAGTTTCGTCAATGGGTGCATGAATCCTTTGCGAGACTCGAGTCCCAGTTTCAAAACATCTTAAACAAGTTCTGATCGATCCGAACTACCGAATTGCAACACCCGTAATACCGCAACCAACTCCAACTCCTTCTTTAATCCCGACCACAACCCCCATACCGTTTGCACCACCATCCATTGCCGATGCATCAACACATACAAAACCACTTTGGTTATCGACTCCACCACCACCAAAACCGACTGCCATGGCTTCCACCTCTGATAATTCCCTTCCCTTCCCATTCTTTTATCCTAACAAGATGACCACAACCACTATTGTTTCGATAACACAATTGAAGATCCCTCCTAAACCACACCAACTGTCGTTGTCTAACCCAACCCAATTCAAAAATTATTCAAAAAATTCATTGATGCCCACACCATCTACACAAAATCCAACACCAGCAGTGGGTTCTTCTCCTTCTTCTCCTCCAACTCATACCTTGCTCATCACTATCTGGTCACCAGCCAAGGACGCCACCGAAGCGATCGAATGGAGGCCACCGTGGGGCTTTGCTATGTGATATGTCCTAAATTATACATGTTTTGCATGCATAATAATCCCCATATTATGGTACTAATTGATTAATAACCTCGCAATTGATACTTAAAACATTAATATTTCACAATTGCAGGTTATTCGGTGCTCCAAGATAAACAAAGCAAAAACCAGCCTAAAACATGAAGAAATCAAGCTTTTGGAGGACCAAGCCCGAGCATTGACCCCCAAGAAGTCAACGAAATTTCAAATGGTGGTGGCGTGATTTAATTACACTATTTTCTTTAGGGGCTCTTTTATAGAGCATTCTAAATTTGACAGTTTTACGAAAATTTTTAAAATTTCAAATCGATCCATCCAAACCAAAATTAAAACTAAAAATATACTTTGAAAATACATAAATCAACGATTCACCCGTTTTAGCACAAAAAAGTTGAAGGCATTAAAAATAGAAAATTGGGGAAAATATTTGATTTGTGAAATTGGGTCACTTAATGGGGAAAATTGGCTCGGACCACTGGGACAAACCGACTACGTTTGTTTGCCACATGATCCGACTCGTCGATACCTTTCCGTCCCCTGGTTGGGGGCCCTCTAACTCAAAACGTAGCTCAAGTTATAACCATTTTAAGTTTGAACACTTTTTACCCTTTTTTTCTCTATCTAGCTGGTCCAGGATGGACTCCACTAATTCCTGGATCAGCTTATTATCATTATACGCGTGGTTATCAAATGGGTTGGGTGAACCTCTCCATATTACAAGCTACCCGTTTGATAGATTATTCCACCACGAGCACTAAATTGGAAATTCATGAAACACGTACGGGTCTGACCAACGACCCTTAAATAAACGTAGCGCTTCCGGGAGGCAACCCGATGATCATGAATAAATTGAGAGGTTGGTGCATACGGTAGAATCATGGACCTCAGGTTTGACTTTTCAAATTTAAGTTTCTCATACTTCAGCCCCAGGTACGCCCTCTCGATATTAGGACCTTAGTAGCTTAACTACTACCTTTTATTTTCCTTGTCTGCTTTTATGTTTTCCCTTATGTGTCAGGTAAAATAGCATCACTAGATAGTCTATCTACTTCTTTGAGGAATCACACTCCATCTCTACAACCTGAGGAATCGAAAACCACATCAAATTTCTGTGAAATTCGATAAAGTCTTTGAAGCAAAGTGTTGACAGCACCAATAAGTTTTGACCTTAGGTTATACACCGAATTGACTGGGGGAGTACCAATTTCTTTTCCCTTAAAACTTCATGCATTTAAATTCCTGCATAACATTTCATTACATGCATTTGTATATTGAGGGCAATGCATAGTTTTAAGTGTGGGTGAGGAATTAAGAGATTCAGGACTACTTGTAATCTCAAAGCAGTAAATTTTCAACTTGTGATTTTCTACCCATTTGATTAATTTTTTATAAAAACCTACCTTTTGTAAACTAGGAAAATTTTCAAAATTTTAAACCCTAATATTTAAAACATCTTTGAATTCGCACCTAATTAAATAAAATGAATACATGACAAGTAGAAACAAATGAATATTATGCATAACGATTCGCTAAAACCCTATCCCATCCGTTTTCATGTGAGGAAAATCAAGCCTATTACAGAGCATCTGTGACAACCGTGACTTTTACGGTCAACACATGTGTTCGACGAGTTTGTATAATAATAGTATTATTATTATGTTGAAATATACTTTCATACGAAAGGAACTCGTTAGTGAACGGAAGATAATAGCAAGATTAATTTTGGTGTTATAATGTCAAAAAGTTGATCAAGTTCAGGTTTATACGTGTTAACATCCGAGTCAAGCAGTTTCGTAAAATTTAATTTAAATACGAAAAGATATATATTTACGAGACGCAAGGACTCAAGAGAAAATATTAAATTCTAACGAGTTATTTTTGGGTAAAATAACGCCACTATTTTTATCGGGTTCGTTTAAGCGAAAAACTGACACGCGATCGGAGACCACAGGGGCTATAAATACCCCATATTCACCCATTTTCTCATTTTGAAAAAATTCAGCAAAATTTAGAGAGAGAGAGTGGAGAGGGCTGGAGAAGATTCCGGCGAAGTAGTGGTCCGGCGGTGGTGCGTGGCGGTCAACGGTGGTCCGGCGCGGTGGCCTGTGGCGGCCGAAGCCCGTTTTTCCCCTAGAACCATTTCTCGACGCTACGAACGCAATGGTAAGCTCAGATTTGTCTAAATCCTTGCTTAAATTCGTTAAAAAGAGTTTTTAAATTCTGTCCAGAAAGTTTTATGTATGCGCAGTCTTAAAGATCGGACGATCTCAGGAAATCCGACCGTTAGAAATGCTTGAATTTTGGATATGATCTTGTCAACACATAGACGCAAAATCCTAATGGAGGAATTTTCTATCAGATCTCTCTAGGTATGCTTTTCATACCCTCGAATGTGACTGATCGGATTTTCGGATTTGAAAAACTGGGTCACAAAGAATCGTCGATCCCCGGAGATCCGACCGTTGGATCGTGACGATTTTTGGACAGTAGTTTCTTGGCATAAACATGAATGTTTTCACCGTATAAAATTCTGATCAGATGTTGGGAAGTATATTTTTGAATACGAACAGATTGTAACAGTTTCTAGGATCGAAAACAGGAAATTGATTGGGTTGCATGGCCATCGAAACGGCATTGCATGTCAATTTTGAGCATGTGGGAATGTTCGGGAGATAAAAACGATCCTAATGGTGTTTTTGGTTCGTATTGAATGTGATACAGGAGGTTCCGTGTACGCGAACCATTTATACGAAAGGTATAAACTTTACCCGTTAAGTTTTGATTTTATGTTAGAATAGTTTTATAAGTCATTGTTTGAGAATTGAACCCGAAAATATTTAGTATTGAGATATTTAATATTTTTAGTGGTTATTAGGTTATACACCCAACCCTGTTTCACGTGAAACAAATAATGAAACTAATATATTTATTTTTATACGACAATTGTTTTGATGAATTTTTAAAAATTGTTGATATAGCACCAAAAAGTGGTTTTAATCAGTAGAATATGTTTTAAAATGAGTATCTGAAAAATTTGGTTATCTAACTCTTTATAGATTATTTATTAAAATTCACACAAGTTTAATACACGAAAATTTGGGTAAAATACATATGAGTGTTGAAAAATTCTGTAAATTGGACAGTGATAGTTATATGATGAACTAAGACTCCTGTCCAAATTTTATGAAAATTGGAGTTGTTTAAGTATACGTTTAGTATTTATAAAGTTTAAACAGACGATTTAGGGTTTGTATACTTCTGGATAAAATCAGGACTTGAAACTTGATATTAGATCTTATATTGACTTAAAACTAATATGATAAAATTTTGGTAAAGTTTGGATGTGTTTAACTATTTTTCCCGAATTTGTAAAGTTTTAACATAATTAAATTCATATTAAATAATATGGATATTAAAAAAATATGAAAATTTGTCAGAAATTTTTATTTATATACATGATCAATTTACATAAATTTTAAGCAGTAACTTTATGTCTAAGTATGGTTTTGAAATTATGGTCCATTTAAATTTTATAAAAAGTTATTAATTTTAGAAAATTTTTATATAAAATTAATTTTATAAAAATTCTAAGGGATTTTGGGCAGAAGTATAACCCCATTTAAAACATAAAATTTGACTTTTAAATTGGGTGCTAATATCACACTAAAACCCTAATTTCGGACGAATCTGATTTTCAAACTGTAAACCGGACTTTACGCGCGTAACCGCGTTTTTGATCAAACGAAACCTTGACTTGAGATTTTATTATATATGAATTTATAACTACTGATGTTTTTTTATTAAAATCTAAAACTTAAGGTTTTAAGGTCACGAATTTATATAAAATTCGTTTTACAATTTCTAACAGTCCGTACGCGTATGCATGGTTTTGGGTATGCAACCGATTACATAGCCACCTTTTGTTTTGTTGACTTGGTCACAACCTTTAGGAGTCCTGAATGCATCGTTTGTGTCCACTTGACTAGTAGGACCCTGTTAGGACTCGGATTTATCGGTTTTTGTCGACTGTGTCGCATCACTCGCCCGCATTGTCCAGGTGAGTTTCGCGGCCCCCTTTTTACTTACTGTTTTACTGTTTTTGGGGGAAAGCCGTTTCATTTTTTTTAGTCACATGTTACATGATACATTGATTACATTAGTTATTTTTTTTATAATGCCTTAAAGTCCCCAATTTTAGGCAATCAATTAGCTGAGCGTAGCCGTTGGGAATTTTGAGTAGTACTACTTGGGTTGACACCCCCGCTCATGGTTTGGTCGCGCCAACCAGACTTGTTGGGTCACTTGGGCGCAAAGTTAGCCAATTTTTTTTAGGCGGTTGTTTGCATTAGACTTCCGTATGGGGTACTTTATTTTTTTTGTCGAGGCTTTGATTGCGGCTCATGGTAATATGTTGTCTAATACATGTGTACTCGATCAATGGATTTTTGATCACTTTGGATTTTTATCCGAAACTTTTTATAGAGTCGCAAAACTTGCGAACTCACCAACTATTTATATAGTTGACCCGTTTTCGAAACATGCTTTCAGTTAAACAGAATTGAAGAAAAGATTTTTATGAGGGCACGCTTTTGGATTAGAACTATTGTTTCTAGTTATGATTATATACTTTGGTTGTAGTCAGACATTTAGACACTTTGTACTGTTTTAGAGATTTTACTTATATTTGTACTTTCGTTAGAAGCATGTAGTTTGGTTCAATGTAATGCACAATTTTCCTTTAAGTTTCTCTTGTACTTGTGTTCAATGCGATATACCGGTTACATCCCATACTTCCGCCTTGTTGGGGTGTGACAGACTTGATATCAGAGCACTGATTATAGAGAATTAGGTTTACTCGAGACTAGAACTAGACTATAACTCTAAGTTTATTGCATTGAACCGTAGGATTTATATGTGCATTGTATACTACCTTTTTGCTTATCTACGACACATTGCTTCGTCATAACCATGTCTTCGTCTCAGCACTACGCGTACTTTTTGACGATTCCGGTTACGTTTGCGGTAATCTATATCCGCATCTATTTGTTTTGGTGTTACCTCGAGCTGTAGTTGTACCTACACCGCACCTGCATCTACTCCAGTTGTGGAGTCGGCTTTATTATTTGACATATATTGTTTTCACTTTGTGCGGTATATACTTCCTTTCGTGATCTGCTGGATTGGATGGCTAGAACTTTCGCCATGAGATATGGCAGCCATAATTGCTCGATCTAAAGGGAACCCGAGGTGGAGAAGCAGGACTAAACGGGAGAGAACTCTACGGGTCAGGAGACCCATTGACTTTTTGTTTTTGTTGGATCATTGGATCCACGTATATGTACAAATTTGTAGCATGACTTGCTCGACTCTGATTTGGGGATCTCTGCCCTATTATTACTGCCTGACTTCCACCACACACTTTTTATTTTATTAGAGGACGCCGGTTGTTCCCCTATATCGTTACCTCCATCCAACAACAGCCTTAGTCTGCAGATCCATGAGTATTGGTACAAATAATTAAAAGTGATCAGATAGAACATCCGCACTTTTACGCGAAAGTGCAACACGATGACGTAATCCAATGAACATTTCAGTTTCTTTTTTTTTAGCTGAGAGCTTGGGATAAGGGAAACACTATAGGGACCATGTAAAGTAAATTATCATTACGGGTGCACACGTAATCATAATTTGCAGTGCATGAGAACTCTATTGAGTCTTCCTGTCCGAGCTAATGTTCATGATTAATCTATATTTTTAACCCTGATTCCTAGTCAATTAAATATTGATCGAAACTATCATAACCTTAGGGTTGAGCCGAATACATCGAATGATGCGATGGACTACCTCATGTGATATGGGAAGTTATATCGTCTCTTTTAGCTTTGAATCGTAATGGATCCAAAACTATTATCGAGATTTATTTTACATGACAATTTAGACCGAGACACTGAAGAGATCTGTTCTCAATTGATTTAACCTCAGTATTTGGACTGGATTTGGCAATTATTTGTAAAGTATTGCTTCACCTTTGAGATACAGCTAAAGATTCTCTCATTTCAATTTTGTTATATGTTTATCAACGCATGTGACGACTCTCGGTCTAGCGTGAATCAGACCTCGACATTTATGACTCCCTTAATGGATCTTCATGTAACGTTCTCGCAGTTCTGAAGGAACAAGAGAAATTCGAATTTGATCTAATCAACTCCTTACTGAATCTTGAGCAACAAAGATTTTCTCTCATCTATTTTACGTGATAAATCAGATCCCTTGAGATTTTACTGGCCACGTAAATTCAGTATGGGACTTTACAACGCTCGACACTTGCAGTAAGTGTACGACTATCATCGGAGGTCTCAGTATAATCTCGTATTTTATCTTATAATCCAAACATATTCTAACATCGATGGAGAAATTCTTTAAAGAAATATAAGCTTCTTTTTCTTAGACAATATAACCTTTCTATACGATCGTTCGTATAAATCCTCATTTCGGTGTTTGTCATTCTCACTATACTCCTGGTAAATATTCTTAATAATTCAGTTTTAAACCTACTTGAAATTTTCATTGCAAGTGCTATGCACTTACTATGGTAATTTGATACACTCACTCTGATTCTCTTAACCGCGACGCTAATATTGTGGAAACCTAACTTGAGAAACTTTTTTTACTTGGGAGGAGCCATCTTTACGACGTTCATATCATGTTTATTTCTACTATGGTCACTGAGCGGCTTGTGCTCAGGGTTCTTTTGGTTGGATTTACAAAAACTTTTTATTTTTGGGATAACTATGACTTAGTATGAAACTAATGCCCCTTTTTTGTGTGAACATTGCTACGTATGTTTTGCAAATCTTGATTTCTTCTGGTGCTTCAATGCCTTATCGAAAACCATTTTAATAGAGAAAATGAAACTTTATGTTGGAATGATTTTTTGTGTACCGAAAATTTTATTAGTAATCATTCAAAGTTTATTTATGGTGATTATCGCTATTTGTTACTCTTCGTATACTGTCCTTATAGATTCGAATAGGATAGTCTCATATCCTTTCTGTACCTGCTCTCCCTCAAATGTCATTTTGTTAGTTGACTTTCTGATTTCTAACTAGGCATAGGCGTATACGCATCCCTTAATCTCAGTCTCCTGTAATTAGAAAGCCTTAGAGCAACTACTGTTTAGAAACGACTTCTTAACATGTACCCTGAGGGCATACGAATCTATGACATTAAACACTCATTCCATCAAATTTATGGCTTAAACTCTTATGCAAAGGATTTTAAGGCTATAACCAGTATGGGTGAAATATGAAACGGTAAGTCATAATGGTACCGTTCGAAAGCCAAGAAAGTTGTAGGCATACTGTACTACCAGTTATTGGCAGATAATCTATTTGACCCCCTTCAACGCGAGATCTAAGGACAAACTTTGAAACCTTATGGTCCATTTTCATCGAATTTAATGAAAAAACGAGGACCTAAGTTGAAATTTGAAAACCTTATCATTTGAAAGATGCGTCCTAAATCATAGTAGAGCAATTTTGAATTTATTTTTGTGTTCTACGAATTCTTAACAGATTAAAGTTGTACGTTACCAGGAAGAGGAATAAGTGACGAATCATAGTTGACTCTGCTCTCCTGAAGATCCACTTGATATTGCATTATCTTTAAAGGACCTATGAGCATGACATCCTCACATTTGGAAAATTCCTGAAGTTTTACTTGATCATCCCCTATTTTCTAACGTCTACTTTATAAGAATTAAACCCCATGCTAAATTGACAATGATATTATATCAAAGTCTACCCATTTTGTGGATTAGGGAGCTCATAATCATTTTCGGGGGACACTATTTTTATGAGATTATTTCCACAATATGACTGTTTATTTCCTCATCTAGTTGAATAGCGGATTACTTCCGAATCATTTCAATACAAATCAAGAAAGATGCAGACGTCTAATGTTATCCTATCAAATTTGGCCGACTCGATGTGAGGAGTTGACCATATTTTAATATGTACTTCTTGTTAAAATTTCAGAATTCCATTTCTAACCGTTAACCAAATTCGATTTCTGGTGTTAGTTAGTTCAATGTCCAAATATTGAACTTGCACCTAGTCTTTTAACTAATCTACTTGACTAGATCGTTCTGGATCTTTAGTCACTTTCTCTATCTAGATCTTGTGGTGATTTGATTTTTAGTATAACTCATTGCTAACCTTGGGCAATATGTATACGAACGTTTAGTTGAAAATCATCAAACATGGTTATATTATATCGAAACTAACACGCGAGTTAGTACCGAATCCTAATGCTTTGTGGTTAGGTTACATAGCACCGGGTCATCGCTGACATCTATTTTATGATGATGAATCATTTGCTATAACACTTCATAGGATTGAGTAAATTTGACTCTTAGCAAATTTATCTCGACAGAATCCTAGTATAAACTTCTATGTTTGTTAATCTTCGGTTTAACGACTCGAGTTTGGTACAATCATATTGGTACTCATTATATACTTGCTTTGTAAACCTTTAAGCTCGGATTACTCGTTATTAATTCACTCTCTAATGACTAATCATCACTCTTCAATTCTAGTACAAGAAGTGTGAATCTCGTCCTTTTGTTATGTTGATTTTCAAAATTCCCTTGTATCTACTTATACGGTTATGTTGTATACACACCAACCATGTTGAATGGCCTTATGACGCGACCATTATGAGTAATTACTATTACTAACAATAAGTACATACAACAACCTGAGATTCCACAAAGGGATGTGGGAACAAATTTCAATAGATTTCGTTACTAGGCCTACCTAGAACATTGGGCGACTATGATTCATATTGGGACATTGTTAATCAATTAACGAGCTCTGCACATTTTCTACTTATCCGAGAGGAGTTCTAGATAGAAAAGCTAGCTCGACTGTATAGTAGTGAAATTGTAACAAACATGGAGTGCATGTTTCCTTTATCTTCGACAGGGATAGTCGCTTTACATCCCATTTATGTCAGGCACTATAAAAAGCTTTGAGAACGCACAAGCACCACTTACTATCCTCAAACCGACGGTCTAAGTGATCGAACTATTCATATCTTGGAGGATATGCTAAGGGCTTGTGTGATACAATTTGGTGGTAATTTGGATACTCTTTTACCTTTGGTCCGATTTCCTTACACTAACAGTGATCACACTACCATTAAATGAGCACCATTGGAAGCTCTGTGTTTGACACAAATGTTGATCACCATTTTGTTGTGCTGAAGTTGGTAGTAATCATTTGATTGGTCTTGTTATGTATAAACTAAAACTACCTCAGGAGCTTAATGGTATATACGATGCTTATCGTATATCGAGTCTCAAAAGGTGTTTAGCCAACGAATCCGTAATTATACCACCTAAGGAAGTTCGTATTGACGAAAAGTTTCATTTTAACGAGGTGTTATCTATCTGTATTCTAAGTACATGATATGATCATCCTTCATAACCTATAGTATTTGTTATCGCTGTGACGCATTTTTATTTCAATGAGTCGTGGTGATTGTACCGATTCTTTGAACCTTAATAGCAACTCCCCTGTTAAAATTTTATGGTTACTATTTATAATAGTATTCCTTAATGGAAACAAACAGAATGATAATTTTCCTTGCTTATAAAAGGATACTAAATCACCAGGATTTTGTAACATAACATCATTCTAGATTTGTACCAACTTTGTATACCTGTGTAGATCAATCCTTTGGCGAATTTCTTAATCTTCCGAATAACATCAACAGTGTACCGTTTGACTGATTCAGTAAATCAATGATCTATAGATTCTTTGGAATTCGAAGGATTTTTCTCTCATTATTATTAAATTTGCTTTTGAGCCTAACTAGATGTAACCTACTCTCGGTTATTCTTAGATCTCGATTTGTCAAATCTCCATGCTATATCTAGGAAACAAGATTTCCCTTGATGATCATACATGAATCAAGTTACGAAAAAGAACTTGTCAACTATTATACCAGTTGAATTTCGGGACGAAATTCTGTTAACTGTGGGAGAATGTGACAACCGTGACTTTTACGGTCAACACCTGTGTTCGACGAGTTTGTATAATAATAGTATTATTATTATGTTGAAATATACTTTCATACGAAAGGAACTCGTTAGTGAACGGAAGATAATAGCAAGATTTATTTTGGTGCTATAATGTCAAAAAGTTGATCAAGTTCAGGTCTATACGTGTTAACACCCGAGTCAAGCAGTTTCGTAAAATTTAATTTAAATACGAAAAGATATATATTTACGAGACGCAAGGACTCAAGAGAAAATATTAAATTCTAACGAGTTATTTTTGGGTAAAATAACGCCACTATTTTTATCGGGTTCGTTTAAGCGAAAAACTGACACGCGATCGGAGACCACAGGGGCTATAAATACCCCATATTCACCCATTTTCTCATTTTGCAAAAATTCAGCAAAATTTAGAGAGAGAGAGTGGAGAGGGCTGGAGAGGATTCCGGCGAAGTAGTGGTCCGGCGGTGGTGCGTGGCGGTCAACGGTGGTCCGGCGCGGTGGCCGGTGGCGGCCGAAGCCCGTTTTTCCCCTAGAACTATTTCTCGACGCTACGAACGCAATGGTAAGCTCATATTTGTCTAAATCTTTGCTTAAATTCGTTAAAAAGAGTTTTTAAATTCTGTCCAAAAAGTTTTATGTATGCGCAGTCTTAAAGATCGGACGATCTCCGGAAATCTGACCGTTAGAAATGCTTGAATTTTGGATATGATCTTGTCAACACATAGAAGCAAAATCCTATTGGAGGAATTTTCTATCAGATCTCTCTAGGTATGCTTTTCATACCCTCGAATGTGACTGATCGGATTTTCGGATTTGAAAAACTGGGTCACAAAGAATCGTCGATCCCCGGAGATCCGACCGTTGGATCGTGACGATTTTTGGACAGTAATTTCTTGGCATAAATATGAATGTTTTCACCGTATAAAATTCTGATCAGATGTTGGGAACTATATTTTTGAATACGAACAGATTGTAACAGTTTCTAGGATCGAAAACAGGAAATTGATTGGGTTGCATGGCCATCGAAACGGCATTGCATGTCAATTTTGAGCATGTGGGAATGCTCGGGAGATAAAAACGATCCTAATGGTGTTTTTGGTTCGTATTGAATGTGATACGGGAGGTTTCGCGTACGCGAACCATTTATACGAAAGGTATAAACTTTACCCGTTAAGTTTTGATTTTATGTTAGAATAGTTTTATAAGTCATTGTTTGAGAATTGAACCCGAAAATATTTAGTATTGAGATATTTAATATTTTTAGTGGTTATTAGGTTATACACCCAACCCTGTTTCACGTGAAACAAATAATGAAACTAATATATTTATTTTTATACGACAATTGTTTTGATGAATTTTTAAAAATTATTGATCTAGCACCCAAAAGTGGTTTTAATCAGTAGAATATGTTTTAAAATGAGTATCTGAAAAATTTGGTTATCTAACTCTTTATAGATTATTTATTAAAATTCACACAAGTTTAATACATTGAAATTTGGGTAAAATACTTATGCGTATTAAAAAATTCTGTAAATAGGAAAGTGATAGTTATATGATGAACTAAGACTCCTGTCCAAATTTTATGAAAATTGGAGTTGTTTAAGTATACGTTTAGTATTTATAAAGTTTAAACGGACGATTTAGGGTTTGTATACTTCTGGATAAAATCAGGACTTGAAACTTGATATGGGATCTTATATTGACTTAAAACTAATATGGTAAAAATTTGGTAAAGTTTGGACGTGTTTAACTATTTTTCCCGAATTTGTAAAGTTTTAACATAATTAAATTCATATTAAATAATATGGATATTAAAAAAATATGAAAATTTGCCAGAAATTTTTATTTATATACATGATCAATTTATATAAATTTTAAGCAGTAAATTTATGTTTAAGTATGGTTTTGAAATTATGGTCCATTTAAATTTTATAAAAAGTTATTAATTTTAGAAAATTTTTATATAAAATTAATTTTATAAAAATTCTAAGAGATTTTGGGCAGATGTATAACCCCATTTAAAACATAAAATTTGAATTTTAAAATGGGTGCTAATATCACACTAAAACCCTAATTTCGGACGAATCTGATTTTCAAACTGTAAACCGGACTTTACGCGCGTAACCGCGTTTTTGATCAAACGAAACCTTGACTTGAGATTTTATTATATATGACTTTATAACTACTGATGTTTTTTATTAAAATCTAAAACTTAAGGTTTTAAGGTCACGAATTTATATAAAAGTCGTTTTACAATTTCTAACAGTCCGTACGCGTATGCACGGTTTTGGGTATGCAACCGATTACATAGCCACCTTTTGTTTTGTTGACTTGGTCACAACCTTTAGGAGTCCTGAATGCATTGTTTGTGTCCACTTGACTAGTAGGACCCTGTTAGGACTCGGATTTTTCGGTTTTTGTCGAATGTGTCGCATCACTCGCCCGCATTGTCCAGGTGAGTTTCGCGGCCCCCTTTTTACTTACTGTTTTTCTGTTTTTGGGGGAAAGCTGTTTCATTTTTTTTAGTCACATGTTACATGATACATTGATTACATGAGTTATTTTTTTTTATAATGCCTTAAAGTCTCCAATTTTAGGCAATCAATTAGCTGAGCGTAGCCGTTGGGAATTTTGAGTAGTACTACTTGGGTTGACACCCCCGCTCATGGTTTGGTCACGCCAACCAGACTTGTAGGGTCACTTGGGCGCAAAGTTAGCCAATTTGTTTTAGGCGGTTGTTTGCATTAGACTTCCGTATGGGGTACTTTATTTTTTTTGTCGAGGCTTTGATTGCGGTTCATGGTAATATGTTGTTTAATACATGTGTACTCGATCAATGGATTTTTGATCACTTTGGATTTTTATCCGAAACTTTTTATAGAGTCGCAAAACCTGCGAACTCACCAACTATTTATATAATTGACCCGTTTTCGAAACATGCTTTCAGTTAAACAGAATTGAAGAAAAGATTTTTATGAGGGCACGCTTTTGGATTAGAACTATTGTTTCTAGTTATGATTATATACTTTGGTTGAAGTCAGACATTTAGACACTTTGTACTGTTTTAGAGATTTTACTTGTATTTGTACTTTCGTTAAAAGCATGTAGTATGGTTCAATGTAATGCACAATTTTCCTTTAAGTTTCTCTTGTACTTGTGTTCAATGCGATATACCGGTTACATCCCATAGTTCCGCCTTGTTGGGGTGTGACAACATCAAATTTTTGGCGCAATATATAATTATTCGCATGCTCTTGCGTTTAGCATTACTGAGTGTTTTTCAATTGAATTTTATGCATAATTAGAACTTGTGTGACTTATACATATCAAGACCATGAACTAGTAAAAGTATGAAAGTGATTGAGGCACCTAGGACTTTATTACCCTTATCTTTAAACCCTAAAAATCTCAAAAATATTATCCGCCTAGATAGCCCTCTGAGCCTTAGCCTTTTCTTTTCTACTACCCATATTTATCACCCAACCAACTTTTTGTAAACACCGGTTATTGGCTGAATGTCTTCAAAATAGGAAAATTATCTTATGTCGTCATTTCAAGTTTATTACCATTGAGGAAACTTCGGAAAGAATCTGCTTTACTTAAAGGAATTGGAATATACAAGAAGGTGGATGTATTAGGAAGAAACACCCGAACTATCTACATGGAATTTATGAAAATATTATTTCAAATAAATTGAGTAAAAAGAGTTATTGAAGAATTTGTCTTTCAAAAAAAAGAAAAAAAGAAAAAGAAGTAGAGAAGTGGGTCTTTTACCGGCAAGACCTTAAAGAGCTGGATATGCATTCTTTTGATTTCAATTTGCTTTTCTGCCTTCATTTCGTAAAGTCTGAATTACCATCCGAACTCCGAGAGAAGATTTTCAAAGCAACTAGTGATGTAAGAAAACGGTGGCGCAAGCAAGAACAATTGCCACCATTCTGCGGCTTGTCAAAAAGTGCCGCCAAAAGAAGAGCCAAAATATACGAAAAATGTGTGGAGTGTGGCAACTGGAGCCACGATGGAAAATGTAGCAAGAATCAAACTCATTCCCAAAGTGAATATACGCATCTGATCAAAGTAGGAGCTGTTAGGCTACAAGTCGAAAGTTCCATACGGAGAGACAACAATGTGTACTACGCGGTAAGGAAAGAGTTGGCACTAATGAGAGATCTTGGTCTTGGAAATCTGATCATAAACGAGCCCTCAGATTAGTTATACCCTCATGATCCGAGTACTGTAAAGGGACCTGTTAGTATTTTTCATTTTTAGCCATGAAGTCGTAGTTGTGTGTTTCACAAAAGCTGCAGCCCTTCAAACTTTTTAAATTCCTAAAAGCCCAAAAAGATTTTCATCTTCACCCCTTTATTTTTATTTTAGCCACATTACAACCCTTTTAAAGTCCTCTTAATTCATGCATACTACTTAGTTAATTGGTGGAGACTTGATTTGCATACAAGCTTATGATCATTGCATAATTTGATTCGAACTTGAGTGTTCTACTTAACTTACATTATCCATACATATAACCCTAGAGTTGAGTGAACATTGTGAGGAGTGAAAGTTTATGGGTAATTGAAGTTTCTAGTAGGCTTGTCTTGGATTCCATCATAGAAAAATACAAAAATATAATAAACAACTCAAGAGTTATCCCGGAATTTCCAACTACTTGGAGTTCCATTTCCCTTGTAAAGTTTTTAGTTATGGGTATGATCTTGCATGAGTTTGCTTGAGGACAAGCAAAGTCTAAGTGTGGGGTATTATGATATGTCATAAATTATACATGTTTTGCATGCATAATAATCCTCATATTATGGTACTAATTGATTAATAACCTCGCAATTGATACTTAAAACGTTAATATTTCACAATTGCAGGTTATTCGGTGCTCCAAGATAAACAAAGCAAAAAACCAGCCTAAAACATGAAGAAATCAAGATTTTGGAGGACCAAACCCGAGCATTGACCCCCAAGAAGTCAAACCAGGTCAAAAAAAGTCAACCAGCAGCTAAAAGACGAGCTTAGGGAGCAAACAGAGGGATGCACGGCCGTGCATCCCTTTGAACGGTTGTGCATTGCCCTTCTGGCCTCCCCAGACTCCGGTACACTGTCCTTTGTACCCTGTTTGATTCCCGAGGTGTTTGCACGCCCGTGCAATCCAATACACGGCCGTGCATTGCTCATTTTGAGGCCTATAAATAGATGGCTTGAGTTCTTCATTGAAGCATCCCTTACACACCCCAAGAACACACCAGAGAAAGCTTCTTTCATAGTTGGAGTGTAGTAGTAGTGAGTAGAGGGGCTCTTCCTCCTTGTTCTGCAATAGGGGAGCCTACGAAACTCAGCGTTATGCTAGTTAGTATGCTCATTCATGGCTAGACTCTTTGTATTGCTAGGGTGAAGATGAAATTTGGTGCATGTTAATGTTTAACGTATTAATCCAAGTGATGTGTTTATGTCTTTAACTATTCGTCCTTAAAACCACCACTTTGGTGGGCTTTTATTATTGTCTAAATCCGTCTTTATATTTGTGGGTGTTCTTGATTTTTAAAGTGTAAAACCTTTTTAATCAAACTTCTCTTGAAGCTTGTACGTCTTTATACAAGTAAGGCTTGGTTAACACTATTAAGATCGTACGTCTTTATACGAACTTATTATGCGACCAATAATTGGTGAACTCATGTTGGGAACGGTACGTCTTTATACTTGGTCACATTGTTACACCGCCTCCCGGTGAGCAAAATATAATCACCTATTTAACTCTAATACAAAGCATTTTACGTTCGATGTCTTAAACCAACCCGGAGATGACCATTCGAAGGGTTGATGGTAATTGTTGTCCTTAACGGGAGGCACTACCACTTGTTAAACCTTTTAAATTTGCAAATCAAATGTCGTGAGGACGAGGCTCTAGCGGTGACCCGAGCCACACATTTGTAGTAGTCATATAACTGGATTAGTCAACTTAAAATTATCACGTACAAAGCGGATTCAAAACCCAAAACAATACTATTCGTAACCTGATCATTTCCGACGTATTTACTTTCTTGTTATTTACTATTCTGTTCGTTACATTTCTGTTACACACTGCACGCACGTTTTTACTTTTCTGCTATTTACTTTACCGCCATTTACTTTTCTGTCATTTACTTTCCTGTTCCACAAGCACACAAAACTCACTCACTAATTAAACCGGCTAAACGTTAACAAAAGTTGAGTATTGGAATTCGATCGTGTCCATTGGTTCGATACTTGGTTCTTACCTAAACTATATTACGCTGCGATAAATACACTTGCCTATTGTGTGTTTTTAAGTTAAAGTAATTATCATTTATAAATTTTAAACCTGATCTCGTGAAACCATAATCTCTAAATATTATTATATAATATTTATCTACATCAAAATTCACACATCACTATGCCTTCTCCAAGTGCCGTTGGGAGAACCGAATGGCCGCCGCCGTAGGGATTCGCCATGACGTGCCCAGATTTTCAACCTTGCGGACAAGGTTTCTTAAGGGGAAGGGATTGTTATGTGCCTCTACAAGCCCACGATCTCCATGCAACCCACAACACCATTAGCATGCAATTTCCTTTATTTCAATTAATTGTTTTCTTTAATTATGTTTAGTAATATTAGGTTAGTGGGGTAGTTGTAAGTTATTTTTTTAGTGGTAAGTTAATTCTTGTTAGCCTATATAAAAGGCCTCATGTTTTTGGAACTAGGATATGAATGAAATGAATTAAGTCTACATATTCTCTCTAAATTTCTATCTAGTATTCACCCTATTTTCTTTGACCAACGATTTTACTGTCGGAACCACATCAGTGGTGTCAGAGCCGTCGTTGATCCCCATGTGACCCATGGCTGCTCAAACTCTATCTGAAACCGAGTTCCGTCAATGGGTGCATGAATCCTTTGCGAGACTCGAGTCCCAGTTTCAAAACATCTTCAACGAGCTCCGATCGATCCGAACCGTCGAATACCGAATCGCAACACCCGTAATACCGCCACCAACCCCAACACCGTCTTTAATCCTGACACCAACCCCCATACCGTTTGCACCACCATCCATTGCCGATACATCAACACATACAAAACCACTTTGGTTACCGACTCCACCACCACCAAAACCGGTTGCCATGGCTTCCACCTGCGATAATTCCCTTCACTTCCCATTCTTTTATCCTAACCGGATGACCACAACCACTATTGTTCCAATAACACAATTGAAGATCCCTCCTAAACCAGACCAACCAGACCAACTGCCGTTGTCTAACCCTACCCCATTCACAAATTATTCAAAAAATCCATTGATGCCCACACCATCTACACATAATCCAACACCAGCAGTGGGTTCTTCTCCTTCTTCTCATTCAACTCATACCTTGCTCATCACTATCTGGTCACCAGCCAAGGACGCCACCGAGGTGACCGAATGGAGGCCACCGTGGGGCTTTGCTATGCCTTCTCCAAGTGCCGCCAGGATGAGTGGCGGCCGCCGTGTGGATTCGCCATGACGTGCCCGGATTTTCAACCTTGCGGACAAGGTTTCTTAAGGGGAAGGGATTGTTTTGTGCCTCTACAATCCCACGATATCCATGCAACCCACAACACCATTAGCATGCAATTTCTTTTATTTAATTAATTGTTTCCTTTAATTATGTTTAGTAATATTAGGTTAGTGGGGTAGTTGTAAGTTATTTTTTTAGTGGTAAGGTAATTCTTGTTAGCCTACATAAAAGGCCTCATGTTTTGGGGTTTAGGATATGAATGAAATGAATTAAGTCTATATGTTCTCTCTAAATTTCTATCTAGTATTCTCACTATTTTCTTTGGCCAACGATTTTACCGTTGGAACCACCTCAATGTGACACTGCAATGCAACAACACCGCCCCCTTCATACGGTGATGTGCGACGACCTTGCCCTCACCGGGGGTATAACACTCGGCCTTAAGTAGAATATTTCTTTTTTTTTCTGCATCTGGTAGTTGGGATGCATGTTTGCAAACTATAAAATTTGTCATAAAGCTTGGTTTTAATTTTATTTTATAGTTTTGATTTTGTTGTAGTTTATATATGTAATATATTCTTCTAGTTAATGTTTTATAATTTATTTAAGGTTAGTTTTGTATGCGTGCTTATCATATTGTCACATTTTGTCGAAGGCGAAAACACGGAGTGGGACCGGTATATCACATTGAACACAAGTACAAGAGAAAACTTAAAAAGAAAATTGTGCATTACATTGAACCATACTACAAGCCTCTATCGAAAGTACAAATACATGGAAAATCCCGAATCAATACAAAGTGTGTAAACTTCCCGACTACAACCAAAGGCACCCAATAATAATTCTTCATAAAAACAAGCCCTTTAGAGCTCGTTATCCCCATAATTGTTTACATGAAAAACATGTTTCGAAAACGGGTCAACTACAAAAATAGTTGGTGAGTACGCAGGTTTTGCGACTCCATAAGAAAAAGTAAGTAAATAAATTTTAAAATGTAATAGTAACCATCCGCAAATGATCAAGTACACGTGTTAAGAATTTATTGCCTTGAGCCACAATCAAAACCGTCAGACTAGTTGTTGCCCCTGTATCCAGATGTCGAATGTGAACACCTACTATGGCTAATTATGCGCCCAAATGAAACTACAAATGTGGTTGGCGCGACCAACCCTTGGCGGGGGTGTCAACCCAAATAGTACTATCCATAATTCTCATCGGCTATCCAAGCTAATTAATTGTGTTAAAGTTGGGACTTAATACATTCATTGGTAAACCCAGGTAACAACGTGTAGTGTGTGAAACAGTTTTCCCCCGTAAAACAGTAAAAATGAAAAGTGGGGTCGCGAAACTCACCTGAATAACGTCGGTGATAAGTGTGACATCTGAATAACGTCGGTGATAAGTGTGACATAGTCAACAAAAACCGCAAAGTACGGTTAATAACCAAATTCTATCAAAGGTCAGCAGCCAAATGCATGCAAGGTGTGACTATCAACTCAATGCTACCAAGGTAAGGCTAAATCCACAGGGGCCGCAAAAACAGGTGTCCTAACCGAGTCCTACTAACCAAGTAGACACGAAAAATAGCATTTAGGACGCCTAAAGTATAAAACCGAGTTTACTACTCAAAAGTGACTATGCAACCTATTGCATACCAAAAAACCCGTGCATACGCGTACGAACCGCTCAAAGTGGTAAAAACCGGCTTTTTTATAAATTCGTGACTTTGAAACCTTAAGTTTTAGATTTTATTAATGAATATCAGTAGTTATAAAGTCATATATGATAAAATCTCAAGTCACGGTTTCGTTTGACCAAAAACGCGGTTACATGCGTAAAGTCCGGTTTACGGTTTAAAAATCCGATTCGTCCCAAATTAGGGTTTTGGTGTGATTTTAGCACCCAACTTAAAAGTCCAATTTCATATTTTTAGTATGATCATACTTCTGTCCAAAATCCCACAAAACTTTTCTAGAAACAATTTTATACAAAAATTTCTAAAAATCGTAACTTTTTATAAAATTTTAATGGACCATAATTTCAAAACCATACTTAAATATAAAGTTACAGATTGAAACTTATACCATTTGATCATATACATAAACAAAAATTTCTGACCAATTTTCATTTTTTTTCCAATATCCAGATTATTTATTATATATATAATATTGTTAAAAATCAACAAATTCGAGAAAAATAGTTAAACTTATCAAAACTTCACAAAAATTTTACCATATTAGTTTTAGGTCCATATGAGATTCCATTCAAAGTTTCAAGTCCAGAAGTTGTCCAGAAGTATATGATCCCAAATTCAGTTGTTTAAACTTCATAAATACCAAATACCTACTTAAACAACTCCAATTTTCACAAAATTTGGGCAGGGGTCATAATTTATAATATACTAACTACTTTCCAAATGTTATATTTTTCTAATACTCAGAGGTATTTTTCCCAATTTTCTTGTATTAAACTTTCATTAAATCTAGTAAATAGAGTTTTAAGAGTTGGGAGCTCAAACTCTCCAGATCCTAATATTATTGTATACCAAATCCAGTAAAAATACGTTTGGAAGCGAAATCCTACTTTGAAAATTCGTCACCAAGAACATGCATGTTTTTGGTTCCACTACTTGAATGATTTCATAAAAATAGGTTATACCTTAAGATGAAAGGAGGATGATGATGTTATAAGTGCTTAAACTCTCTGAAATTCTTGTTATAACAAGCTACAATCAAAGATGGTTTATAACAACAACAACAAAAAATCAAAATCTACTTAAATCTAAAGATGAACACCATGAAGAACATATGGTGTTCTTGAGTTTTTATTATTTTTTTTCTAGAAAATCAGCCCCAAATAACTCGTCATGGAGGTGTAAAAACTAAAATCATCGATGAATCATTGTTCAAAAACACTAACTAAAGCTTTATTACAAGATCCAAACCATAAAAACTCAAGAAAACACAAGATTCAAGTGGGTGTTCTTGATAATCGATGAAATCAAAACTTGAAATGCATGAACTTAAAAATGAGATTTCTATCATCAAAATACCTTGGGATAGCCTTTGATTCCCTGGAATCAAGCTCAACACACAAAGATTTATAGTTTGATCTTGAGAATTTAAAAGATAGAGAAAAAAAAATCAAAGTGTGTGTGTTTGGGTGTGGTGTACGATCAAACAAGAGAAATGCGGGGTTTTGGGTTGGTGTTTATAGGTGGGGGAGTTGAAAGAGTGGTGGATTTTTTTATTAAAAGTGGGTAAAACCCCATTAAACGGTTAAAAACGTGGTATAAAACCCGAATAAATTTTTACACCCGAAACTTTTAAAAATTACTATAATTACTAATTTATGACGGGTGTCACTAA
This sequence comes from Smallanthus sonchifolius, assembly GCA_023525975.1. Classification (NCBI taxonomy): domain Eukaryota; kingdom Viridiplantae; phylum Streptophyta; class Magnoliopsida; order Asterales; family Asteraceae; genus Smallanthus; species Smallanthus sonchifolius. The sequence continues at coordinate 62,183,353 of CM042037.1, read as the reverse complement.
TATAAAATAAAAATGTTCGTTTAAATATTTTTAGGATTTGAAACGGAAAGAAAAATAAATAAATAAATAAATAAACGCGCGAACCATCAATGACCGTTAGTTTACAAGATTCACCGGAGAGGTTAGTAATAAAATAATAAATAGTTTATCATCATCCTAAATATAAATAAATATATAAAATTTATTTTTGAGGTATAATTTTTGTCGGTTTTCGCGTTCGCGTTTCACGCGTTTGTATGTACTTAACCGGGTATTCTAGTTGGGACCTTAGTGTTCGTCTAACGTAATGTTCATAGGATTCCTAGAAACACTTAAAATATATATATATCCATAAAATTAAAAAAAATATTTAAACGTATAAAAAGTTAAGAAACGGCAATGACCTGAAAATCCGCGGTTGTCACAACACATGTCACTTTCTGGTGTATCATTAACATGTTTTTCCCGCCTCTCTCTCGTATTAAATATAAATATAATTTTGGATACTTATTATTTAATTATGGATAATTATTATATTATTAACTAAATTAATTTAATATGAACTAACATTTATCAATTATATAAAAAAAATTAATACCCGATTGAAAAAAAATGTTTAAAAAATTAACTTAACAAAATTTATAACTGTCACGTCAAAATACATTTTTAAAGACATATTTTGACGTGTGTATGTGTTAACAGATTAAATTAATTATATGTGTAATACACGGGTTTCATAGGGTTTTAAAGACATAAATTTTTATTACTTAGTATATAGCATTACATTTATTCAACACGTGTAATACACGAGATTCTAACCTAGTTAATAATAAAAACTTATCTACTAATTAATAATCAAAAGCAAATATTGAAAATAAAATATTATACAAACATATATATTATTTTAAACATACTTATGACATATTTATAACAACTAGTAATTGTTATCCGTGCGTTGCGGCGGGCGCGTGTTGCGACGACTCGGTTCTGAACATCGAAACGTAGATAAAAAAACACGCCGCGATGGTATATTTGGAAGTCACGAAAAGTCACGTCGTAAAAATGAATGTTAAGAAAAAACGAAAACGAACTTAAAAAAACGTTTAACAACAGATAAAACCATGTAAAAACGTCTACCACCCAGATATATCATTTAAAGAATCATAACGAAACATAAACATCATAAATGATTGTAAAAAAAAGAATGAGTTCTAAAGAATGTGTTTTTTTTGTTGGGAATGTACTTGATTAAACAATAAACCAGTTAAAAAAACTGTTTACATTTTGACGGTACATAAAAAAAACGAAAATAAAATATAAAGTAAAAGTTAGGAGGGGAGAAGTTTGGTTTCGAACTCAGGTCTATGGTGAGGAAGGAGTGGCGCAGAACCAGGACTACTATATTGGTTAATATCCCAACCAAAGAGGAAGAATCAAATAAAAATTAGTTTTTCACTAAAAAAATCTAAGAAATGACAAAAACCTTAAGAAATGATATCAAACGAACTCCGATTGAGCTAATTTCAGCGGCGTTGGAACCGTCTCGTCGAACTCTACCATCTTAGCTTTTAGGGTTTAGCTTTTAAGGTTAAGATTTTACGTTTGAATTTTAGGGTTTTAGCCTTAGAGTTTAGCTTTTAGGGTTTAGATTTTACGCTTTAGGTTTTTTTTGGGTGGGGGTGGAGGGTTTAGGTTTTTGGGGGTGGGTTTAGGTTTTTTTTAGGGGAGGGGGATGCGGGGGTTTAGGTTTTTTTGGGGGTGGGGGTGGGGGGTGGTGGTTTTAGGCTTTTCGGGGTAGGGTTGGAGGGGGGTTTAGGCTTTTGGGGGTGCGGGTGGAGGGGGGTTTAGGTTTTTGGGTCCAGGTTAGGGTTCGATGAGACGGTTCCAACGTCGCTGGAATGAGCTCAATCAGAGTTCGTTTGATCCATTTCTTAGTATTTCTTAACGAAAAACCACTTTTTAGTGAAATCGTCCCCTATATATATATAAATAAGTCGAGAATTTTTAAAATAATAGACCAATCACAGGCCGGTACTGTAGCCACCGACTTGCTATTTTAAAGGTTATGTAATTTGTTTAACATAAATTAACTTTTATTTTTATGTTAGATACAATAAGAGCTAGAAATAAAATAAATAGGTTCTAGCCCACTAATACTTTTTTAGTTACTAGTGGGTTGGCCCGCATAAAACATCGTGTATCACCGAGCCTTTTTTGGAGAGCGCAATCTAACCCGAACTATTTTAAACACTGATTATATTTGGGAATTATTATTATTATAACTATGTAAATATTTAGTAATTATATACTTAAGCATTTAAATAATTATAAATAATTAACATCCAGTATTTTAGCTTCATTTCATTTCCGGAATAATTGAATATCCACAGTTTCAACTTCAGTTCGTGGCTTGATTTAAGCCGTAAAACCTTAACCGTTATTTCCCGTTTGGTGTGAAGATTTTTAGAACTGTAGTTGACGATTTGTCTCTAAAATTTTACATTTTTAATTATTATACAATTATAGTTTTTGAAATGTTAAATTAACTTAATTAATCACCTATTATTTTTATAAAAAAATTACAATTTTAGTCTTTAAATTATCTAAATCTTTATAGTTAATTTTGTGAATATTTTATTTTCTCTTATAATTTGGAAAATAAAAAATATTACAAAACTTAATACTTAATTTAAATAGTATTTAGTTATAAAAATATAAATAGTAAATGTAAATTCAAATCTTAATTTTAAGTATTATAAATAAAATAATACTTAATGTAGTGAATTAAATAATATCATGTGCATTAAATAATGGTAATTATTGAGTGTTGGGCTTTAATTGTTGGGTTAAACGGTAATTGAACACATTTTATGTTTTGGTAAGGTGTACCTTATGCACAACAATTTGTGTTAGGTGTCTTAAAATTTTTGATAAATGACAAGCATATTCTTTCAATATGTTTTATATAGTAGTATAGATATAGATACGAAACTATTAAATTTAATTTGTTGTTTTGAATCTATGCTATATAATTTTTTTGAACGGGAATTTGGATCACTGACGGGCCACTGACCCATCCGATCATCTCCACCTCTCTAAGGAGAAAACCCACCATAGGTGAGAAAACCTCTTGGCCCAACCTAGACCCCATTTTCTTTGTCACAAGTGAGACTTGAACCCAAGACCTCCCAATTTTAGTGAAGTCTTGGATATACACCTTTGCCACTAGGCTAAGCTAGTGGTTGTGAATCAATATCTACATCTATACTATATAATAAATAAAGGTCTTTCCATGCCACGTGTCGTCTCCATATTCATTCTCATCATTTTTTTCCGCATTTCTTTCCTATTAAATACATATCTATATTTTAATAATAATATATTTCTAAAGAAAATAATAATTATACTAATAAAACACATTTATTTTAAATTATCCCTTATTATAAGAAACTTTAAAATCTAATTATGTAACTTTTCATTTCAATCAAATAGTAAATGAAAGTCAAATTACATTAGATAGTAATTAACGTATTTTCGAAACCCAATTATATATTAATTTTTACATATTTTGAATTTTATTTTCTATCCTTAGTATATGTAATATATTTTTACACATGTATAATATATTAAGTATTTTATATTTTGATATTTTTCACCCGGTGTGTAAACACGGGTTCTAAGCTAGTTTTTATTAATAAAAGTTTAAATTCTTCAAAATTAAGTTATATGAAACTTGATTACTAATTAGTTATTATTTTTTTTGAGTTGGCTTAAAACGAACAATTATAAAACTTGGTTATTGTTTAGCAAAACATTTTTTTCACAATCATTTTCTACTTCAAGTTAAATTTGAAAAAACAATCATTAAATAGTAACTAAATTTCATATATGTTCCGTTTATGTAATTAGTTTTAAAAATTTTAACGTTTATAAAATAATTTCACAATGTCATTATAAAATATAGAGTTAAGTACTATTCTAGTCCCTGTGATTTGACGAAAATAACTATTTCAGTCCAAAATATTAAATTTGGATTTTTTCATCCAATAGTTTCACTTTTGTCTTATTTTCCTACAACCATTTAACAAGATTAGTTACCTCTATTAGCCATTACCCATGTGCCTCTCATGAGAGGGGCATTTTAGTCAATCTTTTAAAGCCTTTTAATAAATCTTTTATTTTTAAACATTATAACCCTAATTAATTGTTCTTGCCGTCAACTGCAAATAAAAGATTAATCTGTTATCAACCTATTAGCCATTATAAGCCTATTTTTTAAACATTATAACCCTAAACATCATTATAAAATTTTGCAGGTTTAACTTACAAGATATAGTTAAGCAATGCTTTTGAAAATCATAGTGTTATGCAGTGCTTGATCTTAGTTGGCATCATTTGACTTTTATGTTAGGATTTGTATGTTCAAGTCCCTGGACAGTTTTGCTTTACTTTTAGGTATGTTCAAGTCCAAAATAATATCATAAATCTTTAGGATTTGTATATCGTGGATGTTAAGTTGTTGCAAATAACAGATAAGATTATGGTTTTTTAAGCAAAAAATTGAACCATGACTGTTTATGTAATTTAGCAGATTGTTTTTTTTAACGACTAATCTTATTCTACTCCACTCAAACCTAAATTTACTCCATGTCTCAAGTGAGACTAGAACCCAACACTACTTGGGTGAAGGGCATACACCTTTGCCACTAGACCAATCTATACTTTTCTAAAGAATGTATTTTTTTTATAGTTTAGCAGACTATTTATGTAGTTTAGCAGATTGTATCTTTTAATAGCAGTACGTTTGGTTCTTGAATTATGATGTTTAAAAATAAAAGGGGTATAATGTTTAAAAAGAATAGCTAAGGGCTAGCAGACTGACTACATAGTTTAACAGATTGACTACATATTATAATGTTTAAAAAATAGGCTTATAATGGCTAATAGTTTGATAACATATTATCTTTTATTTGTAGTTGACGGCAAGAATAATTAATTAGGGTTATAATGTTTAAAAATAAAAGATTTATTAAAAGGCTTTAAAAGATTGACTAAAATGTCCCTCACATGAGAGACATATGGGTAATGGCTAACAGAGGTAACTGATCTTGTTAAATGGTTTTAGGAAAATGAGACAAAAGTGATACTATTGGATGAAAAAAGTCAAACTTAATTTTTTGGACTGAAATAATTATTTTAATCAAACCAGTCTAAAATATATTTTATAAAGGAAAAAGAGTTTGTTTTATAAGTTTTGGAATTAAAATTTATATTTAAAATAAAAAAAAGTAAGAGATAATGAAAAAAAGAGAGGATATATTGCCGGGAAACGTGTGGTCTGTAAATCTTTTTCAAGGCTTGAAATGGCGAATTTAATTGTTAATATTTCAAATTAAAATGGAGTGTTGTTGTTACAGTCTTCCGGCAACAAACCCATCATTCTGTTCTTTCAAGGTAAACGTTAAACCCTTGATCATTTCTTCTTTGTTTCAAGTTCATTCATGATTCATTTAACTGATGCGTTAGTTGCCCCCTTTTGTGTTATGGCTTCAGCCCTAGCAAATTAGAAGCATATTGCATATGCAATCGGACTAGTGGCGTATGTTATAGTTGCTAGCCTGTTAGGCATGATTGTTTATGTAACGACCCAAGTAAGCCGTGCCAGAATATTGTCCGCTTTGCCCTGATGGGTTGCCCATCCAGGAACTCACGGTTTTGTTTTCACCCAACGAATTGCTCGTCCAGGCAAAACGCGTCCCGGTAGAGAAGGTTTCCACCCTCTTATAAGAAAGACATCGTTCTCCCCCTCAACCTATGTGCCTCAACCGATGTAAGGCCCACATCGGTTGAGGGGGAGAACAAAGTCTTCCTTATAAGGGGGGTGGAAACCTTCTCTACCAGGACGCGTTTTGCCTGGGCGAGCAATTCGTCGGGTGAAAACAAAGCCGTGAGATCGGTGGCAAAGCGGACAACATTATGGCACAGCTTACTTGGGTTGTTATAGTTTATTTTTGGTGTTTATTAGAAGTTTTGAGTGATTGAGACAAGAGATTATTATAAGTGTGTTTTTGAACTTTAATTTTGTGGAATGGAATTCAAATCAGATGAAAAAATCTGAACTAAATGAGCTTCAATTTGATTCAAATCATTTCAATTTTGTATCCAAAGATTGTATATGTAAGTTTTTCAAATCATCCTTTTTGGTATAAGACATGAATCTAAATTTATCCGAGTACTTATGGTGGACGCGTAGGATGCCATTTGTTGATCAGGGAAAGCGATCACCTGATCTTCTTTCTTGTATGTGTATGTTGTAAGTTCTATTCACTTATGCACCTTCGGGACAAAGGACTTGTTGCAGTGCTTGATCCGGAGCTTCTTTTGTGTACGACACTAAACAACATTGTTAGCCTTGTCACGAGGGCTAGGCCTTGTGACCAACCTCTGACATGAGAGTAAGTAAAGGGTTTGGTAAAGAGAGACGAACAGAGAGTTCAGTATTAAACGTTGTTGCGATGAATGCCCACCTTCCGTTTGGATGGGAGTGTATTATTTATAGGCCGAGAGATTGGAAACTGTAGTGTCTTGCTGCATGCCTTGTCAGGTGGTTGTTTTGCACCATGGAACGGCTTACTAGATAATACCATGAGCTACCTACTGCTTTCTCCTCATACGGCAACACTACCATTTAATGACATATCAGTGCATTTATGCCTCCCTTGATTATGTCTTGAATTTCGAATCTCCTCCACATACGGTCTTCCATAGTTCCAGACAAGCATTGGTCTCAATGTTCTAGTCGTTGATGCATGAAGTTCCGGTCTTCAATTTCCTTGTAGTTCCAGACCTACAGGGGTCCAAATAAAGCTTGGTTTAAAAAGCGCGAGGCGCTTCGAGACATTTAGGTCCCAAAAGCCGAGGCACAAGGCGCACACATCATGTCTGAGAGGTGTTGCTCTATGTACAACTCAATAAGCTTTATTTATAGCCAGAAGTTGTGTCTCTCTCATCTGTTTTACATACAAACCTTTTTATCAAGTAAACATTTCATAAATTCTTCATTCCTTTGGTTGTTTTACATATCAGCCTCTTACAAACCTAGTTTTTTACTCAAAAGTACATGAGGCGCCGTCTCAAGCCCCTGAGGAGTTTTCCAGCTCGCCTCGCGCCTAAAACCAAGGCTACCCCATCATGCCCAAAGGCATAAAACTCTTCAATTATAAGGCTAATCCAATTGTAACCATGTAGTGAATTGTCTCCATTAATCAGTAAGTTAAAGAATGTCTAATTAACCATCAAAGTAGTAACCACTAAAGTATTTACTTCCCTATTAACTACCAAGTTAACGGGTGTTTATTTTTCGTTGACTACCAAGTAAGTTAGTGGGTGGGTTGGATCCGGTCAAACCAGAACCACATTCAATGTGCTTATAGGTTTATTGGGTTTTCCCTGTTTGGGGTTAATGAATGTTTCTCAGGTGTTGGAAGTGTTTTAGCTTTATTCATAACCTTCAAATGGAGCTTAGATCATGAATCATTGTGGTCTACAAAAGTAATAAACTAGTGAAAGTTGCATCTTATTCATGCTATTAGAGAGACCCATCTTGAGTTTCCATGTCATATACTTTCACCTTTCTAGTTCAAGAACCTTATAGAAAATTTGAAGTGTTCTTGCTTGTTCTTAATGTAAATACAGATCTTTGACCTGAAAAGTTAACCTAATTTTGTTTTTTGAACAAGAATATGCTTTATTTTCACTATTGCATTTGTGAACTGTGACCATCACATGAAACTTTGCTTGTTACTAATATTTCACATGTGAAGCAAAGGCGTGCCTTGGTGGTCCACTAGGCATGATAGAGCCTACAAGTAGCAAAATGGGCGGGGCAGGTTAGTTGGGTAACAGGTCTAAACGGGTAGCTTTTTAGCGACCCATAACTGCTTTTGCCCTTCAGTTTATTTTATAATGTATCAAGTATGATTACTATACCATTAGGATAATAATTTGAACCTTTTCTAATAAAACGATATATTCGATAGTAATTGTTTGGATGCACTTTGGATTCAACTGTTTCATTTTTAGCAATTTACTTGGACTACCTGTCTTACCTACCCGACAAAAATACAACTCAAAATAAATCAACCTGTTTTTAAGTAAATAGTTTGAATAAACACCTCTACATAGGCACATGCATACCCTGAACAAAAATATTTGTAGTGTTTTGCAATGTAAAAAAATAATTTTTTTTTGTTATTTTAGTGCTTCCTTAGAAAACATACTTATAATAGTGCAGTGTAAATCGCCTATTGGTATTTTGAGTTAATTAGACAACTAGAATTTGGCGACATTGTCTCCTTATGCATCTTAAGCGTCAAGCTATTACATAATTGTTTTTGTCATGAAGCTATAACAAGTGCTGAAAATGGTGATTGCAGACCGTTTCATCTTCAGTTGGTACAGGGTTTTATAGGAGTAGGGTGTCATCTGCTGGAATTTGTAATCCATTTCTTAAAGTAAATGACAGAATTAAATCCATCACTCGTCAAAAACATTCATATGATTTGAGAACGTACAAACGGGCAGAATTTAGGAATCAAGGTTGGGACTTTGGCAGATTTGTGAAGACATTGTTCTTCTTTAATGGACCTCCATCACCTCTTAAGGTTGGACTGACCATAAATTTTGTGTACATTTACTTTTAGGTAGGGCTGTTCAAAAAGCTCGCGACTCACTCGAAAATCGTTGGCTCGTTTAAATTAAAGCCTAAATTTTAATATGTATAAGTTATAACCCAAAATTACAACATATTTTCTGAGCTTAAGTTTCACTATCAGCCTAATATTCAAATAGACCATAATCATACGGCCATTTTGGCATTTTCTAATGAAAAAAAGATATAAAAATATTAAAGAATTCAAGAATTAATAGAAAAATTCAATAAATTCTGCATAATGTGTATGTGAAAAGTATTATTTTTTGTTTTTATATATCACAATATGTGTAAAAAAGTAACAAATTTTAAAAATAAACGTGCGGGCTCAAGCTTTTTACAAGCCGAGTCCGAGCTCAACATTTCAACTTGTTAAGATAAGTGAGCCGAGACGAGCCAAAACCTGGATCGGCTTGGCTCGTTACAGCCCTACTTTTAGTAACTTCCTTACTCTTTGTTTCACAGATCTTTGAAAGCCTAATTTCAAATCTTTCATCTACTGAACCTGTACCTGACAAGCCCATGGATGCTTCTGGAATAGTTTTAGTGGCTGGTGCAACTGGTGGTGTTGGGAGGAGAGTAGTGGATGTATTGCAAAAGAAAGGGTTGCCCGTTAGAGTATTGGTACGTCGCTTATATATAATTTATATTTTAATTGATCTTGTTTCTTCTTTTGTTTTGAATACTTATCATGCTTCTTACAGGTCAGAAATGAAGAGAAAGCAAGAAAAATGCTAGGTCCAGATGTTGACTTGGTTAGTTGAAATATTTTGCAATGGTTTCACAAGATTCTTAATAGTGTGGCAAGTTGGGTACATGGGTATCTTTTAGTATGAGTCAAAACATTTCTGGCTGGGTCAAATGCTCGTTGACTTTCATACTGTTTGACCCGTTTCCTTTTCATCTAAATCTTTTTGCTTAGAAATAGAACACAACTCAAATCAACCAATTTGTATATAAGTTGGTTAAGATGCTCACATCTAATTTGAACTCTATTAATAATATTTTCTTCCATAAAAATTTTCAGGTTGTTGGAGATATCACAAAAGCAAGCACTTTACTTCCTGATTACTTTAAGGGAGTTAAGAAAGTGATTAATGCGGTTTCAGCCATTGTTGGTCCAAAAGAAGGAGATACTCCCGATCGGGCCAAATACAGTCAAGTATGTTCTGACATTTGTTTACTTTAATCGTATATTCGGGTTAATGATACACACTAATGACAAAATTTGTTACTTTGCAGGGGATCAAGTTCTTTGAGCCAGAGGTGAAGAGCTGTTGCTTAGAAAAACAAATCTGAGTTGGATTTTCGTTTCTTTAGGGAGCTTGAAATTCATATTAATTTGATCTTATATTTTCTGATTGATGCAAACAGATTAAGGGTGATTCACCTGAACTGGTGGAGTATATTGGAATGCAAAATCTGATAAAGGCCTTAAAGGAAAATCTTGGACTTAAAGCTGGAAAATTAATCTTTGGATTTGAAGGTATTATGAAAGTGTGTGATTTTGTCAAAGTCTGATAATAGCTTGTTTGACCATAAAAGTCAAAGCAAGTAACCTCAATGATTTGTTTCTTGAGGATGATATTTCTTTTTCCTTTTTTCAGATGGTTCATCTAGAGACCTGCCTTGGGGCGCGTTAGATGATGTTGTGATGGGCGGTGTTAGTGAAAGTAGGTTCCAAATAGTCAGCAATGGTGGTGAAACTGGTGGACCGACAGGTCTTTTTACAGGTTTGTTAACAAAATTGTAATTTTTGTGACCTCAAACTACAACTTATTAATATCAGGTTATCATTCTCGTCGACTGATAAACTTTCACAACCATTGTACTTCTTGTGCATAAATGTATCAACTTTGGTTACACCCATAAACCCTCAAGTTTTTTTTTTATTTTTTTTATATTTTATTTTAAACTGATCTGTATAAGTTACCATGCTAAACTGTCTGAGGGTTTTGAGGGGTGAAAAGTTTTTCACCCTTTTTTTTATCAATTACATGTTGTGTAGGTACTGTTTCTACCACAAACAATGGCGGTTTTACCAGTATCAGGACAAAGGTAAAATGTTTCCCACATCACTTCGCAATGAGTTAATAAATGAACCGATTTTATCCTGGTTTCTTTTAAACCTTGCTTTCTTTCTAGAACTTTGATGTTGCAGAAAATCTGTCTGCATATGATGGTTTGGAGTTGCGCCTTAAAGGAGACGGGCGTCGTTATAAGCTTATTGTTCGGACTAGCCGGGATTGGGATACTGTGGGTTATACTGTAGGTTTTGACACCATCAAAGACCAATGGCAAACAGTAAGTGGCAAAACATCATTGCTTAATTTCTCTCTCTCTCTCTCATTCATTTTTAAGTAATGGGTTAGTTGCCAATATCACAAACATACAAATTAGGGCTCGACCCCAAGTCTAGGGGTGTGAATCGTGTTGGGTTGTCGAGTTGAATACATGAATTGGTGAACCCTAGCACGACCCATATATTTATTAATGTAAAAGGCACCAACCCTAACTCGGACACACTTAATATTGTGTAACCTGAGCATGACCCTTTTAATCCATTTATCTAAATGAGTCACACGGGTTGATGTGTTGGCGGATAGTAAATGGGTTGCCATCAGGTTGTAAACGTGTTAAATAGGTCAACCCGAAAACAACCTGTTTATTAACCAGACTAGATATGACAACCCAAAACCTAATTATTTTCATGTCGTATTTTGGGTTTGTGTCAGCCACCCCCTTCCTTTATAACCCTAACAACCCTTGGTTCTATTGCTCAAATTGAGAAAGAATACTTTGCCAAACCGGTGAAATTTTAAATTATTTGTTTATTTTGGTAATTAATCTGAATTATTAATTGCAAATCTGTAATATGTCAGGTAAGATTGCCGTTTTCTTCTTTAAGACCAATATTCCGGGCGAAAACAGTAGCAGATGCCCAACCCTTTGACCCAAGTCAAATCATATCATTACAGGCAAGTTTCCATAACTAGTCATCCCTGTTTTGTTTTTATGCTTATTTGCACACAATTGTGTCAATACCCTTGATGTATAATCTCATATGATTCTTGTGATCCATATCAATATAATCTTATTTTGCTGAAAAATTTATTCTTTTTGTGTTTTTGCTTATTATTTTTTCCCCATGAACATGCTGTGAAAATTAAAACCCTTCCAGATAATGTTCAGCAAATTCGAATATGACGGGAAATTGAATCCAACATTTTTAGAAGGTCCCTTTCAGCTTCCAGTATCAAGCATACGCGCATGTATAGCAGAACCCATCCTTCCAAGGTTTAATATAAATACTTTTATGATATTATGTTTGGATAGAAGTTAGTTACTAACCCTTGGCGGGCGGGTGGTCGGTTGATGGTTGCACAGATTCGTGCACGTGGGATCTGCTGGAGTTACTAGACCTGAAAGACCTGGACTCGATCTAAGTAAACAACCGCCTGCTGTCAGATTGAACAAAGAACTGGGATCTATTCTAACATTCAAGTTGAAGGTAGGGTCTATTTATGCTAAGTATTCACACATACTGTTATTTTTTGCAGAATGAAACATTTGTTTGGAAAAAAATCACCAAAAGCTACCCATTCTCGGGTAAGGTGCTCAAGGTATATTAATGGCTAAAAATAATCCATGATTATTAACATGAATGGCCGGTCGATTTGTCAACAGGGGGAGGATTTGATAAGGGAAAGTGGGATTCCATATACGATAGTTCGGCCTTGTGCACTGACAGAGGAACCTGCAGGAGCAGATCTTATATTCGATCAAGGAGACAATATCACTGTATTTTTCTATAAACTACCTCTTTATATACATACATAAATACATATACATAATACATGCATACATAAATACATATACATATACATACATACATACGCACACACACATATGGGAGTGTATCATTTCATAACACTAAATTTTTGTGAGAACACACTAAACAAATGTGAGCCATTTAATTTTTTGATAAATAGTTTATATTTTTTTAATTTTGTAATGTTTACATATACATGTGCAGGTTATGTACATAAAAGAACTATCCAACTAATTTATTCATATTTCTTATATCAATTATGAACTGTTTACCTACAAATATGTAGGTCATATACATAAACAATCAAACTAATTTGTTCATATATTTTTTTTCTTCTGAATTCCAGGAGAGAGGATAGAGAAACAATAACCATTACATTTATACCTTTTTCTTTTATTTTTAAATTTTTTTAGACAGGAAGAAATGAATGGCTCAAATTTGTTCTGCGTGTTATCGCAATATATATGTGTGTGCTCCGGCGTTTAGGAAAAAATAGTTTTCTTAGTATACGTGGTGATGGATTATGCAGGGAAAGATTTCGAGAGAAGAGGTTGCTAAAATTTGTGTTGCTGCTCTTGAAAGCCCGTATGCATGTGACAAAACCTTTGAGGTAAATATCCTCCACCATCTTCAATTCTCATCCTATTTGACTTTTTCGGTCAAACATGCCATTTTTGAAATCCAATACACACTTGATTTTTTGCTTTATCTCAAGATTAAAAACTTTTCTTAATGGTAATATTTTTAAGCAATTCAAAACTGGTACCTTTGTTCTTCTCTAGTTCTTAGCAATCCTATATCATTTTTGGATTCGAAACGTGCTACCTTTGACCAAAAGTCAAAATCTATTACATGATATCTTTCTGTAATTGGCTGCAGGTGAAATGTGTGGTTCCATTTAGTGAGCAATACACAGTAGATCCTGAAAACCCTCCACCTGAGAAAGACTACGATGAATACTTCAAGACTTTGAAAGAAGGCATTACAGGGAAAGAATACTTGGAAAAAACATATGCTTCTGTCTAAAAGATACCGACTAATAGATTATACTGTATTTATCTCTACCGGCCATACGCCATATACAAACGAATAGCTACGTTGAAGCTTTACGTTACCCTGTGAATCTTGGGGTGAAGGTAGAGTTTTGTATCATAAAGTTCTAGAGCTTAAAATGCATAATGATTTTGATAAATGCGTGTTGAACTTCAGCTTTATTTAAGCCCGAAGTTTTTCGGTGAATACCCAATTAATATCTAGTTGAACTGCGTATGAGTTTAGGGTGGTGGTTTTCATTCCCTGTCGTTGTCAACGATTCCTGATCTCCACTTCGCACCCAATTCTGGTCCCTATTGATCAAAGTTGATCATATATCAACATACATATCATTAGACATGTCGGTGTATCACAAATAGATGTGATTAACAAGTTCTAACATGTTAAAGATGTATTTATCTCATACACTATAGGGATAGTGATAAGAGATATATTTTACATCCCGGGGGATATAATTGGAGATACCATTGTTTCTGGTACAGAAGTTCCTATAAAAATGGGAAATGTCCTACCTTTGAGTGCGGTTTGAACTATTGATTTACGTAATTGGAAGTAACCAATTAGGTTTACGACGAAACCTAGAAATCAATCACTGATCCAATTTGAGTACCTCTACAGCAGGGGCGAAGCTTCATTAGCCCCCCCTCCCCCTGATTTTTCACTCAGAAGGGTTAATTTATACGTATTTGGCCGAAAATTTTATAGGTATTAAGTTCCGGTTTTATAGGTATTAAGTCCCCCCCGTCGCCGCGGCCTCCCTGCGTTTTTCTTCAAGCTTCGCCACTGCTCTGCAGGATAGACCTCAACAGAAAACTGAAGATTAACGACAACGAGTGATTGAGTTCAGTAGTTCTTCATATAAAATTACTGACTCTAGAGATATCGTAATATGGAGAAGAAAAAATTGTTTCAAGCACCGACAGAACCGGAAGCGCCCCTTCTTTCAAATCGGTACGAATAACTTGTACAATGGATTAGCAATCCGCCTCCTTCGTCCACTCACCCATCTCTCCCAACTGAAAAAGATAATTACTGTGTTACATTACACATCAAGTAACGATGAAAGAAAGTATTTCTTTCACATTCTTTATCGTTATTATATAATTAGCAATTCCATTTAGATACTCGAAAGATCCAAATAGAAAGATAAATAAAGAAGACCTTCTTGCTTTTATGTTGTTCGAAGTGCCTGGCCCCGTTGATACCCACCCGGGCTTTTTTTTGTTCCAAAAAATTCTCTTTCTTTTTGATTTATAGGCAACATAATCTAAATAGCCAATTTAATATCTGTGTAACAATTTTTGTTCTGGGGTTTACATATACTTATCTTTTTTGTTATAATGGGAATTGAGAATGATTTTTGATTCAAAAGAATTAATCAAGTATGTATCAATTTGTATTTTCTTATGTCATTAGGCAAACCACTAGAAAGACTAATCCAATCCATAATGATGTATCTGAAAAATGCAACATTTTTGTAACTTGACCAACCATCAGGAAAAGCAAATACAATGGGTACGCTAATCAATAAGATTGATGAAGTAGCAACTAATGCAAAAACAGCCAATTGGAAAGCAAGAGTCATGCTTTTAATCCTTCAAGCTACCAACAAATGAACTATACCATTTGATCCCTATATCAACCAAAAATTATACTAAAATACATCATACAGGAACACTACGAGCTGTCCCGTAATAAAACCAGTTGTTGCTGATACCTTCTTCTCGGCTCCTTCTTCCATAACGTGAGCTCAGAGAAGGAAGAGATAGGAGGGTTCTATGGAGAATGTGGTTAGAAATCCATAATAGAGTCCAACCACAACGACCGAATTGATTATATTTATGCATAAGGATACTAGATTACCTAGTAAAAAAGATTTTAAAATCATCACAAACCTCCCTTTTTTTTTCTATTGCAATTTCTCGATTATTATATGATGATTTTGAAACTTTCCATATATAGAAAAGAAATAGAAAGAGATAGACTAGAAATGACATCTATTATGTTAATGACACCAAAATGATATTAAATGAATGAAATATAATGAAATAGAGCCAATTTGAGGTTCCCTATGAAATGAGGCGTGGAGGGGAGCCACTACGAAGAAGTTCCGGGAGTTACGAAGGAAGTTTCGAGCTTATATTGGCCATGGGTTGAGAACGGGAATGGAACGCTATGAGATCGAATCTCCCGTTGTTCCTCGGTAGCTCAGTGGTAGAGCGGTCGGCTGTTAACCAATTGGTCGTAGGTTCGAATCCTACTTGATGAGATTTGAAAATCACCGTCAACACCCCAATGTAGTGTGACACCCACATCCAGGATCATCCGAGATGCCGGCCACTTGTCGGATTTACTCATGAACATATAGAAATCAGAGAAAGATACACATCGGAAGTCTTTAAAAATACTATTTTATATCATAACTTGTTTAATGTACATTCTAAAGAAAGTACAATATAACTATTCTAATGCGAGTTGCCAAAATATGCCAGATAGCCCGCCAAATGCTTTTATTCTAGCCCCCTGCCTTTGCTGCTAGAAGCTATATTTTTACCTGATACACATGCTTAAACACGAGTCAGCTTTACGCTGGTGAGTTCTTGGTTTTATCAAACTTTTATTGACATATCATCTTTCCGTTTCATGTCAGCTTTATCCAAACATAACATTAATCTTGTACAACTTATATCTTATCGAGGTTCGTAAACCTCTCAAGTGGTCATCACCACTTACCATTCCCTTTATATAAAGGCCATTCCCCCGTTACATACCACAAAGGAATGTAACGGTCCACGTTCCATTCCATAAGTTGCAAGATATTATGTGGGATTTGGCCATACATGGCAAAACATTCCTTTACAGACCAAAAATAGTTAAATCATTTCACATCAATGCAATCACTGCCAATGACATCCTTTCATCATCATTCATCTTGGTAAATCAAGACAAGTTTTAAAACTTTTAATATTTATTCATTTCAAAACAAGGTGGTTATCTTCCCAGAGTAGTACCTCCAACAGATATATTCCCAGGAAAGAATGACGGGTCCATGAGGGATTTATACACCATTCTTTCCTGAGACAGAATATTCCGTTTGTCAGATAACTACATACTGGTCGGAAGGTTACCTTTCATTTTACAATATAAAACATTCCTTACAATTTAAATAACCTTTACGTGCTAATATGAGCAGCACAACGAATTTGGATCATGTCCTAAGTAATTATAACATTACTTAATCATAAGTTCTTAGTTTAATGGAAATAACCAAGTCATTAGGAACTAGTCAGAACCTTACCTCAGAACTATCTCATGCGTATTATGCTCGAAATGTTGGAAACCGGATTTTCCTACGCGAACCGGGACTCGGGGCATGCTTCACTAGGTTAAGTGTGTGTTCTGTGAGGTGTGTTGGTGTTTGAGATGTTCTAAAATGGCTGGCCTTGATCATCTATTTATAGGGAAATTCTTTGCCCTGTAACGGACCATTACCATTGGTGACGGTCCGTCACCCAATTTCTTGCGGTGTCCGTAACGGACCGTTATATCCCGTGACGGTCCGTCACGAGTATGAGTCACCTGCCACGCGTTAGCTTCTGGATGTGATGGACCGTTATCTCCCGTGACGGTCCGTCATAGGGTTTCCACGCGTCCCTTAGTCAGCTGATACATGTCGTTTTCTCGCTCATTGCCGTGGTCAAGCCGTAACGGACCGTTATGCCGTGTGACGGTCCGTCATTGTCCGTAACGGACCGTTATCTCTTGTGGCGGTCCGTCACAGGTTTAAAACTTCAAATTTTCATTTTCAGTCCCTGAACTTTGAGTTAAATGCATTTCTAACCCCTTATACTTTAACATAATGTCATCTTATCCCCCTAGGGTTTCATTAAATGACACTTAGCCCCTATATTCGTTTTTTTATTGAAAATTAGGACGTTACAAATCTCTCCCAATTACAAAGGTTTCGTCCTCGAAACTAGACACTTACTCAAATAAGTAGGGATAAGACTGACTGCCTCATTTCTTCCTCTGTTTCCCATGTGGCTTCAGATCCCTTCCGATGTTGCCACTGAACTTTCACTTGTCTGATTACTTTATTTCATAATCTCTTTTCTTTCCAGTCGAGTATGGCCACTGGCTTCTCGACATAATTTAGTCTTTCGTCTATTTCAATATCATTTAGTGGCACATGAGAGGTTTCGTCTGCCAGACACTTTCGCAAGTGTGATACAAGGAATGTTGAGTGGATTCCATTCAACTCCTCTAGCAATTCTAGTCTGTAAGCAACTTTCCCTTTTCGAGTCGCAATCTTAAATGGTCCAATAAATCTTGGACTTAGCTTTCCTCTTTTTCTGAATCTAATGATTCCTTTCCACGGAGATACTTTCAACAGAACGTAGTCTCCAACTTGAAATTCTATTGGCCCTTTTCTTTTGTCTGCATAAGACTTTTGTTTGTCCTGAGCAGCTTTCAGACGAACTTTAATCTGATCTAACTTTACACCTGTTGCTTGGACAATTTCTTTACTTCCAAGTTCTTTCTGTCCAACTTCTCTCCAACAGATGGGAGTTCTACATCTTCTTCCGTGTAACATTTCGTATGGTGGCATGCTAATACTTGCATGATAACTGTTGTTATACGAGAATTCTACCAAAGGTAGATGATTATCCCAACTTCCACCGAAGTCAATAATGCAAGCACACAACATATCCTCAAGCGTTTGAATCGTTCTTTCACTCTGACCATCCGTCTGAGGATGATACGCCGTGCTAATCAATAACTTAGTTCCCATCTCTTCATGGAACTTCTTCCAGAAACGCGACGTAAAACGTGTGTCTCTGTCAGATACAATTGAAACAGGCACTCCACGCCGTGAAACGATTTCTTTGATAAATGCCTCTGCTAACTTTTCAGAAGAGTAAGCCTCACGTATTGGTAAAAAGTGAGCACTCTTACTTAGTCTATCAACTATCACCCATATGGTATCATAACCTTTAACTGTTTTTGGTAGCTTAGTTATGAAGTCCATAGTGATATGCTCCCATTTCCATTCTAGAATATCTGCCATAAGGCTTTTGGTGTTCTGCTTTGACTTGGGAGCAAGTCAAGTATTTAGCCACATATTTCATGACATAGAATTTTATTCCGGGCCACCAATAATCTTGGCGCAGATCTTGGTACATCTTTGTAGTACCCGGATGAATCGAATATCGAGATTTATGAGCTTCATCCAGAATTTTAACTCTGAATTCACCCATATGTGGTATCCATATACGACTGAATCGAATCTTAACTCCATACTCGTTCTCTTCCAAGTACTTCTCTTGTCCAGCCATCATCTCTTTCTTAACATTTTCTGCTTTTAATGCGTCTATCTGGACATTCCTGAGCTGAGTCATAAAGTCAGGAGTTACAACTAACTTTTATGACTTCACCCTGATAGGAGGATGCTCTTCTTTTCGGCTTAGAGCATCTGCCACCACATTGGCTTTTCCTGGGTGATACAGGATTTCACAATCATAATCCTTTAACAGCTCTAACCATCTTCGTTGCCTCATATTCAGATCTTTTTTCTCAAAGAAATACTTTAAGCTTTTATGATCTGTGTAGATTGTGCACTTAACTCCATACAGATAATGTCTCCATATTTTAAGTGCAAATACTACAGCAGCTAACTCTAAATCATGAGCCGGGTAGTTAGCTTCCTGAGGTTTGAGTTGCCGTGAAGCATAAGCTATAACCTTGCCTTTCTGCTTTAATACACACCCCAGTCCCTGATAGGAAGCATCAGAGTAAACTACCAGATCTTCATTTCCTTATGGTAAGGACAACACCGGAGCCTGAGTCAGTTTCTCCTTTAGCTTTTGAAAAACATTTTCTTGTTCTGTTCCCCATACAAACTTTGTATCCTTCTTCGTAAGTTTTGTTAATGGGGTTGCTATTTTGGAGAAATCTTGAATAAATCTTCTATAGTAACCGGCCAAACCTAAGAAACTGCGTATCTCTACAGGTATCTTTGGCGGGTTCCATTTCATCACTGTTTCTACTTTTGAGGATCTACAAGAAATCCTTTTGCGTTTATTACATGACCCAAGAACTTAACTTCTCGGAGCCAAAACGCACATTTAGAGAATTTTGCATACAATTTCTCTTTTCTAAATGTCTCCGGTACTTCCTTGAGATGACATGCATGATCACCTTCATTTTTGGAGTAAATTAGAATATCATCAATGAACACGATCACAGATCGGTCCAACATTGGTTGACATACTCTATTCATGAGATCCATGAATGCAGCGGGGGCATTAGTCAAACCAAATGACATTACTAAGAACTCATGATGTCCATATCTTGTACGGAAGGCCGTCTTTGAAATATCTTCATTTCTAACCTTCAACTGATGATAACCCGACCTTAGATCGATTTTGGAAAACCAACTTGCTCCTTGTAATTGATCGAACAAGTCATTTATTCTTGGTAATGGGTATTTATTCTTGATGGTAAGTTTATTCAGCTCCCGGTAGTCTATGCACATACGCATACTACCATCCTTTTTTTTCACAAATAGTACCGGAGCACCCCAAGGCGAGATACTTGGTCTGATGAAACCTCTGTCTAACAGCTCTTGCAGTTGTGACATTAGTTCCTTCATTTCTGATGGAGCTAAACGATATAGAGCCTTAGCTACAGGTTTAGCACCAGGCACTAAGTCGATTCGAAACTCCACTTCTCTTTCTGGAGGTATTCTTGATACTACTGGTACGTCTTTTAATTCCTTGGTTTTCACTTTGGAATTAATTGTGTATGCCAAATAGGCCTCATTTCCTCGAGTCATAAACTTTATGGCTTTCATCATGGAAATAATTCTAATGGCTGATCTTATCTTATCACCGAGGATGGTAATCCAATTGCCGTCAGGAGTCTGTATATGAACTGCTTTCTGGTTGCAAATGATCTGAGCATCGTTTGCTGCTAACCAGTCCATTCCTAAGACTATATTGAATCCCTCAAGTGTAACATTCTTGATTTTTTTCACGTACTTGTTCTTGTGCAATAAACATTATTTCAATTCCATACCTTATGTTATGTTTTAATTTCAAGGTTTCACCCATATAAATTTGATTCCTATAGTTATATATACATATATTATTACATAGGAAATACACATATAAATAAAAGTTAATCTCACAAAACATTTATAAAACATATGTATAAAATTTGTAGAGTTTTAGAGTTCTTTCTTTAAAAATATATATATATATATATATAAATTTATAAATGTATATTTATAAAGGTTTTATAAAACTAGTTGAACCCTTTAAACCCTTGAACACATGGACTTCTAATTTGAACCCCCTTCCTTTGAAATCGAACATTTCCCATC
Organism: Smallanthus sonchifolius; assembly: GCA_023525975.1. Lineage (NCBI taxonomy): Eukaryota > Viridiplantae > Streptophyta > Magnoliopsida > Asterales > Asteraceae > Smallanthus > Smallanthus sonchifolius. The sequence goes on along the minus strand of CM042037.1, from coordinate 62,162,395 downwards.
TCAATTTTGATCCCATTTAAGTCAAGGAGCCAATTTTGACTTTTGGGAAGTCAAATAACACGAATTCATTGAATTTCTTGGCGAGTTTGGATCGAATCAGGATTGTACGAACCTGCCATTTATACCTAAGCAAAATTCGATCATATTCTAACCCAATTACCATCCCAAATCAACCAATTGAGCGGTAAATTCGAATTCAAATAGAATTGACTATCCAAGTCAAACAGTGACCAATTAGACTTTCAATCAAAGATTTGAAGCGCGGTCAAGACCGAAAATCATGCACTGATCATTCTCGCATGTATCCAAGCCTATTTCACGACCAAATTCGTCTACAATTAATCAATTGACGCGTATAATGAGTCAACAGCTGTGCTCCACTCAACTGAATCGAATCGAGTGAAATAAGTAAAATTGACCCGTTCAAATCACCCAAGCACCTTCGCATAAGTCATTACAAACTCTCCCAACCCGAAATTTACTTGCATTTCACCTTTGAAGCCTTGTCTAGATCGAAGAACACCGAGCCTGGAACTACAGCCGTTCATCCTCGATACACAACCATTGCATGTAATTTTTATACCTTTGAAACCGTTTTGACCGCATGATCGAAAGCCCCATGGTCGGGGCTTTGATCGCTTGCTCATCGATTTAATTCCTGGACTAGTGTTTTCGGTATACATATTGGGGACGAAGGGACTGATGGCTTAAGTCTTTTCTAATTTCAAACTCGGGTTTTGTCAAGGCATCTGCCCAGATCCCCTGGTTAATCCGTTCCACTCCTGCACGGCTGGTCGCGGGTTCGAAACCTATGCCCGTGTCCTTTTTACCTTTGTTGATACCCAAACCTATATGCGCGTCTGTCCCCACCTTAACAATTTTCTGAGGCGAGTTGTATCACCACTAGCTCTTGGGTCCAGTGGTGAAAACCATTCTTGTCACCCAGGATCCACCCGAGTTCGAGCCGGGTGGTCCTCATATATTTTTTTAAGCATTTTAACACTCTAAATAATTTATAAAAATTATTTTATAAAACCTTACATCCTTTAGAACTGATTTGCATAAAAATAAACAAATTCTAGATGAAAACATTATTTTTGTAATTTAAATTGTTTTAACACTTTATTTACAATGCAAAAATCATGTGGAAATTATTTTAGAAAAAAAAGGTATTTAATCTACTCATTTAAATTACAAACTTTTGTTAAGATTTTTATAAACTTTACTTATCCAATTTATACCCTTACAAAATTATATAGACTTCCTTAAAAATGCTAATTTAGGGTTTAAAATTTTAATTAGTATAATTCCTTAATTATATATACTAGTTTATATTTACACTCCGTTTATGACACATTTTTATAATATTAAAATAAATAAAAGAACTTATTTATTTAAACTATTTATCCAATTTATAAAAAAAAAACCCTAAAACAATTATTACTTTCTTTACATATACCTTACTATTACATTTAGCATTTAGACTTTTGTTCATATACAAACATCCACTTACAAACATCTGTTACATGAAACGACACAAACCCTTTTGTACAAATCTCTTTACCCAAACCCCGTTGAACCCTAGACTTTACCTTATACATTTATGCATGTTATTAAATTCATGTTTTTCCCTCTAGGTTAAACTTTGTGATTTGCAAGAATTACTTTTGCTACCTATTTTCTCGTGCTATATACAAACATCTTACAAGTGAGTTTACATAACCATTTTTTTTTTCACTTTTGTACATTTTGGGGTGAACATGATTTACAGTGAAACTATTTGCAATATTACACAATACAATTCTACATTATGATTTCATGTGTTATTTGTGCATTATGCTTGAATGCTATGAGTTATTACTAAACATACATGAAGCAACTAGTACAATCATTAATTCTGTACAATCCAGCGGTTAACAAAGATAGATCTTTTGAGTTTGACAAATCCACCCGGGTAGGGTGTTTATTACCGACAACACATCAGGATAACACTAGGTGTTAGGCCCTACATTAGGATAACCTGCGGGTTATGCCCTTCAGTCACAAGGTTTGATTGTACACTTAGTATAACTATAGATTCTCCATAAGTGCCTTATATGCCATGTATCATATGAATTGTATAAAACATTTTGAAATCATTTTTGTGATGCCAAAAATCATGTATGCTCACCAACTTTTTAGTTGACCCTGTTTTTAATCATGTTTCAGGTACAAACAAATGAGTTGAACAAGTTGCTTTCACTTAAGTTTGAGGACCTAGTTAATTAATTTGTGACTCATTATGTATTTTCAATTTCTTGTAATTGTTTGGATTTTGTATGGTTTGAAATGAAATAATTTAATATATTACAATTTAGTCAACCATGTGCTCATGAACAGTCTACATGTCCCGCCCCGACGTTTTCGCCGTCGGCTGGGGTGTGACAGATTGGTATCAGAGCCTTGGTTATAGGGAATTAGGTTATTAGACACCCATGACCTAGACTATAACCTTAGGACACCCATCTTATGCCATGCTCTATGTTACATGGTATTTGCCACATTACTAAATGCTACATGTTTAGTACTTTGTGTGATTACCTTACATATTATGCTAAGTATTTCATCGCATGATACAATACATGATAGTCTATGTACGCACTACTTGATAACTTATGTGCTTATAAACATTGCTATATACATGCTACCTATTTGATTCCATAAGTGTTATCCTAAGTTTTACCACACACTTATCCATACCTAAGTCCTTATACACCCCCATCCTTATGCACTATATCACCATCATCTTTTGTGGACAAAACTTGAACCATTGGGCCTAATGCCCATTAATAAGAAACTAAGGAGCCCACTTACCCTCCAAAAAGAGGAAGCCTGCTGGAGTAAACAAACCTCACCTTTGGGCCTCAAAGCCCAGTCCATAATGATTCTCATCATGACCATAAGCCTAAACGATAATGTTATTAGTACATGATGGCTGGAAGAGTGTGTGTAGACCCATGAGAAATTCTGGCTAAGGAAGGACCGGGTACTTAAGTGTGTCCCTTGTGACCCACCCCTCTTTCCTGGGAATACTCTTAATGGGTACACTACTTATAGGTCAAGTGTTACTCCTAAAACACTATTGTGAAGACTCAGTGTCGTGACTAGTCAAAACTCTGAATTCATGAAAACTCTTATAGTTAACACTTAGTATTTTTTTTATACCGCTTACAATCTTTTCCCTTTTTCCTACTAGGCATGGACTCCTACTCTCCTTCCTCCCCGGTATACTATCCCGGAACAGAGTCTGAACAGGAAGAAAACAATGGATCACCAGACTATCGATCACCAACACCCCCAACTGCTAGAGCAAGGTTTGACATAAGAGTAGATTAGATTAGGAACACTGGCCCAAGCCTTCAAACATCTGGATCACCTCCATCAAGAAACCCGTATCAGGCACCCCATCTATACAACCAGTTACCACCCCCTATGAGAGACCCCTACCTAACACCCGACCTATATCACCCTGACCCAAGGGCAAGGCAAACCATGGCACCCACTAGTGCTATGGGAGTCCCATTTGATGTCATCCACCAATACGTGAGAACCTTCGAGTTTGTGAGACAAGGGATGGAGCACAGGATAAGACACGACCTGCTAGGTCAGAGAATTGACAGCCTGGTGGATCAAGTGTGGTGCCAAGAGGAGAAAATTGCAAGCCTGGAAGAAGACAGGGAGATACTTGATGCACGCACAGAAGCAGATAGAGCTGAGGCCCGGTTTGCTATCCGAGTGACCATAGCAATGTTTGTCTTGGTGCTCATCTGTTTCCTCGTTGAGAGCTATCTGAGACGCTAGCTGGATTATTCTGCCTTTTGTCTTTAAATTCCCATTTGAAACCGCTACCTTATGTTTGGATTAAGCTTTTGACATTTTATCATTTAATGCTAAGTTTTATTTTACAACTTTAATGCCATTACTCGTTGATTCAATATTACCGTCATATTTTCATCAAGATCACCCAAACATCACTTTCTCATTCATTGCAAATTAGTACATGTACCTAAGCCTCCATTACAAACTAATCATTTCATTTATTTAAACAACATCGTTATTTTGCTCAAGAAAAACATTTATCAAGCCCTTAGTTTATAAATATTATTTGGAATATAAAAAATTTCAACAAACCTTTTTACTTCAAAAGAAAATTTAAACACGACTCGTTTTATAAAACATTCTCTAAATAAATTATGACTTTCGTTTTGTTAAATAAAACGTTGGCTTAATTATTAAATAATTTAGCCATTATTTTTCTTTGAGACATTCTCTTATTGATGATTTAAAATTAAGTAAAAGATTTTTTTTATTCATTCATTTATCTAGTTATTCAACTTACTATTTCCACTTATTTATTAAATTACAACACAGGATAAATTACAATTACTTGTTTAATTTAAAAAAAAAAGAGCCACAAATCAGTTACTCGTAAGCACATTACTCTCGTCACCCACAAAACCTTCTCGTTACCTTACACCTTTGGAAATATATGAGCGTACTAGGCACTTCAAAGAGATGAACCATTTCGCATATACGTTAGCCATCCCTATAAACCTCAACGAGATTTAAAAAGCTAAAACCCAACTACCCACATTATACATGAACACCAAACAACACGCTTGTCCGCAACACTTGATCAACTACAAAATTCGTTAGTTTACGTCACTCATGAGATTCAATGACTTACGTATGAACGTTCACAAGATACACAGTACTAGATTGATCATATAAAAACTTAGTTGTTTACATTATACATAATAGAAGATTGATTACATGATACATGTTGTTTGTAATATAGATGATACTGTATTGGTCACATAGTACATAAGACTTAGTTGATTCATAATATACATAAGATTGATCACATGATACATAAAACTTAGTTGATTATATGATACAGGAAACTTAGTTGTTCACAATACACATGATACTCAATTGTTTACATAATAGAAGATTGATTACATGATACATGTTGTTTGTAATTTAGATGATACTGTATTGGTCACATAGTACATAAGACTTAGTTGATTCATAATATACATAAGATTGATCACATGATACATGAAACTTAGTTGATTATATGATACATGAAACTTAGTTGTTCACAATACACATGATACTTAGTTGTTTACATAATAGAAGACTGATTACATGATACATGTTGTTTGTAATTTAGATGATACTGTATTGGTCACATAGTACATAAGACTTAGTTGATTCATAATATACATAAGATTGATCACATGATACATGAAACTTAGTTGATTATATGATACATGAAACTTAGTTGTTCACAATACACATGATACTCAGTTGTTTACATAATAGAAGATTGATTACATGATACATGTTGTTTGTAATTTAAATGATACTGTATTGGTCACATAGTACATAAGACTTAGTTGATTCATAATATACATAAGATTGATCACATGATACATGATACTTAGTTGATTATATGATACATGAAACTTAGTTGTTCACAATACACATGATAATCAATTGTTTACATAATAGAAGATTGATTACATGATACATGTTGTTTGTAATTTAGATGATATTGTATTGGTCACATAGTACATATGACTTAGTTGATTCACAATATACATAAAATTGATCACATGATACATGAAACTTAGTTTATTATATGATACATGAAACTTAGTTTTCACAATACACATGATACTCAATTGTTTACATTATACATGAAAACTTGTTTACAAAATACATAACTACTGAATTGTTCACCTTACACATAAAACCCATATACATGGTACTAAACTATTCACATTATACATGAAACCTATTTTCTTACAATGTGTATAACACTAGATCATACATGAAACTTGAGTGTCTACATTATACACCGAACTAAATTGTTTACAATTGTTGCAATTGACTGATCGCATCATGCGCAAGGCATGATCATACACTTTATTCACTAAAGTTGAAAGCTATAACACTCTGAAGCTACTCGGGGTTTGACGTATTCACGTTCAAACACGAGGAAGCTGTAACACTTTGAAACTACTCAGGGTTTGACGTATTCTTGTTCAAACACGAGTAAGCTATGGAAATTTAAGTTATACTACATTATTACTCTTTAGTTTCCTTATTGACCTTACTATCTAGGAACACAATTATTCATTAACAGCTTATAAATGAAAATAATACACATGAACTAAGTAATTTAGTGCCCTCTCTTGACCCGCACATAACGGAAGGTTCTATACGGACCATGCGACGATACGAGTAATTACGGGTGCACACGTAATTATAAAAATCAGCGCATGGAAAACATAGTGAATTCTGTTGTGTGTTATAACATAAAGCCTATCGTGATATATGGTAACGAAACTAATGTGATATGATAAGGGCATGGTGGATACGCAGCTGATACTTCCTATATATAAGTGTTCCTGTCATACTGTTAGAAGTAGCGTTGTTCGTGTCACGCGAAGTTTTATGTTATTTTGACATTGACCAATGTTTATGAAACCACTTGACCAGTAACGTATCCTGAACATATTAGACTACTTCCTAAACAAGTTTTGATCATCAAATTCTCATCATCCTCATTTCAAGGGATACATTTCAACTTTGGAGTCCAAAATATTCTTCCGACAGTTTTCTCATTAATTCTCTTAAACTAGATCCACTATCATCATTCATGCCTAACTTTGAGAAACATACCTAAATCTTGTTATCAATCGTACCCCTCGACCCAACTTTCAAGGTTAATTGAGAATCTAAGCATGGCCCTGAGGTTACTTGAGAGAATGTGAGGATCAAATGAAGCTTAAGTATCCTCACCTCCTTTCCTGATTCAGTGGCCTCCAACAATTCAATTTCGGGATGAAATTCCCTCAACTTGGGGATACTGTAATATTCTTGATTTTTTTCACGTACTTGTTCTTGTCCAATAAACATTATTTCAATTCCATACTTTATGTTATGTTTTAATTTCAAGGTTTCACCCATATAAATTTGATTCCTATAGTTATATATACATATATTATTACATAGGAAATACACATATAAATAAAAGTTAATCTCACAAAACATTTATAAAACATATTTATAAAATTTGTAGAGTTTTAGAGTTCTCTCTTTAAAACATATATATATATATATATATAAATTTATAAATGTATATTTATAATGGTTTTATAAAACTAGTTGAACCCTTTGAACACATGGACTTCCAATTTGAACCCCCTCCTTTGAAATTGAACCTTTCCCATCTCAATTTTGATCCCATTTAAGTTAAGGAGCCAATTTTGACTTTTGGGAAGTCAAACAACATGAATTCATTGAATTTCTTGGTGGGTTTGGATCGAATCAGGATTGTACGAACCTGCCATTTATACCTAAGCAAAATTCGATCATATTCTGACCCAATTACCATCCCAAATCAACCAATTGAGCGGTAAATTCGAATTCAAACAAAATTGACTATCCAAGTCAAACCGTGACCAATTAGACTTTCAATCAAAGATTTGAAGCGCGTTCAAGCCCGAAAATCACGCACTGATCATTCTCGCATGTATCCAAGCCTATTTCGCGACCAAATTCGTCTACAATTAATCAATTGACGCGTATAATGAGTCAACAGCTGTGCTCCACTAAACTGAATCGAATCGAGTGAAATAAGTAAAATTGACCCGTTTAAATCACCTAAGCACCTTCGCATAAGTTATTACAAACTCTCCCAACCCGAAATTTACTTGCATTTCACCTTTGAAGCCTTGTCTAGATAGAAGAACACCGAGCCTGGAACTACAATCGTTCATCCTCGATACACAACCATTGCAGGTAATTTTTATACCTTTGAAACCGTTTTGACCGCATGATCGAAAGCCCCATGGTTGGAGCTTCGATCGCTTGCTCATCGATTCAATTCCAGGACTAGGGTTTTCGGTATACATATTGGGGACGAAGGGAGTGATGGCTTAAGTCTTTTCGAATTTCGAACTCAGGTTTTGTCAAGGCATCTGCCCAGATCCCCTGGTTGTTCTGTTCCAGTCCTACGTGGCTGGTCCGTGTCCTTTTTACCTTTGTTGATACCCAAACTGTCCCCACCTTAACAATTTTATGAGGCGAGTTGGATCACCACTAACTCTTGGGTCCAGTGGTGAAAACCATTCCTGTCACCCAGGATCCACCTGGGTTCGAGCCGGGTGGTCCTCAGATATTTTTCTTTTGAGCATTTTAACACTCTAAATAATTTATAAAAATTATTTTATAAAACCTTACATCCTTTAGAACTGATTTGCACAAAAATAAACAAATTCTAGATGAAAACATTATTTTTATAATTTAAATTGTTTTAACACTTTATTTACAATACAAAAATCATGTGGAAATTATTTTAGAAAAAAAGGTATTTAATCTACTTATTTAAATTACAAATTTTGTTAAGATTTTTATAAACTTTACCTTTCCAATTTATACCCTTACAAAATTATATAGACTTCCTTAAAAATGCTAATTTAGGGTTTAAAATTTTAATTAGTATAATTCCTTAATTATATATACTAGTTTATATTTACACTCCGTTTATGACACATTTTTATAATATTAAAATAAATAAATAAACTTATTTATTTAAACTATTTATCCAATTTATAAAAAAACCCTAAAACAATTATTACTTTCTTTACATATACCTTACTATTACATTTAACATTTAGACTTTTGTTCATATACAAACATCCACTTACAAACATCCGTCACATGAAACGACACAAACCCTTTTGTACAAATCTCTTTACCCAAACCCCGTTGAACCCTAGACTTTACCTTAGACATTTATGCATGTTATTAAATTCATGCTTTTCACTCTAGGTTAAACTTTGTGATTTGCAAGAAATGTACCTGATACTACGTCAGACAATGTCTTAGCTTAGACATTTATGAAGGGTTGGGTATTCCAACATTCTATGCCCACTTTCTCCACACTTAAAACACTTAGGCTTGATAGGACAGTTGAGCGCCAAGTGCCCTGCTTTGCCACATTTGAAACAAATGTTGGATTTCAATCTACATTCTCTGGCATGATTCTTACCACAAGTGGTACACGTGGTGTTACCATTAGTAGTTATCCTTTTTGTGACAATCCGGACTTTTAGGATTAACCCCATTAGTAAATTTCGTTAAATCCTAACCCAGTTAACTCAATCCTAATCCCAAGGGACTAATTCTGTCAAGAATTAAACTTAAACTACAAGGACTAGTTGTGTAATTAGTCAAAATTCATTTCATTGACTTTGTAAAGTCAAAATTGAACAAATTGAATTCCTGTTGACTTTTTGAAAGTCAAACTCGCAACATTGATCCAAATTCAAAACCCACGATCGTTTTCTGTTTGATTTCGTAACTGAAATCGCACGTTTGTGGCAGTCCGACCATAACCATCAAATAAATCATCATCGCTGTCAAAATTAAACTCATTAATGGCAACCCAAACCGTAACCATCGACCTCACTACTATTACTCTCCAATTCGCAATCATTCGATCGTATACACTGAAATTGAACACACTCACACCTAAATCGCATCATTCAGAAGCTGTAGCGTACATCAATTTGGCCGGAGATAGAACAAGAGTCGCGAGAGATCAACCCCGTCAACGTCACCACCCATTCTAGTCGGGAACCATCAATTGGAACTCTATTATGGTAATTGAAACTTCCTATACCTTCGTTCTCATTTATAGATGGAAAGCCCTATGCTAATTAGGGCTTACAGCAACGATTTTAACATGAACCCGAATCTAGGGTTCATACGTTCACGTTTTGATCGAACTTACCATAGACCCGATTTCTATTCAATTAAAACATACCATCAGTTTCGCAAACCTTTGTTTAGTGAATGCCCATGTCAATTTAATCTGATAACATCGAATTGTACTTGATCTGTAAACTAGGGTTTGTTCATAAACAATTTGGGGGTCTTGATCCTAAACACAATCTAAATGAAATTAAACTGTACCATCAGGTTCGAAATCTCGCGTTTAGTAAAAGCCCTATGGTCTGGAGTCATAATCTTATAAGATTCGATCAATTTGATTTCAAGTTTAAACTAGGGTTTTCGGTTCTTAAACGCGTAATTAAACTATCCAAAACGCGATGTTTTTGCAATTAAACGAATCCTCAGATTCACAAACTCTTGCTTGACAAAACCCCTAATCGTTTGAATCAATCATGGTTTAATTCGATGGAATCGGGACTGGTCTGGGTTCGGCTTCGAATAAGGGAGAACCACAGGAACATTGTATGATTAAAACAATTTCGGATCAGTCCTGTGTGCGATTCCCTAGCGGGCTGAGTTGGTTAAGGTGTTAGGCTGTTGTGGGTGAGACTCGGGTTCGAGTCTCTCCACCTGTTTTTATTTTTTAAATCATCTTTCTAGTATTATTTTAATATAAAAACTTACCCATATATTAATATATTAGTATATTAAAGTTTTTAGCTCCGGAAACAACCCGTAGACTCGGGTTTGGTTTTATAATTTATAATTAATATTATTTCCACTTTTAAAATAATATATTTATTATTTTCAAACCACGACTTCGAATAAAATGATATGTTTATATTATTTTCAACCCGTGACTCACATTATAAAAGAATATATATTTTTATATTATTTCGCCTCGTTTATTAATATCGTGTAACGTTGCAAACTATTAATAATATAATTACTTATATTATTTATCCACGTTTATATTCTTGAATAAAAATAATATATTTATTATTTTTGCCACTTAAACGATTATCGTATATTTTCTACGAATTCAAAAATAAAATATTAGTTATATTATTTTCCTAGATCATTATTAAATGATACAAACGTATGGATATATTTAATTATTAATTAATATTATTCGTTATTAACGTTCGACACGTAACACATTTATTCTTAATTAATATATTAAGAAACCTATATTCCCGTAGACACGTTCGTCTACTCATTAGTCCTTAGAATGTTTTAAGACGTTCTAACCTTCCGTGCCGTCGTCACAAATCCCAATGTGTACCTAATTGTTATGTTTATAATTCTAACGCATACGTAAGCCGTTACAGTCTAACACTTGTGTACCAAATCTCTTACTTTTGTGATACTAACTACTACGCAACGCATGTGAGTTTCACGGCCCCTTTTACTGTTTTTATTTGGGGGGAGAGAACATGCTAAACTATTTTGGGTTATTGTACTTCATATGATATCACTGTTGAGGCTAAGCGTAACACTATCATTGAAAGTCCTCACACACATCGGACCGTTAGTATGGATTTAGCGAGGTAATGTTTGGTAGTACTACTGGGTTTGACAAACCCCACCCGAGCTAGTCGTCTAGTTCGATTGGGGGTCGAACGGGTGTAATATTGACCTAATCACATTAGTCAGAGTTGATAGACCTGGCTGGAGGCAAACAAACAAACACATTAGTCAGCTTCAGTTCGGTTGCGAGCGCTTTAGTAAAACATGAACATAGGTTAGCTACCTATAGATATGCATATTGGATGTACATAACCTGCAAACACTTTATTTCAAATGATTGAAACCTGTGAACTTTGACTCGTTTTCTTACATGTTTTCTCAGGTCGATATGCAGGATCATGTTAGGGTATGCATGGTGTTATTTGACTATTATCATCTCATGTCAAACACTATTTATGTTTATGTTATTTCTCAAACTTGGGCGCGTTGTTTTGCGCATTTAGTTTTGTTTAAACGCTTCTGCACCTTTACTCTGATATTTTATTTTATGACATTTTAAGTCCCATATAGTGTCGTTTGAAGTAACTGATGTTTGAGATCCTGGTTGTCACCTTCCAAAACGGTAAAACTCCGTTAGTGGAATTTGAGGGTGTGATAGATTGATATCAGAGCCATTGGTTATAGAGGACTAGGATTGCATACTAGACTATAACCACACACATGCATTAGTTACACGACACAGACACTCATACATGATCACATGGTATCCTTACCTACATTGCATTGCAATCTTGTTGACATCATTCATATCACCCTCTATTGATGAGGAACACGTCATTCGCATTAAATCATCACTCCCAGTGGCGACACTCGAGGAATCATCAGAACAACATCCACTCCCGTCCGCGGTCAGCATGACGGAGCCTTCGGAGGAGTCACTCACACCACCATCATCTGCACCCTTGTTACACCGTCAGAGCCGAAGATGACACCAGCTTGAGCCTATCGATGACACAATCGAGAATGGTGGGCCTTCCCAGGACCGTGTTAGGGATGACACCTAGCACTAGCACATATGTCTTTGGGAGTTGGGTTCCTCGGAAGCGAGTCCCTCCTGCACCCACTAGCAACAATACTCTGATCTCACTAGCTTTACTCTACTTCAAGCCCGAACCCATGGACCTCGCTTAAGGTACACCGTGTGGAGGCAAATCGTTGCACGTATTATGGTAAAAATTTATTGACACATAGATGTCATCACCTTCCCGAGCCGTGGGCTCGTGCTTTGGTCGATATTTTGTTGAAGAAAGATTAACCACAAGGTTGAGAACGCCTTGCTCATTACATACTCAAACCCTACCCTGCCTCAGTTGGAAGGATGGCTACTTTGCCTTTTTCCAGTAACACATATCCATGAACTAGTTTCACATCGTGATGCTGCATTTCATGTACATGTTAGTTTCATGTGCATGTTCCCATCTACAATCCATTGGATTGGACTCTCGTATTGTGTTTCAACTCGAGTGAATACTCAGATCGAACGTTTCCCGACTACTCATCGTGACATAAGTCTTAGTTGATCAACTTGTGGTTGATGACTAAACCTTTCAATGACTTATCATCTCTAACACACTATGAACTCAGTAATAAACCGAGGGACATTTTGACACGAGACATGGAGAATTAGGGTGATAATGCAAAGTAAAATATTGTTACGGGTGCACACGTAATAGTAATTTGAGGTGCATGTAAGTCCTGGTGAAACCTAGTGTGTGGATAAATGGTCCTAATCAGTGATTTGTAGACTTAAGTTTCCAATGTCAGTAGATATTCATGTAACCCTCTCAACGACTAGTTAATATCGTTAAACATGTTCAACAGTTGATAGACGCAACTAGCAGGTTGAAGATGTTACACTGAACTATTATCAATAGGATCCATCATTTTATTTCACTCATGTAAGAGTCTTAGTGAACTTAAGACTCTCATACAGACTTGATCAATGAAACCAACTCGATTGAAACTTTGGTAAAACCTCATGGGAAACCACCGACTCCAATTATTTGAGCGAAATTTGAGAAATTCTTTCCTGCTAACACGTTATTCCTTAAACTCCAGCAATAAATTCCATTTGACCCTATTACCTTATCCCGTGACTATTCCTCAGTCTAATTTGATTTATACCCCAGCATATCCAGTTATTTCAGTGACCTCACAAATTTCATGTTGGTGCGGTCGTACTCCAACTCCATTAGGAACTAAGTACACTATAGAAATAGTGGACGGTCAAATAATTGAAGCAACTCACATTCTTAGAGGATGTAAGCTAGGATTGACTGATCATAAGCTTGACATTGACCTAATGCTAGTCACACTCGACAGTTTTGACATAACTGTCGGAATGGATTGGTTATCTAAGAACTAAGCCGAGATTATCTGTCGTGTGAAATTGTTCGCCTTCCTCTCCCAAGTGGAGAAACCATTTCTGTCTAAGGCAAAAGGAGTGGTGCAGTCATAGGCATCATATCCTTCATGAAAGCTCAGAAGTGTCTAGGTAAGGGTCATACTGCCATTTTGGATCTCGTCGCCGAGCAACCATCTAAGGAGAAGAGGATTGACAACATCCCGATCGTTCGTGATTATCTGAAAATATTTCCCGAAGACTTACCTTGTCTTACACCACATCGTCAAGTTGAATTCCAAATTGATCTAGCACCCGGAGCAGCGCCTATCGCTCGGGCACCCTACAGACTTGTACCCAGTGAATTGCAAGAACTATCTACACAAATAAAAGAGTTGTTGGATAAAGGTTTCATTCAACCTAGCTCATCGCCATGGGGAGCTCCAGTCTTGTTTGTCAAGAAGAATGATGGGACTTTCCGCATGTGCATCGATTACCGTGAGCTGAACAAAGTAACGATTAAGAGCCGATATCCTCTACCCCGCATAGATGATCTGTTTGATCAACTCCAAGGATCAAACTTCTATTCAAAGATCGATCTTAGATCCGGTTATCATCAGTTGAGAGTCCGAGACGAACACATCTCAAGGACTGCATTCAGAACTAGGTATGGTCACTACGAATTCATGGTCATGCCATTCGGACTGACCAACGCACCCGCGGTGTTCATTGATCTCATGAACCGTGTGTGTAAACCATACCTTGACCAGTTCGTTATCGTCTTCATTGATGACATCCTCATCTACTCCAAGAATAGGGACGAACATGAGGAACATCTGCGTTTGATTTTGGAATTGCTAAAACAAGAACAGTTGTACGTAAAACTTTCAAAGTGCGAATTCTGGATTCGTGAAGTGAAATTCTTAGGACATGTAGTCAATGAGAACGGAATACATGTCGATCCATCCAAGATAGAAGCCATCAAGAATTGGGTGGCACCGACAACCCCGACGGAGGTGCGACAATTTCTGGGATTGGCAGGGTATTATCGGCGATTCATCGAATGATTTTCCAAGATTGCCCAACCCCTCACTGCTCTAACTCAAAAGGGTAGACCCTATAACTGGGGTGACATCCAGGAGTCAGCGTTCCAACTTCTTAAACATAAACTCTGCAGTGCACCCATCCTCTCTCTTTCGGAGGGAACGGATGATTTTGTGGTATATTGCGATGCATCCATTCAAGGTCTTGGTTGTGTACTAATGCAATGTGAGAAAGTGATCGCATACGCTTCTCGTCAACTGAAAATCCACGAGAAGAACTACACGACCTAGAGTTGGGAGCCATGGTATTTGCACTAAATATATGGAGACATTACTTGTACGATACCAAATGCACCATGTACACCGATCACAAGAGTCTTCAGCATATCTTTGAACAGAAAGAGTTGAACATGCGACAACGTCGTTGGGTCGAACTCTTAAATGACTATGACTGTGCAATCAGATACCATCCGGGTAAGGCTAATG
Organism: Smallanthus sonchifolius; assembly: GCA_023525975.1. NCBI lineage: Eukaryota > Viridiplantae > Streptophyta > Magnoliopsida > Asterales > Asteraceae > Smallanthus > Smallanthus sonchifolius. The sequence goes on along the minus strand of CM042037.1, from coordinate 62,147,203 downwards.
TGGTAGCCGATGCCCTAAGCCGTAAGGACACCAAACCCAAACGAGTGTGAGCATTACAACTTACTATTCACACCGGATTACCTGATAAAATCTGAAGTGCTCAACTCGAAGCCCTAAAAGAGGAAAACCTACCGCTGGAAGCCACACGCGATATGGAAGAACAACCGGAGGTCAAATCAGATGGCGTTCGCTACCTGGCAGAGCGAATATGGGTTTCAGTGTATGGGAACTTAAGAGAACTGGTTATGGATGAAGCTCACAAATCTCGATACTCTATTCATCCAGGTTCTGACAAGATGTACCACGACCTAAAGGTGCTATATTGGTGGCCAAAGATGAAGGCGGATATAGCCACCTATGTGAGCAAGTGCCAGACTTGCGCAAAGGTCAAGGTGGAATACCAAAAGCCTTCTGGCTTACTTCAACAGCCAGAGATTCCAATGTGGAAATGGGAGCAAATCTCTATGGATTTTATCACCAAATTACCCCGAACTCCTAGCGGATGCGACAGCATCTGGGTGATCGTCGATCGTCTGACTAAATCCGCTCACTTCTTAGCCATCAAAGCACCTGAAAAGATGGAGAAACTTACTCGTATTTATTTAAAAGAAGTAGTCTCTCGGCACGGAGTGCCAATTTCTATCATTTCGGATCGAGACACTCGATTCACATCGCATATCTGGCAATCGCTACAAAAAGCTTTAGGTACGCGTCTAGATATGAGTACCATGTACCATACTCAAACTGATGGTCAAACGGAACGTACCATTCAAACCTTAGAGGACATGCTACGAGCTTGTGTGATCGATTTCGGTAACACTTGGGAATCTCACTTACCTTTAGTGGAGTTTTTCTACAATAATAGTTATCACACTAGTATCAAGGCAGCACCATTCGAGGCATTGTACGGACGTAAATGCCGATCTCCTATCTGTTGGGCTGAAGTTGGGGATAGCCAACTTACAGGTCCCGAACTGGTATTCGAAACCTCTGAAGAGATCGTTCAAATTAGAAACCGTATGGCGGCAACTAGTGTTCGTCAAAAGAGATATGCCGATAAACGTCGTAAGCCATTAGAATTTCAAGTAGGCGACATGGTTCTACTGAAAGTCTCACCTTGGAAAGGTGTAATTCGCTTCGAGAAACGAGGCAAACTAAATCCTCGTTATGTTAGACCGTTCAAAATAGTGAATAGAGTTGGCCAAGTAGCGTATCAACTGGACCTACCTGAAGGACTTAGTGGTGTACACGACGTCTTTCATGTCTCGAACTTGAAGAAATGTCTAGCAGACGAGACACTCGCTGTTCCTCTTGAGGAACTACACATTGATGAACAATTGTGTTTTGTTGAAGAACCGGTAGAAATCATGGATAGGGAAGTCAAAACGCTCAAACGCAGTAAAATCCCTATTTTTAGAGTTCGTTGGAACTCGAAATGCGGACCGGAATTCAAATGGGAGTGCGAGGATCACATTATGCGCAAGTATCCTCATCTGTTCAAGCAATCCACGTTAAACTCTTAAGGTACTATTCTAATTTTCGGGACGAAAATTCTTTCAACTAAAAGATGATGTGACACTCATAATTTTTTTTAATTCTAATTTTCGGGACGAAAATTCTTTCAACTAAGGGATGATTTGACAATCCGGACTTTTAGGATTAACCCCGTTAGTAAATTCTGTTAAATCCTAACTCAGTTAACTCAATCCTAAACCCAAGGGACTAATTCTGTCAAGAATTAAACATAAACTACAAGGACTAGTTGTGTAGTTAGTCAAAATTCATTTCATTGACTTTGTAAAGTAAAAATTGAACAAATTGAATTCCTGTTGACTTTTTGAAAGTCAAACTCGCAACATTGATCCAAATTCAAAACCCACGATCGTTTTCTGTTTGATTTCGTAACTGAAATCGCACGTTTGTGGCATTAACGGCCATAACCATCAAATAAATCATCATCATTGTCAAAATGAAACTCTTTAATGGCAACCCAAACCGTAACCATCAACCTCACTGCTATTACTCTCCAATTCGTAATCATTCGATCGTATACACTGAAATTGAACACACTCACACCTAAATCGCATCATTCAGAAGCTGTTGCGTACATCAATTTGGCCGGAGATAGAAAAAGAGTCGCCAGAGATCAACCCCGTCACTGTCGGCACCCATTCTAGTCGGGAACCATCAATTGGAACTCTATTCTGGTAATTGAAACTTCCTACACCTTCGTTCTCATTCATAGATGGAAAGCCCTATGCTAATTAGGGCTTACAGCAACGATTTTAACATGAACCCGAATCTAGGGTTCATACGTTCATGTTTTGATCGAACTCTACCCTAGACCCGATTTCTATTCAATTAAATCATACCATCAGTTTCGCAAACCTTTGTTTAGTGAATGTCCCATGTCAATTTAATTTGATAATATCGAATTGTACTTGATCTGTAAACTAGGGTTTGTTCATAAACAATTTGGGGGTCTTGATCCTAAACACAATCTAAATGAAATTAAACTGTACCATCATGTTCGAAATTTCGCGTTTAGTAAAAGCCCTATGGTCTGAAACCATAATCTTATAAGATTCAATCAATTTGATTTCAAGTTTAAACTAGGGTTTTCGGTTCTTAAAGGTGTAATTCAACCATCCAAAAGGCGATGTTTTTGCAATTAAACGAACCCTCAGATTCGCAAACTCTTGCTTGACAAAACCCCGGGTTCGAGTCTCTCCACGTGTTTTTATTTTTTAAATCATCTTTCTAGTATTATTTTAATATAAAAACTTACCCCTATATTAATATATTAGTATATTAAAGTGTTTTAGCTCCGGAAACAACCCGTAGACTCGGGTTTGGTCTTATAACTTATAATTAATATTATTTCCACTTTTAAAATAATATATTTATTATTTTCAAACCACGAATTCAAATAAAATGATATGGTTGTATTATTTTCAACCCGTGACTCCTATTATAAAATAATATATATTTTTATATTATTTCGCCTCGTTTATTAATATCGTGTAACGTTGCAAACTATTAATAATATAATTACTTATATTATTTATCCACGTTTATATCATTGAATAAAAATAATATATTTATTATTTTTGCCACTTAAGCGATTATCGTATATTTTCTACGAATTCAAAAATAATATATTAGTTATATTATTTTCTTAGATCATTATTAAATGAAACAAACGCACGGATATATTTAATTATTAATTAATATTATTCGTTATTAACGTTCGACACGTAACGAATTTATTCTTAATTATTATATTAAGAAACCTATATTCCAGTAGACACGTTCGTCTACTCGTTAGTCCTTAGAATGTTTTAAGACGTTCTTATCTTCCGTGCTGTGGTCACAAATCGCAATGTGTCCCTAATTGTTATGTTTATAATTCTAGGGCATACGTAAGCCGTTGTAGGCTAACACTTGTGTATCAAATCTCTTACTTGTGTGATACTACCTACTACGCAACGCATGTGAGTTTCACGGCCCCTTTTACTGTTTTTATTTGGGGGAGAGAACATGCCAAACTATTTTGGGTTATTATACTTCATATGATATCACTGTTGAGGCTAAGCGTAACACTATCATTGAAAGTCCTCACACACATCGGACCGTTAGTATGGATTTAGCGAGGTAATGTTTGGTAGTACTACTGGGTTTGACAAACCCCACCCGAGCTAGTCGTCTAGTTCGATTGGGGGTCGAACGGGTGTAATATTGACCTAATCACATTAGTCAGAGTTGATAGACCTGGCTGGAGGCAAACAAACAAACACATTAGTCAGCTTCAGTTCGGTTGCGAGCGCTTTAGTAAAACATGAACATAGGTTAGCTACCTATAGATATGCATATTGGATGTACATAACCTGCAAACACTTTATTTCAAATGATTGAAACCTGTGAACTTTGACTCGTTTTCTTACATGTTTTCTCAGGTCGATATGCAGGATCATGTTAGGGTATGCATGGTGTTATTTGACTATTATCATCTTATGTCAAACACTATTTATGTTTATGTTATTTCTCAAACTTGGGCGCGTTGTTTTGCGCATTTACTTTTGTTTAAACGCTTCCGCACATTTTATTCTGATATTTTATTTTATGACATTTTAAGTCCCATATAGTGTCGTTTGAAGTAACTAATGTCTGAGATCCTGGTTTGTCACCTTCCAAAATGGTAAAACTCCGTTAGTGGAATTTGGAGGTGTGACACTTTTCTTCCACCCACCATCGTTTTGTTTCTTCTGGCCCTGAGAATTCTTGGACCATTTCCTTTTTTATTCTACTGGGTGGAAACTATAGCCCTTGTCGTACATAGTCGAAGCAAGTTGTATGATGGATCTAAATCTCTTTAATTCCGAAGTTTTCACTAATTTTCGGATTTCAGATGGTAACCCTTGTACGTATCTCTTAATGCGTACAACCTCAGGGGTTACTAAGTGGGGTACCAACCGGGCCATCCTATTAAATTTTGTTGTATACTCTTGGTGAGTCATACTACCAGCTTCTAGCCTGAGAAAATCTCTTTCGAGTTTGTTCATTTCTTTATCCGAAAAAAACTCCTCAATCAACAATCTTTTCAGCTCTTCCCAAGACATCCGGTCAATAGCCTTCTCACCTATAGCTATAACCAGATTTTCCCACCAACATAACGCCTCTGATACAAATGAGTGAGCGGCGTATTTCACTTTCTGATCATCTCTACATTCACTAATCTTTATTACCGCTTAAATTTCTCGGATCCACTGATGAGTGACCATGGCATCCTTTGTACCATCAAACTTTGGAGAACTGCCATCTTTGAATGCTTTATAGGAGCATCCCTTCCTCACTGGTCTGACTTCATAAGAATCGTTGGATTCGTATTCATAAAGATCGTTATCGTCTACATTCTTAAGGACTTCTTCTGTCTTATCTTTCCTCTTACTTTCCTCTTGGCTAGCTAATAGGATAGGCAAAGCCATATCCAAAGCTTTAGCCACAGCCGTGTCTATTGCACTTTGTATTTGAGGTTCAACTATCAGTTCATTTACTTCTACATGATCCCTATTTTCAGGTTCAGCATTTGCGGTAGACCGCGTTTGCCTTTTGGGAGTATTGGGATCAACCCTTCCTCCTCTTTTACCCCTTCCTCTACCAACCATTTTCTACAAAAGATATTAAATGCTTTAGTATTCGCATGATAGATTGATAGCTAGAATACAAGTGTATTGTAAACGTTAGTAACTGTGGTCACAACGAAATTAATTATCTACGCCACTTTCGGTGCTCTAGTTATCCTTCCATTATGTTCCCACTAAATACTCATACCTTTTCCTTTTACCTTTGGCATTAGGCTATTTTGACTTGCATCTCTGCTGGCATTCCTAGGGTCCCTAAATCCTAGTTTAAGTCTAGATACTTGGGCAAAGATCTAAATCTCTTAAACTATAGCTCTGATACCAACTTGTAACACCCACATCCCGGATCACCCGAGATGTCGGCCACTTGTCGGATTTACTCATGAACATATAGAAATCAGAGAAAAATACACAGCGAAAGTCTTTAAAAATACTATTTTATTTCATAACTTGTTTAACGTACATTCTAAAGAAAGTACAACATAACTATTCTAATGTCAGTTGCCAAAATATGTAAGATAGCCTGCCAGATGCTTTTATTCTAGCCCCTACCTTTACTGCTGGAAGCTATATTTTTACTTGATACACATGCTTAAACACGGGTCAGCTTTACGCTGGTGAGTTCTAGGTTTTATCAAAATATTATTGACATATCATCTTTCCGTTTCATGTCAGCTTTATCCAAACATAATATTAATCTTGTACAACTTATATCTTATCGAGGTTCGTAAACCTCTCAAGTGGTCGTCACCACTTACCATTCCCTTTATATAATGGCCATTCCCCCGTTACATACCACAAAAGGAATGTAACGGTCCGCGTTCCATTCCATAAGTTGCAAGATATTATGTGGGATTTGGCCATACATGGCAAAACATTCCTTTATAGACCAAAAATAGTCAAATCATTTCATGTCAATGCAATCACTGCCAATGACATCATTTCATCATCATTCATCTTGGTAAACCAAGACAAGTCTTAAAACTTTTAATATTTATTTATTTCAAAACAAGGTGGTTATTTTCCCAAAGTAGTACCTCCAACAGATATATTCCCAGGAAAGAATGACGGGTCAAGGAGGGATTTATACACCATTCTTTCCTTAGACAGAACATTCCGTTTGTCAGATAACTACATACTGGTTGGAATGTTACCTTTCATTTTACAATATAAAACATTCTTTGCAACATCATGGATACTGGCTCAAAGATTTAAATCAGTGGCATACAGTATCTAAAAACATTCCTAACACGTGTGTCACGCCCAAAACATTTAAAAACGTTTAAAGGGGCATCATAGAACTCACCTCTAACTTCTTGCTTATTTAAATAACCTTTACATGCTAATATGAGCAACACAACGACTTTGGATCAGGTCCTAAGTCATTATAACATTACTTAATCTTAAGTTCTTAGTTTAATGGAAATAACCAAGTCATTAGGACCTAGTCAGAACCTTACCTCAGAACTATCTCCAACGTATTGTGCTCGAAAAGCTGGAAACCGGATTTTCCTACGCGAACCGGGACTCGGGGCACGCTTCACTAGGTTAAGTGTGTGTTTTGTGAGGTGTGTTGGTGTTTGAGATGTTCTAAAATGGCTGGCCTTGATCATCTATTTATAGGGAAATTCTCAGCCCCGTAATGGACCGTTACCATTGGTGACAGTCCGTTACCATTGGTGACGGTTCGTCACCCAATTTCATGCGGTGTCCGAAACAGACCGTTATCTCCTGTGATGGTCCGTCACGAGTATGAGTCACCTGCTACGCGTTAGCTTCTGGATGTGATGGACCGTTATCTCCCGTGACGGTCCGTCATAGGGTTTCCATGCGTCCCTTAGTCAGCTGATACGTGTCGTTTTCTCGCTCACTGCCGTGGTCAAGCCGTAACGGACCGTTATGCCGTGTGACGGTCCGTCACTGTCCGTAACGGACCGTTATCTCCTGTGACGGTCCATCATAGGTTTAAAACTTCAAATTTTCATTTTTAGTCCCTGAACTTTGAGTTTAATGCTTTTTTAACCCCTTATACTTTAACATAATGTTATCTTAACCTCCTAGGGTTTCATTAAATGCTACTTAGCCCCTATATTCATTTTTTTATTGAAATTTGGGACGTTACATGTAGGTCCGGGATATTCCTTTGTTCCATAGCCCTGGGGCTATTTACAACTATCCAATTAAGAATTCTCAGATGTACTACTACTAGTAGTGCATCAAAGATGCAGTCATCAATTCTACCGAGAGCCCACAATTGCCACGAGCAAACATATTAATGACGAGGAACGCGTTTTTGTTATGCTACTAATACTTGATAAAGTTCAAGTCCATTATATTCTACATACAACTATACAAGGTGATGTTTATGATAAAAAAAATGCATTTGATTGTTATGGTCAAAAATCAACATGCAATTGGAAGTTATGGTGGAAGATCAAGATGCAACCTTCAGCAACAATATGATTATGCTTACAAAGGAAGTTGCAAGCTACAACATGAATATGTTGTGGAACTAGAGAGAAAACTAAAAATGAAATAAAAGTTAAGTTTTTATAAAAATAAAAATGATTTATAAAAACTAAGTTTTATAAAATGAAAGTCATTTCCATAAAAGCTAAAGTTTTATAAAACTAATCCTAGTAACTAAATCTAATTTGTTTAGTTAGGATTTGAATTTTGAAAGAGATGTTGGTGGGGAGTTTCCAACGTAATCTTAGGAAAACAAAGTCAACTATAACCATTGTATAAAAGAATTTGTTTTGTGGGTAATACATCCATGGTTGGTGATCGCGTTGTCAATGTCAATTAAAAACAATAATTGATTCTAATCCCTAGTTACCTTAAACTATAGTATAGTGAATTAGGGTGTCGTATCCACAGGGAATTAGTGGACAGTGTTGTTTAAGAAAACTGTTCGGATTTTAATCAAAAGGCAATTGACTTTAAACTTGTAAAAACTATTTAGAGAAAACGGATTACTTCCAGTTTCAGATTGCAAGTTCAGTGATTACTAATTTGTACTTATTGGAAGTTACATAGACATAACTCGTTTTATTAGATTTGACAAATAACTAAAAATCAACATAGTGACTGTGCTGAGCAACGATTATAAGGAAACCGGATACTTGGCACAAATAAAAACTCAATAATCAATTACCAATTTAGAACATCAGATCTAGACACTTAATGATTCACGATAGAAAACAGAAAATTGATGAATATATTAAATCTAAGACAAACCAAACTGTTTAATCAAACAAAACAAACTATAGCATTCAAACAATCAAACGATTACAAGAACTCTATACCAAACTAAGTATGAACCAGTTTATCACCTCACAAAGCAGATCCTACATCCGGAAGTAACCACAAAGGAACTTGCCGCTCATCGACATCATCATCGATTCTTTAATGGTTGGTGTAACTTGATCTAGCATAAAAAACTTGAAAAGATTGAAACTTTATCTATGGAAATCGCCTCTGTAAAGCTCCGGGACGGCTGGGTGCAAGTTAATTCGAATGTGGACTCCTCCATGACTTATAATTGGAATTAGGTTAAATTTGCCAAAATTAGAATTCTTCGCGTGCCGCGAACTAAGGCTGACCCTCCTTCGCGTGGCGCGAAGACCAAAATAGCCGCGGCCCATATTCAAGGTTTTCACGTGTCGCGAACCTTTGCTCCCTGAAGAACCTAAATTCCAAGAATTTGACTTTTGTTGACTTTTACTTCTCCGGGGCCCATGTATGATGCTATCCTCTTGATTTAAACTTCGTATCTTCCGCTCACTTAGCACCTTAAACTGTAACCCTCACAAACACCAAATGCACATAAAACAGACTCGATATACAAAGCTAAACGATTAAACTATACAAATTAGACTCTTATAGACGGGATATTTAGCAACACATCACATCTCCACACTTGACCTTTTTCGTCCTGAAAAAGAATAATGCAATGGAATCATAATCGGAAAATTTTGCATCCTACACTTTCATTATACACAGCACAGATTCTCATAACACGTTAATTGTAACAATCGGTATTTCTGTCCGATTAAACCTAACCACCGACTCTCGAGCCCCTAATTTTGTGATCTACTATCCTATCATTACCAAGAAATCAGGTTATCTATGAGTCTCACACTTAGAAAGTTACGACTCAGCCTAATCCCATCTCAAAGTGTATCAAGGCCGAGTTAAACCATATAGATTTTTCCACCACTATAAGCACTAATCTATAAGTTTTAAAAATCAGATGGAATTATGGATCAATGGATGAAAAATTTGAGCCTTCATTAATGATGTATGAATAAACCTCACCCAGTGGTGTATCCTCCAAGTTGCCATCTCAAAGGGTAACACATAGGCTTCAGTTTTTAGCAATGAAGTACATAACTCAACTTAGAGGCGTTTCAACCAGGTCACTATCCCAGAAGGTAACACATATAATTGATTACAAGAGTCTGCCCGTGGGCGTTTCAACCAAGCTTGTAACCCGGAGGGTAACATGTAGGCAGAACTCAAGTTCTCAATCTAATTAATTAAGCTCATGAATGATGGATTATGAAATGCGGGCGCCACCAACTTTCAGATTTATTTTCATAAAAAGAAAGTGATGTGCCAAAAGATTTCAAAAACTTATAAATGCTTGCTTATAGAAGTACCTATCACCCTATATTGATAGTTTTGAACTTACTGACACCCCTAAGATGAGAACCCACAAGACATCCTGAATTAATTATTCAATTAAACCTAGATACACTGTCAGGATATTTAAGCCTTTCAAAGTCGGTTGGGTCTACCAAAACGTTACAAATCAAACATGTTTGATTATCATTATTATTCAATTAATTCCACACGCAAAGTTCCCGATTGTACTATCATTTTCCATTTAGTTGCAAAACTCTAATCCATGGACATTTTTGAAAATTTTTAAATTTTTATGATTTTTCTGATTTTTATGACTCAAAATACAGACCTGGACTAAGGTCTCCTCTCCCCACACTTAAACTCGACATTGTCCTCAATGTAGGAAGAGCGACTCAAAAACGAAAGAAAAATACAAAAATAAAAGAAAACTTAACTGGATATACGATCGTATAGCATTTCATTCGCGATCGTGCTCCACAGATGCTACCGGGTTGCCTTGTACAAAAGAATCAAGGGAAAGTTAGACATCACCACCCGCATGGAGATTGAGTACGGGTGGATCAATCAGAACCTGCAAAATTAAGCTTAAACAAAACCACAAGCATCATATCGACTCAATAACATGACTCAAATAAAAAGAAAAGACCCGACGGACTGACACGACTCAAAAATTACAAAAATAAAAAAAAGGAAAAAAAACAAAATTGGGTTCCTCGCGTGTCACGAGAACCTGGGAGGAACTCTTCACGTGGCGCGAGGAACAAAAATTACCCGGTTCCTTGGTTTGGCTTTCACGTGTCGCGAAGACTTGCCCTGGAAAGTTCGCATGGCGCGAAGACACCTCTATCACAGAAAAATTAGACGATTTTCCAACTTTTTGCCTTAGAAAAATTTTTGAGTCAAAATTTTTAACTTTTTCAAAATTCGTTCCAACTCTCCAATTAAGTTCGTATGCACCTGGAACGTGATTTGTGATGATTTTTCATGCTCGAATGGCCCCAAATCCATACAAAAACTCAAAAAGACGCAAAAACATACCGAAAATACTAAAACTCAGACTCACAACTTCACAAACTCTACACACGGTATCCTACCCTCAGAGAATGATGCATGGTCCCCATAGCATTAGCACAAGCCTCAGTGTTCCCATAACGTCCCCACACTTGGGCTCTTCCCAGAATAAAGCATAAACACAAAATAAAAACCTAACTCACTTTCGTAGGAATCATAGATGCATTTAGCGAATGCATCAAGCCTTTTAAACCACTCGGTAGCCCGAGTGGACAATTTTAGTCTCGTGAGGGTTTCTAGAGAACACACCCACAACATTCATTTAATATAGACAAGAAAGTAAATCTTAGGTTGCCTCCCAAGAGCGCTAAGTTTAACGTCTTCAGCCAGACGCAGTGTACCTTACTTCAGTTATTCATATGCAGATGCATGCATGACAAAGCTTATAGATTCTTCCTTGGTGTCATTGATTTCATCCGTCTCTAAGTAGGGCTTCAGTCTATTCCCATTCACATCCTGCCTGAGGTGATCGTCAAAGTCTTTGATCTCCACCTCCCCAAATTGTCCTACTCGGATCACCAAGTATGGACCCATCCATTTACTCTTCAACTTCCCAGGGAATAGCTTCAGCCTTGAATTATATAGCCACACCTTCTGACCTACCTGAAAGACCTTCTTCTTTAACTTGGAATCGTGCACTGCTTTCATTTTTGCCTTGTATGTAGATGCACACTCATAAGCTTCATTTCTTAGCTCTTCCAACTCACATAATTGAAACTTCCACTCTTTACCTGCATTGTCGTACTCAAGATTAACAGATTTGACTGCCCATAATGCACGGTGAGCTATTTCAACCAGCAGATGACATGCTTTTCCATAAACTAGTCGGTAGGGTGTGGTACCAATCGGAGTTTTGTAAGCTGTTCGGTAGGCCCATAAAGCATCGTTAAGTTTGGTTGACCAATCCTTACGATTAGGCCGTACCGTCTTTTGCAAAATCCCCTTTATTTGTCTGTTCGACACTTCCACTTGCCCACTTGTTAGTGGGTGATATGGAGTGGCGATCCGATGGTTCATACCGTACCGTTTTAATAATTTACCAAATTTAAAGTTCTTAAAATGTGAACCCCCATCACTGATGATCACACGAGGGACACCAAACCTGGAAAAGATGTTACTCTGCATGAACTTGCACACCACTGTATTATCATTTGTATTAGTGGCGATTGCTTCAACCCATTTAGAAACATAATCAACCGCCACAAAGATATATAGGTGTCCATAGAATTAGGGAAAGGGCCCATGAAGTCTATGCCCCAAACATCAAATATGTTGACGACCATGATAGGTCGCATTGGCATCTCATCCCGCTTAGTGATGCTCCCTAGTTGTTGACACCGTACACAGTTCTTCACGAATTCTGCTGCATCCTTGAAAATTGTAGGCCAGAAGAACCCACAAGTTAGGACCCTATGTCCTGTTTTTTGTCCACTGAAGTGCCCTCCACAAGCATATGAATGGGCATGTTCCAATAGGTACTGGACTTCATTTTCGGGTACACAACACCGGATCATTTGATCTACCCCTACTTTAAACAAATCTGGTTCATCCCAGATATACTGCTTCACTTGTGACATGAAGTGTTGTCTCTTCTTCCTAGCCCAATGATCTGGAATCTTACCTACAGCCAAATAATTAACAATGTTAGCATACCATGGGTCAGTAGAAACATTTAAAATTTGCTCATCTAGGAACGTCTCCCGGATTCTTTCAGTAGAATCATCTTCTGTATTCACGACCCTTAACAGATGGTCTGCTACCACATTCTCAGTTCCTTTCTTATTTCGGATCTCTAAGTTGAACTCCTGTAACAATAGGACCCATATAATCAACCTAGGCTTTGCATCCTTCTTCTCCATCAGATACTTCACTGCACTGTGATCCGAGTATACAATCACCTTGCTTCCCCAGATGTAAGACCTGGACTTATCAAGAGCATACACAACTGCAAGTAACACTTTTTTAGTAGTAGTATAATTCAGTTGTGCCCCATCCAGGGTCTTGCTGGCATAGTAAATTGCCACTGGTTTCTTATCCACCCTTTGCCCCAAAACTGCCCCAATTGCAAAATCACTTGCATCGCACATGATTTCAAATGGTAATGACCAATTCGGTGCTTGCAAGATCGGGGTGTCTACCAATTTTTCTTTTAAGATATTAAATGCTTTTAGGCATTCTTCATCAAAAACAAATGGGGCATCTTTTAAGAGTAGATTGCAAAGTGGTTTGTGATTGTGCTAAAACCCTTAATAAACATGCGGTAAAATCTTGCATGCCCCAAGAATGATCTTACCCCTCTGACACTGGTGGGGGAGGTAAAGTTGAAATTACTCTGATTCTGGCACGATCCACCTCCATCCCCTTACTCGACACTATGTGCCCCAAAACAATCCCCTCCTGCACCATAAAGTGACTCTTTTCCCAACTTAAAACCAGGTTTGTTTCGACACATCTTTTCAACACTTTGGTTAATTGAGCTAAACATGTTTCAAATGTCTGACCAAAGATTGAAAAGTCATCCATAAAGATTTCCAGAGAGTCCCCAATCATATCTGAAAAGATACTAATCATGCACCTTTGGAAGGAGGCTGGGGCATTACACAACCCAAATGGCATTCGCCTGAATGCAAAAGTACCATATGGGCAGGTAAAAGTAGTCTTCTGTTGATCATTAGGATGAATAGCAATTTGATTATAACCCATCTAGAAAGCAATAAAATTTCTATCCTGATAGTTTTTCAAGAATTTGATCAATGAAAGGTAAAGGAAAGTGATCCTTGGAAGTGGCTGTCTTCAACTTCCTGTAATCAATACATACCCTCCACCCCGTTACGGGTCGGGTGGCTACCTGCTATCCCTGCTCATCCTTTATGATCTGGATGCCTGCCTTCTTGGGCACGGTCTGTGTTGGGCTCACCCATGTGCTGTCGGATATGGGATAGATGATCCCTGCATCCAACCATTTCAAGACTTCTTTCTTCACTACTTCCCTCATGTTCAGGTTTAGCCTTCTTTGCACATCTCAAGTCGGTTTAGCATCCGGGTCGGTGATGATTTTATGCATCACAATTGAAGGACTAATCCCCTTCACATCTGCTATCGTTCATCCAATTGCTGCTTTATGAGCAACTAATACTTCTATCAACGCCTTTTCTTGTGTTTTGGTCAAGTTTGATGCAATTATGACCGGGAGAGTTTCATTCTCTCCCACGAAGGCATACTTCAAATTATCTGGCAACTCTTTCAATTCCAGCTGTGGTGGTGATTCCAATGATGGTTTCAGATGTGTGTCTATGGTGTCTAGCAAACTTTCTACCTGAAGTGTCCATGTAGGCCTTCCCTCTTTTATGGCACACACTTCTAGTTGTTCATCTTCAGTTTTAAGCTCACTTTCCAACTCTGCTTCTTCCCTGTTACACAAAACACATGGCTCCTGGGGTTCATCCTCATTTTCATGAAGAATACACCCATCAATGATATCTGCACTAAAGAATTCATCAATGATCAGAGCATTAAATGTACAGGAAAAAACATTTAAACGCATTTTCCTATTACCAAAAGCCATGTCGACTGTGCCTGTCATGCAGTTTATAACACATTGAGCAGTTTTCAAAAATGGCCTTACCAAGATGACATTGGATTGGCTCCTTTAGTAGGGGCTGCATAGTCAAGCACCAAAAAGTCGACCGGGTAATAGAAGTCTTCCACTTTCACTATCACATCTGTCAATATCTCGTGGGGAAGCTTAAGAGTTAAATCAGCTAACACCACGGTGGTATTAGCTTTCTGTAGAGGGCCAAAATCGTATTGGTCATACAAGCTTCCCGGCAAGATACTAACACTTGCTCTCAAATCCAGAAGCGCCTTAACAATTTTAAAAGCTCCGATTTGAAATTGAATTAAAGGTGCCCTTGGATCTTGAAGCTTAGGTGGAAGGATACCAGATAAAACATCACTCACATTATCAGTTAGATCAAACTTTTTAGGCATTTTATGATTCCTCTTTTTAGTGCACAGATCCTTCAAATACTTTGCATAAGCCGGTACTGATTTTAACTTGTCAAAAAATTTCCCACATTTCATCTTGTTGTGGGCCCCTTTATTAACCTGTTTAGATTGATCAACCAATGCTCTTGGGAACGGAATGGTATTATTCTCCACACCCGTCCCTCTAATGGATTCTTTAGAATTGTTTGGTTTTTCAGAAGTTACCGTTTCCTTTGGTT
The DNA here is from genome assembly GCA_023525975.1 of Smallanthus sonchifolius. Lineage (NCBI taxonomy): Eukaryota > Viridiplantae > Streptophyta > Magnoliopsida > Asterales > Asteraceae > Smallanthus > Smallanthus sonchifolius. Next base: position 62,132,115 of record CM042037.1, on the reverse strand, counting down.
TAGAGGCAACAATTACCGGCTCATCATCACTCTCCTCATCCACATCCTCCACCAACCCTTCTACTAGCGGTTGTGGAGGGACAACTTTGTTGTCATAAACCTTACCACTTCTTAAAACACTTACCTGGCTTATATGAGCATTCCTTGATCCTGACCCCTGGTGTTGGGGGTTGGTCTGCTTGTTGCTAGGTAGTTTGCCCGGGTCTCTCCTCCACATCTCTTCTACCAATTGCCCCACTTGCTTTGTTAGAGCACTTACGGTTTTGTCCCGGACCTCATTAACTTTTTTTTAACTCCCTGAATGCGTCTTCATTTTCCTTATTCAACCCCTTTATAGCATCCATCAGGGCATTGAATTGATTGCCCCCTAAACTACTTGCAGTTCCACTCTGCTGATTTTGCTGTTGATAGTTTCTTTGATATCCTTACTGATAACCACCTTAATTTCCTTGGTTCCTTTGATATCCGCCTTGATTGTACCCTTGTTGGCGGTTCTGGTACTGCTGATGTTGTGGTTGTCCTCCACCCTGCACATTAGAACCCTGAAAGTTAGAATTCAATTGATTAGAAGCATTGCCATACCTGAGGTTTGGATGGTTTCTGAGTCCAGGATGGTAATGGGTAGCAGTCATATCCTGTTGTCTTCGTTCACCACCAAGCTGATTTACCTCTTCAGTTTTTGCTTGCTCCCTTGGGCAATTTGCTAACACATGCCCCAACTCCTCGCATCCTTCACACACTGAATACATTTGTGACACATTTGCCACATCCTTACCACTCGACTTACCAAGACATGCCATCTGGATTTCCATGGCATCCAACCTCTTTTGTGTCTCATAATCTACTGATTTCATAGATGCACTTGTCTTTGCTCTCCTGCTCGCATGAGCTTGCCTCTTTGATGTCACCGCCATCCTCTCTAGGATATCCCAATCATCATCCACGTGGTTGGATAAAAACGACCCATTACTGGTGGAGTTCACATCTCTAACATCCTCAGCCAGCAGACCATCATAGAATGACTGGATTAGTTCCCACTTTTCTACACCATGACGTAGCCAATTTCTCAGTAACTCTTTAAACCTCTTGAGGCTCTCCCGATTGTTGCCTAAAATCTCTTATTACAGCTCTGGCCTCATTAGTCTTGAGTGGAGGAAAGTACTCATCCAAAAATTGTTGCTGAAGTTCTGCCCAGGTGGCAATACTAGCATATGACAGAGAAAGGAACCATTGTTTTGCCCGGTCCTTTAGTGAAAACTGGAAGAGCACCAGTTTCACCTCGTCTGTAGTGAATCCTTGACCACCTATAGTTCGACAAGTGGCTTCATACTCTGATAAATGTGTATAAGGCTCCTCAGTAGCTCTCCCAAATAAGTGTGGGAGGATCCTTAAACAACCTAGTCGGATCTCAAATGCGTTCCCCCTACGGACTGGTGGAATTACAGGGGAAGCGTTTAGGGCTAAGGCAGGGCGGAAGTGACTATCTACCCCTTGTTCATGCCTAGGGAAGTTCTTGTTTCTAGGCTGTTTCTCATGATAAATTGGTCTGTTCACTTGAGGTTGCCCATACATGTTCTCCCGGTCAGGATTCCCTGGATTTCTCGGTTGATACCCATATTCAGCCCTTAATGGTGGTTGTACCCAATTGTCCACTGCATTAACTCTTTGATTTCCGGGAGGGAATGCCACCTGATGGTGTAGGTCATACCAAGCTTCTTCTTCATCCCAATTCTCATGTTGAGAACCGTGCTCTGGTCTGTGACTTTGTCCCGTTGACAGATGTTCATTATCCCCAAAGTCTGAATAGCTCGGGTAGCTGTTGTATTGATGGTATTGATCATTGAAAGGTGGTGGTGGGTGTTGTCGGTTCTGTGGAAGTGGTTGGTTTTGTTGGGGTTGTTGTTGAGGTCTTGGAACTAGGGGTGTCCTTTTTACCCGAAACCCAAATACCGAACCCGACTCGAATTAACCCGAACCCGATTAAGATGAAACCCGAACAACCCGAAACCTGTTTAAGATGGAACCTGAACCCGAAGGTAGTATTCGGTTTGGTAATTGTGTTAAAAAATGTTAATCGGGTTAACCCGATTAACCCGAATAATAATAAAAAGGTATTTTTATTACTAATATTTATTTGTAAACTTTGCTCAATATACATATAACCATTTTTAATATTTATTTTATTTGAATTTTTTTAATATATGATTGGAAACGGATGAGTTTTTCTTTGCTTTGCTCGCATCACACATCAATTCAAATGGTAAAGTCCAATCGGGGGCTGCCATGATGGGTGCATTAACAAGCTTTTCTTTGAGAATCTCAAATGCTTTGTAGCACTCATCAGAAAATACGAAAACAATGTCTTTTTCTAGGAGTTGAGTCATAAGACGAGCTATTTTTGAAAAATCTTTGATGAATTATCGGTAGAAACCGGCGTGTCCTAGAAAACTCCTAATTTATTTTATGGAAGTTGGTGGTGGAAGTTTTGAGATAGCGTCGATTTTGGACCTATCAACCTCCAGTCCTGCTTGTGAGATTTTATGTCCTAGCACTATGCCCTCTGTCACCATGAAATGACATTTCTCCCAATTGAGAACAAGATTGGCATTCTCGCATCTGGCCAACATTTTCTCCAGATTACATAAATAGTGCTCGAAAGAGTTACCGAAGAATGAAAAATCATCCATGAATACTTCCATTGAGTCTTCGATCATGTCATGAAAGATTGTCACCATGCACCGTTGAAATGTTGCTGGTGCATTACATAGACCAAAGGGCATGCGTCGGTAAGCAAATGTTCCATAAGGACATGTGAAGGTTGTCTTTTCTTGATCCTCAGGTGCGATGGGGATTTAAAAGTATCAAGAGAAACCATACATGAAAAAATAGTACATTCTTCAGGAAAGTCTTTCTAACATTTGATCTATGAACGGAAGTGGAAAGTGATCCTTCATGGAGGCGTCATTTAACTTTCGGTAATCAATACAAACCCTCCATCCGGTCACAGTACGAGTAGGAATGAGCTCATTTTTTTCATTTGCCACTACTATCATTCCTCCTTTCTTTGGAATGACTTGCACTGGACTTACCCATGGTGAGTCGAAAATGGGGTAAATTAGTCCGACATCTAGCAGCTTTATGACTTCTTTCTTCACAACTTCTTGCATGTTAGGATTTAACCATCTTTGGTGTTGGACGACTGGTTTTGTCACACACCCAAATTCCACTAACGGAGTTTTACCGTTTGGAAGGTGACACACCAGGATCTCAGTCATTAGTTACATCAAACGACACTATATGGAACTTGAAGTGTCATAACATAAAAGTTCAGAGTTAATGCGGAAGCGTTTAAACAAAATAGATGCTGCGCAAAACAAATACGCTCAAGTTTAATTTAATAAAAACAAGTGAATTGTCTCAAATGTTTGCATATGAAGGAAATGACAGTAGGACTCCATGCATGCCCTAGATGTGCAACCTGTGCCTTAGCGACCTGAGAAACATATAAGAAAAAGTGTCAACACGAGGTTGGTGAGTTCATAGGTTTCAAGTTTGCAATAAGAGAGTGTTTACCAGATTATGTACATTCAATATGCATATCAATAGGTAGCTAGCCTATGTTCATGTCTTACTAAAGCGCTCACAACCGAAGCTGACTGTTTGTTTATTTGCCTCCTGCCAGGTCTATCAACATTGGCGGTGTGAGTAGGCTAACATTTCACCCGTTCGATCTCTAATCGAGTTAGCGCGACTAACGCGGGTGGGATTTGTCAAACCCAGTAGTACTACTAAACATTACCTCGCTAAGATCCATATTAACGGTTCGATATAAGATGAGGACTTTCTGTGATAGTGTGTTACGCTTAGCCTTAACAGTGATATCATATAAAGTACCATAATCAAAATAGTTGAGTCATGTTTTCTCCCCCAACGGGAAAACATGTAAAATAATATTTGCTTGCGTACCTGTTTCTCCCCCACGGGAAAACAAGTAAAATGATGTTTGTGTATATGCATGTTTCTCCCCCAATAGTAAAACAAGTAAAAAGGGGCCGTGAAACTCACCTGCGTTGCGTAGTAGGTAGTATCACACAAGTATGAGATTTGAAATCTCAAGTGTTAGCCTGCACGACTTACGTATGCCCTAGAATTATACACATAATAGTTAGGGATACAATAGGAATATGTGACGACAATACAGGAGATTGAACGTCCTAAAGTAACGCTCTAATAATTAAGAGTAGACGGACGTGTCCACGGAGTTAGGAATTACTTTACGCGACGAATGACAAAAATAATAATAAATATAATCAGGTAAATAATATAACTAATTATATTTTTATTTAGTCTCAATCGATACACGATGTAATAAAATGATTCGAAATAATATAAATATATATTATTTAATAATACGGTCACAGTTTGAAAATAATATAAACATATTATTTTATACGAAGTTACGGTTTGAAAATAATATAAACATATTATTTTTATTTGATAATAACAGTGATATTTTATTTATAAAAGTGGGAATAATATAAAAATAGGTTACTAATCCAAACCCGAGCCAACTGGTTGTTTCCCGGGCTAAAACACATTTATATAATAATATAATATTATATGGTTTGATTTTTATTAATTAAATATTAGCAGAAAAATGTTTAAAAATAATTGTGGGAGCCTGGTCTCGAACCCGGGTCTCTCCCACACACACACACTGCTCTAACCATTACGCCCGCAAAGGTCATCGCGTCCAATACACGGTTTTAAAAGCTTTTAATCTAAAAGTTCCTTGTGTTCTTCCCCTTTACACGAAACCGGACCAAGCTCCACCCCAAAACCAACGAATTTGTTTTTGATAGAAGCAAAAGACATAGGGGTTTTGATAATCGGGGTATTGCGAATTTGTGGGTTCGTTTAATTGCGAAAACAACATCTCTAGGGTCATTTAATTACCGAATAAAGATTCAAAACCCTAGTTTTTGAATTCAAGTCTGAATTGAGAAATTTATATGATAAAACATGTTGAAACCATAGGACTTTTGATCACCAGAGGATTTCGAAACTGTTGATATGGTTTAATTGGATCGAGGTGATGATTAGGATCAAAACCCCAAATTAGATTATGAACAACCCGAATTTCCGTATCATTATAATTTCGATATTAAAAAGTTGAATTAACAGAGGGCTTTCAAAGATTAGGTCATTACGAAGCTAACCATGTAGGTTAATTGAATTATGGTTGAGCCTAGACTAGGGTTCGATTAAACCGGAAATTACATGAACCCTAGAATCCGATATTGATAGATTTGATGTTTTAAGCCCCAATTATCATAGGGCTTTCGATCTATGAATAAAAACGACGCTAAGGGTGTGGTTGGTTACCAGATTGCTCATCGAATTGAAGGTGCACGACTAGAACGGGTTCCGACCTTGACGAGTTAGCCTCCGGCGGCTCGGGTTCCTTCTCCAATTGGATTGACGTATGAACAGCTTCAGAGGGATTCGTCTAGTGTGTGCACACATTTAATTTATGAGATTAATAACAGGTTTAAGCGAATTTGATGTCCAATATCATCGAGGTCGACGGTTTCAGTTTAATGCTCATCATTGTGTTAATTACGAATCAATATCTGTGTTTATTGTGTTAATGATGATTGTAAGTGTTTTAGTTGTGTGTGGTCGATACAATTTTTAACAGAAAACGATTATGGGACAAGGAATCTGAGTTGGTTGCGAGTTTGACTATTAGAGGTCAACAAATCGAGTTAAAAGTAATGGCAGGACCAGTCCTTGTAGTTTTGAGTGTATGAGAGTTTGAGAAATGGCAGGATCAGTCCTTATAGTTAGAATTGAGTTAGAAACAAGGTTAGTTGACTTTCTAAAGTCAACAGGAATACCATTTTGTGGATTTTGACTTCAAAGTTAACGTAATTAGGGTTTGGACTAATTACACTACTAGTCCTTGTAGTTTGAGTTTGGAAAAATTGACAATCTAGTCCCTGGAGTTTGTGATAAGTTAAATAGGTTAACTTTAACTGGATTTAAATAACAGGGTTAACTTGAAAGTCCGGATTGTCATAGGTTTAAAATCATCCTCCATTAAAATTTTATGGGTACAGAAGGATGGGTTTATTCCTTTGATATCCATAATTTTCCAGGCGATGGCTTTTTTGTGTGCCTTGAAGACTTTAAGCAGTTTGGCCTTCTTGTTACCTGTTAAACTGGAGGAGATAATCACAAGAAGTTGAGATTTTCCTTCCAAGAAGGCGTACTCAAGATGTGATGGAAGTTCTTTTAGATCCAGAATAGGTGGTTCCTCGACGGAAGGTCAAGCTTTGGGTTCTGAGTCCCGGTCAATGACCTCACATGAAGGGCCAGAATTTTCTTGACTTTCAATGTTCAGAACTTCTTCCTCCATACAACTGTTATCAAGAAAGGTTTCCTCAATCAACTGTGTGTTGCATGCTTCTTCTTCTCTACTTTCGCGAAGATGACAGCTGACTATGGAATCACAAAAATCAATGAAATAGAGTGAGTCATCATGATGCTGAGGATGTTTCATGGATTGCCCAATATCGAAGGTGATTTCTTCATTGTTTACTCTCAAGGTGAGTTTGTGCACATGTCTATTAGGGCTTTGGCTGTAGCCAAGAAGGGTCGTCCAAAGATGAGGGGAACGTTTTTGTCCTCATCCATGTCCAAGATTACAAAATCGACAAGAAAGACAAACTTGTAAATTTTAACTAACATGTTCTCTACTATACCTCGAGGGTATTTTACTGAACGATCGGCTAATTGAATGCTCATACGGGTTGGTTTGGGTTCCCCCAACTTCAACTTCTCAAAAACTGCGTATGGCATGAGATTAATGCTTGCTCCTAGGTCGGCTAGAGCATTGCTGACTGAAAGATCTCCTATTAGACAAGGGACGGCGAAACTTCCTGGGTCAGTCATTTTTATGGGGAGCTTGTTCTGTAGAACAGCTGAGCATTCTTCATTCAGTATTACATGTGACAGTTCTTCGAGTTTCCTCTTTTTTGTCAGAACTCCTTTCAGAAACTTTGCATAATTTGGCATTTGAGTAAGAGCTTTAATAAAAGGAAGATTCACATGCAATTGCTTGAAAAGTCCCAAAAATTTTCCATACTCTTTTTCCAGCTTTTCCTTTTTCAAGCGTCCTGTATATGGAAGCGACGGGACATATGCTTGAACTGGTTCCTTGTTTTGTTTCTCAATAGCTGGAGTTGTAATCTCACGTATTCTGGTTAGATATTTTTTTCTACAACGTCCTATTCTGGAACAGTAGCTGTTCCTTCTTCAGTGGTCTTACCACTCCTAAGTGTGATAGCTTTCACATGCGTGTTAGGATTGGCCACGGTGTTGCTGGGAAGGCTCCCTTGCTGTCGTTCTGAGAGAAGTTGTACCATTTATCCTACTTGATTCTCAATGGTTTGCATTGATGCTTTTTGACTTTTCATTTCTACTTCATGCTTTTGGAAACGCTCTTCGTTCCTCTGGTTCTGCTGATCAATCATTTTATTGGATGATTGTGTACTAGCAAGGTGTTGCTGTAACAAACTTTCAACGCTAGGCTCTTCGGTTGGTTGATTACTGCTGCTTAGGCCTTGGTATGGTTGTTTGGGTGAAAAAGGTGCATTTTGTTGCTGGAAGGCTGGTCTCCTATTAATCCCCGGGGGTTGTTGATTATTACCTCCCTCTCTGAAGTTTGAGTTGTTTTTCCAGTTACAATTATAATTGTTTCCATAAGAGTTGTTCTGCCCTCCTACATAGTCGACTTCTTCCATTATCATTGCTTGTTGACATTCACTGGTCTTGTGTTGTTTTCCGCATGTATCGCAACGAAGCTGTGCTTTCTTGAGTTCAGTTTGCATCTGCTCAAATTTCTTGGTGAGTGCCTCTAGTTGTGCTGCAACGAGAGTGTCGGAGTCAACGTGGTGTATGCCCTTCTGTGTGGGTCTGGCTCTCAGAGGATTGTAAGCAAAGCTCTTAGTGGCGGCCTTTTCCAATGCTTGGAATGCCTCAGTTGGGGTTGCTCCTCCAAAATCTCCTGCAACACATTGATCAATAGCTTGCTTGTGTGCTCCCGAAATAGCATCGTAGAACATTTGACACTGTAGCCATAGATCTAACCCGTGATGTGGGCATCTTCTCAAAAGGCTTTTGTATCTTTCCCAAGCCGCATGCAGTGATTTATCATCATCCTGACGGAAACCGGTGATACTCGATCTTAACTTAGCAGTTTTATCGGGTGGAAAGTATTTCCATAGGAATTGCACGGCCATTTTGGCCCATGTTGTGATGGTGCCCGGTGGCAGTGCATCCAACCATTCCATGGCACGGCTACGGAGCGAAAATGGAAAGAGCCTAAGTCTAACAGCGTCGTCAGAACAGTTATGGATTTTGAAAGTCACACATAATCGTAAAAATCGAGCGATATGAGCGTTAGGATCCTCTTCTGGTAGACCGTTAAACTGAGCAGAGGTTTCTACAAGGTGAATGATGCTTGATTTTATTTCGAAATTATTTGCTGCAATTGCTGGTTTGGCGACACTAGACTCGTAACCGTCAAGGGATGGTTTGGCATAGTACGTCATGTTCCTTTCTTCTAAATCCGCCATGGTGTCTTCTGGTTGTATATCCCCCACTGCTTCTTCTACTATCTCCTCGGCTACTGCTCGTGTCCGTTCTCGTAATCGATGAAGGAAATGTCGTTCGGGCTCCGAAAGTGGCGTGATGATATTAGATTCAGGTGTGGTGGGCATTCATTACCTAATTTAGTTGATGGAAATATAAAACAAAAAGAACTAAGAAAGAAAATTGAAAAATATGTTCATTAGTATTTACAATTTTTGAAAATTTGGATTTTCTTGTTGAAACCGTGTCCCCGGCAACGGCACCAAAAACTTGATGTGCATGAAGTATATATATTTTTAATAAAGATTTTTCACACAAATGTCGGTTTTAAAATTAGTTTTCACCTCAACTAAACCACACACACGAAGGCAAGTGCACCTGTCGGGTGGTAATATAGAATTGATAAGAACCGGATGTCAATCCATGGACAAAGTTTAACATTCAATCCAGATCTTCAATTGTCTGATTAAGTACAGAAAATATTTTGATATTCTGATTTCTTTTTGTAAACTCTTTTCTAAAATGACAATAATAATTTTGAGAAAAATTGCAAGGACTTGATTGATTAAAAGTGACAACTATTTTTGTGAGAGACAATCATCTTAGTTTAGAGTCCGCTTATTAATTATGTTGAAACAAATTATATGGCCAAAGTTTGTGATTATGTTAATGTTCTTTGAAGTGAGTGAATTAGAATCTTGTTAAAGTTTTTAATCTCATAATCATTAAGAAAGACTTCAATGAGTAAATTACATGTTGCCCACTTAAGATTAGTTTAGTTAGATAAAATGGTGTAATTTCTTAACTTAAGAAATTCTAGGACAAAGTCATGTAAACTTTAAGCTTGAGTCATCAATACTACCATTAACATAACTATTGTTCAAGAAGAATCATAACATTTTTCTTAGTTTTTCCAAACACGATTAACGGGTTTGCATGCCTTAATATTTATTTCACAATAAACGTTTTAAAGATTTATTCCTAATTCTTAGCTATAACATCATACCAAAAGATAGTAAGGTTATAAATAAATGGTAGTCTTATAGGTTTTCCAACACGATATAATTTCACATTTATAAACCTTTAGTTGATTCATAAACATTTAGACATGCAACTCCATCAAGAAATTAACACAATATTATCATTGTATTAACATAATACTTTAGCCATAGTCATAAGTTCAACATAATTAATTAAGCTTCATCAAACTAAGATGATTGAAAAGATGTTTAGCTCATAGTGAGCTTACAAACAACAACACAAATGGAATACATGTAATTCATAATGAAATCAAAGATATAACCAAAGTTTCCAAGTGGAGTGGTGTAGTGATCTTCTAGGTGTATTTTGATGATGAAATGGATCTTCCTTAGCCTCCAAATGGTCTCCCAAGTCTGGTTCCTGAGTGTTTAAGTGGGTGGAATTTTTCTCTCCCCCAGCTCCCTTCAAATGAGCCCAAGAGGCTCTATTTATAGTGTCTAAGCAATGAGGCATGGCCCGTGCCTGGTGAGGCACGACCCCGTGCTGGGACCACAGTGTAACCGTTTTGTTTTCTGTCGCGAACGTACTGAACATGTACTGGGCACGGGGGCGTGCTTGGTGGGGCACGGCCTTATGTTACACCTGGTCGGGGGACAAAGGTACACTGGTACAATTCCAGGTTGACCACGGGGGTGTGCTTGATGGGGCACGGCCCGTGCTTGTCTGGGAGACTTCTATCTTCTTCTGCAAGATGGGGCACGGGGGTGTGCTTGGTGGAGCACGGCCCATGCTTGGTCTTCTGAGTTGTCTAATTTCTTTATTTTTCATCACTTATTTGCTTGTTTGTTCCTTTTAAGCCAGGAGTTCCCTAAAATTCAAATAGAAGCTAAATAAGTGGCAAATTCAATCAATGTATAGAGAAATTAACAAAAAATGGGATGCAAATGATGTGAAATATATGTATAATTTAGAGCACGTCAATGATTCACGATAGAAAACTGAAAATTGATGAATATATTAAATCTAAGACAAACCAAACTGTTTAATCAAACAAAACAAACTATAGCATTCAAACAATCAAACGATTACAAGAACTCTATACCAAACTAAGTATGAACCAGTTTATCACCTCACAAAGCAGATCCTACATCCGGAAGTAACCACAAAGGAACTAGTCGCTCATCGACATCATCATCGATTCTTCAATGGTTGGTGTAACTTGATCTAGCATCAAAATCTTGAAAAGATTGAAACTTTATCTCTGGAAAGCTTTGGGACGGCTAGGTGCAAGTTAATTCGAATGTGGACTCCTCCATGGCTTATAATTGGAATTAGGTTAAATTTTCCGAAATTAGAAGTCTTCGCGTGTCGCGAACTAAGGCTGACCCTCCTTCGCGTGGCGCGAAGGCCAAAATAGTCACGGCCCATATTCAAGGTCTTCGCGTGTCGCGAACCTTTGCTCCCGCGAAGAACCTAAATTCCAAGAATTTGACTTTTGTTGACTTTTACTTCTCCGGGGCCCATGTATGCTGCTATCCTCTTGATTTAAACTTCGTATCTTCTGCTCACTTAGCACCTTAAACTGTAACACTCACAAACACCAAATGCACATAAAACAGACTCGATATACAAAGCTAAACGCTTAAACTATACGAATTAGACTCTTATACACGGGATATTTAGCAACACATCAGTTGGTTATAATGGTTACAAGATATGACTTGAGTCTAAATATAGTACTTTCTAGTGTTAAAAGGCAGGTAATAACTTATGTGTGTGAGAGTGGTCAAGCTAACGTTCAAGAGGGAATAAACAAGGCATGCTCCTAGACCAACGGTCGACTGTGGCTGGGGCAGCCCTGGTGACCTCCTTGTCTTAACTTGTGCCTATAAATATAAGCATTGTCCTTCCTTCACACTCACCCCTTTGCTCATAAAAACTTTCAAATATAAGTAATATACCTCTCTAATTGTCACACCCCGCTTAGGGCGGAAACACGGGGTGTGGTGATCTACGGTGTTCATAGCCTTTGATTACATCGAACGACATCTAATAACATTCATAATCAAAGATTCTAAGTTGTTACAAGGAAACACAAATTGTTTCCAAGATATTACATGCCAAATGCATCGTACTTAAATCCAAAGCATACGGTGTTTCATACAACAAGTTTGTCGGCTAAGACCTAGATGTCCCTAGGCTATACCGAGTTGACTTCAAAAAGATGTTCTACATGCGTGCATGTCCATGTACCATGATTCTAGTTACCTGAGAAATAAATGCTAAAATGTCAACATAAAGTTGGTGAGTTCACAGGTTTAAGTAAGCAAAAAAATATGTTTCATTTGGACTACGATATTTCCCAGTGTGTGAAGCATTGTCGATCAAACAATACTTATGTATGTGCATTGTTACCATAAGCTACCATAACCAACACTTGACGTTTGTGAATTAACCCGTTACTTGACTGAGTTATTGATGTGAGCCCCGTCCAATGTTCTGTCATTAAATATTGTATGTGTGTGTATGGATAGTATGCACCCGCTTTGACCTCCAATCAAGGTTAGCGCGACTAACCACGGGGTGGGGGTGTCAACCCAAATAGATCTATTGATGCGTTTCACGTCTGAATTAGCTAACGGTTATAGTATTCCCGGGGACTTAGTATGACAGTTGCGTACTCATTTAACAATCAGTTTGTGTACTCGTATCCAAATATGAGCTATGTATTCTCCCCCGTATGTTTAAAAATCATTTAAATCATAGTAAAAGTGGGGCCGTGAGACTCACCGTATCCAACGATGTGGCAAGTGATGATGTATGTAGTAAGTCCAACAAGTATCCGACTTATCCGTGCCCTAAATTATTTAAGACACCTTAGGTCCTATGTAGTTGTTTAAGTATGAATAAGTCACATGATCAATACCCTGAAGTCTCGACCCTTGCCTTATAATAATCTACAAGGGTCCGGCCCGATCGTCGTTGGTGATATAACTTGTCGTTCAAGTTGTTATATTTATTAAAGTCCCTTTAATAAATATAATGTTTCGGTCTCGTAGTTGTTAATATTTCATTTTCGGTTTAAGTCACTCTTTATGATAATAAATATATTATATAAATTTATTACGAAATAGTTGTTCAAGAGTCATAAAATAATAATTATATTATTTTATTTTCCAAACCTAATCGTAGTGGTCTCAATAATTCATATATATATATATATATATATATATATATAGTTATATATAGTTATATAAAACCATTATATATAGTTATATGGGGGCATGTTTATAAAGATAATTTTATAAAAAATCCTTTTTACATGTAAAACCCTTTATATTTATAATAATTGTAATAAACTTATAATTATTATTTGTTATTAATAACTATATGTGTAATATAAAAATAATGAGTTCAATGATTAATAAATTAACCATTTCATTTAGAATAATAATGAACAGGGTTTTTAGCTCATAATCTTTAACCGTCGACTTACTCGTTAAAACCAGTCTTTGTATATTATTTAAAATAATAACCGATTATGACCGTTAAATCACCAACTAATTTAATGTTTAAATAAAATAGCCGAAATGCTCACGTAAATAGTCGAGGAAAGGCGACGGAGTTTACGTATCACCCGGTTAGCTCCCGAATTAACCCGTATCACCCGGTTAGCTACCGAAATAGCCCGTTTCTTTCGTGTAACAGTAACCCGGTACCCGTAAAGGAGAATCGAAGACCCGTAAGAGGTGGCGGAGCTCGATTCTTGTTTCCCGAAAGTCGTAAAGGGGTGGCGGAGGTGTTTCCGGGGCTGTGATGGATGGGGGTGGCGGTGTATGGTGGTGATGGAGGGTGGTGAGGGGCTGCGGTGGTTGCAAACAGGTGGCGGGAGTGGGTGGTGGTGTCGGGTGGTTGCCTAGAGTGAGGAGGATGGTGTGAAGGTGTGTTTGGTGTGGGTGTTTCACGATGGTGGCATATGAGGATGGGGTTGCTGCTGCGTTGTGGAACCGATGAGGAGCAAGGAGTCAAGGTGGTGGTTTCGGGTGGAGGGTGAGCCGAAGAGAGGGAGAGTGGGAGGGGTGGTGGTCTACGGTGGTCAAAGGTGGTGGTGAGGGGGTGTTGGTTGTTGCCGAGAGAAAACAAGGATGGTGTTCCTTGTTGTCGTGAGGTTGAAAGGTGGTGAAATGGAGTGGTGTTGTGTGGGTGGCGCATGGTGCTTAGTCTATCAAGGTGGTGGTGTTGTTGAGTTGATGCAATCCGTAAGAGATGAGGGTGAGGTTGATGGTGGTGGCTTGAGTATAGCCGAGAAAGAGGGGGAGAAGAGAGTGTGATGGTGATGGTGTGGTTTGTGTTGCATCCCAACATGCATATATATATAGTCCTCCCATTTGTGTGTAATACCCATAAGAAATTGTGTCTTCATGAGACATCTTTGTCTCGAATAGACAAGGTGTTGGGGAATGAGAGAACAAGACACCATGTTGTTTTTGAGGGAACAATACAGCAAACTAAAAAGGAATGTTTGCCTCTTTTGTTTGGCCGTAGGTGGAGGGAGGCGAGGGGGGGGGGTAGGGGGTGGGTAGGGTAGTAGGGTAGTAGGTTGAGGTGTGGAGTGGTACCCGTTCGATACTAGTTCGGTATAATACCCGTGTGTCGTTATTTTTTCGTTTGTTGTTATGTGTCGGGTATGTCGTATAAACAAAATAATGTGAGTTTAGTAGTTCGGGTAAAATACGTGTCCATCTCATGTGTTTTGAACTATATTTCATTTAAGTGAGTATTCTCCAGTACATATAAAAAAATATAAAGAGAACGTTTCAAGATGATTAATTATTATTTTTAGTTTATCATCAACACGATATGGGGTTCGATGTGTTTCATAAATCTCTAACATTTCTCATGTAGTTGTGTGTTGGTTGGACTCTATTGGACCGGGTTAGACCTAATTAATTAAAATTAGTCTAATATGCACAGTTTTTGTATGATTATATTCAACTAATTATGGGGTAAATTATCGGTTGTCACACTAATTTCATTGATATTCTAACATTATTTGAAGAGAGAAGACCAAGAGCAAAAGAAGAAGTTGTGCTACAACTTAGAAGTTTATTCTTGTGTTGTATGTGAGGGGTCTTCACTAATATTGTTTAGTGAATATTGTTGTAATTTGTGAGTGAGAACACTATCTTGAAATAGTGTTAAGTTGAGGGAGATCACACTATCTTGATATAGTGTTGATGAGCTATGTTATGTTGAAAGGATATCTATATAATAGTGAGACGTTGTACACGGTGATCACTACCTTTGAATTAGTGAGATGTTGGTATACCGGTGATAGCTTCCGTTTAAGGGAGACGACCAGTGGAGCAAACTCTCGACTGGAGAATTAGGGAGAGGACGTACGGTGGATTAGTTAACATCCACTTGAACCTCTATAAAGTCGGTTTGTCTTTCTACCCCTTAAACTATTTACATACATTGCATATTCATAACCTTAAGTTTTAAACAAGAGATTATACATACTTGACCAAGTTTTAATCAAAGAAAATTTTAAGAAAAACTATTCACCCCATTTAATTTTCTATAAAGAGTTTTTTACTAATTCAACTTATTGGGTCACATGCACAAACAAATTATATTTAGAGATGATTTTTTCACAACTCTTATAAAAGAATCAATCAAAATTGAACATGTAAAAACCAAGATCTTTTATACATTCTTATAACTTTTATAAACACATGAAATTTTTAAAAGTGAATCTTTGTGATCTTTGGAAATGAAGGTATTTTGAAAAGTATAACCAATCTTGAAAGGATATGTTGGTCTAGTCAACTCTTTGGAAACATTTCAAGACATTTTTATGCATCGCTAAGTAAGCTAAGACATTTTTTTCAAGACAAATTGGTTAAAGAGGATTTTTCCTCATGAGGTAAAAGTACTTCATGTATGGCTCCATCATATGATGGGTGTCAACTTTTTGAAAAGTTTCCTTACATTTCTATTTAAACAATTTTCCATCATCACTTAGACTTACTTCTTTCTAAGGTTATGAGGTATACCCTCAAGAGAGGACACCCGTTAGGGACGTCTCCGAGATTTCGGGGACGAGTACTAAAAAATGGGCCTTTAAATATAATTTTTTTTCCAAAGATCGATGATAATTTTAATAACAATAAACAAAAAAACGTTATTGTAACAATAAACAAATACAAAACAAAGTTAAACAATAAACAGAACAAAGTTAAATGAATCGAGAGACCCTTCTACCATTTTTCGAATCAAAGTTGTTGATCATTTCTTCACAGTTGATACTATCTAAAATATCGTTCTCGATAACTATCATTACCAATCCATTAAGTCTTTTTTGAGATATTTTCGATCGTAAGTACGACTTCAACAACTTCAATTTTGAGAAGTTTCTTTCTGTAGATGCCACTGTTACTTGAATAGTCAACAAGATTCGATATGCAATTAATGCATTAGGAAAAAAATGGACTTACTTCAAGTATTTTAAAACATCAGTAGGTTTGAGAATATCATTAGTTAATATAGTGTTAAACAACTTTAACTCCATATAAAGCTCAACATCATTAATATCTGATTCTCTTTCATACTCAAGGATTGCAAAGAACGACTGCCAAAATAATGTGATTAATTGTTTCACATGATTATTTAATTAATCTTTTTTAATTCAAAATCCACATTAGAATTTAAAAGAAAAAAAGTATTGCTTATGGCCTCTCAACAAAATTAAGTTATTGGTTTAAATGAGTATGGTAATAGTTAAATAGTTGATAATATGTTTATATTTAAATATTTTTTTTGGGTTTTTATTTATGGGCATCTCAACAAAATTTTCATCTACTTATTTTGGTTTTAATTTAAAAAAAAATTATTTATATATATACACATAATTTTTTTTTAAATTTGGGCCTCCTGCGAAAACGGGCCCCAAACGACAGCCGATGCCAGCTTAGGCTCCGAGACACCCCTGGCACCCGTGAGGCCATTCACGCCGTGACATGGTAGGGAACACCGCCCCTCTTGCGTGAAGGGGGGGGGGTGAGGGAGATGTTGTGAAGGGTTTCACGAGAAAGAGAGGAGAAGAAGACCGTTGAACGGTCATTTTTTGACCGTTGCAAATTAAAAAAAAACTTTTATTTAATTTATTTTACCCTATAAATAACCCATTAACCTAAATTTTTATATACACCAATATCAAAACAATCTCTACTCTCAATTTTTATAAAAAAAAAAAGCCATGAATCCTAACGACCCGATGTGGTGGTTTCAACATTACGCCAATCAACAAAACGTCTTCCAAATCCATCCGCAAAATCAACCGCTTCCGTTCAACCAAAACCCGTTCGGTTCACCGGGTTAGGTTCCACAACCACAAGGCCAACCGATAAACTTGTCCGACCTGGACGTTGTTCCTGAAACTCAAGCACAACCCGACGAAGAAAACGTCGACGAAACGCAATCCGTACCTACCAACAAGAAAAGTAAAAAGAAGAATCCCATTAAAAAATCGACTTCTACATAGGCCACAAAAAAGTGGGATACGAAGGTGGAGTTGAAGTTGGCTAAGGCGTTTGTCGACGTCTCCGAGGATCTCATCATCGGTAAAATTAATACTTTTATTATTTACAAAGTTAATACTTTTATTATTTACAAAATTAATACTTTTATTTACTTTAGGGAACTCTCAAAGCAAGACCGCGTTATGGGAACGTGTTGCAGAAAAATATAGTATCTTAATGGGCGTCAGGCCCGATTACCGCACAACCGACCAGTTGAGTTCTAAATGGACTCATATAAACAAAAATGTCGTAATTTTCAACGGGATATATGAAAGATGTGAGCGGGCCCAAAAGAGCGGGGTTAGTGATACCGATATTTTGATGCAAGCAACCGGCCGTTTTCAATACGATGTTGGAGGCATGTCTACAATTAGAATTTGGGAACTTTTGAAGAATTTGTCGAAATGGCAACAAATTTACCTCAAAAAGACCAGAGTCAGATCGTCAAAGAAACAATCATCGACCGACATGGCCGATAGTCCCGCCGCATCCGATAGAAGATTTAGGTATAATATCAACGTAGAGGAAACATATGAGGAGGACGCGATAGTACGGTTGATCGGGAAGAAAAAAAGCAAAAGCCCAAGCATCGGGCTCCCGCTCCGTTCCGACACACATCGAGATCGGTTAACAAATGATCGAGAAAATGCGACAATTTAAATTGACTTAAAAAGAGAGAAATGACTGGAAAAAAGAAAAAAGATGAGATGAATATTCTCGCCCTTGACCTTGATCGCTTTCACGGGACGAGACGAACATTCTTCAAGAAAAAACAAAACGAGATCAAGGCAAAATATAGGCTTGAGAACTAGTTTTTTTTATTTTTTAATTTATGTTTTTTTTATTTACATTTTTAATGAAAACTATGTAGTTTTACCCGCGCTCCGCGGCGGGTGTCGGGCCGAGCGTTAATAAAATTTAAATGAAAACGTAGATGCAACAGTAAAAATAATGTTGATAAAAGAAACATAAAACTAAATAATAAAAAAGGAAAAAATATAAATATTTACCAGTTCGGGTCGTCGAAAACCATAAAAGCGAATACCGAGACTGGTTCCGATAAAACCAATAACGGCAATGATGTTGTTCGCTCCTAATAGATTCGGCTCGTCACGGTACCACAATGGTAACAACACCCGATATAGGATACGATAAAAAAACTCGATTTTGAATAAAATCCGTTTTAAAAAAAATTATATGAGAACGTTGACAAAAAAAACTAAAAACATCATCACACTCCGTTCTTTAAAAAAAAGTTAACGAACGAAAGTTATTAAAGAAAAACAAAATTAATAGAAAAGTAAATGGGTTAAAAACGTATATTATATATAGTAGAGGGGTGAAAATAAAAAAAATAAATACGTTTGATAAAGGAGGAGGTGTCTAAATTTGTGTGGAATGCGTACTGTTTAACTCAACTCTACTTTAATCTATTCTATAATTGAATTTATGTTTTTTTTTATGTTTTATTAAAAAAAATTAATATTAAAATAATTGTTGTATTTAATGCTCACTTGGGTATCCCTTACTTGGGTATCCCTCACTTGGGCTTGCCAAGTGAGAACCAAGTGAAGAACCAACCAAGCTTACGTGGCAGAAATGTTACTCTCATTTAAGAGTGCCAAGTGAGAGTATACCACATACTTTAAGCAAAAATTCTCGATTTGTAAGTCACTCGTGAGTGGTCTTAAGTTCTAAACACATATCTATTAGAGTCAAGATCAAACTATCAAAGATAGCAAGAGAAGAAGTGAATTGATGTATACATGATCACAACTTTTTAAACACTCGTTTATAAAAATGATCAGTGAGAAAATTTTGATATACTAAAGAGTGACTAGGAAGAAGTCTTGGTGATCTCTACGCTGAACGAACAACAAAAACATAAATCAAATAACAATCAAACCCGTATATAAAATTGAAATCTAATAAACCCAAAAAACAAAAAGAAAAACCATTTTTTTTTCTTCATCTCATTTCTGTTATTATAGTTTTGTTTGTAATTTTATTTCCTTTCAAGTGAAATAAAAAATTACCCGATGCAAATTAAGGAGATTGATGACTTCATATCTAAGACAAATACTAAACAGGCCAAATTCCTAATAAATAACGTGGACTAAAAGTATTAATTAGTGAAGTTTATATCTTACTCAAGGGACCAAACTGCTAACAAAATGAGGACTAAAAGTACAATTAATGAAGATATAATTCATAACCTAACACACCACATGCACCGTAAATATAATTTGTTCTCTTAGAAGATTAAAAAAAATGAAATAAACATATATATTACTTAATATATGCATAACTTTTTAGTTAAGAAACATAAAAGATTTAAATAGATGATCAACGTATGATTGATATAGAAACAAATGAATGTGTTTTTCAAGTACAACTATCAAACTAAATTGTTTACATATATCTTTTTTTTTAATTTTATATCGTTTACCTATATACATATATATAGGTTATAGGTTATATACATAAATGAATAATAAAACTAATTTTTTTATATATAGTTTTTTTTGGTATCGTTGCATATGTGTATGTTATATATATAGATAAACAATCAAATTAATGTATTCATATATATATATATATACATATATATATATATATATATTTATTTATTTATTTTAATTGTGTGTCTTTACCTACATATGTGTAGGCTATATATGTAAAAAAAAATAAAAAACTCCCTCCTTACCATCCAGTTTTCATTGGGACTGCTATCACCTTCTTGGTGAAGGACACTACATACAAATATGGAGCCACAAGAACTGGAATATGCTCCTACCCTTCATAGGTGAAGGAGATAATCTACAGCTTCATCACATTCTGGGCTTAGAAGACTACTATCTAAACCCAGACGATTTCAGTGACACCGATTCTCCACCAACGATCCCTGACGAACACAGAGATTTCTAGAAAACGATCGTAAGCAATGATGTCATCCCGACAAGATAAACAGACAGACTACAAAGTTTCCACTCACCCGACAAGTGCTCCACTACTTTTTAGCATCTTTTATTTTTAACCGTTCTTTTTGTAAGAAAGTTTTAGTGCGCCTTTAGTGCGCTCCTTTTTCTTTTTTGTCAGATTGTCTTAGTGCGCCTTTTGCGCTCCATTATTTTTTGTTTGTTAGCTTCAGTATTTGCCTATTTAAGGCATGAGTTCTCATTTGTACAAACACACCGAGAAATATTAAGAATTAATAAGAACTTCTTTCTTATGAAAACTTAACTCTCTCTCTTTCTGGTTTCTTTACAAAAACCCTTACTTAAATTTCTTCAGTACTTCACCACATAGTAAAAAAAAAAAGGGTCTTTCCGCTGCAACTCTTCTACAACTCTCCGGTGCAAATATTATCTACCATCCACTGCAAATACACTGTAAGTCTTTATGTTTTATGTCTTACTTTTTTCAAGTGTTTAAAAAACTCTGGTACCCAACCTTAATTGGTATATATATATATATATATATATATATATATATATATATATATATATATATATATATAGGGGAAGGATCAAGAGAAAACTACAAAGTTAGGCGAAAACCGAGAAAACCACTAAAAGCCAATCAAATAATTTTTAGATTTTTTATTTTTTTAACTTATTTCTAAATGTATTAATATAATATTACACAATTTACCAAAAAAATATTTTACGTATTGTGTTTTACGTATACGTAACCGTAATTTTTTTGTTTTCTGTTTACGTATACGTAACACTATGGGTTACGTATACGTAAGCCAATACTTAAATGATTTTTTTGGTAAAAATGTGTATTATTACAATGATACTCTTATAAATAAATAAAAATAACAAAAAATAAAAAAGAAATATTATTATATGATTGGTTAAAATTGGGTTTTTAGTGGTTTCTCGGTTTTCGCCTAAATATTTGGTTTTCTCTGGACCCTCCCCTATATATATATATATATATATATATATATATATATATATTATTTTGTATTGTTTCCTACACATGTGTAGGTTATATATACATAGACAAATAATCAAATTAATTTATTCATATATATTTTCTTTTAATTTCAAGAAAATGGAAAGATAAACAATAACCATTAAATTTACATCAATTTTCTTTTATTTTTAAATCGTTTAGGATTTTTTGATGACACTAATATTTTGACTTGTTCTAGTAGTATAAATTGTTCTGAATTGATCTCTCATATGTGTGTGTCTATATATATATATATATATATATAGGAAATGGATCATTTTAAAACTCCTAAATATTTTGAGAACTTCTGAGAACTCGTCAAAAATTCAATCAAAACCATTTTTTTTGTTTTTACTATTTTTATTGTTAGAATACAACATAAAAAATGAATTTATATATGTAAATTTACATGTCTTCATATATTAAAAAATATACACTTGTGTAAGTTTACCACTTACACATGTGTAAGTGTTTATTATTTACACATGTATATAAATTTTTTTAAGGATAATTTAGAGAGAATGGATGAATTAATTGAAGAGATAAATCATTTTTTGTGTTATATTTTAATAATAAAGATAGTGAAAACCAAAAAAATGGTTTTAATTGATTTTTTAACGAGTTCTCGCGAGTTCTCAAGTATTTAGGAGTTCTTATTTGAACCTAACCCTCTATATATATATATATATATGTGTGTGTGTGTGTGTGTGACAGACCAAATGTTTATTAAATAATTTAGCTAGGTGTGACAGAACAAATGTTTGAAGATCGTATTTGCTTGTTTTGTTATTGAACGCTTGGGTTTACTAGTTACTCATATTATCCTTGGTCGGGGAGAGCCTCAGTGATCAAGGAAGGTCTTACAATGTGGTGCTTGCAATATGACATAACACTGGTTGGGAGCTGGGCCGCTCCCCTAATGATTCTAAGGCAGGACGAAACTAGTAAACCTTATCATAAGTGGGATGGATTGGCTGGCTCAGGGGCAACCTTGGCCGCCGCATAGGGCTTGAAAGATAACCCTGTGACAAAGTGGTATCAGAGTGTGTCGTTCCTCGGATACGTTGGTATGTCACTTATCCCAAATGTTTTTAAAAGATGGCTAAGCAACGGTGGTGGACTAGATCAACATGAACGCCTATGGTTGGTTGGTTGGCAGGCTTTAACCCGAAGACAAGGTGCGGTGTCAGAGGGGCGACTGATGTTGAAGGTGGTCACAAACTTCAACTTAGTCAGTATAACTTTACTCTCTACGAAGGTGTTTGAGGACTCGTCGATGAACATGTATGATCTATACTGGGAGTGTCATAGAGACATGAAGCTGCAAAGAAATTTGCTGCCCCGCTCATCTAGTTGCCAAAAACAAAGTTGGAAGACCATGCGATTGCGTTCAAAACTAGACGTATCGACGCCATAAATTCGATAACTTCTTCAGTTCCTTGTGCCTTAAACAAGGTCACCAGCGCCCCAAGTCTGGAAAATGGGCTAGAGCTGATAATTGTTGAACATATCGCATGAATCTACCGGTCGTTGTGATTTGGAACTAGCTACTGATCGCAAGAAAGGGTAATGGACATGTACGTCTATGTGATGGATCGAGGTGGAATGATCTGAGGAAGGTCGATGCATGCTGGGATCAACTTGTTTATGAGCATCCCTTTGCCAAAGCCAAAGCGAAGCCAATGTCTGGGGTGCTACCCGGGGAAGTGCAGTAAATGCACGAGGACGTGCATGGTTTGGTGGTGGGAGAACGTGACAGACCAAATGTTTGAAGATCGTATTTGCTTGTTTTGTGCTTGAACGATTGAGTTTACTAGCTACTTCTATTGTCCTCAGTCGGGGGAGAGCCTCAGAGATCAAGAAAGGTCTTACAACGTGGTGCTTGCACTACGACGTAACACTGGTGGGAGCTGGGGCCATTCCCCTTATGACTCAAATGCAGGGCAAAACCAGTAAACTTTATTATAAACGGGATGGATCGGCTGCTCTATACGAGGATAACCAAGTATTATAATTAAAGGTGTGATTTTACTAGGCCGGTGAATTCGAGTTTGAAGATATTAAAGAACATGGAAATTGCAAAATCGAAGATATTAAACAACAACATGGAAGTGCGTGTCGTGAAATATAAATCCAAAAATGAGACAAATTAAGTAGGCGTGGGCGTCCATCCCTGTTTCTTCACAAATAATGGGAAATCGATGATGATGATGATGACCACCTCCCCTTTTCGCTCCTCTCTCTATATCTATATATAGACACACACCATACAGATGGCATCCCTGCTTCATTACACTACCCCTACACCCCCGGTTATTAATCTTCGAAGAAACGCTAATCTAGGGTCCAATTCGAATCCGAACCCGAACCCGAACCCGTGCTCTTCCTCCTCGTCTTCTCACGGATTTTCCTGGGCTTTCTCCAACTGTTTTGGTAACGTTTCTCGTTTTGTTAATTTGTTGGATGATTAATTAGTTAATTCTTTCAAATGGGTTTTTTCTTTTTTACTTTTGTTTTCATACTTTTGTTACTCAGACGGAAAGATGTTGCAAATCTTTTCACCGGAATTATCAAGGGTATTTCTTAGATTTATTTATGTTTCCCCCAAATAGTTTGATTGTATTTCATGTTCGTGTCTCATATATGAATAGCCAATTTGCTGGATTAGTTGGGAAATAATGGTTACTTTTGTGTGACAAGAGGTTCTTTATAGAGATTGAAGGAGAAATTTTTATTGGGTCGCAGTTCGACCGGTTATGTTATATGGAACAGATTGCTGGCCAATAAAAAAAGTAAGGCGTGAAAGTTGGAGGTAGCAGAGATGAGGATGTTGAGCTGGGTGTGGGGGCACACAAGGTTGGACGGAATAAGGAACAAACATTTTAGGGATAGATTAGGGGTAAGCACGTATTTCGGTTAAGATAAGGGAGGGGAGACTGACATGGGAGGAGCAAATTAGGTAGGATTTGGTAGACTTTTAAGGGAAGTCGGATAAAGGTTAGGACTTTCAGTGGAGCGTATAGATTTAGTATTTGCCGTGACTTCATATTTTGGCCGTAGTTCACTTAGGTTGCCTGTAGTCGTAAGTGTCTGTGTTAACTACTTTCTAGGTTTGCCTTTAGTCTTTTAGGTGTGTCTTTAGTCTTTGGGGTTTAGACTTTAGTCTTAGTTGCTCTACTATTAGGGATTTTTATGCCTTACTTGTTCTTTTATCTTCTGCTACAAATAAATTAAATTATGTTATGATACTTGTTTTGTCTTGTATGTCTCTTTGTTTTTTAAAAAAAAAGAAAAAAATAAATGAAGGAGGTTTTTTTTAGTCCGGGTCTCTCTGAGAGAAGCTTCTTTATCTTATGGGATAGAAGTAAGGTTTGTTCTCATCTTACCCTCCCAGTCCCTACTGTTGGAGTGGGATTTTGTTGGGTATGATTGTTTGAGTCCATTTCCGCTCTGCAATATAATATTCATTTTTGGGGTCAAATCTTATGTGTCCTGAGATTAAAACCAACATTCATTAACTGGTAATTATGCTTATGTTTGCCCCAATTCATGGCAGAAAACATAAGTTCAATCTTTGATAGTTAAAGATGGGAACTCTGATTTTGATTTCCATAATTGTACTTGTTGTTTATAATTGTGGGTTTGAATTTCTGCAGGCTTAAGCAACATTTGGAGACATCAAACCCTTAGAGCTCAAGCTATGAGCACAGCTCAAACTAAGGGGAGTTTTACACCACCAAGGTGTGCCAATGGGGTGAAAGATGAAGAACCAGATCATCTTCTTGTCCTTGTTCATGGAATCTATGCAAGGTAGTTAGAATTTCATTTTAAAACATTAAAATTCACTTGCTTGTTGTAATAGGTCATGTATCAATTATTCAATTCTCTTTCCTGCACTTTCTTGTTTAGTTTTTGAAGTTTTTATTTGTATATGTAATGTATTAGTTATTACTACAATAATTATCAAAATCTTTAAATAAGCCAGGGTTCTTAGCGGGAGCAGCTTCTCTCCCACCCTCCTCAGACCCTACCAATAGCTCTGCTATGGGTGGGATTTTACTGGGTATGTTTGTTTGTTTGTTTATCAAAATCCTTAAATAAAATGATTTTAGGAGGTTTTGTACATAGAAACTAGACTTTGGATGCCTTTTAAATAGCTCTACCCATTGTCCGTTTTGCTAAAGTTTTTTTTTTTTATTTATTTTGAGCCGTTTGAGTAAAAAACAAAACAACAATTGACCAATTCATAAGTAAATAGGTCAAAATGGCCTCCTCTATGCTTCATAAAAGGCTTCTTTACTCGATAACACATTAAACGGTTCTGGTTCTTGTTAATGCAAAATTGTAATAGTTGTATGTTTCTGTTAGACAAGGGTCTAATTATTAGTGAAAACAAAACACAAATTGACCCATTGTTTTCCTTGTTTATTTGGTTTCATTGAATCAGTTGATGTGTAATTATGTATAATTACATGTAAGCCGGGTCTGAACAGATTCCTTTCTAAAACTTATTTTATTCTTGTTGAGTTGCTATACTGTTTGTTTGAGTCATCATTGATGTGTAATTATGTACAAATTACATTAATCTGGGCCTACTAACTTTTGGTCAAGTGATATTGAGATACACATAATATTGTAAAAAGATACTTTAAATTTAAGGTGTTCTGTTAAACAAGAAATTGTGCATTAGCTTTTGGTTTCATGCAGGATACTGACATGAACATTACTCTAAATCACTGTATGCAGCCCCAGTGACTGGAGATATGTAGAATCAGAACTCAAAAGACGTTTAGGGAGACACTTTTTGTTATACGGTATGACCTCCTCATATTCTCATTTCTTTCGGTCACCACTTGTTTCTATATGTGTGTGTATAATACATGATATTTTTAGTGTATCCTATTGGTTGTTTGATTTTTAACATGTATGCAGCAAGTTCTTCTAACACTTACTCCAAAACCTTCGCTGGAATTGATGGAGCTGGAAAACGGTTAGCAGATGAAGTAAGTATCCAAATATTTTTGGTGACAAATCTCTGTCATGAGCTTATTGCGTTATGTATCATGTAGGATACTTGGTCGTGACCAAGAAAGGTGTCAAGAAAGGGTTATATTTACAAATATACCAGTATACCGCATGTCTTAGTATGTAATATGAGTCTAGTCATCCATATCGTCTATTACACGGATTTACATTACTTCTATTTACTCAACTTTGGAAAGTGTCAACTTCTTTTGCTAAACATAACATCCGTCTCAAATATTGGGAGTAAAACAGCCGACCCGACCCTAGTCCAGGCTCGACTAAGCTTGACTCAGCTCCTTTAACTTAATAGAGATCGAGCTCCGCTCTTCAGTAATTTTAGAGGCTTGTGGTCGGCCTAGGGTTGACTTGTTTATTACTTTTTTATGTTATGTGCGTATAATATTATTTTATATATATACATAAATTTAATTATGATTATCTAGTATGTTACATATATTCATTATTATATTTATTTAAATTATAGGCTGGTCTGCTTGTGGTCGGCCTAGGGTTGACTTGTTTATTATATACATGTTTATTACTTTTTTATGTTATGTGCGTATAATATTATTTTATAGATATACATATATGTAATTATGATTATCTAGTATGTTACATATATTCATTATTATATTTATTTAAATTATAGGCTGGTCTAGGATCGTGAGTCTAATCAAGCTCAATATATGAAGCTCGGGCTCAAGCTCATTTGTTAAACGAGCTCCAAGTTGTGTTCAAGCTCGTTTAGGCTTGGCTCGTGTCGAGATTTTAACGAGCCGAGTTCGAGTAGCTCTGCTCACTTACATCTCTACTCAAATACAAACACACACATGTATGTGTACACATACTTATACATGATCATGTACATCTACATATACACAAGCGTTATCTATCTGCTGAGCCCTTTATCTGTGCCAGGGAACATGAATGAGTCTTTGATTGTCCTTATATATGTATGTATGTATGTATATGAGAGAGAGAGAGAGAGTGAGAGGAGGGGGAGAGAGAGTTTTAATGGACATTGTTTGAACATACATAGTTACGTACAGGTGAGGCAGGTTGTGAAGAGTAGAGAGAGCCTTAAGAGGATATCATTTTTAGCCCACTCACTTGGTGGTCTGATTGCAAGATATGCAGTTGGTGTTCTTTATACTCATGTTGATGATAGAGCAGCTGGTCAGATTGCCGGGTTGGAGGCCATTAGTTTTATAACCCTAGCAACACCGCATCTCGGAGTTAGAGGGAACAAGCAGGTTTTGCTTTCTACTCACTTGAATTCAATTCAATCCATTGCAGAACTTCAAATTTATAAAATAATGACCTGAGTACAATACATATGTGTGTGTGTGTGTATATATATATATATAAGAAAATGGTATAAATATAATATTTATTGTTTCTCACTCTGAAATTCTACAAGTTAGGAATAAATTAGTTTGATCTTTCGTTTGTGTATATAACCGACACATGTATACGTCATGTGTAGGTTATATTACCTACACCTGTGTAGGTTATTAAAATAACATATGAGCAAACTAATTTGATAGTTTTTTATATACATAATCTACGCATGTGTATGTCAGAGGTACAACATTTAAAAAATATTAACCACTGATAAAAAAATTAAACGATTTAGATTTGTTCTTTTTGTTCTCGCAATAATCAAGTATTCTGTAATGATCCTCACCATATATATATATATATATATATAGGGAAGGGCTCAAACGATAACCATTTTTTTATATGATAACCGTGATAACCAATCTCAAACAATCACATAATTTATAAATTATTTTTTCTTTTAATTGTTAAAAAAGTATTTAAGTATGTTGAACATATATCTTGAACATAAATACGAAAATGAGAAGTCTTACATATACGTACCACATAATGTTACATATACGTGATTCATAGTGTTTACGTATATGTAACACTAATAGAATGATAATTGTTACGTATACGTAACACTATGTTTGAGAGTGGTTATCACGTCACATAAATATTGGTTATCATTTGAACCTCACCCTATATATATATATATATATATATATATATATATATATATGTGTGTGTGTGTGTGTGTGTGTGTATATGTATATATAGTAATGTTTATGAGGTGATGTTTGTGTATGGATGCACATATCTTTTGATACGGGTTTTTTCATGATTCAGCTCCCATTTCTTCTGGGCGTTCCCATGTTAGAAAAAATTGCTGCTCCAATGGCTCCCATCTTTGTTGGACGAACAGGTAGTCAACTGTTCCTCACCGACGGTAAACCCGACAGACCACCTTTGCTTTTGAGAATGACATCAGATTGTCAAGAGGCCTATTTTATGTAAGACCAAGTAAATAAATATGTAAATCTTCATCATTAAATGAAATGCCCTTTTCCTATACACTTCCATAAAAAAATAATAATAAAATGCTTATTCTATTGTCTCTTTGTGTTGCAGATCTGCTCTCGGTGCATTTAAATACCGTATTTTGTATGCCAATGTCTCCTATGATCGTATCCTGTCTGCATTTAGTTTGTTGCTCTTCATGCTTCTGTTTTTGTTTCTGTTTTAACTTAGCATTTACTACTAGATATGGTTGGCTGGCGCACATCCTCAATTAGAAGGGAGTCTGAGCTTGTTAAGGTACATTATTATAATATACCCAAGAATATATATCGCGTTCATTTCAGAACTAATATTACGTTGAGAACTACGAGAACTGCATAAGCACCTGTGCATAGTTATGAAAAGGGTTAAATTGAAAAAAAAATGGTTAATTTCTCTGTATCCACTATTTCTTTGATTTTATCTCTTCTCTCCGGATTTAAAAAAAAAGTATAACCATGTGCACTTGGGCATGTAGGGTATATGCACATGGGCATGCAGAAAAAATGCTATGAATACCATATTTTTCAAATCTCAAACGTATTGAAATCCACATGCATTCTAGTCAATTTATATAATAAATAGGACAAGGGTTAAAGCGGTTCTCGCAGTTTTCAACATATAATTGGTTCTGAAATGAACACCCCTCTATATATAATATATACACTGCATATATGTATGTATACATAGTGTTTGGTATCAATATGCATATAGTTCCGATGCTTTGATGCTTAAATTGGCAGCCTCCTTTCAAATCGTTGGATGGTTATAAACATGTCGTAGACGTGGAGTATTGCCCTCCGGTACAATCCATGGGCTCCAGTTTTCCTCCAGAAGCAGCAAGAGCAAAAGAAGCAGCCCAAAATGTACCAAATACCCAAAATACCCTCGAGTATCATGAAATCATGGAAGGTAGTGAGTGAACCAAATCACCAATGCTCCATAACTCATACACTTTTTAGTTTAAGTTATCTAGTAACTAAATAAATCCCCATCGGTTGTTGGTTATAGAGGAAATGATTCGCGGGTTACAACAGTTGGGATGGAAAAAAGTCGATGTCAGTTTCCACTCGTCATTTTGGCCGTTCTTTGCTCATAACAACATTCATGTATGGTTTGTAGGTTTTTTCTATATCTTTTCACTTCAAGCTTGCACGGGAACGATCTTTGAACCTCGATTTTGTGGTATTTTCAGGTGAAAGATGAATGGTTCCATAAGGCTGGAGCTGGAGTAGTTGCTCATGTGGCTGACACCATTAATCAGCAAGAAAAGCAACACCAATCTTCTTCACTCATCTCTGCTAGTTTGTAGTTATGGCATGTGCTTCAAATAATGAGAGAGTTGAACCATTTTACTAACCAAATTCATGCATATATGTATGTATTATGTATACACATATGCGAGTACACGTATGTATACGCGCGCGCACACGGGCACACACAGTCTCGTGATCGCTTGTCACATGTGCAACTTAAGTAAGAAATAAAATTATAGGTTCAATTTTGAGGAAACACCTATTGAATGTTTGTCCTTTAATGTAAGTTTGTGTAAATGTAAAACAATAATTTAAAGTGTTATAAAAGCAAACCATTTTAGGCCTAGCCTAAATGTCTATATGCTTTAGGGTTTTATCTTGTAATATATATATACATTTCCAACGCTTACGTATAATAACACAGCAGAAGTTATACAAAAACGTGGAATAAACGGAAGCTTAGAATTTTTAAAACAAAATTATAACAAACAAAGTTTAATAGAAAATGAAAGCATAAAATTACTAACAGAATTCTTAAGTCATGAGTTTGAAAAGGTAAGGATATAACAAAAAGTATAAATAATTCTATAATATTACATTTAGAAAAAATAGGCTTAATAGAAGAAAATATTACAAATTCAAGAGTAAACTACACATGTAAATTCAAACTCAAAAACCCAGATATCACAATTAGAACAACTAACATAGAATATAGTCAATTAGATAAAGAAGAGTTTAAAAATCAAATACCTGAAATGACAAACCAAGGATTAATAAGGAAATCAGAAAGTCCACATAGATAATCAGCATTTTTAGTAAGAAACCATAGCGAAATCAAAAGGGGAAAGGCAAGAATAGTTTATAATTATAAACGTTTAAACGATAATACATAAGACAATGGTTATAATATTCCTAACAAAGACAATCTATTAAATTTAATACAAAAGAAAAAGGTATTTTCAAAATTTGAATGGACAACCTTTACATGTTCAGAAGGACATTATGAATGAAATGTCCTCAGTTTTGGACTAAAAAATGCTCCATCTATTTTCCAAAAATTTATACACAGTATATTTCTAAAATATGATTTTTGTTTAGTAATTGATGACATTCTAGTTGCAAGCGAAACTATGCAGGAACACGAACAACATCTAAAACAAGTATTCGAAGAAATTAAGAAGCACGGTATTGTAGTTTCAAAAAGAAAGATGGAACTATTTAAAAGAAAAATATATTTTCTTGGTCTAGAATTAGAAAATGGAAAGATAGAATTACAGTCACATATTTCGACAAAAATTCTAGATTTTCTAGAAAAATTTGAAAATTTAAAACAAATTCAATTTTTTTTGGGACTAGTAAACTACGCTAGAAAATTCATTCCAAATCTATCAAAATTAGTAAGTCCTCTATATAGTAAAAGCACAAAAAATGGACAAAGACATTTAATACAGAAGATATTAAAATAGTGCAAAAAATTAAAAAAAGGCTATTAAAATTATTGGTCCATTAGAATTACCACTAGTTACAGACTATATTATTATTGAAACAGATGGATGTAAAGAAGGATGGGGAGCTGTCCTTCTCTGCAAACCAAATAAATATAGCCCAAAATCAGAAGAAAAAATTTGTGCATATTTTAGTGAAAATTTTCAAAATAAAACTAATTGGACAAGCATAGACTTTAAAATACAAGCATTAATCAATGCTCTGGAAAAATTTAAAATCTATTTACATAATGAATTCATGGTCTGGACAGATTGTGAAGCTATTGTAAAGTTCATAAAAAATGACCAAAGTAAAAAAATAAACAGAACCAGATGGGTTAATTTATAAAATACTATTTAAGGTCATGGATATATTATAAACTTCGAACATATTAAAGGAAAAGATAATGAGATAGTTGATATGTTATCTCGAAATATTAATAAATTATTCTTTCCAGATGAAAAAGAAAGATAAAGGCAAAGCAAAAATTATACATCCAAAAAATACAGTCTCTCTGATGAGTATCTCATCCGAAGAAGAACAGACAGGAAAGCTGATGAGCCAAGCTATAAAGGCAGAAAAAATACACAGTTTTAGAAAATTGCCAGCATCAATAACTGGACTAGATACTATCCTTTAGTATTACAACCCAGTATACAGCTAGGGTCCTGCTAATCCAAGACCAAAAAATATACAGACTAGACAAAAAATTGATGCATACTCAAACTCTACACAGAACTCGGTCATTACATTTGGAAACTATGGTTTACAACAATGTAACGATCCAAACACAAAGTTTCGTCCAATCGTTGGAATGAGACTAACAGATAAGCAGCAATGCTTGTTAGACAACCTTTGGTATATTCAAACTATGCCACATGCCTCAACATTTAAAGTACAGGTTCTTAATGCTTTGAGCATATATTTTCATGAACAAAGCTAAAAAATCTCTGAAAAACAGCAATCCAAATTTACTCACTATATATTTTTTCAAGGAACAAAGATTGGGATTTTCAATAAATGGAAAACAGTTGCAAAATTTATACAGTGTCCAAACCCAATCTACAAAGGCTTCCATACCTTTGTAGAAGCCTTAAAAACAGCCAGAGAACATATTGGAACAAACAGCTTTTACATCGAACCCGAAGAGGTTCCAACTTTTTCTGAAGTTACAATTAAGAGGGGTACCAGTTAAATTATGAAAATTAAAATTGAACATGTAAAAACATAAAAAGAAATGGAGATATAAAAGAAGTAGAAGTATACTTACAATGATGATTGGTTGTGGAGGAGTAGTGAGGTAGTTGCAGAAGGAGTAGTGAGGTAGAAGAGAGTATGCACAGCGGAGTTTTTTTTATATAGATATATGGGATATAATATGAAGATCCGGGAAGGAGCTAAGGCGTAAGAGTTATTAGCTAAAGAGGGTCGAAGGGTGTTTAGTGTGCCATAAAGAGAGAGAGTATTCTTATATTATTGAAGTTCTTGGTGTATCTACAAATAAAACAACTGCCTTATTTTATAGGTAGGGAACGATAAAAAGTAAAGGCGCACTAATGCGCACTAATCTAAAGCAACGGTTACAAATTAAAGAAACAATCAACGACTACCAACTAAAGGAAAAACGACAAAACTCTTTATATACAATTATTTTCCTCTGTCTTTTTACTGTATATCCACGTGCCTTCTGTAATAATTGGTCTTTCTACGTCATGGCATGCGTCATTTCTTAGAA
The DNA here is from genome assembly GCA_023525975.1 of Smallanthus sonchifolius. NCBI lineage: Eukaryota > Viridiplantae > Streptophyta > Magnoliopsida > Asterales > Asteraceae > Smallanthus > Smallanthus sonchifolius. The sequence goes on along the minus strand of CM042037.1, from coordinate 62,099,044 downwards.
ATCTCTGTGTGTGCCGTCGATAGATGGTGGTGTTTCTGGAATACTATATGTGTCTTCATTTTCGTCGTTGATAATATGATCTACTTCTAGAGTTTCACCTTCACCCACGAATGGTAAAAGCATACGCCAGTTTAGATCAGAATAAATCTGTATATAGTGGCCTTCTCTTAGTAATTTAAATCTTTCCCAGTGAAAATGAACAGGTAATTGAGGGGTTTCTTGATGTTTTCTGATGAATGAATCAAAAACCTGTGTCTGGGTATCTTTTCTGTTAACCATGCAATGTTGGCAAAATCAAGATTTGGATTAATTGTAAAGTTTTGTAAATGGTTTGGGTAGGAAAAAGCTAGAAAAGGGCTTTGTATGTGTGTTCTGTGATCCATAAAGATCCTTTTTCTGGCTGGTCTGTATGTGTATTCGGATGCAGGGAAATGATGAGAAAATTTTGCAACCAACTGTGGGGATTTTTGAATGAGCTGCAATGTTTCCTGTGATCATTGTAAAATTTTCTCCTAAACGGTCAAGGAGATTCCCTGTCCTTTTATTTAATTTGAACTCAATATAGTCAATCATACCATGGTGGTAAAATTGAACAACTTGATCGTCAGACATTATTGTAGGGAAACTGATTTGTAGAAGAAGAAGTCTCGTTCCTTCTCCTTCGTCATTTGTTCTTTCTACTATTCTAGTTCCTGCGTCAGCTGTATATTGAAATGCAAGATCAATAATTTTTGGTTGAAGTTCATACAGAACTAACAAAAATTCTGAACAAACTTTTTGTGAAATGATGTGTTCAAATTCTGGAAAACTGTTAATAACTGGTTGTAAACATTGTCTCTAGGGTGTATCAAGAATCCTTGTTCTGAAAGAATCATAATTTATATTTGAAGCTGTCTTTTCTTTTTTCTCGAGTCTGTGTATATATTGTTTATTTTTTGTCTCGAGTATAGCTATCTTCTGTTTCATTATGCTATTTTCAATTTGGACTTGTATAGGCTGTGTATTTTCTCCCCTTTTCATTAGCTGTGTTTGAAGCTTTGCAATAACCTCCTCTTGAGCTTTGATTATTTACTCAGGATTGGTTTTTGTAATTTCAGAAAAAGTTGGAACCTCTTCGGGTTCGATGTAAAAGCTGTTTGTTCCAAAATGTTCTCTGGCTGTTTTTAAGGCTTCTACAAAGGTATGGAAGCTTTTGTAGATTGGGTTTGGATACTGTATAAATTTTGCAACTGTTTCTCATTTATTGAAAATCCCAATCTTTGTTTCTCGAAAAATTATATAGTGAGTAAATTTGGATTGCTGTTTTTCAGGGATTTTTGAGCTTTGTTCATGAAAATATATGCTCAAATCATTAAGAACCTGTACTTTAAATGTTGAGGCCTGTGGCATAGTTTGAATATGCCAAAGGTTGTCTAACAAGCATTGTTGCTTATCTGTTAGTCTCATTCCAATGATTGGACGAAACTTTGTGTTTGGATCGTTACATTGTTGTAAACCATAGTTTCCAAATGTAATGACCGAGTTATGTGTAGAGTTTGAGTGTGCATCAATTCTTTGTCTAGTATGTATATTTTTTGGTCTTGGATTAGCAGGACTCTTGCTGTATACTGGGTTGTAATATTGAAGGATAGTATCTAGTCCGGTTATTGATGCTGGCAATTTTTTAGAACTGTGTACTTTTTCTGCCTTTATAGTTTGGCTCATCAGCTTTTCTGTCTGTTCTTCTTCGGATGAGATACTCATCGGAGAGACTGTCTTTTTTGGATGTATAATTTTTGCTTTGCCTTTATCTTTCTTTTCCATCTAGAAAGAATAATTTATTAATATTTCGAGATAACATTTCAGCTCTCCCATTATCTTTTCCTTTAATATGTTCGAAGTTTATAATATATCCATGACCTTGAATAGTATTTTGTAAATCTGGTTATGTTTATTTTTTTACTTTGGTCATTTTTTATGAACTTTATAATAGCGTCACAATCTGTCCTGACCGTGAATTCATTATGTAAATAGATTTTAAATTTTTCCAGAGCATTGATTAATGCTTGTATTTCAAAGTCTATGCTTGTCCAATTAGTTTTATTTTGAAAATTTCCACTAGAACATGGACAAATTTTTTCTTCTGATTTTGGGCTATATTTATTTGGTTTGCAGAGAAGGACAGCTCCTCATCCTTCTTTACATCCATCTGTTTCAACAATAATATAATCTGTAACTAGTGGTAATTCTAATGGACCAATAACTTTAATAGCATTTTTAACTTTTTGCACTATTTTAATATCTTCTGTATTAAAATGTCTTTGCCCATTTTTTGTGGTTTTACTATATAGAGGACCTACTAATTTTGATAGATTTGGAACGAATTTTCTAGTATAGTTTACTAGTCCCAAAAAAGCTTGAATTTGTTTTAAATTTTCAAGTTTTTCTAGAAAATCTAGAATTTTTGTCGGAATATGTGACTGTAATTCTGTCTTTTCATTTCCTTATTCTAGACCAAGAAAAGATATTTTTCTTTTAAATAGTTCCATCTTTCTTTTTGAAACTACAATACCGTGCTTCTTAATTTATTCGAATACTTGTTTTAGATGTGGTTCGTGTTCCTGCAAAGTTTCGCTTGCAACTAGAATGTCATCAATGTATGCTAAACAAAAATCATATTTTAGAAATATACTGTCCATAATTCTTTGAAAAATAGATGGAGCATTTTTTAGTCCAAAACTGAGGACATTTCATTCATAATGTCCTTCTGAACATGTAAAGGCTGTCCATGGTTTAAAGCTTTCTTCTAAGTGTAGCCGGTTATATCCTGATTTTAGATCGAATTTTGAAAATACCTTTTTCTTTTGTTTTAAATTTAATAGACTGTCTTTGTTAGGAATATTATAACCATCGTCTTATGTATTATCGTTTAAACGTTTATAATTATAAACTATTCTTTCCTTTCCCCTTTTTGATTTCGCTATGGTTTCTTACTAAAAATGCTGATGATCTATGTGGACTTTCTGATTTCCTTATTAATCCTTGGTTTGTCATTTCATGTATTCTATTTTAAACTCTTCTTTATCTAATGGACTATATTCTATGTTAGTTGTTCTAATTGTGATATCTGGGTTTTTGAGTTTGAATTTACATGTGTAGTTTACTATTGAATTTGTAATATTTTCTCATATTAAGCCTATTTTTTCTAAATGTAATATTATAGGATTATTTATACTTTTTTGTTATATCCTTGCCTTTTTCAAGCTCATGACTTAAGAATTCTGTTATTAGTTTTATGTTTTCATTTTCTATTAAACTTTGTTTGTTATGATTTTGTTTTAAAAATTATAAGCTTCCGTTTTTCCACGTTTTTGTATAACTTTTGCTGTGTTATTATACCTAAGTGTTGGGAATGCATATATGTCTTTGCTTAGTGTAATAAAGTTTTTTGTTAGAGTAATGACTCCATTTAATCCTAGTAAAAAATTTAATCCTAAAACAAAGTACTTGGATTTTATGTGTTGAGGGTTTATGTTTATTTGCGGTATTTCATATTTTATACTATAATTTTTTGAGAAATCTAAGAATTGTATTCTTACTTGTTCTAGATAGTGTGTAATTGAAATTAGTCTATCTTCAATTGTTATACTTACTAATTGATAAGATAACTTTTTATGATATTGTATTGGAGCTATACTATGTGATATTAGACTTTTAATGGCTCCCGTATCTACTAATGCTGTTAAATCTATAAATTTATTGTGATCTAACCATAACCTAAATTGTATATTTATCATGTTCATTGATCCATGTGTTTGTACATATACTGGTTCTTGTTCTTCTATAGACATTTGTATTATTTCATGCTGAACTTCTTTCTTCTTATTGATATATTCTTCTAATTCTTTTATTTTGTTATCCATATTTTTTAGCTTAAGATCATGTAGTTCTATTGTTAAATTTATTTTTTCTTCTAGTTTTGTAAGGCCCTGAACCATGCACCCTACAGTTGGTTCTCATCACTAGGTAAACTCATTAAAAACACTTAACTTTCATTTAAGTAAACAGCGAAAGTCTTTCTCAAAATAACGTTATCTTTAAACTCGTTAACTTTCACAAAATTACCTGACGAATGCATGCACACCAACCCGAGTAGCACCGCTCCCAAGCCAAGATACCTCGTCTAGCAGACTCGCCTGCAAAAACAATCTAACGTACATACAAAGTCAGCTACGCTGAGTGAGTTCTAATAGTTTAATTTAACAAAAACCAACTCATCTCATTTATTGTTTATCTCCACTCAAGACCCTCTGGCCATTAGGAAATAATTGTATAGATTTTTATCATGTTAATAACCCCCGTTATCTTATAATATCCCAAAGGATTCACCACCCCAGACTCTACCCACAATTTAAACCCAGTAAGTCTCTCTGACGTAGAACGAGCTTACTACTCTGATAACTCACAATTTACCACATATATTGACCACACACTGGTTAACTCAACCAACTTCTAGACACTTACTTACCAGCCCTAACCAGGACTCTCATATACCAACTGACTCAACAGTTGTACACAATGAACTCATCCCGACACCACGGTCAATCTAACTCGACACACCACATTGATTCAATCTATTTAACACATCAATATCATCTCGTACACAATTAATATAACTCATCACTTGCATGCAATTTAACACATATAAATGCACACAAACACATACCTTGTCACTACACCCTCATCAGGGTTATCCCCGTCAGGATACTCGTCATAAGCTCCGCACTACCCTTGTTACAGGGCCCCGCCACTAGTCATAGCGACACACTCGTCATCTACGATGACTACCCAGCCACCCACACGGTGACTATATCATCTACCATACGGGGACTGTCACGTCACACGTACAATGATGACCCCGAAGGACTCCGTCCTCCACACTACTATTAGCCGTATACATGGACAACAGTGCAAGCACACAAAGCAACACATATATACACGTGACACTACCTGGACATGTACTACTACTCACCACCCTTTCACGGATCACTTACATGTGAAATAAACACTTACTTAGACATATCCTCATAACGTCTAGACACATTACCCAACTCTTTCCGAATAGGAAATTATACGACACACAAACACTATACTGACTTCTAGCCCACACATACTATGGACACCACATAGACTCATGCAAACACGATACCCATCGTGTCACGAGGACAACGAAACAATACACACAACATCAAGCACACGACGCATGACAGCATACTAGCACCTACTTGACTTGTTAATGAACCACGTACGAGTTCCCATGCTAACCCTCCTTATATAACCATCACAGGTTTAACTAATTTCCCGACTCACCTCGACTAACTCATAACCTGACGCACACAGACCATCACAACTCTTGTTCACCCATCCTAAGGATCCCATAACGACCCTTAGCTTCATTATTACATAATGATCTCATAAAACACTAAAGTTAAATCATAACTCGATACGTTCGTTTAATAAAACATATGAGTATGTACGATAGCCCCAAAACAGTAAAACATTTAAAAGAGGGGATTAGAAACTCACCGGTTACGTTAAGTCCAAATCCTTGCTCTGCACCCCGATCACTCGTCCAAATCCCGATCCTGCCAAGCGTATGATCACATGAACAGACACATGCTTAAACATACGTCAAATAATGCGTACATAAAATAAAACTCTGACACTCGTCTCGTGAGCTCGTCATTCTTCCTCCACGAACCCTACTTTCACAGGCACGCGTATCGCATTGTCGTGGACCCGTTAGAACCCGTATGCGTAACCCGGGTTCCCATTCATGCATGCATGCACACCATGTAAAAACCCTAATCGGGTCCGTCCATGCACCAACGTGCATGTTGTCTTCTTCATCCTCATCACCGTGTGCCACCACGCACATCCTCCATCTTCTCCACCGCGGCTAAACCCTAACAGGATAACACCACAGCTACCATGTCGAAGGACTCCACTCGAGTCTCATTCCACGTCGGGAACAAGGCTATCTCCATTCTACACCGTTTGCCGCCAGCAGCCGCCAAACACCGCCACAGCCCCTTTCTCGCTCAACCCCTCACTCTCTCCCTTTTCTCTTTTTTGTTCTCGGAAACCGGCCACCACACACGGCGGTACACTCGTTTCTCTCCTGCCGAGAGCCACCTCCGCGCACCACCACCAAACCATCGCTGTCCCTGCCATCACCCGTAACCACAGCCGGCATCGTTTACAACACCACCGGTCCTGTCACACCCCCAAATTTATTTACTTCATGATTAAATAAATAAATACAGGTTGCAACGATTGGTTCATTACACGATAGCGGAAGCTGTAATAGTGATTTCTAAGACTTGAATACATACACAAATACTAAAACTAAGTAATACAATGATCTAAGTTCTTCTAGATCAACGATAGACTTGAGGCCGGATAATCTATGTCCTTCCAGCTAGTAGGAATTTATCCAATTATAGCTAGCCTATTCCAACCGCGCCATGGCTAAAGGTTACCTGAGAAACATACTTGAAAGTGTCAACACAAAGGTTGGTGAGTTCCCAGAGTCTGTTCATTTAGTACAATTAGTTTTTCCCCGAAAATGTATACATAACTTAATCGTCATAAAAATAAGTAGTTTTCCTTTGAAAACATGTCCATGACTTTACCGTCATGAAATAAATAGTTTTCCTTTGAAAACATGTCCATGACTTAACCGTCATAAAATATGTAGTTTTCCTTCGAAAAATGTCCATGACTTAACCGTCATAAAATAAATAGTTTTCCTTTGAAAACATGTCCATGACTTAACCGTCATAAAATATGTAGTTTTCCTTCGAAAACATGTCCATGACTTAACCGTCATAAAATATGTAGTTTTCCTTCGAAAACATGCCCATGACTTTACCGTCATGAAATAAGTAGTTTTCCTTTGAAAACATGCCCATGACTTAACCGTCATGAAATAAGTAGTTTTCCCAATCAAATAGTTCTTGTAAATCCAATTGTTCGCAAATTGTTCTAAGTATATATATATATATGATAAACAGAACAAGTAATGTTGACCCATTTGTAGACTAGCTAGGAATACAAATAATATGTACATACATGAAGCATAACCAAACCATGACACAGGTGTTTTGCCCCTCGCTCATACCTCACGAGCAATGTTTGAACACTATGCGGTCATTTGGCCAGAGGGACCCATGGTTAGCGCGACTAACCATGACCGGGGGTGTCAATCCCAATAGTACTATCCATAGAATCCCAGGCTAACCTATAGCTAATGGTTATAAATATGATGGTCAGGGGACTTCCAGCGCTCTATATGTGTTAACTCATGCAAACATAAAGGTCGGGTCTTGTTCTCTTGTTACCATATGAAAATGTTTGTAAATGTGTTTCATGTTTTCTCAAATGTATCAAACATTTATTTTTCATGCTTTCAGATATTGTAAGTAATTGTGTCACAAAAGTTAAACCAAAATGTTCGTGTTGTCAAACATGTAAGCAAATATGGTTCATATTTTCAAATATGTTATGTAAGTATGTTTCTCCCCCGATGTTTATAAAACATTAAAAAGCTAAAAGAGGGGTCGTGAACTCACCTTGTGTTCGATGAAATCCTAGCAACAACCTTGTGCTAATAGTTCTTGTTTATCCGTACCCTAATCACACAAGGGTACTAAACACGTTAAGACTACCTGTCTTAAACGCAAGTTGTTCACCCGACTTAGCAAATCTGATTGCTTTTGTTTAAATATCTTTTTAGTTTTTTCAACACTTGTTTCGTTATAAAATAGTTCTAAGTTACTGCCCAATGGGCCTGAAACAGGTATCGAAACTACCTAGTTTCGATTGAACAGAACAGATGTCGAAACTACCTAGTTTCGATTGAGCAAAATGGGTATCGAAACTACCTAGTTTCGATTGGGTAAGAAAGGTATCGAAACTACCTAGTTTCGATTGAGTAATAGGTATCGAAACTACTTAGTTTCGATTGAACAACAGGTATCGAAATTACTTAGTTTCGATTGAGTAAACAGGTATCGAAACTATAGTTTTCGATTACTGAAATTTTGATTGACAGAATCAGTTTCAAAAATTTATTCATACATATACGCATATATTCATGTTTTAATCTTGAATTCGACACACTTTCTGGTTATTTTTCTTACGTTCGAGTAATATGAATAATATTGAGTTTTTACCTCTAAACAGAGATGATGATTTTTGAGAGAAACAGAGAAGATGGTCTTGAATTCTCTTGGTTAGAAATCCTTGGAAGCTCCTTATAATACCGAAATATGGTGGATTTTGCCTTAAAACTTGACTTCGACATGAAGAAAATTGGGGAGATTGCCGTAAGAAAGTGAGAATGATGAAAGGGGTTCGTGAGAATGGTGATTGAGGTGGTATGGTTTATATCTGAGTTTTGAAGTCATGAGGTATGAGTTTAAAGATAAAGAATTTGAATGAGAGGAAAACAGTAGTGTGAATGGGGGGGGGGGGGTCTTCTCTGGCTTCGGCCGAGAAAGTCAAGGGTGGGTTGGGGTTAATTAATCAAATAATTAGATTTTAAGTGTAAATTTATTTAATCCATTAAGTGTATTAATATTAATTAGAGTTTCAAATGGTAATTTAATTTGGTTTATGTTCTCCACGATATTATAAATTTATTAAGTTTATGGCTCGTTAACGAAAGATATTGAAATCTTGGATTGTATAATTCGTTGAGGTGATTATTTGTAGGTATACGTACCTAAAGGTGACGCTACATGGTAACGTCTTCGAAAGGGTTCGATATTTTACTTTTACGTATATTATGTGATTTAGTCTAAAAATTAAATTATTGTCCAACGTAGAGTTTATGTAATATATATATATGTATATATATTTTTCTGGTTATTTAATTTAACCACTAATGTTTGTATTTAGTTGATTTATACGAGTACATGAATCGGTAACTCCTAGAATTACTAAAATATGAAATGAGACAATGTATGGTTTTTGTTAGACCTTAATGTCCTTGATTGTGAAATTAAGTAAATCTCGAAAACAATTATAATGTAAACTCGTTTATAACATGTACGGATATTGACCTGAAATGTCGGGTGTCACAGGTCGCTACCCCTTATCTCGATAACCATACCCGATACCAACATCACAAAGTGAAATAAAACGAATGAGAATTACCTTTGCGTCTCATGGAAACTGTCCTAGCCGGAGCACCCCCGTCGTCGGTCTCCTTCCTTACGTCGCCGGCTCCTCCCTCTCTTTCCCTCCTCTTGTTCTTGACCGTCACACACCCTAGCCAAATGGCCTAGGGTTTGCGGCTTAGGTGGTTTAAATACCACTTTAAGTTTCAATCCGGGTCCTTTAATATCCATCTAATGTTTTTTTCTTATCCGAACTTTCAAAGATAATGACTAATCGGGTCCTCAAAGTTCGGTAATCCGAGCTTTACGTGAAAGCCACATAGCCCATGCTATTTGAAAGAGGCTCGGTTCAACTAATAACCCGATTCACTTAGTTCCCGAATTTCTGGGATGTTACAAGTTTTTCTGAATTAACACTTGTACTTGTTTTTGTTGTGTCGTCTATATTTTCATCATATATTTTTTAAGACATATACAACATATTTCTATAAAAAAATTGTAACACTGTGATCTTTTTTCTATACTTGGGTAGTATCCACAACTATAGCATTTTATATAATTGTTACCCTTTTGACCTATCCATTTATGTATGCATTCTGTGTTCATGAATGCATATGAAATTTTTGCTATAGGTTGCTCATCTTCGCTATATATGCTATAAATGGATTCATTATCTGAATCGTTTGTTTTTATTGTTTCTATTTTGTAGTCATTTAACTGTTATACTAAATTAGATCTTTCTATATTTTTATTTTTGTTTGGACATTTATTAGCTAAATGTGTTTCATCTCCACAAATAAAACATTTACATTTTCTAGTTTGTGGTTTTCTAACATATTTATTTTTATAATAGGGTTTATAATTTTTATTGTATGTTGTGCTTTTTCTAAGCTTTTTCTTTTTCTCATAAAATCCGTAAGCTTGGGGTGTGTAGATTGTTGTTTTACAAAATGCATAAGCATTTCTTTTTAACTGTTCTTGTAAAGCTAATTCTTTACATTTTCCTTCTAGTATCCCAAATGTATAAGTTATTCTAGGTCCTATTCCTAGATTATTTTGTTCACCATATGTTGATTTTCATGATTCGTGTATACTTTTTCCTAAATCTCCTGGTAATTTTATAAAATATTTATCACATAAATTATCATACATTGCTTTTCATGTTTGTGATAATAATCTTGTGAAATCTAATGTAAATTCATTTATATATTTCATATCGGCTATGCTTAACTGTTCTAAATTTCTAATTGTTGTATCTTGTATTAAACTATTGTTTTTTTGCTAGATCTACTCCTAGGATGAGAGTCCTTATTTGAGATGTAAAATTATAAGGGTTATCTCCTAGGGCTTTTAATATATTTATACTGTCTGGATCTTGTTCTTTTTTACTCTGTCAAATTCCTAAGGCTATCGGACCAAATGTAGTTTCTAGGTAGGCAAACATATCCATACTATCTTTTTTATTTGTTTCCCACATACGAACTGTGATTTGTTCCCATGTTAAGATTTCATCTACCCAAAGTTGTGGTTTTTGTTGTTCTAATAATAACATATTTCCACTGTATATATGTCCTATAGGTAGTCTACTACCTTTTCCTTGGAACTTAGATTCTTGTTGGTAACCTATAGATGGTGGAGTCCAGGGTTCTCTTCCTAATGTTTCATGTGAAGTTTCTCCCCTTTCAGACTATCTTGTCCTTTTGTATGGATTATTCATATCCTGATCCATGAACGACTGTTCTTGTTTGTAAAAATCTAAGATCATTGTTTTACCTTGTACAATATCTTTAACTAATGGTAAATTATAATATTCTTGTAGCTTTTTATAGCTTTCTTCGTATGTCATTCCTAATTCTGTTATACAGTCTATAATCATATTATCTACTTATTCTTGTATGTTTAATTCGGTGAATTTTCTATCTATGATTTGTTCTATAGTTTTATTTACTTCTTCTGTCTTAAAGGTTGTTAATTCATCTTCTTCTAGAGATGATTCTAGATAATCTATCATGCTATAATCTGCTTCTTCTTGTTCAAATCGTAAAAATTCTGTGTTTACTTCTTCATCATCCTTTGTTTCTGTATCGTATATTGGTCTTTCATCATCTTCTATACTCATGAAATTATGTTCTGTAGTAGATTCGCTACTATTTTCTTCATTTATTTTTTGATCGAAGTCTGTAAATCTTATGCTTTGTAATCCATCTAATCCTTCATATATAATACTTCTTTTAGGTATTAGGATTTGGTTTTCACTTTCTTGTATATCTTGTATATTCCATTCTAATCCCGCTAATTCTTCTGGATTAATTGTGACTGGATCTATCATTTGTATAGATTTTGATGCCATTGTTTGTACGATTTCTTGTATATTTACTTTATACTTCATTCCTGACTTGTTATTAGCTTTTCCTAGTACTCCTATGCTTATAACCATGTTATTCATTTCATAGTTTTCATATCCTTTGGTTTGTAGGGCTATTTTTATATTTTGTAGATCTTTAATATCATTTAGAATTCCTGGTGCCTGTATTTTGACTAAGGTCAACCTCCATTCCTGAGAGTATAGCCTTTTTTAAATCTGTTTTCCAACTTTTGTCTAGTATTAAAGCTAACAATTTTGTGCCTAAGTTTTTTCTTCTTAAGGCTTTTATTCCTATAACTATTAACCCTGTATATACGAAGTTTTTTCCTGATTGTTTAATCTTTTGTATAGTTTCTGGTGAAATTAAGTCTATTGTTACTGTTTTATCTATAACTCTTACACTTTCTTCTCTACTACTTCGTATTAATGTTGTATTTAAACTTAATATTACTGTTTGATATAGTATTCTAGGATTTAAGATGTCTAACTGATGTTGATTGTATAGATTTATATTTTTGTCTAAATCTATTTCTTCTTCAATTTGTACTATATGCCGTGTACTATTGTGTAACACTCTATTTTCAAACACTGATTATTAAATCATTAAAACATGCGAAAGCATTCGTCCCAAGAAAATATTTTTTTATTTTTATTTTTTATATATTTTCGCGTGTCGCGAAAATCATGAACCCTCCCTTCGCGTGTCGCGAGGGAGTCCAAAGAAGGCAGGTCCGGGAAACTAGGTCTTCGCGCCAGACCTCTGTTTCTCGCGTGGCGCGAAGACCCCCAGCAAACAGAAAGTTTCCAGACCTGTGCAGTTTTTTAACACTTAACCAATTTTTCCAACTTAAACCCATTTTGCCATAAAATTTTCCCAACACTTAAATATGGGTTCTAACATTCAAAATAACATACTTTAGCATCAAAAACTACAATTTCAAGTATCCATTTACATCCATTAGATGGACTTCTAATTACACCTGAAATCACCAAAAAGTGCATACGAAAATCCAACATTCGCCATAGACTTGGCCTTGACTATCCCAGAGCTTTTCCTACATGCCACCACCTATAATCACCATTAGTAAAGAAGATAAAACATAGCAAACAAGTAAAATTCTTCTTGTTTCACCCGTTCACCCATTTGACCCATTTTCACCCAATTTGGCAATAGGCTACATGTCACTTGCATATTACCTACAAGTTTCATTCTTTTCATTTTATATTCATGATTAACACATTTCTATTTCCACTATGGCACATAGGCCATAACTTCATCACCACATTTCCATTATGATTCTTAGATCATAACTTCATATCCACATATCCATTATGGTACTTAGACCATAACTCCATATCCACATATCCATTATAGTATTAAAACTATAACTACATTCATTCACTTATTCGTACACCTCTATTCACATTCATACCACATAACACATTATGCAACTTAACACATTATTTATACAACATTGCATATAACACCATTTATCATCAATTACTAAGTAAGTGCACAAGCACTTACCTTGTGGATTTGAAGGTCCCGATTCCACTTCACGTTTTGCAATTTGCTTACCTAAACACATTCATCTACTTTAGTAATCCATCATACACCAAAATCACATTTTAATTGGGTTCACAACCCAATTTCCTATTTCCAACCCAAACTGACCCGTTTGAGTTATACTCATATCCAAACACCCTCTTTCACCCCAAACTCACCTACTTGAGTTCATTATCCTTACCTTAACACTAATTTTTCATTAAATTTTTATCATTGGGTTAATTTGGTGTTTGTTCAAGTGTCTAACATCATATAAACACTTAATCATCATTAATTCATCATCTTATCATCATAATCCAAAAACCCCCAATTTTTCCCATATGAACCCTAACTTCTCATAATCAAAATCAAAGGGTTCTAGGATGTTATTCACCATTATTTCCCTTTAGTTTAGCTAGATTTCCAACAATCTAACACTAATTATCAACATGCATCATAAATTTCAGATTTCTACAAAACCCACCAACTAACACATCAATGGTGAAATCAAAAGAAAGATAATCACTTACTTGATGTTAGGAAGGTGATGTGCAAGCCAAAACCTTCACAATTCAAGGTTCAATTGCACGAATCTTGCTTCAACACTCTTTTCTCTCTTGAAGCATCGACCCCCACTCCAACTCAAAATCTGAATTTTAACTTCATTTTAGTCAAATATGGCAGATTTGCCATATTTGTAATTTCAGTCCCTCAACTTCCATTTCATCTATTTTCATTCCAAAACTACACAAAAACTAACATAACTCCATACAAACTTGAAACCCACTTGTTTCAACTTATTTCTAAAATATTACTTCCACTATAATATTATTTAGAACATTTATTTATTTTATAACGAAACCCGGATTTTGGTTCGTTACAAATCACCTCCCCTTATTTGGGTTTCGTCCCCGAAACCCGACTTTACACAAAGAGGTTCGGATAATATTTGAGCATCTCTTCCTCAGTTTCCCAAGTAATTTCCACTCCCTTTCTATGTTTCCATCTCACCAAAACTTAGCTAATCTCTTTACTGCGTAAACGCTTCACTTTTCTATCCAAGATTGCCACCGGTTCCTCAACATAATTCAGCTTTTCATCAATCTCAATATCATCCAATGGAACAAAAGTAGACTCATCCGCTAGACATTTTCGCAAATGGGACACATGAAACGTGTTATGAAGTCTACTTAGTCCCTCCGGTAGCTCTAATCGATAAGCTACCGCACCCACCCTTGCTATCACCTTAAACGGCCCGATGAAACGTGGACTCAACTTCCCCCGTTTCCTAAACCGTATCACCCCTTTCCAAGGAGATACTTTCAAAAGCACAAAGTCTCCCACTTGAAACTCAATCGCCCGCTTCCTATTATCCGCATAGGATTTTTGACGATCCTGGGCCGCCTTTAAGCGCGCCCTTATTTGGTCAATACTACAAATAGTTTTCTCGACCACCTCCTTGTTACCAAGTTCCTATTGACGAATTTCACCCCAACACATGGGTGTTCGACATCTCCTCTCATACAACGCCTCAAAAGGCGGCATAACAATACTAGAATGGTAGCTATTGTTGTACGAAAATTCCACCAACGGTAAATGGTTGTTCCAACTTCCCCCAAAATCCAATGCACACGCTCGTAACATATCCTCGAGCGTTTGAATCGTTCGCTCGCTTTGACCATCCGTTTGTGGATGATAAACAGTACTAAGATTCAATCTAGTCCCCATACCCTCATGGAATTTCTTCTAAAAAGGAGAAGTAAATCTCGTATCACGATCCGATATAATCGACACCGGTACATCATGACATGACACTATTTCCTTCACATAGATTTCCGCCAATCTATCCGATGAATACGTTTCTTTTATAGGAAAGAAATGTGCACTTTTTTTCAACCGATCCACTACTACCCATATCGCATCATAACCCTTTCGAGTCTTTGGTAGTTTAGTGATCAAATCCATGATTATATTCTCCTATTTCCAAAGCGGTATTTCAAGCGGTTGAAGCTTTACATACGGCTTTTGGTGTTCCGCCTTTACCTTTAAGCATGTGAGACATCTCTCCACATATTTAACAATATCACGCCTCATACCCGGCCACCAAAAATGACACCTCAAATCATAAAACATCTTTGTGGCCCCCGGATGGATAGAATACTTGGATTTATGCGCCTCATCTAAAATAGTTGTCAAAACACTTGACAACCTAGGTATCCAAATCCTATCAAAGCATGTTTTCAACCCCGAATTATTTTCCCCAAGCTTGTCAACATAAGAAACCATCCGTTCTTTCTTCACATCCCCGCCAATTGCTAACACTTGAGCCTCCCGAATTTCATCTATAAGAGATGATGAAATTGTCATCTTGAATGACTTCACCCTAATAGGTGCATGACTCGTCTTCCGACTAAGTGCATCCGCCACTACATTCGCTTTACCCGGATGATAGAGTATTTCACAATCATAGTCTTTGACCAATTCAAGCCACCGCCTTTGCCTCATGTTGAGGTCCTTTTGGTCAAAGAAATACTTGAGACTTTTGTGATCCATGTAGATCGTACACTTAGCCCCATACAAGTAATGCCTCCAGATTTTGAGCGCGAAAACCACGGCCGCAAGCTCTAAATCATGAGTAGGGTAATTCACCTCGTGAGTCTTCAATTGCCTAGATGCGTAGGCAATCACTTTCCCCTTTGCATTAAAACACACCCCAACCCCGAGTGCAAGGCATCCGAATACACAACAAAATCTTCGGTCCCGTCCGACAAGAATAGAATAGGTGCCTTAGTCAACTTTTCCTTCAAGAGTTGAAAGGCGGATTCTTACTCGGAACCCCAAACAAACTTAGTCTCTTTACGCGTCAACTTCTTCATCGACAAAGCAATCCGAGAGAAGTTTTCCATAAACCGCCGATTATAACCCGCCAACCCCAGGAAACTTCTAATTTCCAAAGGCTTTTTCTGCGATGACCAATCTTTAACCGCCACTATCTTGGATGGGTCGATAGTAATCCCTTTCTCATTAATCACATGACCCAAGAATTGGATTTCGCTCAACCAAAATGCGCACTTAGAAAATTTTGCATAAAGCTTTTCCCTTTGAAGAACTTCAAGAATCTCACGCAAATGACAAGAATGATCACCCTCGCTTCTTGAATAAATGAGAAGATCGTCAATAAACACAATGACCGAACGGTCGAGCAACGGTCTACACATCCGGTTCATAAGATCCACGAAAACCACGGGCGCGTTGGTTAAACCGATAGGCATAACCGTAAACTCATAGTGACCGTAACGAGTGCGGAAAGCCGTCTTAGGAATGTCGTCTTCTTTCACTTTCAACTAATGATACCCGAACTTCAATCAATTTTAGAGAACCATGACGCCCCTTGCAATTGGTCAAAGTGGTCATCAATCCGAGTTAACGGGTACCAATTCTTCATCGTCAAATTGTTCAATTCCCGATAATCCATACACATCCTCATGCTTCCATCCTTCTTTTTAATGAATAAAACGTGTAACACCCCGCCCGTAATAGGACGGACGTGTCACTCATATAGTAATCAGAGATACTAATAAAGATAGAATTAAATGGTAAGAAAAACCAGATCCTTACATAAGTTTAAAAACCAAATACCAATATATCAAAGTCTTAAAATAGATTCAAAAGGTATTAGATTAAATATTAATCTCTTATTAATTTCCGGTCTCTTCAGTTCCTAGCTTTTCCATTAGTCCTCTTCACACATTCCCGTGATTTCCCTACATACCTACCGCGAAGAAACAGAGCGGCTGAGCGAAGCTCAGTGAACAGATACAATGGAACAGACACAAATATCGTAACTAGTACAACTACTACGATATATCCATGCACACAACATATAATACATAGTACAATGCAACAGATTATCATAATAACATGGCATACGTTACTAGATTCAGATTTCATGTGAACATATCAGATTAACAGTTTTACATGTAAACTTCAGATGTCATATTTCACATCCTTATTAACGTGTCATACTGTTTAGTAGATCTCAAAATAACAGATTTCGTATAAACTCATTATACAATTTTAGCCGATTAACATAATTCAGATTTAACAGATTTCAGACAGATTAGCATGTTCGGATTTACAGAAAATACCCAATGAACCAGATTCATATATCAGAAATACAGTAGTAACCATGGTGTACAAAAGGCTGCAGTCCCTAAGTACCAGATGTGTACGATGGGGTGTTGGCATACACTATCCATCCACAAGATGCAGATATATCCTAGGACCGGTCCATACGCCTCCTAACAGATATAGCTAAGTACTTTTCCGAGCACATAGATATACAGATAAAGTAGAGACGGCGTGGTCTAATTACACCGCCACGGATGGTGCCAAGCCATCGATGTCGCAATGACAAGTCTATGGAACCCCATAGAAAGTGTGCTCGGGTATCAGAATTTAGAGTTCCAATTAGTAGGTAAAATTAATGTAATTAAATAAAATAAATGAATGCAACCAAATTCTAATAATTTCATAGTCCGGCAAGTTTAATAAGAAAACATAGATTATCATACAAGGTTAGTAACAAAAATAAAACTATTTCCTAGTGTAGGCCAAATAATAAAACGAATAGGATAGACAGATCATATATCAGATATGCGCAGATACAAAATCATATTGGAAGCATTTAAGCCTAACTAACGCATAGGGTTAAACACAGTGTCACCGAATTTAAAATATAAAACATATAGTTCAGAAAAATCCACTACTTCTAGTAGAATGGATTAGATTATCCGTACCTTAATAGTGAATCCACGATATTAGTGTAACCGAATCCACTCAAACTTTAAGAACCCCTACAATATCGTCAAGGCCTGTTTTTCACGCGGGCAGTCGATGGGTGAAGTGCAGTCTCACCAGAGGTATTTAGATAAAACGAGATGGGTCTGGTAGTTGAGACGGTTAACAACGGTGGTGATCGGAGTTATCAAGCAACCGTCTGATTCGGATTGAGCATTCGGTGGTGCGGAAACGCTGCTTCCTTATGGTGGTGCGCCGGCAGCGTTTTCCAACACAACAACGGAGTTTAACGAGAGGGTGAGGTGGATTTTTTTTTGAGGGGGTTTGTGAGGTTTAAATCAACCTTCAATTAAGTCTAACAAGATCGGTCTATATATCTTTCTTTTAATGGATTTCCTAAATTACCATTGTTTCCTTAGAGATTGTGGTTGAAGATTAGGAAATGAAATCAAAGAAACTTTCAAGGAACAGAGGAGAGTCGGTGATGAGATGATTTAGTCAAACTTGTTCATAAAGAAAAAAATATTTATTTAATAATTTATTATGGGTATAATTATTTATTATTATATGTATTTAAAACTCGGTTATTTCAACTCTACTTCCCTTAAATTAAATTTCGTCCCCAAAATTCTAACTAAAATAGAAACGAACTCGTACGTATTCACATAATAACTAAAACAACTAATTTATAAACTATTGCAAGTTTCAAATAAACTAATAGCAAGTAATTGGAAATCACATAAACACAACTTTGGTTCTAAGCAAATAAATCAAATAAATTTAAACATAATGACGACAAATAATCAGAATTTAGGGAAGCATAACCTAGTTCACAGATAGAATAACTATCAATAGACATAACTTTGTGCTCAAACAGAATAATTGAAAATACACAGAAATCAAATAAACATAACATAATTCTCAAAGAGATTAGGGTATTGTGAACGCATCATTTGCTCTGTTTCCCACGTTGCTTCTCGTTCAGAATGATTCTTCCATAGCACCTTAACAAATGGTATTGACTTGCATCTCATAACTCGTTCCTGACGGTCAAGAATGGCCTCAGGTTCTTCTTCATAAGATAGGTCTTCCTGGATTTCATGTAGAGGGTAACTGATAACATGCAACGGATGGTAGTTGTATCCTCTTAATAAAGATACATGAAACACGTTGTGAACGTGAGAGAGTTGTGGTGGTAGTGCCAAACGGTATGAGACTTCTCCAACTCTTTCGAGAATCTCAAACGGTCCAATAAAACGAGGGCTAAGCTTCCCTTTAATACCAAAGCATCGAACACCTCTACACGGCGAAACTTTTAAAAATACTTTATCACCAACAATAAACTCTAAAGCTCGTCGATGTCGGTCCGCATAACTCTTTTGCCTACTTTGAGCCTCTTTTAGTTTCTCACGTGCAATAGAAACTTTTTCATTCGTAATCTGTACAAGTTCTGGACCCTCAATCATCTTTTCCCCGACCTCATTCCAACATAGCAATGCCCTACACTTCCGACCATATAAAAGTTCAAACGGAGCCATGTCGATACTGGTCTGCCAACTATTATTGTATGAAAACTCAACTAAGAACAAATACTCATCCCTATTACCCGTCCATTCGAGTGCGCACGCCCTGAGCATATCCTCCAATGTCTGGATGGTGTGTTCAGACTGTCCATCAGTCTGTGGATGGAAGGCAGTGCTAAATCTTAACTTTGTTCCCCAAGCCTTTTGAAAACCCTTCTAAAAACGTGACGTGAAGCGCGGATCTCTGTCACATACTATAGAAGTCGGTGTGCCATGAAGTCGAACACTATCGCGAAGGAAAATCTCTGACAGTTTACTCACCGAGTACCCCTTCTAGATAGGCAAGAAATGAGCTGACTTTGTGAGTCTGTCGACTACAACCCAAATCGCGTCGTTCTTCTTAAGAGTTCTCGGTAGACCTGTCACAAAATCCATAGAGACATCATCCAATTTCCAAACTGGAATGTCCAATGGTTGCAGCATTCCACTGGCTCTCTGATGCCCGATCTTTACTTGCTGGCAAGTTAAACATTGACCGACATACTTAGCTACATCTTCTTTCATACCGCTCCACCAGAAGTTCTGCCTCAAATCTCTATACATCTTGGTGGATCCTGGGTGGATAGCAAATGGCGAATTGTGTGCTTCAGCTAATAATGATTCACGAAGCGTGGAATCATCTGGCACACATAATCTCTTCCCACACCAAACAACTCCTTGCTTATCAACTCGAAATTCAGATTGCTTTCCCACTTCCAAGTTCTGTAATATAGCCCAAAGCTCACCATCATGTTTCTGAGCTTCCTTAATCTGTGTGATAAGATTCGGCTCTAACTTTAGTTTGGCTAGATAACTGCCAGGCTCACTGAATTGCCACCCGATTTCCATTCTCTCCAGGTCTGAGATAATATGGGGTTGAATGCTGAGACATGCTAGGCTACCTGAATTCTTCCTACTCAGTGCATCTGCCACAACATTCGCCTTACCAGGGTGGTACTGAATGTTGGCATCATAATCTTTGAGTAGTTCCAACCATCTCCTCTGTCTCATGTTAAGTTCCTTCTGAGTGAAAATGTACTTGAGGCTCTTATGGTCAGTGAAGATGTCACACGTCTCTCCATATAGGTAGTGTCTCCAAATCTTGAGTTCAAATATCACAGCTGCCAACTCCAGATCGTGTGTCGGGTAGTTTACCTCATAATGCTTAAGCTGTCGAGAAGCATAAGCAATGACCTTGCCATGTTGCATAAGAACACAACCAAGTCCTTTCTTTGAGGCATCACTATAGATTTGATAACCGCCTGAACCCGAAGGGAGAGTAAGAATAGGAGCAGCACCAATCTTTTGTTCAGTTCTTCAAAGCTCCTTTCTCGGTCATCATTCCAAGTAAACTTAACACCCTTCCTCATGAGTTGAGTGAGGGGTAAAGCCAAGCTAGAGAATCCCTCTACAAAACGTCGGTAATAGCCTGCTAAACCAAGAAAACTTCGAATTTCAGTAACCGAGGTTGGTCTGGGCCACTTAGTAATAGCTTCCACCTTTGCTGGATCCATAGTGATTCCTTTAGCCGATACCACGTGACCTAGAAATGCCACTTGTCCGAGCCAAAAGTCACACTTAGAAAACTTCGCATATAACTTCTTCTGGCGTAAGGTCTCGAGAATAGTGCGAAGGTGGTCTTCGTGTTCTTCTCTACTTTTAGAAAATACCAAGATATCATCGATAAAGACAATCACGAAACGATCCAGATATTCGTGAAACACTCTGTTCATGAGATCCATGAAAACAGCCATAGCATTTGTCAAACCAAAAGGCATGACTAAGAACTCGTAATGACTGTAACGTGTCCGGAATGCTGTTTTAGGGACATCTTGATCTCTGACCCTTAGCTGATGATAACCTGATCTCAAATCAATCTTCGAGAAAAACTGGGCGCCTTGAAGTTGATCGAAGAGGTCGTCAATACGTGGTAGGGGATATCGGTTCCGGATGGTGATTTTATTAAGCTCTCAGTAGTCAATGCACAAATGCATACTACCATCTTTCTTCTTCACAAAAAGCATGAGTGCGCCCCATGGTGAAACACTTGGCCTGATAAATCCAAGTTCTAATAGTTCTTGCAACCGCTCTTTCAATTCCTTCAACTCTAATGGTGCCATCCGATAGGGTGCCTTAGAGATAGGTTCAGATCCGGGAATCAAGTCAATGGTGAATTCTACCTCACGCTCAGGTGGTATCCCTTGTAATTCTTCTGGAAAGACATAAGGAAAATCTTGGACAATAGGAAAGTCTTCGATACGAGGTGTCTCTGCCGACGCATCCTTAATCGAAGCTAAGAATCCTTGACATCCATGAGACATTAGTTTTTTGGCCTTCAATGCAGATATAACCTTAATAGGTTTTCGAGGTTGAGTTCCATGATAAACAAATTCAGGGTGTGAAATATCTCCGAATAGAACACGCTTAGAATGACAATCAATGGTTGCCCGATGCTGAGTCAACCAATACATGCCCAGAATGATGTCATAGTCACTCATTTGCATGGGGAGTAGATTCGCTTTATAGACAATCTTCCCAATTCGTAACGGACAATCTCGATAGATGTGAGAGATAATAATATAACTCCCAAGCGGAGTTGAAATTACTAATGCAGAATCAAGCAATTTAGGCTCAACATTAAGGTGTCTAACAAATAGATGAGAAACCACATAATGAGTTGCCCAAGTATCAAATAGCACATAAACATCACGTTCATCAAGATAAATTGTTCCCGAAACGGTACCTAGGGTGTTCAACAAGAATCCATGCACAATATTAAGGTATCTAATAAATAGATGAGAAGCTACATAATAAGATGCTCTGGTATCAAATAACACAGAAACATCACATTTGTCAAGATAAATAGTTCTCGAAAGGGTACCAGGAGTGTTAGCGGCCTCGCCCGCAGTTAGAGCTAATACTCGTCCCCCGCTAGTACGTGGAACAATCACTCCTTTGTTCCCATCCTGTGTGTTCCCTTGTTTAGGGCAATCCTTCACCAAGTGTCCAATTTCCCCACAACAAAAACAAGCCCCGGTAGATCGGTGATAAGGGCCTAGGTGTCGAATACCACACTGGTTGCATATGGGAACAGGAACTAAGTTCGGGTTTCCCCTCTGGTTTAGCGGTTAGACTCGGATAGGTGGTTGGTAAGGTTTGTTTGGCCATGATTATGATTCTTACCCTTCCATGGTTTGGCTTGATTTCTAGAGGTGCGGTTTGATTGAATACGATGATCATTATTATTTTGAGCGGGACCCTGAGTCGACGATTGACCGGAGGGCTGAATACGGTTTTCGTCTCTGTTCCTCTTTCTACTATCGTCTGAATTCCCAAAGAACTCTCTCCTCTCCATGTCAACCTTCTTCGTAGCATTAACAGCTTGTGCAACAGTAGTGAATGTCAAATCAATGATCGCCCTACGGATCCTGTCACAAACGGCCCACTGATATTTTTCTGCTTGTTCTTCAGGTGGTCCTGCAGTAGCTCCTAGAAATCCCACAAGCCTATAAAACCGATCTGTGAAGTTTGAAAGTGATTCATCATTTCGCTGGCGGATATTATGGTATTCCCGTCTATACGCTCCTTTCATGCACATTAGTGAAATACTTCTGAAAGAAAATAGTGTGAAACTCAGCCCAAGGTAAAGACTCTACGAATGGAGCACCACCCCTTTCCTCTAACACACTCTCCCACCAAACTTGGGCATCTTCCTCCAACCTGTAAGCAGCTAATCTGGTTTTATACTTCTCCTCTACCCCAAGCACGATGAAAATCTTTTCAATGTGAGAAATCCAATCTTTCGCCACTATTGGAGTGGCTGCCTTAGTGAATGATCTCGGGTTCTATTTTTGAAACTCCCTTAGCCACAAACGAATCCCAGGTTAGATTCTGATTGGGATTGGGATTTGGGTTCGGATTGGGGTTCAGATTAGGGTTCGGGTTCGAGTTCAAATTTGGGTTCGGATTCGGATTCGGGTTTCGTATAGCGTAAATGAGAGTCGGCAACATGGTGGCAAAAGCTTGATTAATCGTATCCAGGAGGTTTGGATCAGTCTGGCCTGCTCCATTAGCGTTACGATGAGTCTGTCTACGTGGAGGCATCTATAAACACATACGAAGTTTATCAGATCAGAGTAGCTACACAAAATAAAATCATTAGATATGGAAACCTAACCTATCGTCTACTGAATCCTCACATGTCTTAATTATTTAGTTCAAGTTTTCTACAAGAAAGAGCCTAAGCTCTGATACCATAACTGTAACACCCCGCCCGTAATAGGGCTGACGTGTCACTCATACAGTAATCAGAGATACTAATAAAGATAGAATTAAATGGTAAGAAAAACCAGATCCTTACATAAGTTTAAAAACCAAATACCAATATATCAAAGTCTTAAAATAGATTCAAAAGGTCTTAGATTAAATATTAATCTCTTATTAATTTCTGGTCTCTTAAGTTCCTAGCTTTTCCATTAGTCCTCTTCACACATTCCCGTGATTTCCCTACATACCTACCGTGAAAAAACAGAGCGGCTGAGCGAAGCTCAGTGAACAGATACAATGGAACAGACACAAATATCGTAACTAGTACAACTACTACGATATGTCCATGCACACAACATATAATACATAGTACAATGCAAAAGATTATCATAATAACATGGCATACGTTACTAGATTCAGATTTCATGTGAACATATCAGATTAACAGTTTTACATGTAAACTTCAGATGTCATATTTCGCATCCTTATTAACGTGTCATACTGTTTAGTAGATCTCAAAATAACAGATTTCGTATAAACTCATTATACAATTTTAGCCGATTAACATAATTCAGATTTAACAGATTTCAGACAGATTAGCATGTTCGGATTTACAGAAAATACCCAATGAACCAGATTCAGATATCAGAAATACAGTAGTAACCATGGTGTACAAAAGGCTGCAGTCCCTAAGTACCAGATGTGTACGATGGGGTGTTGGCATACACTCTCCATCCACAAGATGCAGATATATCCTAGGACCAGTCCATACGCCTCCTAACAGATATAGCTAAGTACTTCTCCGAGCACATAGATATACAGATAAAGTAGAGACGACGTGGTCTAATTACACCGCCACGGATGGTGCCAAGCCATCGATGCCGCAATGACAAGTCTATGGAACCCCCACAGAAAGTGTGCTCGGGTATCAGAATTTAGAGTTCCAATTAGCAGGTAAAATTAATGTAATTAAATTAAATAAATGAATGCAACCAAATTCTAATAATTTCATAGTCCATCAAGTTTAATAAGAAAACATAGATTATCATACAAGGTTAGTAACAAAAATAAAACTATTTCCTAGTGTAGGCCAAATAATAAAACGAATAGGATAGACAGATCGTATATCAGATATGCGCAGATACAAAATCATATTGGAAGCATTTAATCCTAACTAACGCACAGGGTTAAACACAGTGTCACCGAATTTAAAATATAAAACATATAGTTCAGAAAAATCCACTACTTCTAGTAGAATGGATTAGATTATCCGTACCTTAAAAGTGAATCCACGATATTAGTGTAACCGAATCCACTCAAACTTTATGAACCCCTACAATATCGTCATGGCCTGGTTTTCACGCGGGCAGTCGATGGGTGAAGTGCAGTCTCACCAGAGGTATTTAGATAAAACGAGATGGGTCTGGTAGTTGAGACGGTTAACAACGGTGGTGATCGGAGTTATCAAGAAACCGTCTGATTCGGATTGAGCATTCGGTGGTGCGGAAACGCTGCTTCCTTATGGTGGTGCGCCGGCAGCGTTTTCCAACACAACAACGGAGTTTAACGAGAGGGTGAGGTGGATTTTTTTAGGGGGTTTGTGAGGTTTAAATCAACCTTCAATTAAGTCTAACAAGATCGGTCTATATATCTTTCTTTTAATGGATTTTCTAAATCACCATTGTTTCCTTAGAGATTGTGGTTGAAGATTAGGAAATGAAATCAAAGAAACTTTCAAGGAACAGAGGAGAGTCGGTGATGAGATGATTTAGTGAAACTTGTTCATAAAGAAAAAAATATGTATTTAATCATTTATTATGGGTATAATTATTTATTATTATTATATGTATTTAAAATCATTAAATAGATGATCATGAGCTTTTGAACAACCGCTTCAGCCACGGCGTATCATCCGCCGCCGGCCGGGGTGTGACAGGGTGCACCCCAAGGCGAGACGCTTAGGCGTATGAAACCTTTATCAAGTAGTTCCTGTAATTGCTCCATTAGTTCTTTCATTTCCGGCGGTGCCAACCTATAAGGTGCTTTGGCTACCAGCTAAGCACTCAGTATCAAGTTAATCCCAAACTCTACCTCCCTTTTCGGAGGAACCCTGATAATTCATCTGGAAACACATCCTCAAACTGATTCACAACCGGAACATCGCGAATATCTTTCACTTTCTCGTTCATATCCGCAACACAAGCCATGTACGCCTTGCACCCACGCGCCATGTACTTTGTTGCCTTCACATAAGAACACAATCTTACCTTACCTTTCTTTTCACCTTCTATGTAAATGGATTCACCCGACGGGGAGTCGAGTTGTATCGCCTTAGGTCCACATAAAATATTCGCTTTGTTCCTTGACAATCAATTCATCCCCACAATAACATCAAAATCCCCCATGGTCATAGGAATTAAATCAATAAGGAACGTTTCACCCCCCGCCCTTAACTTGCAATTCCTATAAATATCAAACACTAGGAAACTCCTATCATTTGCCGCCTCGATTGCTAAGGGTTCATCTAACTTGCTACTTAGAAAAGAAGAATGTTTAACAAATTTCAAGGACACAAACGAACGACTAGCCCCCGAATAAAAAAGAACTAGTGCAGGTAAAGAGTTAATCTTGAAAGTACCTGACACCACTTCCGAGTTCGTCTTCGCCTCTTCCGCCGAGATGTGGAAAGCTCTACCTTTTGGCTTTGGCATCTCTATCTTCTTTTCACTTCCACCTTGTTTCAGCTCGGGGCAATCCGCCGTATTGTGCTCGGGCTTGTAACAATTGTAGCATATACGGATTTGGCTTGGACATTGATTAGCCATATGCCCCGGCTTCCCACATTTATAACAATTTAGCGTCCCCTTCCTACATTCACCAAAATGCACTTTCCCATAAATCTTGCACCCCCGGGAAGAGAACTTGCTAAATGGCTTCTTGCTAGGGCTCCCGCCCTTTATCTTCTTCACCACTTGATCTACAATCTCAGGCTTTCTCTTTTCACCTCTTGCTTCTTGCCTCCTCAACTCCACCTCTCTTTCCCGACACCTGTTTATTAAGTCTACAAGTGTGGTAAAAGAGGATGGAGATATGCTATCTCTGAACTCCACAGTCAATATAGCATAAATCTATCAATCTTCGCCTTCTCGGTCGACACCACGTCCGGACAGAACTTGGCGCGATCAAAGAAAGCCCCAGCCAATTCATCTATTGACTCAGTCGTTTGCCTCATGAGGAGGAACTCCTCAGTCATCCTGTCAACTGCGGTTTGCGGGCAATGATACTTCAGAAAAGCCGCCTTAAAATCCTCCCAAGACATGGAGGTCACCCCCAATACACCCCTCTTCTTTCAGAGATTCAACAACCACTCTTTTGCCCTCCCCGTTAATAAAGGCACACTAAACATCACCCTATCATCGGGCTTACACTTAGTCGTTTCAAAATTTGATTCCATATCCACCACCCACCTGTGGCTAAGGATCGGGTCCACTTTCCCGTTATACTCCTTGGGTTTTATTACCATAAACTCTTTAAGAGTACAACCTTGTGGTTCCTTCTCCTTCTCTTTCGATACCTCTTCGAGAGTGAGTTTAATAGCCCCTCTCATTTCTTCCATCAACAATGATGTGGCTTGCTCAAAAGCCTTGGCCACTTCTTCCTTTATCGCTTCATGGATTCTTGGATCCAACGGCTCTTCATTCGCATATGTCATCTCTTAGCTGAGAATTTAGAATAAAACACCTTAATACCCTTATACTATCAATACCTTAGGTAACCATCTTACATTTACCCTTATATGTATTAAGTATATATATATATATATATAATCACCTTCACCTAATCCTTGCAAATGTTCAATTTTAAATGGTTATCATAAGGACCCTTGCACATATTGTCTTATTAATCACATTGGCCAGACATGTTTAATAATACAATATGCCCAATTGTAATTATCATATCCATACAACAAATCACAAGACAAGTTTCGGCGCACACAATCACCTTGTCATTCATACATACGTATACATATACACATATGAAACAACATTAATCATAACATTACTAACCTTTCACTTCCGAAAGCTCCGAGTCTTAGTCAAGTCCTTCTTGGATTCTCATATCATCCCCCCCCCATATCAAGAGCATTCGGTTTGAGTTTGGTGTCACTCACACCAAATCCCTCAAACCATTGCTCTGATACCAAGTTGTAACACTCTATTTTCAAACATTGATTATTAAATCATTAAAACACGCGGAAGCATTCGTCCCAAGAATTTTTTTTTATATATATTTTCGCGTGTCGCGAAAATCATGAACCCTCCCTTCGCGTGTCGCGAGGGAGTCCAAAGAAGGCAGGTCTGGGAAACCAGGTCTTCGCGTGTCGTGAAGACCAGGCCCCTGAATCTCACGTGGCGCGAAAACCCTTAGCAAACAGAAAGTTTCCAGACCTGTGCAGTTTTTTAACACTTAACCAATTTTTCCATCTTAAACCCATTTTACCATAAAATTTTCCCAACACTTAAATATGGGTTCTAACATTCAAAATAACATACTTTTGCATCAAAAACTACAATTTCAAGTATCCATTTACATCCATTAGATGGACTTCTAATTACACCCGAAATCACCAAAAAGTGCATACGAGAATCCAACATTCGCCATAGACTTGGTCTTGCTACATGCCACCACATATAATCACCATTAGTAATGAATATAAAACATAACAAACAAGTAAAATTCTTCTTGTTTCACCCGTTCACCCATTTGACCCGTTTCCACCCAATTTGTCAATAGGCTACATGTCACTTGCATATTACCTACAAGTTTCATTCTTTTCATTTTATATTCATGATTAACACATTTCCATTTCCACTATGGCACACTGGCCATAACTTCATCACCACATTTCCATTATGATTCTTAGATCATAACTTCATATCCACATATCCATTATGGTACTTAGACCATAACTCCATATCCACATATCCATTATAGTATTAAAACTATAACTACATTCATTCACTTATTCGTACACCTCTATTCACATTCATACCACATAACACATTATGCAACTTAACACATTATGCATACAACATTGCATATAACACCATTTATCATTAATTACTAAGTAAGTGCACAAGCACTTACCTTGTGGATTTGAAAGTCCCGATTCCACTTCACGTTTTGCAATTTGCTTACCTAAACACATTCATCTAGTTTAGTAATCCATCATACACCAAAATCACATTTTAATTGGGTTCACAACCCATTCACAACCCAATTTCCTATTTCCAACCCAAACTGACCCGTTTGAGTTATACTCATATCCAAACACCCTCTTTCACCCCAAACTCACCTACTTGAGTTTCATTATCCTTACCTTAACACTAATTTTTCATTAAATTTTTATCATTAGGTTAATTTGGTGTTTGTTCAAGTGTCTAACATCATATAAACACTTAATCATCATTAATTCGTCATCTTATCATCATAATCCAAAAACCCCCAATTTTTCCCATATGAACCCTAACTTCTCATAATCAAAATCAAAGGGTTCTAGGATGTTATTCACCATTCTTTACCTTTAGTTTAGCTAGATTTCCAACAATCTAACACTAATTATCAACATGCATCATAAATTTCAGATTTCTACAAAACCCACCAACTAACACATCAATAGTGAAATCAAAAGAAAGATAATCACTTACTTGATGTTAGGAAGGTGATGTGCAAGCCAAAACCTTCACAATTCAAGCTTCAATTGCACGAATCTTGTTTCAACACTCTTTTCTCTCTTGAAGCATCGACCCCCACTCCAACTCAAAATCTGAATTTTAACTTCATTTAAGTCAAATATGGCAGATTTGCCATATTTGCAATTTCAGTCCCTCAACTTCCATTTCATCCATTTTCATTCCAAAACTACACAAAAACTAACATAACTTCATACAAACTTGAAACCCACTTGTTTCAACTTATTTCTAAAATATTATTTCCACTATAATATTATTTAGAACATTTATTTATTTTATAACGAAACCCGTATATTGGTTCGTTACATATTGGATCCTGATCCTCGTCTAATTAACCTGTTTAGTAACGTATCTGATGTTATAGTATCCTGTATGTTACTTGTCGAGTTTCTAGCTTCCTGTATTGTTCTACTTCTACCAAAAAAAACTTTGGTTACTCATTTTTGGGGTTGCCAATGTTTATAGGGTTTAGGTTGTCTATTAATTTTGTTTTCTTCCAAGCTTAATTTGTTTATGGCTTCAGTAATTTTGTCTATATCGTTATTTACTTCCTGTTGTTCTAGATTGTTTCTTTTAATTCATTTTAATTCTTTTAGAATTTGGGTGTTTTGATCTTTAATGTAATCTAGATTTTCTATATATTTCTTAGATTCTTCTATTTTATTGTTTACTTTTGTTTGTAATTTATCAAGCAACTGTTTGTTGGTATCGAACTCTTTTTGTAGATTTATTCCTAGATTAATTACTAGGTCTGTTAGAACGTTTAAATGTATATTGTCTGTATGTAGACTATGCTCGTAATCTTTTTTAATTCTAGAAACTAGATTAAAATTATTTGTATTAATAATTTTATTAGTAGGTTTGTTAGAGAATTCTAGATTTAAAAAATTGAGTTTTCTGCTTGAGTTGTTTGAATTTTGAGATTCTATATTTTAGAGAAAAATCCGACTCTTTAGCTTTTCCTCTAACGCCGATTAGCCTTCCTTAAAATATTTTCATATATCCCATAAATTAAAAACGTAAATTAACGACAGTAAATAGAACAAATATCTGGACCATTAGTCCTATTTGTTATCAAAGCAATAGCAATCCCTAATCTTCACCTAAGAGGGTTTCCAAAGAAAATAGGACTTAAGCAATCAAACTGCCTTAGTATGGACCTGTCTCAGTCTTTTAGATTTTAGGAAAGCATGGCTCTGATACCAAATTAATAGGGGTACCAGTTAAATTATGAAAATTAAAATTGAACATGTAAAAACATAAAAAGAAATGGTGATATAAAAGAAGCAGAGGTATACTTACAATGATGATTGGTTGTGGAGGAGTAGTGAGGTAGTTGCAGAAGGAGTAGTGAGGTAGAAGAGAGTATACAGTATATATAGGGGGAGGTTCAAATAAGAAGTGGTTTTTCGCTAAAAAACCTAAGAAATGACAAAAACCTTAAGAAACGATATCAAACGAACTCCGATTGAGCTCATTTCAGCGGCGTTGGATCCGTCTCGTCGAACTCTTCCATCTTAGCTTTTAGGGTTTAGCTTTTAAGGTTTAGATTTTAGGGTTTAATTTTAGGATTTTAGCCTTAGGGTTTAGGTTTTTTTTAGGGGTGGGGGTGGGGTGGGGTGGGGTTTAGGTTTTTGGGGGTGGGTTTAGGTTTTTTTGGGGGGTGGATGGGGGGTTTAGGTTTTTGGGGGTGCGGGTGGATGGGGGTTTAGGTTTTTAGGAGTGGGTTAGGGTTTGATAAGACGGTTCCAACGCCGCTGGAATGAGCTCAATCGGAGTTCGTTTGACCCATTTCTTAGCGTTTCTTAGTGAAAAACCACTTCTTAGTGGAACCTTCCCATATATATAGGGAATGGATCATTTGAGAACTTTTAAATATTTTGAGAACTCGCGAGAACTCGTCAAAAAACCAATCAAAACCATTTTTTTTTTTGTTTTTATTACCTTTATTATTAGAATACAACATAAAAAAATGAATTTATATATGTAAATTTACATGTATTCATATATTAAAAAAATCTACACATGTGTAAGTTTACCACTTCACATGTGTAAGTGTTTACCATTTACACATGTTCATAAATTTTTTTAAGAATAATTTAGTGAGAAGAGATGAATTAATTGGAGAGATAAATTATTTTTTATGTTATATTTTAATAATAAAGGTAGTTAAAACAAAAAAAATGGTTTTAATTGGTTTTTTGACGAGTTCTCAAGTATTTATGAGTTCTCAAAAAATTCTAACCCTATATATATATATATATATATATAGGGGAAGGATCATAAGAAAACTTATTGTTCATTAGAAAACCAAAAAACTATTTATTAAAGGTAAAAAAAATAATAAAAAAACCATAACTCAAAATATAAATCGAAAACTAAAAACCGCTTCAAAGACCTTGTTCCCCACGTCGTCCTCTTTCAAAAAAAAATTCAGCGTTTTGCTACATATGTGTAGCATAGTTAGCTTTTGGGGGTGGTTTTTTGGGTTTAGTTTAGCTTTTAGGTTAGGTTTTTAGGGGGTGGGGGTTTAGGTTTTTGGGGGGTGGGTGGGTGCGGTGGGTTTAGGTTTTTGGGTGGGGGTGGGGTGGGGGGTTTAGGTTATTTTTGGGTGTACTACACATATGCAGCACATTTAATGAGGAGTTTTTTTGTTTTCTCATGAAAATAAGTTTTCTAGTGAACTCACCCCTATATATATATATATATATATATATATATATATATATATATATATGGTAGGATTCAAATGCTAACCCCATTTTATAGATAACAATTATAACCACATGATCCACCATTGATTTTTTGATCTATGGTTGAGATTTATTATTAGTATTTTTTGTAAAATAATAAAGATTATGTGTTCATTTATTATGTCTAGGTGTATATCGGGTATATTATCATTTTTTGTTTTTGTAAATCCCACAAATCTCTCATTCTCTCTCTCTCTCTTTCTTTTCTTCATTCTCTTTCATATCTTTCCAATATTTAAATTTGTGTTTTAACAACCTTGAATTAAAACAAGAATAAAAAGCAAAAAAAAAATAAAAAATTCTCAATCATAGATAAATAAAAACTAATGCTATTCCATCCAAATAAAAAAAACCACAGTCCTCAATTTGATACATATATGTATAAGGATACGTAATGAGAAGTGTAACAATCATACACAAACAACCTAACTTAAAAATTGATTTAAATTACTGAGTTACATATACGTATCAGACCATAACTTGATCAGACATGCGTTACATATACGTACCAACTGTGTTACATATACGTACTAAATGTGTTTACATATACATACCAAATGTGAAATACCAAAAAAATAAATAAATATAAAAAAATAGAAATAAAGCCTGCTTGAAATATGATCGGTGGAAAGAAAGAAAAGTCAACTTGCCTTTGTAAACCGTACTCCACCGTGAAACCGACCTCACCTTCAGAATTCCCTACTTTTTCATTGAGACCACAAATAATCAACATCTCAATCTACCGAAATCAGCATATTAATCGTGTTCTTGACTTGTTTCTGTTACCCCATCTCAAACAACTCACTCTCTTGGCCTCCATTAATTTCTCTCATGTTCAAAATTTTGACCGGGAAACGAAAAGACTACAAGGGTTAGAGCCTATGCTCTCCCTCAGAAGGAAGTTGGGGAGGACACCGAAAATGCATCATGTACGTTTTAATTAGAGATGTTTATGCTATAGTTCATTATTAGTATAGTCGCCCTTGCGTTTTGTTATCTGATTCACTGTTAGAATAATAAAACTAGCATTGGTGTAGTAATGTCCTGAAGTAGAACCACAAAGTATTGAATGTCTGAAATGTTGACCGGTTAGAATTGGCAGTAGCCTCGAAGGGAGATGTTTGCCGTATAGTGAAGTACAACCCTTAGGAATACCTGAGCGGTAACGGGAACGCATCACCATGGATTTTCATAACCAGGCTACCCCGTATAGTTAAAGGTTATGCCACCATCTTGGCGATCGTAGACCGCTTGACGAGAAGCGCTCACTTCCTCCCAATGCGAGAAGATGAAATTCATGAAGGATTGTTGAGGTGTTCCAGCTAGACAGCAGCCGGCTCATAAGGAGACACGCGGTTCACTCATTGACGTTGAGACGAATGACGAACTAAT
This sequence comes from Smallanthus sonchifolius, assembly GCA_023525975.1. Taxonomy (NCBI): domain Eukaryota; kingdom Viridiplantae; phylum Streptophyta; class Magnoliopsida; order Asterales; family Asteraceae; genus Smallanthus; species Smallanthus sonchifolius. The sequence continues at coordinate 62,065,443 of CM042037.1, read as the reverse complement.
TTCATCGAACAATTAGTGGCCAATCTAGATGGGAAGCGGAACGACTTCAGAACAAGAGGACCGATACATTAGAGTACGGTGGGAACATGTAACAGGTTTTGAGGACAAAACCTTTTGTAAGGAGGGTAGACTTGTAACATCCCGAAACTTAAGTCATTTTTATAAAATGGGGTCGGGAAACGAAAATTTATTAACGATCAAGGGACAAACGGGATTAAAACGCGAAAGAAGGAAAAAGGAGGGGGAGGAGGCTATAACCCTAGCTGCCACCTCCCTTCTCCCTCACTCACCTTTTTCATCTAACTTTCTAAAGAGAGAAAGTGAGAGAAACCTAGAGAGAGAAAGTCGGTTTTGGGGTCAAAGAAGCTCAAGGATCGTCGGTCTTCATCTCCAGATCGTTTAGCAAGAAGAATCGAGCGAAAATAAGTAACAATCTTGCCTAGATCTGAGTTTTATTTCGAAATGGGTTTTTATGGTTCTTAAACAAAGGTCAGATTTTTACGTATTAAAAGAGAAACAAACCATAGATCTAGCTTCACGAGAGTAAAACCCACATTTTAGATGTAAAAAGTCGTAGTCTTAATGAGATTGATCCTTGGTCGTCTTCCATGCGGAAAACCCTAGTTTTCTGCTGAGGAAGAAGACCAAGTGAAACTAACAAAGAAGCGAAACTACCTAGTTTCGCTGAGATCCAGGAGGCGAAACCGCCTAGTTTCGCCTAAGCCACAAGAGGCGAAACTGGCCTAGTTTCGCTTAGCCACAAGAAACGAAACTGCATAGTTTCGCTGGACTCCGAGAAAGCGAAATTAACCTAGGGCTGAATTAATAGAAGAAGTAGATTTTTATGTTTTATTAATCATCAATTCAGATTGTGAGTAACGCCTCTTGGACCAATCGATGGTACGTAGAGGATAACTGATCAGGTGAGTTTTTAGATGCCCTTTTAAAGAACTTTTTTAACGTTTTGGGCTGGAGTGAATACTTATGTGTTAATGAATGTTTCTATGTTTTAAAGTGTGAAGTGATAAATGACAATGTGTGTATAGTGATGAATGATAGTTAATACGGCTACTTCGGTAGACGGACGCATAGTTAATACGGCTACTTCGGTAGATGGACGGAAAGTTAATACGGCTACTTCGGTAGACGGACGGATAGTTAATACGGCTACTTCGGTAGACGGACGGATAGTTAATACGGCTACTTGAGTAGACGGACGGATAGTTAATATGGCTACTTCGGTAGACGGACGGATAGTTAATACGGTTACTTCGGTAGACGTACGAATTGTTAATACGGCTACTTCGGTAGACGTATGGAAAGTTAATACGGCTACTTTGGTAGACGGACGGATAGAAATAATCGGATGATCATCCTTATGTGTTAGGCAATTAAATGAAAGTAGAGTATGAAATGTTAAAGTATGAATGAATGATTGTGAAAGTACGTCTAAATGTTAATAGTAAAGATGAATGTTTTAATGTGAAGAAACAATGTGCTATGTGAATAATGTTTTACCTGATTACTTAAAACTAGAACTCACCAGCGTTAGCTGACTTTTTAGTATTTAGTATGTACTTCAGGTTGATAGTAGATTGAAAAAGGGATGCTTAGTGGATTGACTGAATGGACCACGAAGGCTACTCGGCGCAAGACTGACATCCCACCCCTATGTTTATTGTTTAAAGACTATGTTTGAATATTTTATTTTTATTTGACTAGTTGATGTAATCAATGATGTTTCCGTAGCAAAGTTTTATGTTATTCCAGTTTTTAAACTATATTGAGAATGAGTAAATCTAATAAGTGAGGCCTCCCAGGTTTGAGGCATTACAAGAAATTTGGTCATGGGACTCCCTATAACAAAAAGACTCTTTACACATCAACTATTGTTGGAGAGAGTATAACAATAGTAACAAATATAGTACTTGGTTATATAGATCATAATACATGTGCATACTCACATAAAGGAATAGTAATAAGGTTTCATATTCATAAACCACAATAAATATATCTATAAAATCATTAAAAAAGGTTGGCGATAATAGAACTTAACGCCTCATCAGCAACGATCTTATACATCCTTTCAGTCGGATGAACCGCATCCCAAAATAAGAATTTATCATGATCAACACATGTATCCAAGCCTTTACATGTAATACCATATTCAAACGTTCCTGTTCCACAACACCCCTTTGAAGTCTCGAAAAACCCTGCACGCAATATTATTCCATTCAAATTTGACTGAAAATGTATTTATATAAAACATATCCAATTAAAGTTCTTGAAAAGACTACTAACCATATTTTTTAGGGCTTTGAATCGCGCTTTGAACGAGACCATAAGTGTCGACATAGGCCGTTTTCATCCCTAAAGTTGTTTTTACAGTAGACAATGCGTTTTTGATCTTTAAGTCGAATGAAATAGCTACATTGTTGTACTCATCGTCGCATTTGGTTGTACCCGTCAATGTCCTGACCAAAGGCATGCATCCAAAAGGAACAACACCAACAACCACCAATCTTCTTGCTCCTAGAGAATGCATTTTCTACACCAATTCACATATAACAATGTAACAAATGGAGATAAAAGAAAGAGGTTGATGTATATTTTTTGAAAAAAAAAAAAAAAAAGTCATTTTCTTGATTGGTTTATACCTCTATAGCCATTATATATCATACTGGCATGTCTATAAAGATATAACAGATCTTAGAAAATGATGTTTTTTCTTAGTTTTTCATCATTGAAAAACTAACCTCGATGTAACCATGAACAAGAGAGATCAAGTAATCTCCATATTGGTCGACAGTGTATTGAGCACGCCGTGTGGGCTCCACGTAATAGTTTTGAAGAAAATCGTTCGTTCCCATGCTCAATACAAACACCGCGTTATGGATAGATTCATCGGCCCTTTTTGCTCCTATCTTCTGGCTAAGGTTTCGTTTGTAATGCGCAAAATGCTTAAATTGGTGCGACAACGACAAGACATTCTTCATATAAACAACAGAACCATCAAGTCAATTTCTATAGTAATAGTAGGCCTATAAACGAAACTAACGAATATGAATGAGGCTTTTTCGTTTGTACATATAACTTTAACCAAAAAAACAAACGAACATGGCTACTTAAACGAACATAGTTTCTTGTTTGTGTTCGTTCGTTAAGAAAATGATCGTGTTCGTTTATATTCGTTTGTTAATATTCCACATGAACATAAACAAACACAAAGGAACATAAATTTATATAAATGATAAGAAAGGAACAATAAACAAACACCACAAACATAAGCGAACACAAAAGAACACTTATTAAAAAAATAAACACTTAGGAAACTTGGTTACTATTGGAGAAGTTTTCCCTTAAAAATAAACAACTCCAAGTTAAAGTCTAAATATCAACATCAGCACATGATTCAACAATATACATATTTTAAAAGTTACTAAGGATATTCAAATTAAAGGCTAAACACCATTGAATGGTTCAAAAGTTAAGTCAAATATAAACTTAAAAACGAGTGCAAACGAACATAAACAAATAAATATATGAACGACATGCCAATTAGTATTTTTTTTAGAACGGCGGCATGTTTATAAGAACCACCCCTAGCAAGACGTTGGGCTGGAAAAAAAATTACATATACAATAGAGGGTTATTGAGCCACTCTATCCGATTCAATTAGTATCACTAATAACTAATAAATAAATTTAGATGTCTATGTAAAGAAACATAAATGAACGAAAGCAAATGAATGGATATAAACACACGTATATGAATGAACATAAACGAACGTAAACAAACAAACGTACGAGACATGTTTTCATGTCCGTTCGTTTAACTAAATAAACGAAAAAAAATTTATAACCTCTTGTCAAATTGTTGGTTTGTTTACAGGCCTAGAACACAATGGATTAGACCGAGTAAGAAAACATACCGAGACTTGAGCTGTGAGGTTATCGTAGCCGGAACCACTTGAAGCAAAGCTAACACCATGGGAAAGATCGAAGGGCCTCGCTAATCCTTGCTCGAGATATGGTCGAATTTCCTTTGTATAACCCAATGCCTCAGCTATTAAAGAATGATAAGTGTCAATAGTTTGTCGTTTGATTTTTTGTACTCTTGGTTATAAATTTTTATAACTTTGATAGTAATAAATAATAGTTATTTCATTAATAAATATAACATTGGTAGTAATAAAATAATTGTTAATTCATTAATAAATATAATATAACATTGGTAGTAATAAAATAATAGTTAATTCATTTATAACTTTGATAGTAATAAAATAATAGTTAATTCATTAAAAAAAGATATACAAATTAGCATTTCAATGTAATAAAATGAATGCGATGCGTTCTAGTTTTTTTGCACATAATACGACAATAGCCATTAGTAATGGAACACTTTATATTTTTTTAAGACGACTTTCTTAAACCCTTACCTTTTTTTTGGAGCAGGTCGGGTATTCCTGTTAGTCATGCATGTCTTTTCTAATAGGTTGTAACCGTAACGGACTCGAACCCGCGACTCACTTAGGAGGAAACCCACAACTGGGAAAACGCCCTCTCTCAACCTTGAATAATTTGTCCCAAGCGAGACTCGAACTCATGACCTTCCATTTAGAAAGTCATGGGGCTACCACTCCACCAGAAGGCTTTGTGGTGGAACACTTTATATCTAAGAAAATTAGTTCTTGTTTAAATGAGAAAAAAAAAGTCATGAGACATGTAAATCAAATTTAAATTTGAAAATTTAATTAGTTCTTATTAATCAAATTTAATTATATTAAAAAAATACCTATTGTTATCAACTTATGTAATAGCACATTATTTAATGTAAATTTTATTTCATTTCTTAGGACGAAAAACAGTTGCTATATTTGATTTATAGAATTTATAAATATCAAATTGGAACAAATCATTAATGTGACATTGATTTCTGTTAGATCAGGAATACATCAAAAAGTAATTTTGTTTTCAGAAGAAAAGTACATTACAAAATGAACTTAAATTAACCAAAAAGTTGGTGGTTGATATAGAGCTGATCCATAAGTTAGCGGACTCGTATTTGGATCATCTGGACAGAGACAAACGGGGTAGAAATTAAAAGACCCAACTTAAAAATGGGATAACTTGAGCTATGTTTGGAGTTACGGGCCCCATAAGTAATAGACGGAAACATCTCGACGACCGGGCTCAAGTGTCAAACGGCCATAGGCAGGAGCACTAGTTTGAAGTCAAAGATTTTCCCTCAGTTTTACCAATCTTTATTGATGTCATTTTTATTGTAAAAACAAGCTAATCTTTGAAATGAGTAATTCATGCATTTAATTAAGAATTCAATTTCAGTTTTTAGATATTATTCTCTTTTATTTGCTTACCACATGAGTAGTGGTGATCGTATTATGAAAGCATATGGTAGTTAAGTTTAAATGCTTGTAGTATGAAAGCAAGTTTTGGTACCTATGAAATCAGTGGCAAGTCTTCCGTTACTAAACCGCCCGGTGGGGTGACCTTCGAAGAAGTCCATGCCATAAGGCGGAAAGTTACTCTTAGCATCCGTCTTAAGGCGGTTGTTGTTCCCCGGGTCGACACTTGAATCACCAAACACGAACACACCTGTTAAGTTATTTGTGACTGCAATCCGCCTTATTTCAGAAACCGCCAAGGCATCGGCTTGTGGAACTAGGGTTAAAACAACACACATCACCACCGCCCACATTTTCATCATATGTAAACTAGCCATATTAGTTTACTTTAATTATTCCAAATGGAGACCTCTTTTTGATCCTAGACTTGATGAAAATGACCAAAGCTTCTATGCCATATATAGACTATCATGAAATGAAGGTCATTAATTGATATTTGGTTTGGAATGTTAACATTTATTTTGTTTTTATCTGTTAGGTAGTGGACATTTAATAGGAGTATGTCACACCCCGGCCGGCGGCGGAAAACGCCGGGGCGTGAAGCTGTGCAGACTGTTCATAAGCTCATGGTTGACTAAAGTTGTAATATATAAATAACCAATTCCATTTCATATTTCAAGTAATCAAGTAGAATGTTTACAAGAATCAAAATACAAAATTTCTTTATCAATTTAGATACTAGGTCCAGTTCCTATGTGTAGCATCTTGGATATGAACTCAAAGCTTAGTACCTGAAACATGTTTAAAACGAGAGTGTCAACTGTAAATAGTTGGTGAGCATACATAGGTTTTGACACCACAAGTAAAGTTCAAATGTTTTGTGTACAATTCGTATGATACATGGTTTAAGAAGCATTTATGGAGAATCTAAGTTAAGCTAGTTGCACAGATGTAACCTTGTAATTGAATAACATACCAATGTTAACCAAATGAAGGGCACAACATACCAATGTTGGCCCAATGGAGGGCATAACATACCAATGTTAGCCCAATGAAGGGCATAGCAACACATGCTATCCCGTTGTATGTGTAGTATAATTGCACGAGTATGTCATGTGTATGTATTGTATAATTGCACGAGTATGTCCTGTGTATGTGTTGTATAATTGCACGAGTATGTCATGTGTATGTAGCCTTAACAGTTAGTATTCAGGCACAAAGCATAAATAAACACATATGACCATATGGTAGAATTGTACGCACGTAGTTGTAAATAGCGAGTTGTTGAAGGAACATGTTTCACCCCAAAATATGTGTAAAAAGGAAAAGGGACTATGTAAAACTCACTTGTGTTGGGTAGTGTAGTTTGCACAGATCAACAAAAATACCAAGCGTGTTGTAGGTCGCTACGTTTGACCTATTGGATAAATGTATAACGCGTGTCATTGTTTGTGTTATTTTTATGTCGAAAAATGGATTTGTATGTTTAGGGTTTGTTTGAAATAAATAAATAAATAATTTTATTTATCTATTTAGTACATTTTAAATAGTAGTGATATATATATTCTTTAAAATGTAAATTTAAATAACTGATATATATTTATATTTATTTAAATATAAATTTAAATAAATAATATTTGTTTAAGTCAAAATATACATTTGTATAAATGGTTTTATAAAAATGATTATATAAACTCACGATTTCATCGGTTTCGAACTATCGGGAATTAATCGTTTTAAATCTCTAAATCAAGGATTTGGTTTATAAATGATTCCCGGGTCTTGGGATTTTATAAAATAATTTTTATAATTACATTTTGAAATTTTTTAGCTAAAATACGTTAAATAGACTTTAAAACAGAAAAATAATTGATTCTGGTCAAGGAGCACGACCGTGCTCAAGTAGGGCACGACCGCGCTCGTTGTCGGGCGTGACCGTGGTGGTCTGAGCGCGCCCGTGGTCGAGTCAGAAGTCACTACAGAGGGTCTGGACATAGAGCACGACCGTGCTCGTATCTGGCACGACCGCGTCTAGTGTTTGTTTTTGGTCAAGACTCGTTTGCTCGGTAAGCACGACCGGGCCACACCTGGGGCACGACTGTGCTTGGTCAGGCACGACCGCGCTCAGGGATGAGCGCGACCGTGTCGGGTCTTTTCCAGACCCAAATCCGTCGATTCTTATATTAAATGTTTCTGTATTCTTAGGGCTTTCACTTAGTGGATGATTGCGAAGCTATCTATGAGTTTTAATTGGATTTATTTCGTGTTTAAAAGGTAGTTCGACTAAAAGTTTAGTTTCGGCTTTTCGTTCAAAAATCGGACAGACTTGTGTGTTTCTACTACGAATTGGCATAGGGCTTTCGTAGTAGAGGATGATACGAAGCTATTGGTGTATTACTTACTTGAGATTATTGGGCAATTGAATGCAGTCGGCTACGGGTCAAAGAGTCGAGCTTCTCGGCGATCGATTGGACTCCAGAGGCTATTTGAGCGTCGAACGAGAGTTTTTGGAAGTTCGAGTGGGTGCATATGAGGGTGTAGGAAACGTGCAACTGGCTCTATATCGACGAATTTGCGAGTCATGATTGTAGTGGGTATGGGATTAAACAAATCTGTAAATTGGAGTGTAATTGATGCGTGTTTCAGACGGAATTCAGTCGAGTATGGTCTGACGCGCAAAGACCGGCTTTTCTCCATTTTAAATTTCGCGAATTCAGCGGGTATGGTATGATTTGACTTCTGCAGAGTCAAGTGGGTTCATCAGCGCGACCGTGCCTACTTTAGGCGCGACCGTGCTTAGGTCTGCAGGCGCGACCGTGCCTAGTCCTAGGCGCGACCGTGCTTGACTAGTTTTGTAGGTTTTTGAGTTTTGTCAGTTTTTGGTCCTCGGGGCTTGTGAGATAATGGTGTTTTTGTTTAATTTGTTATTGTAATAGAATAGTTTGTATATGTAACTGCATCGTAGTTTGTTTGTACACGAATCGAAACTGAAATGTGTTTGTTTATTGAAATCAAACGATTACATGATGAAAATCAGAAATGTTACAGTCTCCCCTTGTTGAGGGGATTTCGTCCCGAAATTCAACTAGTTGAGGTTGCAGAATTGGTGAATAGGTGAGGATACTTGAGTTTCATTTGGGCTTCGCGTTCCCATGTAAACTCGGGACCGCGTCTGGAATTTCCGATGGATTTAAGGTAGGGGATTTGACTGGGGAGGTATAGTAATTAACAACCAGCTTAGGTCTGTTACCCGAGGTCAGGTATGAGTAGTATTAATGAGTTAGGTTAAGAGGATTAAGGAGAAACTGTTGGAAGGATACGTTGGGCTCCAAAGGTGAGATGCATTACTGGGAACAGTGTTGATGGGAATTTGATGATTAGAATTTGTTCAAGAAGTAACCTACTATGCTTAAGTATTGTCAGTGGTTAAGTGGTTTCACAAACATTGGCCCGTTAAACAACATGAAACTTTACGTGATACGAATAACGCTACTGCTGATAATATGATAGGAACACTTATATATAGGAAGTACCAGCGGCGTATCCACCATGCCCTTGTCGTATTTCAACAGTTTCGTTATTGTATATCATGCTAGGTTTCACGTCATAACACACTATAGAATTTGCTATGCTTTCCATGCGCTGATTTGTATAATTTCGTGTGCACCCGTAATTATCCAAATCGTCGTATGGTCCGTATAGTTCATCCCATTGTGTGTGGGACCAGGGGGTAACACAAAATCACATAATTTGTAACTACTGTTTTCACGTATGCGTTGCAAATAATTGTATACCTAGATAGCAAGGTCAATTGCAACAATTGTAAGCAATTTAGATCCGTGTAATATGTAAGCACTCACTACATCCATGTATGATCTAGTGTTATGTATATTGTAAGCATGTATAGTGTGAATAGTTTAGTACCATGTATGTAGCAACAAATGAGTTTCATGTATAATGGAAACAAATAAGTTTTTTTTTTTTTTTCATGTATGATGTAAATATATTGAGTATCGTGGGCAACTAAGCTTTATGTATTATGTGGTTAATCTAGTACTGCGTATATTGCACCCAACTAAGCTTCATGTATCATGTAATCGATCTTGTATCGTGTATGTTGTAAACAACTAAGGTTCATGTAGCATGTAATCAATCATGTATATGGTAAACGACTACGTTGCATGTATCGTATGTTTGTGAATAACTGAGTCTCATGTGATTTGTGGATGTTCGTGTGTAAGCTATTGAATATCATGAGTGACGTACATTAATGAATTTGTTTGCATAGGTGGTCGAGTGTCGAGGACATGTGTGTTGTTTGATATTTATGAAAAATGCGGGTAGTCGAGTTTTAAGGTGTCGGTGTTTGTATGTATGGTAAATGCTCATGCGGAAAGACTCATCTTCTTGAAATTGGCTAGCAAGCTCAATATAATAGTGGCAAACCGCGGTAGGTGTAAATAGTTCGAACAACGACAAGATAACGTAAATGATTACAGTGCGAAATTTTATTCTAGATTGGGTCTTCATCATTTGACTCCATCTTGCACTAGCTTCAATTGGTCTCATTCACTGTCTCGGTGTTGACTTGATTTTCGTTGGTGTTTATGTTGAAAGTACGTCCACGAGCACCACCTTAGACAACATTGACAATCCGGGGACATCGGTGACGGAAATGGTTTGGGTCGCCACATTCAAAGCAAGCTCGTCCATCAGTAATAGCCGGAACCACTGGGTTTATCCCTTGCTGCACGGTCCTGTTCCCTTGGTTGGTTTGAGTAATGGGCGGTCCAGATCGGCAAACATTGGTAGTATGGCCATATCTCCCACAGTTGGCACATAGACGGCATGGCATTTTTAGGAAGTGATGATAATTGCATGTGTTGCACAAAGGGTTGTTGCCCATATATGGTTTCTTATTCTGGTTCAAATGGTTTAGTGGAGCAACTTGGTTGATTGGTACCGCAGGGATAGCGATAGCGAAATTTCGTTTCTTATTGTATTGGGGAAGTTTGGGTTTGTCTTCTCTAGGGGGTTCAAAAGGGGCTGCTGGGTCAGTGACTTTCATTGCACCCTTCCTTGTTAATGTACCCGTCTTCACGTGGTTATCAGTTAATGTGGCAGCTAGGCGAATAGCGTCTTCAAGAGTTGTTGGGTTTCTTCCTAGGACAGTATCCTGAATCTGCCAAGGTAAACCACCTATGTATTTGTCAATGCATCGGGCTAATGGTGTGACCATGTGGGGCACACGAAGACTTAACTCGTGGAAACGAGTTGTGTAGGCCATACTTTCACCGCTGTCTTGGGTAAGATCCCAAAACTCAGCTTCCAACTTCTTCATTTCATTTCGAGGACAGAACTCCTCGGTCATGACCCTTTTCAATTCTTCCCACGGTAGGGCCATTGCCACATCCAGGCCCCTAGTTCTTTTCTCACCATTCCACCAGGTGAGCGCCCGTTTCTGGAAGACGCTGGTGGCATGACGAACACGGAGGTTGTCGGGACAGTCACTATTGAGAAAAGTGTTCTCAATACTCTCAAACCATTGAAGGAGTCCCGTGGCTCCTTCGGTGCCATAAAATGTGAGGGGATTACATGAGTTGAAGTGTTTGAAGGTACATTGTGGTGGGTCGGCACCACTGCCACCACCAGTATTAGCACTACCACTGGCGTTTCCATTATTGTTGTTGTTGGCTTGAGTTAGTTGAGTTACTAGCTGAGTGAGGAGAGTGGCAAGGTTGGTGTTATTGTTGTTGTTGGCATTGTCGGTGTTGCGGTGGTTGCTGTTACGACGAGGAGGCATTCTATACAAAAAGAGAATGATATAAAAGAGTTGTGAGGATTTATAAAAATTTGTTGAAATTTAGGATAGGAGGAATAATAACACATTTATTTCATAGTTCGGATGGTATTCAAGTAATCACATTACTGCTTGAACACTAGGACATATTAAGGTTAATTAGACTTATAAGATTTTCAAGGAGACGTGCTTTAGCCTATAGGTAAACACTCATCCCGGGAATTCCCAGGAAAGCACACGGATCCCTCGGTTGATTGGGATTTATATGAAATGTTTTCCTAGACAGAAAACCCAGGGTACAGGTGTTACCCTTCCAGATTGCACGTGTCCTTTAATAATTCTCCAAGTCTAAAATCCTTAACGAGGTGCAAAAGAAAATTTAATAGACTAGCGTCCATGAGTATGATGTCCCACAAGCGATGATGATGACGACATAGAAGCAGGCAAGACGGATATGTGGTTTAGGCTATGGGTGTGAATATTGTTTAATCAGTTTATTGCCTAGGTACACCTAATATGTCATGAATTCTAATAAACATTTTATGTAGCAAGTAAACCAACACCTGAGTTAATGAACATGTAACACATAGCATGTAGATAGTAATGAATGTAAGCACAAAAGTTATCAGGTAGTGTGACACATAAGTCATCATGTATCGCATCATGTAGTGTAATTACTTATGATAGTATATAGAAATATTTCTACAAGAAGTAATCATGTAACACGTAGTAGCATGGCATTGTATGGGTGTCCTAAGGTTATAGTCTAGGTCAAGAGTGTCTAATAACCTAATTCCCTATAACCAAGGCTCTGATACCAATCTGTCACACCCCGGCCGGCGACGGAAAACGCCGGGGCGTGAAGCTGTGCAGACTGTTCATAAGCTCATGGTTGACTAAAGTTGTAATATATAAATAACCAATTCCATTTCATATTTCAAGTAATCAAGTAGAATGTTTACAAGAATCAAAATACAAAATTTCTTTATCAATTTAGATACTAGGTCCAGTTCCTATGTGTAGCATCTTGGATATGAACTCAAAGCTTAGTACCTGAAACATGTTTAAAACGAGAGTGTCAACTGTAAATAGTTGGTGAGCATACATAGGTTTTGACACCACAAGTAAAGTTCAAATGTTTTGTGTACAATTCGTATGATACATGGTTTAAGAAGCATTTATGGAGAATCTAAGTTAAGCTAGTTGCACAGATGTAACCTTGTAATTGAATAACATACCAATGTTAACCAAATGAAGGGCACAACATACCAATGTTGGCCCAATGGAGGGCATAACATACCAATGTTAGCCCAATGAAGGGCATAGCAACACATGCTATCCCGTTGTATGTGTAGTATAATTGCACGAGTATGTCATGTGTATGTATTGTATAATTGCACGAGTATGTCCTGTGTATGTGTTGTATAATTGCACGAGTATGTCATGTGTATGTAGCCTTAACAGTTAGTATTCAGGCACAAAGCATAAATAAACACATATGACCATATGGTAGAATTGTACGCACGTAGTTGTAAATAGCGAGTTGTTGAAGGAACATGTTTCACCCCAAAATATGTGTAAAAAGGAAAAGGGACTATGTAAAACTCACTTGTGTTGGGTAGTGTAGTTTGCACAGATCAACAAAAATACCAAGCGTGTTGTAGGTCGCTACGTTTGACCTATTGGATAAATGTATAACGCGTGTCATTGTTTGTGTTATTTTTATGTCGAAAAATGGATTTGTATGTTTAGGGTTTGTTTGAAATAAATAAATAAATAATTTTATTTATCTATTTAGTACATTTTAAATAGTAGTGATATATATATTCTTTAAAATGTAAATTTAAATAACTGATATATATTTATATTTATTTAAATATAAATTTAAATAAATAATATTTGTTTAAGTCAAAATATACATTTGTATAAATGGTTTTATAAAAATGATTATATAAACTCACGATTTCATCGGTTTCGAACTATCGGGAATTAATCGTTTTAAATCTCTAAATCAAGGATTTGGTTTATAAATGATTCCCGGGTCTTGGGATTTTATAAAATAATTTTTATAATTACATTTTGAAATTTTTTAGCTAAAATACGTTAAATAGACTTTAAAACAGAAAAATAATTGATTCTGGTCAAGGAGCACGACCGTGCTCAAGTAGGGCACGACCGCGCTCGTTGTCGGGCGTGACCGTGGTGGTCTGAGCGCGCCCGTGGTCGAGTCAGAAGTCACTACAGAGGGTCTGGACATAGAGCACGACCGTGCTCGTATCTGGCACGACCGCGTCTAGTGTTTGTTTTTGGTCAAGACTCGTTTGCTCGGTAAGCACGACCGGGCCACACCTGGGGCACGACTGTGCTTGGTCAGGCACGACCGCGCTCAGGGATGAGCGCGACCGTGTCGGGTCTTTTCCATACCCAAATCCGTCGATTCTTATATTAAATGTTTCTGTATTCTTAGGGCTTTCACTTAGTGGATGATTGCGAAGCTATCTATGAGTTTTAATTGGATTTATTTCGTGTTTAAAAGGTAGTTCGACTAAAAGTTTAGTTTCGGCTTTTCGTTCAAAAATCGGACAGACTTGTGTGTTTCTACTACGAATTGGCATAGGGCTTTCGTAGTAGAGGATGATACGAAGCTATTGGTGTATTACTTACTTGAGATTATTGGGCAATTGAATGCAGTCGGCTACGGGTCAAAGAGTCGAGCTTCTCGGCGATCGATTGGACTCCAGAGGCTATTTGAGCGTCGAACGAGAGTTTTTGGAAGTTCGAGTGGGTGCATATGAGGGTGTAGGAAACGTGCAACTGGCTCTATATCGACGAATTTGCGAGTCATGATTGTAGTGGGTATGGGATTAAACAAATCTGTAAATTGGAGTGTAATTGATGCGTGTTTCAGACGGAATTCAGTCGAGTATGGTCTGACGCGCGAAGACCGGCTTTTCTCCATTTTAAATTTCGCGAATTCAGCGGGTATGGTATGATTTGACTTCTGCAGAGTCAAGTGGGTTCATCAGCGCGACCGTGCCTACTTTAGGCGCGACCGTGCTTAGGTCTGTTAGCGCGACCGTGCCTAGTCCTAGGCGCGACCGTGCTTGACTAGTTTTGTAGTTTTTTGAGTTTTGTCAGTTTTTGGTCCTCGGGGCTTGTGAGATAATGGTGTTTTTGTTTAATTTGTTATTGTAATAGAATAGTTTGTATATGTAACTGCATCGTAGTTTGTTTGTACACGAATCGAAACTGAAATGTGTTTGTTTATTGAAATCAAACGATTACATGATGAAAATCAGAAATGTTACAGAGTAGATATCATCCTACACATCATGTTCCATTTACCTACATATATCAACTCTTTCAATAAGTCAAAGATACAAATTGAAAAGGGAAAAATATTAAAATGGACATTTAGCCGGTTAACTTAAAAAGGCGCCAGCATAGCCGGCAAAAACCAAAGGCTTAGCCGGCGTAGTACCGACTAAATGTCCATTTTGGTAATTTTTTGCCGGCTAATGTCCATTTTAGTATTTTTTTCCAATTGAAAATCCATATTTTAAGTTTCTTCCGTTCACATTTCTTGCAGCTTGTATTCTATCATGTTTCTATAACTTCCATTGTTGTTGTAGAAAACGTTCTAGCAAAGGTTTAGGAATCATGTATCTTTTCTCGTACGAACATGTTACATTGTTTTTCCATGTTTGTGTCTTGATTTTAAACTTCTTCACTAGTCCAGGACCAACGTTGTTATCAACGAAAGTTGATGCCCATGCGAATGTCGTGAATGGAACTCGTCAGCATTATAAAATAAGGAAAACTCTGTGAGGTATTGTGTATTATTGATTAATTATTTATAGGAGTAGAATGAGAATAATTAGAGAGGAATCCTAACCTTAATGGGCTTAACCCTAGGGGGCTTAACCCTAAATTACATATGGTAAATATTATTATAATAAACCCTAACCAATATATTCTCTCTAATACTCCCTCGTAGTTAGATTGGCAGGAAATCAGACGCTTAGACTGAAGTGAAAAATAATGAATATGTTGGTAGAAGAGCATAATCTTGAAAAAAAATATATAAAAACTTACAATGTAAGAAAAACCTGTGGCAGCAAGCCAGCAAACGGCGTCGATGGATTTAAAGTCATAGCGACGGCAGTGGCAAGAGGCATGACGGCAGAGCTATGATGACAGGAGCTACGAATGTGGCGGCACAACGACGGCATGAGAAAAATAAATGAAACCTAATTTTTATATGTGTACAAGCGTTCCCGGGGTAGGACGAGGGGATAAGAAGAGAAAGAAAGTCGTCACACAAGGGGGCGATGAGGGGAAGAGAGTCGATGACCAACCAAGCTTTGGCTGGCAAAAACGGCGGAGAGAGAGAGGAAGGGAGTGAGAGAAAAGAAGAAGGCAAGAATTTTAAAGCTCTGATACCATATAGAATAATGACAACCCCGTGATGTATTATGTGTTATTAATTAACTATTTATAAGAGTACAATGAAAACAATTACAAAGAAAACCTTACCCTAGATGGATTAACCCTAAGTTACATATGATAAATATTATTACAATAAATCCTAACTGATATATTCTCTCTAAGTATAAAGATGATAAAATTAACTCACCCAACTTCCTTGAGTTTACCATTAGACATTAATAGTCGAAAGCTAATGGTTCTGGCCTCCGTGTCGTTGTAAGTCAACCTTTAAAACGATGGGTTACCCTTTCACATACATATTGTACAAGTGTCCAATCTTTTTAGAGAATTCCTGAAACATGGGACTCATAAACATCACATTCTCCATTTATGAGTTTAAACATGCTATGTGTGATTAATCATATAGACAAGAATTAGAAGGTCTATGCCCTTTGTGCATATCAAATGAGTTGATTTTTCTCATGACCCTAAATCATATTGCGAGTATGTAGCTTCCAATAGTACTCCGAGTGCGGTTCTTGATCATGTCTAACTAGAAGTTAGCTAATTAAGATGCTACTAGATCGTGCTAGAGATTCTTACTCTTAGATTCATTATTCAGATAACTAGAATTCCGATAAAAAGAACTTTGTAGTCTACTACAAAAAGAATGATCATTGTCAATCTCAAAAATATGATTTTCAATATCAAAATATATTGAATAAATGTCCCCATTACTATCTTTAACTAAAAAATATCATTAGAGATGAAATTCCGAATGAATACTTAGATTAGTGATCGGTTTTATCTCACCTACTATTGATCACACATCAACCAATTAATCACTTGGATGAATGAGGATATAACACCCTACCTCGTAAGTCGTAATAGGGATGACATGTCATATTTTAAAAAATAAATCAAAGAATAAACATAGTAGAAGTATATAGTTTGAAACTTAATGAAATTCAAAACCAATACAAATGCTCAACATCTAAATATCCAATGGTAACAATAAATCCAAAGACGATCATAACAAGAAATTCCATATTCTTCGTAAACAATTTGTTGGACAATACTCAACGCAACATCATCTAGCAGGGTCTTGCTGGTATCAACAACGAAAAAAAATATCAAATGGAAACAACAACTAACTCTGGCTCTTGGTGGGCCGTGAGAGAAGTATTAGATTACATGAAGTCGACGAATGAGATGAGTTTATTAACATGTTAACAGATTCCTTCCTCTAACTAATACATAGTTAACCATCTTTATTGTTTTTAAAAAATTAATATAACACGATTTTAAAATACTTTCTAAAAGCCGATTCAAACCGCCAAACATATCATTTTAACTAGTATAACCAACCCAAACCAACCTAGTCAGTTTGATTTGCTATTTCTCGAGACCACAAGTTAGGGGTGTGCATGAGTCGGTTTTGGGGTAAAACTAAATCCAAAACCGAAAGTTCGGTTTTTGGTTTTTTAAAACCGTTCGGTTTCGGTTTTGATAATGGGTTCGGTTCGGTTCGGTTTTGGTTTTTTTGGTTTTAAAACCAATTGGACTTGAATTTTTTGAGGTAAAAGAAAAATGACCCAAAATAATGAACATGGGTTTGAAATTTTGGGCCTAAATTTCTTTTATTAACTAATGATTATCACATATTTTGGCTTAAATATTTTGGGTTATAAAAATTATTTGTTTTCTTAAAAAATACTCAACATAAAAAATAAACATTATAATTCATAAATTCAATAAATATAAATAATAACTTACTATTAATGCAAATACGTGTAACACAAATATGTATACACTTTTAACATACATGCACATAACACAATATAATATATATTATGAAACGTGCATGCACACAATATATAATTAAAGTATATGTATACGTTCGGTTCGGTTTTTTCGGTTTTCAAAAAATACAAAACCGAAACCAACCCGTAATTTTCGGTTTTCAAAAAATACAAAACCAAAACCGTCGGTTTTAGTTTGGGTCGGTTTTTTCGGTATGGTTTTTTCGGTTCGGTTAATTCGATTTTTTGCTCACCCCTACCACAAGTAATTCAGCCCAAAACTTTCGTTTGAACCGTTCAAATCAAAACTGTTCGATTTTATTATGAAAAGTGTTTATACTTGAATCAAACATGATTTAAACATCATTCAGGAAAATGATAAATAACTTCTATTATGTTCATTTTAGCTAGCGTAAAAAAATGTGGTGAGGTGAATTGAGAAATGATTAAATTATTGTGTTAAATAAAATGAATTATATTTGACCATAGGTGTGGACATGTTAATTTAACACCTTATCTAACCCTTGGAAAATTATTGAGAGCCAACTGGTAGAGTAGTTGCATTGAAGCATGTCATAAATTTTGTTTCACCAACACATGTGCTAATGTCCACCGGGGTCAAGCTACACCTGTCTGCAGGAATATATAACAATATAACTTCATTTTGTAAAAGAACTTTTTTTTAACAGCAAAGGTTCGTACATCCGGGATCACCGTAGAAAACGGATCACCCTTTCGTCCGAATAACAGAAACGTGGTGACCCGGCCCCACACCATCCAGGAGAAAACCCACAACTGTGAAAACCCCGTGACTCAACTGGAACATTTTGTCCCAAGCGAGACTCGAACCCATGACCTTCCATTTAAAAAGTCATGGGGCTACCACTCAACCAGAAGGCTCGGTGGTATTTTGTAAAGAACTTAAGTGCTTTTTTAAGCTGAAACACCAATATATTAAAAAGTTATATGTATAGTGTTCAATATTAACGTATTAGTCGGTGCCTCTTGTGTAAATAAAATTTATTGTAATTATATATATATACTATATAATAAATAAAGGTTTCTTATGCCACGTGTCGCATTCATATTCATTCTAATCATTTTTTTCTCGCATCTTTCTCTTATTAAATACACCTCTATCTTTTCAATAATAATATATTTTTAAAGAAATTACTAATTATACCAATAAAACACATTTATTTTAAATTATCTCTTATTTTAAAAAACTTTCAAATCTAATTATAGATAGTTATTATATCATTAATCAAATGAATTTAATATTAATTAACATTTATCAATTACATGAAAAATTAATACCTAATTGAAAAAAATTGTTTTAAAAATTAACCTAACAGAATTTATAACTGTCACGTTAAAATACATTTTTTTAAAAACATATTTTGACGAGTGTATGTGTTAACAGATTACATTTTATTTTATTCAAGACATGTAATACACGGGTTTAATCAACCCGTGTAATACATAGGTTTTAAAGAAATAAATTTTTTATTAGTAAATATATATAATTACATTTATTCAATCCGTATAATATACGGGATTCTAACCTAGTTTATTATAAACAGACGATATAATTTGATTAGACTTTTTAATTATTTTTATTATTATGCAAAATAAACATTTGATTAATACCGAATATGTTACTGAGTTATAATTATTTTATAAAATGAAGTAATAAAATCTACTTTAACCGTTGATTTGTCTAATTTTACTCCTCCCTCCGTTAACATGAACAGAATAAAGTAGTTAACTTTTGCAGAAAGAATTACATAAATGCAAAAAGTATGCTTTGTGACAATTCTTATATTTATATATACACACAAGTGAAGTGAATGAAAAGTGATTTATTGCTTTTTTATTACTTTTAAAATGTGGTTAAACTAATGGGATTTCCCCGTGCAACGCGAGGGGAATTCGGTCGGTATAGCTTCTGCACTTTACGGTATTAGTACGGAATCGGTACTCGCTATAGCAAAACGGAAGGAAGAACCTAAAAAATAAAGTCGTTACATGACCAAAAGGATATTGGCAAGTGTTTTACATCTGATAATACCGACGGCGGTACCGATGTTGTTCGGTCGGTATCGATTAAGTGTTAAAATTTGTAAGGTTTGGTTTTTACGACCTATACACTGGTATTAACCATAGGAAAAAAATCACATTGAAACGCTTATAAAAAAGCACGTGGAAACAACAAAGTTCGAATTTTATAAAGCATCAGATTTTAAAAATTGTAAGAGGAAAACAAAAAAAAAATGAAATCTAAAAACAACTTTGACTACATTCGTGCTTTGATATAACGAAAACACGGTTCTGAATGAAATGTATATCGAAACGTAGATAAAAATAAGCACGTTGCAATGACACACTCGGAATTTTGTAAAATATCGTATTTTAAAAGTTATAAGAGAAAAACAAAATATGCTCAAATTAATTATTAAAATTAAAATAATTTAAAAACCAAAAGTTAAGCAATGAGCTGACAGCTGCAATTGTACTATATGTGCAATCAAGACTTGTAATTTTCTGATCACGAGGGTGTGGGGTTGGGGTCTACTGATAAAAGGGGAGTCTACAATCAAAATGATATAGGTTTAAAACCTTGCCAAGACAAAAATAAATAAAAAGTTTGCCCTTCAAACAAAAATTTTCTGATCACGATCTTCAAAATGTATGTATATATATAATATAACTAGGTTAGAAACTCATGTTTTACACGGGTTTAATAAATGAAATATAAAATAGTTAGTAATGAAGATTTATGAATTATAAAGAAAATATTAAATAGTAATGAAGATTTAAAAATTAATAAATAAAATATTAAATAATTAGTAATAAAGAAAAAAACAAGCAGAAAAAATTTTGGGCTCACTAAATTGTGGTTAGTTATTTATTAGGTACAGATTTTTGTTACGCCTAATCAAGTAAGAAATGAGTTTTGGCTCCGGTGGTTGAAGTTGTGTGTTAACCGGTAGGCAAGGGTTCGACTCGTTGCTCTGCCGTTTTATTTTTCCTCTAATTCTTGGCTTCACATTAAATTAAATTCAATCCACTCATAACATATTATAATGTGTTATTATTAAATTCAATCCACTCTTTTTTTTAACAGCAATAAAATTCATTCCAAACACAGCTTGTGGGAAACTAGTAAAAACCGCAAATACACCAATAGACACCAAAATGAGAACAAGAACATAAAAAATTGACGCACCTAAAAAAAACTTAGCTTATAAGAGTATCCGACACATTAGTTTACACCAAGATCACTCTGTCGTAAGGAGAGACCTCCCATTTTTCCCAATTAAGCAATAGTTTATGACCCCTTGTTTCCAGCCAAATAAAAGCTTTAACCTTAATGTCTTCAACCAACTTTTCCACCTTAATTCTGATTTTGTTAAAAATCCAATCACACCTTAATTCAATCCACTCAATACATATTATGTTGTGTGCCACCAGGGTTCTGCAATAATGGTCAGACGGTTTTCTCTAAGTGTTTCTCTGTGTAGGTCCTGGGTTCGAGTCTGGTAAGATGCACTTTATAAATTCTGGAACACCCTCTGGACAGATTTCGATTTATAGGCTAGGAGGGGTTAGCGTAATCCTAACCGACATGTCGTTCAGAAGAAAAAAAAACATATTATGTTAGTGTCATTATTAAACTCAGCTTCACATAAAATTCATTTAACATATTATGTTGTGTTATTATTATTACTTAAAATTTTAACATATGATGATTTAAAAATATACTGTTTATGCAAAATAAAATGTACTTTAAACTTTATTTATTTCTATAAATACATAAGAATAATAACTATTTTGATATGTGTGTGAAATATATTGCATTATTATTTAAAAAAAAATAGACTATTGTATTTTATTTAATATACTGTAAAACACAACATAATTTACAGGTGTTTTGAGCAAAAATGTATATTTATGCTAATTCAATTTAAAAATTAGGTTACAATAAAGCCCTTAAATTTTAATTAAAGTTACCAATTACACAATAAATTTTTTTATTTATTTTTTCTACCAACCAGGTTACCCACTCTCAAATTTTTTTTCTCTTATAACTCTTAAAATATGATGTTTTATAGAATTCCGAATATACTTATTTTTATTTAAATTATTAAATTTATAGTCCTTATATATTTCATGATTTTTTTTAATTTCTAGATAAAATATTTCCAGTCATAAATTTCCTTTATTTAAATATATATATATACACATATATATATATAATCTACGTATCAGTATAAATTTTATTAAAAATCGAGTTTTTTTACGTTTCGACGTAAATTTTATTCAAAGTCTCATTTTTATAACGATGTTACCTTTTCTTGATTTCCAAATGTACCGTTGCCGAATATAAATTTTATCCAGACCCGAGAGGGTCTACGTTTTGACTTAAATTTTATTTAAAACTGAGACTTTTTTTTTAAATACACCTTCGTGTTTAAGCTCATTTTTACTATGACGTAACTTTTTATTGATTTTCGGATATAACATTCGAAGCGCCGCATCGCACGGGTAAAATTAGTGGTATATATACTTTTATTAAAAAATTAATAATTGAGAGAAAACAAACCCAAACATTAGGTTTGCTTGAGTGGTAGAAGTGTGCCCCTTAACCAAGGCACGCGGGTTCAAATTTCCCCTTCTCTTTTCAAACCCGGTTCTCTGTCTGCCATTTTTTTTTATCTGCCTGCCTTTTATATTTCAAGAATCCAAACTGTATACAACATGAAAAAACACACACAAAAAATATATATATATATTTGAGCTGTGCAGTTACTCCACATGGCAAATTACTACTTCCTATACCCACCCTTCCCCAAAAATTCACATTTTAAATTATAAAATAGAGTAAACTTCAGTTTTCGTCACTAAGGTTTGAACAAAACATTAGGTTTCGTCCCCCTATAACACATTTGATCTTCGACGTTTAATGTTTTAACACTTTGCGTCCCTGGTCCTTAACTCCATTAAGTTTTTTGTTAGTTTTTGTGCAAATTTACTAATATATCCCTCACCCCTTTTTCTTCTTCAACCATCAGAGCCAATAAGCAATTTTGACTTCATTTTTTACACTTCACAATTTTACACTCGTCAAACAACTGCATCTGATCGGAAACAACTTGCTGACCGTTGTTAGCACTAAACTCTTCATTACAGTCGTTAAAACCGCCATAAAACGAACCTGGCGAACCGCTACCATTCACCACGGCGGCATACGAAGCCTGCCGGTGGTGGTGCTGATCGGAGAACGACGACGATGACCACGGCGAACCAGGTGACGGGGGATTCACGTGGTGAAAACCGTTTCCGTCGTCGGAACATCATCCTCGTTCCGTTTCCGCTGCCATCATGTCTCACCTCAGCCTCCGCCACCGTCGCTATCTAGGCCACCCTTACGCCGCATGCTACCTTTTCTCCACCTCTGTCTCTACTTCCTGGAATCCCTAACCGCCGTCACCGCCGTCATTTCTATTGGAGCCACCAAGACCCGTCGTCGATCAAGGGGAGGTGGTGCCGGAGAGCCGGTGGCCGGAGGAAAGTGGCATTCATGTTATTGAGTCTCGTATACATTTTATTGAGTCTGAAGAAGAAGAAGAAGGAGGAGGAGGAGGAGGAGGAGGAGGAGGAGAAGAAGAAGGAGGAGGAGGAGGAGAAGGAGGAGGAGGAGGAGGAGGAGAAGAATGTATATTAGTAAATTTGCACAAAAACCAACAGAAAACTTAACGGAGTTAAGGATCAGGGACGCAAAGTGTTAAAACATTAAACGTCGGGGATCAAATGTGTTACAGGGGGACGAAACCTGATGTTTTGTTCAAAACTCAGGGACAAAAACTGAAGTTTACTCTATAAAATATGATTCAAATTATTTCTAAAAACAATATCAATAATGTTTTTTAAAGGTTTTATAGTATTATACCCAATTTAGGGTTTCTTTTTTAAAATTTTTATTATTTTACTTTTTTATTACTTTAATATTAATAATTAATTTTGGGCATATTTTGTTTTTCTCTTTTAACTTTTAAAATATAATGTTTTATAAATTTACTAATGTACCATTGCGACATTCTCATTTTTATCTACGTTTTGATATAAATTTAATTCAAAACCGGGTTTTTTTATAATGTATAAGTTATCGAAGCACGCACATTCAAGCCGCCACAACTGTTTAAAAGTTTGATTTTTCACAGGCTTTCCCCTTACAAATTTTATAATATGATGTTTTATACAATTTCGATTTTTCTGTTGCTACGTGATTATTTTTAACAACGTTTTGACGTGAATTTACAATTTTTAACACCCCCACCACACACGTATACGGCATACACGTGACATCTTTTTTTATTGTTTTAATATTTTAATTATTTTAATATTTATACTAATTTTATACATTTTTTGTTTTCCTTTTGTAACTTTTAAAATATAATGTTTTCGTACATCCTTAACCTAATAAACGATTACAAAAAGTGTCAAGTGTCATCCCCACATTCATTCTTAGTTAAGTTTTCCTGCCAATACCCACCCTAACCCGTTTAAAAAAAGTGCGGGTCTAAACGACCCTTTACCTATTATTCGGATCTAACATAAAAGCCAATTACCCGATCCTTTTGTTCATTCCTAACCCTAATTTCTAAACCACCGCCTTCATGTTCTCCTCCTCACTCTGATCGACGACTTCATCTTCATACGGTGGCTTGATCTTCCTTCTATTCCATTAGGTTTTAGAGAAAAAACAAATGCAAACAAAGGATATGTGAATGGAATGTCTTTCAAATTGTTAATATAGATTGTAAACTAATTATGAGTGAGAAAGGGCTGGGAGAAGTCATATAATGTGTTCTATTGAATTCTTTGAAGCTAATTCAAGAGTAATATATTATATTAATAATTAATAGAAAGGGTTGTCCCAATGTTTTATTTTTTTCTCAACTTGTCACTGATTTACTATTTGCAAACGGGGTAGTATGAAACGAAGACGTCGCATATGAACCCCAGAAGGTGAAGAACTTATCAAATGTGGGAAACTAAATCTGGTTGATTTTGTCGTTCAGGTGCAAGGGAGGTAATATTTCAACAAATCTTCATTAATTATTCTTTTAGCTCATTGGCAGCTCTCATTTTATTAATCTAAAACTTAAACAAGTAAAACATATGTGCATACAAGCTGTAGTTATCAATAAAATTGCTTCTTATTAAAATTGGTTCTTTCAAAGGTGTTCCTATATATGTGGGTGTGTTTTGTATAAATTTCATGTGAAATGGTTGAAAAGATGAACGTGAGATTGCATGTTTTTGTTAAAAATATTCACTTTTGCATTTCTAGGGTTTAATGTGCTCCTAATATTCTAATTCGTTAGCACCAGAGACACATTTGTTTTCTTAGCCATCAGTATGTTTAATCTTAAATGTTCCAATATCACTTGTAAGTGCTGCATATGTGCTTCCAAAGCAGGGCGATGTAAGTGCGACATATGCGCTTCCACCGATGTGTATTTTGAAGTAACTTTTTACCCTTTTGGTAATCGCAGGAAACCTGTTTCAGGGTATAAGTTAAAGAAGATCACAAGGAGTGACATATTTGCAACTGATGGATAGAATGATGTAGAAGAAGCGGTTGCTGCAAACTCCAACCCAACTAATAAATCCGTATTACGAGTTTATGGTCAACTGTATGTAGCATTGTCCAGTTTGTTTATGAAACAACAATTTTTTACACATGGTCAACTATATGTGGCATTATCCGGAGTAAAAAAGTAGAGATGGACTTAAGCATTTGATATTTGATAAAGACGTTAAAATTACAAACAAAACAAATGTCGTTTACAAAGAAATATTTAGAGATTTGTGAATTGTAATTGTACTTTCATTTTTTGTTATTCTATGTAATAAAAATTCTTCATTTATGTAATTTTTTTTTTCTATTATACGTATTATTTTAAATTTCTTTACATATTATTGGAATTTCAGTTTTCTATTATACAACACCGTGTAATACACGGGTCTATAACCTAGTTAGGAATATACGGTTGCGACGCACTTATTTTTATCTATGTTTATAAATTTTATTTAAAACTGAGTTGGCTTACGTTTCGACATAACCCAATCATTATGATATATTTTTATTTTTTTAAAATTCCTTTTCGCGTTTCTTATCGCACATTTTTACGACATTACCTTTTATTGACTTCAAAATGTATTGTCCTGACGTTCTTTTTTAACGCATGTTCTTCCATTCATCGCTCATCTTCACAACAACGTAATTTTTAATACTTTTGTTTAAATTCGTGTTCGTGTTTCTTAACGCTCATTTTTTACAAAGACGTCAATTTCGTTTTTAATTTTCGAATATACCGTTGCAGTGTGTTTTTTATCTACGTTTCGATATTCAAAACCGAGCCGACGCAACTTCATATGCTTCACTTTACGTACTTAACCACGTCAATGTTACCGTCGCTACACGTGATAACGTTTATTAGTTAATAATATTTGTCAATAAATATATCCTTTAATAATGTATGTTTGTATTTTACTTCTTGTAAATATGCATCTTTCATATTTACTCTTTCCCTACCATTAATATCATAATTAAAAAGAATAAAGTACACGGATGGTTCTTGTGGTTTTCATAAATTTTGGATTTGGTCCCTAAGTATGAAAAAGTACACAGATAGTCCAAACTTTTGCACACATGTAAGGGGCTGTTTGGTAGCATCTTATGGTCATTAAGAGGCTACCTCTTAATGGTTCAAAGCCTCTTAATGATTAAGAGGTAAGGGGTCATATAACTTGTGAGGACTTACCATTAAAATGTTACCTCTTAACTATTCAGACTTAAGGTTACCTCTTAACCATTAAGAGGCTTTGAACCATTAAGATGTAGCCTTTTAATGATATTAAGAGGCTACCAAACAGGGCCTAACACGTTTGGTCCTCAACTCGGATTGACGTTAAGTTTTACAGTTAAGTGAGTGTGTAATGACAAAAATACTCCTTATGTTAAAAAAAATTAAAAATTAACCTATTAAATCTTGTTTGAACCCATCTTCATCACCATCTTCATCAAATCGTTTACAACCACCACCACATCACCTTAATTTTTCCTATACCAGATTCAACCAACAAAGATTTTGTCAAAATTACTAACTATGCGAAGATAAAGATAATGAATCAATGGATTCTCGTCTCGTGTTCGTCTAGTTTCAGACATTTCTCATCAAAATCACGAAGGTATGTGATGGCTTCATCTTGGTATTCGATTTTGTCTTCGGTTCCAAGAAGATCGTTGGATTCGATTTAGGGGGAGGGGGTAAGCGAAGAATAGAGGGGTATAACCGGGTGTTCACCGAAGGGAATTGCAATGAAGAATTTTGCAATTCTTGATCCGTATGAGAAGCCGTCTTACATGTATGAGAAGCCGTCTGCAGCAAACAAGGTTTTCTTGATCCGTGAGGTGGTGAATACTAAGATGAGAGAGGGTGGATCAGTAACAACACACATTAACAACCTCAATACAATTCTGTCTCGTATAGTGTCAGTTGACATTAAATTCGATGGTGAAGTTCAAGCCCTTTTGTTGCTATGGGTGATGGATTCGGATGCTTCATTCCATGCTACCCACAGCAGTGAAGCATTGCAGAATTTGAAAGAAGGGGATTTTGGGAAGGTAAGACTGGCGAACGATGATGTTCTTGAGGTAGCCTCTTAATGATCATAAGATGCTATCAAACAGCCCCTTACATGTGTGCAAAAGTTTGGACTATCTGTGTACTTTTTCATACTTAGGGACCAAATCCAAAATTTGTGAAAACCACAAGGACCATTCGTGTACTTTAGTATCCTTAGAATAATAAATTTTAAGGTTTTTTTACATATTTCCCCCTATTAAACTTCTAAATTACATATATCCTCAACCGCTAACTTTAATTACATATTTCCCTAATTAATTTAAAGTTACCCAATTGCCCCTCACAAATATTTAGGAAGGGGATATATGTAAATAGTACTTTAATTGGTTAATTAAGGGTAAAATGGTAATAAAATAAGTTATTTTAAATGAATTGGATAAATATGTAATATATAGGTTTTAGGAAAGGGAAATATGTAATTAAATTTTATGGTTGAGTAAATATGTAATAAAGGAACTTAGGAAGGGGATATATGTAAATGCCCCAAATTTTAAAGATAAAATAAACATATTAACAAACCCATTATTAGGGGTATAAACGAGTCCTCAAGCTTAAGTAACTTAAGCTTGACTGGTTTAACTTTAGAAAGTTTGAGCTAAAACTCATCTCGTTTCAAGCTCTACGTCTAAACTCGAGCTCGGCTCGTGAATGATTTACATGTTCGAATTCGTTTGGGTTAGGCTCGTTTGTTAAATATTATTTAATTAGTACGTATAATTACTTTCATATATATTTATAATTTAACTTTGTATATCAACGTAAATAGGTTATATATATATATATATATATATATATATAATATTTGTTATGTAATTAGATATTAAATTGGTATGTTTAAATAAATAATAGGTTTGTGATCTAATTTTCAAGCTTAGTATATGAAGTTTGAGCTCGTTTAATAAATGTGTTTCAATTTTATACTCGAATTAATTCAAGTTCTTAGCTAAATAATCAGTAGCTTACGAGTAGTTTAACTCGCTTACACCCTTAATTATTTATTAACTAGTAAAAATACCCATACGTTGCGGCGGCACACGTAGTGGCGGATCGGTTATTAACAACATATCACATATATAAAAATGATTATGTTGCAACGATACATTTAAAACTTAAAAAAAAACATAATATTTTGAAAGAATATGACGTTAACAAATATTAATTTGTAATGTATTAGTTAAAAAAAAGATCATGAAGATGTGCATGAATTTTCTTGTAATTGATTGCTTCGGTTTTAAAGGGGCTTCATTGCATTTCATTTCTAGGTCGAAATTTCTTGTGGGAGGCCCCTCCCATTCATTGCTTCTGCTGGTCTTTCCACTTGAAAATGGCGATTTGCGATTTGATGGAAATTAAATACAGATATGAGGTGGAGCCACGTTAATGAGTAGGGGTCGAGTGACAATCAATTCTTTTTCCACATATACTTACCCAGGGGCGGATCCAGGAATTTTTTTCAGGGGGTTCACTGTTTTTAGATGATCCAATTTCATAGGGCCGGACATAAAAATTTTCGTTTCGGTTCGATTGGTCGGGTCGGGCAGGGGCGGCTCAACCATTTTTGGAGGCCTAAAGCGAAGAAAAAAACATGAAAATTATGCTTCAAATGTTCACAAAATCAACTAATTTGTATTTAAGAGTCATCTACTCATTTGTTTCTATCAATTTTTTACCTCTAATCATATGAATGCTCAAGAACACACATTTAGTTCAAGAAATAATTCTTAGTTTTATAGCTTCACAACCGGATCAAGCGAGCAGCAGTGGGCGGCGTCGTAAGGGGGTTCACCCTATAATATTTTAGGGGGTTCACCCCAGTTTTTTTACCTACCGTTACACTAAAATTTCAAAACTCGGGGGGTTCCTGTGCACCCCCCCGCTTCAACCTACATCCGCCCCTGTACTTACCATCGAAATCCCATAAGATTCTTATGGGATTTTTGACTGACTCATAAAAATAATTTGCTTGAAAAGTGAGAGAATGTAAAATAGCTCGAGTTTTTTACCCCCATCTAATTTACGTACTCAAACAAACCAATAAAGTGGGTAAGCATAGGCTACGTAAGCATCTCGGGATAAATAAGAAGCCAAAACATGAAAACGAGCTAGAAAGAAATCAGGCCCGGCGTAGGTACGTTGGGCAGCGTACTATACGCCGCCCTGATCTCCTTCTAGGCGTAGAGGGTCAGCGTAAGTCAGAGCGTCCCAGGCTTAGCAACATCCCAGGTCAGCGTTGTGTGATTTTGGACAACACCTCATTTAAGGCTCATTTTGATTTGTTGCCTAAAAATGCTTCAATTCCACTTGTATATATATATATAGGGTCGGTTATTATACAAAAGGGTTTTTATAAATAATAACGCATGTTTTATAACACATGTTTTATAAATAATAACGCAAGTTTAAAAATGATAATAACGTATGTTTAAAATGATAATAACGCATGTTTAAAATGATAATAATGCATGATCATAATCACGTATTTTTATAATAACGCATTACCATAATCACGCATGTTATACATATAATAAAGCATGTTATATACGCATTTTTTATAATAATGTATGACTATAATCACGCATGTTATACGCACAGCACATCGACATTTTTTTTTTAAAAGTCGTTTTTTTAAATTACTCAAATTAAAGAGAATAAAATGCTCGATTTTATGGTGTAAATTTTTTTAAAATTAATGTCGTATAAAAAAGTTATGATTTTTTTTTAAAAAAATGGGGTAACTTGTAAAAACAAGCTGACTATGCATACCCTTGGTCTTAAACCTTAATTTCCTAGATCAAGGATCCAGAATCCTTCGTACCTTAGAATCCTTAGAAATTCTATGATTTTGAATACATCGAGTAAAATGTTGGAATAATTGGATCAAGCAACACACGATATACAAACAAACAACTTGTTCGACTCTCTATTAATCACCAAGCACGCCAATTATATGGACTCTAACCATCTATTTATAATAAACCTATACTAATCCTAACCCAATTCAAACACTACTAAATAATCAAATAAATAAACAAACTCAATCCTAGTCTAATATGAACTCAACCAAACAATTAATAAATTAATATTAATAATTATTTATTTAATCAAGATTAAACCTTCATTCTCTCCCTTAATCTTGATAAGGACTCGTTACCTTATCAAAACAATGTTGGCTCGTCATCTTCTTGGACTAAGTTAGACGTTTCCTCCTTTTCTTTCAAATCGGGACATTCATATGCAAAATGCCCAGTTCTTCAACACTCGTAACATCGTAAGTTTCTTTTGAAATTTCCTCGACCATAACCTCTCCCACGTCCAACTCCTCTTCCACGACCACGAAATTCACGACCCTCATTCTTGGGACTTTCTTGATTATCACATTCGCCATCTTGCTTATTATGCAAACAAGATCCATTATTGCGTCATTGGTTATTATAGCCACGACCACCATACTGATTGCTACCACTAGTATGTTTCCCACGGTTGTCTGACTGAGAAAACCACAGTATTTTGATTCTATTTCGACCCATCATATGATCGTTTATCCTTTCTTCAAATGCCTTTAACCTTCCTATGTCCTCCTAGAATGAGATAGTCTCAATATTTGCAAATCCTTCAATAGATGCCACAATTGGCATAAACTTTCCTAGAACAGAATTAAGGAGATTCCTTAATATGACCTCTTCTTCAATTGATGACCCGAGACCTTTAAACTTTGCCACAATACTTGTAATCTTTCGACAAACTCATCAAGAGTTTCACCATCACCATTTGCAATTTCTCTAAATCGCTTCTAAGTGTTTGAAGTCGGGCCTTTTGCACCCGATCAACTCCAAGAGAACTAACTTGTATCGAATCCCAAACATCTTGTGACAATTCAGATTTTCCAGTTAATTCCGTTAACCAATTCTAGTTAAATCCTAACTTATTTAACAAACATCAAACCCCAAGGACTAGTCCTGCCATATTCAAACTCATATGCACAAAACTCGAGGGACTAAACTTGTAATTAACCTATATTTATTCCCTTTTGACTTTTATTAGTCAAACTAACCAAGTCCTTAACCTAGGTAACCAAAGCTAAACCTTAGGGACCATTTCTGTCAAGTTTCAAACTTAAGAACATGAAACTACAGGGATTAAATCTGTAGATAACCTGAACTTGATTTCATTGACTTTCAAAAGTCAAAACTCGCGTAATTTACCTAAAATCAAAGCTATATAATCGTTTCTTTTTGCACTTGATAACTGATTTCGCACGATTTGGTCATTAACAGCTTTAACTATCGTATTAATCAGCATTATTGGTCGATTTAAACCAATTAACGAGCGCTTATAGCATAACCGTCGACTTAAGTAGACAAACACCACCTCATTCACCAAATTCATACACCAATTCACAAATTAAACCTGTGCACACCTTAAACGAATTCCATTGAAGTTGTTGCATGCGATAATCTAACCGGAGAAGCAGTCCAGGTCGCCGGAAGTTGAATCAGTCGCAGTCGGCGTCTGTTTTAGTCGAACTCCATCAATCCGATATAGTTTCAGGTAATTGACACCATCATCTGATTCGTTTTAGCCTGTAGAATGAAAGCCCTAACCTTATTGGGGCTTACATTATCAAATTAACAACGATTGGATTCTAGGGTTCTTGTTTTGTTAGGTTTTATCGAACCCTACTATAAACACGGTCTCAATTTAATTAATTCATATGGGTAGCTTCGCAAACATCAAATTGATCTTGATCCGTAACCTAGGGTTCTTACGAAACTGGTTTAATCGAATCCTACTTTAGACCTGTTTTAAATCCAATTAACCTATATCTCTAGACTCGTAATCACCTATTTGATGAAAGCCCCCTAATTCCAACTGTTTTCATTATCGAAATTGATAGATTCAATCTTGGGTTCATAGTCTAAGGTTCGGATTTATAACTGAGAATTTAACGATCTTAAACTTAACCATTTTGCAATTAACTTCACCTACAGACTCGTTAAACACCGAATTACATAACTCCTTTGTCAATTGGTTCAATCGTGATCGAATTCAAGGGAATTGAGGGCGGATTTGGGTTCGGCTCGCATAAAGGGGGGATGAACACAGTGGGTTGTGTGTTAAATTGAATCTGGTCTGGGTTCTAATGCGATTACCCTAGCGTGTGTAGTGGTAAGGCAGTGTGTTGGTGGAGAGAGGACCCGGGTTCGAGTCTCTCCACACCCATTTCTTTTCAATGATAGTGTGTTACGCTTAGCCTCAACCGTGATAACATATGAATTACAATAATCAAAATAGTTTGCGTGCATGTTTTCTCCCCCAATTTAAAACAGTAAAAGGGGTCATAAAATCACCTGAGTTGTGTACGAGTAGAGGATAGCTCCTCACAAGGATGCAAGTAGAAAACACGAGAGTTTGTCTGTGAACGGCTTACGTATGTCCTAGAATTATAAGCATAGTAGTTAGAGATACACAATAATTAAATTATGTGACAAAAATAATAAATCTATTATTTTTATCCAAGTATAAAAACGTGTGCAAATAATCTAAATAATTATATTATTTAATAGTTTGAAACGTCTCACAATGTTCATAAACGTGGCAAAATAATATTTAAATATATATTATTTTTAATTGGAGTCACCGGTTGAAAATAATATAAATATATTATTTATTCGAAGTCGGGGTTTGAAAATAATATAAATACATTATTTTAAAAGAGGGTATTTTTAAATGAAAAAGAGTTACAAACCAAACCCGAGCCTACGGGCGTTTTGCGAGGCTAAAACATATTAATATAATAATATAGGGAAAAGTTTTTATATTAAAATAATACAATGAAAATGATTTAAAAATAAAAACTGGTAGAGAGACTCGAACCTGGGTCTCTCCCACATAAGCCCAACACCTTAACCAGCTCTGCCCTCCGGATCAGTTTGGTTTTAACAAAGAATTCCCGTGAGCCCCTCCCCCATACACACCCGTGATCGAACCCAGTCCCAAACCATCAAATCTGATCACGATTGGTCAAGAAACCATAGGGGTTTTGTTAGTCGGGTGATGACAAACCTGTGTTCGTGTTTAATTGCAAAAACAATGAGTTTAGGATTGCTAATTATAGAAAAAGAGGTCGTAACCCCAATTTATGAACACCAAATCGATTCGAATGATTCTGATAATAAGAGTTGATAGAATCATAGGGCTTTTGCTAATTAAGACCTTGCGAAGTCATTAAAACAGTTTAATTTGTTTGAGGCCGTGTTTAAGATTAAAAGCCCCAAATCGGATTACGAACAAACCCTAGTTACTGGATTACGATCAATTCGATGTTATTAGCTTGAATTAGCAAAGGGCTTTCAAAGAGTATGGAATTGCGAAGCTTATCATGTAATTTAATTGAATTAAAACGGAGTCCAGGGTAGAGTTCAATTAAACCGGTTATACACGAACCCTAGATTCTGGTTTGAGTCGAATTCGACAATGTAAGCCCTAATTAGGTTAGGGCTTTCATATTAGAGATGAAAACGAAGCTTTAGGTGTATCCAATTACCTGAAAAGATATCGGATAGATGTCAACTAAACCACAGCTGCGGGCCTGATGAGTTGGTCTCCGGCGTCGCTGGTTTCTTCTTCGGCCAAATTAGGATGTGCAAAAGTTTCTGTGGTGTTCGTTTATCTAGTGCAGAGAGTTTGATTGCGAATGATACACGAATTGGTCGAGTTCGATAGGCATAAAGGGTGTTTCGACAGTTACGGCTTTGAATACCCATAATTGGGTTTAATTCGAATTATTAACGATGATTAATGACTCAATGATGGATGTTAATGGCATATACGCGTATTTCAGTTATTGAATCGGACGGAAAACGGTTATGGAGATTCGAATTTGGCTTGAGCAAGCTGATTTTGACTTTTATAGTCAACCAAATTGGGATTTGGGTAAATACAGAAAAAGTCCCTACAATTTCATGCATTAGATTTACAAAATTGGCAGAATCAGACCATGGGGTTTGAATTGAGTTAAGAACTTGGCTGTTTGACTTTCAAAAGTCAACAGGAACTTTTCTTACTCAATTTTGACTTCCAAAGTCAATCATATTGAGTTTGGATTATGACAGAATTGATCCCTGAGGTTTCTGATTTAAATAGTAGCAGAATCAGTCCCTGGAGTTTGTGATAGGGTTAACTGGGCTAGGAATTTAATGGAATTTGTTAACGGAGTTAACCAAAAAGTCCGGATGTCAAATCATCCCCTAGTTGAAAGAATTTTCCTCTCTAAAATTAAAATAATAAAAAAAAATTCTAAGTGTCACAGAGGTTGTGGTGTAGTGGTTGAGGTGAGGCCTGAAGTCCTAAGGGACCCGGGTTCAATCCCTGCCACCACCATTAATTTCTGAGGCATGAAAATGAGGCCTTGTTCTTAGGCTTATACACCAGGGTTTTACCCACGCTGATCCAGGGTTCGAGCCTCGGCTCTCCCTCAAGCCCGGAAGGGGCCGTATTGGTTGGGATTTTTCCTTGGATGCTCTCCAACTCTGACGCCAAGTGGGCCCGGTTAAGACAACATATTGGCCGGAGTTGGACGAGGCTCTCCCATGTGACTGGGGGGTGCGACGTCACAACATTCAATGTTCGCCGTTAAAAAAAAAAAGTCAAAGAAGAGAACATCTATCAGCAAGGCAGAAAACCGAAGTTCGGAGACATTGATCTTCTACAAGCTGCACGTGATAAACTGGAATGAAGATGTCAAAGTGGTGAAGGCATGGATTAAAAAATGAAGGAGGAATATTGAATATAATTTCCGAATCCATGTGTTTTAAAGTAAAAGGGTTATTGTGTAAATAGTTAAATGTAACTTAGAGTCATTATTGTAACTATTGTAAGTCAAGGGCTAAATGTGTTAAAGCTCAAATTAGAAACCGTACATTTGAAGGATGCGTCGTTTCACCGATGCCAATTAGGTTTAAATAGGAACGAATGTTCATTGTATCCGTAGTTGATCAGGGAACGATCCCTGCGATTATTGTGAATAAGAAATTCGTGTTTGTGTGTAAACGTGTTGTTCGTGAGAGTTGATCTTGGGTTAACATTCACACCCAAGTTAGCTGCTTTAAAATTTTCTTTTTCTTCAAACATTAGCCTACAAGTCTGCTTCCCCTTTTTTGTTCTCAAAAACTTCTCCATGGACACAAAATTGGTTTGTTTCTCTCTGTTTGCAACTCTCACTGCTGAATGAACTCTCTCAATCGCACCCGATGACAACGAGTCACGCAGATTCTTCTCTTCCGGTCAAATCACAATGGTGACTTAGTTAAAAAAATTAATATAGATTGTAAGAAACTGGTATATGTTTTTTAAGAGTTTACCGATTAAACTATTGTTAACCAATCACACCAGAAAAATATTTTACAATCTTTTTACAATATAAATAGAAAATAACTTTACAAAATATACACAAAATGCAGTATATTTATTTCCCAACTCCACAGTATTTGAAAAAAAAACACACACACACACTGAAAATTAGATCATCATGCAGTCTTTGGTGTTTGATCTTCCACTTTTGTGGCTGCCCCATAAGATAGCTTTCGGTTTCTCAAAGCTTTCTTTGGTGGCGATGTCGAATTTTTAAGGGCCTTGTTTGCAGGGCTGTTGACTTTTTTTGGAGTCAACTGAACCATGACTCTGTTTTCCCATGGCTGAGCAACAACCCATCTATCCACCCAACTCCAATCCCAATTAGCAGTGGCCAGCTTTGAATCCTTTTGGCCTAAACTGGATTTCGAATTCGGCCTCCACTGCAAATTCATGATATAAATCACTGTTATTTATAAAAAAGAAAAAGGAAATAAATTTATTTTTAATACTATGACCACTTTTCGAAAATCTTTGTTCAGGTTCAGAGTTTAGGATTTAGGTTTCGGGGTTTCAGGGATCATTACTGACACCATCTAAACTATACAAAACCATTTGACTTTGTGAAAGCCAGTCTTGAGAATGATTTTAAATTCCAATGACCAACTGGAAAATGAAATGAATTTAGTAGTTTGATTGCCCTTAACTTAATCAACAATGTTTCTTGACCACAAAAAGAATTGGTAGTACACTTTCTGTGTTAAATATCAAATTTAGTGACGAATCCAGGATTTTTCATTACGAGAGGCAAAATATGGGTCGGATCAAAATGGGTCGGTCAAAGAAAACTACTTGATAATAAAATAACATAAAAGGATTTAATATAATTTAAAACATATACATTATTGTATATGATATAACAAATTACATCTTAGTTTTTTTGGTGTTTTCATCTTTTGGAAACGCTTAATTTTTTTTGAACGGTGGAAACGCTCAATTACATCACGTTAACATCTTCTGGAAACATTCAATTACATCACGTTAAGACGACACTTTTCTTTCTAAAATTTTTTGCATAGCTCCAAATAAAACAATAATAACAAATAAATAATTAACATAAACAAACAAGTTATTTTAAAAAAATAATTTAGTTAAACAGCTAGATAAATAAAATAAAAAATGAGAAAAAAAAATCAAACAATAAAATAGTTATCTAAATAAAATAAAACATAAGAAACAATACTTATTTGAATAAAATTAAAGCAAAAAAGTTAATTATGCATATAAGGAAAAACAATACTTAAAAAAAATTATGATGGATGGAGATTGAAATCTGGAGCTAACAAGAGAGAGGGGGGGGGGGGGGTTTGACCCTAGAAAACCAAAAAAATTACCCAATCAGCTCTTAATATGGGATTTAAACCATATTTTTTGGTCATTTTCTTGAGTTATGGAAAAGGTATGTGGTGCACAGCCCCTGTGATTATGCATTAGATCCGCTAATGATCAAATTATGAGTTTGTTTTGAAGATTATAGTTCATATGGGTTTGTGACCTGATGAGAGAAGGCGTATGCCATAGCTCGCTCGCGCTTTACTGCTGCTTCTTCTCTCTGTTGTATCCTTGCAAGAGCCTCATCCTTCGTGTCAAAACCATCACTCCACTCCACCTGCAATCATTACTCAAAATCGCTTCTTGAATAAATGTGTGTGATTATTATTAGTGATAAATTAATGAAATAGTAACCAAGTTTCAATATTGTTCCAATAATGTCACTCGTATTTTTTTCTAACTATAAAAACCAATAAAGTTTCAATGTTGTTCCATTGTCATGAAATTTTCATATTTCTTTAAACTGAATGGCCTAAATGGAACAATTGTGAAACTTTATTATTATTTAGTGACTTTTTTTCTCTGTTATTCAAAAAAATAAAATTATTGACTTTTTTTTCACAGTCACCTCATATTTTATGTTAACTTGAAAAAATAATCACTAAATAGTAACCAAGTTTCATATATGTTACATTTGTGTCACTTAATTTTAACATTTATAAAAGGTTTCACAACAATAGAATAATATTAAACTTGAGTGGAGAAAAGTTTGAGTGACTTTATTGGAACAGTGTAGAAACTTGGTTACTATTAAGTGAAATCCGGGTATGTTTGTTTTTTTTTGTTTTTTAAGTGAAATCCGGAATTGAATCTTGAAGAATAATTAAACAGTAAAATAGTGGACCACTTTTTGAAGCTGAAAATGATAATATTCAAATGGAAAGCTATGTTTCACCTCGAGATCATGGAGCTTAGTGTCAAGCTTCAATTGATTTTCTGATTTCTTCCTCCTGATTCTTCCTTCTTCAACCATGTGTTTTCGGCGGGTTCTAATCTGGGCTTGTATCTTGCTCCATGATTGAAGACTGATTAGTGTGTTTGATGCTTGTTTTTTGCCAAAATCGCCTTGTGTCGAGGTTTGCAATCTTAATACCCCTTTCAAATTCCTTAAAGTTTTTCTTGCCTTCAGTTATTATGAGAAAAAATGTTTAAGGGGGCAAACAAATAGTTATTTTTCCAGATAAGTGAAAATAAAATAGTTGAGAGCCTCAAATAATTTATCGTTCGTGTACCTTAAACACCCTAAATGCAGTTTGGATTCGAGTTGCAGCTATATTCTCAACAAGCAGACCAACAGCCTCCGGCTTCTCGTATGCAACATCATTGACAATACTTTTTGATTTTTCTTGAGGTTGGGGTTCCAAATTATATGAATCCGGTACTGAAAAACCCTGCAATAGTGTTCCAAAGTTTAAAGAAAGTCAAGAATAAAATATGGGAGTATAAATCAATCTACTTTGAATGTGAGGCGCTATACGTTTAAAAGACAGTATATCAACATCTTACAAGAAATGTTTGTCAATTCAGTGACTAATAAAAAAGGTTATGAATTTAATTATCAATCTACTTGGAGTTAGGTGAGTTTGGTTCATAAAAGTTTTCATATGTTCTTGTTGGTTGATTTTGTTTGCAAAAGTTGAAAGCTTGAAATCAATTGACGAATCACATACCTTCATCTTGTTTGATCTTGGTTTCCTTACTTTACTTAAGTTGATTATATTCTTCAACCAACGTCTTGATCGCATTGTTGATGCTACACTTGCAAATGCAAAAGGAAAAGATTCACTACATTTGGATATAGATTAACAAGAAAAAACAATATTGACTAATATAGTTGAATCACCTTGATTAAACTAAGTTTAATGTGTATATTAACATTCTTAAATTTTTTAATATTTTATTTTTTTAACTCCTCACTAATTTAAGAGTTGGTAAGCAACCCCTTTGACATTAAAAAGTCAAAACGCGTATATTTTTTGGGTGAGGGCCAGAGCATTACTAAAGATACTTCTTAATTCTTATATGTTTGGTTTTAAAGAAGCGTAAGGCACTCCGAGGCGTTTAGGTCCCAAAGGCCGAGGCGCGCACATCACATAAGCGAAGCATTGCTCAATGTACAACAAAATAAGGTTTATTTACAATAGAAGTTGCATCTCTCTCATCTGTTTTACATATCTCCCTTTTTATCAAGTAAACATTTCATAATTTCTTCATCCCTTTAGTTGTTTTTACATATAAGCCTCATACAAACCCTAGTTTTGACCAAATTTTGACCCGGAAGTACATGAGGCACAGTCTTAAGCCCCTGATGCCTTTTCCTGAGTGCCTTGCGCCTTTTAAAACCAAGCTTATATGATCATCTAATATGCTAGATCATCTTATTATATTTTGTTTAGAGTTATAGGGTTAATTGACTATATACTCATCTTCTTAGAACTTAACTTTTCTTTTTCGGTTCGGGTACTCGACTATTTTATAAGCAAGTGGGTCCCTAAACTTCGGGTGACGAGTTAAACAGGTCATTTTAAAAAACCAATAGCAATGGATCCATCACGGACCAAGTACTATGTGACCTGTTTAACCTTTCACCTCAAGTTTAGTGACCTCATTACCCAAACCAAAGAAAAATTGAGAGTAAATAACTATACCAGTTAATTAACCCTTCAGGTATCATATCACTTAATAGTCAAAACATTTCATACTAGCATCAACAAATATGATGATACTACATAAACCTGTTTGGATACAGTCAAACCAAATGGGAAAACCCTAAATCCAATTTATGTGAAGATAACATACAGAAACAAGAACAATGAAACCCTAACAATTCAAATCACAATTTCAAGAAAATGATTAAATCTGAGATATGGGTTTTGATGAAAGTAACATACCAGAGCACAAAAAACTCAGATTTCCCAATTTCAGATTCTTGAATGCCCCAAAATCTGAACTTAAAACCAGAGCAAAAGTGGGGTGGGGGTACAAAAGGGAGGTGTGTGGAAACTGTGGATATTATTGGCAATTGACATGGCCCATTAATGGTTACCAACCAGCTCACTTATTTCATGAAACATTGATTCTCTTACTGTCTCATCAATTTGAAGTGAACAGGATGACAAATTATAGCAATGATTGAGGTGGGTTTTGTGTAGTTTAATATCTGAAGATTCAAGAATTGTGCTAAGAATCTTTATTATGATTGTATTTGGTGAGCAATTGGGATGATGACGATGATTTTAGGAATTTATGATTGTGGTTGGTGGGTTTGGAAAGAACATTATAATTTGAAAACGTTGTTTGTCAAATCATTAGTGTCCTTTGCAAAGATAATGGTTATAGAAAAATAAATACTGACAAGGAGGTTGTGGTGTGGTGGTTGAGGTAAGGTTCGGAGTTTCAAAGGACCCGGGTTCAATCCCTACCACCACCATTAATTTTCGCGGCATCGCAAATGAGGCCTAGCTCTTAGGCTGATGCACCAGGGTTTTACCCATGCCGATCCAGGGTTCGAGCCTCGGCTCTCCCTCAAGCCCGGAAGGGGCCGTATTGGGTGGGGTTTTTCCTTGAAAGCTCTCTAACTCTAACGCCAAGTGGGCCCGGTTAAGACAATATATTGGCCGGAGTTGGACGAGGCTCTCTCATGTGACGGGGGATGCGACGTCACAACATTCAATTTTTCACCTTTAAAAAAAAGAAAAATAAATGCTGAGTCTTCGTGGACGTTCCGGAGATAAATGGTGTATTCTTTCTCACCAACTCGTGAGGAATTGAATCCTACAATATTCAGGTTTAGTTTATAATAGTAGATTAGACGTCGTTCATAAAAAATAATAATAAAATAGGAATGACTAATGTTAAAAAGGTTAAGCGGCTAGTAACCAGATAAAGAAATGTATAAAAAAAGATGTTAATTTTTTTTACACGAACATTAAATTTGTAATTTTTGTTAGCTTAAAGAGGTACGGATCAGTTTCTAATCGAACTTACAGACACGTTTACCTAAAACGAGCAGAGTTCGGGTCTATCTGACGGGTTCGTGTGTTGGTTGATTTATTTTTATACTTTTTTAAAGTTATTATATATTATAACTTAAACTAACTGTGTATTATGTGAAAACCTTAAAAGTTACAAGAGAATAAGAGACACGGTCATGAGATTTTATAGTTTAAACATATATGTGACATTTTTGTTTTTTTTTTTATAAATTTGTAAGTTAAAAGTAGTAATACACAACAAAAACATATCCTAAAAAGTGTTTAGTTTTTGGTAGTGGCGGCAATTTTTGAAACGACACGAAAGTAATCAGTTTTGGGTTGTCAAACCTAACCCGTTTATTAAACGGGTCGTATTCGGGTTGACCTTTTAACTCGTTTAATTAAACAAGCCAACCCGTCAACTTGTTTAATTAAGCATACCAACCAGCTAACCTGTTTACGACCCGTTTAACACATTTATTACAACACACCAACCTGATTAACACGCTTACATTTTGATTACTACCCATTTGATACGTTTAAATAAATGAGTTACACGAGTTGCCCAATCGCTATTTTGCATTCAGATTTTGATATGGGATAAAAAAAAGGTTATATTTTCCATTTGAAAGTAAAGTAGTGGTATTGCTACCTAGTGATTGAGTCTTACATAAAGCCTTTTAAGTAAGAACTTTGTATGAACCCAAAATGTTGTATGATTCAAATATATTGCCGACAAGGATGAAGACAACAATCAGTCGGGCTTGAAAGTTCTTATTTAGTGTAAGGTCAAAAATGATGTCATTTTTGTAAAAGTTTTATGTGGCGGCAATGTGAAAGGGAATCACATTGGTAATGGTGTGCAGATGTTGAGAAGAAGTAGAGAGTTGAAAACATGCAACGAAGAAATATCCACACGACTTCACTGGCGTGCGTTTTGGATGGAGAACCAAGGCTGAAAAGATCCCAACTAAAACGGCGATTCAACGAAGAAATATCCATATGACTTCACTGGCAAGCGTTTTATGTGGGGAGGCGGACGAGACGGCTGACCATGTTTTCACCGCCTGCTATGTTGCTACTCTCGTATGGCAAAAGGTTTCATCATGGTGTAAATTACCCCCAACCTATGCCTTTGCAGTTAATGACTTATTTTATATTCATCTGACCAGATGGTATAGTGATAAAAAAAAAGGGCAGTCTAATCTCATTCTTCTAGCATGTTGAGCAATCTGGAAAGCAAGGAACAAATCGCTGTTCGAGAACCAGCCGGTTTCCTTTG
Organism: Smallanthus sonchifolius; assembly: GCA_023525975.1. NCBI lineage: Eukaryota > Viridiplantae > Streptophyta > Magnoliopsida > Asterales > Asteraceae > Smallanthus > Smallanthus sonchifolius. The sequence continues at coordinate 62,023,332 of CM042037.1, read as the reverse complement.
CAAAAATCATTGAAGAAATAAAGATTCTTGGATTTGTATGGGTAAAAACGGGGCTAGAATGAGCTCTTTGGATTGGGGTGATTAGTGTTCATTTAGGTTGTAGCTGTAATTGTATTTGCTATGTGTAGTTTAATTCTTGTTTCCATATTTTCTTGGTTGTAATGTGCTAGCCTCTGGCAGGGGCGCAGCTTAGTGTAGGCCGGGGGGGCCCGACCCCTCCTGATTTTTCGCTCCGTAGTGTTAATTTATATGTATTCGGCCGAAAATTTTATAGGTATTAAGTTCCGGCCCCCTGATAGGAAAGAAAAATTATAGGATTCCGTCTCGGCCTCCTCGACGTTTTTCTTCAAGCTTCGCCACTGGCCTCTGGCTTGCTGTTCGAAAGTTTGTTAAAAAAAAGTTACATGCAATTTGGGTTATATGTTGACAATGGAGCAAGAGTTGTTGAAACTTAGGACACTGCTATATTTTATTATCAAATGACATGTATTTAACTACTGGCCTTTGGCCTAGTATATACGGGCAATGAAGACTCAACCTGCCCACGCAGGTTCGAGTCCGAGCCACCCCGGGTTTTAGTCCGGAGTGCGTTACGCTAGCGGGGTTTGGCCCGTGTAGCGGCGCAACTGTTGTCAAGTGGCAGCAGGCTCCATGGTTTCCCGGTGATAGCCTATGCCCCTCGTACTGAACACGCGGGCCCGGTTCAGACAACGTAGTGGTCAGGTTGTGAGGTACAGGTCTCCGATTTAAAGATGTAACTGCCACGTAAAAAATGAAAGTTACGTATCAAAAAAAAAATGACATGTATTTAATTCTAGACAATTGTTGTTATGTTCCTAGTTTACTATATAAATTATGCGGTATCAACTATCATCACATACTTGAAAGTAAAAAAACACGTGCACGTGTTTTATTTTATTGGTTTGTGGAATAAAAAGTCCTAATTTAAAAAAAAAAGCTTTTCAAAGGAAAAAAAACAAAAAATTAAATTAAATAGGTCATATATGGGTATATAGGTGATTTTATTTGTCCAACACCTATGAAATATCCTATTTTTGGCATATTGTTAGAAAATGATCGGAACATAGTATTTGAATCCGCAAACCATTAGTAACTCATCCCTCCAAAATAATTGGAAGGGCATATTTTTAGGGTGAAGGGGGCGTCCTTGGGTAAGGGTATGCGGGTTCACGGGTACACCGCCGCCGACGCTACGGGTAGGCTTGCGGGTAGCGTTTTGCGGGTACATATACTCGAGTGTGAGGGCTTGAATTTGAAAGTTGCTGTTGTGATAATCTGCATTAGGTTTCAAATTAAATGAGTCTTCAACATCAATCAAGCTGGTTGTTTGCTCTGCAGGTTTTTAAATAATTTTGGAGAAGATAATATTAAATTATTTAATATTTGCATAGTAGTTTAATCAAACTGCAGTGTCAATTTTTAATATTTAATATTTTAATCGAGTTGCATATGATAATATTAAATATTAAATTATTGAGCTGCAGATAATAATATTAAATTATTTAATATTTAATATTTAATATTTTAAATTATTTAATATTTGCATAGTAACTTAAAAAATGAAATAAAAAACTTTAGGATATTAGGGTTGCATTTGGATAAAAGTGAGGTGACACACCTTTATTGGATATTTTTATTAGGGTAGTTTTTGGGTGAGGGTTGTGCCCCCTCACCCTTAAATATTGGAAATACTATCAGTATGTTTTTTTAGTCATAATTAACGCCTTAATTAAGTTTTAAACGAAGATGATTATTTAAGTTTTAAATGAACGTCTGTGGGTCAACCGGTCTATTTTAAACAACTTGTATCAACCCAGCCACAACCGCCTATAGACCCGTTACCCAACCCACCCGACCCACTTTATCTTACCAACTCTACATATAACCAAAATCTTAGCAATGTGTCACCTAACTCTTCAACTGTAAATCCATACCACAGTTGGGAACTCATTTGAATCCGAGTTTCTACGCATGCTAACAAAAAGTAAGTAGTTACCCAAAACCGAACATCAAATCAAACTTGACATCAGAAAAAGTCAAGGCCATAACCGTATCTGGCATCTTTATTGTTTTTCTACATCATCCACAGTAACCAACACTTTCGATTCAGTCGGCTCGCTTTCTCCTGAAACATCCTTCCCATCTTGTTTCTGCTGTAAATATCAGAGGATATGCTTAAATTTATTTGAAAATCCTAAGATGAATGTGTAGTGATTTGTGGTCAACATTACCTTCTTGGTTAGACCTTGAGCCTCCATGAGACGATAAAATGAGCGCATTAACATTTCTTCCTCAACCTAAAAAAGGGTTAAGTCGAATAATACTTGGCACGAAAGGTTCCAAACAAAGTACATGGTTAATATCATAAAAAAACTACCATACTTTCTTATTTTACACGAAAACGCCCCTAAAACCCAAGTTTAGTATATTAAAGTCCCTAAACTTGTCAAAAAAAACACGAAAAAGTCCCTCAACCCACTCCTGGTATATTAAAGTCTCTAATTCTAACATACATGTACATGATGTACTCACAAAAAAAAATTAAAATAATAACTTGTTACCTCTTAAATTGGTCAAATTAAAAGGTCAAAATAAGATGGTATAACTTTTTTAACAAGTCATTATTTTAACAAGGTCAAATTGACTAGTTTAACAAGTCATTATTTTAAGTTTTTTCACAAGAACCTGAATTCTAGACAAGATTAGGGACTTTAATATACCAAGATAGAGTTGAGGGACTTTTTCGTGTGTGTGTTTTTTTGGACAAGTTTAGCGATTCTAATATACCGAAATTGGGTTGAGGGACTTTTCTGTGTAAAATAAGAAAGTATGATGATTTTTTTTATGGTATTTACCCTAAAATAAAATATTAGGATGTTCTAAACAGTTTGAATTACCTGAAGTTTATGCAATTCATGTGACATTGATCTATAAGCATCCATGAGGAGTTCATCCTGCTTCTCCAAGTGTCTACAAATAAAAGATGAATATCATGTAATGCTAATAGCACAAGAAAAAAAAAAGAAATTCAGCAAAGATTACCTTAACATCTCTCCAGTGTGTTTAGGATCCATTATTTTTAAGAATATAATATTTGATCTCACAAAATAACCAACTTCCAATCTTAGCCAGATGCCGATTGTGCGATTGTAGGTTCTGAAAGAATAATTAAGCTTATCAGAATAACAAACAGTCTTTAGGCATTGTAAATCATATCATTTTAAAGTAATATTTGCTATGTACAAAACCATATATAACAAGATAGTAATGTAAAATGCAAAATCACTAGTTCTTGCAAATTATTGAAGTTTTTTATAATTCACAAGAACGACGGTTAGTTTGCAACAAAGAGAAGTGTGGTAGTTGAAGAAATTACTATCTCTGCAAACTAACAATTTGATCAACTTAACGATATGCATAGGCTTAGCATTAATATATGAGAATCCTTCACGAAGGTGATGGAAATGATAGAAAATAAAGAAGGTAACAATTTCAAAGACATCCCAGTCTTTTGAAGAAGATAATGTGCAGGATTATCACACACAAACTCTTGTAAATAACGAACTTAAATCAGATTACATTGTAATGTGACAGAACACTAAGCACTTTAATCAGAGTCCACTGCAAGTTCAGATAAGAGATATCCGATTTAAAAATTAAACCCTAGAAACAACCTTCAAGATGTTAAAAAGGGATCAAAAATCAAAATTCTGTATTTCACAGATCAATTCAATGGCACATCCATAATTAAACACAAACATAGATATTAACTTGAAAGATGAAAACAATTTAAATCTTTTAGGATATTCATATAAAGTTATAAACTAACTGATCCAGCCATAGAAAATAATCAAATCAACCAAGGACCAGTTAACTAACATACTCATATGACTTTATATGAATTAGTTTGTCGATCTTGGGTTTTAATCCCTGCAAAACCGAAAAACAGAAAACAGAAAAACAAGGTAGAAGGAGAGGGGTATGACGTTGGTTACCGGTGGTGGTGATGGTCAAGGGTCCGCCGGAGACGGTGTTGCTTGGCCGTTGGTAGAGAGAGAGACGGTGTTGCTTGTGTTTGATGCGATTGTACAGCGGGGCTGAAGGTGGTTGAACCCTAGATCCTGAACTTCAATTATAATTATAAACTAGTTGACGTTAATCCGATCGTTGCGGCAGGGGCGTTACTAATATTGGTATTAAAAAAACATTAAATTGTGACATATACCAAGCCAAGCCGCATCTTAAATTGCCAAAAAGTAAAAAAAATGACACCGCATGCTACGATTTTAAAGAATCATCCTTTTTTCGAGGAATTGTTTGGCATGATATAAGGTCAAAAAGCCCTCCAAAAATTCCCCTACTTAGATATTACTTAGACCTGTCTATTTATAGTTTTTTTTTATATAAGTAGTGTAGGTTTTTGAATAACAACTTGATACCTGGAGCAGACATATCAATAACAAAAGCAGAGTCATCTTAATTGTCACACGCAATAACCTAAATAGGATTAATTAACTAACAATAGTAACTTTCCATTCCTGGGTTGCTTCGGGTCACCGGCAACCGGATTAATCTTTTTAACATTAACTGGTATTAAACAACAAAATGATTGTTGTTGTTATTATTATTATTATATGTAAGTTATATCATTAAATAAAATGAAAAAAAATATAATTTTATAAAAGAATATCAGTAAATATAAATAATAAATTTTATTCAGAAAACAAAGGAAACAAAAAAAATATCATGTAAACAAAATTAAATGACAACATGTCACTACAGTTTGACTAACCCAATACCTACAATTGTAACTACACTAACTCTCTGATGTGTCATGACTATTAAATGATTTTCTTTTAGAAAGGAGTTGCACATTTTTGAATGATTATCATAAGGGTGGAGGGGGCACCCAAGCCTTGAAGCCCCACACCTACCAATGAGAGTGTGACATGTCATTTGAAGCCCCATGAAGCCCCATGTTACCAACGGTTGGATTACATTCATATTGGAGCTACGCTGGGAAGCCGTAAACCCAAGCCTCACTACGGCGTAGTGGTGGTGGCGGCGGCATTGCCGTGGAAGCCACACGGCGCAGCAAGCCCACGTAGTGGGCTCCCCCTCCACCCTAACCATTCTCATTCCTAATCACATTTCAACGACTATATTTTGTAATCATGTAATTCCTAATGCAACAGAAAACATGATTCTCCCTTACCACAACACAATTGATAACCTGTAAATGAACACATAACTCAACATCAACACTTAGATAAACAACGTTAAATTTCTTCTTGTAAGACATTTTAATTTTATGTAAACTCCCTTTGCCTAATTTCAGAAAAAGAAGGTTGGTTGTATTCGTATAGATGGTGGCACTCCAGCAGGATCTAGGCAATCCTTGGTTAACGATTTCCAGGAAAAAGATGCCATCAAAGCAGCACTGGTATTACATTTTTCCCTCTATTTTCTGCCTTCAGTTCACATTTAAAACTTTAAAAGATATTCCTAATTGTGAGATAACTTGAGTTCTTGCTGTCAACTCTTTTCATATCATCGCTATTCATTGCCTTAAGTTCGAACCTTTAAGTTTAGATTATTATCAATTTGGGGTTTTAACTTTTAAGTATTCAGATTTCAAGAAATGAGTTTCTTGAAGTGGGTTGCATTACTTACAATTGTTCTTCTGGAATTGAACACATAAGTACAGGCAAAAGATGTCAAAAACATACCGGAAGTGCAAATTTAGAGGAAGATAGCAGAGATGAACGGAAGTGAAAGGGAGAAGGGATGGCAACTGGCGACAGAAGAGAATGGCGGTTGCAGTGAATTTGTGGACGAAAAGAATACAAAGACGGAAACGAAGATGGATCGGGTCGCTTAGGTTGGAATTAGGGAGGGCGGCAATTGGGATAGTAAGAAAGTTGGTTTTAATTTTTATTTTTTCATCATTGCAGTAACAATATATTTTCACATTATTTAAAGAAATGTTTTACAAAATTGGAGAAAAGACGTTTCAAGTCTACCACCACTAAGTTTTTTATATTTTAACTCTTTTATGAAGATTTTTTTTAATTTTGTTATTTTTTCCTTTGGGCATAGTCTATTAAATAGTAACCGAATTTGTCATTGTTCGTTTTGTTACTTAAACATTTCTTCATATCTAATCTGGTGATTTTAAAATTTTATTATTTTTGTTAATTTCATAATTTGTTTGCAGACGGTTGCATCTGTTGAAGGTCACCTTGATTACTCATTTGCATTTACATGGCATCCAGATTCAAAAAACTCCCCATTGATATCTATGTGTTTTCTAATATATGTTTGGTCGTTATAATTTGAATTCTTCATTTATTAAGAATTTTGGATTATTAAGTTTTCTGTGTTCATATCATTTCAGTATGTAAACACTGTTTCTTATACTATGATTTCTGCTAAATAAAATATTCTATCTGTGAAGTATTTTTCAGCTCCAAAATTATACAAAATTCTAACCAACTGGTCTTTATCAAATTAACATTGAGGCATCAGTTTTTTAACAAAATAATCAACAGTAATCTGATCGAATATCTATAGATAAATTAAGATTAGTTCTTGATTAATGCAAATTTGTCTGCAAAGTTTAATTGAACACCATATGCACATTGGGTAATTTGTCATTTGTCAATTAAGAAAAATGCAACATTGCCTGTTTCTTCAAGTAAAATGCAAAGTTTGCAATCACCCCCAATTATTATAAAAACAAAACCCAGAAAAAACTAAATATATTAACAATTAAATGCCAATATATGGTTATGATCATCATGGATGTGTTGTATTCATTAGATATACCTAAATTGATGTGTCCTATTAAATGTTAGAAAACTATATTCATGTTTATGCCTAATTTCTCAAATCATACAAACATAAGAGTATGATAAAATTCTTTCAAGTACATAGCAGTAAATATGAATAAATTACTCTGATTTTACTTTTGAAAGCCAGAACATACCAATTGTAAACTGATAATAAATTTTGGAAATATACTTCAGTGTAGGTATGAAGATTAAAGCAATTTTGGTCATGAAGTTTTGCAATTCAAACCATTTTGTTTGAACTTAAATACAACATCCACTAAATTAAAAGAGTAATAATCATTTAAAACTTTCAATCACAAATATGTCAGATTATCACAGTATTCAACATGATACAGTGTTCTATTTAGAGTGAATATGCAATGTTTGAATCTAGGGTTTAATATTAGGGAAAACAAAACACAGAATGTAAATTCAAATGAACAATAGCTCATATCCAATTGTTCCAAGTCCTAAAAATCAATCCAGAATTCTCAGGCTTCAAATCGATTCGAAAAAACAGATTAAAAACCTAGTTATAAATATAAAACACCAAGCAAAGAATTGACATACCTGAAGTTAAATCCAACACGAAGAGAGCAAAGAATCTAGGGAAAATGGTCGGAAGAACAAAAAATAAAAAGGACGCGTGGATTATGCGATGGTGAGTTGGTTTTCATGCGGCATTAATAGCCGGCGATGATGGCGGCAGAATAAAAAGACGGAAACGAAGATGGATCGGGTCGCTTAGGTTGGAATTAGCAATTTTTTTATTGGTTAAATATATTGAGAAGAAAACTTATGACCGTATCTTGCTCTGGCTCAATGGTAACACTTCCCACCCCTAAACTGAACAACTGTGGTTCGAAACTTTGGCACAACTCTTCTTATGTCCTTTTTTATTATGCTATTCTTTTTAAGTTTGTTTTCGTGTTCTTTTTTACAGCGACGTGACTATTTTGTTAACTCCAAATATCTCGTCACGACGTGCTTTTTTTATCTACGTTTTGATATAATTTTTTTTCAAAACCGAGTTGGATCATATATAATATATTTATAAATAAATTTGGGTAGGTCACAATTTGCCATGGTTATACGATTTTTTTTTCTAAGTCCGTTTTCATGTTTTTTTTACGGCGTAACTTTTTCACGATTTCCCTATATACCATCGTGACATGGTTTTTTTATCTACTTTTTTTCAAAAACGAGCTGGATCATATATAATACATTAATTTTTTTTTTAAATACAATTTTCTTTTTCTTTTATAACTTTTGATATATAATGTTTTATGAAATTCCGAATATATCGTTGTGACGTTCTTATTTTTATCTACATTTTGTTATAATTCAACACTTTTGTTACACGATGGTAACTTATGTGTAATCCTTTATATAATAAATCACTATCTCATATTATCACGTGTTATTTTTCTATGATGGTATCTTATGTGTAATCCTTTATATATTAAACTTTATATTTATTTAAACTTTTTAATCCTGAAATTTGTATTTTCTCCGCAGCATCGTGAGCGGAAACCTAGTTTAATTAATTAAGAACCATCAAATTTATTATTTATATGGAAAATTATATAAATTACAACGAAATTATATATTCTTTTTAAAATTATCCTTGCTAATTACAATAAAGCAAAAGCAACCACTTCAGATGAAATTTCTATGGGGAGAAACAAAGTGGACTCCCATCTGTTTACAACAATCATTGATTCATTATTTCTGAGATTTTCTTATTAAAAATCCAAAATTCCAGAGCTTTTCGGCTGTTAACAACCAAATTAGCTCCGGCCACCGGATATATTCACAGGACAGATCGCCGGAGCAGTCAGCATGGGTTGTAATGGATCAACGAGTGCCAAAACGGAAGGTATATACTCAAATTTTCAAGATTCTGTTGGGTTTTTTTTCTAAAATTGATTTAAAAGATGTTTTGTGTGTGAAAATGATTGTAATCTTGATAAGGGTTTTATGTTATCTATTCATACAAATAATTAGGGTTTGAAGAAAAATGTGTAATTTGATATGATTGATATTGGGGTCTTTTGTGTGGCTAAAGATGGTTGTTAGTTAGCCCTAGATCTATAGGATTATTTATTCATCATCTATGGAACAAAAGGACCCAAATTTTCAATATTCTTGATTTCTTTTTGTTTGGTGTCTTGAATTGTGAAGGTTCTATACTTCTATCACAACACCAATTGATATGAAGTTTGAGGTGTTTAATGTTGTATGGATTTGCATTTGCACAAAAAGGGTTTGACAGTGATGACATAGTTTATCTTAGAGTTCCACACACTTGACTTCAGTGGAGTCAAACTGGTTGGCAATTAGAGTAACACCCTAGGCAAATGCCACATCGGCCATGGATAGGAGAGATGTTGGGTTCATATGGAATACCGGACCTCAAATATCACCAATGTGTTTTGGGCAGATTGGCTGTGGATGAGAGGATAACTCTATAGTCTACCGTTATGCGTGTTCTGGTGGGAGCAATCCCATGATGGATGACCTCCTGGGAAGTTTTCACTTGGGCAACCAAAAACAAATCTGTGAGCTCCTCGTGGGCAAAACGGACAATATTGGTTGAATGGTTGGTATGCCTTTCTAGATGTTACAATTAGCATCACCGAAAGATGAAAGAATCTTGATGCCAATTGCTAAAAGATCTCTGCTTTAAATGATTATCAATGAAATAAAAAGTTATTCTATGCTTGTTCTCCTTAAGGGATTTGAAGCAATTCATGATGCAAGAATAGTGGCTTTCTGTCTTTATTATGTCTTTGACCTGACCTCTAAAAGGACATGAGCAGTCACGTTGACCATATATATGAATTTCCCTTCTCAAACCATCAATGCTAGGATCCATAATGTTGTTTTTTGAACCTTAACCGCCCTATGAAAGGTAGCAAACCGGAGGAAACTTTGTTCTTTGTGGAGGGAGGTACAAGGTTTGGACCATTCTTAAGTTGTTCTAGTTTCATAAGACTTAGTGGGAACATGATTGTATGAACCCACAAAACCGTTGAATACTTACTATAGATAAGAATATCATCAAAATAAATTAAAGTTATTGACCCGTGCATTTGTTTAAAATGGAATGGAATTGCTATTCGTGTATTTTTGTTTTTGATTTGTAGATGCTTCTATGAAAAGAAAATGTAAGTAAAATTGTCTAAATCTCTCTTTATTCTCTAAGATAGTAATACTATAAGTAATAGTAACATTAATGATGGTGATGATGAATTTATGATGATAATTATAGTAATAAATAAATATTAAAATATAAATTAATGCATATAAAGGGTAATTTTGTCAAAATTTGAATTTCCTTTGGCAATGCCTTGATGGAGTTGGTCATTCCATCCATATTATTAAGGAATGATGGATTCCTTTATGTAATGTTCCTAAGGAATTCAGATTTCATTCCTGAAGACACCCATAACACTTTTGACCTTTAGTAGTCAAATGATGATGATCTTTTTATGTTGCAGAACCTATTAAGAAAATAACCAAACCGAAGGCGTGGAAGCATTCTGAACCGATAACTGGGGAGCAGCTTAAGCGGATGCGTGATGAGTTTTGGGATACTGCTCCACATTATGGTGGCCGTAAAGGTGATTCTTTTAAAATTAATAGGTGGCAATTTCAAGTTTTCAAACCATCTGATTATGAATGGGTCGATTTGGATTATGTCTTATCTCAAACGGATAAAATCAATAAAGTCAACTAAAACCGGGAACAAGTCAAAAGTTGCCCAAAATGTTTTTTTGATACACACAACCACCAAAATATATTTATTCAAAATTTTAGATTGTTATTGTCATAGTACAGTTTTGTGATCATATTTACCACATTGAAGTATTTATAAAAAAGTCTGAAACTATGGACAAAAAAGTAGTTGCAGGTCAAATCCATCTTGATCCGACCCGTTTCAATCCTACTGAAAAGTTACATGGTTCGGATTGAACATGTTTTCACCTCTTACCCAACCTGTCCATCTTGACACCTCTAGTCAAAACGTTGCCTATTGCATCCGTACATGTTTAATAAATTCTCTTTCACAAAAATATACAACATAGTGGTTAAAATAAGTTAGACCAGGTAATTTCGACCAGCTTACTTATAAATTGCTCAGTTTGGGCTATATTTTATCTCTAGCGAGTTAAATGGCTTAAGCTAAACGTTTTAACTAAAAAGGAAGTGCGATAAAATCAAAAGGATCAACAGATCGACAATCATCCAAAGTGTATTCAAATTTATAAAAGGATCAAACAGGTCGACAATCATCCAAAGTGTATTCAAATTTATAAAACAACCTAAATCGCTTTTCTTTAAACTGATCATCGTTGAAAATTACAGTTTTTATAAGCATATTTAGCACATTGATTATCTATGAACTTTTTTTTTGGATAAAAGAAGTGTTTGTGGGTATCTAAATAGATCAAAAGCATGTTTGATTAAAAAATGACTTACCATTTTTAACCTTCTGTATGAGATTGTGAACTTGCTGCTTTTGTAGTAGCTTGTGATTTGACTGTGTGCGTGCGCGTGTGTAATTTATCAGAGATCTGGGACGCGCTTCGAGCGGCTGCTGAAGCTGAATTATCACTTGCACAGACAATAGTTGACAGCGCTGGCATTATTGTTCAAAAGGCAGATTTGACCGTCTGTTATGATGAAAGAGGTAGAGTTTGTCTGTGACGGCTGTTAAACGGATCGTGTCCATGGGTTGGCGGGTCGAACACCACACAAACCCGAAAATCGTGTCACATATGAACCTGATTCGTGGGTTGACACGGACACAACATGTTGCATATTAAAACTTTAAAGATCTAAATTTACATATTATCTTTATTTTTTAGCAATTATATTTAAACTATACGAATTTAATTTTAAACATTTAAATTTTGGTATTAAAAAAATACCCAAATAGTTTAAGTTATTACATGAAACAAATTAAAAAATAATAATAAATCAGTTAAACGGGTCAACCTGTGAACCCGTCTAGTTGACACGAACACAACCAGTTTAGCTAAGCTATTCGCGGGTTCAACCCAAATCTGTGAATTTCTTGTTAGGTTTATGTCGTGTCAGGAATTCACACCCCTACTGTCTGACCGCCTTCAATTTACATTTCAACTTATGTGTTTTGAACTAAATGTTCATCTTTTCTTAACAATGATATCACATGATAGGTGCAAAGTATGAGTTGCCAAAGTATGTCCTGAGTGACCCAACAAACCTGGTTCGCGGAAGCTGAGAGCCAAGAAGACACGGACTCTTGCCTTGTTTCAGTTTCAAGACCGAAAACTGTGTATATTTTGAAGTCTTTATTTCAAGTATATGATTTGTGAAACTACAACTTCTACATGACTTGGATATTCTCATATGTAACACTTGTTTTCCATGGATATATATCTCTCACTTGCCAAGGTACCTTTAGTCTTGCTTGAAACCAAGCATAGGACTTCGTTATAGCCGGATTAGGCCTGGTCAATCCTAGTTTTCGAAGGTTGGGGCTAGGGTGTCGATTCCTGACATGACTCAAAACATAATACGAAAATAAACAAGTTTTGGGTTGACTAATGTAACCCTTTTATTAAACAAGTGAACCTCAACATGACTTGTTTAATAAGTGTGATAACCCTGACACGACATGTTAACACTTATTTAGATTTTAAAGGGTTTGTTTGAAAACTATAAGGTTTGACACATGGTTTTTAACTAGTGGGTTGGCGGGGCGTAAGCCAATTTTTTTTTAATTTAAATGAAAACGTAGATAGAAATAAGTACGTCTCAACGATATATTTGGAAGTTAAAAAAACATTAATTATAAAACATTAAAAGAAAAAAAGGGGAAAAAATAAGTATCAAACAATTTCTATATACGTACAAACTAAATCTGAAAAAAGAAAAAATTAAAATCGTAACCAATGATTGACTCAAGGTTTACGTTCACTACTCTCACGTTCTGTTGACTTTTTGTTATACATATAATTTTCTTTCCTATTCATTTATAGAGGTGAAATTAAGCAGACACTAATTACAAAAAAATGTTCATTTGAGTTAAAGTTATTGGGTGTTAAAATTGTTACGAAGTTATTCATACTTGCAATTTTAAGTGTGCGAATTATGGTTATGTTTTTTACATGAATAAATTATAAACATAAGGGTTATGTTCGGGTCACCTATTCAACCAGTCAACCAAAAATCCTTTAACCCGCCAACCTGACACGATTAACACCTTTTATTGGGGCCAAAGAGAGAGCGACCATTTTCTTGGCTCTAATCATTTGTACCAAAATTACATCTTCCAGACCACTATTTACAAATATGTAGGTATATGTATATATATCTCGAATGTTAAAGAACATTAATATCCACGTCATCAATTTCATCCTCTGAGGAGATATCAGTTGGAGAATCTAAATCTATATTGTTTGATATCCCAGATTCAAACATCTGCCTTCTTTGAACAGCAGCCTCTACTCTTTGATGAAATTCATCATCTGTGCTCGAGAGCATGTAACGAAGCTTGAAATTTACACGATTATCCATCAGAATCTTGTGTCGCGGTATGATTCGATCTTCAAGAGAATAGCTAAAGAAACTGCAAACAATTACTTACCATCATCAATGTCATCATATTTTCAAAACTGATGGTAATTTCAAAATGCTACAAATTGACAACTATAAAAAAATTGTGATTACATTGACTTTTAAAGGTCAAACCAAGTTTAAAAATATGCAAGGTTTTATGCATTTGAATGCACATCAAATGAGTCTCGGCTAGGGGTGTACACGTACCAAACTGCTCGTGAACCACTCGAGATCGGCTCGCTAACTGAGCCGAGCTTAAACTAAAAGTAGTCTATGGTATATTATTGCTTGAGGAATTACAATACAGAGGGCCTCCATATATACACTAAGATGGACAGCTAATAGACTATAAACTAGGAAACATAATTACAATCAAATATACTCTCTAAATATAATACAATAATATAATCCTCTAATATAAACGAGCTCGAGCTAATATTGAGGCTCATATAATAAACAAGCTCAAGACCGAGCTTCACATATCAAGCTCAACCACTCTCCCGAGCCTTCTATTTATATAATTTGTATTTAATGTATTAAATATATATTTATATAATAATTATTATTTTATATAAAATTATGATAAAAATAATTAAATAATATATATTATGTTATTATAATTATAGACATATATAAAAATAGATAAATTAAATAATTAATAAATAATAAATGATCCGAGGCCCTCGAGCTAGAAAATCTACGCACGAGCCTAGCTCGAGCTTCAGAAATAGAGATCTAAACGAACCAAGCTCAAACTTTAGAAACAGACATGTAAACGAATAGAGCTCGAGCCCGAGATCTCTTAAGTTAAACCAGCTGAGCTCGAACTTAGACGAACTCAGGTCGACTCGGCTCATTTACACCCCTAGTATCGGCCCATTGACACATTTTGATGTATTAAATATATATTTATATAATAATTATTATTTTATATAAAATTATGATAAAAATAATTAAATAATATATATTATGTTATTATAATTATAGACATATATAAAAATAGATAAATTAAATAATTAATAAATAATAAATGAGCCGAGGCCCTCGAGCTAGAAAAACTACGCACGAGCCTAGCTCAAGCTTCAGAAATAGAGATCTAAATGAACCAAGCTCAAACTTTAGAAACAGACATGTAAACGAATAGAGCTCGAGCCCGAGATCTCTTAAGTTAAACCAGCTGAGCTCGAACTTAGACGAACTCAGGTCGACTCGGCTCATTTACACCCCTAGTATCGGCCCATTGACACATTTTGACTTTTTTCCTTATTAGTCAAATCAGTTGACCGTCAGAGATGAAAGAGAACCCAAATACCTATTTATAAGCAATAATAGTTCAACAAGGGCACATTATTGGGAATTGGAGCATACCGTGGGAAGTCTATGAGATCGTTTAGAGGGCGGACCATGGTTCTCCTTAAATACCGATATTTAGGGAGAAGGATGTCGATGTTGTACCGAAGCAGCATGGGGAAATCAGCAATCATTTCACCCAAAGTTTTAAGGTCTATGCCAAGTGACAAGAAGTATTTGACATTTGGGTCCAATTTCTTTGATATGCTGCAGCCCAACAGTTCTGGACCCAACCCTATCACCTTTCCAATGTCTGTCTGGGAAACTCCCGCTTTCGTTAACAAAAATAATACCTGCATCAAGTTTTTATAAACAGTCGGTCTGTGTGTCAAATATGATTACAAAATTATATTATTTCAGTAATAAAAATATAACTTTTTGAATAAAATGATTGACAAGGTGACATGTTTTGTATACCTAAGAAGGACAAAACAAAAATATAAGGGTTTTGATATATACCACGGGCCTTATCTTCTTCTGTAGGCTGTATGTTAGTAAAGATGGAAACCTGACAAGCATACTAGCGATTCCCTTTTCTTGAACGCCTATGTCACGAAAGAATTGTACCTTCAAGTACAAAGCTTTTAATGTCAGCATAACTACTGAGAATATTGAAGGACGATATTTGAAACAGAAACAAACAAATTGATAAAACTGTGTGGAGCATTATTTGAGTAGTCTTTACATATCTAGAGAAAGAGGGAATCCAACTATCACAATTCAGTCATATGGATATTGTGTTTGAATTTTAACAGTCAAAGACTCAAATAGTCAACTTCATGACTTGTCTTAAAAGTTGGGTCATAGGGGTGTTCATGGTCAGGTTCTGCCGGTTTTAACAAAATTATGGGCCAAACCGCTAACTAAGGTTTCGGGAAACGACAAACCAAACCGCTCTGGTCTAGCTGTTTGAACCATTTTTTTTATTTTTTTTTTCAAAATCGATAGCTTGTATTAAAAATGATAAAGATGGTTCATGAATATAATACATATACGTAACTGCATATTCCAAAAATGAGAAAAAAGAAAAATAATTAATAGAAAAGGCTAAATGGCATGTTCCAAGTTCCACGCCGTCAGCCGAGCCGTTAAACCGCCAAAACCATGAACCGAACCACATAAATCTCAAACGGCCCAAATTGCTTCGGTTTAGGCGGTTCGGTCGGTTTCAACGGTTTATAAACACCCCTAAGTTGGGAGAACAGAAAATCCTAACTTATCACAATGAAATGTTCATGTGAAACTCCTTAGGGGTTACAATAGTTATAATAAACAAAAACCACCAATTTCCATACAGAAATTTTGTGTCTTCCATGGGACTGGCGAGCTGATCATGAGAAGAGAATGTTTTTACCAAAAATTAACTTTGACCCAGAAGAAAGTCAACTTTTGACTTTTTTTCACAAGTGGGAAGATTAATCTATTAATAACAAGGAATAGCATATCTGCAAAAGAAGATACCTTTTGAACAATATTGGCCTCCAAGTCAAAACAAAAAACCATGGGTTTAACAGTAAGAATTCTCCTCATACCATCTCGAGAAATCCCGAGATAATAAAGGTACTTAACGAGAGGCTTCCATCTTTCCTCGATGCTACATCCCATCAATTGTGGTCTGAATGCTAGTAATCTTCCCACATCCTCATTACCGAGGCCGAACTCCTTTAAATATGCAACCTGAAGAACCAAAATGCATTGTAAATACAAATGGGTCAATATGGGTTATGTTTTATCTTTAGGGAAAAATACCAAAATGGATATAGTTCTCTAAAAAATACCAAAATGGACATTTAGCCGGTACTAAGCCGGCTAAGCCTTTAGTTTTTGCCGGCTAAGCCTTTGAATTTAGCCGGCTTAGCCGGCGCCTTTTTAATTTAGCCGGACAAATGTCCATTTTGGTATTTTTCCTTTATCTTTAACATGTTGATCTAATAGATATAACTAAAGGAAACAGATCAACGGGTCGGAGGTCATCCAAAATGTATTTAAATGCATTACGCTTCTTAACTAAATATCTGAGAAACAAGTTTAGATTATTACTGAGATAATATAGTTTTTGACCCGAACCTCTTTTGACGTGTTACCCAACCCGACCCATTTCGCCGCCCATAATAAAGATGAAAAAGAGACATGGCCTGAAAAGAAACACAAAATTTGGGTACCTTTTGTTTCATTTCCTCAAGCGAATAGAACCCGAGCACTTTGGGGAAGTCAAAAACCATAGTCCCAAAATCTTTCTCATTCATACCCATATCAAAGTAAAAATCCATGCGAGTCTTGAGTTCCTCCATGCTAAAAGTCAACAACTCGGGACACCGGCTAACAATATAACCCATCCACTCCCTCTTAACTCCATTTTTCTCCAAACACCAAACTATTTCATCCAATTCTTCGGTGTTGCGTTCTAATACATTCTCTCCGCCTCTAAGTAATGCAACCCCGATAAATCTACCATTGACATGAATTGACTTGAGCCAGTCAGCAGTACTCCTGATTGATTCAATATCCCCTCTTGAATTGCAAATTAGCTTCCCAATTTGGGGATATGATAACCCGTTGTGTTTTAGCCACCTAGAAAAATACAAACCCCTTAAGGCGTAAGGTTCCCCGTATCCAATTGGACTATATTTACATGATCATGGGATTTCTTTGATATAAGGAAAAAAATTTAACTTACTCAAAACATCATAAGTTCATAACAGCAGTTTGATGAGATCATAAGTTTTTAATAAACCAGTAAAGTAAGATGATAAATATCATTCTCTTAATCTCTTTAGACTTTTAAATAGCTATTGAATATTAAAATTGAGATTGAAAAATAATGTAAAAAGATAAAAATTGAAAATTGACTTCCAAAACTCAAAATGCATCA
Source organism: Smallanthus sonchifolius (assembly GCA_023525975.1). Classification (NCBI taxonomy): domain Eukaryota; kingdom Viridiplantae; phylum Streptophyta; class Magnoliopsida; order Asterales; family Asteraceae; genus Smallanthus; species Smallanthus sonchifolius. The sequence goes on along the minus strand of CM042037.1, from coordinate 62,005,644 downwards.
CTTTCTTGGCAATAATGTAAGATATTAGTTTTATCTATGCATTATACTTACCACAAGGAAGCTACTTTGGGTGAGTAAATGTTCTAACCATTGTCCATGATATCATATCCTACTTGTTTATAACTAAAAAGAGGAAAAAGAGGGGGGATCCTAATAATAGGGATTGGAATTTTTGTTAGGAGTGTTATTCATGTTCGTTGGGTGGCTGGTCAAACACGACACAAACCTGAAAATTTGACACTAACCTAAAAATCATGTCAAACACATGAATCCAAAACATTCACAAGTTTTCGCAGGTTGATACGAACACAATATATTTAACCCGAAATTCTATTTTATTTTATTTTTTTCATGTTAATACTCTAAAATTAAAAATTTACAATAAAACATTGATAATTACATTTAAACTATAAAACTTGATGCTCATATATCTTTTATATTTTAAATTTTGACCTAAAATATACAATTAGTTTAAGTTATGAAATAAAACACCTTTTAAAAGAATTATTATAAAATTAAGGGGTAACTTTACAAAATAGTAAACATTTCTGTAAATGAAATCCAAAAATAGTTGACTTGTAAATTTGGTAATTGCGCAAGATTGGAAAAATAGGTGAAATTTCAGAAGTTCAAAGTGTTACTATTACGTGAAGTTTTCCCTAAAATTAAATAGGCAAACCGCAAGGTCAACATGAACATGACCCATTTAGCTAAACTTGTTCCTGGCTTCCACTAGACCCGAACCCATTCAGACTAAACCCAAACCTATGAATTTCGTGATAGGTTTCATCAAAATGTGTATAGCTTGTTCATATGTTTCACCTTATTAAAGGAACCACATTGCAGTTCTCTAAGCAAGCTTTGGCCCGAACATTAAACGATGAACTAGCAAACTCCGGCAACTGTTTCATCGAAGCAGCTTGAATCATAACATAATCAATGAACTGTGGGAACAATCTTGAAGCCAAATTAGTAGAATAAGTAATCCCAAACTTCCCTTTCCTCATAGCCTCCTTAAAAATCTCCGATGTCACTTCCCTCCTAATCTCAAGCGCCCTCATAATCACTTCATAATCATAATCAATTTCATCATTTCCTCCATTAAACACATCTTTAATTGCTGGTAAAGAAGAGTCTACACCGATGTCTGCCGGGGATTGGACGTAGATTGAGCCCGGAAATTGAGGGGTTCTTTTTCTTGCCATCGATAGCTCCAAAATCTTCAAGATTTCATCTTGTTCATACCCATTTAGGGTTTGTGATTTTTGGAAGAGGAGGGAGGTGGATTTTGCGTTGTGGGTTCGGAGAATTTTGTCTTGGTTGGTTGAAGTGGTGGGGTTTTGAGAGGATGCGGATATGGGTGGCGGGTGGCGGCGGAGGAATGCGATGGAGGAGGCGGTGGCGGTGGTGGAAATTGGGATGCGGAGGATGGGGAGGTGCTGGCGAGGGTGGTGGTGTTGGGAGGAGATCATGTTTTTTTGGATAAGAGTCTTGGCGGTGTCATCTCGTGAGATCTTTTTTTTTTTTTTAACAACAATGAGATTTTCTCATAGAAGATAGCGAAAACTAACAATACCCTAATTACAATCACTCAACTAAGAAGTGTCCTGGTCCACATATATTTATTTTATTTTAGGCTACATGAAATTCCTCTTTTTAACCAATTCTTTTTAGAGGGTTCACCACCCAATCTTCTCAGTTACTCCCACTTTTGTTTCCCATAAGATCCTTTCATTTGAAACCCAAGATTTTTATGTCCTCTATCATTCTTTCAATCGCCATTCTAATCTTCATAAAGACCCATTTGTTTCTTGTCTTCCATATTATCCACAATGTGCAGTATCCAATCAAACACCCAATTTTTCTTTTTTCCTTAGATCATGTCGAGTTTTTTAGGTCCCCGAGGAGTTCAGAGACAGTTGATTGGGACGAGTATCTTACCTGAGACCACCATTCGATCCTTCGAAGCACCTCTGAAGCAACCGGGCAGCGTATGAATGTGTGGCCTTCCGTTTCTGTTTCTTGTAGACATAATATGCATATTGTATCATGTATTGCAACCCCCCGAGCTCCAAGCGATGCGGCCATAGGGAGCCTGTACTGTGCTAGTCTCCAAATGAAGCATCAGACATTTACAGGAACCCATTTACTCCATAGCACATCCATTCTTGAGTTTGTTAGTGATTTATCTTCTAACCATTTTTTGTAGGATTTTGTTGTAAATACCTTGCATGGATCTCCTTGCCAGACCCATTTATCCTCCCCCTCTCTGAAGTTGTATGACTTTATCATTTCTTCTAGATCACTGATTTCGTCTGCCCTGATATTTGCTTCTTTTTTATTCGTCCAATCCCATTTAAATAACACTGATCCATCCCCATTTTTGCTCACTCTTTCCGCAATTGCACACGATTTCTTTCTTTCAATTTTATACAAGTTAGGGAAGTGTGATTTGAAGGTTCCTAACCCGAACCAGCTTAGTTTCCAGAATGGAGAGCAACCACCATTTCCAATCTGTTTTCGTATCTGTTTGATTAGTTCAGGCCCCATCCAGCCCAGTTCTTTAGTAGCCGAGAGGATATTTGTCCATTGATCTGCATTAGCCCTTCGGAATAGCTCATCGTTGGATTCAAAGGACCTGTTGTGCATTGCTTTGATGCAAGACGCCAATAGGCTATTTGGGTTTTGTAAAGCTTTCCACCTCCATTTTGTGAGTAATGCTTGGTTCATAGTGTCTAGACCTCCAACACCAAGCCCACCCAATCTTCTTAGCTTAGAGATATTTTCCCACGCCACCCAATGAATTTTCTTCGACGATGCGCTACCACCCCAAAGGAACCTTCTTCTTATTGCTTCCATTTCTTTGATGGTCCTCTTAGGTGCTTTAAACATGGACAAGAAGTATAATGGTAGGCTACCCAAAACTGCTTTAGTTAAGGTTAGTCTACCCCCAAAAGAAAAGTGTTTTGCTTTCCAGTTGTTGAGTTTTTCTTTGAATTTGTTTATCACCGGGTCCCAATTTTTGGCATACCTCATGTTAGGCCCTATCGGCATCCCGAGGTGCGTTATGGGGAGAGATTCTGCCATGCACCCCATTTGTAGCGCCATATCCGAGACCACATTATCCGGGACCCCCACACCAATTATTCTACTTTTTTTGAAAATTGATCTTGAGACCAGATACTAGGTAGAAGCATCTTAGGACTCTTTTAAGATTTATTATGTTATCCTCCTCCCACTTCCCTATGAAAAATACATCATCCGCATACATCGAGTGGGATACAATAGGACTGTTTTTTGGAAGAGCAATACCTTTAAACAATATGGTATTGTTTTAAAAAAAATCTATGATTTTGATGTTTCTATTGATCGGATGAGTCAAGTATTCATGAACTACTTATCGAGTTTGAGCCGGCTTAGAAGCATATTATTTATATAATTTTTATTTAATATTAAATATATATTTATATCATTATCACTATTATATATAACTTTATGATAAAAATAACTAAATAATATATAATATTTTTATATAAAAATAATTATATATATAAATTAATTAATAAATAACGAGTCGAACACGAACTTAAAAAACTGCTCACGAGCCGAGCTCGAGCTTTAGAATAGAGCTCGAAACAAGCCGTGCTCAAGCTTGAAAAACTACTCACAAGCAGAGCTCGAGCTCTCTATAAGTCAAACGAGCAAAGCTCGAGCTTAGTCGAGTTTGGGCTCGGCTCATCTCGTTTACACCCCTAGATGTTTTGTAAGAAAAAAAAACATACGTATGATGTTTAGAACAATATTTAAAGGTTGGTATTGTAGTGTCCCAAATCCGCACAGCTTCGGTCTGATTTTTTTATGATTATTCGGAATGGATTCCTACAAAACAAAACACTGTTAGCCTCGCCGTGGGGGACCCCGGGGGTGTCCCTATGACTAGCCTCCGGTATGAGAGTAAGTATTCGGCTAGTGGAAGGGCCTTATAGTGGCCTGAGCAATGAATGTATTAGTGGAAAGTAATTCGGGAGAATGGAATTGTCCCTATCCCTTTGGGGGATAGGTCTTATTCTACCTGAGTTCTTCTTGGTGCATTAAATGTGGACCATCATGGCGTTTCTGGGTCTCCGGCGCTGTCTGGAGCGCATAGAGCATTGACCGGTGGTCACGGATGCTGCCCGAGGGGTAGTTCCCTTTTCTCCGTAGCCGAAAAGTCTTTTCGTCTATATCCTCCTTTGGCTGGGGTACGATGCATTAAATGCTTCCATCTTAGAGCATTTAACGTGTGACTGAGGTTGTGCTCTCTGATGAGTCCCTTCTGTCCTTTTGCAGGTCCGGGGCTTCGTTTAAGTCCTTAGCGGTCACGTTATCAAAGGGGATCCTTATCCTGTCTTGGCCCCCTTACAAACAGTCCCATATCCGGGATATTGGGCTGGTGGAACCGGGGTATCTATTCTCGTTTTCTTGACTACTTTAGCGATTAGGTTAGTACTTCTTACTCTCGATACTCTTTTGAGTCGTGAAGATCTTGTTGGTATTCATTCGGTTGTTTCCCGAGAAAACCTGTTGAAATTCTATTCTGAATATCGGATTCCTCCTGGTTTACAACTTACCCTGCCGTTAGCTGATGAAACGGCCTTGGGGCGTCCTAGGATGATTACTATCTATAGTTAGTCTTTTCATTTCTCTAACGTTCGTTATCCCCTTACTACTTTTCTTCTTGACTTGTTGAAACATTATAAGGTTCATTTCTCTCAGATCTGCCCGTTAGGGTTTGCAAAGGCTACCCACTTCGAAATTGCTTGTAAGAATTGCAATGGCTTTGCTTCTATCCCTTTTTTTTCAACGATTCTACCGTTTTAGGTCCGATAGGGATTGGTTTACCTTTGAAAAGCGTCGTTGTAGAAATAAAGACTGATGGCTACAAAATTTCTCTAAGTACAAATGCTGCTGATCTCAAAGATTGCTGCGGATCGACAAAGTTGCAGCTGATAGGCTTTATCCGCTGCTGACCAAAGTTGCAGCTGATAAGTCTTATCAGCTGCTGACCAAAGTTGCAGCTGATAGGCCTTATCTGCTACTGACCAAAGTTGCAGCTGATAGGCCTTATCCACTGAAGATCAAAGTTGCAGCTGATAGCCTTTTCACTGAAGATCAAACGTTGCAGCTGAATGTTCTTGATAAAGCAACCAATACCACTGACAACTTTCTGCTGTTACACTGACACACTCCACGCAGAAAGAATGTCATTGGCACAAGACAATAAAATACAACGACGCTATCCTTTTGAGTATTCAAGCAATGATGCAAAGAAGACGTTTGAATAAAGTTAACCTTTGTAGTTATTATTATTGTCTGTATATGTAGAATAGCTTCAATACAAGATCAACGGTCTGTGTTAGATCTGATCCTTAGAATCAAGGGTCTGTCTTGTTTCTAAGTTACTATATAAGTAGTACTTAGATTCATTGTAAAAGTATTTTTCGCTTAAGAGTTTTCTCTGTAATCTTGTAACACTTGAAGCTTAATACAAATTGCATTTATCAGTATTCTTCTTGTCTACTTGTTTACTTTGCTTAAGTTGTGATTGTTTCCGCCAATCTCAACTGGAATAGAACCATCTTGTATTTACCGATCCTACAGTCGTGCTTCGACCTTCCCGACTTGTGCCACTAAAATCCCTACTTGTGTGAAGGATTGGAGAAATCATTTCTATTTTGTTTCTGAATGATTTCTACCTATGGTTTTCCCTCGTTGATATGTCCTTGTCAAGTTTGAGGATCCCTCTCCACCTATTAGTGTTAATGATCAGTGGTTATGATGCCTTGGTGGCCAATGCATCGTCGATTAGTTATTATCCTGCACCTCTTTTGGTTATGGCTAGTGTTAGCACCTTGTGGGATACTCCTCTTCTACAACTGGTTTGTTGTTGAGGGTGGTGTAGATGGTCTTGTTAGAGCGCATGCTGTTGTGTTTTTTTTTCACCTCTGATTTTTGCCTTGGCTCACAGATTAAACAAACTCACATTTGTTTAATCATTCTCTGGTTCTATTCTTATCTATCTCTTTGCTAAAGTCACTCATTGTCTAAAAATCAAAATGGCACAAAACAATGGATTTGAAGACATTGGAAGCATCAACAGACCACCAAGACTGGTGTCTGGGGAAGATTACGATATATGGAAGAACAAAATGGAAAGCTTCTTCTGCTATCAGGAATATGGGATGTGGAAATCCATTAAAGATGGACCATACATTCCCATGATGTCCTCTGCTGATTCCGGAGGTGCACTGGTTCCCAAAGAACCCTCCAAGTACTCTGATGAAGACATCAAGAAAATGGAGGTAGACTTCAAAGCCTTGGGAGCCATCCAGATGTGCTTACCAAATGAAGTTTTTCACAACTTCAGAGGTTACAAAAATGCTAAGGAGCTATGAGAGGCTCTTGAGAAGATGTTTGCTGGCTCAGAGGAAGTCAAAGAAAACATAAGGGACATCCTGAAGCAGCAGTACGAAAACTTCATCTGGAAGGAAGGTGAGTCCCTAACTGTTTTATATAACAGATTTACTTATCTTGTAGGTGAGCTGCAGTGCTCAAAGGTGAAGCTGGAGAATGAAGATATTCTCAAAAAGTTCATCATGTCTTTACCTAGCTGCTGGACACTCTACACGGTATCCATTAGAAGAACTGACAATCTGAAGACTCTCCAAATGACTGAGCTCTTCGGTATGCTAAAAACCTATGAGCTAGAGATGATTCAGGAAAAAGAACGAAGCTCAAGCTATCAAAATGCCTCAACATCCACCACCACCTCTGCCCTCCACTCTGACCACTCAGGTCCTAGTTCTAGCAACTACTATCCTCTCATTGTCACCCATCCACAAACTCCAACCTCTAAACAAACACCTCACCATTTCTCCTAGAAGCTCCTCCTCAAACCTCAACCTCTGCTGCTTTTGTTTTTGAAAACTCAAGCAACATGTCCTTTATCAAGGAGGATCTGGAATGCTTTCAACCAGATGACCTAAAAGAAATGGACATGCATCACTCGTATGTCATGCTCTCTATAAAAGCAAAAAGGTTCTACTCTAGAACTGGAAGACCCATTCCAAGCAACAACTCCAACACCAGAGTTGGATTGGATAAAAGCAAACTAAGATGTTACAACTGTAACCAACTGGGTCACTTTGCTAGAGAATGCAAGGCACGAAGAGCCAATCCACCTAGAAGACCACTGCATTGCTTGCTTAAAGGGGAAGCAACACAAGAGTTATCACAAGCCCAAGACCTTGAATACAAATGACACTCCACTACAGCTGCTGCATATGGATCTCTTTGGTCGTACAAATGTCATGTCAATGGGCAAGAAGTCATACTATCTGGTGATAACTGATGACTACACAATATTCTCATGGGTATACTTCTTGAGAACTAAAGATGAAACTGCTGAAATTCTCAAATCCTACATTCTTAGGGTAGAGAATCAAAGCAATCAAAAGGTGAAGATCATAAGGTGTGATCAGGGCACAGAGTTCAAGAACCACACTTTGAACTGTTTTTGTGAAAGCAAGGGGATAGAAAGACAATACAGTGCTCCAAGAACTCCTCAACAAAATGGAGTTGCTAAAAGGAGAAACAGAACTCTAATTGAGTCAGAAAATCTATGTTGGCTGACTCAAAACTGCCTCTTTTTTTTGTGGATGGGTGACAATGGGAGGATAGTAGTTGTTAGAACTAGGACTAGGTTTCAACTTTGCACACCTTATCTTTGAGGGTTTGAGATATAACCTTCAAGAGGGTGCAAAGCAACAATTTTTTATATACCCAAGATTCTTGCAGGAGGTTTTCAACCAGGAACTAAAAGAACTCTCAAAACCTGCAAGAATCTACATCATGTTGGGACATAAAAATAATATTTTTCAAAGTATGAGAACTATTTCCAAAAAGTTCTCAGTGGTCAATGTTCCATTGTTATCTACAATGCTGAACATACAAAGTACCCCGGGTGACAGTTCAGCAATCCCAGCTGATACTGATCCCACACCCTCCACATCACATCCTGAACAACAATCTGCTTCCACCATTTGAACCCCTGCGCATACTACTAAGGATGCATAGGTATAAAAATCACTTACATCTGTTTTGGATGTTATCGTTCAACTGGAACAAAGGGCCCCAATTGCAACGACTTACACCAGAAAAAGGAGCAAGAAGAATCCTTCTCTTCTTGTCTCAAAGGCCCAAACCCAACCTCTAAGCCCTCATTCAGAATCCCAATATTCTGATGAGAATACCAAAAGGGATACCACAACACTAGAGAGACTTCCTTGGAAGCCTCTCTATTAGGATCAGGATCACATCCCGGATCCATAGAGCAACCCCCTAAGCCATTCCATTATTTCTCTTCTCTGAACCTAAGTGCAGAGGCACCTGGTCAAGATGATATACCTTCTCCAACAACCACTATATCGGAGGTATTGATTGACTTGGCTGCTGGTGCACCCAACCCAGGTTCATCACCCAAGAAGGTTCACTCTGGTAGTATTGATAGGGTGAATGTGGAAAGGGCTATCACTACTCATGGTACATCAACTGCCCAGGAGGATAGTGATAACATAGCTAAGACCCTAACCACGACAACTCATAGTGAGGATGTTTCCTGTGAAACACTCTTCACGGAGAGGAATCCCAGGCGCCAAGAAAACTAGGGTGATGGGGATGCAGAGGCTACGCCTAAGGCCCCATCTAGCTCCAAGGATTCCACAACTGTGGATAAGGACAGACTGAAACTTCATAAATTGGAATTGACGGCCAGGGTGGCAATGCTAGAGGCTGAAGTGTCCAAACTAAGACACCAAGTCTCTATGCATGAAGCCCATCAATGCCCAACTGTACCTACTCCCTCTCTTGTATCAGTGGGAACTTAAACAGATACATCCCTTTTCACTGATGCAACCAAAAAGGGGGAGGTGGTTACTAAGGAAGATGATGCTGACAGCCTCGAAGAATGGATACAAGAGCAGAATGTGTTTCAAAGTTCCCTATACAAACATGCTTTTGTTTAAATCCATGACTTGCAAGACTCAATAGATGAAGAGGAAGATGTCACTGAGGATTGGAAGTTAGTCGTCCGAGCTGTTGATGAGGTGCTACAAGAAGAAACTCTCCATGGAGACACACCTCCATCATTCAGCATTCTTCCTGAAGCTGCAGCCATAATAAGTCATTCATCTACCCCCCAACTCTTCCAAATTTCAAAGAAGCTAGAATTTGACTCCATTCTAGCTTGGGGGGTATGATGGAATAGCTGAGAGATTCTGGATTGGATGGGAGTTTAGTGGAGTAGAAGAGCTAAACTGGAACTCTCTTAATGCCCTCCAAGTTCTCAATCTGTATCTGACAAAATGCATCAACACTTCATCAGATCTCTCAGCAGAACTTGCAATCAGCAGGTTATATGACTTACTGGAGGATAACATGCCCTGGTTTGAAAGACTACTAAAAGAAGCAAACAGGGTGGCTTATCCTGAATCTTCATCAGCAGCAGAACAAAGACTGGCTCCGAGAAGACTTGACATAATCAGGAGCAGTGCTTTAACTGAAGAAGAGGTTATCTGCTGGAGAAGATTCCTGTACAACACAATGGTTAGGGATGTGGAAGTGCAAGGATGGATAAGTACTGACTCCCATGACTTCACCTTCTTCATGAGCAATGGATATTCTCTCTCAATCAACATCAAAGAGATCTTGCTCTTACCTTTAGCCTTCCTGCACAAGGTCTTTGAGCTCAGATCACTCATCTTCAACGTCAACTCCTTAGAAAGTCAAGAAATTATCAAAATCATAAAGGCTTCTCTTTATAAGGAGGAATCTGGATCTGACTCAGACCTATCCTTTCTCTCTTCTCCAACAGTCAGACTGAACACAGAAGAAGAATAAAAAAGAAGAGACGAGGAAAAGATGAAAGAAGTATGGAAAGAAGTGACAAGTATGGAATGGGAAGAAGATGAAGAAAGTTCCCTTCCCTTGTCCATTCCCCAAAATGCCAATGAAGTTAAAGCTGAGATCCCAACAATATCTACTACATCTGCTGTTGTGGTCCATAAAGCTGAAGCAGAGGCATCCAACAAAGATAAGGGAAAGGGACTAATGACCAAAGAAGATGAAGAAAGAATTGAGAAGGAGAAGAAAGAAAAGGAGGATAGAAGAAGAAGAAGAAGAAGAAGAAGAGAAGAAGAGGAGATGGATGAACTAAAGAAAGCTCAAGACAGAAAAACAGTCATTCTCCTTAGAGAACAACAGATCCAGTTGTATGCAAAACAGCTGGATGATCTGAAAGTAAAAATTCCTGTAGTTTATCAGATTGAAGAAGATGAAGCTCTTGCTCTTCAACTGCAGGAACAATTCAACAAAGAAGAAGAAGAGATATAGAAGAAGAAGAAGAAGAAGGAAGAGGCTAAGTTCAAAATAACTGGTTCTAAACTAGCCAAAGAAATGAGAGAGGAGTGGGTAAAGGCTCTGGTTTCTCAAGGTGAGGATGCAGACTACCTTGAGAAACTATCAAATAAAGAAATCTATAGAGCCTTCATGGGTCAGCAGGGTCAATCGGTAAACAAAAAAAAGGCTGAAGAAGAAGAAAAAGCCAAACAAAAGTCCAAGAAGACCATTGCCTTTAACCGAAGATCCCATGAAGAAAGGAAGATCATGATTGACTTCCTTAAGGCTAGAGGAGAGAGTGGAAAGAGGCTGGGTCCCATGAACTTCATGAACCTGCAAGCCCTCTACCTTAAAGTCAAGAAGGATGAGGAAGAAAGACTGGGGAAGAAAAGCTCCAAGAAGAGGGTAATCATTCAAGAAGAAGAAAGGAAAACAAAGAAACCCAAGCCTTCTCCCTCACCCAACACTTCCTCAACCCAACAACCTTCCACTCTCCATCCTAGACTTCCCTCCTCTCCACCCTCAAAGTCTAAATCCTCACACCTAGCTCCTACTCATCAACAACCTCCCAAAAAGAAAAACAAACCTACTTCCAAACCAGAAGACTCAAGAGAAATAGTCATCTGGTCATACAGCTCTCAAGACCAATGGTTTAAAGTTTTCAGGGGGAGGACAGAAGTTAAAAGATCAATTTATACATCTGTTGATGAGATTCTACAGCTTCAAGATTCTGATCTAAAAAGAATGATGGAGCTGGGTGAAGCCAATGAGCCCGTGAATGAAGGTGGGAGACATCTGCTGCTGGTAATCAAACATCACTTCAACCCCAGCAAAGATGAAATCCTTGATGTCAAACCTCTCCAATCCCACTCTCCATTCATCAGCTGGTCCTACAATGCTGAAAAAGATGAGTTCACATTGACAGATGTTAAAGGACAGAAGATGAGGTGTTCAAGCAAAGCTATCTTCAAAATGGCCAGCAAAGACATCAAGACTTTATCTGAGCTTCCTCTTAACAATCCCAGCAAGGACCATAGAGGATATGAGGTTGAAAGAATTGTCAGCCACATGCAAAAGCTTCAGTAACAAAAGTAGTACGAGTGTTTTGGTAGCATCAGTCTAGGGGGAGTTTGTAGAAATAAAGACTGATGGCTACAAAATTTCTCTAAGTACAAATGCTGCTGATCTCAAAGATTGCTGCGGATCGACAAATTTGCAGCTGATAGGCTTTATCCGCTGCTGACCAAAGCTGCAGCTGATAAGTCTTATCAGCTGCTGACCAAAGTTGCAGCTGATAGGCATTATCTGCTACTGACCAAAGTTGCAGCTGATAGGCCTTATCCACTGAAGATCAAAGTTGCAGCTGATAGCCTTTTCACTGAAGATCAAACGTTGCAGCTGAATGTTCTTGATAAAGCAACCAATACCACTGACAACTTTCTGCTGTTACACTGACACACTCCACGCAGAAAGAATGTCATTGGCACAAGACAATAAAATACAACGAAGCTCTCCTTTTGAGTATTCAAGCAATGATGCAAAGAAGACGTTTGAATAAAGTTAACCTTTGTAGTTATTATTATTGTCTGTATATGTATAATAGCTTCAATACAAGATTAACGGTCTGTGTTAGATCTGATCCTTAGAATCAAGGGTCTGTCTTGTTTCTAAGTTACTATATAAGTAGTACTTAGATTCATTGTAAAAGTATTTTTCGCTTAAGAGTTTTCTCTGTAATCTTGTAACACTTGAAGCTTAATACAAATTGCATTTATCAGTATTCTTCTTGTCTACTTGTTTACTTTGCTTAAGTTGTGATTGTTTCCGCCAATCTCAACTGGAATAGAATCATCTTGTATTTACCGATCCTACAGTCGTGCTTCGACCTTCCCGACTTGTGCCACTAAAATCCCTACTTGTGTGAAGGATTGGAGAAATCATTTCTATTTTGTTTCTGAATGATTTCTACCTATGGTTTTCCTTCGTCGATATGTCCTTGTCAAGTTTGAGGATCCCTCTCCACCTATTAGTGTTAATGATCAGTGGTTATGATGCCTTGGTGGCCAATGCATCGTCGATTAGTTATTATCCTGCACCTCTTTTGGTTATGGCTAGTGTTAGCACCTTGTGGGATACTCCTCTTCTACAACTGGTTTGTTGTTGAGGGTGGTGTAGATGGTCTTGTTAGAGCGCATGCTGTTGTGTTTTTTTTTCACCTCTGATTTTGCCTTTATTTATGCTTGTGTGTTCAGAGATAGATCTTTAGGCTCTTATTAAAAGAGGTGGTCATGAATTGGAATTTTCTCGTAAGCATGACGTGCCATCTACTTCGAATACTCGGGTAGTCTAGGGTTTCGTTGATGTTGATGAGCCTGTTGCAGATACACTTGTTTGTACTTCCCCTGTGATTTCAGGTTCTTAGACCGCCTCTGTGTCGTTATCTAGCAGTAGCTCTGGCGAGGATTCTTAACCCATCTCTTATGCATTGAAGAAGCGCCCCGTGGATGATTCCTGAAACACCCTAATTTTTATTCTTATAAAGTATCAGAGATTTGGGCGGAATTTGGTCCTAGTTTTTCAAAAAACCTTGCCACCGTAATGACACATGTATATTTTATTATAATTATTTTTTTTACAACAATTATATTACATTATACATGGTCTTAGGGATTCTTTACTTCGACGGCCCACGTCCCCGGGAAACTTTATTTTTATTCCGAGTGCTTTCCCATATAGTGTTTGGAAAACATTTTTACGTTAGCTTACGCTAAGTAAGTACACTGCCTTTTTCCTTTATTTATGGAACCCTTTAAGTTTCTATTAAGTTTCACAAGGCATACATGCCCCCGTGACCGTCATCGGACGTACCTTAGGTTACATCATTCATTGATTTTAATTATTGTTTTCACATGCATACATGCCCCCCGTGACCATCTTCGGACGTACCTAAGTCACGATCTTTTAATCAGTTTTCCAAGCATACATGCCCCCATGGCTATCTTAGGTCGTACCTAGGTAATGGTATTTACAAAGTCCTTACACCCGTCGGTGAGGCCCCTTTCATTGACCACGAAGGTTCATTCCTTTATAAGACCCGCCCCGTAGGCTGGACATCTTGTGTATACTGGGATTTTGAGTATCATAGACTCACAACCTCCCAATTTACCAAACACTTATTCATAACATGCATATACACTTTTATCATGCACATTTAATGTGCTTGTTACATCCAAAACTAGTCCTCACCCTAAAATTTTGTAAAGGTTTATCCCCAATACATTAAAGAGGTTTATATATAGGGTATACCGTAACGTGCCCACCATTCCTTTAACACTTCGTGAATACTACATTACTTCGTTTTAGGGTTTAGACTCGTTCACATCACACATTCATATTCTTATCACGTATAACATGATTTCTTATCATATTTTTCAACCAATCATTGCCCTAATTCCTCGTAAACTTGAGGGGTCAATTTTGTTAGGTTACAAAGTTGAGGGGTTGATGTGAAACTTAAGGGGTCATTTTTGCCAGGTTTACAAAGATGAGAGGGAAAGGTGTTGTCGGTGGCAAAGGGCACCGACACTTCCATTTAAGAGTATTGATATTATTATAAACATATTATCTGCCACCGACACTTTTATTTAAGAGTATAGATAATATTATAAACATATGATTTTATCTAAAAATAAAACATGTAAATATGTATTCAAGTTGTTCATGTCTAAATCACATTTAAACATTAATTTATTTGTTATGATTGTTATAATTGTGTTTTGGGTACACATATCTAACTTATTATTTATTTATTTTTTTTATTAAAGGGGTTTTGTCCTGGCGGTAACCCGGTGACTTGTAAATAGAAGGCCCCGGTTCGAATCCGGGCCACAACAAAAAAAAAGTCTGTGGGCAGGGGGTTTACTCAGTTGGGGGTTCCTTTTAGGGTGGGCTGTCCTAGATGTTATAGGTGTTGCCCCGGAGAAACCCAATTAGTCTAAAATATCTAGGTGTTACCGTTAAAAAAAAATCTAACTTATTTTTTAATTTTTTGGTTTTTAATTTTTCTATTGTACTCTTGGTTCCCCCTTATAATTTAGCTCCTTGCTATGTTTTTTTTTCTTTTTTAATAAAGTCTCGGCCATTAAAAAAAATCCAACTTATATTATTTTAATAGAATTAAAAAAAAAAGAAATTCTTAAAAAAAATGACCAAAGTGAAAAAACATTTTGGGTGTGAAAATGTATTTCCGGGACACATTTCGTAGGAAAAAGGGGTCCTTAGGACGTCGTATTCGGGGTTTAAACCATTCATCAAAAACCCCTACATCTGCCCCTGCATATTCTCACTGCCACCGTCTCTATCCCTCTCGCCGATAAACTTCCGACCGGCTGCGGCTCCGTCAAAAACCAACGACAACCCTTCTACGTCGTATTCGGGGTTCGTTCTATCGGCTCTCTTCTTCTGTAGATGAATTTTTGTTCCTGCTTCTGTTTTATTTGTATTGGTTAAATTCCTTAGTTTTTATGCCATTATGAACTAGTTTTGATCGTTTAAGGATGCATTTGAATCTAATTTAGGTCCTCAACTTGCCTTTGCACCAATATTTGTTAATTTGATTGTTGGAAGCTAAACCCCTAACCCTGTTTCATTCAAAACCCTAGTTTTATGTATACCAATTATGAATTACCAGAGTTGTAGTTTCTTGTATGGTAATTTGCTTCAAACTTGTTTAAGATGGTTGCAATTTAGGCTGTTATATAAATAATTTCAACTCATATATAGTTACATACATTTTTTCTACAAGTTCGATGCGTATTCGGTATCCCTGCTGGTACTTGAGCCTTTAAGTTGTATGAATTTTCAGTTTTCTCACACAACTAATTGTACAAATTTCTAAAACTGATTTGGAACATTAGTAACATATTAAGATTGTTGCAAGATTTGTTTTGGATTTTTGATAGAAAAAGTTGTATTTAGGTAGTATTTTACATGTATTCTGCGAGCCGTTTTTAGTTAAAACCTTAAAGTTGTTGCAAGAGTATGATTCATTATGGTCATATGGAAAGACATGCAAATGGATGGTTTCTATGCATTCAGTTTTATGCAAAATTTATGCGTGAAGAAATTTCTAAGTTTATATGAGCATCAACCTATATTAAGTCTATAGTTTAAAACGATGTTTTGGGAACTAAATTTTTGTTGGTTTTGCACATTATTCCTGTTATTTAATTCATGCAATGTTATGATTTTAGAAGAGACATTGACTACAGATTTGCCTTAGTTATGGTTGTGTTTATCATGTATGGAAGTCTATAAGTTCTTGAACTCATGAGTTTGTCTGAGATTCAATGCACATATGTTTTGGATTGTAGGAATAATGTTTGATTAATCGTTTTTTTAAGTACTAGCGCATGAGGTGGAATCATGAAATCTGTGTCTTAAGAAATGAAAATTTTAATTGGATTAATGCATGACCTGCTAGGAACCATAGTAATTAAAGGCGTGTGCCTAGGTGCCCAGGCGAGGCAAGATGCATCAATGTCTTAAGTGCAGCAAAGTGCAAAGACGCAAAAAACATGGAAGAGATCGGCCCTAACCTGCAAAAAACCTGTCTGAACTAGCCAAAAGTAGTTTCAAACGGTCTGAATCAAAACAAGTCTAAAAAAGCACAAAAACTGGCATGTTTATACCGTGTACCTTGCTTGTTTCGGGCGCACGCTTAGGTGACAGGCTCATCCTTTGTGCCTTGAGTGCGCCTTGAGCCTTTAATTGCCTAGCTAGGAGCATAGGACCATGTGTGCAATAATAAGATCATTCATTCCGGCTTAAAATATAGCTATCAATCTGTTAATTGTAATACAATCTAATAAATGATGTATTATATTTAGATTTTTTCTGTGCTGGCGATGCTACGCTTGGGCTGAGGGAATGGTCCCCATAAAATATAAAAGCTAGATTTAGGTTTTTTTGAAGAACCACAGTGAGTCAGTCACTGCTCTGGAGTATGGGCGCAGTATTTTTGTCCTCAAACATCTAGTTTTAGGTTTTTTTTTAGTTTTTTTTTAATTTAAACTTTAAAGTTTTAATAAATTAGTAATGTAAGATGTTATAATGATATATCTGCTGTATCAGATTAACTTTGTTTCAATGATTGCAATTTTGGTTAAACTTAAATGGGCAGTGTTTTACTTTTAGTAAAAGTATACTATGTATATTTTTATTTTTTTGGTTAATAACTTAGAATAATTGCGGATTAGCTTTGCTTGCAATTTGTTTCAATTTGATAAATTGATGATGAATTTGGAATGTATTTAGTCTGTGCTGTTTTAATTTGCAATTTCATGAATTGATGGTGGATTTTCAATGTATTTAGCTTTGTAATTGTATTATCATATATGTTATTTTATCTTGCAATTTTGTTTGATAATGCTATTTAGTTTTTATCTTGCAATTTGGTTTGAATAGTGCTATTTAATTTATGTTATTTTAGTTATGTTCTTCATTGTTAAAGTGTTTGAATGTGACATTTCTTTTATGCTTCAGCTATAATGATAAGGTTCTTCAAAAAGAAGAATTTATGAATGATTGTCTTGTGTCATATATTGAGAAAGATGTGTTAGATGGTATTGATTCCTGGATTATTTTCACTACCACTTTTTTCTAAAATTACGCTTTCTTCTCTCTTTCTAACTCTTTAGCATATGGACTTGATTGAATCAATCCATGAAATTCCGGTGCAAAATCCGTCAGTGGATGATTTCTGTGCTGCTGATCTAAAGTGGATCAAGTTTGGCACTCCAGAGCATCATGATGATGTAGCCCTGATTCCTTATGCTAGAGTCGACGAGTTCATTTTTGGAGAGTGTTCTAATGTAGAGGCTCCAACCCGTTTCCACATTGAGAGAGGAAGAAAGCGTTTGAAAGGCAGCTTGCTGGAATTCAAGAGTGATGAATATTTGGAATATAGACTGTAAGTTGTTAAGGTTTTTAAATCTAATTATAAGCTTCTCAATCTGTAATATACGTCACATATTTTATGGTTGTTTCTTTTGAATAATATCTCTATATATGTTTTGGTGGTCAGTAATGTTTTAAATGCTTTTGTAAAAAAGCTGGTATTGTACTCCTTTTCCCAGGGTAAGGGTTGCTGAAGGCTGCTACCTTGGTTTTAAAAAGCGTGCCTAAGGCGCAAGTCCTGTCGCTTTTGTGTACATAAGGCGCGAGTTGTACGAAAAGCACAGGTGAGGCGCGCGCCTCATGTACGAAAAGCGCAGTTGCGCATTAGGATGTTGTACAACAGGCTTTTCAGGTTGTATATGTAGGTAATTTATATATTAAATCATATATAAAGCTTATTTATAGCTAAAGTTTGGGTAGGGGATGCTAAAAACCTATGGGATATATAAAGAAATTATATAATCATCTTGCGCTTCGTGTTCGAAAAGCGGGACGTTTTTGCACTTTGCGCCTCGGTTTTAGACCTGTCGCACCGGTGCGCTTCTCGCTTTTTAAATCCAAGGCTGCTACAAAAACATATGTTTTGGATTTTAGTGAAAATTGATGATGCCTGTTCTTTTTTATTTTTTATGATTGCTTTAAATTTCTATGTTTAGTCGGCCACAACAGCTTTATATATTTTAAGAAGGGTAGCTAGGATTACCTTGAGATTAGCCCACTAATTCTTTATGTTTACACATAAAAAAAAAATTTAACGCATTGCATTTTCTCCAAATCTTAAACTCAAATTTCGTTTTCTTGTTTTTCCCTCTTGCAACCTATATCATATGACTTATTGTTATGCTACATTTTGATAATTAGAACTTCAATTTAACCAGTGATTGGATAATACATTAAACATCAAAGGGGATCTGGGAGTCAGATTGTTTATGGTTGACAAATATCTGAACTCTAAAAGAGCACTTTTAGTTTTGAAGGACAAATTGAATAACTCAGTCCTTGTACTGTTGGTTGTTTGAAAGGTCCCAAATAATAATTTTTAGTTGAAAATAATGAAACTAGGAATGAGATCATAATGACGCTTAATTTAACCCTTATCCGATATCAAATCAACATAATACTTGGCTTCTCCTGATCCCTGTTTATTGAGTTCTTTATGAAAAAAAAGTGTTAGTATACCAATGAAAATACTATCATTTGCCTAGTTTGATTGTGGAATTATCAAAGTTAAGAAACATGTTTATCTATGTTCTGTTTAAAGGTACTGGTGCTCATTTGGTCCCGAAAATTATGGGGAAGGAGGAATTATATTACCAAGCCGAAGATATCGACTCAATACTCGAAACCGTGCAGCTCGGCCTCAATCGATGCGAGGTTGTACATGCCATTTTGTGGTAAAACGTCTGTATGCCCGCCCATCTCTTGCACTCATAGTATACAATGATCGGCGCCATGTGAATAAGTCTGGGCTTACCTGCCATGGTCCCCTTGACCGGGATGCTATTGGCCCTGGAGCCAAGAAGATTCCATATGTAGGCAATGAGATTCAACAGCAAACGATGTCAATGATTTATCTTGGCATACCTGAAGAGAATGTTCTAGAGAAACACATAGAAGGGATTCAACGGTATTGTGGGTCAGATGTGATAGTCAACTCCATTGCTTCTCAGTATGTTCATAAACTCGGGATGATAATTAAACGGTCTACACATGAACTGGATTTGGATGATGAAGCTAGTGTACGGATATGGGCTGATCGTAATAAGAAATCCATTTTCTATTATCAGGAAACCACTGAGCCTTTTATTCTTGGGATCCAAACTGAATGGCAGTTACAGCAGTTGCTTCGGTTTGGGCATCACAGCATTATAGCAGTCGACTCAACCTTTGGAATCAAGAGACTAAAGGTGCATACTAGTTAGTAGCCACTGAATATTTCTTTATCCTCTTAAACCTATAACTAGAGGTGGAGAATGGGTTGTAACTGGCACTAACTACTAACGGGTCAAAATGGGCTGGGTTACCAGAAACACTTTTATCCAATTCTTATTAAAAAGGTTTAATAAATAAATAATGCGTTATATATGATTCAAAAGTTTATTATTTTAATAATAGTCTATTTTTTGAGAAAAAGATTTAGGAGGTTTTATGCATTTGAAATACACTTCGGCGACTTTAGACCCATTTGACCCGTTTTTTTGAAGATTTTTTTTACATGTTGAGATAGAACAATCTGAGTCAAGCCATTTATAAGTAAGTGGGTCAAAATTGCCACTTCTATCTGGCTACCTGCAATCTTGTTATGTCTTATTCTTAATTTTTGTTTTTGATGGCAGTATCCTCTGTGCACGCTTCTGGTGTTTGATTCAAGACAACATGCACTTCCCGTAGCATGGGTCATTACACGTAGTGTTTCCAATGCTGACATCACTAAATGGATGAAAGCTTTACTTGCTCGTGTTCATGCTGTTGACCCCACATGGAAGGTCAACGGGTTTGTTATTGATGATGCAGCAGCCGAGACTGATCCTATAAAGTATGTTATTCGTTGTCTTAAACCTAATGCTTATTATTTTCTTTTCTATTTTACTTGTATTTATTTTTTTGGGTTAACTGAATAAAAAGGTAATCAGCTCTGGTCCAATTTCTGTCCAGGGAGACATTTTCTTGTCCTATACTATTTTCCTTGTGGCGTGTTCGTCGATCATGGCTACGACATATTGTCAAGAACTGTAGGAACATTGAAGTTCAAAGAGAAATCTTCAAACGCCTGGGAGAACTAGTTTACAGCATTTGGGCTGGAGTAAATCCTTTTGCTGTCTTAGTGAAATTCACCCATGATTTTGTTGACCAAACGGACTTCATGCAATATTTCACCGCCACATGGCTGCCTAAGATTGGTTAGCCCACTTTCCTTTTGCTCGTGTGTTTGCCTGTTCGATTTTTCTTAATTTTGGAGGTGGCAATTTGGTCCCATTTTGACCCATTTACTTATAAATGGGTTGATTCCGGTTATGTTTTTTCTCTAACGGATCAACCAAGTAAAGCGGAGCTAAATGGTTTTGAAAGTCACTCAAAAGTGTTTTTTTAATGCATATGATATCCTGTTTCATTTTAATATAATAAGTTAAAATAATATTGAAACAATATATTTCAATATTATTCCAATAAAGTCCCTCATACTTTAACTATAAAAACTACTCAAGTTTTATTTATTTTTCCATTGTTGTGAATTTTTTTTATAAATGTGCTAATGTTTTAAAAATAAATGACTTAAATGTAATAATATATATGAAACTTGATTTATTTTTCCAAGTTGACTTAAATGGAACAATTATAAAACTTGGTTATTATTTAGTGAATTTTTTCTTCGTAGTTACATCCTACTACTTCAGGTTAAACTTAAAAAAATAATCACTAAATAGTAACCAAGTTTCATATATGTTCTATTGAGGTCACTTTTATTTAAATTTTGAACGTTTACCAAAAAGTTTCACAATGATGGAACAATGTTAAAACTCTGAGTGGTTTTTGTTAGGAAGAAGTGTGAGTGACCTTAGCTGACACCGAAGAAACTTGGTTATTATTGGATGAAATATTCTCTTTTTCAATCATATTTGACACTTTAAAATGTTAGATTCCAGAAAAAAAAACTCCTGGTTACCATCTCTACATTTTATTCTTTCTTTCTGTTTAAGTTATTTCAGTTTTATAGAATTGGTCTCTGATTCATTATCAATTTCTGATTCAGAAATGTGGGTAACTGTAATGAAAACTCTCCCACTTGCAAGTCAGGAAGCATCAGGTGCGATCGAAGCTTATCACGTGAAGCTAAAAGTAAAACTTTTTGATGATTCACATCTCGGTGCACTCCAAAGAGTCGATTGGCTGGTGCACAAGTTAACAACCGAGTTGCACTCTAGCTACTGGCTCGATCGCTACGCAGACGAAAGCGATTCTTTCCAAACCATAAAGGAGGAATACATCAATTCCACATCATGGCATCGCGCATTGCAAATCCTCGACACAGATGTCACCTTACACGACCTCTTTGCTAAAATAGTTAGCCAAAACGACAGAACCCGAGTCCATCTAGTCTGGAATCCCGGGTCTGAGTTTGCTTTCTGTGACTGTGAATGGTCGTTGCGTGGGAATCTCTGCAAGCACGTGGTCAAAGTCAACACGATATGCGAGGATCGTCAAGGGTATCAAAGTTCGACTTCTTATCAGTCATATCAGGAGATACTTATGACCATGTTCAAGAAACCGCTAGACGATTCACTTGAACTTGATTTGTCGGTAGCTTGGTTGCATCAGATTCATGATCAAATTCAGAAGCTGGTTGAATTAAATCGGTCAACTGATATTGGCATGGTGGTCAATAAGCTGCCATTGAAGTGGAGTATGAAGAAAAACCGAACATCATTATGCAGGCGGGCGGTTGTTAGACCGTGTGCGAGCTCGTCTTCAAAGAACACTATCGTTCGCAAGAAGAGTCGAAAGAGGAGAAGACTGTCGAGTATAAGGTAAGAGATCGTTATGTGTCACCGTTTTGTTAGTCTTCTAATCCCATAAATTTGTTACTAATTTAGCGAGAAGAACAACGTTGGTCGTTTAAAAGTTTTTAATTCGAATAGAATTACGCCAAAAGTTGTACATAACATTATTTTCATGGGACGTAACCGCTAAGGTTGAGAGACTTTTACGTGTGAAATGAGAAAGTATATTAATTTTTTACGTTTGTATATGGAATAAAAATATATTTGATACAAATTATATACGAGTTGTGCATATATGCATAAATGTCTTTTCAAAAACGACTATGAATGTAATCTTGAAATATATAGTTTTTTCTTAAATCTTAAAAATAAAAACTGAATAAAAATAGAATAATTATAAAAAATATAATTAACTTTTCTTTTCGGATGATTAATTGATTTTTTACACTAACTAATTTCTCTATGTTTTCTTCCAAGTTTTTAACTCTCTCCTCTCTTCTGTTATAAGACCATGTCAATAAGTTTTCGTTCGGATTAGTCAGAATAAATTAAAATGGTCAAATTCTTAAGGTAAATAATTTTTATTGAGCATTTTAGTTAGAAAAAGTTAAAATAGTCATATTCTTAAGGTAAATAAATATTCTTGAGATGCATGTGTATATAACAAAATCCATTGTATTCGTATGAAATAAAACACACAAATTTGTAACTATATACAAAACAGGAAGACACGAACACTAGATCAATCTGATCGGTCAAAATGGTCGGCTAGGACACGTGACACAATTTGATTGGGTGTTTTTTTTTGGACTTTAACACAAAGCCTTACTTGACCTGGTTACCACCACTTTGATGTTACCTCGCATTCACCCCACCCACCTGGTGGGGTTTTTTCTTGTGTTTTTAAATGGTTTGTTTTTTTAAATTGTTTTCCCTAATTTTTATTAACCTTATATTTTTGCTATTTTAACGTAATTTACTTTTACGTTGCAAACTTTAACGCTCCCATTTTATAACCATTACCTTAAGTTACCGTACCGCCGTGGAGCGCTGCCCCTTAGTTATATACAATTGCATATATGCAACTATGCTTGTAATTATAAAAAAATATACAAAGGGAGAGTTATGCTAAAAAGGACATTATATTTAAAAAGAGTAGGAAACTTTCACACGTTGCCACGTGTTCCAAGAAGGTGATGGTAAAAGCGTCCAACTTTTTTTATAAAAATAAAAATCTAGGCATAAATTCAACATATTCCTGATTTCCTGACAATCTTGACACATAGTTGTAAAATCGTTATTCACCATTGAAAAAAATCCTGATACACCATTATACGCACCCAGTTTAAGACGCTATAAAAAGATTTTTTTAAATATAACAATATTAGTATACTTAAATTAAAGATAAAAGATCTCAATTTTATAGTTAACTTAAAAAAAATAATGACGTATATAAAAGTTATTTATACTTGAAAAGACGAAAGAAGAAAAAGGTTTAACAATATTACATTTTACCCCCTTACTATAAATAAGCATAATAGATCTATCTGGGCATGTAATAGGAGTGATATTTGTTCTACTCTCGACTTTCATAGATCAATTCTTGATCTTGATTCTCTACTACTCTATGAAGGGTATGTTAATACTCATCCACAACTTCTCCTCTAATATTCAATTCTCCCCCCCCCCCTCTCCGACCAGGGTCGGTCCCAACAATCCTCAAAACGTTTTGGGTCCGGGACATGTAAAAAAAAAAAACAGGCCATATAATATAAACTCAATAATAAT
Source organism: Smallanthus sonchifolius (assembly GCA_023525975.1). Taxonomy (NCBI): domain Eukaryota; kingdom Viridiplantae; phylum Streptophyta; class Magnoliopsida; order Asterales; family Asteraceae; genus Smallanthus; species Smallanthus sonchifolius. The sequence continues at coordinate 61,981,966 of CM042037.1, read as the reverse complement.
ATATATAAAAAACATAAAACACGCTTATATATATAGAGGAATGATCCCCTAAGAAGGAGATTTTGACTAAGTAGGCTAATAAGTAATCTTAGCAATCAAAATTGATAATCAAAGGTTGAAATTAAAGTGTAGGAAAAAAGAGGGGTGAAAGGGTATATAAGCAATAACCACTTTTGTTGACTTTTTTCAAATCCCCCCACCTTATTTAAACGTTCATAACTTTTTCATACGACATTATTTTCAAAAAAAATTACACCATAAAATCAAGCATTTTTCTCTCTTTAATTTGAGTATAATGTTGCTACACAAAAAAAGAAAATTAAAAAAAAAATCAAAAACTGTGCTGTATTTTTCAGTGCTGAAATTCTATGCTGTTTTCCTATGCTGTATATTCTTCTGTGTTGTATTTTTCTGTACTGTATTTTTGTGCTGTATTTTTGTGTTATATTTTCTGTGTTGTTTTAAAACATACACAACTTAAACGAGCACTAACGACCACAAACGAACGTATAATAATTTAATTTTAATGGTAAAAAAATGAACTAATCATAATAACAAATGAAACACATAAATCACATACTAGAACTATAATTTTGGAAGAAAAAAAGATACTATATGGTAAAACCAGTGGCGGATTTACATAGGCCCGAGGGGGTTCATCGGAACCCCCGAGTTTCGAAGGTGTAGTAGAAAGCTATATAAAAAATCTGAAGTGAACCCCTTGAAAAATATAGAGTGAACACCTTAAAAAAAGTTGAAAACTGAAGATAGGGAGGAGACATGGCGGAGACGCGGCGGTCTTCTTCTGGTTATTCTTTAAGGGTGACAAACGAAGAAGAAAGACTTGTTATATAAAAAAAATTGACTTGGTAGGTATTGACTATTGGTTATCTTAGGTCATAGACTCCATAAGCTTTTGATAACATCATGTGATGTTATAGACTTTATTTATTAAATTATTATTTTTTAGTTTTTTATTCATTAATGTAAGAGAACATTTTGATTTATTTTTTATAGTATTATCGCTGTATTAAGTGACAATTTAATTAATGTTTATCACTCCTTTTAATATATTATTAAATTAAATTAAATTAACAGATTTAATATTTCACGTTTTTTAAACAAACATAAAAAATATAAGTTAGCCGGTTCAACGCCCCGGTTCGGTTTTGAACAACTTTGAACCGAACCCGACTCGACCTGAACCGAATCGAACAAAAAAAAATATGTCCGCCCATATGAAATTAGAGCATCTAAAAACAGTGAACCCCTTAGAAAAAAATTCTACATCCGCCACTGGGTAAAACATCACAATTAATGAAAACTGTGCTGTTTCTGTGATGTTTTATAGTAAAACAACACTACAAACCAAAACATCACATTAAAGCATGTTTATATAGTAAAAATAACACAACTAAAAGTCTAAAACAACATATTTATATTTATGATTGAACAAAAACAGCACAAAAATGTAAAACAGCACATAATAAACAGTAAATCAGCATAATAATAAAGGCTTCGACTCTCTCTATCGGGGGGAGGGTTACTCTTATCCGGTCGGTGCTCGAGAGCCTGCCGGCCTATTACTTCTCTCTATACAAAGCCCCTTGCAAAGTCATCGACCGGTTGGAGTCATTGATGAAAAGATTTTTATGGGGCGGCTCCCCGGGAATGAAGAAAATCCATTGGGTGGCGTGGGATAGGGTGGCTTTACCTAAAAACAAGGGGGGATTGGGAATTAATAGACTGGGAATTAGCAATATGGCTCTGCTTACTAAGTGGGCATGGAGATACAAAAAGGAGAAAGACGCTTTATGGAGAAGAGTAATTGAAGCTATTCATGGCAGTGCGTTAGGTTGGGCCTCTATTCCTTTTTCGAAATAGATTTCGAGTGCTTGGAAAAGGATCGGCTTCGCGCTTGCCAAATTGAAAATTGATGGTGTCACTGTGAATGATCTGTTCAAAGGTGTTAATGGTTCGGGGGAGGAGATTAAGTTTTGGGTTGACTGCTAGGTGGGATCTGCTCCGCTTCGTGTAGTCTGCCCCAATCTTTTTGTTTTAGAGAAGCGAAAACTTTGCAAGGTTAAGGATAGAATCCGTTGGAAGGATCATTTGGTGGAATGGTCTTGGGATTGGATTCGTGAACCCTCGTCCCCGGACGAACGGGAAGAATGGGAGAAGCTGTTCTCTCTAATCAGCTCGGCTAGAGGAAATGACGGTGAAGACAAGTGGGTTTGGAGAGGGGACGTCAACGGGGTTTTTTCAGTTTATTCGGTAAAACATATGCTTTACAAAGGTGTGGACGTTAGCAACCGATACGTCTTGGATTGGTGTCATTGGATCCCAAGCAAGTGCAATATATTCTTATGGAGAGCCGAGCAAAATAGAGTCCCTACGTTTGAAGCTCTATCCAGACGCAACGTGCAGGTTTCTTCGCTGATGTGTTCCCTCTGTGGAGACGGGGATGATTCTATCGTCCATATCCTTACAGGTTGCTGGTACGCGGCGGTTGTATGGTAGGGTATTAGCGCCTGGTGCAAAGTGCCTTAGGTATATGGGTTTGGGGTCAGAGACATTCTGGAAGTCTATCAGCATTGTGGGCTGTCCAAACGGGGTAAAGAGGCGTTCCAAGGGATTGTGGGCATATCTTGCTGGAGGATCTGGAAGGCTAGGAACGAAAAATTATACTCCAAGAAGGCGATCAAGGCTGACGAAATTCTAGAAGACGTTAAAATTTTGAGTTACCTTTGGTATTGTAATAGATCGAAGCATAAGTCAACCTCGTGGTTGGACTGGTGTAACTTTTCTCTAATGTAGTTGTTTTTTTGTTGTGGGGCTCACCTGTTTGGTGGGTCGTGTTTATAATATTTACCGTTCAAAAAAAAAAAAAATAACAAACCAGCACAGTAGTACAAGTACCCAACAAATCAACATAGGAAAAAACAGAACATCAAAAACAGAGCGTAGTAGAAAGTCAGCACATCCCCAAATACTAATTTACTAAATCAACTTGTTGAAATTGTAGCGTAATGAAATCTAAATTCAAATTCACCAAATATTTAATCCAATTTTGGGAATTGTATATTCTGGAATCAATTTATAAATAAATAACTAGTTCACGGATTAAAACAAACATTCAGAATACATGTGCTGAATTTACCAATGTTGTTACATGTGCTTCTTAACGAAATCGATTAGTAACAACAATCAAGAACTGATGGAAAACTCACATCAAGAGGAAATCACTAGACTGGGGGATTCTAGATGTAATATCCAGGATTTTTAATATATTATTTTGTAATTCTTTTTCCTTTTGTAACCTATTCATTTAAATCTCATGAGCGTATCTTTTTCAAATCTTTGCACGTGTGGTAAATTTAAATCTTGAAAACTTATTAAGCCTATTTCTTAAATAATAAATATAAATTGATATATATATTTAAGAAAATAAAGTATACTTAAAAACATATATATATATATATATATACATCTTATAAAAATAAAATATGTTTAATTCATTTGAGATTTATAAAAATGATAATCTCATAAATTATTTTATAAAGTTATAAAATAATAAAAGCTTATTTGAGATTTATAAAAATAAAACATATTAATTATTTTTATAAAAATCTAAGGACTAAAATGTAATTTCTGAAACTAATTTAAACTAAAACTCAAGTATAGCATGAAATGATAAAGCTTGAAACTTCAGGGACTGTTGTGTAATTAACCCAAACTCCCAGGACCCAAACCAGTCGCATGTTCGATCCCAGCCAAGCCCGGTTTTCGTCCTTCTTTATTCGAAATCGCGTTTTCGGCCAGATTCGTTGCACCTCGAGCTTCCCTTCGAGCATGCGACCCAAACCCGATGCTCATCAATGCTCGAATTCAATTCTAATGGCCACGTGATTCGAATTTGAAATCGTGTTGCTCAACCGTAAAACCCCCAACCGTACGAGCATTTACAGCTGAAATGGGCTATAAATATCGATGCAAACATCTCGACGACATCACACCTTAACTCTCCAAACTCTCAATTCGTTCAAATCGAACCTACAATTGCCATTTCAATCCTGTGACAGCTGACCCAGACCTAGAACTCGATCTGCCTCATCTCGACACCAAATCAGGTAATTTTTATGACCAATCTCATCGCTTTCATTCAAGGATCAAAAGCCCTCTGTCAATTTACACTGACAGAGGGTTAATCGATTCATATTTATGGGTCTAAATTCTAGGGTTCATACGGGATTTTGGGGTTGATTCGAGATTGTGTTTAAAACAATTCCTTTCCGGGTTATACATCAGCGAGGCCCGTAGCCGAGTGGTTAGTTCATGCGTGTGTGGACTTGGGTGGCCCGGGTTCGAATCCGGCCATCCCAAGTTTTGTTATTTTATTTTATTTATGCTTTTTAATCAGTTTTAACACTTCTAACAATTTTTATAAAATCTGTTATGCTTTTATAAACTTAAAACTAATTTTTATTTACACTTTTATTTTCAGAAACCTTTTTATTTAAATAAAACTTAGTTAAAACTATAAGAAATTAAATACTTAATAATAGTTTTAAATTCTTAAAAACTATAAAAATGTTATAAACTTTTAAAAAACTTATAAAATAAACTGGAAATATTTTTTAAAATCAGAAAACTTAATTTGTTATTTATTTTCTGGAATAAACAAAATTATTTGTATTTTAACCTTAAATAATGATTATAAACTTTAATTAAACATAAACTTATATAAAAACCAGAAAAAATTATAAAACTTATATTCTTATTTTAGAAATCAGAAACTTATAAACTTGTACATTTTATAAAATTTATATAGATTTAAAACTTAAGGCTTAATTATTTATTTAATTAAAACGAAAAAATAAACACTTTTATCTAGTTAAAGATTTGAATATTTATAAACTTGAAAACTTTATAAACTTATAATTAACAAGAAACCATTTTATAAACTTATATTTGTAGTTTATTCATTTAAACATCTTCTAAATATTATTTAGAATAATTATTTTTGTAAAATAAATACTTAAGAATTAAACACTTTAAATAATTTTAATTGATTCATGTAATCATTCTAATTAGATAAAGTATTTATTTTCAAACTCTTTTAAATAATTATTAATCGTTCTTAATAATTATTTACTCTTTTGATAATTATTATTAATAGTTATTTATTCATGTAGATAATTATTGATTATTATTAATAATTATTATTCCTTCTTTTGGATAACTAGTATTTATTCTAAATAATTATTTAACCCTTTTAGGTAATTATTTATTATCCTTAACCCTTATTCTTTATTTAATTAATATTTTTCCTTTATTTGTGATACTCGAAAACTATTTAAAATTATTATTTAACAAGTGTAGACAATAATTATTTGACTTATAATTCATTTAAACTTCAAACTTAATAAACTTTATACTTGTTATAGCTTAAAACTTATAACACAATCATTCCCGCCTCCAATTTGAAATTCTAGTGAAATCTTGAAGTCCTAAATCTTATGCTATAGACTTTAGAATCAAACTTTAAACTTTAGACTTATCATTAGGATTGTTGTGATGATATCTCTCCTCGAAGCCTTACTACACAAAATCTTGTTGGACACTTTTTCATCATTACAAGAGAGTATAGTTAGCCCATTTTTGTTTTGTTTTGTTTATAAACTTGGGGTGGAACATGTATCAAACTTTTAGACTTATACAATTCAAACATAACTATGTCTATATGCTTTGAGACTTGCATGCTTAAATTAAACTTAAAACTAGCATATTCATTAACTTTGACCGAGCCAACAATGATAATGATAGATCTATTGTATTTGACCAATCCACCTAGATTGATTGACCCTTCGGGGGGAGCCCATGGTGTTTGTTACTGGACCTTAAACTTCTAAGGGTAACCTGCGGGTTATGCCTAAACTTGGTTGGATGGTTGATATGCACAATGTTTAACTTGTTTGTTCTCACACTTATATCATTGATGCATGCACATAGTGAATTGTAAAACTTTCAAAGACTTTGTTAAACTGTGTCTAAACCTTCATATCTCACCAACTATTTTTAGTTGACAGTTTACTCAACATGTTTCAGGTACTCAAGTTTGAGGCTTTCTCATGATCATATAGGATGCTTGGACCTAGAATACCTATAAATTTAAACTTATGTTATCATTATGTTTGTTAAACAATATGTTTCCTTTTCTTTGTATTTGAACCTAGCAAATTCATTAAATGGAATATTCAAACTTTAATAGTCAATCTTGTGCTATTGAACAACCGTGTCCGTGTCGATGTATAACCCACCGTTGGTTGGGGTGTGACACTAGATCTGTAGATTCGATCTTCGACGATGGCAAAATTGATCGGAGGATGGTATGCTAGTTCAACAACAGGATCCTTGCCGCCGACATCGTCTTAATCGAAGCCGTTATCTAGTTGCTTGGATTTTTCTTGGTTCATGGTCATGAGAAAAAATCATTCAAAAACTTTAGCCCTAAACAAAAATTAACAACGAATGCATGTTCGTATGGTGTTGGTATCTGTGGGTGTTAGAAAGATTGAGCGGAGGGAGGATGGTAGATAACATGTGGCACTTCTTATAAATATGATTAAAAGGCATTTAGGTCCTACAATCCAAACTTTCACCAACTTGTTTTCTAAAAGAACAACACAAAAAATCTAGTACAAAAAATACAGCACCAAAAATCTAGCACAAAAAATACAGCACAAAAATTTTAATAAAAAAACACCATGATAAAAAATCTAGTACAAAAATTTCAACACAAAAAAATTAGTACAAAAAATCTAGCACAAAAAATCTAGTATAAAAATATTAGTATAAAATAGAAAAAACCCACTTTTTTATATTTTTTTAGTTGTTATTTTTTATATAGCAATATGGTACTCAAATTAAAGATAAAAAAATTCTCGATTTTATGGTGCAACTTTTTTTTTAAAAATAATTTTGTATGAAAAAATTATGAACGTTTTAAAATAGTGGGAGAATTTGAAAAAAAAGTCAATAAAAGTGTCTATCTCCAAGATACCCCCACTTTCCTCTTTTTTTCCTACAATTTAATCTCAACCATTGATTACAAAGCCAAGATTACTTCTTAGGCTACTTAGGAAAAATCCCCTTCTTATTTGATCCTCCACACACACACACACACACACATATATATATAGGGGCCGATTATCGTACAAAGTGTTTTAGCGTACGAAGACACGTGTTCAGTGGGCGAGAGGTAAATGCGTCCGTGTTATAATCACGCATGATTTATAATAACGTATGACCATAATCACGTAATCACACATGTTATAATCATGACCGTAATCACGTAATCACGCATGTTATACAGATGACCATAATCACGCATGGTATACGCACAGCACATCGACCTTTTAAAAAAAGTCATTTTTTTGTAATAAAAGTATAGCAAGAGTATACTCAAATTAAAGAGAATAAAATGCTCAATTTTATGGTGTAATTTTAAAAAAAAATAATGTTGTATAAAAAAGTTATGCTTGTTTTAAAAAAAAATGGGGAAACTTGTAAAAAATCAACAAAGGTAGGCTATTCCAATTTTACCCTTTTCGGAATCTTTTCACACTTAAAACAATCACATTTGATCTTAACCATTGATTTCTTAGATCAACGCTTCAAAATACTTCCTACGCTTCTCACCAAAAAAACACTTTGTATTTAAAACTTCCTCTATATATAGGGTTGAGTTTATTAAAAAACTTATTTTCATAATAAAACCAAAAAAACTCCTCATTAAAGGTACTGCATATGTGTAGTACACTCCAAAAACCAAACCCCCCACCCACCCCACCCAAAAACCTAACCCACCCCTCAAAAACCTAAAACCCCCACCCACCCCCCAAAAATAACACGAAATTATCTAAAACGTAAAACACAATGACGAAAAACGAGCATTTTTTATCTTTAAAACGAGTATAGTGTCGTTATATACAAAAAAACATTATTGTGTAATTTGCTCATTGTGTAATATGCTCATTTTGTTAAATATTTTTCATCATTGTGTTATATGTATTTATCATTGTGTTTTACGTTTTACAACTCATTGTGTAATTTGCTAATTTTATCAAATATTTTTCATTATTGTGTTATATGTATTCATCATTGTGTTTTACGTTTTGCAGCTCATTGTGTAATTTGCTTATTATTGTGTAATTCGCTCAAATATGTCAGGTTATTGTGTAATGTCAGGTCTGGTTATTGTGTATAATGTCAGGACATTGTGTCAAATATTTTTCATCACTATTTTATATATAATACATAAAAAACATGGACAAAAATAACATGAAATTATCTAGAACGTAAAACACAATAATTAATACATATAACACAATGATGAAAAATATTTGACAAAATGACCGGACCAGACCTGACATTACACAATGACCAGGCCTGATATTACATAATGACCTGACATATTACACAATGACTATTATGCCCTCCCTTTAAAAACAATAAAAAGACACATGTTAAGCACATAATGCTTCTTACCTTTCTTATTTTTAAAATCCTTTTTATCATAACCTATCCACACATATATATATATATATATATATATATATATATATATATATATATATAATTTAATAAAATTTAAACACTTCGGGCCCGACTATAAACAACGATATTGTCCAATATTTTTTTATTGAGTTCAAAAAGTTTATATAATTATTTTTTTAATTTTTTAAGATTTGGGGTCAACCTTGAAAAAAGTTTGGGCTCGATCGACAATCGTATAACATACTGACAATGTAAAATTTGAAATTCACCGGGGATCGCTTGGCTACGATATACTTGCAGTCCTTTCTTATTTTTGTGATCTTGTTCAATCAAATGAAATGCAAGATTTAAGGGTCTTTGCCAACATTATTATGGGATCTTATTCAATCAAACGAAATGCAAGATTTAAGGGTCTTTGGCAACATTATTTATGGATATTATTCAATCAAAGGAAATGCAAGACTTAAGGATGTTCGCCAACATTATTTTTTGGATCTTATTCAATCGAAGGAAACGTAAGATTTAAGATAGAGGCACCTTTTAGGCCAAATGTTGATGACCGAACTAATTGTAATAAACTCTTAATTGGTTTTTTTACCCTCCATGTTTGAACTAATTTCTAATCAAGTCTAAAGCTAATTGAAGTTTTTTAGTATCTTCGTATTTCTTAGCTTAATTTTATTTTACTTTTTATAGTAATGAGAAAATTAAAGATGGTTAACATATAAAAAAGAGTTAATTGCATAGATGGCCCTTGTGGTTTGTTCATTTTGCGTGTTTGGTCCCAAAGTTTTAAAAAACTGCAAACTTAACCCGAACTTTTGTACACGAGTTGCAAATTTAGCCCCTATCATTAGGAACAATTTGTTTTTAGGCTTAAGTAGCCCCATGTGCCATCCACATGAGGGCTTATTTGTCCTTTCACATATTAAACCCTAAAATACACTACCATTCATGTCTTCTTCCAACCACGTCGTTTGAACTTCATCAAGAAGGTTACGATCGTTCCTCCGTTCACGTCGTTGGTACTGAAATCGGTATTGAAATCGATCAAAAGGACTATGAAATTACGACCAGGAAGGGATACGAAAGTTACGACCAGGAAGGGATACGAAAATCAATTAAAAAGTTTATTACAAACTTACTTTTGAAGTTACAACAAGAGGGAATCGAGAATGCCTTGGTTTTTAAGAGGTTCAAGCACTGGACTAGTACCAGAGGAGGTTTATGGTGCGTTTTCATGTTTTATTCATGTTTATGGTGCGTTTTCATGCATGTTTATGTTCATATTTTTTTGTTTTCATGTTTATGGTCTGTTTTGTTCCTATTTTTGGAGATGTTTTGTTTATATTTGTGTTTTGTTTGATGTACGGATGGACACTCGAACCTGTTTTCTCTTAAGATTCATTATGGAGGTGTGTTTAAGAATTTCACTGGGTTAAGATATGCATATGGTAGGGTTAGGCTTGTTGATTTCTTGGATATTCATGAATTTTCTAATCACCAAGTTAGTTCTATATTAGAGGAACTAGGTTTGAGTAAACTAAAGAGTAAACTAAAGAAAAACTCTACTTTTACTTTAAAATACCAGACAAAAAATTAGATGATGGTTTAGCAGCTTTAGATATAAATCATTTGGGGCAATATGTTAAGGACAACAAAGTTATTGACTTGTACATTTAGCACGGTCAAACTAAAATTACAGCTTACTTCACTTATCCACAATCAAAAAACATTGTTATTGAGCAACTAGAGGATGTATCACCTGAGCTGATTAGACCTATTGGAACTAAAAAGACGCCTTCAAGGAGGTTGCCTTTGAATTGGAAAGAAGGTGGTGATGAGGCTGTCAATCTTGGAGATGATGATTTAGATGTTAATCAAGGTGGTGAGAGGTGTAGTACAAATGTAGGTGGTGATGAGGGTTTTGATTATAACTTTGATGATTATAAAGATTCTGATGTTAGTGATTATATTGTTGACAAGGACAATGAAGTAGATAACGTAGAAGTAGACATGAGGGATTATGATGCTTTTGTTGATAGTGGGGAAGAATTTGTAGGAAGAATTAGGGGTGAGCAAACCTTAACCGTTAACCGAAATTAACCGATAACCGAACCGAATTAACCGATAACCAAAATTAACCAACGGTTATAGTTAAGGTTCATTGATTAACCGACCAAGTGGTTCTGATTATGGTTAAGGGTGTCCCATAACCAAACGTTAACCAAACCTAATCGATACAACCCTATATGCACAAAATATAAATGATTTTCCCCATTCACTATGGTTATGGTTAAGGATGCATAAAATATATGTACAAATTTTTCTCTCTATTTTTACAGAAATTTGTAGATAAGTAATGCGTTAATTATGAATATATGACTAGAAAATAATAATATTACTAACATAATCCCAAGTCTTTTACTAAAAAAAATGTGATTAGTGATTACAGAACGAAAGTGGTTAATTAACCGAAATTAATCGAAACCGACTCATAACCGACGGTTAACCGAAAATCGGTTAACCGATAAAGCGGTTATGGTTATGGTTATGGAAGAGGGCATCATAACTGACCAAGCGGTTATAGTTATGGAAGAGGCCAAAACCGACCCATAACCGGCTTTGCACACCCCTAGAGAGAATCACACATGATTCTTATGAAGAAAGTAACCATGATGATAATGTTGATGACCTAGATTGTTATCCTATGGACAATGCTCATGAAGAAAGTGTCCCACTACCTTGACACCACCATTTCACCACAACTCCATTGGAAGGCCCATGAAGAAGAGGAGAAAGAACCAAGCTGAGATTGATGATGATATGGATAGAGGTGGAAAACTGTCAAGAAAAGGGAAAACAGTAAGGTGTTCAATATGCAAGAAACTTGGTCACAACAAAAAGAGTTGCAAAGGGCAAGGAACATCATGTTATGTTTTTTTATGGTTATTACAGTTTAAGCTTTTGGGAACATCAAATGCATGATGTTATGTTTTTTTATGGTTATTACAGTTTAAGATTACGGTTTAAGCTTTTGTGAACATCTAATGCATGATGTTATTTTTTGTTTATTTTGATAGCTTCTTTTGCTGGTTATGTAACTGGATATTAAAGTTTAAGCTTTTGGGAACATCAAATACATGATCTTATTTTTTGTTTATTTGGTCATTTGGGTTAGGTCAAAATGGGTCAAAAGTTACTACATTTATAATCTTCACAAGTGCATTTTTTACTACATTTTTTTTTTCACTTTTTCTGCTTTCTTCGTGCATTTTTTTCCTTCATTTTTCCTGCTTTCTTCGTGCATTTTTCTGCATTTTTTGTCTTTTTTTCTTCATTTTGTTGCATTTTTCTCCATTTTTTTTCATTTTTTTTTGCATTTACTTGCATTTTTTTTTTTTCATTTTTTCTATATTTTTGAGCATTAATATGTGAAAGGACAAATATGCCCTCGGGTGGATGACACTTGGGCCTACTTAACCTTAAAAACTAACTGTTCCTAACGGCAAGTGTTAAATTTGTAACCCGTGTATAAAACTTCGGGTTAAGTTTGTAGTTTTTGAAACTTGGGGGGCCAAACATGCAAAATAAAAAAACCACAGAGGCATCTATGCAATCAACTCTAAAAAACTACAAAATAATATATAAAAAAGAAATATAAAATAAATATAATATGATCATACAACCACTAGCTTAGCCTAGTAACAAACGTGTATACCCAAGACAAAAAAAGAGGGTATAAGTTAGGCCAGTGAGTTTTCTCACCTATGTTGGATTTCCTCATGAGAAAGATGAAGATGATCAGGTTGGTCAGTGATCCAAATTGCCGTTAAAAAAAATATAATTTGAGCATTAAATAAACAATTTCGCGAGACTTGCCGGTGGGTGGTTGTACTAATGCCAACCATATTTTACAACTTTAAAGTATTCAATAAATATTCCCATCAATTCAAACTATTTATTTTTCTTTTAATTTTATATCCTATAACAAATATAATACTTTTTTTATGTATCTACTCATTTCTTACGTTTAAAATTAAATAATGATATGGATTTAGATTTATAATACCAAATTACCAATCATCTTAGTTCTTTGATTGTTTATGTTTTTATAATTTGAAAACCGATATATCACAAAGATGTAGTAAATATTTTATATTTTAGACAACTTTTCTAGAAAATTTCTTAAAACAAGTGTTGCATTTTATGGATAAACCATAACCATAAGTGAAGTAATAAAAAAAATCTAAATTAGTTAAGAAATTTATTTATAGTTTTTTTTATTATATAGTTCAATTACTTTTTAATAAATAATATAGTGTAATTAAAAAAAATTATTAGATTTTAATAATCTCAACTTTTACCAATTGGCTAATAATAATCCCAACTGAGAATATTCTTACCACCAGTCCCTACTTTCAAACTATTTTCTTACATTGGATCCCCCGTTAAAAAAACTTAACGCCATTAGATTTTATATGACGTGGACATCTGCAAACCGTCGGAAAGTCGAGCTAAGCTAGTATGGTCTCGTGGTCGGTTTTGAAATTGGCTCTGGTGGTGTTTAATTAAATGAATCTATACTAATAAATAAATGTTTTTTTAGGACACATGTCACTTTGTGGTGCACCCTTAGTATATTTTTCTCGCCTCTCTCCTATTAAATAGTTATATTAAAATAATATATACTTTTAAATATCTAATATAAATCTAATTATGGATACTTATTATTTAGTTATAGATAGTTATTATATTATTAACTAAATAAATTTAATATAAATTAACATTTATCAATTACATAAAAAAAATATTAATACCGAGTTGAAAAAAATGTTTTAAAATTTTAACTTAACAGAATTTATAACCGTCCCGTCAAATCATTCAACCCGTGTAATACACGGGTTTTTAAAGAAATTAAATTTTTTTATTAATAAATATATGACATTACATTTATTTAATCCGTGTAATACACGAGATTTTAACCTAGTTAGAAATAAAAAAAAAGAATTTTTTTAATAATTTCCATTCCCAACTTTCCTTTCTAAATTGGAAGGAAGTGGAAAGAAAGGAAATGAAACACATAAAATTGGTAATTTCTTTTCCTTTCTTTCGAACTCTGGAACACGAAATTACATTATATATTACCCTTTCTTTTCTTTCATTAATTCCTTTCTTTTCCCCTCTTTTTTTTCTCTCTTTTTTTCTCTGTTTAATTTCTTTTCTCTACTTTTTCTTTCCTTTATTAAACTCGAAAACACAACGTTAATTCGCCAATCTACCAACTCATCAACGAGTGACACCCAAATCCAAACTATTCACTTCTTTTTTTTAATCCTTATCTTGTTAGAAAAGTAAGATATAAACACATGAAAATAATAATGAATGCCAAACCGTTGAGAAGTGAAATAGGTCTGCACAAGAAGTCCCCCTCCTTTGCCACCATAAATACCGGCCAGTTTCTGGTAAACCCACCACCCCACTTCCGAGAAGCCTATGGCGGAGATAGACGGAGGACACCAAGCTAATGTTGAAGATGATCAAACTCATCCAACTTCCTGTTTTCCCACCATTCCTTTCCTCCAAAAGGTTCTCCTTTTTCCTAATTATTATTATTATTATTATTAAACTTTTTTTAAATCATCTTAGTCTTGCTAAGGGACGGAACCAGTGGAGGGTCAAGAGGGTTATTGACCCGCGAGTTATCAGAATTTTTCCATTTTTTATCTATAAAGTTGTGTTTTTTTTTAAATTAAAACATAAGTTGGACTCATTAATTACTTATATTCGGCTCATAACATTATGATGGACTAAGAAGTTCTGGGTCTGTCACTGTCTGCGGCCACACCGGCAAAATTTGTTTGATTGTAATGTAGAAATCATAATGAAAAAGGTTGTTATGGTGGACAGTTGATAGCAGAGGTTCTTGGAACATATTTCGTGATATTCGCGGGGTGTGCAGCGGTGGTGGTGAATACCGGCAAGGACAAGGTGATAGGTCTTCCGGGGATATCGATTGTGTGGGGGTTGGTGGTGATGGTCATGGTTTACTCCGTCGGACATATCTCCGGTGCACATTTCAACCCTGCCGTCACCATTGCTTTTGCCTCTTGCCGCAGGTTCCCGTTGACACAGGTCAAATATTTTAAAATTCCATGAAAATATTTGTTTTGTTATTCTTAGAATAAAAAAATGCTATAATTTATTAAGTAGTTGAAAAATATTGGTTTGAAAAACAAAAATTTGAGAAAAATTATAGAATAATCTTTTTTTAGGAATTGTGGTATTTTCATATTTTCAAGACAAAATTACATAAATCATTCTTTATGTTTATACCTAATTTCACCTATAGACCTTAATCTTCATTAATTACACTGACACCCTTTATGTACAAACGTTGTAATAAATTTAAACATTTTGTCTAATTTTCGTTTAATTTTTCCGTTAAATCAAGACACGTGAGGACATATCCAACTTGTCTTGATTTCAAATATGCCCTTACGTGATGCACATGTGCCTTGATTTTACAGAAAAATTACACGAAAGTTAGACGAAATGTCTAAATTTGTTAAAATGTTTATACATAAAGGGTGTCCAATGTGATTAATGAATATTAAAGTCTGTAGGTAAAATTAGTTATAAACATAAAGGTTGATTTATGTAATTTACTCTATTTTCAAAGCTAATTTTCTCTATATAACGATATAAATATATACTACTATATAATAGTTAATTATACTGATGATCCTAATGGTATCAATATTATTAATCAAGTCTTAACTTTTGAGAGATTATATATCTGATCTCAACTATTTTCAATTGCTTAGCACGTTTCATCAGTAACACTAAGGGTGAATGGGGCACCCAATCTATTTACTCACCAAAACTACCCAATAGAATTCTGTCACCTCAAAACTACTCATTTTACTCATTTACTCAGATTTCATTGGAAACACCCTACTCATTGTACTCATTTACTCACCAACATTTAAAAAAATAAATAAACATTTAAATAAAAAAACATACTTTTTTATTAATTAAAAATACATAAGATAACTAAAAATAACAAAATACAAAAAAAGTTACAAATTAAAAAAAAACCCGATAAATTAAACATAATCGTCTTCCGAATCGCTGTTGGCCCACTCCGGTAGTGTAGCAAAATGTTCAACAAGATCATATCATAGTCTAAAGTGTGTCTCTTAATCCCGCAATTCATTAATTACACCATCGTCTACTACTTTATTGGTTGGAGGGTCCATCACGTAGCTGGGTGAGATTGTATTTCTGTCATGCTTTAAAATCATATTGTGCAATATGATACATGCATAAACTTCATTTTGTATTTTTTGACATTTACGTGACCGTTGCGGACGATTGATTATCCCCCATTTAGATTTTAAAACACCAAACCCGCGTTCGACATCTTTTCTAGCCGACTCTTGAACTTTCTTAAACCTTTTTCTTTTGGGTCGATAGGGAATGAAAATGATTTCACGAAACAGACCAAGTGGGGTAAATCCCATCCGCAAGATAGTAGTCACGTTTGTATTCACGGCCGTTAACATGGAAAGGACACTTCGAGGCAGTTCCATGCATTTCGTTATTGAACAAAGGAGATTGATTGAGAACATTTATGTCGTTATTCGAACCGATAGGACCACAATACGCATGCCAAAACCATAAGTCATTTGACACTACTGCTTCCATCATGATCGTAGGGTATTGGTGATCACCTCTCATAAATTTGGCACGCAAACTAGTCGGACACATCCTCCAAATGACATGCTTACAATCGATGCTACCGATCATCCCTAGAAGGCCCCATCTAGTTTCATGCGCATTATACAAACGTGCAATGTTTTGGCTTGTAGGTCTACGTAAAAACTCTTTGTCGTATAACATAATAATAGAATTGCAAAAGTATTCTAAATATTCACGAGCAGTCCTAGCGGACATAGATAAATATTCATCATATTCGTCAGGAGGGTTACATGTAGCGAGTTGACGAATAGCAGAAGTGCATTTCTGAATTGGCGTGAAGCTCTTTTTTAACCTCCCGTCATATCCTTCGTGAAACAAAAAAAACCTTGAATCCATACTATATCCCTGACAATATTTAAAAATAAATCTTTCGGTAAGCGAAATCTTCCTCTAAACGTATCTGCGTCGTACTTGGGGCGTTTGGCGAAGTAATCCTTCAATAGAACTGTGTTAGCAAGATCACGATCACGATGTACAAATTTTTTCTTTGATTTTGTCGTATCCTCAAGCTTGCTAGCCGCATCGACAACTTTGGACAGAAACTCAATGCCACTTGATTCGGAAGTGTCGGAAAGAAAATCATCAAAACCACTAGAATCGGATAATCCCGAAGGCAAACCAAAAATGCTAGAATCAGATGAAGACATTTTGTTAAAAAAAATTGGAGTTTTATAAAAATATATGGATGGAAAATAGTTATTTGTTTTAAAGAGGAAAGTGAAATATATATATATATATATATATATATATATATATATATATATATACACATATATAGATGAGAGATATATAAATAAGGAATATATTTTTTTTTAAAAGCACCCAACCCCCCCCCCCCCCCAACGGCTCTCTCCTCTCCGAGTAAATTCACTCGAGCAACCTACTCGAGCCAACCATACTCGAGTCACCCGAGATGTAGGGGGCGGTGTTCCCCCACCTACTCGACCAACTCAGGGTACTCGATCTCTACCCGGGTATTACACCCCTTTCACCCTAATAAGGGTGAAATATGTATTATATTGATGTAAAAAAGACAAATAGTCATTTCATGTTAATGTAACAGATGTTATCCATGTTAAGAACCAAATGTGTTACGCTCTTGCAAACAATTTAGACTAGATTGGTAACGTGTAAAAGTTAGTTTTAAATTTTAACAACTAATATTTGTATAACTAATATTTGTATGAAAGGTGCCGGCTTATGTGGGTGCTCAAGTACTTGGGTCAACACTAGCGAGTGGGACTCTCCGTTTAATATTTAACGGCCATGAAGATCATTTTGCTGGAACCTTACCCGTTGGATCTCATCTCCAATCGTTGGTTTTAGAGTTTATTATCACATTCTACCTCATGTTTGTCATCTCTGGCGTTGCCACTGATAACAGAGCAGTTACTATTTCTCCTTTATTTTTTAATAATAATAATAATAATTACTTATGACCTAGTGGTCATAGGGTGCTTGACCCTACAAAAATGATGTGAGTTCAAATCTTTACCAGTGTAAGGTTATTTGATATTTAGATGTAAAATTTTTTGTTCAAAACAAATAATAATAATATTTAACTTGTTAATAATTTTATTAAAAATAACCAAATGCTAAAAATAATAAAACTATTACTTTTTTAAAAAATTATTTAAAATAATGATTAGAAAATGTTGATAAGACTATCTTATGAAACTGGTTATGTGGGCCATTTTAGATGAATTTAATCTGTTTTTTTATTTTTAAATAATATGATTATTTATAACTATAAGTTATTATAAATGTTTTAAAAACAGAATACTAATATATTCTTAATTTTTTTTAAAGTTATTAATAAATGAATGAAGGGGTACGTCTAGCACATCCATAAATAAATTTGATTTCTTTGGATAACCATACTACCAAAATCATATAAACATGTTCAATTATTGATTTTTAAGTAAACTTTTTATTGTTTAAAAGCATGATATGATAATTTCCAGTATATAAATACCATATTTGAAAATGTTATATTAAAAAACGGACACATAATCATGCCAACTAAGTATTTTGACTTGTTTACCATGTTATATACAATTTTTAAAAAAAAAACAAGTTATATATGTTAACTTTTATTTAAATTCAACACATCAAAGGGTCTTTTTTATTTAGTTTTTATAAATCAAATTCAATTTTTTGCAATTTAAAATGATTCAACAACTTTGAAACCGAACACGTATTTTTGTAAAGTATATTATACTTTGATGACCTTGACTTAATTTAATTTAGAATTATAATATTATATATTTTTATTAATATTAATATATGTGGTTTTATTACATCAATAAAGATTGGAGAATTAGCCGGACTTGCAGTGGGAGCTACAGTTTTACTCAATGTCATGTTCGCAGGGTATGATTTCTCATCTTTTGAAACACAATAACACAATCATCTATGCATATGGTACAACACATCATGGCATCATCATCATCATCATCATCATCATCATCATCATCATCATCATCATCATCATCATCATTATTATTATTGGTATCGAATCGAATTATTCGAATTTGAAAATTTGAAATCTGGATTTGATCCATTCGAATAAACCGAATTAGAAAAATAAAAACAAAAAATTACAAATATTCAGATTTTTAACTACATTTCTAAAAATTTAACAATCTTATTCATACATAAATAAAAAAAAAAACACCCCTTATATGCAACGCTGACATAAATCCGAGTTGACTCGGTATGTTTAAATCCAATTGTAGGGATATTATTTCCATAACTTTCATAATTGAAATTCAAATCAAATTTCATTATCTATAAATAAATTTATATACGATGATTTAAAAAAAATAATAATTACAGTTATTTTTCCTTTCTGATATAACTTTTCAACTTATATATTTTTATTATTAGTTATTAAAATACTTTAATTTTACAACTTCACATAATTTTGTATCTAAACATATTAAAATGCTTTTATTTCTAATTTTATAATATCTCTAAATCTCTGAATTGATTTAAAAGAAAAAAAAAGGTTATAAAAGTAGATTTTGGTTTAAATCAGTGAACGCGAAACTGTGATGATTAATGCTATTATTTCAATTTTTTTTAACTTCCTTAATTGAAGCGTCATGTTTCATATAAAAATCTTTAATGCTATTATAAGTTAGGAAAATAAAGATTGTTATTATAATGACTAAATTGTTCCTTTAACTTGGGCGGGAAAAATATGCTTAGGATAGTTAGAATTGTGGCACGTGTCACTCATAGTTACTCTTTTATTAGATAACTAGTTTAGAACCTGTGTTTATACACGTGGTGAAAAATATCAATACATAAATTCTTAAATCTTTATGTATTGATATTTTACAGGTGTAAAAATATATTACATATACTAAGGATAGAAAACAAATTCAAAATATGTAAAAATTAATATAAAATTGGGTTTTGAAAATACGTTAATTACTATTGAATGTGATTTGACTTTCATTTACTATTTGATTGAAAATAAAAGTTACATAATTAAATTTCAAAGCTTTTTATAATAAGGGATAATTTAAAATAAATGTGTTTTATTAGTACAATTAGTATTTTCTTTAAATATATATTATTATTAAAAGATAGAGAGGTATTTAATAAGAGAAGGATGCATGAAAAAAATGATGAAAATGAATATGGAAACGACACGTGGCTTGAAAAACCTTTATTTATTAGATAGTATAGATTTGCTAATATAGGTATTATTTAAAATTGTTATATTTATGTTTTTGTTTCCGTTTTTGGTTAAAAGTGTCTTTTGGTTGGAGACCGCAGGCCAATATCAGGGGCGTCAATGAACCCAGCAAGGAGCTTGGGTCCTGCCATTGTGTCAAGCCAGTACCGGGGCATATGGATTTACATGTTGGGTCCGACTGCTGGCGCCATTTCTGGTGCATGGGTCTACAACATCATAAGGTTCACCGATAAGCCGTTGCGTGAAATCACCAAAAGCACATCTTTCCTTCGATATGCTAGCATTCGTAATGGATCTAAACGATGATTTCTTGTGCTCCTACTTTGGTGCATATGTACTTGTACTCGTGTTCAAGCGGGAAATTCGATTTGAAAAGATAATGTTATTATAGGAAATCCTATGTCCAATATATTTGTTTTTAGGTTTAAACAGGTTGTGTTTTGCGGGTTGGGGGTCAAACCCGACACGAATCTAAAAACCATGTTAGACATATGAACCCAAACACGACACATTTAACTTGAAATTTTATTTTATTTTTTGCATATTAAGACTTTGAAGATACGAACTTTTTAACAAAAAAAGTACAAATGTAAATAAACTTATAATGTTTAAGCTATAGAACTTCATTTTTTTTTCTTTTTTTTTTTCTTTTTAAATTTTGCATAAAATACTCAGTAATTTAACTTATGACATAAAACATATTTTTTTTGCTCTAAAAATTATAAAATAAACAGGTCAACCATGAACCCACTAGTAGAACACAACGCAACTTGTTTAGCTAAACATGCTCATGGGTTCGACCCAAAAGTAACTATAACCCGTTTAACTAAACCCAAAATCATGAATTTCATGTTAGGTTTGTGTTGTGTTTTCTTGTCGTGTCACAAATTCACACCTCTAGTCCATACAATTTTATGTGTTTCTTTGAGGCGTCTCGGCATATGCAGAGGCATAAAGTAAGTTTAGAAGTAAATCTTTTATATATATTTTTTGAACAGCCAAATTATGATAAATAAAAAATCCGCCAACCGGCAAGAAACTAGCTGGACCAGAAAAATTACAAGACTAGGAGAGGATTTTTAACCCAATCCAACCAACCAACGTTAACCTTACGATTTTTACTAGTAAACCATAAAAAAATAACTCTGGGAGTGAAATCAAATATTTGCTCCTGTTTGATACCACTTTTACCAAAAATATTGTCGTTTATGAATCTCAAAGGAACTGTCACGTCGTAAACATAATAGCCTCGATCACATATTTCTTGACTTTAGACATCCTGCGCTCGCCTAGCCAAGAGCACAAAGAAGACGGCACTGTCGACATCGACAAAGACACACAACTCTTAAAACTTGGGGTGTTAAACGGTCGTGTTCATGGTTAGATAGATCAAACCCAAACACGACACGAACCTAAAAACCATGCCAAACATGCAAACACATGAATCCAAACACGACACGCGTATTCATGGGTTGATACGAACACTACACGTTTAACCTAAATTTGTTAACTTTATTATTATTATCTTACATATTTATACCATAAAATTACAAAATTTAAAACCAAAATATGTGTGTTACACAATTACATTTAAACTATATAACTTTATGCTTATTGTTGTTTATCCTTTAAATTATGACATAAAATATCCGGTTATTTTAAGCATTTGTTTTTGAACTTTTTATAAAAATACCAAACCTTCTAGCTAAATGTGCTTACAAGTTCGACCCAAAACTCACCGGAACACATTTAGATTTATGTTACGTCAGAAATTCAGAACTTATGCGAACTTTTTTTATAAGGGGGCCTGTTCCTAACTCTTGTTTCACATGAGGGCCTGGTCAACGGTTCATTTTACATGGGGGCTTCTTGCCATCCCGGTTGGCGAGAATCTCATCTTCATAGGCTTGTAAGTTTAGGTGTCAGACATAACCGTTAAGGTTACTGAAACTCGCCAACCTGCATGGTGTTAAACCACTTTCTCGCCAACTCGGAAGGAGAGAAACCAGTCCCCCACGCACGGCTTTCTCGCCAACCTGGTGGTTGATTTTCTTTGAGGAAACTCGCCAACCTAGTGTGTGATTAACTCCCATTTTTGTCATCTACCTAGCTAGAAACTCGCCAACCTGGTACTTGATTAAGTAGCATTTTTGTCATTTTGCATATTGAGATACTCGCCAACCAAGTGTTTGATTAAGTCTCATTTTTGTCTTCTACCTAAGCAAATACTCGCCAATTTACTTGTTGAGTTTTAGACAAAGCCTGCAAAAGACAATTGTTTCCATGCATGTGATGACATGAGTTAGGAACAGGCCCCTTGTTTCCATGTATGTGAGAATTAATTAGGACATGTTGGTGAGTTTATAAATACATGTAGTGGTCCATCATTTTTTTTAATTTTAAGTTTATTTAATGTAATTTTAGATTTTTAGTTAATTTAGTTTTTTATTTTTGGATTTAAGATGATTTTTTTAATTAACGATTTTTTTCAAAATTTATTAAATAATGAATATTTGAACTTACTTTAGTGGGTGTATATATATGTATTTTTTCTAACATTAAACCACTACTCCCGAGTCACACAAAACATTAAACAAAATCATTCAATATTTTTGATCCAATTTTGATTCAGTTATATTGGGGTTCTATGAAAATGATATTATTGTGCCTGATAATAATACTAGAAGCACCACAATTTTTATTCATCAACAAATTTCTTTCCAAGAATTTCTTGACTTAGTTTATAGACATCTTCAAGTGTCAAAAGAATTTTATACCCTGAAGCTTAAATTATATTTCAGTTATCAAGGGTTTTCAAATTCATTTAAAATCTTCAACGACCAAAGTCTTCAAGTGTTGTATTATTTATCCGGAAATAAAGTAAATTTTCAGGCTAATGTTCATGTTAGTATTTTGCCCATTATTTCTATGCAACAATCTACTTGTATGGATCTCATCCGTAGTGTTTCTGTATTAGATGCTCCCCAACATGCTTCACAACAAACAATTTGTTCTTATGAATTCAACAGAAACCTTTCTTAATTTCAGGCTGGCCCGTCTGCCAATAACAACCTTGATGATAGTGAACACGAAGATGAAGATGATGCTGCTCCACAAAGTAGTGAAGAGTCTAAAGTTGCTCTGCAAAGTACCACATACGATGACGACGACGACGCGAATGTCCCCGACCATGAAATTCCGCAACAATATAATTATGTCAACAATCAAGAATCATCACACTTATTGGTGAACTACTCTCAAGATCCCAAAGAACTAAAAGATTATGAAGCTGCTGATTTTGATGATGATAACCACATGGATGTATGGATCGAGGTTTCTAAGTAAATCCGTCTTGGTATGTACTATATCCCCCGTTGTGGGAGGTTGATACGGTAATATTATGTTATAATTTTTAATTTACCCTGATTAACATCAAAAATGTAATTGTTTTACTTTTATTATAGGTATATTTACCAATATGAGATGACGATGAAAACTGGTATCTTTTCAAGATTGATATGGACAGACTTGAGATTCATGTATTTTTCCCATTTGAATGTCGTCCAAACACATGCAATGATTCATGGTGCATTCATCGTCACGTTCACCAAATTACTGTGCAATTTGCCGATAGTTTTATATGGTTTCTACAACGTATATCGTATTTTCAACAATCTGGGCAACAACACTTGCTTGAGTATGACCCCTTAGAATTAGCATTGTCCGGCTATAGTGTGTGGCCTCCCAACGGTGGTCATATTGGTCCGGATTCAGGGGTGGTAATTTGCATGTTATTGCGTATCGTGGGAAGAAGTAAATATACAAGATGCTTGCTTGAGATACAGAAGATATATGGCTGATGAATTATACGCTATGCGTACCTTTTAGTGTTTTTCGAATTTATTATTTTTGTATGTTATATTATGTTAGAAATCAACTTGTATAATTGCTTTAAAAACTCATTTTCTGTAACTTTTGACTAATTTTTTTTTATTTAACAGATGAAAATAATAATTTCCGTTAACTCGTCCCTGTAATATCACGTGAGGTCTACGCAACGAACGAACTTGTGTTCCAAACGGAGAATAAACGACTGAGTTATACATCCTTAAAGTTGCTTGTTTGAAATTGTATAATTGCTTTAAAAACTCATTTTCTTTAACTTCTGACTAATTTTTTTTATTTAACAGATGAAAATAATAATTTGCATTAACTCGTCACCATAATATCACGTGAGGTCTACGCAACGAATGAACTTGTGTTCCAAATGGAGAATAAACGACCGAGTTATACATCCTTAAAGTTGCTTGTTTGAAATTGTATAATTGCTTTAAAAACTCATTTTCTCTAAATTTTGACTAATTTTTTTTTATTTAACAGATGAAAATAATAATTTGCATTAACTCGTCACCGTAATATCACGTGAGGTCTACGCAACGAATGAACTTGTGTTCCAAACGGAGAATAAACGACCGACTTATACATCCTTAAAGTTGCTTGTTTGAAATTGTATAATTGCTTTAAAAACTCATTTTCTCTAACTTTTGACTAATTGTTTTTTATTTAACAGATGAAAATAATAATTTGCGTTAACTCTTCACCGTAATATCACGTGAGGTCTACGCAACGAATGAACCTGTGTTCCAAACAGAGAATAAACGACCGAGTTATACATCCTTAAAGTTGCTTGTTTGAAATTGTATAATTGCTTTAAAAACTCATTTTCTCTAACTTTTGACTAATTTTTTTTATTTAACATATGAAAATAATAATTTGCGTTAACTCGTCCCAGTAATATCACGTGAGGTCTACGCAACTAACGAACACCCCTTCATTACCAGCCAAGTAATAGGATTACACTTTACTAGATATAAAACAATACACAGGATTACAATAACACAACAATTACATTAGAATCCTACAAAGGAACATGATTTATCGTATTTTGAGAAAGACCAAAAAAATATAATAATCTAAGGTGGCAAACAATGCTAGAAATAGATCTGATCAGCCATAAACCACCGATATGACATGCATTTCCGTTTAAAATCTCCATTTATTTTGAGTGGTTTACCGGTTACCAGATGCTCCTTTAGCATACAAACAAACACCCCTTCATTACCAACCAAGTCATCATGTGATTGAACAAACTCTTCATTAGCTTCGAACGACATTACATCGTCGGGTTAAACTTGAGTCAAACCTGTAAATCTTTTCTAAACACTTAAACAATAGTATTGTTTGGATACTAAGGGTTCATATCAACTTGCACGAACATGCACTTTTAGACTATGAATTATAGGTGGCAGTTAGAGGTTAAGCTGTTTTACTTAGCTTTCATTTGCATACACACTCTGGTGAATTTCATGGCCCTATCTTTACTTACTTTCCTTTTTGGGGGAGAAAGCATGCACGCAAACATTTGGGTTTTGTATTATTGTATTATTGCTTGCTTACTAAAGTGCAAACATACCAACAAGTCCCTACATTCTCGAACCGTTAGCATTGGAACATAGCGAGGTGATTTTGAGTAGTACTACTGGGTTTTGACAAGCCCCACCTGAGTTAGTCGCGCTAACTTGACTGGAGTTCAAACGGGTGTAAAATTAGCCTAGACATTTGCCATTGTTCGGTAGACATGGCGGAAGGCAAATAAACATACAAACAGTCAGCTTCGGTTTTGAACACTTGTAGTAGCATGACATAGACTAGCTATCTATCGGTATACATTAATTACATTATCTAGCAAACATCAAATTTTTTATTTAATTATATCTCTATGAACTCACCAACTATTGTGTTGACACTTTTAGCATGTCTTTCTCAGGTCGCTAAGGTACGCACAAGATTAGGATGCATGGTCTGAGCATGGTTTTCGCAAACAATTTCAAACTTATTTATTTCTATTATTTACTTTGGTTTGGGCGCGGTGTTTTGCGCATTTGACTATTCTTGCATTTGGATTTTATTCACGCTTCCACAACGTTTTCAAACATAAACTTTTGTTGTCTCGTGACTATGAGCAACATTAGTATTTTATTTAAATTCATATAGAGTCGTTTCGTGTAACTAATGACTGAGATCCTGGTATGTCACGCGCATCGCGGTAAAACCCCGCAGGTGGATTATGAGGGTGTGACACAAGTCAACCAAGCCAATCAACAAATTGTTACCCAAGCTCCATTGGCTATCACTAATGGGCATGCTTGCTATGAGTGTGGTGATCCAAACCACTTTCGAAACCATTGCCCAAGATTGGCTAATGCAAACCAAGGTGGTGCGCGTGGGCGTGCTTAAAACATAAATGGAATTCAAGTCAATACCGAGACGGTGAATGAAACCGTTTGAAGCAAGTGCAAGAAGTAGTCGGATGAAGATTTAATCTAGAATAAAGTATGCATTGTAATAATTTACGTTACCTTTTGAACTATTTACACCTATTAGGGTTTATCACCATCATTAAAAAGAGTTTGAGCTTGCTATCCAACTTCTAGAAGGTGAATCATTTCACGTGGGCGTTAACCATTCAAATTTAAAAATTTAAAACTCAACTATCTACATTGTACATGAACTCCAAGCAACATACTGATCGATGTCGTTATGTCGGTCAAAAACAATCGTTAAACACTTAACTAGTAAGGGTAAGAAGAGTATCGTATCCACGAGGAATCAGTGGTTAGTGAAATTGCTTAGTTTGATAATTAGAAGGAAAACACACAGATCAAATAAAGATGCAACCTCCTCCAAACTTCAGATTCTAGGTTTATGTAAAACTCAGTTATTTAATTGGACACCACATAGACATAGTGTTGGAAAATCAGTTAAAATAGTAATTGAAGACAGGCTGTTTTCAGCAACCTATACGACCAGTTCCATCACAAACCAATATAATCCAATCACCCAATTTATGAATGCCAAGTTGCCCCCTTTAGTCACCCAACCTTGCTACTAGGTTTTGTCATCAACCGAACAAGATCGTAAAGCAAACAAACTCAAAGCACTCAATCAAATTGTTTAAAATAACTAATACATCAATCTACTCAGTTATTGTCAGAAACTAAATAGATCCAAAAAACATAAATAAACTGAATCAAAACATGAAACCTATAAGAACCGTCCGCCTGGAGGAAGCCACAAGTGAATTACCCGCCCATGGTGAGGGAGATCATCTTCAATCTTCAAGTGGATGTTAGAATCCTCCAAAATCGCCCTAGGAGTGTGTAGCAAAAGAAGATTTCGAATTTGGGGAAGAAACCCCCACTTAAACTCTCAAAATCGGCAGTTTCCCGAAAATCCGCGTCAAAATAACGTAACCAGCGTAAGCTTACGCTGGTGTGGCGTAGGCTTACGCTGGGGCACTGGAAGCTGCTGTGAAGAAACTGCTCAGGCGTAGGCCTACGCTGATGGGGCGTAAGCTTACGCCGGTGGCGTAGGCTTACGCCATGTGGCGTAGGCTTACGCTGGACCTGTATTTTGCCCCGTTTTCTCCGTGTCTCTTCCGACTCTTGCATCTCTCGCCTAATATCTTCCAAAATCATACTTTAAGCTTCCAACACCTGCACATGCATGGCTACACAAAACCTTTGTATTCCACATATCAAATTGCATAAATATAACATATTACACCTTTTAATACATGAAACTTTGGTCACTTATCATATCCCCACACTTACTCTTTTGCGTCCCGAAAAAGAATTATGCAATGGAATCATAATTGAAACCTGCTCTCATAATCTCATACAATTAAAACATAATCACGCATTGACTGTAACAATTGGTATTTCTATCCGACTAAACCCAACCACCGATCTATTGAGCCCCCGATTCTGTGATCTACTATCCTATTTATTACCAAGCAACAGTTTCTCTATGGGTCTCATATTCAGGAAGATACAACATAGTCTAATCCCATCTCAAAGTCATGTTTAGGCACGGGTTAAACCTTATAGATTTCCCACCACTATAACACTAATTTACGAGTTTTTGAAAATTATGGGATTATGGATCGATGGATGCATGTTTTTGAGATTTTATTATTATTTTATGAATGAACCTAACCCAGTGGTGTTTCAATCACGCTGAAACACGATATATGACACGTAGGCTGCAGTTCTTAAGCCATGAAGTACATAAGCTTCGGAGCATGGGTGTATCCTTCAAGTCACCATCCCAAAGGGAAACATGTACTCCTAACTTAGTCATCCAATATTGATCACTTAAGTCCCGCCCATGGGTGTATCCTTCAAGTCACTATCCCGAAGGGAAACACGTAGGCTGAACTCAAGCTCTCAATTTTGTTTAATTAAGCTCATGCAAGATGGATTATGGATTGCAAGCGTCACCAATTTTCGGATTTATTTTCATAAAAAGAAAGTGGTGTGCCAAGTAATTTTAAAAACTTATAAATTTTTGCTTATAGTGGTACCTATCACCCTATGATGACAGTTTCAACCTTGCCGAAACCCCTAAGATAAGAACCCACAAGACATCCTGAATTAATTGTAAATTAACCCTAGATACAATATCAGGATATTTAAGCTCTTTAGATCGGTTGGGCCTACCAAAACATTACAAATCAAACGCGTTTTCTATTTATTATTCAATTTGATCACACAAGCATAGTTTCCAATTATATCTATCATTTTCCATTTAGTTACAAAAATTCTGATCCAAGGACATTTTTGAAACTTTTTAAATTTTTATGGATTTTTCAATTTATATATATATATATTTTTCTATACAAACTCAGTCTCCCATCCCCACACTTAAACTCTACATTGCCCCCAATGTAGGATGAGAGACGATGAAAATAAATATGCAAAAATAAAACTATATAAAGAATTGGAAAGTACTTAGCTAGTTACAAGCTGTAACTGTCTTCAATCCAAACTCATACGATCGTATAGCATTTTCTTCGCGATCGCCATCGCCATCAAAATCTGCTATTGGGTTGCCTTTTACATGAAAATCAAACTCGAACCATCACCACCCGAATGGAGACTGAGTACGGGTGGATCAATCCAAACCTGGAAAAATTAAACTTGAAACAAACCCAAAACATCAAACTGACTCAATGTATAACAACATAAAACTGACTCGATATAAACCAAAAAACACACACCTCTAAAATTCTACAAACGGGCTAGCATTCATTTGAAAACACGCACACTCACTTGACAACCCATGAAAATACCTCACACTTGGCCGGCTCACACACAAAACAAAGAAAACAAAGAAATAATTTCCTAACTCACTTTCGTAGGAATCACGGATGCATTTAGCATATGCATCAAGCCTTTTAAACTCCTCGGTAGCCCGAGTGGACGAGTTGAGTCTCGTGAGGGTTTCTATTGAACACACTCGCAAAGTTCATTTAACTAGACATGAATGTAAAACATACCTTAGGCTACCTCCTAAGAGTTCTAAGTTTAACGTCCTCAGCCCGATGCAGTGTACCTTACTTCGGTCATGGTGGTCGGATAGGATGCTTGCAGTCCTCCTTCCCCACACTTAAATTCCTCTCATCATCTACTTTTCTCCAAGCCTTCATAAACAGAGAAAAGAGTTCTTGATCTACATCATGAACTCGCGGTTTCTTCCCTTTCCGCTTTCTCTTTCTAACCCTTTTCTTCCCATTGTCTGGAGTCTCATCATTCTTCATCTCAGCTGACCTGTCAAACACAACACAAGCATTCTCGACTGTGTGATTCACCTTTTCAGGTGATCCACATTTGTTAGCTTTCGGGGTTGGCAAGTTTGAAAATATTTTAAGACTCATTTTCTGAGCCCCAAACCTCATCCTTACCGTTCCCTCAGCACAGTTAATATTTGCCTAAGCAGTGGCCAAGAACGGTCTACCCAAAATAATAGTTGGCTCTGTGTTCTTGACACAATCCAACACCAAGAAATCCACTGGGTAATAAAACTCTCCTACCTTCACAATCACATCCTTTACAATCCCCCGAGGATGTGCGGGAGTCTGATCAGCCAACACCACGGTGGTGTTAACTCTCTGTAATGGACCAAAATCGTGCTGATCATACAGACTCCCTAGAATTATACTCACAGATGCTCCAAGATCCAGCAATGCTCTATCCATTTTAATTTCACCTATATGTATAGAAATAATAGGTGTCCCTGGATCTTGGAGTTTTAGGGGAAAGATACCCGTAAACACAGCATTCACATTAGCACTTAGCTTTACCTGTTCGGGACATTTGTGCCGTCGTTTACGGGTACTCAAACCTTTCAAGCACTCAACACTATCAGAATTTTCTTTAAGTTCTTTCAAAAATGGTAGATTAATTTTATGATTTTCAAATTTCTCCCATCTTTCATCTTGTGTTGGATCCCGTTCACTTAACACTGGTGGGAACACTGGTGGTAACAAAGCCGAAGGGAATGGAATTTTCAGAGATTTATTCACATTTTTATTTTTCAGATTATTTTGTGAAATTAAATCCTGATTATGATCAGATTCAGACTCACTATACTCCACCACTCTCTCTACTACCAGTGGTGGAGTATGTTCAACATCAGAAAAATCAGATGAGGGTTGAAGACTTACATCATTTAGGTGTGCGCTGTTTATGGTTTGGGAACTTGAGGACTGATGTGCACTGCAAGGCTTACCTACTTCTTTGATGATGCTTGCAACAACCCTAGTTAGGTTGGCAACTAGATCTACCAAAGCTTGATGAGCTTTGTCCTGGCTCTCCTGTTTCTGCACCACTGCTTGAACCACTTTGGCCATCTCCTTCATATCTGACCAGATGACATCCAGTTCAGATTGATAGTTGTCTTGTTCAGGTGGTCCGCTCGGGTGGTAGTCTTGATTATAATTTTCCTGATAGCTTTGATGCTCAGGACCACCACCATGTGAGTTGTATCTTGGGCAATCTTGAGCCCAATGGCCAGTGATGCCACAGTTACTGCATGGCTCATAGTAATACTGGTCATCATGATAATTCCTGTCCATGCCGACCTGCACAAGTGGCACACCCAAGTAGTTCTGATCGAAGAAATAAACAAAATAAACAAAAAATAAAAACAGAAGTAAAGAAAATCTTTTTGGGGTTTTGATAAGAATTAAAATCAACTAAAGACAATAAACTAAAGCAATAGAACTAAGCGCACCGATTCCCCGACAACTGCGCCATTTTGATCGATGTCGTTATGTCGGTCAAAAACAATCCTTAAACACTTAACTAGTAAGGGTAAGAAGAGTATCGTATCCACGAGGAATCAGTGGTTAGTGAAATTGCTTAGTTTGATAATTAGAAGGAAAACACACAGATCAAATAAAGATGCAACCTCCTCCAAACTTCAGATTCTAGGTTTATGTAAAACTCAGTTATTTAATTGGACACCACATAGACATAGTGTTGGAAAATCAGTTAAAATAGTAATTGAAGACAGGCTGTTTTCAGCAACCTATACGACCAGTTCCGTCACAAACCAATATAATCCAATCACCCAATTTATGAATGCCAAGTTGCCCCCTTTAGTCACCCAACCTTGCTACTAGGTTTTGTCATCAACCGAACAAGATCGTAAAGCAAACAAACTCAAAGCACTCAAATAAATTGTTTAAAATAACTAATACATCAATCTACTCAGTTATTGTCAGAAACTAAATAGATCCAAAAAACATAAATAAACTGAATCAAAACATGAAACCTATAAGAACCGTCCGCCTGGAGGAAGCCACAAGTGAATTACCCGCCCATGGTGAGGGAGATCATCTTCAATCTTCAAGTGGATGTTAGAATCCTCCAAAATCGCCCTAGGAGTGTGTAGCAAAAGAAGATTTCGAATTTGGGGAAGAAACCCCCACTTAAACTCTCAAAATCGGCAATTTCCCGAAAATCCGCGTCAAAATAACGTGTAGGCTTACGCTGGGGCACTGGAAGCTGCTGTGAAGAAACTGCTCAGGCGTAGGCCTACGCTGATGGGGCGTAAGCTTACGCTGGTGGCGTAGGCTTACGCCATGTGGCGTAGGCTTACGCTGGACCTGTATTTTGCCCCGTTTTCTCCGTGTCTCTTCCGACTCTTGCATCTCTCGCCTAATATCTTCCAAAATCATACTTTAAGCTACCAACACCTGCACATGCATGGCTACACAATACCTTTGTATTCCACATATCAAATTGCATAAATATAACATATTACACCTTTTAATACATGAAACTTTGGTCACTTATCACATACTTTTCCGCAACACTCGACCTCCCACAAAATTCGAAAGTTTTTGTTACTCATGAGATTCAGTAACTTACATATAAGCATTCACATGATACATAACACTGGATTTATCACATGATACATGAAACCTGTTTGTTTGCAATATACATAATACTAGATTTAGCCACGATACACAATACTAGATTGATCAGGTTATACATGAGACTTATTTGTTTACAATATACATGATACTAAGTTGTTCACATTATACATGAAACTTATTTGTTTACAATGTACATGATACTAGATTAAACATGAAACTTGGATGTATACATTATACACGGAACTAGATTGGGTACAATTGTTGCAATTGATGTGACAACCGCGACATTTCAGGTCAACACCCGTGTTTGACGAGTTCGTATAATAATAATAATAGTAGTATTATTATTATGTTGAAATATACTTTTAAACGAAAGGAACTCATTGGAGAACGATAAATAATATCAAAATTTGATCAAGTTCGGTTCTCTTCGTGTTAACACCCGAGTCGAGCGGTTTCGTAAAATTTCAAATTAAACCCGAAAGGATATATATTTACGAGACGCAAGGACTCCATGGAAAATTAATAATATATAATGAGTTATTTTTGGGTAAAATAACGCCGTTATTTTTATCGGGTTCGTTTAAGCGAAAAACTGATACGCGATCGGAGACCGCAGGGGCTATAAGTACCCCATCTTCACCCCACTTTCTCATTTGGAAAAATTGAGAGAAAATTTAGACAGAGAGAGGAGAGGGCCGGAGAGAATTCAGTTGGTAGTGGTGGTGTTCCGGCGGTGGTCCAGTGGCGGCCGACGGTGGTCCGCGGTGGTCCGAAGGTGGCCGAAGGTGGCCGGAGATGCGGTTTTTTCCCTAGAACCATTTCTCGACGATACTAACGCAATGGTAAGCTCAGATTTGTCTAAATCCTTGCTTAAATTCCGATTTTTGGATCGTGACGTTTTTTGGACACTGGTTTCTTAGCACAAATAGGAATGTTTTCACCGTAGGAAATTCCGATCAGATGTTGGGAACTATATGTTTGAATACGAACAGATTGTAACAGTTTATAGGACCGAAACAGGAAATTGATCGGGTTGCATGGCCATCCAAACGGCATTGCATGTCAATTTTGAGCATGTGGAAATGCTCGAGAGATAAAAACGATCTTAATGGTGTTTTTGGTTCGTATTGCATGTGAAATATGGGAGGTTTTGCGTACGCGAACCATTTATACGAAAGGTATAAACTTTACCCGTTAAGATTTAATTTTATGTTAGAATAGTTTTATGAGTCATTGGTTGGGAATTGAACCCGAAAATATTTAGTATTGAGATATTTGATATTTTAAGTGGTTATTAGGTTATAAACCCAACCCCGGTTCACGTGAAACTAATATATTTATTTTTATACAACAATTGTTTTTATGGATTTTTATAAACTTTTGATTTAGCTTTCAAATTTATTTTTAAAAAGTAGTATTTATATAAAAAGTAAGATTAGAAAATTTTGGTAACTAAACTATTTATAGATTGTTTATTAAAATTTCTACAAGTTTAATACATGAAAAATGGGAAAAATACCTCTGAGTATTGGAAAAATCTGAAATTTGGTCAGTAATTAGTATATGATAAAACATGACTCCTGTCCAAAATTCATAAAAATTGGAGTTGTCTAAGTAGATGATTGGTATTTATGAAGTTTTAACGATTGAATTAGGGATCATATAATTCTGGACAACATTAGGACTTGAAACTTATAATAGAATCTCATATGGAGCTAAAACTAATTTGGTGAAGTTTGAACAATTCTAACTATTTTTCCCAAATTTGTTAAATTTTAACAATATTATATTCATAATAAATAATCTGGATATTGAAAAATTATGAAAATTGGTCAGAAATTTTAATTTATGTATATGAACAATTAGTGAAAGTTTCAAGCATTAATTTTATGTCTAAATATGGTTTTTGAATTATTGTCCATTAAAACTTTATAAAAAGTTATCATTTTTAGAAATTTTTGTATAAAAATATTTTTATAAAAGTCTTAATGAGAGTTTGGACAGAATTATTATCATATTAAAAATATAAAATTTGGACTTTTAAATTGGGTGCTAAAATCACACTAAAACCCTAATTTCGGATGAATCGGATTTTTAAACCGTAAACCTTACTTTACGCGCATAATCGCGTTTTTGGTCAAACGAAACGGTGACTTTAGATTTTATCATATATGACATTATTACTACTGATATTCATTAATAAAATCTAAAAATTATGGTTTCAAAGTCAAGAATTTATATAAAAGCCGGTTTTACAACTTTTGAGCGGTTCGTACGTGTGTGCACGGGTTTTGGGTATGTAACCGAATGCATAGACACTTTTGAGTAGTAGACTCAGTTTTATACTTTAGGCGTCCTAAATGCTATTTTTTTCGTGTCTACTTGGTTAGTAGGACTCAGTAAGGACACTTGTTTTTGCGGTTCTTGCGGATTTAGCCGTACCTTGGTAGCACTGAGTTGCTAGCCACACTTTGCTTGCATTTGGCTGCTGGACTTTGATAGAATTTGGATGTGAACCGTAGTTTGCGGTTTTTGTTGACTATGTCACACTTATCACCGACGTTGTTCAGGTGAGTTTCGCGGCCCCACTTTTCAATTTTTATTGTTTTACAAGGGAAAAGCTGTTTCACTCTACACATTGTTACTTGGGATTAGGGTTACCTGGGTTTACTTATGGATGTATTAAGTCCCCACTTTAACGCAATCAATTAGCTTGGATAGCCGGTGGAAATTATGAATAGTATTATTTGGGTTGACACCCTCACCCAGGGTTGGTCGCGCCAACCAGACTTGTAGGGTCATTTGGGCGCATAATTAGCCATAGTAGGTGTTCACATTCGACACATGGATACATGGGCAACAACTAGTCTGACGGTTTTGATTGTGGCTCAGGGTAATTATATCTTAACACGTGTACTTGATCATCTGCGGATGGTTACTATTACATTTTGAAATTTATTTACTTACTTTTTATAGAGTCGCAAAACCTGCGTGCTCACCAACTATTTTTATAGTTGACCCGTTTTCGAAACATGCTTTTCAGGTAAACAGTTATGGGGATAACGAGTTTTAAACGCCTTGCTTTTGGGAAGAGTTATTATTATGTACTTTTGGTTGCAGTTGGGCATTTTAGACCCTTTGTATTGATTCAGAATTTTCCGTATATTTGTACTTTCGATAGAGGCATGTAGTATGGTTCAATGTAATGCACAATTTTCCTTTTAGGTTCTCTTGTACTTGTGTTCAATGCAATATACCGGTTACATCCCATACTTCCGCCTTGTTGGGGTGTGACAATTGATGATCTCAAGGCATGATAATTCACTTTATCCATGAAAGTTGAAAACTACAAACTTTTAAGCTACTTGGGGTTTGACGTATTCTTGTTCAAACACGAGAAAGCTATGGAACTCTAAGTTATGCCACATTATTACTCTTTAGTTTTCTGATTAACCTTACTATCCAAGGGTACACTTATTTATTAGCAACTCTTACGTGAAAACAATAGGTGTGAACTAAGTAATTTGTGTCCTCTCTTGACCAACACACAATGGGATGATCTATACAGACCATGCGATGGATTGAGTAATTACGGTTGCACACGTAATTATAATAGTCAGTGCATGGAAAACATAGTGAATCCTGTCGTGTGTTATGACATAAAACGTATCGTGATATATAGTAACGAAACTAATGATTTATGATAAGGGCATGGTGGATACGCCGCTGGTACTTCCTATATATAAGTGTTCCTATCATATTGTCAGAAGTAGCGTAGCTCGTGTCACGTGAAAATTTTATGTTATTTTGACCTTGACAAGTGTTTGTGAAATCTGTTGACTAGTAACGCATCTTGAACATATTAGACTACACCCTAAACAAGTTTTGATCATCAAATTCACATCGTTCTCATTTCAATGGATGCATTTCATCATTGACTTCCAGAATATTATTCGACAATTTTCTCCTTAACCCTCTCCAAACCAAAATTTACTATCATTATTCATGACACTTACAAAATTCCAGAATCAAAAACATAATTGTTGGGCTAAACCCAACTAGGCCCAATAAGGCCAAACAGAAATCCAAGCTCGTTAGAGACCCAATTTGCACAATCCGAACATCATAATAGCCACTTTATTTCGTCCAATGACTAGTCAAGTGAGACTGAGAATTTAAGAAAAGATACAAGAACGTACGCGATTCAGTATTTTAACCGTCAAACGTGTCAGACATCGGTTTATTACCGAATACTTGGTAAAATGAATCAGTAAGATAATGAATTAATAATTAGTATTAATATTCATTTGGAAGATCGTTCAGATAAATACAAGCGTAGTACGTGTATAAGAATGTTAAACCACGTTAGATGCTCGTAAGACTGACAACAACGGTACGATTGTTATCGATACGGAAAATATGACAAATAGTTACCTTAATATTATTAGTAAAAATAATACTCTATAAACTTGGAGCGCGAAACATTAAAAAGAACGAATGCATTAAAAACGCGGTACCGATAAATAGTTACCTTAATACGCGTTCCTTCCTTCCTCATTTGAGATCCTCCACCCATTTTGAGAGAGAGAGAAGGACCGATCGGAGAAGGGGAGGGGGTCCGGCCACCTTCCGGCGGCCCCTCCAGCGAACCTGCAGCGGCACAGCCGCATCACGAAGGCGACGGGCGGCGGAACCACGAGGGTTCTAGGGTTCCGGCGAGGATCCTCGGTGAGTGGCGGCGAGTGCATAACCTTTCCTGACTAAGATCGACCTGCTGAACATGATGGATGTGGTGGCTCCCTCTGAATATCGATGGTGAAGT
Organism: Smallanthus sonchifolius; assembly: GCA_023525975.1. NCBI lineage: Eukaryota > Viridiplantae > Streptophyta > Magnoliopsida > Asterales > Asteraceae > Smallanthus > Smallanthus sonchifolius. The sequence goes on along the minus strand of CM042037.1, from coordinate 61,944,823 downwards.
AGGTAGACGAAGACAACCGTCTTTCCGGCGAGCCTATTAGGGTTCCGACCACACCCAACTTGGGCCAAACCCGTCTCGTGAGTCCACCTGTTCAGATCTGTGTTTTTTTGGGTAACACACGTCTCATTTCGTTTCATTTTCCCATTTTATTCACTAGATCTTCATTTTAAGTTTCGATATTGTGTTCCTTAGGCAAAACCCGACTGTTTGGATGGTTTGTGAGTGGCTGACAACAATGTGGTGGTGTTTTGGTGGTTTTCGATGAAGCTCCAGCGACGGAAATGGGGATTCCGACATCACCTAAACCACCCAATCGTGTTTTAAGTTTACCCCGGTTCAGATATGTGGTTTCTAGTTTGTTTTCCGGTGATACGAGGTAAAAACCTGAACCCGAACCCATTTCTCGTTGCATAAACCCTTTTACTTTTCAAATTTGTCGTTGTATGTTGTAGATCTAGAGGTTTTGGTGGTCTAGAGACTCGGTCAACTGTGGTCAACGGGTTTGTATACGCGAACCAGACATATAAAAAAGGTATATAACGCGTGTTAAGATGGCTATATTTATTTATGCGAGAATAAACGTGCGAGCGGTCTGATCACGTTGAGCTTAAAGATTCATTAACGGTAAAGATAATAAAAAATTAAATATAAACTTAACAGTTAATATCAACGAGCCGTAAATACGTATCTTTGACAAAAGAGTTCGTTCCGACTAAAACATATAATTATTCTTAAACGAGGAAATAGGTCCGTAAATGTGTAATCGGTCAAATGAGAATCTTGAATACGATCAACAAACGATATGTACAATTATAAAATATTACACATGAACTTATAAATATTTATATTACATTTGTAACACGAAAATCGTTGATGGTTTTTAACTTAATACGAATATACGTTATTTGAGATTATTTGAATAACAAATACATTTTGTATAAAATTTATATAGTAGGTGCTTTGGTTAGATCTTTATGAACGTATACAAGGATACGTATGATACTTGTGGTGTGAAACAGTTTATACAAAACAAATACGATTGGAATGATTTTAAACTTTAAGTATTTTGTATAAACATACGTATAATCATACACACACACACACACATATATATATATATATATCTAATTGATATGACGCTAAAATGGTATTTAAACAAATGTTTAAATGGACTAAACAAGGTTTGATACGACTATATTTTTATAGATATAAATGGACCATATAAACAAATAGATATGCGTATATAAATAACTATAAATACATATTTGTATAGAAATATTCACATGGTATATGAGAATCAAACGATTATTTTATAACACGATGTTTAGATTTGAAAATAAATACATGTACGTTCGCACGCTCAAATATATATATATATATATATATATATATATATATATATATATATATATATATATATATATATATATGTATATATGTATCGTAAGACCTTTGGATTTATGACACGAACATTTAGAAACTTAAACGGATATGTTTTGAATAAATATGAAAACTTGTGATCGTCATAGTAGAACATAAAGTTGTATATATTCTGATAAATGACGCACGAACGTGAATAATTATTGCTAATTATACTGGCCCATAGCTATATACGATCATCTACTTGAGAAACTAATATTTTTGTATATAACTATTGAAACATATTCGAGTCGAGAAACCCGACTCGAACTAAGCAACTAATATTACCGAATGTTAAACCAACAACGTATATTGAATCGGTAATACCGTTAAGGGTCAACAGAGCTCAACCGCACACGTGTTAACTCAGTACGAGTTTAGACACGCTTTACATTATTAGGGTTAGTCTATAAAGCTCATTAAGTACCTACAAGTATCGTAGGACTCGAATAGGACGTAAACCCGTGACTATCACATGGACATTGGTTTCATTTGCTATCAGAAGGATATTAGTGTTCCTAACACGTCACCAGGTGAGTTCACTGCCCCCTTTTAACTTTTTAATGTTTTATAAACTTCGGGGGAGAAACATACTTATACACCATTTTTGCTTACATATTTGAAAGCATGAAAAATCAATGTTTGATACATTTGAGAAAACATGGAACACACTTACAAACATTTTCATATGATAACAAGAAAACAAGACCCGACCTTTATGTTTACATGAGTGAACACACATAGAGCGCTAAAAGTCCCCTTAACATCATCAACTTTATAACCATTAAATTTATAGCCTGTGATTCTATGGATAGTACTATTGGGGGTGACGCCTCCGGTCATGGTTAGTCATGCTAACCGACGACTTGGAGGGTCGAATAACCGCATATTGTCTTAACACATACTCGTAAGGGGCGGGGGAGGGGCATACACCGATCTTGGTTTGGTTATGGCTCATGTATGAACATATTATTTGTAAGGCTATCTAGCTTACGAATAGGTTAAACATTACTTGTTTTTTTATCATAAACACATGAAACCGCTACTTGTTTTGGTTATCATCAAAGAGGACTTAACACGGGTATAAACTCATTTACACGTTTCCATTGGGAAAAAGACTCAATTTATGACGATGAGGTCATCAAATGTTTTCGAGGAAAACATTTCTATATTAAGCCCATGAACACATTTCCAAGGTTTTCGGGAAAACGGTTTCATATTATGGTCAGGTACACTTTTTTAATGTTTTCACCTTATGACTCTGAAGTCATCACATGTTTTCGAGGAAAACGATTTTATATTTTGGCCATGTACACGATATCAATGTTTTCAAGGAAAACTGCTTTACATCGAGACAACTAAACCTGTGAACTCACCAACCTTTGTGTTGACATTTTTAAGTATGTTTTTCAGGTAGCACATAGCTATGGCACGGTTGGAATAGGTTAACCCTTTGGATCAAAACTCTAGAAGCCAAAGAAGAATGATTGTCAAACCTAAAATCGGTTTTGACCTATATGGTTCTAGGTTAATGTACTAGTTTAATTTAGTATTTGTAATGGTGTTCAATATTTTAGAAGTCTTCATTTAGCTTCCGCTATTGTGTAATGTTACCAATCGTTGCAACCTTAATTTATTTATTTATTCATTAAGTAAATGAATTTGGGGGTGTGACATAACATGTTTTGTTATGACCTACATTTACATCAGGATAACATGTGTTGTAATGCCCTACATTTACATCAGGATAACATATGTTGTTATGCCCTACATTTACATCAGGATAACATGTGTTTTTATTCCCTACATTTACATCAGGATAACATGTGTTGTTAAGCCCTTTAGTTACAAGGTTACATTTGTGCAACTAGCTTAACTTAGATTCTCCATAAATGCTTTATAAACCATGTATCATATGATTTGTACACAAAACATTTGAACTTTACTTGTGGTGTCAAAACCTATGTATGCTCACCAACTTTTTAGTTGACTTTGTTTTCATCATGTTTCAGGTGCCAATAATTGAGAGTTATATTCAATAGTTATCACGTAGGATGTTGCAAGACCTAGTTAATAAATTAAACTTTGTTTGAAGTACTTTGTTCTCTTTTTATCTTTGTTTGTCGAAACAATTGTTATGAATATGGATTTAATGAATTACGCAACTTTAGTATGATCATGTGCTTATGAAAAGTCTACACGTCCGCCCCGATGTATTCCGCCTTCGGTTGGGGTGTGACATCGGTGTTCTTTGGACGCCTCCATTTATTAAGTATCCAACTAGACGGTTTACGAATAGGTTGGGAACTGTATTGAACATCAACCATTTTATGTTAAATGATACTGGATGGTGAATGAGAGTTAGATGGTGAATGAGAGTGGGATGGTATTTATAGAAAAATTGTCATATAGTTTAAATTAACATATGCTATTAAATTGTTTTTCTATGTTTTTTAATTATAAATCCTTTATTTTAGTAAAAGATACAATGATATATCATATACCTGTATTGTAATATTAATTATATGTTATTTTTCATTTAAGATATAATAATATAATCATCAAAATATAATTGAAACAAAATTACAAACATAAAATAACAATAATACAAGAATAACTACTCGGTGCCACAGCGTGGATGACGAGTTAAACGTGTGGGTTTTCTTCTAGCAATACAGTCTGTGACTTGGACAGCCTCATCAGCCTCTACATCCTCTACATCATCAAATGCATGTCCGTCCTCATTAACATTTCCTGACATGTTCAAATCAAACATGTTTTGCACCCCTGATAATGGTGAATAGTGGAGTGGTGGTCTTGTCGTTGGGATTTGAGGTATATGGGGAATCATGTATGTATTAACTCCATATGTAAAGGGAAAAATAGACGGCGTTGGTGTGTACACAAGTTGCTGATTTGGATTAAATTGAAAACCATCATCATAAAATTGGTTACCAAATTGTGATGACGAAGTACCTTCGAAGTCATAAATTTGGTTACCCATTTCATCCGCATTTTGAGATTGGAAGGAAGACAAAGGGCTGGTGTGATAACTCTCGGGACTCGTGGATGGTTGAATTAAATGGGGTGAATGACCCACTTGGTTGTCATTAGAGTTACCGTCCCCTAGGCCTTTACTACCTTGTCTGGGTGAATAAGCCACTTGGTTCTCATTAGTGTTACCATCCCATTGGCCTTGACTACCTTGTCTTCTACCCCTTCGATAAGGACGTTGTGTGATAGGGGGAGTTCAAAGTTGACGGCATCTTGTGTAACATGGGTCGGCTGATATCCCATATGCTGTTATGTATTTGACAAACCCATATATTGGCTGGCCATGTTTCTATTTAACTCTTGATCAGATAGTTGATAGATTTGGCTCATCCCATCACACTAAAATTAGACTATGTTAGATAAAAGAATTAACAATATTTGTGTTATATTAAAAACAAGTATTAATAACATAATACCATCACTTGCAACCTGGCCCCGTCATTTGGAAACCCATGCGGTATTGGTCTAGGATCAATTGTATATATAATGGTCTGTGGCAGATACCACTCCATATATTCACGGCTCGCAATAAAATTATCAGAGACAACTTGATTAACAATGTTGTCAGCCTGGTTCATCCATGAGTAAATATATGTATGGTATTCACCTTTCCAATCTTTGTTCCGTCCACCGGCACGATTTTTTTGTGTAGTGTGTTGTGCTCCTGCATGCTTAAAAGGGTGGTGGTAGGGATCGGTTGAAACATGCCAAACTGTCTCATAACCCTCTCTGGTAAGTGGGGCTCTACAATTTCCCAACATAGGAGATAAGTTTGGCAGTGCCAACTCTATTGACCATTTGTACACATTTCAGGCAATTGATCAAGTATATCATCATAAGGCTTCCATGTAAACTGAAATAAATTGTAATTATATTAGTGTAGCAAAATATTCGTTAACTTGTCATAATTGTAAATATTATAAAATGTTAGAAAATGTTTTACCATGAACTCATTAATGGAATGAAGCTGAGATCGATATGCGCTCAAGACATGTGTGGGTGTGTTAGTATAACTTAACGGAACGTTCCACCTATGAGTAAATAAAGATAATTAAAGTAATTCATAAACATATTTAATTATTTTTTAATAAAAGATATATAAAACACTTGTATAGTTAAAAAGTAAAAAACAAATATAATAATATTAATATGCTGAAGTTATAAATCAAATACCTTGCCCCGTATGGCTTGTCATAATTGTATGGGGAACAAATTTTAGGAGCGAAACCAGGAAATCTTTCCCAAGCCCATAACGTTAACAAAAACATCGGACCACCAATCTCGATATTCTCAATATTCGTTGCCTTGCACAAATTTCTATATAAAGATGCCAAAACAGCGCTGCCCCAACTAAGCCCGCCACATTCATTTAAATTTTCTATGTTATCTAAATATCGAACGTGAACCCAGTTGCTAGCATTATCAAGAAATAAGGTTGCACCGATCAAAAAAAAGATTATCAACCTAGCTCGTTGAGTGCATTCTAAGTCGGATGAATCATTGGGAAATTCAGTCTTGATTTGTTCTAAAATAAATGGCAAGCTTATTGTATTACCTTGAATAGCATTCGATGGTAGGTGGCAACCCGTCAAACATAAGAACTTATTAAAAATCTGTTCACCAGTCATAATATGATCAACGCCAGAACCACATTACCCTCAACAGGTAAACCTCACAACACTTGAATATCTTGTAAGGTTACCGTTACTTCACCAATGGGCAGGTGAAAAGTATGTGTTTCGGGACGCCACCTCTCAACGAGTGCAGATATTAGTGCATGGTCAAGCATGCGATTTCCACACTTGATGACACCACTAAAGGCGGCTAAAGAAATTTTCTCAATCACATTATCCGGGATAGGATGTTCTTTAATGTGTCTCCAAAAAGAGGAATCTCCACGTCTTACTAGTAACACACCATTATCGCCATCATTTTGCTTATTGTTGAAATAGTAAGCCACCCTATGACTCCCGCTTAAAAAAAGAAGATCGTCAATAATCGGACCAGATGTAAAACCACCCGCCATTCTTAATAAAAATAAAAACTTTAAATATTAATTAGTTAACTTGTAGATAGTGAGAGATTAGGATGTTTGGTAAAAAAAAAGTTGGACCACAACACTTATTTATATTCTCTCCAAGTGTGGTGTTTATTTTGTTGGCTTGCTTCACGGGTAATCTTGCTATGTCTGTCAACATTGTTTGATTTTGATGGAAGCCTGTCATCACATGCATGGAAACAATTGCCTTTTGCAGGCTTTGCCTGAAACTCAACAAGTAAATTGGCGAGTATTTGCTTAGGTAGAAGACAAAAATGAGACTTAATCAAACACTTGGTTGGCGAGTATCTCATTATGCAAAATGACAAAAATGCTACTTAATCAAGTACCAGGTTGGCGAGTTTCTAGCTAGGTAGATGACAAAAATGGGAGTTAATCACACACTAGGTTGGCGAGTTTCCTCAAAGAAAATCAACCACCAGTTTGGCGAGAAAGCCGCGCGTGGGGGACCGGTTTCTCTCCTTCCGGGTTGGAGAGAAAGTGGTTTAACACCATGCAGGTTGGCGAGTTTTAGTAACCTTAACGGTTATATCTGACACCTAAACTTACAAGCCTATGAAGATGAGATTCTTGCCAACCGGGTTGGCAAGAAGCCCCCATGTACAATGAACTGTTGACCAGACCCTCATGTGAAAGCCCCTTATAAAAAAAGTTCAACTTATGCTCAATTAAGCACATGCAAAAATAATGGGGAACTCTAGAATTTTTTTTTAATATTAAAGTGGTAACTGGTACATTTGACTAAATATTTTGGTAAATGGTAGAACCGGTATTGCCAGTACCAGTTTCACTGTATTTGCACAATCCCAATCATTAGGTGTCAGCTGAATGCTAGAAGAACAGTGAAACCGATATTGCCAATACCGGTTTCAGTTCAATTACTTAACGTCCACTTAACGAGCCACAGTTTGCAATGTTAGATTTGTCCTTTACCAAAACCGTTAGTGTCAATACCAGTTTCAGTTACTTTTGTACTACACCTGATTTGTCAAGTCATAAATTTGCTTTTTAACCCGAGAATATATTTCCTCTTACATATAGTCATAAATTTGTTTTTTAACCCGAGAATATATTCCCTCTTACATATAAAGCTGAAGTCCCAACTCACTCAATGAAAAGTAACTGAAACTGTAAGTGCCAATACCGGTTTCAGTTATAAATCTTACTGGTTAAGTAGTCAATGCAGTCCGGTATTTTTTTTAAGTAGTCAATGTTCAGTTACTTTTGTGCATTGACTACTTAATATATAACTGTAACCGGTATTGACACTTACGGTTTCAGTTAATTTTCATTGAGTGAGATGACACTTCAGCTTTATATGTAAGAGGGAATATACTCTCGAGTTAAAAACAAATTTATGACTATATGTAAGAGGGAATATATTCTCGGGTTAAAAAACAAATCAATGACTTGACAAATCAGATGTAGTACAAAAGTAACTGAAACTAGTATTGGCACTTACAGTTTTGGTAAAGGACAAATCTAACATTGCAAACGGTGGCTCGTTAAGCGGACGTTAAGTAATTGAACTGAAACCGGTATTGGAAATACCGGTTTCACTGTTCTTCTGGCATTCAGCTGACACCCAATGATTGGGATGTATGACACGATTTAATATGTGGCTCTTATAATCATTTATCTAATTATTAAATGATTAAATATAATTATTTATTTATTTAATAACCTATGTGTAGTAATTAGTTGATGGGCCTAATTACTCTTAATGGGCCATTAATGGGTTTTCGCTTGGGTGTACATATAAATAGATAGATTACTAAAGGGAATAGACTAATTGATAATTCTATCACCACTAACAGAAAGCGTCCCTCTCTCTCCAAAACCGTGAGCTCTCACGATCTCACCTTAGCCATCCTAATCGTACACCCTAAACGGGAACCCGATCCAGATCAGAGATCATGATGTCTTCCCTATCATCGGTGAACTTAGCAAGTATGCATTATATTATTGTTTTCTATTATATAGTTACAAGAACTGATCAACATGTGGTATCAGAGCAGATGTTGATTAATCGGTTCTTGTTTCTTTCCCTTAACTGGAATTAGAATCGGAGAACAAAGTTCTATTAAAAACCATAAAGAAAATCGTTTTTTTATTTAACTTCACGGTTTTCTGTTTTACAAATAATATCACGTTTTGATCTCATAAATTTCGAGATCTATTAAGTTTTCGAAGTCTGTTAAATATTAATGTTCAAGATTTCGATTCTAGGTTTTATCTGATATATTATTGAAGAACAGTTTATCGAATGTTCATGAACTGTTCTTCATGTTCATCATAATTTCAATAAAAATCCCCTTATTTTGGGAAAGATTAGGATTTTGATTGTGTTTTTCCTAAAATCTTGTAACTTTATCTCCAAGATTTCGAATTAAAATATTATTTTATTATTTCAAATAAAGAAACTTGGATATACTTAACAACTTAAAAGATTTTGAAATTTAAAACATAATCAAATCCCTTAAATATCGCGCATAGCCTAACAGTATCACTTTTCACGGTTTTACTTCACGGTCATTATTCACGGATTAGATTTCACGCTTTTAGACTTTACGGTATTATAACTTCGTGTCTTAAACTTCACGGTTTAACGTTTCACGGTTTAAGTTCACGGGTTTTCTACAGTTCACGGTTTGTGAATATGAACCGTGAACCTTATAGAAGCCGTGAACCTTCGATGAACCGTGAACCCTTAGCTGAACCGTGAACCTTTTGCTGAACCGTGAACCTTACATGAACCGTGAACTTTTGCTGAACCGTGAACCCTACCATAACCGAGTAATAAAACCGTGAACCTAGCATTACTTATGTGCTTTAGTTTTGTTAAACCTTAAAATTAAATGAATGCTTTAGTTTTGTTAAACCTTAAAATTAAATGTTTTCAAAACCTTTAAAACTTACTTGAATAACACTTAAGCTTCACTTCTGCCCAAAGGTGATGTGATTCATGTGTATTGATATCGTCCAGACGGTGTATATAAAAACTACTAAAACCTAACCTAGACTCCTAAGTAATAAAATGGGAAACCTATGAACTAAACTGCACTGACAGGCAAGTGTACCTATCGAGTGTAGCATAGCTTAACAGTAAACCGAGTTATCAAACCCTAGAGACACTACGAAACAATATTGGACTATGACTCGGACTAAAGATTGATTTGGTTGGGGGTTTACTACACTACTGGATTAACTAAGGAATGCTCTAACTAACGACACCAACTATCAAACAGACTAATCAGATGAAATCAATAAAGGAGAAAGCACTATCTAGGTAATGAATCCTATTTGACAAACATGAACTTCTCTCGACTATGATGGTTATGATGGAACCGGGATCTTTGAATACGAAACCCTAAGATAACCTAAGGATCCCAGATCATTCTCCAGGTGTGACCTAGTGGAAACCCTAAGGAACGTGTAAACTCACTGGTTATTGGATCACCTTTCAGCTATTTCCAACAATGCTAAAGTACCCTACAGATAAATTACTTCTCAATCTCAATATCTCTATATGCCCTAAGACACACGGGGTAACGTGACAACTCTCAGTATGACACAGAATATCAATGATGCTAAAAACCCTAGGAACCCTCCTTTCAGAGCAGTTTACGTAAGAAAACCCTAACACCAAGCAATACCCAACAACTTCTCACCTTTCAGCTATCGAAGCAGGAAGAACATTCAATTCTAAGACACTATTAACTTGTGTTTCTATGGACGATGATAACAATTATCCATAACTAGATACAAACACAAAGTAGGTAACCTAACATGCATCTAGTATTTGAACGACATTCAACCAAACACATATGAAACACACATCAATTGTAAATTAGAATTAAACATGCATAAACATCATCTAAGTGAAATCGGATTATTTACTTTAACATCAATCCATCAAAATCCAACATAAACCGATAGAAATCCACGAATCAATCAAACATTCATCCAATACCTAGATAGCTACCAAAGTCTAGCCAAGATACATGTTCAAACTTAGAAAACAAATCTCAAAGATAATAAACATCATCCAAGACAAACCAAAGTAATCAAGAAACAAAGATCTAACCCTACGAGCAAGAATTAACCAACCCGATTGATAAAGATCCAAACTTTAGCTCCCGTTGCTTCCTATCCTCTCAAGATCGCCCTTTTTTGCTCTCTAAACGGCTGGTAATCGATTCCTTTAGTTATGGGAGAGTCCTAAACTATTTAAACATGAAATTAGGTCAAAATCTGCATAACTGGCTTCTTCGCGTGTCACTAAAGCCAGAGGACCATGTCTTCGCGTGTCGCGAGAGACAAAAGTGTCGCGAAAAAGTTCCTGCCTGAGAATCTTGGCGTGTCGCGAAGTTCTATGGCCACATGTTCGCGTGGCGCGAGGAACAAGGTTGACAGAATGTTTTTTTTTTGCATTCTTCACGTCGAGCTACCCCAAATTGATATATTATGGGCCCCGTAACTAATTTTCTAGCCAGAGATATACCTCTTCTAAGTTTTGACTCTTTACCGACTTTTTCCATCCTCATCCCAGGTTCTCGTGTGCTCGTTTCTTCACAGTTCTTGATAGTTTAAGCTCCAATTACTCCCCAAATACCTACAAAACAAGACTTAACTCAATACTAACTATAAATGACTCGAAACGACTCTAAAACTATACGAAAACGACACGAAATACGGCAGAAATGCATGTGTGCTTTGCAACACATCATGTATACTTATTCAAGCTTAAATAAGCATTATAACTTAGTGCTTGTCATGATATTAACTTAGAAAACATGATTAACTTAAATAACACCTAAAGTTTCACTTCTGCCCAAAGGTGATGTGTCACGCTTGTAAAGTTATTTAAGTCTAATTAAGCACTACTTCGCCTAAAATAACTAAATGTTTCTACTTCTGCCCAAAGGTGATGTGTCACATTTAGTTTTTGCGAAGCTAATTATGTGCGTACTAAACAAATGTATCACTTCTACCCAAAGGTGATGTGTTACATTCTTACTACACATACTCACTATTAAATTGTTCCTAATACTAAACAATTGTTTCACTTCTGCCCAAAGATGATGTGTTACAATGTTTAAGTAGAACCTAATTAATCTATTATTTTGGTGATTATAATAGATATTTATCACAACTTCATTAATATAATGGTCCTTATTTCCGCCTGCCTTAGTTTAAGTTACCCCATAGACACTCTAAGTTCTTCTTTAGCAATAAGTATCTTATTTTCTCGTATAAAATCCACTGCAACCCCTAACTTGGGAGTCGAAACTTTGAATGGTACGAACTTCTCTGCTTGGAAAGATTCATGGATGCTGTCTCTCGGCATGATGGAATTCGATCACGCACTCGAAAAGCCTGCACCTGCTGATCTTACTGACAAAAGCACTCCTCAGAACATTATAAAGCATGAGAAATGGACGAGGTGTAACCGCATGGCTCTTATCCTAATGAAGAACCCCATCAGTCCGATCATCAGAGGAGCTATACCTGATTCTAAAGATGCCAAGACGTATCTAGCTTCTATGGAGGATCAACTCAAGGGAACTTCTAAGGTGCATGCTAGCACTCTTATTCTAAAGCTGGTGACTACAAAGTATGACGGGATCAGCGGTATTCGTGAGCACATCATGATGATGAATGACATGTCCCGTAAACTCAAGGGCTTAGACATGGAGATTAGTGACGGTTTTCTAGTGCACTTTATCATGACCTCTCTTCCTAAGTCTTTTGAAGCTTTCAAGATCAACTATAACACATAGAAAGACAAGTGGACGATGAGTGAGTTGATTGCAATATGCGTCCAAGAAGAAGAGCGTCTGAAGCTAGAGAGACCGGATGTTGCTTATCTCATGTCCGCTGATTCAAAGAAGAGGAAGGGCAATTTCCATAAGAAGGAATCTTCTAAGGTCTATAAACAAGATACGAGTGGTGCTTCCAGCTCTAAGAACTTCAAAGGGAAGTCTTACTGCAAGTTCTGTCGCAAGGCTGGACATAGGCAGAAAGACTGCCCAGACTTTAAGGAGTGGCTGAGCAAGCGAGGTAATAATCTTTACATGATACTTGAGTCCTATAATTTAAATGTTCCAACTAATACATGGTGGTTTGATTCTGGTTCTATGTTTCATGTAACCAACTCATTACAGGGATTCCTTACAATCCAGAAGCTGGAAAGAAACCGAAGAACACTTAAGATGGGGAATGGAGAAGAACTAGTTGTCAAAGCTGTGGGAACCTTAGAATTAATTATGAAAACTGGTTTGTGTATTAAACTTTATGATACCTTATATATTCCTGAGATTACTCGGAATCTAGTATCAGGACCAAAGTTAGACATTGACGGTTTTGTTTGTTCTCATGGTCATGGCAAACTTTCTATTATGTTAAATTCTCAAGTGTTTGGACGTGGTTATTTGGATGATGGTCTCTATAGATTAGAACTAGATGATGAATTTTCCAAGTCTTTGTTATCATATAATATCAATGAAAACTCAACAAAGACTAAACGAAAGGGAGACTTAGAAGCTTCATCCATGTTGTGGCATCAACGCTTAGGACACATTTCATGAGATCGCTTATCTCGACTCGTGAAGGATGAAGTGTTACCATCTCTCGATTTCAATGACTTTGGAACATGTGTCAAATGCCTTAAAGGTAAAATGACATCAGCAAATAAGAAAGGTGCCACTAGGAGCTCTAATTTATTAGAACTCATTCACACTGATATTAGTAGCCCTTACCCCGTTGCTGGTATAACTGGACATACTTCATTTATCACTTTTATTGATGATTATTCTCGCTATATGTACTTGTATCTTATTAAAGAAAAATTTGAATCACTTGCGACTTTTAAAGATTATAAAACTGAAGTTGAAAAACAACTTGATCTTCAAATAAAAGTTGTGAGATCAGATAGAGGAGGTGAATATTATGGCAAACATATTGATGTGGGTCAGGCTCCTGGACCATTTTATGAGTTTTGTAAGGGCCAGTTGATCGTGAACCAGTACACCATGCCCGGTACTCCTCAACAGAACGGTGTTGCTGAGAGAAGAAACATGACCCTAATGAACATGGTACGCAGTATGTTAGCTAACTCAGGTTTACCCTCATTCCTCTAGATCGAGGCCTTAAAAGCAGCCGTTCATATACTCAATAGAGTTCCTTCAAAGTTTGTTCATAAAACTCCTTATGAACTTTGGACAGGAAGGAAACCGAGTCTTAGATATATGAAAGTATGTTGCTGTCTTGCCGAAGCTAAACTTAATAATCCTTTCTTAAAGAAACTTAACATGAAAATTGTCACCTATTACTTCATCGGTTATCCCGATCACTCAAAGGGTTATAGATTCTACTGTCCTTCTCACGTCACTCGTATTGTAGAAACCAAGCATGCTAAATTCCTTGAGGATTTTAAGGTCAATGGGAGCAGTGAAAATCCTTATCCAGATTTAGAAGAAGTACAAGACGCGGGAGGGGGGGGGAGATTCGTCGCTTACTTTACCTCTGATTACTCCTCTTGTACACCACGCTGCACCGCACGTCACTGCACCACTTCCTCCTCCCTCAGATCTTAATGCTACTCCTTTTATACCAGAGAATGAATGCATATCAACTCAGGAGGTCGTCTAGGTCCAATGCCGAACCCGATAATCAACTCAGGAGGTCGTCTAGGTCCAAAAGGCCTACTAACTTTAATGATTTTGTTACCTACCTGAATGAAGCTGAAATGGATGCTGAAAAGTTTACAGATCCTACTTCTTATCATGAAGCCATTAGCAGTGATCAGTCTTCTGAATGGAACAAAGCTATGATTGATGAGCTTGACTCCATGAAGAAAAATGATGTTTGGGATTTAGTTGAATTACCCAACGGTGCTAAACCCATAGGATGTAAATGGGTCTTCAAAACTAAACTAGATCTTAATGGAAACATTGAACGCTATAAAGCGAGATTGGTTGCAAAAGGTTTCACTCTGAAAGAAGGAATCGACTATCAAGAGACCTTTTCTCCTGTTTCTCGAAAGGATTCATTAAGTATCGTGATGGCCCTAGTAGCTCACTTTGACTTAGAGCTGCATCAGATGGACGTCAAAACCGCTTTCCTCAACGGCGACTTGAATGAAGACGTGTTCATGAAACAGCATGAAGGTTTTCAACCTGAGGGTCAAGAACATCTAGTCTGTAAGTTGAAGAAATCCATATACGGGTTGACGCATGCATCACGTCAATGGTACCTAAAGTTTGATGAATTCATGAAGAAACAAGGTTTCCTTAAGAATCAAGTGGATCAATGCACCTACCTCGAGATGAGTGGGAGGAACTTTACTATACTTGTCCTTTACGTAGATGACATTCTATTGGCAAGTAATAGTTTAGATATGTTGCATGAGTCGAAGCGTTTACTCTCGCATAACTTCGACATGAAGGATCTCGGAGAGACTTCTTATGTTATAGGCATCGAAATACACCGAGATAGATCTAAGGGCATTTTGGGATTATCTCAGAAAGCCTACATTGAACGGGTCCTCACACGTTACAATATGCAACACTGCTCTCCTTCTGTAGCTCCAGTAGTTAAGGGAGATGTTTTTGGTTCTTTCCAATGTCCAAAAACAGAGGTTGAGAAGGAGCAAATGAGAATGATACCTTATGCACCAGTAGTTGGGAGCATTATGTATGCTCAAGTCTGTACTCGTCCAGATATCGCTTATATTGCTAGAATGTTAGGCCGCTATCAGACTAATCCTGGCCTTGATCACTGGAAAGCAGCTAAGAAAGTACTTCGATATCTGCAAGGGACGAAAGACTATAAACTAACTTATAGAAGAAGTGATAATTTGGAAGTGGTTGGTTATTCTGATTCTGACTTTGCTAAGTGCAAAAATGACAAGAAATCCACTTCAGGGTACATCTTTATGTTAGCCGGCGGACCTATCTCTTGGAAGAGTCATAAGCAACAGTTGACCACAACATCCACCATGATGGCAGAATATATAGTTGTGTATAACGCGACCTGTCATGGAATGTTGCTAAAGAATCTTATCACTGGACTCAAAATAGTTAATTCCATTTCTAGACCATTGAAGCTTTATTGTGATAACTCAGCTGCCGTTAGTTTCTCGAACAGTAACAATTCGACTGGAGTTGGATTATATCTTGATACAAAGTACTTGTTCGTACGTGTGCGAGTTGAGGAAAATAACCTTCGTATTGAGTATATAAGTACTAAAATTATGTTTGCGGATCCGATGACTAAAGGTCTCCCACCTAAAGTTTTCGAAGAACATGTTTCGAAGATGGGCTTTTCTAAAGACCTTATTTAGTAGCATAATTGTACTTACTTACGTTTATTAATGAAATTTCCTCGATTATTTGAATTTGTTTGTCTCTGAATACGTTATGCATGCCTAAAGACATATAAACACTGATTATACAAATCAACATTAAAGGGCTTAATTGTAAATTTGATCATAAAGTTTACTTAAGTTTTAAATTTGTGCTATAGTATGATTAATGTGGGTCTTGAGTTGAATACTGATTCAATGACTGTATTTCTCTGCTATAGTTACAGTTTAGAACTAAAATGAGTATTAAATCTCTGCAGACTTACTAATACTCATAATAAATGATTACTCAGCCAAGTGGGAGAATGTAAGACACGATTTAATATTTGGCTCTTATAATCATTTATCTAATTATTAAATGATCAAATATAATTATTTATTTATTTAATAACCTATGACTAGTAATTAGTTGATGGGCCTAATTACTTTTAATGGGTTTCCTATTGGGTGTACATATAAATAGAGAGATTACTAAAGGGAATAAACTAATCGATAACTCTATCACCACTAACAGAAATCGTCCCTCACTCCAAAACCGTGAGCTCTCACGATCTCACCTTAGCCATCCTAATCGTACACCCTAAACGGGAACCCGATCCAGATCAGAGATCATGATGTCTTCCCTATCATTGGTGAACTTAGCAGGTATGCATTATATTATTGCTTTCCATTATATAGTTACAAAAACTGATCAACATGGGATTGTGCAAATACACTGAAACCGGTACTGGCAATACCGATTCTACCATTTACCAAAATATTCAGTCAAATGTATCAATTACCACTTTAATATTAAAAGTAGTTGAATCTCGTATTGCACATGATTCCATTTCAAAGTAGTTGAATCACGTATTACACATGCTTCCATTTGTAAGGTTTAGATCACAATACATTTTGCTAGATCACAGATTACACGATCCACTTTGTTGGATGGACATCGACACAAATCCAATCCATTGAGAGGCCTCATGTTTTTTTTTTAAAGGCAAATTTCTTAACTCTTGTTAGAAGTGAGATTTGAATCCATGACATTTTCAAACATTGGTGTTCCTAGTACCACTGGATCACCAACCTCAATGTAAGAGGCCTCATGTTGAAAACACTTTTTGTAGTTAGTGTGGTTATCGGGGGTGAAAATAGCCAAGCCGAGCTTAAGTTAAATCGGTCAAGCTTGACCCTAGACGAGTCTGGGCCTGACTCGGCTCGTTTTCGTTTAGATACACTTTGGATTACTTTCTGAGAGTTTCTTTTTTAGCCAGTTTTTTATATTTATTTGTTTGACCCGTTAAACATAACAAAAAAAAAAACTCATATACAACAAACATACCCGGTAAACTCAGATTCCCACCACTCCACCTCGTTATTAGTAAACGAGTCACAACTATGTGTTGATACCAGCAATGAACAGTTTCAAAACAAAAATAACAGCCACACTAACAACCAACATGAATTATTTCCTTACTAAATTCATGCCCATTAACAAGAAATATACATGTAACATACATCAATCCCAAAAGTATGTGCATATACCATACAAATTAACCCTCGGGCTGTCCGGCACCAAAGCTTCTAGATGTAGCCATCGTTCCAGAGAGACGTCTTTGATCACCATATAACTACATACAAGCTTATTCTATGACTACTACGTACCCGTGACTTCACAGGTGGCAACGAGATCAGCAGCTACCTTGAACCAGTATTATTCAAAGGCACACGCCTCGGCTGTAGCCCTGGAACAAAGACGGGAATGCAACATAACATGATGAACACCGAACCCATTGTAAATATCATGATACTAGTCCAAACAAACACGGTTACTTTCCACGACCACAGAATCCTCTGCAAAAGTGGAAGTTGTGACTCGAGTTTTAAATAAGCTGTGTAAATTTCAGGAACACCGCCACCCTTTGCAAACTCTGCTCGTGGTTCAAGTACCACCCTCGCGCCACAAGTTGGAATTTCCCGTTCAGTATATCCATCAAATTTGATGTGCAGGGTTTGGGATTCTGATGAGTAGCCCGTGATTAGTGGGGCCAGCTTAAAAACCGTCATCAAAAGGCGAATAGGCCAACTTTTGAATTGCATCGTACATGGTTGAGTTGCACTTGCAAGGGATTTGCCATTGCTTGAGAGGAAGTCAACCCTCACCTTCAGAGAAACATTAATTTACAATATAAAAAAACAGAACTTACTTCAAGAACCCGAATAGTTGAAGTGGCAATTTCGACCCAATTCTTTATGAGCGGGTCGAATTGGGTTGGTTTTATATCTAGCGGATGAACTTAAAAAATAGCTAAAATGGGAACACGCCAAATGGGTTGAAAGGGTTGAAGGTCACCCAAAGAACAATTTAATCCATAAAACCTCCTAAGCCGTTTTATTAACAGATTAAGATTAATATTGTTACTGCACGCACGAACTTGTAAAAAAATGTTGATAAAATGACACAAAAGTATTTGCATGCCAAACCAACCATCCACCCACCCCGCCCCATTTTGACCCAAACAAGAAATGACCAGTTTCAACAACATTCTATATTTCATTTTGTCCATCACACCTCATTTTCCATCTTATATTTTCATCAACTAATCGGTTAGACAATTCATGATCAGATATGACTACCTAAACATCGGCCTATTGGCAACCAAAGAACACATTATATGTTCTTGGACGACTAAATCTATCAAACAATAGCAACAAATGAAAGGAATTGTGCACAAAAACTCAACTACAACAGCTTCCTGCTTGCAATAAAGAGATAAACCAGCAAAATCTTATAAAATACCTGAAAATTGCCAAGATTTTTGTTGTAGTCCGATTCTGGCAAGGTTAACAAGATAGTAGCCTGCAACTTGCGATCAGGCGGGATGAAACGCAATGGAGCAAGATTCTCAAATTCAATCTTTTCATTACACTCCAAACTCGAGGGCTCCGGACAAGACATAGGCACAAAAGCCATAGGACTATTTCTTGTATAATCAAAATTCAATTGCTCGATTTTATGCACGGGCACCTCCACGACCCATTTCATCATTGCAGCCCCAATAACAAACGCGAAAATGAACAAACCAACCAAAACAAAACCAACAAAAACCGCCCACAGCAATCCCCATCCCATTTGCAGACACAATTTCCATACTGATTTGTTCCTTTTGATCAATATGTATACAATGCGTTTGACATTAATTAAACAGAAGTTCAACAACCTTGAAATGCTTCGAATCATGTAACGTTTAGCGCGCCTTATAATCGCTAACGGATCGGTAACAAACATGTAAGATGAATGTGTTAACCATATAGGAAATGAAACAAACGCAACTAACAAAGTTGTTTGGAGAGAAATAACTTTGACTATTAACCTAGCCAAGGTGAAAACGAAATTCGAACCAGTAATCGGAGAATCTACCGTAACAGACCGATCACTGATACTTCCGTCGTCAGTCAAAGTGACGATTCCGGTGGAATTTAACGAATTCACATTTGTTTCTTCGGTTAACCGCTTACCGACGCTACCGGAGCTCACACGAACCCTAGGATGCTTCAATTTGTCATTCAGTTTATGATTGTCCTTCAAATTCCATGAGAACTTATAGCTTTTCGCCGGAAAAGGATTAGATCCGTGAAGCTCGAAATCCGCTGAACTATCGGAACTGTTTTTGAAACCTAATTCTTTCGAATTCTGTCGGCGAAAAATTCGACGGCGCCGGAGACCGGCGGAGGAAGGAGATGATTGCGGCTCCGGCGTGTCTGGTAATTTTGAAACTGAACCGTGATTGCTGTCATATACTGATGAAGAATTGGAAACTGAAAGCGAGTGTTCGGAGTCGTAGGCATCGAAGAAGGTGAATTCGTCAAGGGCGTCGCTGAATTCGGCGTCATCGTCATCGACGGGGAAGGATCCAGAGTGTTGTAACATCGAAAAAGAAGAAAACTAGGGTTGGTTAGAAGTGAATAAATTCACGGAGAGTGGGGTTTGGCGTTGTAGAAGAAGGCCGCAGAGCAGAGAATCAAAGCGATTAAAGAGAAAATCCCAAATCCAATCATCATCGAAAAACCTGCAACTGTTAAATCCAGCAACAACTGCATACTCACACCTATCATCATCTTAATCTCTATCCTTCAAATAATCTTTTGAACAGAACAGTTGCTATATAAACACAGAGATTTGTGGAAAGGATGAAGTTCATATCTATCTATCTATCTTATATGTTTTCAGACGGTCCAACGTATGGTTACGCTTTTCCAGATATGAAATTACAAAATAAAAAAAATGTACAAATGTTAATGCGGATGGTACGAGGTAGGGAAGCTATGCTGTTCTGGATTGAACTACTTCTGCTCTAGGAAAACGTGTTGCTCTCTTTTGCCCTTTCTTATTTTCATCTCATTTTAGGGAAGATGAGGCTCGATTTATCCTTTAAATTTTAGACTAAATTATATTTTTGTCAAATTTATAAAACGGGTGCTTTAAAATTTTAACTTTTATTTATTGTCCTTTATTTGAAAAGTATCATCATTTCTCGTTCTTTTCACTAACAAAAGTTAAGTTTTTCTGTTAAGTCAGATTTTACTTTTTTTACATCTATTTACCCTTATTATTTTTAGTTACGGAGAGTAAAAGACAAAAATTGTAAGTAAGTCATTAAAGAATTTAGAATCTATTTAGTACCCTTATTATTTTCTTAATTAATTCCGGCCACTTTGAATTCCACTTCCAATACCAATTATCAATAAGAGCATTCCTAATAGCTTCCTCATCTCCATCTCTATAATTACATTAAAATCACTACCTTTTTTCTCTCCTTCTTAATTAAATAATACTTTTTTATACCTTTATCATTACCTTTTCTCTCCTTCTCAATTAAATAATACTTTTATCATCACCTTTTCTCTCTCCTCCACTCACAACCACTTCAAAAAATATTAAAAAATTTATGCAGGTGAACAGTGTTTTCCCCAAATATACAAAAAATTTATCCCTTTTTCTCTCTCCTCCACTCACAACCACTTTAAACCACCATATAAAATATGGGGAACCCACTCACAAATTTATGCAGAACCTACTGTGAATGCTCTAATCAATATATTTATATTATATAAAACTTTATAAACACTATAAATTTATAGATCTTCATCGTTCATTTTTATAATCAACGACACAGCAAAATTATATCTTAAATGGAAAAAAAATAGTTCCAACTTTTTATAATTTAATCCAAGATAATATAATAATTATAGAAAATGAGAAATTGCTTATCTATGGCTCATGGTTAGGGCTGTAAACGAACCAAACGTTCAGCGAACCGTTCGTGAACCGTTCGACGTTAAGTTCGTTTACGTTCGTTTGTTTAATAAATGAACGAACATGAACAAGGAATTTCGTCCGATTAACTAAATGAACAAACATGAACAGATGTCTCGTTCGTTCAATTGTGTTCGTGAACGTTCGTTTATGTCCGTATACGTTCGTGTTCGTTCATGTGTCGTGTGTTTATGTTGTTCATTAAAGATTTTTGTATATTTCTATTTTATTTTATCTAAACTTTTTATATTCTTTAATTTTTATTTTATTTTTTACCCTAACAATTAACTAAGTAAAGTAAGTTCGATACAAGTACAAAAAACTTGATATTAAAATGATCTTATTAAATGTTCATTTCGGAAGACATTAGGGTTGACATCAAAAGTCCCGAACTAACCTTCGTTCGGTTCCGTTCGTGAACCGTTCGTGAACAAATCCATTTCCTTAATAAACGAACACGAACATGAAATTTCGTTCGGTTAGTGTTCGTGAACAAATTAAAAGCTTAACGAACGAACACGAACGCTTTTTAACAATTTGAGTCCCTGGGGGTATTTTGATCATTTCAGAAAAAAAGTTAACTGTTAAATCTAACGACGTTAGCTATTTGGACTCAAATGTAGTCAAAAATGAAACGTCATGGTTAAAAGAGACGGATTTAAGCATAAGGGACTCAAATAGTTAAAATGGTCAAACGTCAGGGACTCAAACAATAATTTACTCAAATATATATAACTAGGGATAAATACCGCTTGCATTGGACCGGATGGCGCGTCGTGATGAATCGGTTGTGAACACTGAGCCGAAACATAGGTAGAAATAATCATAGCAACGGTGTATTTTAAATTTTGGAAAATATTATGTAGTTTTAAAAAAAAAATTCAAAACATATCGTGTTTGTCCGTTCATAGCAAAACGTGGGTAGAAAACGTTAGTTAGGTTCCGTTTTTTGTATATTCGGTTTCGAATAATGTTAAACGTTGTATTTTAAAAGTTAAAACCCAAAAATAATTATAAAGATTTAAATTACTAAGAATTATTTTTTTCTTTTCTATTTTTATTTTACAGATTTACTTGCACCCTAAAATAATTCACAATTATTAGAACTCAGTTTTCTAATAGAACATATATCGAAAGAATGGGGTGCCTCGGCAGGGGGTTGGGTGCCCGGCGTTTATGGCCTCATCTACCTAGGGGGATGACGAATCAGGCATGGGCTCCAGAAGCACACGCTTGTTGAAACTGTTATTTAACTTTTGTGTAAAATTATGAAAGGGCTAAAAGGTTTGGGATTCATACATGTGGTCGGACTATGAAAAGTGTTTATATGCATCTTACGAAATAAGATTATGAAAAGTCTATGTTATTTAGTATATGAATATGTGATCAAGGAATTCTAGAAAATAAATAAGTAAATGATTATGATAAAAACCCTAAAGTGTTGTATGCATATATTGGTATAAATAAATGCATGATTGAACGTAAACAAGATAATAAATGTCGTTCGGAACAAGTATTTGCATGTGGACGTGTTAACGTGGTTTATATGCACGTAGGATGATTGACATGCGTAGAACATACTTCAACGATATTTGTGATTTTATATAATTATTTTTAAGAAATAATTATATGTTTATACGTGAACTATAATGTGAATATATTATAAGTTGTTACAAAAATAATATTTATTTTGATACATGTAACAAGTCACCAATATGGAAACATGATATTTTCTCTGAAAATATGTAACCGTCTAGACTGGAATAATAATCACTAATGAGTCGTCACATAAAAACACTGTTTTTACTAAACAAAGACGTACTTAACGGGATTCTTTAAGCCGGGTGAACAACTTGCATTTAAGACGGGTAGTCTTAACAGTTTAGTACCCTTGTGTGATAAGGGTACGGACAGGCAGGAACTGTTAGCACATCGCTATTTGTTAGGATTTCATCGGACACAAGGTGAGTTCACGACCCCTTTTTATCTTTTTACTGTTTTGTAAACGTCGGGGGAGAACCATACTTACTTAATATGTTTTGAAAACATTAATACTCTGGTTTAACTCCTTGTGAGTTTCACTGTCCCCTTTTCTGGTTTTGGAATGTTTTGGGGAGGAAAACATATTTGTAACGATTTTCATATAATGAAAGAACAAAGACCAGACCGTATGTTTACATGAGGAACAATAGAGCGCTAAAAGTCCCCGGAACAACATTAGCATTTTGTAACCATTAGCTATGGTCTTAGCCTAGGATTTTATGAATAATACTATTGGGGGTGACGCCCCCGGTCATGGTTAGTCGCGCTAACCGGGACTTGAAGGGTCAAATGGCCGCATATTGTCTTATTCTTGTGGTATAGCGAGGGAGGGGCATTCATTTGTCATGGTTTGGTTACGATATCATGTATTAACATATTATTATTTGTATTCCTAGCTAGTTTACAAATGGGGTCTGTCGGTCGTTCATTCATGGTTCATTGCATTGGGTATTTATAAAGGGTTTAATGGGTCGGTTAAGTACCCATGGTTCAATGCATTGGTTACTCATTTAAACTTATGACGGTAATGTCATGCACATGTTTTCGAGTAAAACTACTTATGACGGTAATGTCATGTATATGATTTCGGTGAAAACTACTTATTTTTATGACGGTTAAGTCATGTATACGTTTTCGGTGAAAACTACTTATTTTTATGACGGTTAAGTCATGTATATGTTTTCAGGAAAAACTACTTATTTTTATGACGGTTAAGTCATGTATGCGTTTTCGGTGAAAACTATTTATTTTTATAACGGTTAAGTCATGTATACGTTTTCAGGGAAAGCTACTTATTTTTATGACGGTAAAGTCATGTATATGTTTTCAGGAAAAACTAATTACACTGAAATAACAAACTCTGTGAACTCACCAACCTTTGTGTTGACACTTTCAAGTATGTTTCTCAGGTAACCCTTATCCATGGTGCGGTTGGAATAGGCTAGCTATGTTGGATCAATTCCTAGTAGCTGGAAGGACATAGAATATCAAGTCTCAAGTATAACGTTGATCTAGAATAAATTTAGATCATTGTATTACTTAGTTTTAGTAATTGTATATGTAATCAAGTCTTAGAAATCACTATTACAGCTTCTGCTACCGTGTAATGAACCAATCGTTGCAACATTTACATATTTATTAAGTAAATGAATATTGGGGGTGTGACAGACATACATCTTCCGCAAGACCCGTCAAGCACAACCCTATACGCCACGTATAGGGTTATACTTGGCGTATTTACAGAAGGTACCTCGTACCCTGTACGCCTTGTATAGATCTATACATTGCGTATAGTGATGTGATTTACGGGTCTTGCAGAAGGTACCTAATAGCGTGTTTTTAGTGTAGTTATAAAAATATATATATACATGTTCTTGGTAATGGCTCCAAAAGCTTGATGCCAAATATGAGAGACATCATATATATCTTTAATAATGTTCTGTTTAGAGTTACACAAAATCAGGTTTTAAATTTATAAATTAAAATGATAAGTACTTCAACTAAACATACACACACAATAGGCAAGTGTAACTATCGCAGCGTAGTATAGTCTGGGTAAGAACCAAGTATCGAACCATGGACACGGATCCCGTACTCAACCCTTGCTATTGTCTGACTAGGATAATAAGTTGGAAGATAGGTTTTGTTTAAAAGAAAATAAAAAGGATAAGAAACGTAATTAGAAATGCTATCTCGTTTAAGGCGTTACTCCGGTTGTTATCACTTGTTAATTACCGTTGAATTTTAGTAAGGTTGGTCATAGTTACTAGTACTAACCCTTTCGATGGGGGAGCTAATATTTCGCAACGAAACAGTGGATACGGTCGGGCACTGTTCCTAATGAATCTCGGGATCCTAAACGGGGTCTCAAGTCCGTCGGCTATCCCGTGATTCATTATTCGGACTAAGATTATCCTTTGACTGACGTACGTCATGTGTTGTAACTTTTTTTGGTAAGTCGGAATGCGCAACTTCCTCCAAAGGTACTTTATGAACGCTCGGGCCTAACAAAATTTATTCTTAAAATAGTTGTCTTTACTTATAAATTCATTTTAAATAAATAAAGCTTTCTTCCTCAAGATCAAGCCCATGGCCCCAGCTAGGAGTTCTCTGCAAGCTAACACAAGAGAAGTAAAGAAATACCGACACGTTTCATAAGGTTCAGTCAGGACTCGAATGACCCGTTGAATACCCAAACCTCCAATCAACCCATAATAATAAATCAATACTAACTCGGCCATTGCTAGCACCAAGATTGTATATAGACCGTACAAACCTGGATAAGCTTTTCAAACAAGAGGACTTGATTAATAAACTCACAAGATTTAAGATTATTAAATTAGTTTAAAGATCACTTATTCTGGTCTTTTTAAGATAAACTATAAGAAAAACTTCAAGAACATAACTTACTAAAAATATTTCATTAATTAATTAAAGATTAACTAGCCCGAGCAACGCAAGAGGACTAGCCACGAATGATCATACAAGTGACTCCACTAACCCTTAGACAATGTGTGGAAGTGTTCCAACACCAAGGGAGAGTGGGTATAGGTTGCCTCTTGCTTACTCGAACGAGAAGAATCATTTCATATTACAAGACTTAGGAAATGAAAATAAACAAAGAAAAGCTAAAACTGACCAAAACCGAGGGAGTTCCGGCTCTAGCAGAGCATTAGGGCCTTCACAACCCATGGTCTTGGACATCTAAAACACTAGAATGAGCTTGCTATTTATAGGCTACGATTTTGGCAATGCACGGCCGTGCAAAGTACCCGTTTCTTTCACGTGCGGAATCTGGCAGCTTTAAGGAGGACAGGGAGGCAAAACAGGCTTTGCACGGCCGTGCATTTCCTTGTTTTGCTCCCTGTTGACTTTTTGACTTCCTGGTTTGACTTCCTGTGTCCAATTTCGTTCAATTGACTTCCGAATGCTGATTTCTCCTTGATTTTGAGTGATTTCTTCATGTTTTTTGCAAACCAAGGTCAACAAACCTATTGTAACATAATTGAGTGGATTAAGTATCAATTATTATCATATTACCTCTAATTGTGATGAATTCGGGGGTAATTATGCGTGCAAAACATGTATAATTTACGTCATATCAATACCCCATACCCTCTTACCTAATACGCCACGTATAGACATATACGAGGCGTATAGGTTCCCTCAAAACTTCTATAAATTCCTCCAGATTTCTTCTGGATTGATCGTTTCAAACTGATTTCCTCCTAACTTTTGCCCACATACTCAAGTATAGCGATGTCGTTTTGGGACGACCACTATGTTTTTGGTGAATATTCTAATGAGTCATCACAAGACAAGGCTGCTAGATTTGAACAAGGTAAACACGTCTATTTATTTATTAGCCGTTAGCTTGTAACATCCCGAAAATGATGAGACTTGACGAGTTCGTGAAAAGTCGGGATTTAACGAGTCGTCTTGGATTTAAGTCGGAGAGCCAAAGATGTAATACGCAAAAGATGGAAGGTTGGGGTTGGGCCTATAAGCCCTATCCGCCACTTGCTCAAGCCCCCATTCTTCAACTTCGTCACCCAACTTTTAGAGAGAGAATCTAAAGAGAGAAAGTCAAGGATTTACCATTTGAGCCTTGATTGTTGCTGGATCTAGTCCTTAATCGTTTACTGAAGGTGGATAATGAAGAATCAGAGTAACCCACGGTAAGAATCTGGCCAGATCTACTGTGTTTGGGTTGAAATGGGTTTTTGGGTAAAAATGGAGTTTAATCCATAGAGGTCGGGTTTTTACGTGAAATAACACCTAAAACCTTATATCTAGCTTCATGGAAGGTAAATAAACGAAGTAGACGTAATAAGTTACGGTTTTGGATAAAAAACAAAGAATTAATGAAGAACATTCAAGTGGAGACACTAAAGTGGAGACGTTGTTTTAGTGGAGATACTAAAGTGGAGACATTGTTCTAGTGGAGACACTGTTCTAGAGGAGACACTAAAGTGGAGACCCTGTTTTAATGGAGACACTGAGTGAAGACACTAGCGGAGACACTGAGTTGAGACACTAAGTGGAGACGCTAAGTGGAGACGCTAAGTGGAGACACTAGCTAGTGGAGACACTAAGAAAAGACACTAATGATTGGCGAAAGTACATAACGCAAGTTATGGCAACACTAAAAGCCCTTAACGCAAGTTAAGGCAACACTAAAAGCCCCTCACACAAGTTATGGAGACACTGTGGGCGACACTAGTGTCAGGACGACACTATAGGCAACACTGTCAGGAATTTTATAGATTTCGCGTATTGACTTGTATGCAGGTCGTATAGTATTCCGGCACCTACATAGAGACAGTTGCTGAGAATCAGTTAATTGCTATTGCCTTTTTTCCTATGTTTTTGGGCTGATATGCATGTTGTAAGGAAAGATATAGATACAATCAATAAAGAAAGTATTTTTATGAAAGTAATGACAGAGAAGATAACGAACAGTTTACAAAGTTAAAGAAAGAAAGACTTATACGAGTATAAGCACATGATAAAGTATTTTGCGAAAGAACGATAAAGAAAGATAACGTACATTTATAAAGCTAAAGAAAGAAAGTCTTACACGAGTGTAAGCACGTAATAGAAAGTTATGTCGATAAAGTATTATGCCATCTTATGTGTTTATGTGATGAATGTGCTAACTATTTTGTTTGCGTTATATGTTTTAAAGTGATGGCTATGTGTTTAATAGTGTAAAGGTATAGTATATCATAGTATGCATGATAAAGGAGTCTTTTTTACAAGCAATAGGAGCCTTGCGCGAGCGCAAACATGTCATAGAAATTTCGCTTAAGTGTGAGTACGCCAAAGGAGTCTTGCACGAGTGCAAGCATGAGTAGGAGCCTCACACGAGTGTAAGCACGCTAAAGAAAGTCTTATACGAGTACAAGCATGCTAAAGGAGCCATTCTTGAGTGAAAGCACGTTAATAAAGTCTCGCCTGAGTGCGAGTACGGTAAAGAAGACTTGTACGAGTACAAGCACATATGATTAAACGATAAAATGAAAGATAAATATAAATGATGTTTGTAAAGAACATGGACGAGTCCATGATAAAGATAAATGATTTTTTTGTAAAGAGCATAGACGAGTCCATGATAAAAGAAATGACAAAGAGAATGATAAAGAAAATGTTTGGTAAAGTACGATAAAATTAAGGTTTTATAAAGAAGAAAGTTTAAATGATGAAGTTTTCAATGATCACATAAATATAGAACTCACTCAGTTTTAACTGACTTTTAGCATGCATGTCAAGTTAAGGATGGTCTGATCTTAGGAGCTGCGAGAGCTAGCGTGGCATGGACTCAAAGACTACTCAATCCCGAAGTTGACATCCTAGACTGTTTTAGTTGTTTTCAGACAATTAAGTTAAAGTTTAAATTTGTAATGACTTATGTAATGTTTGAACAAAGTTTCTACTACGTTTGAATGAAATCTTATGTTTAAGATCTATGTGTTGATGAGTAAATCTAACAAGTGAGGCCTCCCGGGATTGGGGCGTTACAAGTTGGTATCAGAGCCATAGTTTGAGAGATTCAGACATCCCTTAATGTCTGAACTTAAACTGAGAATGAGACCAAGTAACGGATGTCAACACGAGTAGCCCAATGCCATGAGTTATAGTTTATTAGACAAGTTTAGTTAGCATTTATAATTATTATATCTAGATGGTACTTACGTGTAATATTTTTGCCTATATATAGGGTTCCTATGTAATCTCTTATTCAATCAATCAATAATAAACAATTCTACGATTTAACTTGGTATTAGAGCCAAGTAAACCTAGAAGCCCCCAACCCTAAACAAACCCTTTCTACCGACAACCTCCTCTATAGTTGGAAAAGAATATCGTTTCCATCAACAACCTTGCAACCGCAAACAACCAGACGCAAATCAACTACTGCCGTCAATCCTTCAGCCAACTTTTCTCTGTTCACGGTATTCAATCCCTGTTTTTTATTCGACTATCTCAATGGCAATGATTTCTGCCTTCACTTTCGTGGAGAAAATGGCCCATAATTCCCATAAGTTTGCTTTTTTAAATTATCACCCAACAACTATGGGTATTGGAAAGTGTAATAAGTGTAATATCTCTGCCTATATATAGGGTTCCTATGTAATCTCTTATTCAATCAATCAATAATAAACAAATCTACGATTTAACTTAGTTCCATTATAGTTTTATGCCTTAGATATAGGATAGAGGCCTGAGTGTCGATGTTACACTTGATAGGGAATAATTAGAACCCGAAAGGTAAAGTGAATCATTAATAGCAACATGCCATTGTTATTACTAATTTACCTTGCCCGTAGCGTTCTGAATATTGTCTAGCATAATGACACCGATGTTCATTACCATGACATGATCTTTAGATGGTTGGTCGTCGAGGAGCTAGTCGTGGTGGAAAGCGAGGTGGTCGCCAAGGCCGACCACTGGTGAATCAAAGGCATATAGATGAAATCGAGGACTCTTATTTGGAAAGGGAGAACCTGGAGAATGAGACTTAGGAAAATGAGCACAATAAGACTTGGGGCAAGTCCGTGCACAATGAACGACCAACTTTGGAGCCCGCAGTTAGGACCGCCATTGCAGAAGAGGTGGCCCTGGTGCTGCAAGCCACTCTACTTGCAACTTTAAATGAGGTGCTCATGGGGGCAAAGAAGGAGATGGATGAGGCTGTTGGTGTCACACCCCAACCGACGACGGAATATGTCAGGGCGGGACATGTAGATTGTTCATGAGCACATGATCAACTAAAGTTTCATAAATTAAAATTATCCCAAATTCCATAACATTGTTCAAACAAAAATAATCCAACATGTAAAGAAAACAGAATACAATTTTTTTATTTCAACTAGGTCCTCATTTCCTATGTGCAGCAACTTGAACATGAACTCAAAGATTAGCACCTGAAACATGATGAAAACAAGGTCAACTAAAAATAGTTGGTGAACATACATAGGTTTTGACACCACAAATAGTTTCCAAGTGTTTGTGTACAATTCATATGAAGCATGGTTTAATAAGACAATTATGGAGAACCACTATAGTTAAAATTGGGGCGCACAATCAAACCTTGTGACTGATAGGCATAACACTCAATATTACCCTTAAGTGATGTCGACAACAATCACCCTACCCGGGTGGATTGGTCAGATGCAATACATCTATCATTGTTAACCGTCGGCTTGTACAGAGTTAATGGGTGTGGGCTTGGTTGGGTGAGTGTACTTGTTTGAGTTCTAAAATATGGTTATGTAAGCTCATGTGAAAGTTTGTGTGTAAAAATACATGGTTTCATTTGTTTTGTAAACAATTGGATTTGTGTACAAGAATGATACACTTATGTGCTTTTGTTTATAACGAGTAAATAATGAAATATAGTAAGTTTGAATAAGTGGGTAAATGGATAAATAATTAAAAACTCTTTTATCTATTTAATTCTAGTTATTATGAAAAAGTGTTTAAATGACTTAATTATTTTGTAGTTAAACCAAGATTTAAAGTATAAAAATAATGTTCTAAGTAAATAAATAGTTTAATGACATAAATGAATAAAACCAAATTTCGAAATGTAAGGTTCTAATTAAATAATTAATTAAGTCATAATTAATATAAATTAAAAGAATGAAATATGTGTTAATGTTTTTATGAAAATAAATTGTACAAAAGGTTATTAAATTTCTTTACAAGGTAAATGGGTTTATAAAATATTCACTTTTATATTCTAGATATAATTTGTAAACCAAATATTAAATAAATTTTTTGTTTAACATAATTATATTAATTAAATTAAGTTTTATTAGGTTTACATCCTAATAATAATAAGTAAAATGGTTTTCTTGGAAATTTAACAATTCAAATTTGTAAAACTGTTCAACGTGAATAAAGGGTTCATAAAAATAACTTTTATAAAAAAATAGGGTTTTAAAACGTTTAAAAAAATTAAACGCGGGCTCCAGGACTCGAACCCGGGCGGTTTGTGTGGGAGGCAACGCGCCAACCACTAGACCAAGGGGGTTCTAGTGTTTTAAGTTCTGGTCCACAAGGTTTAATCATGGAACAGAAGGGGGCCGGTTCTGGGTTAACAGGAAGAGCGCAAAAATGGCGTTGGTTGTGGGTTTTGAACCCACGCCACCTGGTTCGACGTTGCAATGACTTACCAGCCGGACCAGGTGATTTCACAGATCATATATGGAACCCGAATATATAAATACGTTTATTAAATCAAGACATAGTCCCAAATCAGGTTTGCGCAAAATCGATCAAGAACCCTAAATCGAATTGGACTTGATACCCTCTGTCATCTGAAATTGACAGAGGTTCATTGGTCGCCAGGGAACGATGAATTAGAAACACTAAATCTTACCTGAATTGGTGGAGTAACGACTGAGAATGGCTGGGACTTTGAATTCGATGTTCTTGGTACTCGATCATGCTCCAGCAGTGCAATCCAGCGTGTATGTGTGTCTAGGAAGTTTGTAAAGGTGATTGCGAAGGTGTTGGTCTCAATTTATTGGTTCCATTTCACTCGAAACGTGCCAATTATGTTCAAATTATGACGATCGGTTACGGGGGTTTTGATTTGAGGTTAAAGCTCTTGATTTCGGTTGAATTGGTTCGTTAAATGCATTTGATTCTGGTTGAGTAACAGTCCCGCACGATTAGTAGGCATTAACAGCCTTGAATTCGATGGATTTGAAATCGATTTGGTGTTCGTTTACTTTTGAAAGTCAAACTGACCGGGGGGTGTGGGGGTTTGAACCAAAGGAAAAAATCCAATTTGAAAGGTTCAAACACATTGGGGGGGTTCAAACTTGATTCCAAGGAGGTTCACATGCTTGTGGGGGTTCAAACCACTTTAATTGGGTTTAAAGATCATTTAAATATAAAACTAGATTTTATTTTTAAAAAATTTATAAAAACCAATACATTTAGGTATAATAAATTTATAATGATTTATTAACAATGTAATATATATATATATATATATATATATTTTTAAAACCAACCAAATCTTTTAATTAGTTTGTTTAATAATTTCAAATATATATAAATATGTTTACATACTTATATTTATAAATGATA
Organism: Smallanthus sonchifolius; assembly: GCA_023525975.1. Lineage (NCBI taxonomy): Eukaryota > Viridiplantae > Streptophyta > Magnoliopsida > Asterales > Asteraceae > Smallanthus > Smallanthus sonchifolius. The sequence continues at coordinate 61,912,474 of CM042037.1, read as the reverse complement.
ACATATATATCTTTATATATATATAGGGGTGGGTTTAATTCAGAACAAAGTTTTTTACGAGAACATATGAAACTAATCTCAACCACTTATTTTCATTCAATATTAACAAAATTAAATTATATCAAAAAGGTATAATTGTAAACATGAAAAAGTTTCTCTTTCCAATTAATTAATTTCTCATTCTCTCTAATTAATTACTTTCTCTCTCATATCTACATTTAACTAGTTTTCTCTATTATTTTTAATTAATTAGTTGAAACATATTATCCTATACATATCAAAGTGTAGATACCTACACAAACACGTACTTATACACATGTTTGTTGAAAATGACAAAAAAATTATTTGAATGTTTTAAATTCTCAATATTTATCTTACACATATCAAACTTACTCTACACATATTATCCACGTTTTTAAAACTTATAAACACAACTAAGATCCTATGTAACTTAAAAAAATGACTAATGCATTCCAGTGAAGTCTATTTGGAAAAGCACACAAAAAAATATAAAAATGAATAAAAAATTCTTCAAAAGAAAACAAGGATAAGAAAAACATTTCAGTTTCTTTTTTTATTTGATTGTAGGGTGTAGTGAATTACAGAGACGAAGAAAATTTTAAATCTCCAAAGAGAGGGTAAAACAATTAAAGTGAGGAACTTAAAAATTAAGATTTTTACTAACGTGTTACGACAAATAAATTCAAAAACAAAACCTATCATGTAGATTTCTGAATCAACTGATGATAAGGATTGATCTTCATGTTCGACATAAGTAAACGTGATCGATGGAGATGTTCATAGATTTTAGGGGAAAGGGTTTTGGTCACCATCGATTTCAATTTTCTTGAGAAACTCAATGAGAGATAAAAAGCCAATTGAGAAAATATTATCAAACTAGAGAAAGAATGGGAGATAATTGAGGAATTAGTTTTGGAAAGGTGATGTTAAAATTCCGATGGTACCCTTCTCTTATTTGATTAATCTTCTTAATTATTAGTTTAATTACTATAATGACACTGTTGATTTGAACCATTGATCAAACAATTGATGGTTGAGATGAGTTCTCTTTGTTCTCTTAATTATTAGTTTAATTACTATAATGACATTGTTGATTTGAACCATTGATCAAACAATTGATGGTTGAGATGAGTTCTCTTTGTTCTCACAGTTTTTTATTGTTCTGAAATGAGTCTCCCTATATATATATATATTTATAAAGGAGTGAGATTGTAAGATCAAAGTCCATAAGTTATATGGTGATTAAATTGGTCTAATAATATATATATATATATATGGGTATATAGGGGATGGTTATAATAAAAACACTCTTGGATTGAAAAACCCACTAAACTCTGTTTTACATATGTAAAAAAAAAACTTTTATTTTTGGAATGTATTTACATTCAATTTTATCACTTTTGGTGAAAAAATTATAAAAAAGCGCCGAGCGATTTTTTTTTTAAATCTGACGTTTATTACATATGTAAACTCAAAGGTCTGACGTTTATTACATATGTAAACTCAAAGGTCTGACGTTTATTACATATGTAAATGCTGACGTATTGCATACGTAAGCAAAAAACGCTGATTTTTGTTAATTTTTACATATTTTTTATTTCTTTTTTTATTCGGCGTTTTTTTAATTTTTTTTTGCGACTAGGCTTGTTTTTATATAAATAATCAATCCCAAATTTTAAAAAAAAATTATCTAGATTTTTTTAGGGTTTAGTGAGTTTCTTCAACTGGGTATATATACATTATATATATGTGTATTTATTATAAATCTAAAATATGAAATCGTATGAACGAAATCCTGAATTTGATACACTTGTAATTATGGTTTATGTGACACAATGTATTATAATTGAAATAATATTATTATTGTACCAAGATAAGACATGAGAAAACCATGGATGTTACAATTAGAAAAGATAGTTCTGGAGTCAACAGAGTCAACACCCGAGGCAGTGAAAGGAAGGATCATGAAACTGATAGTGATTCGAAGTCTAAGCCGAAACGTGGATGCTCATACAAGTCATTCAGAGGTGGTGACCCACCTCAACTTAAAGGTAGGGATGGTGCAATTGCCACCCTACATTAGATCACTAGGATGACTGTCGTGATTAACATTAGCCAATACCGCAAGGACCAAGCAGTTAAGTTCGCTGCTCACTCGTTCACCTACGAGGCACCAGTAGGAGGCCATTAAACAAGCCAGTTCAACGAGGATTCTCTTTCAAACTCATGTTTGATCGCAAAATAGTAAAATCAAATCGAAGATTCAAGTTTACGATCTAGTAGAGATCATTCCAATAGGTGTGTGCAACAGATAAAAGTTGAAGGAAGATTAGCTTTGTTGATATATGTTGGTACGAAGCAAACAAAAAATGGAGACTTTTGCTATTAATCAAGTGAAAGGAAGAAGAGAGGAAATTTTGAGTTGTTTGCGGAAAAAGAGAATTATTATTGTTGTAATGTGGAGAAAGAAAGAAAAGAATTTTCGGATTAAGATTTGAAGAATGTTTTTGAGAAATAGGTGGAACTATTATTCGTGTGGATTATTCCAGATTTCATTTTAGATGATATACACCGTCATTAAAAGGTCCAAAATGGATTGAGGAACTTCCAAGTAATATTTTGTGCATTAGAATAAAACATGCATTACAAGAAGATAGTTAGTGCAACGTAAAGACAAGTTATGGTTATGGAGAATATTGAGAAGGAAATATGGTCAAAGAACAGGAGGTTAGAAACTTTCGATCCAGGAAGAAATTGATCAACAAGAGTTTGGCAGAGGTTTTGATCAATTCCAGTGGTAACCGAAAAAACCAGTGAGGTTCTAGCAAGTAACAGGAGGCCAGAGATTCGATCCAGGAAGAAATTGATCAACATCAGTTTGGCAGAAGTTTTGATCAAGTCCAGCGGTGACCGAAAGATCAATAGGTTGTTCTCGCGAGTATATGCGATCCGACCATTTAGATTTTCTTTGCTAGAAATAAGGAGAGTGGATGAAGGCAGCAAGCCAGAAATCATCAAACAAGTTTTTGGAAGGACGGAAAAGCGGGTGGCTTGTTTTTCCGGTTGGTGGTCGATAGTAGGCGGCTTACGACTCAAGAAGAAAATAACTTTTGAAACACCCTACTTATTCCTTATTTTATCAGAGTATTATATTGCGAAAAAACGGTCTCAGTTTCATAAAACCTTGCCATAACGGCTAAGGCAACTTTTTCATTTATAATAATATTGTTTTACAAAGGATAATATAATTACATCATCCTATATAGGGATTTTCCAACTCCGATAGCTCTATCCACCGAAAGCTTCATTCCACGTGCTTCTTTCCTGCAGTGTTTGGAAAGCGTTTTTGAATTAGCTTTCGCTAAGTAAGTACACCGCATCTTTTCATTTTATTATGAATCCTTTAGGTTATTGTTATTATTCACGTTCTCTCGGGCTCTCGGTTCCCCCGTGACCATCTTCGGACGTACCTCCGATCACGTATTTACGTATTTTATGGGTGTGCTAACCCCCTCGCAACCATCTTAGGCCGTACCTCCGGTCCGAGTATTGGCAAGGTTCTTATACTCGTCAGTATAGACCCCTCACATTTATCACGAAGACTCATTCATTCCACAACCTCGTAGGCTTGGAATCTTTTACTCTTTCAGCCCCGTAGGCGTAGAGTTACTCTTTCAGCCCCGTAAGCCTAGAGTTTCCTTTAGTTCTCTTTAGTTTTCTTCTTTATTTATTGAGATTCACCTTACTGGCCGGGTATCTCATTTCATTTGGGACCTTGAGTATCTTAGACTCACAGCCTCCCAAATGTACCAAGCATTTGTTTTTATTTCATATATATGCTTGATTCACTCACCAACCAGTCCTCACCTTAAAACTTCGTAACAGTTTCTCCAGGATGCCTTAGAATGGTTTATATATAGGAAGTACCAGCGGCGTATCCACCACCCTTCTAATATTTAGTGAGTACTCCGTTATTCCATTTTAGGGTTTAGGCTCGTTCCATCATACTCATTCATATTTGCATGTATCATCATGCATTCATGTATTCATCATGCATTCCACGTATTCATACTCATCATGTATTCACATTCATCATGCATGGTACACTTACATCATATATTCATATTCGTCATATATTGTAAACTGGGGTGATTTTCCTTCCAGAGCAGTACCTCCAACACAGATGTTTCCAAGAAAGAGTGACGGGTCTAGGATAGATTTATACACCACTCTTTCCTTAGACAGAACATTCCGTTTGTCAGATAACTACATACCGGTTGGATGTTCTCCCGTACGTTCACTACATTTCATCACTATTTATTAGTCTATACCCCTAAACATTCATAATTGTTTCACCACATTGTACCAAGAAGTTTATATATAGGAAGTACCAACGGCGTATCCACCACCCCTTGAATACGTCGTGATTACTCCATTATTCCCGTTTAGTATTTAGACTTAATCTGTCATTACCCCGTACCCTCGTCATATCACAAAATTCACATATCACGTATCATTTTAAACACATACTTCACATATTTGTGTCTAGGGTACGGGTCCAGTGTACTTACTTTATTCTCAGGTAGTTCCTAAGTTCGTTCCTTTCTTTAAACGTCTCTACGTTCCTTGCTCGTAACTTTAACGTTACGCACTCGTAACCACCACTCTCGTAACCGTCGCGTTTGTCTTGTCTCAGTATGCGTGCAAGTGTTTGTGTGTGTTGGTTTATGATTTGTGTTCTCAATTGAAAGGCCCAACTTACCTATTTATAGGGCTGTCCGTGCACCGGTGGCGGACCGCTAAGCAAGGGGGTAGCGGTCCGCTACCGCCCCTTACCAGGTGTCTGGCGTATTCCGCATGTGGCGGACCGTCACGCTCTGGGTAGCGGTCCGCTACCCAATTCCTTTTAGCGAGTCAGCTTACACATGTCACCTTCTCGTTGTTTGAGCCCAATTGTGGTTGGCGGATCGTTACCCGCCTGGTGGCGGTCCGTCATAGGGTTGAGTCACCAGATGCGTCACTGCCACGTGTCATTCCCTCGTGAATCCTTCATCCGCACGTAGCGGACCGTTAAGAAGTCGGTAGCGGACCGTTAAGAAGTTAAGAAGCCGGTAGCGGACCGTTAAGAAGCCGGTAGCGGTCCGCTACCAGTCTGATTTTGAAATTTTCTTTAATTTCAGTCCTTTAACTTTAGGACTTTTACACCTTTAGTCCCTGGACTTTTATTCTCTTAAAAATTGGGATGTTACAACTTTGGACGTGGCCGGGGTAGAGGTCGGAGATCCGGGAAAAAGTCAAGATGGAAGAACGGATCAAAGAGGCTTGATCCGAAGCTAAAAAGGATGAAGCCCTTCTTAAACTTAATTTAGTTTAAGGTGGAGTATTGGAAGTTAAACTAAATTATAAAGTATAGGGGCTTAGGTGTCATTAGTGTAAAGTAATATTTAGCAATAATCTAATAATGATCGGTTGTTGTTGTATTGATAAAAGGAGATTACATCAGGAAATATACAGATAAACAAGTTACACATAGAACTCTAATAATCAATATATAATTAATGTAGGGATACTCAAGAGACTGTCTAATATTCCCGCTCAAGCGAAGGCCGGGAAACAACCTGTAGCTTGGACCGTAAAGCGAGGAATCATTGTGAAGGCAGTGGCTTAGTGAAGATGTCAGCAATCTGATCGTGGGTAGAGATGAACTGAACTGCTAGTTTCTTTTGATCAACTTTTTCTCTGACAAAGTGAAAGTAGACCTCTACATGCTTTGTACGTGCGTGGAACACGGGGTTAGCCGATAGATAAGTAGCCCCTAAATTATCACACCACATAATGGGGGCCAAGGCCATGGGAACCTGAAGTTCACGCAAAAGTGTTTCAAGCCAAGTGAGTTTAGCAACGGTATCTGCCAAGGCCTTGTACTCGGATTCGGTTGATGACGGATAGACAGTCTTCTGTTTTCGAGCAGACCATGAAACAAGATTAGAACCAAGATATATTGCAAATCTCCTGGTGGATCGACGGTCATCAGGGTAACCGGCCCGATTAGCGTCTGAAAAGGCACGCAATGAAGGAGGAGCGGCATCAGTGTAGGCATGTAGAGGAGAGCCAGACTTGTGGTGGAGAAGAATACCGTGACCCGATGTCCCTTTGAGATAGCGAAGGATATGCTTAACCGCGGACCATTGGTTTTCAGTGGGAGACTACATGTACCGGTAGACCTTGTTGACTGCAAAGGTAATATCCGGGTGAGTCAGGGTAACATATTGAAGAGCTCCCACCATTTGACGGTATTTAACTGGATTGTCGAAAAGGGGGCTATAACCAAGAGCTAGATTAGCAGTAGTGGTGATCGGAGAAGGCACAGGTTTGGAGTTTGACAGGCCCGCACGTTCAAGGAGGTCTCTAATATACTTGTGTTGAGAGAGCAAAATGTCATCACTTGGGGGGTAATTTCAATACCGATAAAATATGCAAGAGGGCCTATGTCTTGAACAACAAAGGAAGAACTAAAGCTGGTCACAACCTACTCGATAGTCCTGGAATTGTTACCGGTCAAAATAATGTCATCAACATAAACTAACATATATAGATAAGTGTTCCCCCTGCCGAATAGATGAAGAGAGATGGGTCGGTCTTGGAACCCTTAAAACCGAGAGCAAACAGAGCCGAGGACAGCCGTTCAAACCAGGCTCTTGGGGCCTGCTTGAGACCATATAGGGACTTATGAAGCAGGCAAACATGATCCGGATTCCGAGAATCAATGAACCCCGGAGGCTGTTGTAGATAAACTGTCTCTTTGAGATAAACTGTCTCTTTGAGATCACTGTGCAAAAACGCATTTTGAACATCCAGCTGGCAGAGAGGCCATTTGTTGGTGGTAGCGATAGAGAGAACAACCCGGATAGTGGTGGGTTTGACAACCGGGCTAAAAGTCTAGTGGTAATCAATGCCCGGTTGTTGATGAAACCCCTTAGCAACCAGGCGCGCCTTGTAACGTTTAATTGCACCGGTTTGGTCCCTTTTAAGTTTGTAGACCCATTTACAATCGACAATATTGGCCCGGGAAGGGCGTAGAACCAAGGACCAAGTTCCATTTCTCAAAAGGGCCGAGTATTCTTCAGTCATAGCCTTACGCCAGTGAGGATCCCGGTTGGCAATGGTAAAGGTGGCTGGTTCGTGGATGGTGGGTGGGGTTGTTTGTGTGGTAAAAGATGCGGGAGTAAACTTGTCAGTTTTTTTGGGTTGGGCCGTAAGTTGGCTGGACGAGTACGAGCAGGAGGTAGGGGATTTATGGGGCTGGACGAGTACCGTTTTCTTACAATGGCCTAACCAAATTATTACAGTATCTGTTGTGTTTGATGACAGGTTTCTTCGGTTAAGAAGAGATTTAAAAATTTACAGGGTGTTTGGATGTGCAATTGAGTGCGAGTTTGAATAATAAGAATAGGTTGTTGTGATAAACTGAGATATAGTAGATGATGTATTGATGCTGTTTTGGTTTTTCAAGTTGTAATAATTAGATAATCCACTATTTGAGTATTCAGTGATGTATGAAACATTGTTGCAACTTTTTCATTATTGATTATTGTTGTTGTCTTTGTTGTTCAACTTGTATAGTATACGGGTTTATAACCATTGTTTCTAATCAGATGCTCTCTGACCAGTATTAAGATCCCCATGCATAATGAATCCGCTAACAAAGGGCTTGTACTTTTGAGGTTTATCAAATCTCCTTATTAAAGACCACCCCTAATTAAGCAATTCTAAAAATAATTCTTTAGTTAGCTGTAAATTCAATCAACAACAATGATCATACAAGCCAAAAACAGGATAAATTATCTAAAGTAAGCCCCAAAATCAAATAACCTATCCTGAGATCTCTATAAACGTTGATAAATCATGTACGATTACGCAATAACTCATGCAAATCAAATACAAAACTATGCATATTAACGTTTGTTGTTCAGCCCTGTAGTACACGGGTTTATAACCTAGTATATAGATAAACAAGTTACACATAGAACCCTCTAATAATCAATATATAATTAATGTAGGGATACTCAAGAGACTGTCAAATATTTAGTATCAAAAGTTGTAATTTTGTAATTAATTGGTTAGATGTGTAAACCCTAAATATTGAAACCGTAATTGTGAAAGGATACAACGTTCGCAGAACCATTGCAACGTTTCATCTCTGTAGAGTCTGTGTATAAATAGATCACATGTATACAAATCAAATATCGATCAATCAATTGAATATTCTTTTAGGGTTTCTTCTTCATCTTATTATATTCATCTTAATTCTTGATTGAATGGGATTGATTCATGATTGAAGTACCCCTTGATTACAACCGCCTAATTGCGGTTAATTAACTGAATATAAAACCGTTCTTAACTGCCTACAAACGAACCAAACCGGTTCGACCCAAACACTGTCTTGACCCATTCTAAATAAACATAATGAAATAAGCTAAGTTTATATTAGTCTTCATTAATACCATCTTACAATATATAACAAACAGGAGCATGGCACTTAAGGGCTAAGGCTACATGCTGTTGGAATATAATAATGTGTTTCATATCAGCTTTTATTCAAACATGTACGGACATGAAAAGTATGAAGGTCAGTTTATTTTGTCATCAAGGAACAAGCATATATTTACATAAGAACAATAAACGAAGAATGTGACAAAATAACTATAGTACTCACTTCACAAACACACTTTCTGTTCGGTTTGAACTGTCTTTTCTATCATCATCATCATCTTGTTTCAACCTGCTCGATTTCAGAATGATCATAAGAAGACATTGAAAACAACGGGTCTGTTCGTACTGAGGCAGAGTATTGAGTTTGACTATTTTTGTTGTATCTGTCCTCGCGGAAGTCTCTCATGGCTTTAAATCTCAAATCATCGGTGTAGCCACCTGCTTCTGGGTCTATCTCTGGGACGCATGTTCGACCTTTGAGCATAGTCACTACCTCCGACATGATGGGCCTTATTGCTGGAGAACCATTTGTGCACAAGAGTGCTACTTTCACCATTATTTCTGCTTCTTCTTTGTTGATTTCTGACCCCAGTTTCTCGTCAAATAACTCCTCATAGTTTTTACTTTTTTGCAACTGGCAAGCCTGCAAAATGTATATGTCAAACGGGTCAAATTTATTTAAAGCAAAACAGTTAAAAGAAAACGGGTCAGGAGTCATCCAAAGTATTCTTTTAAGACATAAAACCTTAAAAATCATGTTACTAAAAGATAGAATATTATTGACTGCGTGTAGCAGTCATCCTTTTTGATCCGAACCCAGTTGTACCCACACATTTCAAATTTAGTTGAGTTTTAGAAATTAACCTTTTAATTTTCTGGATCCATATAATTCATGTAGGGGGTTTAAAAACATATAAATTCATTATAATTTTTGCCTGCAGGAGCTTTTAAGTTTGGTTGTAAGAAAGAGTTATACGATACCCAGTCTAGAAGACATATGTAATTGTCACGAGGAATGTAACTGGTATTGTTCTTTCCGCTCACAATCTCCAAAGCCAACACCCCGAAGCTGTAAACATCCGCTTTATCGCTTAAGAAACCCCATAGCGCGTACTCAGGTGCCATATATCCGCTGCAAATCAATCAAACCATATCAAATTCGTTGAAATCTAGGTGTGGCAAAATGGGTATTTTTAGCACGGATCAAAATGGGCTGGGCTGGGCTGGGCTGTGTTAATTTCTTAAATCTTTTAACTTAAAGCCATTTGGCAGATGAAATATAACCCAAATCAACTTATTTATAAATAAATTGTTTGAAATTAAGTTGAAATGTTATAGATATTAGGAATTACATTGTGCCAGCAACGCGAGTGCTAACATGAGTTTGGTCATCCTCGTGTAGCCTCGCCAATCCGAAGTCGGCTATTTTCGGGTTCAGGTCTTTGTCAAGAAGAACATTGGTAGCTTTGATGTCTCTATGCACAATTTTGAGCCTTGATTCCTCATGAAGAAAAGCTAATCCTCTAGCAATGCCGACGCATATCTTAAATCTTGTTGGCCAATCCAACATCAACTTGCTGTTATTTAAACCTACACAATGTAACTTCAATGTGAATAAAATACATATAAATAAAAAACTAACACAAATATGAGTTCCTGACTTTTTGTTTGAATCATAAACTAACCGGTTGTTATGAAAATACAAAGGAAACATTAGTCGCCTAAAATGTATTTTAAATTGATAAAACCTCCTAAATCATTTTATTCAAAATTACATTATTTATTGAATATTATGAAATTTGTAAACATAATTTTAGGCAAAAAGGGTTTCAGGTCGACTATATCGGCCCATTTTGACACTTATAGATTAAATGAAGTATATGTTTTAGGTCTGAAATGAATATGAATTGGGAGAAATGGTGATAAAGAATATGAAATAATAATTTGAGTTGAATAAAAGATTAATTGGACCTGGTAAGCCAACATTTTACTGAAACACTCACCAAACAAAGCATTGGAAAGGCTATTGTTTTCTAGGTACTCGTAAACGAGCATCAGTTGATCTCCTTCAATGCAACATCCATGAAGCTTCACAAGATTTGGGTGTTGTAAACAAGATATCACACCAACTTCATTCAAGAATTCACGATTCCCTTGTCTTGACTCTGATGAAAGCTGCTTCACTGCAACAACCGTTCCATCACTTAACGTACCCTGCAGCAAATATCACACAACTTCACAATCCATACATTCAATTTGAAAAACATGAGTAGAGGTGAAATACGGGTCGGTCCGCTAATGGTTTAAAACTTTAATACTGCTCGAAACGTGCCAGTTCGGTTGGGTTGACTCACAAACATTTTTTCATCCATATTATTTTATTTTTAGTTATCATTTATTATGATTACAGAAACTATACTATTACAACGATAATGTTATATGTTTCTAAATAAAACAATTTAGGAGGTTGTACGCTTTGAAAAATAGACTTTGGGCTACCTTCAACCGGTTCAATCCCAATTCGGCCCGTTTGATATAAAACACAACCCAATTGACCCATTCATAAATAAATGGGCCCACTTCTACTATATTAGACTAAGTGATATAGTATAGGGACTAGACTTGTAATATGGTGTTCTATATAAACACCTCTTTATGTAAACCCTAAACACACAATTACATTCTAATACAATCATATTACAAGGTTTAACTTGGTATCAGAGCTAGGTTACAACCACCTGAAAACATCTCCGGCGGGGCGGCCGCCGCCGCTCCGCCACACCTCTCTTTTCAATACAAGCTTTTTTTTTATCGTTCGATAACCAGATCCCCCACCACCAAACAACCGCGCTTAGTCTTCTCTATCCACTCCTACTGCCGCCTCAACCACCACTGCCGCCTCCACCTATGGCGAAACCCTAGCCGCCACAGCGGCGGTACCCTATCCGCCACCACAAACACCACCGTCGCCGCCCTAAACCCTAACTCCTCCCCGTCGCCGCCACTATACAACAGTGGTCGTTTTTCCGGCGACGTGCGCCTCGCGAAAGCCACAATGCTTTCAGTTCCGTTTATTCGAGGGTTGCATAAAAAAAATAGAGATCTACAATAAGGGAGTAAAAAAAAGAAAAGGGGAACAAACCCCTAGTTGTTGAAGAACTCCGGCGAAGTGGTGACGTCCGGAAGAAGATTAGGGTTTTCCTAATGTAGTTTTGATTGGGCTTTTGAGGCTGGGCCTCACAAGCCCATTTACCATTGTTGTAAAAAGAAAAAAAAAAGTGTGACGGGCGAAAGCATGGTGGAGAAGGAGAAGACCAACTACCTTTTTAGTTTTATGTTTTTATATTTTCAACCTAAATCTCTCCCGAGCTTAGTTTGCGGGGGAATATTAGACTAAGTGATATGTATAGGGACTAGACTTGTAATATGGTGTTCTATATAAACACCTCTTTATGTAAACCCTAAACACACAATTACATTCTAATACAATCATATTACAAGGTTTAACTTACTGTCACATGAGTAATCATTTTTATCAGATTATTACCTTGTATACAGGGCCAAAACCACCTTCTCCTATTTTGTTTGCAGCACTGAAGTTGCTTGTGGCAGATTTTAATTGCTTTAACGAAAATGAAATTGTTCTCAACTCCATTCCTTGAAAATCTGTTCAACAAAATCATAAAGCATGTGAAAATAAAACATCAATTTATGAATGAATCATCACATAGATTTAAAATCATTGTTCTTCTATCAAACAATTGTTTATCAACTTTATTGTTAAAAAAGGAACATATTTAATGGACAAAAGTCAAATACAAACTCTTGTTGGTCAAAAGTCAAATCACACGAGTGTTCTCAAAAAGACAACAAGTGAATCATATTTCTATTGAATAAGGCAATGATCCAATTTTCATCATGGGATAGATAGTACCTCATTGTGATCTAAAGAGCCGCTTGTTTTGATATTTTATTTCAAGGCATATAGTTAGTGAAAAAGCTTGAGTCCAAATGTGGGAATGTTGACCCTTTTACTTGTGAATGGATCGATTTGGTTTTTTTTATCTGAACTGGGTCAAATAGATGTAACAACAAAAACTAGCTATAAGGGGAACGGGTCAAATGAATTGAAATTTGCCTATAGTCTACTTTAATGTATCCAAATTCCTACACCCTTTTCATTAAACGATTTATATTATTATTATTATTATAATACTGTTTAATGACAATTCATGCAATAATTACTTTTCTAGAAAATATAATGGACAAGAAGTTTTTGCGGGTCAATCTGGCCCGTTATGTTTTGACCCGTACTAAAAAATGGACCGTTTCAACTGCACCCGATCATCACACCACCTCTAATTTGACTAACTATTACTCTATCGTCTAATTTATCCACAAATAACATCATAAATATAATGTAACGATGACAATGGGAAAAATATGTAATTTCAGCTTAACGTGTAGGCATAAAAAGAAACTTTAGATTAAACAGGGACATTTAAAAATGGAAATCACTACATTTTTTTTAAGATGAACTATAGAAGAGATTAAAAAAACATCTTTTAAAAATGGAAATCACTACATTTTTTTTAAGATGAAGTATAGAAGAGATTAAAAAAACATTTAAAAATGGAAATCACTACACTATTTTCGTTTGCATTTAGTTATGTAGTCTTCATACCTTTATCTTTTCTTTTATTATGTTTCAAAGAGCGTTTCCACAAAATGATCGCCAAAACTAACACTAACAAAACAAAACATGATGCTCCAACTGCAATACCAACATAAGCAGTTGTCTTCTTCTTTCCACCAGCTGAACAAGTTTTGAAATCTGCACACAAAGAGTATCCATACAAGCATGCTAGTCAAGAATCAAAAGTATACAAGTCAACAAGCAAAATGTTGACTTTGCATATCCATACATGACATGTAGGTTTAATGGCCCAACATACAGAAATAAACTATTTAATAGGCTAAGGGTCTGTCTAATAAACAAGATGACTTGGTGGTTAAAAATAAACTAAGTCCAGAATGATTCAAAGGGACTTGATTCTTAACAAAAATGACTATTTGATAAGTAGGATTCTGAATGACAGAAATTACCATTTTAACCTCTGCATGTATGACTTAATGCTGGATGAGAATATAAAGATAATGATATAAAATACTTACAAGGCTCAACAGAAACAGCGGATACGAGGGGCCCATAAACTCCTCTGCGAGGAAAACGAGTTGTCCCTTTACCAGCCCAGTAAAAGTGTATCTCTAAGATGTTATTTGTCACACTTGCATTAAATGGAATTACCACTGGGTTTCCCATCCCACGAGATTCATCTTCAATATTAAACTTCTTTTTAACAAGTCGTCCCTGTTACATACAAATTCAGTTAACCAAGTTAAATGTACATATTTATTTAGCATTTAACTGCATAGAAAATAGAACAACTTTTTTATTTCTTATAACCAACTTTGTTTTTACCTGAATATAAATATCAAAAATTCGCTTGCCAAGACTTCTATATGTAGTATCATTAGTGAACTGTAATTCAGCAAAGTGTAGCTTAACAGCATATTCTCCATTTTCCAAACAATGGGTAAAGTAAACAAGCGAAAGTGGAGAGAGGCGTGCAGTAGCATAGACAGAAGAAGATAAGTTGGTTGCTGTATAAATGTATCGGGTGTTCTGGAAAATGTTGTCATCCATGAAATCCCCAGTGCTACTGAATCCCCAATTCCTATTGCTTATGTGCAATAGAGATGCACCACCATCAACATTTGCATCTCCTTCATAAAGAACATCCTCATTACTTTCTGTAACCCTCACATCATCTCCACCACTATTAACATGCATGGAACACCCATCTGCATTACACATCATAATATACAGTTTGATCAAGGGGAATTACCTCCATGTCAAAGTAATTGATTGAGAATGACAGTTCCAACCCATTTATAAACAAATGGGTAGATTTGGGTCACATGGACTGAAACAGACCAACTCACTAACACTTTTTTGGTGCCATTTTGTAAATAATGAATGCGTTAATTATGACACAAAAACATAAATAATACAATAATAATAATCTAAATCCCTCAATAACATCAGTGTACATTTAAATATGTAAATACTTACATCTTGGACACTTGATATCCTTGGTGCAGGCAAGTATGTCCTGTCTGTTAATAACATTAATGTATAAGCAATTGGCATCATATGTACATAACAAAGGAATATGACTATGTTAATCCAGAAATTCTCTTTGGTATCTAAGTAAACAGTAACACTACAATAACAGACACATTAAACATTGTCTCACAATGGATTCCCTGTTGAGGAGCTTTTAAACAAGTTAATGTATGTATTCCTGAAAGAATTAGAGAGAAAAGAATTAGTCATCAATAGCATAGATGGCAATCCTTTTGCCTCGGGTCACCAAAGCGTAAACCGAGTTGCTACAAGTATTGATAAATATAAGCGTAACAAGAAAAGCATCTATACGTGTTTTTTCGGCATGAGGGTCGATCAGGTCCTTGCCAAGTAAAATTGTTGTAGGATAGGTCACTGTATCAAATGCATCAGGTACAACATCAGTTTCATAATAAACAAAGTTAGCAAGATATGCAGTTGGGAAACAGGTCTGATTTGGTGACCCACCAACATTTGTTATCCATTTTCTATAAATGTTATTAATGATTAATGCATTAGATTTGATTGTTAAAACTAAAATAAAACCTAGTTTGTTTGAATAAATCAACTTAGTATATTGTGAACATCTGAATTAACACTTTAGGCCACATTTAACCCGTTTGACCTGCTCAACCCGTTTCAGTTCTAGATAACTATTGCAAATTGCCACTTCTCATAATAACTACAAAACTATAAACATAAGATCCAAGAAGAAACTTACATACTAGCTCCATTTATCAAAACTGAGTCAGGTATGTCTCCACTTAGCATGTTACTAGTTAAAAACCTATTCAAATAAACATCACATTTTTGTTGAGCCATAATTGACCACTATCAAATGAAAATATCCTCAAAAATCAGGGAACTTCATCACACTTACACAAATCTCAAGCTCCTCCCGATGATGTTTGGCGAGATTCCACCTACTAGCCTGTTAAAACTTGCATCCCTGTCCAGTTACAGTTGAAGGAATGTCAATGGATGTACCAACGAAAATTGAAAATAAACTTGCCTATGTTTTGTTATATCACACAATTAGAAGTGGCAAGATGGGCAGTTTGGGTAATGGGTCAATATGCCCTCGGGTTAAAAAGGTTCATTTCTAATACTGGTCTGGTTGGATTGGGCTGTAAATACTTTTTTGTCCAATTTTTTGAAACTTTATAAATAATTAACGTGTTAAATGAATACAACATAGAATCATAATCCGAATCTTTTAATTTGACTCATATAACCCTCCTGAGATTAAACACAACCCAAATCGACCATTGATAAATAAATATGTCAAGATTGCCACCTTTACACACAATACTTGAAGTCACAAAGTCCTGTTTTTTCAGTCTGATCTTCAACTCAACTACACTTGTTTATAAATTAAAATGTGACAAGCCCGCAATATTAAATGATAAAACCTAAAAAAACATTGTTTGTATTCTTACAACATTTCCAATTCTCTGAACATCCAAACATAAGCAGGTATTTCTCCTGAAATGTTGCAATTTCTCAGGACCCTAAATTCAAGAATGAAGTTTATCAGTTTGTATTTCTAAGAAGAAAACTTGGAACAACATGAATTTTGTACATACAGCCTTATCAAGCCAGTAGCATTATTAAGTGGAGGAAATCCCTGCGCTGGTCCAGCCATGTCACTAATCCTCCTGCAAAACATGAATTGTGGCATAATCAGTTTGACCAAAAAATTGAATTATGTAAAGGATCACCAAGAACTAGAGATGGCAATTTCGACCCATTTATGAACAAACACGTCGCTTTGGGAAATACATTTCCTCTAACGGATCAGATGGTACAATTTAAAATTATTGGTTAAAATGGGCATGGGTAGAATGTCACCCAAAGTGCATAAAACCTCCAAATTGTTATATTTGAAAATATTAGCTTATCCATGGAATAATATGGTTTTTTAATCACATTTAAAACATTAAGTATTTGTGAAATTCAAGAAAACAAGAAACAAAAAATATTTGGGGTCGGTCACTTGTTAATTAACCCACCCAATCCGTTGGGAGGCAAGTAAACACAGTAATTCCCTTGCATTTGAACGATGCGACATTTTCGTCACAAAGTGGTATTCCCTTACTAGTTGCTCCAAGGATATGTGATGACCAGTTATGAATATTAGAAGAGATTCTTCACTCACAAGTCGGTTAAATCCACAAGAAGAGAGATATTTGAAGGAATTGGCCCCTCCAGTCCACTTGCAACCATTTCACTTCAGAAAGTACAAACAACAAATAAGATCAGTGGAATGAATGTCTGGCGTAATTTTTATATAAGTGATATAATGATATTGATGATATAAATGAAACATAATCTTACAGCCGAGTAAGTTGTCTCCAATTCTGTATGAAATCGGGTATGCGACCACTGAAGTTGTTATCATTTATCCTACTGTATTGCGAAAGAAAGATGTCTGAGTTCCAACATTAGGAAAAATAAAGAAGTCACAGAGTATCCGCGCCCTCCATTCCAAAACATAGAGTACACTTTTTCGTTTGAATGCAAATGGATTTTGATATGGATTGCATTACGTGTAGCACTTGCTAAAAGTTCAATGTAATTTAAAAAAATTATCTTAAATCCCATATCAACTATTAAATTGAAACTTGAAAACTGATCAGTTTTACTGAAGCTTTTAAAGTGAAGCTTGTTTTGGAATAAGGGAATACCGTATATGCTATAATGTAAAATATTTACAAATTTGTTAAGTTTCTTAGTTCACCAAGGGCTGCTGGCAACGTCTCCATCAACTGGTTTGAGGACAAGATCCTGAGATTTAATGTAGTGATGATATAAACAAACTTAGTTAGGAATTCAGAACCAAAAAAGATACAAAACAGAGGAAAAATGGAATTAAAAGATTAATAAATCTTACAAAGATTAATAAATCTTACAAAGATTTCAAATTAAATAATCTCCCAAGTTGAGAAGGAACAGTTCCTGAAAGATAGTTTGCTTCAAGATCCCTGGTTATAAAGTTTACTTAGATCGGTGCTTATGACCACCCTTGTCTAAAGAGTTTCATTTTGAAGAAAAAAAATGAAAAATCTCCAGCAAAATGAATAAAAAAAATATATCAAGATGACCTACAGCTTTGTGAGAGTGGTAATATTCCCTAGTTCAGGTGGAATTTTCCCGGTTATTCGATTGCCAAGAAGAGAACTGCATTATGGTCAATGCATTATCAGGTCAGACCGTTAAGTTTACAAAGTTACTCATACAGAAAAGATTCTGAAAAAAAAAATCTCACATTTCTTGCAATTGTGTCATGCCCCATTCTGGTGGAATTGTGCCATTTAAGTAATTGTAAGCAAAGTCACTGTAAATCAAACAAATATAATTGAGACTAATTTGATTTTGGTTCGCAAACTGAACATGATAATGCAGCATTGTAAAGTATGAGCTCACATTGATTTGAGATAAGGAAGCTTCATCAGTTCAGGTGAAAGAACACCAGGAAGACTGTAAAACTTCATTGTGCTGCATAGATCAACAAATATTTTCACTTTTGGTCTCAAGTATTTAAATAGTTACTTCTAACTTTTTCTGAATTCTTACACTTTCCAAATGGTTTGACATTAAATTTGTTGAAGTACTACAAAGAGAAAATTGTTGGTGTTAAATATTTAAAAAGTCCATTTGAAGAAGCAACTGCTTAAAAACAGATGGATTTTTCTTTTATGCAACCCAAAAGGAGGATAGTAAATTTAACATTTAACACGAAAAAAGATCTTTTAATGACTTGAAAAGGGTACGATATAGAAAAGAGGCTAATAGCTTCCAATTAAAATAGGAATTGGTATGGTTCTTTTCTTCTTCAATGAAATAA
The DNA here is from genome assembly GCA_023525975.1 of Smallanthus sonchifolius. NCBI lineage: Eukaryota > Viridiplantae > Streptophyta > Magnoliopsida > Asterales > Asteraceae > Smallanthus > Smallanthus sonchifolius. Next base: position 61,893,923 of record CM042037.1, on the reverse strand, counting down.
GAGATTACAACCAAATATATATATATATATATATAAAAAACTAATTACACTTTGGTACCCTAGACAATATTAAACTTCACTATCTATAACCGACATAGTCTAATATTCCCCCGCAAGTTCAGGGCGGTTAGCAATCTGCAACTTGGATCATAGAAATTCAAACTTCTGAGATGACAAGGGCTTTGTAAAGATATCAGCAATTTGGTCGTCTGTAGAGATGAACTTGACATATAGTTTTCTCTGAGTAACTTGTTCACGAACAAAGTGATAGTCAACTTCAACGTGTTTGGTGCGAGCATGAAAGACTGGATTAGCTGTGAGATATGTTGCGCCAAGATTATCGCACCAAAGTGTTGGTGTCGGGCTATCCAATCCAAGTTCACGAAGAAGAGACTTCAACCAAATCAACTCTGCAACAGAATCTGCAATGGCCTTATACTCAGACTCTGTTGAAGATCGAGAGACAGTTCTCTGTTTGCGAGCACACCATGAAATAAGGTTCGAGCCTAAGTACATAGCATGTCCCCCCATGGATCGAAGATCGAACGGGCAACCAGCCCGGTCAGAGTCAGAGAAGGCTTAAAGCTGATAGCCCGTATTGTGACGAATCCATAAGCCCAAATTGAGCGTACCCTTGAGATAACGTAAGATGCGTTTGACTCCGGCCCAATGGTTTTCAGTAGGAGCATGCATGAACTGGCAGACTTTATTAACTGCAAATGTAATGTCAGGACGAGAAAGAGTAGCATACTGAAGAGCCCCGACCGTCTGCCTATAGCGAGAGGGATCATCGAGAAATGGGCTATCATCCGGTGATAACACATGAGAAGTACTCATGGGAGTAGAGGTTGGTTTGCAATCTGCAAGACCAGCTCGATGTAAGATCTCTCGAGCATATTTCCGTTGTGAAAGAACCAAGTCAGAACCCCGATGGACAACCTCAACCCCCAAAAAATAATGTAGTTGCCCCATATCTTTAAGTGCAAAGAGAGAATTCAGCCGTTCAATAATCGTGGCTACAACAGTAGAGTTGTTACCATTGATATATACCAGAAGATAGACAAGAGAGCCCGAATAGTTTTGGATGAAAAGTGAAGGGTCTGTCTTAGACCCAGAAAACCCCAACTGATCAAGGGCAGTGGACAATTTGGTGAACCAGGCACGAGGAGCCTGTTTGAGCCCATACAGTGATTTGTTCAATAAGCAGACATGATCAGGTTTGGTTGGATCAATAAAACCAGGGGGTTGGCGCATGTAGATAGTTTCCTCAAGATCACCATGGAGAAAAGCGGTTTGAATATCCAACTGTCTGAGAGGCCATTTATTTGTGACGGCCAGAGATAAGACAGTGCGAATAGTGCCAGGCTTGATTACTGGGCTGAAAGTCTCATGATAATCCACACCATGTTGTTGATGAAAACCCTTAGCAACAAGACGGGCTTTGTACCTGCTAATCTTGCCATTTTCATCCGTTTTTAACCTGTAAATCCATTTACAATCAACAACAATAGCATTAGGGACAGGGGGCACAAGAGTCCACGTGCCATTCCTATGAAGCGCAACCAACTCATCAGCCATAGCTTGGCGCCATTCTATAGACTTGTTAGCAATGGTAAAGCTGGTAGGTTCAAGAGGTAGATGTGGGGAAGCGGTGGCAGTATAAGCGGCTGGGTTATATCGGTCAGGTTGTTTAGAGTTAATCTTGGTATAATTGTATTGTGTATTGTGTATCATAATGAGAGATTACAATGAGTATAAATAGAGAACATAATTACACATTAATCCCTTCTAGTATACTAATATACAAAGTATTATCTAACTGTCTAATAGTCCCCCTCAAGCTAACCGAGAACCGAGCTGTAGCTTGTCCCGTAGAATCACGAATCTTTCTGATGGTAAAGGCTTGGTAAAGATATCAGCGATTTGATCGTGTGTAGAGATAAATTGAACAGAGAGTTTTCCTTGAGCGACCTTTTCTCGGACAAAATGAAAGTCGACTTCTACATGCTTTGTGCGAGCTCGGAAAACGGGATTAGCTGATAAGTATGTGGCACCAAGATTATCACACCATAAGACTGGAGCAAACTTGACTGGAATGCTGAGTTCACGCAGAAGTGCTTCAAGCCAAGTAAGCTCGGCAACTGTATCGGCTAAGGCTTTGTATTCAGATTCGGTTGAAGATCGAGATACGGTCCGTTGTTTTCTCGCTGACCAAGAGACAAGATTATTCCCAAGATAAATGGCAAAACCCCCAGTGGATCAACAGTCATCGGGACAACCAGCCCGGTCAGCATCTGAGTAGGCAGTGATAGGTCGATAATGAGCGTCTGTATAAGCATGTAACGTAGAACCAGAAGCTCGTTTGAAGAAAATACCATGATCTAACGTGCCCTGAAGATATCTGAGAATGCGTTTGACCGCAGACCAATGATTGTCGGTGGGCGAATGCATAAACTGACATACTTTGTTAACAGCAAAAGCGATGTCCGGCCGTGTGAGAGTGAGATATTGTAGAGCCCCGACAATTTGTCGATATCGAACCGGGTTGTCAAAAAGTTGACTGTCGCCAAGGGCCAAATTGGCCGAAGTGAAGCACGGCGATGAAACGGGTTTGGATTGCGAGAGACCTGCCTTGCTTAAAATTTCCAATATGTATTTTTTCCGAGAAAGCAGTAAATTTGACTCTTTGGAGGTAACTTCACTTCCCAAGAAGTAAGTGAGCGGGCCCAGATCTTGCAATGCAAAAGTCTTACTCAAGTGTTTAACCACTGTGTCTATAGCAGCCTGATTGTTGCCTGTTAAAATAATGTCATCAACATACACGAGCATATATAAAAGAGTACCTGCAGACAAGTAAATAAAGAGTGACGGGTCGGTATTGGACCCCTTGAACCCCAGATTCTGAAGAGCACCAGATAATCGTTGGAACCATGCTCGAGGTGCTTGTTTTAAGCCATATAAGGATTTGTGTAACAAGCATAAATGGTTCGGTTTGGCAGGATCAATAAAGTCAGGGGTTGTCGTAGATAAACGGTCTCATGTAAATCCCCATTTAAAAAGGCATTCTGAACATCCAACTGCCTTAGAGACCAACCCCGGGTAACGGCTAAGGAAAGAACCACTCGAATTGTGGTGGCTTTTACAACGGGACTGAAGGTTTCATGATAATCAACACCAGTTTGTTGGTTAAAACCTTTAGCAACGAGACGAGCCTTGTATCTCGTGATAGCACCATTTTGATCCCGTTTGATCCTGTAAACCCATTTGCAATCAACTATATTAGCATTTGAAACCGATGGAACTAAGGTCCATGTACCATTTTTCATGAGAGCATTGTATTCTGCAGTCATGGCGTCCCGCCATTGAGGACTCTTGTTAGCAACAGTGAAGGTTGTGGGCTCGGTATGGGTGAATTGGGTAGTGGTAGTGTAGGCTGATGGGTTATAGGGTTTGGTTTGGGGAGGATTTTGGCGAAGGTTGGCTGGACGGTTGTGGGTAGGAGGTGGTGGAGTGGATGGTTAAGTGTAGGTTGTTTGAGTGGGAATAGGCAGTGGGGGGCTGGTTTCAGTGAAAATGGGTTGTTTGTGGCGGCGATGATAGGTTTGAAAAGGAGAGGTAGGCTGTTGAGTGATAGGGGTGAGGTCCGGATGCGAAGTGGCTGGTTGCGGTTGTGGAGGGACAGATGGTGGGGCTGAGATGGATGCGGATGATGGTTCGGAGGTGGGAGGTGTATGGGAAGGATTTTGGGAAGGGGGTGGTTGATTCGGAGGTATAGGAAATGATGAAACATAAGGATCAGGTGTACAGAAGAGAGGTGTGAGAGGAGGTGGTTGAGAGAATAGGAAAAGATGTTCGTCGAAACGCACATGTCGTGCAATGTAAAGACGATTTGTTTTGGGATCAAGACAATGGTAACCATGATGAGAGGTACTATACCCAAGGAAGACACATGGGAAAGAACGAAAATCCATTTTGTGTTTGTTGTAAGGACGCAAGTGAGGATAGCATTGGCATCCAAACACACGTAAGAAGGAGAGATCAGGTGAATGGTGAAAGATGTGTTCAAAAGGAGAGATTTTTGAGGCGGTACGAGAAGGCATCCGATTAATGAGATATACCGCCGTGTCAAAGGCAAAATGCCAAAAACGTTGAGGTACACCGAATTGAGCGAGAAGGGTGAGGCCAGTTTCCACAACATGTCTATGGCGTCTCTCAACAAACCCATTTTGTTCACTGGTGTGAGGGCATGAAAGACGATGAATGATGCCGAGTGAAGAGAAGAATGAGGAGAGAGGTCGAAATTCCCCACCCCAATCTGTTTGGACAAATTTTAATTTTGTTTGAAATTGTCTCTCAACCATAGCATGAAAGTGTTTAAAAATAATACATACATCAGATTTGTGTTTTAATGGGTAAATCCACATATAACGAGTAAAATGATCAACACAAAGTAAAAAATAAGTATCACCACTAAAATATTTAACAGGTGCTGGCCCCCAAACATCACAAAATATTAAATCCAAAACATTCTGACTTGTAAAAGTTGAAGAAAACAAATGAAGTTTTGAGGATTTCCCCATGTGACAAGAAGTACAAGAGGTACTCAAACTTTTATTACTAACAGGAAGTGAAAATTTTAAAAACATTGACTTCAAAAGATCAGGATGTGGATGCCCGAGTCTTCGATGCCATGTATCAGCGGATGCACGAACAGCAGAAAAAGCAACTTTGCGAAGTGGACGAAGTGGTGGAAGATGGATGGAGTAGAGCCCGTTGTCACTTGGACCCGTGAGGAGGTTATTGCGTGTAAATGTGACCTTCACAGCAAAAAAAGTGGAGTGAAATTCAAAGAAAACATTATTATCAAGACAAATTTTTTGAATAGAAAGAAGGTTTCTTTTAATTTGTAGAACATGAAGTATATTGGATAAGGTTTTTGTGGGAGAGTGAAGTGTAGTGGAACCGATGTGTAAAATAGGTAAACCCTCACCGTTGCCAACATGAAGAGAGTCCTAACCGTAATAGGGTTCTGAATTATCAAAACTGTGGAGATCTGAAGCAACATGGCTGTTGGAGCCAGTGTCGGGCAGCCATGCGTTTGAAGATTGCGAGCGATGATCAGCATAGTTAGCAGTGGGCTGCCTTGACCTCAATGTGTTGGGATCACGATTGGGGCAATGAGACGGTATGTGCGCGATTCCACACCTGTTACATGTACCATGAATCATATGCTGATTAGTTGCCCAACTAAATTGACCTCGGTTGCCTCCATTGTTGGTATTGAAAGAACGAAAATTGCTTCGGCCACCACGACCACGGTTGGAATAGCTACGACCGCGACCATGAGAGGCATACATGGCTTGCGGTTGTGGAGATTGTGGCTGGACATTAAGACCCACTGAAGACAGTAGCTGTTGAAGTGCATTAAGGGTCTCATTAGGTATTGAAGAAGTGGCAGCAGGTAGCGGTCCAGTGGTGGTGGCGGTGAAGGCTTGAGGAGAAGCCGTTGCGGGTTTCTTAACCATGTACTCATGATCCGAGATAAGACCATTTAATTCAGCAAATGCAGTAGGAAATTGACGGGCCAAAATGGTGGATTTCAGACTGCTGTACTCTTCACGAAGACCGGTTAACACATGCATGACAAGATCTTTTTCCTTAACAGGTTCTCCAATGTTTGCTAAAGAATCAGCTTGTGCACGTGTGAGATAGGTGGTGACAGTTTCATCATCTGCTATTTGGATGCATTGTAACTGCTGTTTTAGGGTGTATTCCCGAGAAGATGTATTGGGGGCAAAGGCTCTTTCCAAGGCTAGCCATAATTCACGAGAAGTAGTTCCTTGAACATGTTGAAAAGCACCTTCAGAGATTGTAGAAAGAAGCAGCATACGCACATGAGCATCGTTGGAAACCCAAGTTTCATGATTGGGATTCGGCTGGATGGTGGGATCGTTGCTTTTGGCAGCAGAGGGAATTGTGATAGTGGGATCGGGACAAGGGATAGATCCATCAATATAACCAAATAGTCTATTGGTTACAAGAAAAGGCTGCATCATAGTCTTCCAATAGCCATAGTTGGTGGAAGAAAGGGTAAAACCAAACTTGTGAGAGTTGTGATTGGTTTTCTTGGCTGTGGTGAATGAGGCAAGCAACGCCATTGGTTTTGTGGTTGATAAGTGTGATCGGTTGTTTTGGCGATGGCTGATCGGAAAAAGAAAAAAAAAGGAGGGTGGCGGCTGATTAGGGTTAGAAAAAAAAAAGAAAGGTGGCGATTTAGGGTTGCAGAGAACTAGCTCTGATACCAAGTTAATGTTGGTATAATTGTATTGTGTATTGTGTATCATAATGAGAGATTACAATGAGTATAAATAGAGAACATAATTACACATTAATCCCTTCTAGTACACTAATATACAAATTATTATCTAACTGTTTAGGATTAGGGCGAAGGTTAGAGGGTCGAGGCCGAGGGGCTGGTGGTGGTTGATGGATATTCTAGGGTGGAGGGGCATCGGGGGTAGGTGATGTAGGCGGAACATGTGGTGATGGTGGGGATTGTGGAGATGTTTGAGGAGGTGATGGTGGTGGTGTTGGTGGAGGCGATTGTGGAGGTTCGGGTGGGAAACCAGGTGGTGGATTAGGAAAAATAGAGATGTAAGGAGGAGCGGATGGTGGTGGGGAAGGAATATTGGGTGAAGGCTGATAAGGAAAGACATGTTCGTTGAAGCGAACATGTAGAGCAATGTAAATCCGTTCATTGGAAGGATCAAAGCATCGATAACCATGGTGAGCGGGGCTGTAACCGAGGAAAATACAAGGAGTTGAATGGAACTCAATTTTGTGACGGTTGTACGGACGAAGATAAGGAAAGCATTGACAGCCAAAAACTCGTAGAAACGAGTAATCAGGTTTTCGTTTGAAAATATGTTCAAAGGGAGATTTGTTTGAGGAGACACGAGAGGGGAGCCGATTGATTAAGTATACGGCTGTTTCAAAGGCAAAGTGCCAGAAGCGTTGAGGAAGGCTGGATAGAGCCAAGAGAGTGAGTCCAGTTTCTACAACATGACGATGACGACGTTCAACGAAACCATTTTGCTCACTGGTGTGAGGACAAGTCCGTCTATGAATTATGCCAAGGTTGCGACAAAGATTGGTGAGAGGCCGAAATTCCCCACCCCAGTCGGATCGGATACATTTTAACTTGGTGTTAAATTGGCGTTCAGCCATGGAAATAAAGTTTGTTAAAATGGTATAAACATCCGATTTTTGATTCAAAGGATAAATCCACATATAACGGGTACAATGGTCAACACATAAAAGAAAATAACGGTGACCATCAAGAGATGGTGTGGGAGAAGGGCCCCAAACATCACAATAAACAAGATTCAAAATATTATTACTACGAAAAGTAGAATCAAGTAAAGACAACTTTGAGGATTTTCCCAATTGACAAGAAGAACACAAGTTATTTGATAATTTGTTCGAAACAGGTAAAGAACAATAAGAAACAATTGAACGAAAAACTTGAGCATGAGGATGTCCTAATCGTTGATGCCAAATGTTTGAAGAAGCTTTGACGGCAGTGAAGGCAACCTTAGGCAGAGACTTGAGTTGCGGAAGACGAATGGAGTACAAACCCTGTTCACTGGGGCCCGTGAGGAGTGTAGTGCGTGTAGACTCGTCCTTCACAACAAAAAAGGAAGAGTGAAATTCAAAGAAAACATTGTTGTCAATGCAAAATTTTTGAACAGACAAAAGGTTTTGTTTTAGTTCAGGAACATAGAGAATGTCAGATAAGGTAAAAGTTTTGTTTGGTGAGTATATTTTGGACGAACCAATGTGAAAAATGGGTACAGAATTATCGTTACCAACAAGTAAAGAATCGTTACCGTAGTAGGCCTCAGAGTTGTCCATGCTAGATAGGTCTGGAGTGGCATGATGAGTTGCACCAGTATCAGGTTTCCAAGCAGTTCCAGAAGATGAGCCAGCCTCTGAGAGTGTGGCAAAATTGGCCTGTGGTGCAGGATGAGACTAGTTCTGCTGATTTGGGCACTGAGAATGTAGATGACCTATTCCACATCTGTTACAATGGCCATAAACCGTGTTTTGGGTTGAAGCCCAAGAAAACTGCCGTGTGCCACTGTGATCCCGAGGACGATTGTTGAAGCCACCACGTGAGTTGCCACGAGAGAAACCGCAAGATCCCCGACCACCTCGGTTATTATTGAAAAACCGAGAACCATAGTATGCTTGAGTCCGTGGGGAAGAAATAGGGTTTAGTTGATAACCCAATTAAGAGGCCATAAGTTGAATGTTTTGAAGTTGCTGCTGAAGCTGATCAAGATTCGGTTGTGGGGCCGAGGATGCAACAGCCGTGAGTGGCCGTGGTGTTGGAGCAGCATTGGCCACGAAAGCTTGTGGAGTGGTGGCCAAGATTTTTGTAATAACATAGTCATGATCGCTCAAAAGGCCATGTAGTTCATGAAAACAAACAGGAGGTGAACGAGCCAGTAAATTAGCCTTAAGACCATTGTATTCCTCTCGAAGCCCTGTAAGAGTTAGCATTACTAAATCCTTGTCCTTCATTGGTTCTCCAATATTAGCAAGAGCAGTGGCATATTCTTGAGCCCTGCTAAGGTAATCAGCTGGTTTTTCATCACCTTTCATGGTGATTCTAAGAAGTTGATTTTTGAGAGTAAACTCATGAGAGGATGTAACAGGCGCATAGGCTCGTTCAAGAGACAACCATACCTCACGTGATGTTTTGCCCTGAATATGTTGACAGGAATCTTCAGACACGGTAGAGATGATAAGCATACTAATATGAGCATCGTTTGAGATCCACGGGGTGTAGCTTGGATTGTCGGTAGTTACAGATTCGTTGGTGACTTTCTGTTCAGGGCACGGTATTGTTCCATCAACATAACCAAAGAGATTATGAGAGGTGAGAAACGATTCAATCATAGAGCGCCAATAGCCATAGTTGGTAGGTTTGAGACTGAAAGAAAATTTATGAGAGTTGTGAACAGTTTTCTGCTGATGTGAAAAAGGGATTATCGCTGCCATGAAATCTGATGTTGGTTTAGCCGGAAGTTGCGTCGGGAGCCGGAATAATTGTTGAATCGGCTGAAGGTTTGAACGGCAGATTAGGGTTGGAGAAGAAGGATCGATAATTCAGGGATTTGATTAGGCTCTGATACCAAATTAAAATAGGAATTGGTATCGTTCTTTTCTTCAATGAAATAAGAGATTACAACCAAATATATATATTAAAAACTAATTACACTTTGGTACCCTAGACAATATTAAACTTAACTATCTATAACTGACATAGTCTAATACTTCTTATTAACCAAGTTTCAAAAGTGTTCCAATTAGGTAACTCACCATAGTATACCCGAGGGTGTATACCGTGTAAAATGAGTATTGAGTGACCTAATTGGAACACTTTTGAAACTTGGTTACTATTCTACAAAGTTACCCCTATATAACATAATGTTCCTAATGCATTGCTGCAGAGCATAGAAGGACAAGAGTATTATACATCCTTACGACATGACAGTCACTGTTGTTGGTGGTGCTGCAATCACATCCAGTGCTAGCATTAGCTTCCTGACTTAGCTTTGGCACTTCAGAAATGAGATCAAGATTGCAAGTATCACCGTTGAAACTCCAATTGGTTGCACCCATTGTAGTAAGAATGCTATTAACAGCCACCACTGGATCAAATTACATAAAGAAGAATTTTGTAAGTATGGTTGAAACTTTTATCAAAGTTTGCATGAATATAGAGACATATAGTGTTAATTCAAAACAGTTAAAGTATATGGTACGATAACCGCAATGTTAAAACTCAATACATTTGAACTAATTTGTGGTACCCTTATCTGAATTTCTCTTTACTTAATGAGAAAATCAGTGTTGTAAAAATCGCGCCTAGGCGCCGATTAGTCACTAGGCGGCTCGTTAACGACTAATTTTGGCCTAGTCGGTCCAAAAGTCGCTAGGCGGTTAGGCGGCCAGATTCCGGCGAACATTCCGGCGAAAATCTGAAATTTCGGGCCAAATTCCAGCGAAAACCTGAAATATCCGGCGAAAACCTTTGGTGTGGTTTAAAAATGAACATTTTTATAAAAATTACATATAAAAATGTGTGTATATATATAAAAAACTTCCAATCCGATTAATCCCGCCTAGGCCCCGATTAATCCCGCCTCCGCCTAGGCCTAGGCCCTACCTCACCGCCCGACTAGCGCCTAGCGATTTTTACAACATGGAGAAAATATGAAATTTTATTGGTGCAACACATTAGCATTAATAATATGTAAGAATGACAATATACTAATAGGTAAGTTCAGTTGAAATTTTGTCATCCAACATTGACAGCCTTCTTATCCAATACCAACAAATCAAACTCATGATCTCTCCTACTTTGCACATAATGATAACTGATCTATTAGATAATTATGCGGGTCGGCGGGTCAAACCGAATGATTTTATAACATGGTCTTTTTTTGTCCTTTTTCTTTTTAAATATTATATATAAGTATATAACTGATCTATTAGACGTATAAATGTTTACAAGATTGTAACTTGTAAAAATTTGGACACACTTCGGTCTTCGGCAGACTTTCTAACCCGTTTGACATGTTACATCTAAATAGATCCACTATTAATAAGATGATTAAAATTATTGCATGTAAGCATCACTTAACTTTCATAAAGTGTTCCAATCTTGTGAAATTTTTTGATAAATGTTAAATTTTTTCTAAAATCAAGTGACCTATATGGAACATTTATAAATCTTAGTTGCTATTTAGTGATTATTATTATTATTTTTTAAATTAACTTGAAGTAGGACGTAATATTAAAGAAAAATAATTCATCAAAAAATAACCAAGTTTCATAATTATCGGGTTTAAGTCAAATTGTAAACATATAAAAAAAATAAAAAAAAACCCACTAAATAGTAACTAGGATTCATATATGCTCCATTTAGGTCTCAATATAGAAACACCTAACGAAAGTTGGGTGACTTTCGAGAGAAAAAAAAACTTTGACGAACTTTAGCTGAACGCTTGAAAAAAAACTTTGACGAACTTTGATGAACTTTAGTTGAGTGATGTAATTTCATCGAACGCCTTATAGACCATTAAACGGACCCAAAAATTCACAATATTGAAACACCTAACGAAAAAAACACTTTGACAGGCTTTAACAGAACACTTAAAAACTTGGTTACTATTGTTTATGGAATTTCATCGAACAACTTATGGACCATTAAACTGACCTAAACAATTACTCCCTAACTACCACCAAAAACCAATAACTGAATAAGCAATTCTGTAACCAATTTCCCTTACCTTCATGTTGCGGCACCGCAGATTCAGAAGATCTTAACAACATGAGTAAGTTCAACCATAGAATAAACAACAACTCTCTCTTCATCGTCTCCATGGACACAGAGAACTAGGTTTGACTTTTGAGAAAGAATGAAGGGGGAATTATTGAATGTAGTTGTTGAAGATTAGATGACAAAAAGTCAAAATGTGAGCCATGAGGCTGAGGGGTAGTAAGATCCGGCGACTGAAATGCCGCCATTAATAAAAGATTAAAATCACGTTCAGATTCCAAGTGGGCGTTTGGTTGACTTGATTTGATTGGATACGTTGATTACGAGTTTCGACGACCATGACAGCGATATGGATCTATGATTTTCAACATGCACGTCTCAATTATGATGCTGGACTCTTATACAAAATCATTTAATACTCCCTCTGACCAACAACTTGTCGCTTTCAGGTTGTAGTTTCGTTTCTAGTTAATTAGGCGAAATTGTTACATTGTTTCTTTGTATTTATATCTCAATTTATAATTCATTTTATGAGAATCGTAACTGAAAGTCAACAAAACTTGAGGAAATAGGCCTTTATAGATATTTATCGTGCATTATCTTTATATTAATAAATAAAAATTTTATGTTATATTCTTAAAATGATTTTCTCGTCTCTCTTTTATTAAATAATAATATTTAAAAATATATATCTTTAAATATTTAATATAAATCTAACTATTGATATTTATTATTTAATTATGGATAGTTGTTATATTATTAATCAAATAAATTTAATACAAATTAACATTTATCAATTATATAAAAATATAACACTTAGTTGAAAAAAAATGTTTTAAAAATTAATTTAACAGAATTTATAACTGTCACGTTAAAGTACATTTTTAAAAACATATTTTGACGAGGGTATGTGTTAACATATTATACTATATTTTATTCAATCCGTGTAATTGATAGTATGCGTTTATAGTGGTTATAGAAATGTATATAAATAAATACATCCTCGGCAACGACGCTAAAAACTTGATACCATATACGAGAGATAATATATATATATATATATATATATATATATATATATATATATATATATATATATATATATATATATATATATATTCTTAAAGTTCGATTTAGAGTTACACAAAATCAGGTTTTAAATTTATAAATTAAAATGATAAATACTTCAACTAAATACACACACAGTAGGCAAGTGTACATATCGCAGTGTAGTATAGTCTGGGTAAGAACCAAGTATCGAACCATGGACACGGATTCCTTACTCAACCCTCGCTATTGTCTGACTAGGATAATAAGTTGGAAAATGGGTTTTGTTTAAAAGCAGGAAAAAGGGAAAAGAAAAGTGATTGGGAATGTTTTCTCATTTAAGGTGTTACTCTGGTTGTTATCACTTGTTAATTAATGTTATATTTTAGTAAGGTTGGTCATAGTTACTAGTACTATCCCTTTCGATGGGGAAGTTAATAGTTCGTAACGGAACAATGGATACGGTCGACCAACACCTAATAATTCTCGGGATCCTAACGGGGTCTTAAGTCCGTTGGCTGTCTCGTGGTTTATTATTCGGACTAAGATTATCTTGTCGACTGGCGTACACCGTGTAGCTTCTTTTGGAAAGTCGGAATGCACAACTTCCTCTAAAGCTACTTTATGAATGCTCAGACCTAACAATTTATATTCTTAAAATAGTTGTCTTTATTTATAATAATATTTTAAGTAAATATATCTTCCCTTCTCAAGTTTAAACCTCACGACTCCAGCTAGAAGACCTCTGCAAGCCAACACAAGAGAAATAGAGTAATACCGACACGAACCACATGGTCCAACTAAGACACGAATGACTCGTTGAATACCTAAACCTCCAATCAACCCATAATGTTAAACCTATACTAGCTCGGCCGTTGCTAGCACCGAGATTTGTATATAGACCGTACAAGCTGATTTAAAGATTATCAAGCTGATTTAAGGATCACTTATTCTTGTCTTTTTAAGATAAATTAAAAAAAGACTTTAAGAACATAACATACTAAAAATACTTCATTAACTAGACAAAGCTCAACCAACCCAAGTAACACGAGAAGACTAGCCACGAATGATCATACAAGTGACTCCACTAACCCTCAGACAATGTGTGGAATTGATCCAACACCAAGGGAGAGTGGGTATAAGTTGCTTCTTGTCTTACTCGTATGAGAAGAATCATTCCGTATTACAAAACAAAAAAAATAAATAAACAAACAAAGAAAGAAAAGCTAAAAACAGACCAAAACCGAGAGAGTTTCGGCCCTAGCAGAGCACTAGGACCTTCACAACCCTCAATTTTGGACACCTAAATGTTTGGAATGAGCTTGCTATTTACAGGCTGAGATTTGGGCAATGCACGATCGTGCATTGGGATGCACGGTCGTGCAAAGCACCCATTTCTTGCACGTGAGGGAATCTGGCAGTTTTGGCAAGCTTTGGAGCACGTGTCACCGTTTACACGGGCGTGCAAGGCAATGCACGACCGTGCATTTCCTTATTTCTGCTCCCGTTGACTTTTTGACCTTTTGAGTTGACTTCTCAGGCGCATGACCGTTCAATTGGCTTACAGGTGCTGATTTTTCCTTAGTTTTGAGTGATTTCTTCATGTTTTTGCAAACGAGGGATAAATAACCTGGTATTTCATAAATGAATGAATTAAGCATCAATTCCTATCGAAATGCTTAAAAGTGTGATAGATATGGGGATAATTATGCATGAAAAATATGTATAAATTATGACATATCAGTAATACATAGATTTTTAGAGAAATATTTTTTATTAATAAGTATATAACAATACATTTATTCAATCCGTGTAAAACACGAGATTCTAACCTAGTAATCGAATATATAAATATATTATATAATTTTTAAAAAATATAATAAATAGTTTATTATAAGTTATAAACTTGAAATTGTTAACGATATAGAATTGTTAGAGTTTAGGATATATAGGGTGAGATAAAAAGAATTGCACCCCGTTTTTTTTATTACTTCTGGTTGCATCCCGCTATTTTTTATATTTCTATTCAAATCCCTTAATTTTTTTTCTTCTCCATAATCTCTCTCATGAATCGCTCATGATCATTTACTCTCTTTAAACTGAATCTTTCATCTTAATTTCAACAGTCGTTCTTTAAAATCACCGTCTCTTTCGAATTAAAGGGGGATTGAGGGGAATAATTAAGAGTTTAAAAATTGATAAAATAAAGAAATATATAAAAAGACACAATTACCTCTCACTTAACATTAAAATATGGATGAGGTTAATTAATTATATGAAAATAGTAAATTTTGTAATCACGAGGATACATATAAAAAAATAAACTTTTTAGATGAAACTAACAAAAATGACTAAACCATAGTGTCGAAAACAGAGTTTACTATTACTTTTTTTCTTTTTCGAAATATCCTTTCCTAACTCTTTTTCATTAGGTTTCAATTTACACATGATCGTTTATTATTACACTAGCTTACAAACCCGTGTGCTACACGGGTAGATTAAAGAAAAAAATGTTACGAACACGTTTACTACACGGGTTGATTAACAATAATCAAAGAATTTTATATACTCATAAGTAAAATGACGGGTCAACCAACCCATTTTGACCAGTCCTAAAGATGTACCATTTTCGCTTATAACCCAATTCATCTTACCTTCCCTTTTTGCCATCCACAAAATTTAGAAACATTTGTAGTTAAGGGGCCTTCTTCAAAAGACAAAACTTAAGAATCTGGGTAACATGCATTAGAAAATGGAAAGGATAGCAAACTAAAGTATACTTCTGTATCATCACTTTTTTGTCATACAGCATAAGGGAGGGAGGGGGGAATAAATTCATATCATTAATGTGGAAATGGGGTAAGTGATATATTTTATCGATAATGAGTGAGAGTTTAAATGTCACCACCCAAAGTATACTCCAATATTTAGAACCTCCTAAATTACTCTATTCAAAAAATCGTAACATTTAAATAATGGTTATGCGATCAAATTTAATATATTATTTATCAAATTAGAAAAGAAAACTAAACTAAAATGTGCTGACTGACAGGTCAACCAAACTGGTGACCCACCCTGTAAAGTTACAAGTTTTGACACTAACTACTTTGGTCCATTACCCAATCCATCTAACCCACTCAATAGCAACAATGAGCAATGTTTAACAACCGAAACATAAGTAAACTCTCCAAATATGTTCCTGGATTAAAAAGGGGGGAAACAATGCATTTCTTTGGTTAGCAGTAAAGCTTTTATAGAGGAAGGTTCCCTACAAAGTGGGTTTTGCCTAAAAAGTGAGGAAGTAGGGAGAATGCGTCACGTGTACGATACTGGTTCCATAGGTGAGGGATATTAGCGTCATTTATGCGCCCAGAAAAACAGCACGTTTATATGATATATGTTGTGCTACTTTAACATTTATAACCGTGCTGTTATACCATAGTTACCGAATTCGCTACCCCACCCGCGATCCTCGTATTGGATCGCGTTGTACCAAATCGAAATTCGTCTCGTTCCAATTCGCTCCGGTACGGCGTTCCCAATCGATTTGGTTCGGCAATCCAATTACTATGAATTTGTTGTACCAACGCTGCCCAATTCGCGAATTAGGTCCTCGAATCCGCTGGATGCTTTACTCTTTGGTTCACGATTTTGGTGGAAATGTTATTTTCGGTTTGGGGTTGAAGAGGGGGAGGGGATAAAGTGGGTTAAAGATGCCAAAAATGATGGTGGTTGGTGAAGGGGGATTGGTGGTTGCATTCGGGAACGATGGGGGCGGTAGGGATTAAGGAGGATGGAGACGATGGCGATGATTTAAGTGTTTAGGTTAATGGATCACTCGTTGAATAAATGGGCTTCTCAGCCCAAAGTTATTGTCTGTATGATGGCTTTCAGCCCATGCAAAATTGGGTCTATTTATGTTTACCAAGTCTAAGACTGGATATAATTATAACATGCCTCAACTTTAATGTATTATCTTGTAGTTAACTCAATAAAAATGTAATTAAAAAGAAAAGAGTTGATCCTACTAGAAGATTGTAGTTTCATATTTGAAATACACCGAGATTTGGAATTTTGCAAGTATTATATTGTATTTGAACTTATGTTTCACTCGGGTAAATCGAACCGAACTACATGGTACACCGTACCGGTTCGTACCGAAATGAACCTACCCCCTCCGTACCGAATACGTTAACTCTAGTGAATTGCGTACCCGTACCAGAGCGAACCGCGTATTAGGTAACTATGTGTTATACTATATAACTGTGTTGATAATGGTAACCTGATTTCGAGAATCATTGTATTTTTCTAAAAAAATCTCATTTTTTATATAAAAAATATAACAATACTATACTCAAATTAAAGAAAAAAAATGCTCGATTTTATGGTATAAATTTTTTAAAAAAATAATAAAGTATAAAAAGGTTATTTGAGTTTATAAAAGATGGTGAAACTAATATTTAATGCAAAAGGGCTCAACCAATGACAAAATCTCTATTTTACCCCTCTAGCCATTAATTGACTTCTACATATCAATCTTAGCCATTAAATTAGTTTGAACAAACATCAAAGGTTTAAATTACCCTTTTTACGTAAAACACACTTTCATCAGCTTTTATATTGACCTATTGGTAACAAAATTACAAAACAGAAGGTTGATACCTTAAAAAAAATTCCTTTTTTTGGACAAAATTATGATAAGAAAAAAAACATACCGTTATGAAAAGGTTGTTGTTGGAAGGAATTTGTTGCTGTTATGCTATCAAAAGCTTCAGTATCTGATATCATATTTTACCATAAGAACATGCAGTGATAGTTGACACCTGTTCAGGTGAAGTAATTATGTCTAAATCACTCTGTTTTATGCCCAACGGGGAAATTAAAGTTGAAGCATAACTGGACAAATAGAAAGACACTAACATACTAAAATCATAATAACACACAAAAACAGGAAGTGAACAAAAGAATCAGAACAGCAGCAGCAAATCTTTCTGAAATTGAATCCAGATTTAACCTATATATTTGATATCAAAACAAATTGCATACACAAGTGGATTCTTTCGAGTGGATCCATATTATCAAGACTACCAATCGAGTGGATCCATATTATCAAAGCAATCTGGGCACAGTTACGATTTTGTGACTGAAGAACAAATCAAAGAAGGCATTGGGTTTCAACAGAAAAGGAATTAGGATTTCAATAGAGAAAATCAAATCAGAGGGTTTAAATAGTTAGGATTATTCAGAGAACAAAGCAATCTACGAATTAGGGTTGCAAGTAAGACAAAATAATCAGGCAGTATCAAAGCACTTATGGAGGAGGAAGTGTATGATAGATTGCGGAAGAGGTGAAGGAGGACATTCAAAGGTATCGTTCAAACAAAAGGTGAAACTCCGGCGATGTAATTTTGCGTCCTGTTTTGGTGAAGACCTGACGGATCAAATTAGGGTTTCTGGATATTTTGAGAGAAGAGGAAGAATGGTAGAAAGAAATGATCGGAAGAGGTGTAGAACTGATGGATCGAATTGATAAGAGCATTCACAGCCGTTCCTTATAATTATGTGGGTGAGTTTTGTATATTTTATGAAGTGGTTTAAAGTGGTTGTGAGTGAATGATAGAGAAAATATATAAGGTTTTTATAAATATAAGAATAAAAGTAGTGATTTTTAGTATAATTATAAGGATAAAGATAAGGATAGAAAAAGTAAAGATAAAAAAATAGTGTTTTTTAGTATAACTATAAGAATAAGGATATGAAATATAAAGAACGGGCTGAGAATCCACTAACATGGGTAAACCTAAATCCAAAAGAGGATCTCCATGTAAAAGAGGGGTATTTTTTTAGCAAAATGTGCCGGAAAGTGAAGTGGGTGATAGTCTAAAACAGTGACATGTGGCACTAAAGGGGAAAAAGAAAAGAAATAATTTATTCTCTTTCTTTTTTTTTTCTTTTCTTTTTTTTTTTCTTCAAATCTCTTCAAATTAAAAAGATTAAAATAAACCTTATTTTTCTTTCTTTTCTCTTCATTTTCTTCCTTAAAAAAAACCATATAACACTCTTTCTTTCTATTTCTTTTCCTCTCTTAAAAAAAACCTGAAATAAATGTTTACTTCCCCCATACTTTCTTTCCTTAAACGAGACTCGGGAAATAGTAAGATTTCATTGAATATTTATTTCAAAAACCATCAACATCACTCGCAAACGCCTAAATTACACCGAATGTATCCGTACTTCAGTTCATCGGAGAAATCAGGCAATCAAATCGATTCCGATAATCTGCCGTGGATCGCATCACATTGAAATTGCTGACAAGCTGTGATGCTAAGTAAAAAATTAGGGATTGTTTCGCTCGATTAATTTGAAAAAAAGTTAGTTTTCTGAGCCCTAGAGTTGATTTCGAACAGATTTAATCACCGAACGGAGGGAGGTAGTGCTACCTTTTCCTCTTATTATACACTCACTTGTTCACTGTCTCGTTTCCTTTATTGACATGAGATGTTCTATTGCTGTTAGGTTGAGCAAGTAATTTGCTGCAATAAGATGTTTTTATGTTCGTTTATAAAATTGTTTAGAATGATTTTGAACTTGATAAGTATGAAAATTGGGTTAATTAGATGGTATTAAGTGCCTGTCAAACTTCATTTTGTTCAACTAAATTATTGATTCAATATTGATGTTGTATTGTTAATTTAAAAGGCTACATTTTCTTGACTTCAAATTTTAAAAGTCCAAACCCACTCGCACTCGTACGGTTTGGTTATGGTTTAGAGATTTTGAAAATCGTCACCGGACGGTTTAACCTAAAAACGGGACTATGAACACTCCTAATGTTAACACAGATTAAATTTCTTCTGTTAAGATCCAATGACAAAGAAGCGCTAAGATATGGAAAACACTACAGACTATGAAGAACAACACTTGAAGAAGCAAAAATTAAGTGAAAGATCTTCGCCCTCGCCACCTCAACTTGGTTTTGATAATGCCCTGCTTCCGCTTGCAACATACGACGAGGAGGAGGACGAAGATGATGGTAGCAGACAGGAGGAAAGCAGTCGTAGTAACATGGACGAGGAAGGAAGAGGATCGCAGTAATGGGTTTGGTGATGGGATGCGTAATAGGACGATTGAAATCCGTAGAGATTGTCCATACCTTGATACCGTTAATCGCCAGGTATATGCTTAATCCATTACCATTCCCCATTTATTACAGTTTTATTGAAGATATGTTACTAGAAGATAATATTAGGTTAGTAAAATTATGATTTTTAGGATCCCATATGAATCTCATTCTACCTCCTACCCTAGGTGGAAGTATGTCATATGATTTCTATAGAAGTTGAAATTTATTCTCCATGTGTAATATAATAGTTAGTAAAAAAACATGAAAAAGTAAAGGAAATAGTTGAGAAAGGAAATATTAATAAATGATATATTAAATAGTTGTGAAAAAATATTAAATAGTTGAATAAAGGAAATATAAAATAGTTGAGAAAAAATAAACGGGAAAAAGAATTTTGGGCGCAACCAGTTTATTTATTAGGTATAGATATGACTTTATCAACTCCCGGGTAGTTTGTGATTATTGAATGATTTTCATTTCAAGATGGAACTTGTGAATGTTTACTGATAAATAGACTTGTTTTTGTTGTGTATCTATCTATAAATATGTAGTACTAACCGGATGTATTATGATTTCTTTAAATTAAATTCTTTTCTTATTATGTTTCCATTTAATCCATCTTCTGGTTTGTAACTAATTCTGGTGTCACCTCATAGGTTTAACAAAGATCAAGTTCTGCAACTTGATAGAAACAGACAATGGTCAAAGGCGCTTGATGGGTCTGATTTGCCACTACCACCACTTTTTAAAGACGTTATGGAGAAAAACATAATTCCTCAGTATATAACAAACAGGAGCACGACACTTAAGGCTACATGCTGTTAGAATATAATAATGTGTTTTATATCAGCTTTTATTCAAACTTGTACGGACATGAAATGTATGAAGGTCAGTTTATTTTGTCATCAAGAAACAAGCATATATTTACATAAGAACAATATACGAATAATGCGACAAAATAACTCTAATACTCACTTCACAAATCACACTTTCTGTTTGGTTTGAACTCGTCTTTTTCTATCATCAATCATCTTGTTTCAACCTGCTCGATTTCAGGATGATCATAAGAAGACGTTGAAAAAAACGGGTCTGTGTGTACCGAGGTAGAGGACGTAGTTTGACTATTTTTCTTGTATTTGTCCTCGCGGAAATCTCTCATGGCTTTAAATCTCAAGTCTTCGGTGTAGCCACCTGCTTCTGGGTCTATCTCCGGGACGCATGTTCGACTTTCGAGCATACTCACTACCTCCGACATGATGGGCCTTATTGTTGTTGAACCATTTGTGCACAAGAGTGCTACTTTCACCATGATTTCTGCTTCTTCTTTGTTGATTTCCGACCCCAGTTTCTCGTCAAATAACTCCTCGTAGTTTTTACTTTTTTGCAATTGGCAAGCCTGCAAAATGTATAGGTCAAACGGGTAAAATTTATTTAAAGCAAAACAGTTAAAAGAAACGGGTCAGGAGTCATCCAAAGTATTCTTTTAAGACATTAAACCTTATAAATCATGTTATTAAAAGAAGAGTATTATTGACTGCATGTAGAAGTCATCCTTTTTGATCCGAACCCAGTTGTACCCACACATTTCAAATTTAGTTGAGTTTTAGAAATTAACCTTTTAATTTTCTGGATCCATATAATTCATGTAGGGGGTTTAAAAACATATAAATTCATTATAATTTTTGCCTGCAGGAGCTTTTAAGTTTGGTTGTAAGAAAGAGTTATACGATACCCAGTCTAGAAGACATATGTAACTGTCACGAGGAATGTAACTGGTATTGTTCTTTCCGCTCACAATCTCCAAAGCCAACACCCCGAAGCTGTAAACATCCGCTTTATCGCTTAAGAAACCCCAAAGCGCGTACTCAGGTGCCATATATCCGCTGCAAATCAATCAAACCATATCAAATTCGTTGAAATCTAGGTGGCAAAATGGGTATTTTTAGCACGGATCAAAATGGGCTGGGCTGGGCTGGGCTGTGTTAATTTCTTAAATCTTTTAACTTAAAGCCATTTGGCAGATGAAATATAACCCAAATCAACTTATTTATAAATAAATTGTTTGAAATTAAGTTGAAATGTTATAGATATTAGGAATTACATTGTGCCAGCAACGCGGGTGCTAACATGAGTTTGGTCATCCTCGTGTAGCCTCGCCAATCCGAAGTCGGCTATTTTCGGGTTCAGGTCTTTGTCAAGAAGAACATTGGTAGCTTTGATGTCTCTATGCACAATTTTGAGCCTTGATTCCTCATGAAGAAAAGCTAATCCTCTAGCAATGCCGACGCATATCTTAAACCTTGTTGGCCAATCCAACATCAACTTGCTGTTATTTAAACCTACACAATGTAACTTCATTGTGAATAAAATACATATAAATGAAAAAGTAACACAAATATGAGTTCCTGACTTTTTGTTTATTAGTCTACGTTATGTCTATTATTCTAGAGGGTTTTAATTGTAATATATAGGGGTTCTAAGTGTATTATCTAGCTCTTTATAATGAGATCTTATTGTATCATTATTTATCAATCAATATACAAAACCCCTTGGTTTATCATGGTATCATCCACAAGACTTATCAGAATTCTGGTAGCCCATTCTGATCAGATTTCCGGTATAATCCTTCTGATTCCGGCACTACTTCCTTCAACAAACATGGCATCAATTGCTCTCTTTTCTAATGCCGAGAAGACCTCACACAATAGCCACAAATTCGCTTTCACCCTCACAAGGCTATGCTCGAACCGTTTCTGATTACCAACCTTTTGTTCGATTACGTGAATGGTACGATACCTTATCCAACAAAAACTATTGCTATTGAAGCTGCAAAGCCAGTGACTCATCAGTCACCGAGAACCCCAACTACACTTGCTGGATTGCCAATGATGCACACGTAAGGATGATAATCTTATCTACCATCTCTGAAGCCTCCTTCCAACATGTCCAAGGTACGTCTTCTAGGGATATTTGGCTTTCTTTAGAACGTGCATATGCACCAAATACAGCCTCTCGTGAATACACTTTAAAAACTCAGTTACTCCGGATAACCATGAAGGGTGATGAAACCCCAATTGCTTATTTAAGTCAAGCAAATGAATATGCATCAGCCCTTGCCAATATTGGGGAACCAATGAAGAATAAAGACCTTGTTATGCTTACCATTTCTGGGCTCCGAGATGAGTACAACGGGTTAAAACCCACTCTCCTGGCCTGACACCCACCAGTTACATTCAATGAACAGCACGGTCTTCTATCTGATCATGACTACATGATTAACAAGTCCATCCCCACTGTCCCGACACCCCAGATCTTCACCGCCACAACCGAGACTCCTAATCAGCCTCAAATCAGCAACTTGCAACAACTAGCATCTCAATTGGGATATCAATTAAATCCTATTGGCTCTCCGACCTCTCAGCCCCAAGTTTTTTATGCTGCTCAGCCCTATCCCAGTCGTGGTAACCGTAGAGGCAATTCACGCAGTAACTCACGCGGAACTTACCACAACCGAGATCGTGATCGTTCTGTCCCTGCTCGACAGTTTGCCTGGGCTTCAACCCAAAACATGGTATATGGTCATTGTTCTCGTTAGGGGTGTTCAAAGTCGGATATCCGAAAATTTGGATATCCGAAAAAACGGATATCCGAAAATTTGGGCTTCAACCCAAAACATGGTGATCGTTCTGTCCCTGCTCGACAGTTTGCCTGGGCTTCAACCCAAAACATGGTATATGGTCATTGTTCTCGTTAGGGGTGTTCAAAGTCGGATATCCGAAAATTTGGATATCCGAATTTCGGATATCCGAAAAAACGGATATCCGAAAATTTGGGCTTCAACCCAAAACATGGTGATCGTTCTGTCCCTGCTCGACAGTTTGCCTGGGCTTCAACCCAAAACATGGTATATGGTCATTGTTCTCGTTAGGGGTGTTCAAAGTCGGATATCCAAAAATTTGGATATCCGAAAATTTCGGATGGTGAAACGGATATCCGGTTTTTTTTTAAACCTAAATATATTTTTTAAATTAAAATCTAAATATATAAAATATACTAAATAAACATCATCTTTATGAAATACTTAAAAAAACATTAAAAAACCAATTTTTGAGTAATTTACGAAATTACGACGTGAATACGTTTAGTTTTTTAAAAAAATAAGAAGGCTAAACACTTAACATAAAAATCCATATACTTCATATATATTGTATTTAAACTATTTATAAAGGAAACAATATATAAATTTGGCCAAAAAAATATAATTTTCGAAATTACGACGCGAATACGCTTTATTTAAAAAAAAATAAGAGAGCTAAACACATAACATAAAACCATTTACTTTATATATATTGTATTCATAACATTTTCTAGGAAAGATATCTTTAAAAAAAATTATTTTCGGATCCGAATATCCGAAATTTTTGAAAAATGCTATCCGAATCCGAAAATTCGGATATCCGAATTTTCGGATAATTCGGATTCAGAATTTCGGATATTTCGGGTTCGGTTTCGGATACGGATACTTTTGAACACGCCTAGTTCTCGTTGTGGTATAGGCCACCTTCTATCTCCATCAGCCTACTACTGCTGCTGCTCGAAATAGTCCCCAAGCCAATTTTGCAAGTTTTTCGGATTCTGGCTCAACATTAGCAGCCACTTGGTTTCCCGACACAGGTGCTTACAGCCATGCCACTCCTGATTTATCAAACCTTGACAACTCCGAGGTCTATCCAGGTAATGATTCTCTCTATCTTAGCGACGGTAATCCTTTACCCATTCTTCACATATGCTCATCTACACTCTTTTCACCAAATAAAACCTATAAACTTTCTGATATACTTCATGTTCTCGCTATTCAAAAGAATTTATTATCTGTTAAGCAATTTTGTCTTGATAATAGTGTTTATTTTGAGTTTCACTTTTCTTTCTTTGCTGCGAAGGACGAGTCTTCACACATTACCTTGCTGACGGGTCCAAGTAACAATGGTCTATACTCTCTTTGTCTTCCTCAGCTTCAAGTGCTTCCTAAACAAGTCTTCACAGCAACCAAAGCTCCTTTCAACATTTGGCATCAACGTCTTGGACACCCATATGAACGTGTTTTTAATTATGTTATTTCTAGTTCTTCCTTACCCGTATCTACAAAACTTTGTTCTTCTTTATGTACTCCATGTCAGTTAGGGAAACCTTTCAAACTTTCATAGGACAAATTCACTTTTCAAAGTAATAATATTTTGGATTTAATATATTGTGATGTTTGGGGACCCTCACCTACTGTTTCTCTTGATGGACATCGATTCTTTCTATTATGTGTTGATCACCACTCTCGCTATATGTGGTTCTATCCCCTTACCCAAAAATATGATGTTTACTCTACATTAACAAATTTTGTAACCATGGTAGAACGCCAATTTAACACCAAACTGAAATGTGTTCAAACCAATTGGGGAGGGGAGTTTCGTAACCTCTCTTCGTTCTTCAGCAGCCTCGGAATTATCCATCGACGTTCGTGCCCTTATACTAGTGAACAAAATGGCATCGTTGAGCGTCGTCATCGTCATGTTGTGGAAACTGGGCTTGCTCTTCTTGCCTAATCTTCTCTTCCTTAACGTTTCTGGCATTTTGCATTTGGAACCGCCACTTATCTCATTAATCAGTTACCATCCAAAATTTCCTCCAATAAATCACCCTTCCAACAAATTTTCAAACGCAAACCAGATTACTCGTTTTTTCGTGTCTTTAATTGTCAATGTTTTCCATATCTCCGCCCGTACAACCGTCATAAAATGGATTTTCGCTCAACTCCATGCATTTTCCTTGGCTATAGTCCTACCATCATGGGTATCGTTGATTTGACCCCATCACCGAACGAATCTATATAGTTCGACATGTTCGTTTCAATGAAACTGTCTTTCCTCTTCAATCTCCGACCTCACAACCCCCCGTCCCACCATCTCCTCTATATATTTCTATTTTTCCTACACCACCTCCTACCCCTCTACCCACCGATCATACCCTAACTGACTCCCCTTCTCCACCACAGTCACCTGCACCCTCATCGCCACAGTCACCACCTCCAAACACCGGTCCCACTCCCACCCAAGCTGCTACTCCGACATCTCCACAGTCCCCAAATGTTCACAGCAGTCCACCTGCTACCTATTCTGTTCCTTCTCCACCACCACCTCCTCCTAGATCTCGGCCATCCCACCTCCGACAAAGCCCAAAAAATACAGCTCCCTCTGCCTATGTCACCACTCGTTCTCCTTCTCCATTTATAGAACCCACTTCCTTTACTATTGCCAACAAATCTCCGGAGTGGCATCATGCCATGAACGAGGAGTTTCAAGCGCTTCGTAAAAATGGAACATGGACTTTAGTACCTTATGTTGACAATACTAATCTTATTGACTGTAAGTGGGTGTACAAGCTGAAGAAAGATTCACAGGAAAACGTTTATATAAAACAACCACCCGGCTTTACAGATCCAACTAAACCGGATCATGTGTGCCTTCTTCATAAGTCCCTTTATGGGCTTATACAGGCTCCTCGGGCCTGGTTCAAACGCTTGTCCACAACTCTTCATCAAATCGGGTTCTACGGATCCAAGACTGATCCTTCACTATTTATTCTCAACAACGGTGGCGCACTTGTTTATGTTCTTGTATATGTGGATGACATCATTATTATGAACTGGAAACGACACTTCGGAAATTGATAGCATCATTCATCGTCTGAGCTCCATTTTTGCTATTAAAGATCTTGGAAAACTTCACTATTTTCTGGGGATTGAAGTCGTTCATCATAGGAAGGATATTATCCTCTCGCAGCAAAAATACATTCTTGAAATTCTCCTTCGATCAGGCCTCTCCGCTTGCAAACCAGTATCCTCTCTATTAGACTAAGTCGGTTATAGACTAGGGTACCAAAGCGTAATTAGTTTTCTTATATATTTGGTTGTTATCTCTTTCTTTATTCAATAACAAAAGACCGATACCAATTCCTATTCTGACTTGGTATCAGAGCGATCGATCGATCCTCCTTCTCCAACCCTAATCTGCCGATTCAAGAACTTTTCCGGCTGCCGACGCAACTTCCGGCTAATCCAACATCAGGAGAAACCTGTTCTCAACCCTAATCTGCCATTCAAACCTTCTACATATACTCTCGATCCATGGCAGTGATAATCACCTTTTCACATCAGGAGAAAACTGTTCACAACTCTCATAAATTTTCCTTCAGTCTCAAACCCACCAACTATGGCTATTGGCGCTCTATGATTGAATCTTTCCTCACCTCTCATAATCTTTTTGGTTATGTTGATGGAACAATACTGTGCCCTGAACAGAAAGTCACCAACGAATCTGCAACTACCGACAATCCAAGCTACACCCCGTGGATCTCAAACGATGCTCATATTCGCATGCTTATCATCTCTACCGTGTCTGAAGATTCCTATCAGCACATTCAGGGCAAAACATCACGTGAGGTATGGTTATCTCTTGAACGAGCCTATGCGCCTGTTACATCTTCTCATGAGTTTACTCTTAAAAAACAACTTCTTAGAATCACCATGAAAGGTGATGAAAAACCAGCTAATTGCCTTAGCAGGGCTCAAGAATATGCCACTGCTCTTGCTAATATCGGCGAACCAATGAAGGACAAGGATTTAGTAATGCTAACTCTTGCAGGACTTCGAGAGGAATACAATGGCCTTAAGGCTAACTTACTGGCTCGTTCACCTCCTGTTTGTTTTCATGAACTACATGGCCTTTTGAGCGATCATGACTTTGTTATTACAAATCCCTTGGCCACCACTCCACAAGCTTTCATGGCCAACGTTGCACCAACACAACAGCCACTCACTGCTGTTGCATCCTCGGCCCGACAGCCGAATCTAGATCAGCTTCAGCAGCAACTTCAAAACATTCAACTTATGGCCTCTCAATTGGGTTATCAACTAAACCCTATTTCTTCCCCACGGCCTCAAGCATACTATGGTTCTCGGTCTTTCAATAATAACCGAGGTGGTAGGGGATCTCGTGGTTTCTCTCGTGGCAACTCACGTGGTGGCTTCAACAATCGTTCTCGGGATAACAGTGGCACACGACAGTTTTCTTGGGCTTCAACCCAAAACATGGTTTATGGCCATTGTAACAGATGTGGAATAGGTCATCTACCTTCTCAGTGCCCAAATCAGCAGCACCAGTCTCATCCTACACCACAGGCCAATTTTGCCACACATTCAGAGACTGGCTCATCTTCTGGAACTGCTTGGAAGCCTGATACTGGTGCAACTCATCATGCCACTCTAGACCTGTCTAGCATGGACAACTCTAAGGCCTACTATGGTAACGATTCTTTACTTGTTGGTAACGGTAATTCTGTACCCATTTTTCACATTGGCTCGTCCAAAATATACTCACCAAACAAAACTTTTACCTTATCTGACATTCTCCATGTTCCTGAACTAAAACAAAACCTTTTATCCGTTCAGAAATTTTGCCTTGACAACAATGTTTTCTTTGAATTTCACTCTTCCTTTTTTGTTGTGAAGGACGAGTCTACTCGCACTACCCTTCTCACGGGCCCTAGTGAACAAGGTTTGTACTCCATTCGTCTTCCGCAACTCAAGTCTCTGCCTAAGGTTGCCTTCACTGCATTCAAAGCTTCTTCAAACATTTGGCATCAACGATTAGGACATCCTCATGCTCAAGTTTTTCGTTCAATTATTTCTTATTGTTCTTTACCTGTTTCGGACAAATTATCAAATAACTTGTGTTCTTCTTGTCAATTGGGAAAATCCTCAAAGTTGTGTTTACCTGATTCCACTTTTCGTAGTAATAATATTTTGGATCTTGTTTATTGTGACATTTGGGGCCCTTCTCCCACACCTTCTCTTGATGGTCACCGTTATTTTCTTTTATGTGTTGACCATTGTACCCGTTATATGTGGATTTATCCTTTGAATCAAAAATCTGATGTTTATACTATTTTAACAAACTTTATTACCATGACTGAACGCCAATTTAACACCAAGTTAAAATGTATCCAATCCGACTGGGGTGGGGGGGGGGGGGGAATTTCGGCCTCTCACCAATCTTTGTCGCAACCTTGGCATAATCCACAGACGGTCTTGTCCTCACACCAGTGAGCAAAATGGTTTCGTTGAACGTCGTCATCGTCATGTTGTAGAAACCGGACTCACTCTCTTGGCTCAATCCAGCCTTCCTCAACGCTTCAGGCACTTTGCCTTTGAAATAGCCGTATACTTAATCAATCGGCTCCTCTCTCGTGTCTCCTCAAACAAATCTCCCTTTGAACATGTCTTTAAACGAAAACCTGATTACTCTTTTCTACGAGTCTTTGGCTGTCAATGCTTTCCTTACCTTCGTCCGTACAACCGTCACAAAATTGAGTTCCGTTCAACTCCTTGTATTTTTCTCGGTTACAGCCCCGCTCACCATGGTTATCGGTGCTTTGATCCCTCCACTGAACGCATTTACATTGCTCGACATGTTCGCTTCAACGAACATATCTTTCCTTATCAGCCTTCACCCAATACTCCTTCCCCACCACCATCCGTTCCTCCTTACATCTCTATCTTTCCTAATCCACCACCTGGTTTCCCACCCGAATCTACACACTCGCCTTCACCAACACCACCACCATCACATCCACAATCACCACCATCACCTCCACAATCCCCACCATCACCACCTGTTCCACCTACACCTCCTACCTCCGATACCCCTTCACCCGAGAACACCAATCAACCACCACCAGCCCCTCGGCCTCGACCCTCCAACCTTCGCCCTAATCCTAAACAACCTGACCGATACAACCCAGCCGCTTATACTGCCACCGCTTCCCCGTCTCTATCTCTTGAACCTACCAGCTTTACCGTTGCTAACAAGTCTATAGAATGGTGCCAGGCTATGGCTGATGAGTTGGCTGCGCTTCATAGGAATGGCACGTGGACTCTTGTGCCTCCTGTCTCTAATGCTAATGTTGTTGATTGTAAACGGATTTACAGGTTAAAAACCGATGAACATGGCAAGATTAGGAGGTACAAAGCCCGTCTTGTTGCTAAGGGTTTTCATCAACAACATGGCGTGGATTATCATGAGACTTTCAGCCCAGTAATCAAGCTTGCCACCATTCGCACTGTCTTATCTCTAGCCGTCACAAATAAATGGCCTCTCAGACAGTTGGATATTCAGACCGCCTTTCTCCATGGTGATCTTGAGGAAACTGTATACATGCGCCAACCTCCTGGTTTCATTGATCTAACCAAGCCTGATAATGTCTGCCTATTGAACAAATCACTGTATGGACTCAAACAGGCTCCTCGTGCCTGGTTCACCAAATTGTCCACTGCACTTAATCAGTTGGGGTTTTCTGACAGACCCTTCTCTTTTCATCCTCAACTATTCAGGCTCTCTTATTTATCTTCTGGTATATGTTGATGACATCATCATCACCGGTAACAACTTTACTATTGTCGCCACCATTATTGAACGACTCAATTCTCTCTTTGCACTTAAAGATATGGGGCAGCTACATTATTTTTTGGGGCCCATCGGGGTTCTGACTTGGTTCTTTCACAACGGAAATATGTTCGAGAGATTTTACTTCGCGTCGGTCTTGCAGATTGCAAACCAACCTCTACTCCCATGAGTCCTTCTCACGTATTCTTACCGGATGATAGCCCATTACTCGATGATCCTTCTCGCTATAGGCAGGTGGTCGGGGCTCCTGAGTATGCTACTCTTTCTCGTCCTGATATTGCATTTGCAGTTAATAAGGCCTGCCAGTTCTTACATGCTCCCACTGAAAACCATTGGGCCGGAGTCAAACGCATCTTACGTTATCTCAAGGGCACGCTCAATTTGGGCTTATGGCTTCGTCACAATTCGGGCTATCAGCTTCAAGCCTTCTCTGACTCTGACTGGGCTGGTTGCCCGGTCAATCGTCGATCCACGGGGGGATATGCTATCTACTTAGGTTCGAATCTTATTTCATGGTCTGCTGGCAAGCAAAAAACTGTCTCTCGATCCTCAACAGAGTCTAAGTATAAAGCTATTGCAGATACTGTTGCAGAGTTAATTTGGTTGAAGTCTCTTCTTCGTGAACTTGGATTGGATAGCCCGACACCAACACTTTGGTGCGATAATCTTGGCGCAACTTATCTCACTGCTAATCCAGTCTTTCGTGCTCGCACCAAGCACGTTGAAATTGACCATCACTTTGTTCGTGAACAAGTTACTCAGGGAAAACTAATTGTCAAGTTCATCTCTACGGATGACCAAATTGCTGATATCTTTACAAAGCCCTTGTCATCTCAGAAATTTGAGTTTTTACGATCCAAGTTGCAGATTGCTAACCGCCTTGAACTTGCGGGGGGATATTAGACTAAGTCGGTTATAGACTAGGGTACCAAAGTGTAATTAGTTTTCTTATATATTTGGTTGTAATCTCTTTCTTTATTCAATAACAAAAGACCGATACCCTTTTTGGGCTTATACAGGCTCCTCGGGCCTGGTTCAAACGCTTGTCCACAACTCTTCATCAAATCGGGTTCTACGGATCCAAGACTGATCCTTCACTATTTATTCTCAACAACGGTGGCGCACTTGTTTATGTTCTTGTATATGTGGATGACATCATTATTATGAACTGGAAACGACACTTCGGAAATTGATAGCATCATTCATCGTCTGAGCTCCATTTTTGCTATTAAAGATCTTGGACAACTTCACTATTTTCTGGGGATTGAAGTCGTTCATCATAGGAAGGATATTATCCTCTCGCAGCAAAAATACATTCTTGAAATTCTCCTTCGATCAGGCCTCTCCGCTTGCAAACCAGTATCCTCTCTTATGTGTCCTTCTCAAGTTTTAAACATCGATGACAGTCCATTACTTTCTCATCCAACTCAGTATCGTCAGACCGTTGGGGCTCTACAGTATGCTATTCTCACTAGGCCGGATATTGCTTTTGCTATGAATCATGTGTGTCAATTTATGCACGCTCCAACAGAAAATCATTGATCATCTGTTAAGCGCATCTTGCGTTACTTACAAGGGACAACAAATTTAGGCCTTTTCATTGGCCTTTTCATTCAACACACCTCCAGCTCCTGTTTACAGGCTTTCACCGATGCTCAGTGGCACAGTACTGCCACCTCCCCGGTCCAAGCCTACTCTGACTTCGATTGGGCTGGCTGCCCTGTCGACCGTCGATCCACGGAAGGATTTGCTATCTACTTAGGATCAGACCTTGTCTCCTAGACAGCACGCAAACAACGAACTGTGTCAAGATCTTCAACTGAATCTGAGTACAAGGACCTAGCTGATACAGTGGCAGAACAAATTTGGCTAAAATCCCTTCTACATGAACTCAACACTTCATTAAACTCACCTCCTACTCTTTGGTGTGACAACTTGGGAGCCACTTATCTTTCTGCCAATCCTGTGTTTCGTGCTCATACTAAGCATGTTGAAGTGGACTTTCATTTCGTTCGTGAATAGGTGGCTCAAGGTCAACAAGGTCAATTGGAGGTTTAATTTATCTCTACGTCTGATCAGATCGCAGATGTCTTCACCAAGCCTTTATCTTCTAAAATATTTTTGTTTTTAAGGTTCAAGTTGCAGGTCGTTCCTCGCTCTCAACTTGCGGGGGAATATTAGTCTATGCTATGTCTATTATTCTAGAGGGTTCTAATTGTAATATCTAGGGGCTCTAAGTGTATTATCTAGCTCTTTATAATGAGCTCTTATTGTATCATAATTTATCAATCAATATACTAAACCCCTTGGTTTATCTTTGTTTGAATCATAAACTAACGGGTTGTTATGAAAATATAAAGGAAACATTACAGTCGCCTTAACTGTATTTTCAATTGATAAAACCTCCGAAATCATTTTATTCAGAATTATATTATTTTATTGAATAATACGAAATTTGTAATCATAAATGAATTTTAGGCAAAAGGGGTTTCAGGTCAACTGTATCAGCCCATTTTGCCACTTACAGATTAAATGAAGTATATGTTTTAGGTCTGAAATGAATATGAGTTGGAGAAATGGTGATAAAGAATATGAAGTAAATATTTGAGTTGAATAAAAGATTAATTGGACCCGGTAAGCCAACATTTTACTGAAACACTCACCAAACAAAGCATTGGAAAGGCTATTGTTTTCTAGGTACTCGTATACGAGCATCAGTTGATCTCCTTCAATGCAACATCCATGAAGCTTCACAAGATTTGGGTGTTGTAAACAAGATATCACACCAACTTCATTCAAGAATTCACGATTCCCTTGTCTTGACTCTGATGAAAGTTGCTTCACTGCAACAACCGTTCCATCACTTAGTGCACCCTGCAGCAAATATCACACAACTTCATAATACATGGAATTCGAAAAAACATGAGTAGAGGTGAAATACTGCTCGAAAGGTGCCAGGTCGGTTGGGTTGACTCGAAACATTTTTTCATCCATATTATATTATTATTTTTAGCTATCGTTTATTATGATTACAGAAACTATACTATTACAATGATAATGTAATATGTTTTTAAATAAAACAATTTAGGAAGTGGTACGCTTTGAAAAATAGACTTTGGGCTACCTTCAACCGGTTCAAGCCCATTTGACCCGTTTGATATAAAACACAACCCTAATTGACCCATTCATAAATAAATGGGCCCACTTCTACTGTCACATGAGTAATCATTTTTGTCAGATTATTACCTTGTATACAGGGCCAAAACCACCTTCTCCTATTTTGTTTGCAGCACTGAAGTTGCTTGTGGCAGATTTTAATTGCTTTAACGAAAATAAAATTGTTCTCAACTCCGTTCCTTGAAAATCTGTTCAACAAAAGCATAAAGCATGTGAAAATAAAACATCAATTTATGAATGAATCATCACATAGATTTAAAATAATTGTTCTTCTATCAAACAATTGTTTATCAACTTTATTGTTAAAAAAGGAACATATTTAATGGACAAAAGTCAAATCACACAAGTGTTCTCAAATAGACAAGAAGTGAATCATATTCCTAGTGAATAAGGCAATCATCCAATTTTCATTATTGGATAGATAGTACCTCATTGTGATCTAAAGAGCCGCTTGTTTTGATATTTTAGTTCAAGGCATATAGTTAATGAAAAAGCTTGAGTCCAAAGGTGGCGATGTTGACCCTTTTACTTATGAATGAGTCGATTTGGATGATCTTTTATCTAAACCGGGTTAAATAGATGTAACAACAAAAACTAGCTATAAGGGGAACGGGTCAAATGAACTGAACATTGCATGTAGTCTACTTTAATGTATCCAAATTCCTACACCCTTTTCATTAAACGACTTATATTATTATTATTATTGTAATAATACTGTTTAATGACAATTAATGCAATAATTACTTTTCTAGAAAAAATAATGGACAAAAGAAGTTTTTGCGGGTCAATCTAGCCCGTTATGTTTTGACCCGTACTAAAAAATGGCCCGTTTCAATGGAACCAGATCATCACACCACCTCTAATTTTGACTAACTATTACTCTATTGTCTAAACCACCCACAAATAACATCATAAATATAATGTAATGATGACAATGGGAAAAATATGTAATTTCAGCTTTACGTGTAGGCATAAAAAGAAACTTTAGATTAAATAGGGACACTTAAAAATGGAAATCAATACATTTTTTTAAGATGAAGTATAGAAGAGATTAAAAAAAACAGTAAAGACACCTGGAAATATTATTTTCGTTTGCATTTAATTATGTAGCCTTGATACCTTTATCTTTTCTTTTATTATGTTTCAAAGAGCGTTTCCACCAAATGATCGCCAACACTAACACTAACATAACAAAACATGATGCTCCAACTGCAATACCAACATAAGCAATTTTCTTCTTCTTTCCACCAGCTGAACAAGTTTTGAAATCTGCCCACAAAGAGTTTATCCATATAACCATGCTAGTCAAGAATCAAAAGTATACAAGTCAACAAGCAAAATGTTGATTTTATGCATATCCATACATGACATGTAGGGGTTAAAAATAAACCAAGTCCAGAATGATTCAAAGGGACTTGATTCTGAACAAAAATGACTATTTGATAAGTAGGATTCTGAATGACAGAAATTACTATTTTAACCTCTGCATGTATGACTTCATGCTGGATGAGAGAATATAAAGATAATGATATGAAATACTTACAAGGCTCAACAGAAACAGCGGATACGAGGGGCCCATAAACTCCTCTCCGAGGAAAACGAGTTGTCCCTTTACCAGCCCAGTAAAAGCGTATCTCTAAGATATTATTTGTCACACTTGCATTAAATGGAACTACCACTGGGTTTCCCATTCCACGAGATTCATCTTCAATATTAAAGTTCTTTCTAACAAGTCGTCCCTGTTACATACAAATTCAGTTAACCAAGTTAAATGTACATATTTATTTAGGATTTAATTGCATAGAAAATAGAACCAACTTTTTTATTTCTTTTAACCAACTTTGTTTTTACCTGAATATAAATATCAAAAATCCGCTTGCCAAGACTTCTATAAGTAGTATCATTAGTGAACTGTAATTCAGCAAAGTGTAGCTTAACAGCATATTCTCCATTTTCCAAACAATGGGCAAAGTAAACAAGCGAAAGTGGAGAGAGGCGTGCATTAGCATAGACAGAAGAAGACAAGTTCGTTGATGCAAAATATTGGTTTGAGTAAACTCTGTCATCCATGAAATCCCCAGTGCTACTGAATCCCCAATTCCTATTGCTTATATGCAATAGAGATGCACCACCATTAACATTTGCATCTCCTTCATAAAGAACATCCCCATTACTTTCTGTAACCCTCACATCATCTCCACCACTATTAACATGCATGGAACACCCATCTGCATACACATCATAATAAACCTCCATGTCAAAGTAATTGATAAACAAATGGGTGGATATGGGTCAAGTGGACTGAAACAGACCAACTCACTAACACATTTAGGTGCCATTTGTAAATAGTGAATGCATTAATTATGATCATAAAAACAACAATAATACAGTAATAATAATCAAAATCTTTAAAAAAGACTTAGGAGGTTCTATGCGTTAAAAATACTTTAGCGACTTCCAACTCATTTGGCTTTGACCCGGTCCTTATTTAATTAAAAAAGTTACATATATTTGACCCTTTTGAGATAATACAAAACGCAAATCGTCCCACTCATATGTATATTGGTCCAACTTAGAAATAACATCAGCATACATTTAAAGATGTAAATACTTACATCTTGGACACTTGATATCCTTAGTGCAGGAAAGTATGTCCTGTCTGTTAATAACATTAATGTATAAGCAATTGATATCAAATGTACAGAACAAAGGAATATGAATATGTAAATCCAGAAATTCTCTTTGTTATCTAAGTAAACAGTGAACTACAATAATAGACACGTTAACAGATGAATTAAACACCGTCTTACAATGGATTCCCCGTTGAGGAGCTTTTATACAAGTTAACGTATGTATTCCTGAAAGAATTAGAGAGAAAAGTAGTCATCAATAGCATAGAAAAGAAGTTAATGGCAATCCTTTTGCCTCGGTCACGAAAGCGTAACCCGAGTTGCTACAGGTATTGATAAATATAAGCGTAACAAGAAAAGCATCTATACGTGTCCTGTCGGCATGAGGGTCGATCAGGTCCTTGCCAAGTAAAATTGTTGTAGGATAGGTCACTGTATCAAATGCATCAGGTATAACTCAGTTTCATAATAAACAAAGGTGGCAAGATAATTTATTTTTTTAGATAAGTATTGCAATTTGATCCCTTACAGATAAAATCTAACCTAAATAACCCCTTTTCATTTAAAAGGGTTAAAATTGCCACTTCTCATAATAACGACAAAACTATAAACATAAGATCCATGAAGAAACTTACATGCTAGCTCCATTTAGCAAAAGTGAGTCAGGTATGTCTCCACTTAGCATGTTACTAGTTAAAAACCTATTCAAATAAACATCACACTTTTGTTGAGTCATAACTGACGAATAAAAACTGAAAATATCCTAAAATCAGGGAACATCATCACACTTACACAAATATCAAGCCCCTTTGAATGATGTTTGGCGATATTCCACCTACTAGCCTGTTAAAACTTGCATCCCTGTCCAATTACAGTAGAGGGAATGTCATTGGATATACCAACGAAGGATTGAAAGTAAACTTGCCTATATTTTGTAATATCGCACAATTAGAAGTGGCTCAAGTCCAAGAATCGGTAAACAAATAAATTTGTGAATAACTCTCACGTGTTTATTAATCAGAAAATATAACTCAAAAACTGATTACAAAGATACCATAACTCGGTATTTATAGGCTACTCATCTAAACCTATTTGACTTGTATTCAAATCGCAACTTATCATTATCTAACCAACTTGCTAGATCCTAATACAATTTGAATTGCAGCATCTAGATAAACCGACTTGTTTATCTACAGGTAACCCACCGACTTGTGGGATAAGCTACTCGCATGTAGCTTGGGCCGGCCCAACTCCAACCAAACTATTGAAGTCGGAATAAGCCCAACAATCACCCCCCTAATTTCCGACTTGAATTAGGTAGGTCTTCAACTCCAAGTAATTCCCGCATTTCTTTAAATTTCATCCTACCGAGAGCTTTTGTCAATATGTCAGCACGCTGTTCACTGCCACTTATGTGTTCGACCGTTATCTCATTTCTCTCCACACACTCTCGGATAAAGTGAAACCGAGTGTGTATGTGTTTGCTTCGACCGTGGAAAACGGGATTCTTCACAAGTGCTATTGCCGACGTGTTATCCACCTTTAATACCACCTTGTCTTGTCGTATTCCGGTTATTTCACTTAGTAGCTCTTTAAGCCAAACGGCTTGACATGCGGCTGACGTGGCTGCCATGTACTCGGCTTCGCATGACGAAAGTGCCACGGTACTCTGTTTTTGTGAGCACCAAGTAATGGGTGCGTTGCCATAGTAAAACACGTGTCCTGTGGTGCTTCGTCCATCGTCCGGATCCACATTATGACTGCTGTCACTAAAACCCCAAAGCAAATTATCTCCACCCCGGGAGTACTTGATTCCATAGCCAACGGTTCCTCGTAGGTACCTTAGGATCTGCTTTATGGCCAATGAATCAGACTCTCTTGGGATCTGCATATAGCGACTGACTACTCCGACTGAGTAGGTCAAGTCTGGTCGTGAGTGGAGTAAGTAGCTGAGACAACCAATTTGTCGTCTATATTTTGTGGGTTCGACATCAACTCCTTCTTCATATTTTTAGAGCTTAGCACCCGGTTCCATAGGACATTGAGTCGGGTTGCAACTCTCCATTCCAGAATCTTTTAAAATTCTCTTTGCATAGCTCTCTTGCTTGAGTGTGATACCGTCTTTTCTTTGTTCCACTTCCAGACCAAGGTAATAGGTCAACTTACCCAAGTCACTCATCTCAAAATTCCTTTCCATTTGCTTCTTGAAAGAATTTATTTCTTCTAGACTTGAGCCTGTTATGATAAGATCGTCAACATACACCCCGGTGATCAGTAGGGATTGTGGAGTAGACTTTGTGTATACAGCCTGTTCTTGTGTGCACCGGTTAAACTTTAAGGCTTTCAAGGTCCCATCTAGCTTGGTGTTCCAAGCTCTAGGAGCTTGTTTTAACCCGTAAAGGGCTTTGATGAGTTTATAGACCTTGTGTTCTTGTCCCTTGATTTCAAAACCCTCCGGTTGTTGTACATACACCTCTTCTTTTAAATCTCCGTGTAAAAACGCTGATTTTACGTCTAGATGGTGTAATTCCCACCCTTTACTAGCTGCAAGTGCAATTAGTAGTCTTACCGTTTCGAGTCGGGCAACGGGTGCGAATACTTCGTCGAAGTCTACTCCGTGTTTCTGTACGTACCCCTTTGCCACCAACCGGGCTTTGTGTTTGACGACATCCCCGTTAGCGTCCTTCTTCACTTTGAAAACCCACTTGAGGCCAATGGGTTTGATTCCATCTTTTAGTTTCGTGAGCTGCCATGTTTTATTTTTCTCGATGGAGTCGATCTCTTGCTTCATGGATTTCACCCATTCAACATGTTCTTTTGCTTCATTGAACGTGCTTGGCTCATCATTCTGTAAAAGTAAAAGATCTGGATCTTCATCATTCTGTCTTCGATTCATTCTTTCATCCATTACGAAATCATTAAACTTTCTTGGAACAACAGTAGCGCGTGTGCTTCGTCTGGCAGTCGGTTGCTCGACAGCTGGGCCATTTGTGGACTGCTGTGATGAAGTGCTCGAACCTGGGTTGCTGTGACTCGGCCCTGGGCTGCTGTTTCTCGGCCCTGGGCTGCTATAGCTGGTTTCGTAGCTTGAATCTGGGCTGCCATGGCTGCTGTTTTGACCCGTTTCTTGGCTGCTGTCCCGGACGGACAATGTTCCATGACTCGGGTTTTCATTGCTGATTGTGAAGCTTGGTTCTTCCCCCCAGTTAACAATGAAACTCGTCCATTCCGGTTCTCTTCCACTTGTTTTTTCTTCTCCAAACCAGTCCCACCCTTCATGTTCTTTGAACTCGACATCCCGGCTAACGACTATTCTTTTGTTTTGAGGATCGTATAGTCGATAGGCTTTCGAGCCGGGTTCCGTTCCGAGGTGAACTAGCATCTTGGACTGATCATCTAGCTTTTTCAAATGAGTAGACGTCACCTTGGCATATGCTTTACACCCGAAAACCTTCAGGTGTTGGATATTTGGCTTTATTTCTTTGTATACCTCATAGGGTGTTTTGTCATTGAGTGCTCGTGTAGGGACTCGGTTAAGAATATAAGTAGCGTGTCGTACACCTTCCCCCCACATGTAACTCGGGACCATTGTTGCTTTCATCATGCTTCACGTCATTCCCATTAACGTTCGGTTTCGCCGCTCCACCACACCGTTTTGTTGAGGTGTGTATGGAGCGGTGAGTTGTCTTGAAATTCCTTGGTCTTCACAATAACGAGTGAATTCACCAGAGTTGAATTCCCCGCCCCTGTCCGACCGAAACGATAAAATCTTTTTTCCTGTTTCTTTCTCCACCAACGCTTTGAATCTTATAAAACAGTCAAAGGCTTGATCTTTGGTTCTTAACAAGTGAGACCACATGTACCTGCTATAATCGTCAATTAGCACAAAAATATAGTTTTTACCTCCCGGTGTCGTTGGAGATATGGGTCCGCAAAGGTCTCCATGGATAAGTTCTAGTTTCCGGGTTGCCCTAAAAGAGCTTTTGGCGGGAAACGGCTTTCTCGTCTGTTTTCCTACCAAGCATGCGTCACACAATTTGTTCTCGTGACGAATCTCCGGTAATCCCACGACTATGCCCTTTGATACCATTTGCTTCATTGCCTCGAAGTGGAGATGCCCAAGTCTAGCATGCCACTTCCATGCATCACTATGGCATTGTGTTTGCATGCAAACGGGTCTCCTGAGCTTCAGTTTCACCTTGTAGAGGCGATTCTCGGTTCTTGTCACCTTTACCAGTAGTTTTCCATCTCTTTCATGCACCGTTAGGTAGTCATCCTTCATATGGACTTCACATCCACACTCGGTTGCCTGACCCAGGCTGATTATGTTACTTCGAAGATCGGGTATGAAGTAGACATCACTTAACAGCCGTTGTTCCCCGGTTTTACCTTCAAGTAACGCCGAGCCCTTTCCTTCGATCCTTACACACGAACCATCACCAAACCTTACCTTGCCCGTTATTCGTTCGTTAAGTTCACAAAAATAACTACGGTTACCTGTCATGTGATTACTCGCGCCGTTGTCTAGATACCAAACACCTTCTTCTCGTGGTTCGGTTTCGTAATGTTTCTGGAATAAGTTTTCTTCATTCAGGAACACCGTCTCTTCTTCAAACCTCATCATGTATACTGCTGGATCTGCAGCAGCAGTTTCATTGAGGTTTGCTTCCTGTTGCTTTTGCTTTCGGTCCGGGCAAACGGAGGCAAAGTGCCCGAGCTTGTCACAACGATAACATTGGACTTTAGAACGATCTTTTCCTTTTCCTTTTGATCGTTCTTCGGTTTGATTATGTGTGGTGTCTTTTGTGCCTCGTTCAATACCACTATCCCGACCCTTCCCACGTTCTCGAGCCTGTCCGCGAGTCGAGGCAGATCCTCTTCCTCGACCACGGTTATGGTCAGGTTGTCTGTTTCTGTAGGATTTTTCGGCTTGATGGAACAACAACCTTCCTTGATTCGCAGCAGAAGTTTCGGCTCCCTTTAGTCTTTCTTCGAAGGCTTTCATCCTTCCCAAAGCTTCTTGAAAGGTCATCGTATTTAGATCGGCGAATTGCTGTGCAGTACTAAGTATTTTTCTGACGGGTTTCTTTTCTTCAAAGGATGTCCCGAGACTTGCAGCTTTGGAAACGAGGTGGCTTATCTGGGCTGCAAAGTCATCGATCGTTTCCCCATCCTTCATTCTTAAAGACTCGAACTCAGATTGAAGAGTTTCAATCCGGGCTTCTCTAACCCGATCGACACCAACATACCGAGTTTTCAAAGCGTCCCATATGTCTTTAGTTGTTGTTAACTGGGCTACTTGGAGTACGAGGGCTTCCGGGATTGCTTGAAACAGCAGCGCGATGGCCATATCATCCGTCTTGGCTTCGACAATGGTTCCTGTTCTTGGTTCAATTGCTTCCAAGATACCGTGAACCTTGAACACTGCTTTGATTCTGATCGACCAGATGTTGTAGTTCGTTGCGTTCAACATCGGGCATTGTAACGAAGTCGAGTTGTTTTCTTTTTACCGTAACAACCGGTGGTTGCTCTTGGTCTCCCATTCCTTCCCTTCGATTCTTCCTGCTGTAGGTGAGTGGTGTCTTGGGTTCTTGATCCAGCCCCTCACGGTTATTCAGGAGAGTTAATCTTTGGTATTATTGTATTGTGTATTGTATTGATTAAGAGAGATTACAATGAGTATAAATAGAGAACATAATTACACATTAATCCCTTCTAGTATACTTATATACAACTGTCTAATAGTCCCCCTCAAGCTAAGCCCAGGAAATGAGCTGTAGCTTGTCCCGTAGGATCACGAATCTTTCTGATGGTAAAGGCTTGGTAAAAATATCAGCGATTTGATCGTGTGTAGAGATAAATTGAACAGAGAGTTTTCCTTGAGTGACCTTTTCTCGGACAAAATGAAAGTCGACTTCTACATGCTTTGTGCGAGCTCGGAAAACGGGATTAGCTGATAAGTATGTGGCACCAAGATTATCACACCATAAGACTGGAGCAGACTTGACTGGAATGCTGAGTTCACGTAGAAGTGCTTCAAGCCAAGTAAGCTCAGCAACTGTGTCAGCTAAGGCTTTGTATTCGGATTCGGTTGAAGACCGAGATACGGTCCGTTGTTTTCTCGCTGACCAAGAGACAAGATTATTCCCAAGATAAATGGCAAAACCCCCAGTGGATCGACGGTCATCGGGACAACCAGCCCAGTCAGCATCTGAGTAGGCAGTGATAGGTCGACA
Organism: Smallanthus sonchifolius; assembly: GCA_023525975.1. NCBI lineage: Eukaryota > Viridiplantae > Streptophyta > Magnoliopsida > Asterales > Asteraceae > Smallanthus > Smallanthus sonchifolius. The sequence continues at coordinate 61,851,846 of CM042037.1, read as the reverse complement.
GTGAGCGTCTGTATAAGCATGTAACGTAGAACCCGAAGCGCGTTTGAAGAAAAGACCATGATCGAACGTGCCCTGAAGATATCTGAGAATGCGTTTGACCACAGACCAATGATTGTCGGTGGGCGAATGCATAAACTGACATACTTTGTTAATAGCAAAAGCGATGTCCGGCTGGGTGAGAGTGAGATATTGGAGAGCCCCAACAATTTGTCGATATCAAACCGGGTTGTCAAAAAGTTGACTGTCGGCAAGGGCCAGATTGGCCGAGGTGGAGCACGGCGATGAAACGGGTTTGGATTGCGAGAGACCTGCCTTGCTTAAAATTTCCAATATGTACTTTTTCTGAGAAAGTAGTAAATTTGACTCTTTGGAGGTAACTTCAATTCCCAAGAAGTAAGTGAGTGGGCCCAGATCTTGCAATGCAAAAGTCTTACTCAAGTGTTTAACCACCGTGTCTATGGCAGCCTGATTGTTGCCGGTTAAAATGATGTCATCAACATACACGAGCATATATAAAAGAGTGCCTGCAGAGGAGTAAATAAAGAGTGACGGGTCATTATTGGATCCCTTGAACCCCAGATTCTGAAGAGCCCCATATAATCGTTGGAACCATGCTCGAGGTTCTTGTTTTAAGCCATATAATGATTTGTGTAACAGGCATAAATGGTTTGGTTTGGCAGGATCAATAAAGCCAGGGGGTTGGCGTAGATAAACAGTCTCATGTAAATTCCCATTTAAAAAGGCATTCTAAACATCCTACTTCCGTAGAGACCATCCCTGGGTAACGGCCAAGGAAAGAACCACGCGAATGGTGGTGGCCTTTACAACGGGACTGAAGGTTTCATGATAGTCAACACCAGCTTGTTGGTTAAAACCTTTAGCAACGAGACGAGCCTTGTATCTCGTGATAGCACCATTTTGATCCCGTTTGATCCTGTAAACCCATTTGCAATCAACTACATTAACATTTGAAACCGATGGGACTAAGGTCCAAGTGCCATTTTTCATGAGAGCATTGTATTCTGCAGTCATGGCGTCCCGCCATTGAGGACTCTTGTTAGCAACAGTGAAGGTTGTGGGCTCAGTTTGGGTGGATTGGGTAGTGGTAGTGTAGGCCGATGGATTATAGGGTATGGTTTGGGGAGGATTTTGGCGAAGGTTGGCTGGACGGTTGCGGGTAGGAGGTGGTGGAGTGGATGGTTGAGTGTGGGTTGTTTGAGTGGGAATAGGCTGTTGGGGGCTGGTTTCAGTGAAAATGGGTTGTTTGTTGCGGCGATGATAGGTTTGAAAAGGAGAGGTAGGCTGTTGAGGGATAGGGGTGAGGTCCGGATACGAAGTGGATGGTTGCGGTTGGGGAGGGACAGGTGGTTGGGCTGAGGTGGATGTGGATGATGGTTCGGAGGCGGGAGGTATAGGAAATGATGAAACATAAGGATCAAGTGTAGAGGAGAGAGGTGTGAGAGGAGGTGGTTGAGAGAAGGGGAAAAGATGTTCGTTGAAACGTACATGTCGTGCAATGTAAAGACGATTGGTTTTGGGATCAAGACAACGGTAACCATGATGAGAGGTACTATACCCAAGGAAGACACATTGGAAGGAACGAAAATCCATTTTGTGTTTGTTGTAAGGACGCAAGTGAGGATAGCATTGGCAACCAAATACACGTAAGAAAGAGGGATCAGGTGAGTGGTGAAAGATGTGTTCAAAGGGAGAGACTTTTGAGGCGGTACGAGAGGGCATCCGATTAATGAGATATACCGCCGTGTCAAAGGCAAAATTCCAAAAATGTTGAGGTACACCTGATTGAGCGAGAAGGGTGAGGCCAGTTTCCACAACATGTCTATGGCGTCTCTCAACAAACCCATTTTGTTCACTGGTGTGAGGACATGAGAGACGATGAATGATGCCGAGGGAAGAGAAGAATGAGAAGAGAGGTCGAAATTCCCCACCCCAATCTGTTTGGACAGATTTTAATTTTGTTTGAAATTGTCTCTCAACCATAACATGAAAGTTTTTAAAGATAATGCATACATCAGATTTGTGTTTTAATGGGTAAATCCACATATAACGAGTAAAATGATCAACACAAAGTAAAAAGTAAGTGTCACCATTGAAAGATCCCCAAACATCACAAAAGATTAAATCCAAGACATTGTTACTTTTAAAAGTGGAAGAAAACAAATGAAGTTTTGAGGATTTCCCCATGTGACAAGAAGTACAAGAGGTACTCAAACTTTTATTACTAACAGGAAGTGAAAATTTTAAAAACATTGACTTCAAAAGATCAGGATGTGGATGCCCGAGTCTTCTATGCCATGTATCAGCAGATGCACGAACAGCAGAAAAAGCAACTTTGCGAAGAGGATGAAATGATGGAAGATGGATGGAGTATAGCCCGTTGTCACTTTGACCCATGAGGAGGGTATTGCGTGTAAGCGTGTCCTTCACAGCAAAAAAAGTGGAGTGAAATTCAAAGAAAACATTATTATCAAGACAAAATTTCTAAACAGAAAGAAGATTTCTTTTAATTTGTGGAACATGAAGTATATTGGATATTGAAAAGGTTTTTGTGGGAGAGTGAAGTGAAGTGGAACTGATGTTTAAAATAGGTAAACCCTCACCGTTGCCAACATGAAGAGAGTCCTCACCGTAATAAGGTTCTGAATTATCAAAGCTGTGGAGATCTGAAGCAACATGGCTGTTGGAGCCAGTGTCGGGCAGCCATGCGTTTGAAGATTGCGAGCGATGATCAGCATAGTTAGCAGTGGGCTGCCTCGAACTTAATGTGTTGGGGTCACGGTTGGGGCAATGAGACGGTATGTGTGCGATTCCACACCTGTTACAAGTACCATGAATCATATGCTGATTAGTTGCCCAACTAAATGTACCTCGGTTGCCTCCATTATTGCTATTGAAAGAACGAAAACTGCTCCGGCAACCACGACCGCGACCACGAGAGGCAAACATGGCTTGCGGTTGAGGAGATTGTGGCTGGACATTAAGGCCCATTGAGGACAGCAGCTGTTGAAGTGCAGTAAGGGTGTCATTAGGTATGGAAGAAGTGGCAGCAAGTGGCGGTCCATTGGTGGTGGCGGTGAAGGCTTGTGGAGAAGCCGTTGCAGGTTTCTTAACCATGTAATCATGATCCGAGATAAGGCCATATAATTCAGCAAATGCAGTAGGAAATTGACGGGCTAAGATGGTGGCTTTCAAACTGTTGTACTCTTCACGAAGACCGGTTAACACATGCATGACAAGATCCTTTTCCTTAACAGGTTCTCCAATGTTTGCTAAAGAATCAGCATACTCTTGTGCACGTGTGAGGTAGGGAGTGACAACTTCATCGTCTGCCATCTGGATGCGTTGCAACTGCTGTTTGAGGGTGTATTCCCGAGAAGATGTATTGGGGGCAAAGGCTCTTTCCAAGGCTAGCCATAATTCACGAGAAGAAGTGCCTTGAACATGTTGAAAAGCACCTTCATAGATTGTAGAAAGAAGCAGCATACGCACATGAGCATCGTTGGAAACCCAAGTTTCATGATTGGGATTTTGCTGGATGGTGGGATCGTTGCTTTTGTCAGCAGGGGGAATTATGATAGTGGGATTGGGACAAGAAATAGATCCATCAATATAACCAAAAAGTCGATTGGTTACAAGAAAAGGCTGCATCATAGTCTTCCAATAACCATAGTTGGTGGAAGAAAGGGTAAAACCAAACTTGTGAGAGTAGTGATTGGTCTTCTCGGCGGTTGTGAAAGGAGCAAGCAACGCCATTGATTTGGTGGTTGATAAGGGTGATCGGCTGTTGTGGTGGTGGCCGATCGGAAAAGGAAGAAAAAAAAAATAGGGTGGCGGCTGATTAGGGTTTGCAGAGAACTAGCTCTGATACCAAGTTAATCTTTGGTATTATTGTATTGTGTATTGTATTGATTAAGAGAGATTACAATGAGTATAAATAGAGAACATAATTACATATTAATCCCTTCTAGTATACTTATATACAACTGTCTAATAAGGAGTGACTTCCGCCTTGAAGTCGACTTCTGATCACAGCCTTGATTTTGAAGGGTTCTTCACAGCAGATCAACCGATTTGTTCTTGACTGGCTCTGATACCAATTCAAGTCCAAGAATCGGTAAACAAATAAATTTGTGAATAACTCTCACATGTTTATTAATCAGAAAATATAACTCAAAAACTGATTACAAAGATACCATAACTCGGTATTTATAGGCTACTCATCTAAACCTATTTGACTTGTATTCAAATCGCAACTTATCATTATCTAACCAACTTGCTAGATCCTAATACAATTTGAATTGCAGCATCTAGATAAACCGACTTGTTTATCTACAGGTAACCCACCGACTTGTGGGATAAGCTACTCGCATGTAGCTTCGGACGGCCCAACTCCAACCAAACTATTGAAGTCGGAATAAGCCCAACAGTGGCAAGATGGGCAATTTGGGTAATGGGTCAATATGGCCTCGGGTTAAAAAGGTTTATTTCTCATACGGGTCTGGTTGGTTTGGGCTGTAAATACTTTTAGTCCAATTTTTTGAAATTCTATAAATAATTAATGTGTTAGATGATTACAACACAGAATCATAATCCAAATCTTTGAACCCATGCTACCCATTCTCCTTTTACTAAACCTTTTAATTTGACCCATATAACCCTCTTGAGATTAACACAACCCGAATCGACCATTGATAAATAAATAGGTCAAGATTGCCACCTTTACACACAATATTTGAAGTCACAAAGTCTTGTTTTTTCAGTCTAATCTTCAATTCAACTACACTTGTTTATAAATTAAAATGTGACAAGCCCGCAATATCAAATGATAAAACAAAAAAACATTGTTTGTATTCTTACAACATTTCCAATTGTCTGAACATCCAAACATACGCAGGTATTTCTCCTGAAATGTTGCAATTTCTCAGGACCCTAAATTCAAGTATGAAGTTTATCAGTTTGTATTTCTAAGAAGAAAACTTGGAACAACAAAAATTTTGTACATACAGCCTTATCAAGCCAGTAGCCTTATTAAGTGGAGGAAATCCCTGCGCTGGTCCAGCCATGTCACTAATCCTCCTGCAAAACATGAATTGTGGGCATAATCAGTTTGACCAAAAAATTGAATATATAAAGGATCACCAAGAACTAGAGATGACAATTTCGACCCATTTATGAACAAACATGTCGCTTTGGGAAATACATTTCCTCTAATGGATCAGATGGTACAATTTAAATTATTGGTTAAAATGGACACAGGTAGAATGTCACCCAAAGTGCATAAAACCTCCAAAACTGCTATATTTGAAAATATTATCTTATCCATGGAATAATATGGTTTTATAATCACATTTAAAACATCAAGTGTTTGTGAAATTCAAGAAAACAAGACACAAAAAATATTTGGGGTCAGTCTGACCCGACCGACCCATGTTCACTTGTTAGATAACCGGCCCAATCTGTTGGGAGGCAAGTAAACACAGTAATTCCCAACGATGCGACATTTTTGTCACAAAGTGGTATTTCCCTTACTAGTTGCTCCAAGGATATGTGATAACCAGTTATGAATATTAGAAGAGATTCTTCACTCACAAGTCGTTTAAAGCCTCAAGAAGAGATATATTTGAAGGAATTGGCCCCTCCAGTCCACTTGCAACCATTTCACTTCAGAAAGAACAAACAACGAATAAGATCAATGGAATGAATGCCTGGTGTAGTTTTTATATAAGTGATATAATGCAATTATAATAGACCCAATCAATCACCATCCGTATATATCTCCTAACGTATTGTAATTGATTGTGATAGATATGTATTTAATATTTGTAACAAACTTCCATAGTGATAGGGTCATCATTGTATTATATAAACCAATGGTTATCAATGAAAAGATCATGCTGGATAATAACTTTCATGGTATCAAGAGCATAGGTATCTCCCTTGCTTTTCTCGCAACCCTATCCCTCTGCTATCAATTTTTTTTCTTTTCCTTCTTTCTTTTCTTCTCTTTTCTTCCTACCCTCAAGTGGACACCAAACTCCACCCTGCTGTAACTGTGTCAAACATCATGAACTTCATTCCCATTACCCTTGAAATGGAAAATGGACAATACTCTTCCTGGGCTTGTCTTGAAATGGAAAATGGAAAATGTTGGTGCTTCCATCTCCAATAACAGGCTTGTCTTGCAACTCATCGCCGGCTTGAACCACTACCGATTTTACGAGGCACATTCCAAGTTGATCCTAGAAGAAATAAGAAAGGCGAATCAAGCCGCCTCTGCTGCTGCCACGGCTGGAACAGCCCTACTAACACCTTCGCAGCCTACCGATCAACAGTCGGTTCAATCCGATCAGAGAAATCGCTCATCACAGGGACGCGGACAGAATTATAGGGGTCGAGGACGTGGCTGTGGTAGAAACAATCAAGGCCGTGGTCGCGGCCAACAGCCCTACGGTTCTCAGCCTGCAACTTAAAGGTACTCCTGGCCGACTCACCAGAATCAATGGCAGTGACCTATGCCACCATGGGGACCTTCATACCCATCATGTCCCTACCCGACTGCTCCAACCCCGGCTGCTCCAATTCCTAGACCAGATTCTCGTGGCATTCTGGGTCCACGACCACATCAAGCTTATGCCTCTTCTGAAGCCTCTTATGCACGGATATAGAACAAGCTCTTCACACAATGTCATTTAACCCTCCAGATCAAAATGGGTACCTAGACTCGGGAGCCACCTTGCATATGACAAATTCGAATGGTAATTTTTCCACTTATTTCAATAACTGTTTTCATAAGAACATTTATCGTTGGAAATGGCTCGACCATTCCCATTTCGAGCACGGGTAACCAAACTCTTTCCTTCCCGTTTCCACCTTTTAAACTTAATAACGTTCTTCATACTCCTCATATAACTAAAAATTTGTTATATGTCCGACGTTTGTCATGTGACAACAATATTTCTATTGAATTTGACCCTTTTGGTTTTCTTGTGAAAGACCTCCGGACACGTACCCCTATCCTCCAATGTGATAGTCCGGGTGATCTCTATCCACTTTCACCATCACTTCTCAAGTCTATCCAACCACCATCTACATTCATTGCAATTTATCAAGACATTTAGCATCAAAGATTAGGGCATCCCGGTTTTAATTTATTACGTACTTTGAATAAACAATCCTCTATTTCTTGTAATTCATTTAAACCAAAAACTATTTGTCAATCATGTGTTTTTGGAAAGCATATCAAATTGCCATTTATTAGCTCTAATTCTTATACATTATCTCCTTTTGACATTGTCCATAGTAACAGGTGATGTCCAGCACCTACTTCGTCCACTGCCCAGCCCACACCTACTTCGTCCACTGCCCTGCCCAGCCCACACCTGTTGGCTATTTTAGTGTTATTGGATTAACTTGTCGATCGATGTAATGACGTTAGAGATTGCACGAGTTGGATGACGCGGAGTGCGGACTCGATTTAATCCTAAAGTTATTTGTTTTTATTAATTAAATGGGCCTTAATATTAACATTTTAATGGGTTGGTCATTTAATTAATGAGTGGGCTTCACTTGAGCCTGTTTGCCATATATGAGTGGGCTTCACAAGATTGATGGATTAAAAAGAGGAAAATACGTTTATCTTCATACACACAGAAAACGTATACGGTTACAAAGAAAAGGATTTTCTCTGTTGCGATCGATTGAAAGTGAAGAACACAGAACTTCAAATCACAATTTCTGAAGGTTATCTCTGTCTAATCCGGTAAACCACAAATAGGTTTATCTGATAGTGGAACACGATTCAGAGATCGATCCAAGTTTTGTTTGAAGGCTTATTGAAGATTCGCTTACAATTTCGATTCAAGATTCAAGGTTTGTCAATCTTTGTTTATGTTGATTTAGAACCAAATTTCTCTATAACACCTACGCACCTACCACCTCCTCCACCTCCGCCGACCCGCTACATGACAACCCGGAGCATGGTTGGAACTTTCAAACCCAGAAAACTATTTAATCTTCATGCCACTTCTACTCCTATCTCACCTCTCCCTTGTACCCCAGCCGAGGCTATCCGTGATCCAAATTGGAAACGAGTCGTGAACGACGAGTTCGCGGCCTTGATTGAAAACTAATTCTAACAGTTCTTTTGAGCGTTATAAGGCTCGCTTGGTTTGTGATGGCAGGACTCAACAGGTGGGCATAGATTGTGGAGAGACGTTCAGCCCGGTCATCAAACCGGCAACAATACATACTGTTCTCTCCTTGGAAGTTTCACTTGCATAGCCAATCCATCAACTTGATGTTAAAAATGTGTTTCTTACTGGCAATCTCAAAGAAACTGTTTTCATGCATCAACCTTAAGGATTTCAAGACAACAGATTTCCTGATCATGTATGCAACCTCAATGTCACACCCCTCCCCGGGCACCCCCGAGACGTTACCGGGCTGCGACGTCAGTTGGCACCTTCGGTACCTGCTTTGATTTCAGAGTTTGGTTTTGCGTAGCGGAATAGTGGTTTTTAACAAAAAAGTATATTTTTATCAATCGTCCCAACCTCAAGGGTTGGTTTTGTAAATATCTGAATCTCGTCGTGTAGACAAAAGATTTTTATTTAAATACTTGGGTATAAAACCCGATCATTTGTACATTTGATTTGAAATCAAAACCCTGACCAAAGTCAGTAAAGTCTATAAGGAGGTATTCTGCCTAGGGAGTCAACATCCTTTAGGCACCTTAACCTTGTTTTTTTCTCACGTTCTTCCTGTGCATAGCACGAACCTGTAAAACATATTTTTGGGTTGCACAGGGTCTAGGTGTGTGTCCTGACCCGGCTATGCAACAAAATTGTCCCCGGAACTTAGGCCGTGGCCGGTCCCGGTGTGCAGAGGTCATATCATTCTTTTCTTGAAAGCATTTGAAAACGAAGCACATTACTGGTGAATACTTCATGACCTCTAAACATTTCATAAGCATGGCAAAACCGTTAAATTAAATAATTAAACACTTTCGCAATTTGGAATCTAGCGAACACATCACTTATTTCGGTTTTTATATATGTATACATTGGTCACGTACTCGGGGGTTACGCGGCTCCTTGGGCACATTAGCGTTTTACCCCACATACATGCCAACCCCACTCCGGTCCTACCTGGATCCGAAGTGAGTATAAATATTTGATCAAACGTTTACATATACTTGTGGGTAATACCATCCTAGGGGTTTATCTCAACTCCCTTACCGGGATTATATGAGTAAGTATTTAATTCTTGTGTTTTGCCCATTTTGTAAAACATGACAGTTTGATTTGTTGCGTGAAGTTGCCTATAGCACAAGCATGTCTTATAAAGCGTTTTGACAGACTCTTGTTCACCATGTGAACGAGTATTTATGACGTAGACAAGTATTCACCTTGGTTTGGAAGTTTGGATGATTGAAAAATAATAAACTTAGTGCTACACGGCTCTTAGAATTAACTCTTAGGGCACTAGCACCTTGAATAGCACTTCTACACGTTCCTCGGGTTGCTTCGTCTCTTTAATACCTGAGGAGCGGCTCGAGAGTCGGGACAGCTGGATAGCTCGGAGAAGGCTCGGGGGCAGAGAGAATTCGAGAGTTTGTGACTTTGTGTGAAGAAGGTGTGAGAAATGAAGTGCATTTGGCCTTCTACTTATAGGCTGAAAAGCCACCCGTAGCGGACGCGGACCGTTAGCCAAGTGTCTGGCGGTCCGCTACCGCCTCCCTTGCTCCGCATGTGTGCCACGTGGCAGCCAGGTTTGCCACGTGCCAGGTGTTTCGACTGCGGGGGTATAATATACCCAATCAATCACCATCCGTATATGTCTCCTAAAGTATTGTAGTTGATTGTGATTGATATGTATTTAATATTTGTAACAAACTTCCATAGATATAGGGTCATCATTGTATTATATAAACCAATGGTTATCAATGAAAAGATCATGCTAGATAATAACTTTCAAATTAAATGATATAAATGAAAAATTATCTTACAGCCGAATAAGTTGTCTCCAATTCTGTATGAAATCAGGTATGCGACCACTGAAGTTATTATCATTTATCCTACTGTATTGCAAAAGAAAGATGTCTTAGTTTCAACATTAGGAAAAATAAAGAAGTCAGAGAATATCTGCTCCCTCTGTTCCAAAACGTTGAGGTACATTTTGTCGTTTGAATTCAAATGGATTTTGATATGGATTGAATTATGTGTGGCACTTGCTAAAAGCTCCATGGAATCTAAAAAAAGTTATCTTAAATCCCATATCAACTATGAAGTTGAAACTTGAAAACTGATCAGTTTTACTGAAGCTTTTAAAGTGAAGCTTGTTTTGGAATAAGGGAATACCGCATATGCTATAATGTAAAATATTTACAAATTTGTTAAGTTTCTTAGTTCACCAAGGGCTGCTGGCAACGTCCCCATCAACTGGTTTGAGGACAAGATCCTGAGATTTAATGTAGTGATGATATAAACAAACTTAGTTAGGAATTCAGAACCAAAAAAGATACATAACATAGGAGAAATGGAATTAAAAGATTAATAAATCTTACAAAGATTTCAAATTAAATAATCTCCCAAGTTGAGAAGGAACAGTTCCTGAAAGATAGTTTGCTTCAAGATCCCTGATTATAAAGTTTACTTAGATCAGCGCTTATGACCACCCTTGTCTAAAGAGTTTCACTTTGAAGAAAAAAATGAAAAATCTCCAGCAAAATGAATTAAAAAAAAGATCAAGATGACCTACAGCTTTGTGAGAGTGGTAATATTCCCTAGTTCAGGTGGAATTTTCCCGGTTATTCGATTGCCAAGAAGAGAACTGCATTATGGTCAATGCATTATCAGGTCAGACCGTTAAGTTTACAAAGTTACTCATAGAGAAAAGATTCCGAAAAAAAAATCTCACATTTCTTGCAATTGTGTCATGCCCCATTCTGGTGGAATTGTGCCATTTAAGTAATTGTAAGCAAAGTCACTGTAAATCAAACAAATATAATTGAGACTAATTTGATTTTGGTTCGCAAATTGAACATGATAATGCAGCATTGTATGAGCTCACATTGATTTGAGATAAGGAAGCTTCATCAGTTCAGGTGAAAGAACACCAGGAAGACTGTAAAACTTCACTGTGCTGCATAGATCAACAAATATTTTCACTTTTGGTCTCAAGTATTTAAATAGTTACTTCTAACTTTTTCTGAATTCTTACACTTTCCAAATGGTTTGACATTAAATTTGTAGGAAATACATATATTTATAATAAATTTTTAAATATTCTGGACAAAATGTGCTCCAAACAAGACCCGTTACCCAGCCTACCCATTTTACCACCTCTAAAGGAGATACATATATAACATAACATTCCTAATGCAGCATTGCAGGCCACTAGGGTGGTGACCCAGTGGTAAGGCTTAGGCCTTTGGTGGATATGGTCACCGGTTCGATCCCCACAAATGGTGGACGTGGAGTAATTTAGAAGTAGGGTAGGTTTGCTGTAAAAAAAATGCAGCATTGCATTGCAGAGCAGAGTAGGACAAGAGTATTATACATCCATACGACATGACAGTCACTGTTGTTGGTGGTGCTGCAATCACATCCAGTGCTAGCATTAGCTTCCTGACTTAGCACTTCAGAAATGAGATCAAGATTGCAAGTATCACCGTTGAAACTCCAATTGGTTGCACCCATTGTAGTAAGAATGCTATTAACAGTGACCGCTGGATCAAATTAAATGAGAACAATTTTGTAAGTATGGTTGAAACTTTTATCACAGTTTGCATGAATATAGAGACATACAATGTTTATCCAAAACAGTTAAAGTATATGGTACGTAATGTAATTCAATATGGCTTATACCCTTGCCTTTCCATATTATTGACAAAATACTTATAAATACAATATTTACGGATGACTACCCTCAACTATATAAACATTTACAAAGTAATCCTAGTCTAATATGCCCCCTCAGTCTAAGGAGGAGGATGAGGAATGCTTAGACTGGATCGGAAGTCATTAAACAATACTCTCGGTAGTCCCTTGGTGAAGATATCCGCCAGCTGATAGGGAGAAGGAACATGTGAAATGCGTATCTGGCCATGTTGAACCTTCTCCCAAACAAAGTGGATGTCTATCTCTATGTGTTTGGTGTGTTGGTGCTGAATAGGGTTACCGGACATGTAGATGGCACTCACATTGTCACAGTAGACAAGGGAGGTGTGAGTAGGAGGTTGACCCAGTTCGAGAAGTAGGTTGCGTATCCAACAAATTTCAGCAACGACATTGGCTACACCTCTGTATTCGGTCTCGGCACTAGAACGGGAGATAGTGGTTTGTCGTTTAGATGACTAAGAGAGAAGATTATCGCCCAAGTAGACACAATAGCCGGATGTGGGACGACGAGTATCAGGGTAACCTGCCCAATCAACATCAGTGTAAGCCATGAGAGTAGATGGAGAGCAGGGACGCATGTGAAGACCCATGGTAATCGCCCCTTTGATGTAGCGTAAAATGTGTTTTAGAGCATTCATGTGAACGTCACGAGGAGCGTGCATATGCATACAAATTTGCTGCACAACATAGGATATATCGGGGCGAGTAAAAGCCAAGTATTGAAGTGCTCCTGCAAGACTGTGAAAAATGGTGGCAGTGGTGGCCTCTTCGAGAGGGACGCCTGATGTGGCACCTAATTTTTCGGCTATGTCAACCGGTGTATGAACTGGGTTGCAGTTGGTCATGTTTGCTCGATTCATAATCTCTTGAGCTACTTGGCTTGGGATAAGAACAAACCATTTGCACTGCGTGAAACGGAGATGCCAAGAAAATAACTGAGAGGGCCTATAATAGATTATATATTTCGAATATTTTGTAATATTTTGTATATCATTTGTAATCAATTTGCTAGCTGTACAATCTCATCCCAAAATAACAAGGAACCTTTGTAATTATATATTCCAAGATTAATGAGAGGGAGGTCGACTGATTGAACCATTTCAAAATGGTATCAGAGCTATTTTTTCTCTGATTTCCATCTTCCTCTCTCTCCCTCTAACAAACCCTAATCGCCTCTATCACCATTGCTGCATCTGTTTTTTTTTTTCGTAATCTTCCTTCTCTCTTTCACAATGGACAAAATCCATCCAGCCATAACAGTCACAAACATCCATAACTTTATTCCAGTAAAGTTGGAAATGGAAAACAGTCAATACACCTCTTGGTGTGAGCTTTTTAAGATCCACTGCAAAGCTTTCGACGTCCTAGATCACATCATACCCATACCACTCTCTTCTTCTTCTAGTTCTACCGAGAAAGACAAAGAAAAAGACAAAACCGAGAAGCCTAAAGAGAAGGACAACCTGTGGTTTCGCATCGATGCAATTGTTCTCCAATGGATTTTCGGGACGATCTCTAACGTTTTGCTTCATACGATACTCACACCGGACACAACCGCAGCAGACGCATGGAGCACTTTAGCTACTATCTTTCAAGATAACCGCAACTCCCGTGCGGTCTATCTCGAACACAAGTTCAACACCACTCGTTTGGACTCATTCCCAAACATCACCTCCTACTATCAGGCTCTTAAAGTTCTTGCGGATCAAATGGCTAATGTCGGTGCCCCGGTAAGTAATTAACGACTTGTTCTTCAACTCATCTCAGGTTTGAACGACCAATATGAGGGGATTGCTATGCTTCTTCAACAAACCGTGCCTCTTCCAGATTTCTACGAGGCTCGGTCAAAGTTAATTCTCGAAGAAACCCGTAAAACGAATCAGGCCTCTAATGCTGCTCTTCTTGCTTCGTCTAATACATCTTCTGGTACGGGTGACTCTCGCTCCTATCGAAATCCCGACTACAATCAGCACCGTGGGGGTGAGTACTCAAACAGGGGCTGTGGTCAGAGTCCCGGTCGGCGTGGCCGAGGCAGAGGGGGGTCGCAACACATATGGGGCAGAGGGGGTCGCAACACATATGGACGGGGCAGAGGATACACTTCCTGGTCGCCAAACAACCCTCCTGGTCAGAACATCCACCAACCTTGGGCTGGATATACACCTGCTTACCCACCTATTGTTAGGCCTCAATCTCGCCAAACATGGGCTGCCCCTCCATGTCCTTATCCTACCAGCCCCGCCCCACCTCAGTGCCCCACTACTAACCAGCTTCATGCAGGAATTTTGGGCCCAACACCGCCACCGTCCTATGCTGGATCAGAACCCGGTTACACTCCTACTGACATAGAACAAGCGATGTACACTATGTCGCTCATTGCTCCGGAAAATTGGGTGATTGATACTGGAGCCACTTCTCATATGACGAAATCGCCAGGTATACTACCTAACTTGTCTCATTTCTCTAATTATCCATTAAATCACATCATTGTAGGAAATGGCTCTAAACTACCTGTTCTTGGTACCGGTAATGTTACTTTACCCAAACCATTCCCACAACTCAAATTAAATCATGCCCTCTACTCACCAAATCTTATTAAAAATTTGTTATCCGTTCGTCGATTAACTACCGATAACAAATTGTATATTGAATTTGATCCTTTTAGTTTTCTTGTGAAGGGACTACCAGACGCGGATTCCTATTCTTCGATGTAATAGCATCGAAGACCTCTATGAGCTCACCTCACCAACTTCACAAGCTACTCCACCTTCTACTTTTGCCGCTCTCTCCCAAGACCTATGGCATCACCGTTTAGGCCATCCCGACTCTTCTCTTTTACGTTGTCTTAAAAACAATAATGGCATTTCTTGTGGGAACATTAATAAGTTGTCATTTTGCCAATCTTGTGTTTTTGGTAAACAAGTTAAATTGCCTTTTATTGATTATCTCCGTTTGATCTTATACATAGTGATTTATGGACATCACCGGTTATTAGTTCCGGGGGTCATCGTTATTATATTATTTTCTTGGATGATTATACAAATTATTTGTGGACTTACCCGTTAAAAAATAAATCTCAAGTGTACTCAATTTTTACTCAATTTAACAATTTGATCACCACCCAATTTGAACGTAAAATCAAGTGTCTCCAATGTGATAATGCCACCGAATATGCTAACAAAGCTTTTTACAACTTCTGTAACCAAAATGGCATGATTTTTCAGTTCTCTTGTCCCCATACTTCTTCCCGAAACGGTAAGGCCGAAAGAAAAATACGTTCAATTAACAATATCATAAGAACTCTCTTATCCCATTCCTCGGTACCCACATCATTTTGGCATCATGCATTACAAATGGCCACGTATATTCTAAACATTTTACCCGCTAAAACGAAAAACTATAAAACACCAACTTCTTTTCTTTATCTCAAACACCCTACTTACCAACACCTTCGTGTCTTCGGGGGCCTATGCTTTCCTCTAACTCCGTCCCCTACCATTAATAAACTCCAAAATTGTTCCTCCCCTTGCGTCTTTCTAGGTTATCCGTCTAATCACCGAGGATACAAATGCTATGATCTTTCCTTACACAAAATTATTATTTCTAGACATGTTGTGTTCAATGAAAACGTGTTTCCCTTCTCTCAATTCACTCCACTCCCCCATCCTATGATTTCCTCTCTTCTGATTTACATCCCACTATTTGAGAGTCTATGTCCTCTAATTCTTAATCACATGCCTCTGACCAAACTGGCCCACAAACACCTACCAGCCCACACATACCCAACAACCCAGTTACTCAACTCCCTCCTTCGACCCAACCCCCCACACGCACACCCATCACATACCAACGACGCAATAGAAATCTACAGCCACCTCAACCTCAATCTACTTCTTCAGTCCCTTCACCACCTCCTCCGAACAGAATACAACAACCCTATTCTCCTAATCCTCCACCGCCTCCCCCCTTCCACCACAACCACCAACTCGCACTATGACAACCCGTTCTATGACCGGCAACCCTAAACCTAAATCTGTTTTTAATCTCCATTCCACTTCCACCATTTACCCACTTCCCCGTTCTCCAAAAGAAGCTCTTTCTACTCCGGTTTGGAACCAATCTATGGTTGATGAATTTAATTCCTTAATTGAAAATGAGACATGGGAGTTAGTACCCCCGCCATTCTAATATGAATATTATTCGTTGCATGTGGATTTATAAACATAAATTTAAATCTAACGGGTCTCTTGAGCGGTATAAGGCTCGTCTTGTTTGTGATGACAGGTCACAAAGAGTTGGCATAGATTGTGGAGAGACATTTAGTCCGGTTGTTAAACCGGCCCCCATTCGTATTGTTCTTAGTATTGCTCTATCTCATTCATGAGACATTCATCAGCTTGATGTGAAGAATGCATTTCTTCATGGTCGTCTCTCGGAAACTATATATATGCATCAACCCATGGGTTTTCGGGATCCTAATCATCCAAATTATGTATGTCTTCTGAAGAAATCTCTCTATGGCCTAAAACAGGCACCACGTGGTACCAAAGATTCACTGATTTTGTATATACACTGGGTTTCCACCACAGCCGATGTGATCACTCACTTTTCATCTATAAGCGAGGCAATGATATGGCATTCCTCCTATTATATGTCGACGACATTATTTTAGTTACCTCCTCCACTCTTCGAGATTTTCTTATGGCTCAACTTCATCGGGAATTCGCAATGAAAGATCTTGGGAGACTAAGCTATTTCCTCGGTATTTCGGTTCATCATACTGCCTCCGGTTTATTTTTGTCTCAAGAAAAATATGCAACAGACATTATCGAAATGGCAGGGATGTCTTCTTGCAAACCAGTTGCTACTCCAGTCGATACGAATGGCAAATTAAGTGCCAAGGATGGCACTCTAATTGAATATGCAACAACATACCGTAGCCTTGCTGGTGCCCTCCAGTACTTAACTTTCACTCGGCCAGACATAGGTTACGCAGTTCGACAAATCTGCATGTACATGCATGCTCCTCGTACCTCACATCTCAATGCTCTTAAACGCATCATCAAGTACATTCAGGGAACTCGCTCCATGGGTCTTCACATGCACAAGTCCACCGCTTTCGCTCTTGTTGCCTATACCAACGCCGACTGGGCCGGATTCCCCGACACTCGTCGCTCCACCTCGGGTTTTTGTGTTTATTATGGCGATAACTTAATTTCTTGGTCCTCCAAACGGCAGTCAACTTTATCCCGTTCCAGCGCCGAGGCCGAATACCGCGAAGTAGCCAATGTTGTTGCTGACATCTGTTGGATTCGTAATATACTTCTAGAGTTACATCACTCACCGACACAGGCGTCTCTAGTTTATTGTGATAATGTAAGTGCAATTTATCTGTCGGGCAATCCGGTGCAACATCAACGCACCAAACATATTTAGATCGACATTCACTTTGTTCGTGAAAAAGTACAACGCGGTCTCATCAGAGTTTTACATGTCTCTTCTCGCTATCAGGTGGCAGATATTTTTACAAAAGGATTACCCCGCGTGCTCTTTGAAGATTTTCGCTCCAGCCTCAGCTTACGTTGCCCTCCCGCTTCCACTGCGGGGGTCTAATAGATTATATATTTCGAATATTTTGTATATCATTTGTAATCAATTTGCTAGCTGTACAATCTCATCCCAAAATAACAGGGAACCTTTGTAATTATATATTCCAAGACTAATGAGAGGGAGGTCGACTGATTGAACCATTTCAAAAGCCTAGGTCTTTCATAGCAAATTCAGTTGAAAGTTTATGTAACAGGTGGGTTTTAAGAGCCGGGGACGATGTAGTGAGTATAATATCATCGACATAGAGTAGTGAGTAAGCAGTATCAGGGCCTCTTTTGTTGATAAATATCGAATGGTCACATGAATTGTGATGAAAACCCAATGTGGTAACATAATCAGTAAAGCATTGATACCACGCTCTTGGTGTCTGCTTAAGCCATATAGAGACTTTCTGAGACGACATACATGATGAGGATGCGTGGGGTCCCGAAACCCCATAGGCTGATGCATGTAAATAGTCTCGGAGAGATAGCTGTGTAGGAAAGCGTTCTTGACATTGAGTTGATTTATTTCTCAATTATGGAATAGAGCAATGCTTAACATGGTACGAATTGTGGCTGGCTTGACCATGGGGCTAAAAGTCTCATTACAGTCCACTTCCACCTGTTGAGACCTTCCATCACAGACTAAACGCGCTTTATGTTTAAAAATCAACATACATCGTATAATATTCATGTCCGGGTGACAAGGTACCAATTCCCAAGTATTATTTTCGATAAGAGCACGTAACTCATCTGTCATGTCATGGTTCCAAACGGACGTGGCTAAGGCAATAGCAGGGTTGCGAGAAATGGGCTCGATGGAAGAGGGAGTGGATGTGTGAAGGTTAAAGACGGGTTTGGGTTTAGAAATGCCCGCCATTTGGCGGGTGGTCATGGTACGGAGTGGAGGGGGAGGTGGTGGTGGTACCGTGGGTTGAGTAGTGGGAAATGGGGGCTGTGGTGATTGTACTGGAGATGTGGGTTGAGTAGTGGCACGTTTTTGGCGTCATGTATATGTATGTATGATTGGAGATGGGGTAGAATGTTGGTCAGCAGTAGAGGGGTGGGCTCGGGTTTGTGGTGGGGGTGTGTTATGGGTCGGGGATTAAGATGAGGATAGTGGCTGTTGGGCTGGGGAAGGAGGTGCAGATGAAGGTGATTGGGCTTGGGGCATGGGAGCGGTAGGTGCAGTGGAGTGTTGGCTAGAGGAAGTGGGCTAGATGGTGACCTAGATTAACGAGTGAAGGGTCGAGGAGAGGTTGGTATGTAAAAAGTCATAATATGTGGGGGAAGAGTTATGGGTGGCAAATGGGAAGATGTGTTCGTCAAACCATAGTTGTCAATAGCGGCTATAGCGCGCTACGTAGCGAAGCGGCCTAGTCCCGCTATATGATGTTTAGCAACTAAATAGCATGAAAATAGCGTTTTTTTTAATATAAATAGCAGTAGTAAATAGCGATTTAGGGTTTTTATTTCATTAGATGATTAGTGATGACGTATTTTAGCTATTTTGGTGGTGTGACTGTTTTTTTTTATTGATTATAATTGCTACAATAGTTGACTACTTTAGGGTTTTTATTTCATAAAATTTTCTACTACTTTACAGCTAAACATGAAATAGCGGGCGCTATTTCATCGCTATCGCTACGTAGTATATAGGTAGCTTGTCGTTGTTTACCACTATTCGCTATTGACAACTATGCGTCGAACACAACATGGCGAGAAATGATAAGTTTACGAGTGGAGAGGTCGTAGCACTTGTACCCCCGATGATTGGAAGGGTAACCTAAGAACACGCATGGGGAAGAACGATTTTGGAGTTTGTTAATCAATGTTGAGGGGAGGAGAGGATAACAGAGACAACCAAATGTTTTAACGCGAGTATAGGTGGGGTGTTTCTTGTAGAAAAGAAAGGTAGGAGTGTGGTGACCTTTAGTTTTGGAAGGAAGGATGTTAAGGAGATAGGTGGCCATTTGTAGAGCGTGGTGCCAAAAGGTGAGGGGTAAAGAAGCGTGAGTAAGAACGGTACGAACGATGTTATTAAGTGACTGTATTTTATGTTTAGATTTGCCATTTTGGGAAGACGTATGAGGACAAGAGAATCGAAACACCATGCCATTTTGTGTGCAAAATTTGTGAAATGAGGTGTATTGTATTCGATCCATTATCATATTGAAAGGTCTTGATTTTTTGTTCGAATTGTTATGAATAAGAGTATGAAATTTAAGAAAAATGGAGAATACGTGGGATTTATTAGTTAAGGGATAAGTCCACATGTAATTAGTATAATCATCTAAAAATAGTATGTAATATCGGTGACCTCTCGAGCTACGACTTAGGGAGGTCCAAACATCGCTATGTATGATGTCAAAAGGTAAAGTAATGAAGGACAAAGAATCATAAAATGGAAGTTTGATATGCT
This sequence comes from Smallanthus sonchifolius, assembly GCA_023525975.1. NCBI lineage: Eukaryota > Viridiplantae > Streptophyta > Magnoliopsida > Asterales > Asteraceae > Smallanthus > Smallanthus sonchifolius. The sequence continues at coordinate 61,831,912 of CM042037.1, read as the reverse complement.
TGCCAAAAACACATGATTGGTACAAATGTTTATTAGAAAAATTACTAATGGAAATAGAATTGTCTTTATTCAAAACACGTAATAAAGATGATCCCGGGTGACCCAACCGATAATGCTAGAGATCTTGAGACAAAGCAGCAAATGTAGAGGGACTTATGACTTGAGTAGTGAGCAAGGAGAGTGGATAGAGGTCTTCGGTGCTATTACATCGGAGGATAGGAATACGCGTCCGGTAGTCGTTCACAAAAAAACCTAAAGGGTCAAATTTTATAGAAATGAGATTATCCATAGTAAGGCGACGAACATATAACAAGTTTTTGATAAGTTTGGGTGCATGAAGAATGTTGTCGAGTTTAATAGGTGGGTATGGTGGGTTAAGTGTGGTGTGTCCAGTACTCCAGTGCCATGTATGGGTATTTGGAAACCGTTGCCAACAACAATATGGTTTGTCATGCTATTATTGAAATAAGTTGAGATGTTACCTGTGGTGTTGAACATGTGCTTTGTTGCCCCAGTGTCCAAGTACAAGTTATGATCAGGATTCAACGTCATCGTGTGTAGAGCCTTTCAATGTTTGTAGGGGTGAAGGAGTGATCAGAGGCAGCATAAGCTTGAGATGGTGGTGCCCCAAGAACACCTGCCAAGCCATATCCGGTGGGAAATCTGTTTACGGGTGTAGTGGGGAATGGAACAGGAGGTGAGGTCCATTGAGATGCATGCCAAGGTGTGTTCCAAGATTGAGAATTATGCCCCCATGATAGAAGTGGTTGACCCCATTGTTGAAAGTAGTTCCCATTACCATAGTTCCCCCGTCCACGGGACCGTCCCCAACCTCGTCCACATCCATTTCTGTCCGGACCACGGTAACCATAATCAATGTAGCCCCTACCACCTTGGCGTTGTTGTGGTTCGGTATTGTTGGGACACCGATGATCAGTGGCAGCAATGTGGACTGCTAAGGGCGCTGCTGAGGATTTGGAAAAGGAGCCGGCAGTGGAGGTATGTAGGGCAGTGGCAGAGGTGGGGTTGGACTGGTTCGTCTTTCGTGTTTCTTTCGAAATAAGTTTTGATTTAGCATTGTAGAAGTCGGGAAGGGGAGTTGTTTGTTGTAGGAGTATAGCGATATCTTCAAATTGATCACTGAGTCCGGAGATTAGTTGTAAAACCAAACGTTGATTCGAGACCTGGGCTTCAACGTTACTCAATTGATCAGAGATGGTCTTGAGTTCTTGACAGTAGGCCGACACATTCGGGAACAAGTCAAGTTTAATATTCGAGAATTTATTCTCGAGATAAGGGGCCCGGAAGGAACGATTGTCAATGAAGATGCCCTCTAGTGCTTGCCATGCTTGGGCGGCAGTGGCACCGGGTTTAAGTATAGTATGTAGGAGATCGTTAGAGATTGTCCCCTAGATCCATTGTAAAACTATGGCGTCAAGACGGGGCCATAGTTTTTCGGCAGCAGCAATTTCGTCTTCTTTGGCTTTGTCTTTGGATGATGAAGATGGCGAGGGTGTGGGAACAATGATGTCATGAGGAACTTCGAATGCACGGCAATGGATCTTGAACAGTTCAACCCAAGAAGTATATTGGCCGTTTTCCATCTCTAAGACGATAGGGATGAAGTTTCGGATGTTGGTGACAGTCACAGCATGTTGTAACAATGCCACGGATGTTTAGGGTAGCAGCCAGAAATCTTCAGGAGATAAGAGGAGAAAGAGGTAGCGGATGATCGGAAGATTGAACAGTCTTGGAGAGGAGATGATCGGTTGGGAGAGGGAAAGGTAGTCAAAGAACTAGGAGCTCTGATACCATAATGTAATTCAATATGGCTTAAATCCTTGCCTTTCCATATTATTGACAGAATACTTATAGATACAATATTTACGGATGACTACCCTCAACTGAATAAACATTTACAAAGTAATCCTAGTCTAATAGTACGATAATCACAATGTTAAAACTCACTACATTTGAATTAATTTGTGGACCCTTATCTAAATTTCTCTTCACTTAATGATAAATTATGTCAGTGAAACACATTAGCATCAATAATATGTAAGAAAAACAACAGACTAATAAGTAAGTTCAGTTTAAATATTTGTAAAGGAAAAAATAAACATCTTAAAATCAAAAAGTACTGCAAAATGCACTTAGGAGTATCCAAGAGGTGAAACTTTTGTCATCCAACAGCGTCAGCCTTCTTATCCAGTACCAACAAATCAAACTCATGACCTTTCCTACTTTGCACTTAAGGATAGTTGACTATTAGATACTTATGCGGGTCGAATGGCGGGTCAAACCCGAATGATTTTATAGCATGGGTCTTTTTTTCTTTGTGAATATTCTATACAACTGATCTGCTACATACCGTTCCATAAACTATACTATTAAAAGAATGGCAAATTGGTTTTTAATAATTCAAACTATGACTAATTGGCTGATAATAATCCAAACTAACAGTTTGGCTGGTGGTAATCTCAACTTTCACTTTTTGTTGTCAATCAGTAGCATAATCATCATAGATTTACACTCGATTTACACTTATTTTCGCTCCAAATGACGATTTTAAATGAAATGGAGAAACATACAAGCGAAATTGATTGTGAATCGAGTGGTATTTAGGTGGAAATGTATGATGATTATGCTACTGAGACTGTCATTGACAACAAAAGTGAAAGTTGAGATTATCACCAGCCAAACTTTTAGTTTAGATTATTATCAGCCAATGACTCATAGTTTGAATTATTAAAAACCAATTTGCCTAAAAGAAATAACCAAACTTCTGTATTAATTTTTACAAGACTGTAGCCTGTAAGAATTTGGATACACTTTGACAGACTTTCAACCCATGCGACGTGTTATATCTAAATAGATCCATTTTTAGATAAGTTGATTAAAATTACTACATGTGAGCATCACTCGTTTTCCCAATTTAGAGTCACACACCCATGTCAAACTACCCATATCTGAAAAGGAAATTTTACACAAAAGTAACTAAGTTTCTTAAAAAATAACCAAGTTTTATAATTGATCAGTTTAAGTCATTGTAAAAAAAATAGAGTTAATTGTACAAATGGCCATTGATGTTTAATCAAATTACACGTTTGGCCTCCAAGAATGAAAAATTACAAACTTAGCTCAGACATTTATGAGTTGGTACCACTCACGTAAGGACATATTTGTATTTTTAGATTTTTTTTATTGGTTTTTTTTACATATTTCCCCATATTAAACTTCTAAATTACATATATCCTCAACTCCTAACTTTAATTACATATTTCCCCAATTAACTTAAAATTACTCAATTGCCCCTCACAAATATTTAGGAATGGCATATATGTAAATAGTACTTTAATTAGTTTATTAAGGGTAAAATGGTAATAAAATAAGTCATTTTAAATGAATTGGATAAATATGTAACATATATGTTTTAGGAAGGGGAAATATGTAATTAAATTTTAGGGTTGGGTAAATATGTAATAAAGGAACTTAGAAAAGAGAAATATGTAATTAAATTTTAGGGTTGGATAAATCTATACTATATAATAAATAAAGGTTTTTTAGTGCCACATGTCGCCTCCATATTCATTCTCATCATTTTTTCCCGCTTCTCTCTCTTATTTAATGCACTTCTATTTTTAATATTAATATATATTTAAAGAAAAATACTAATTATTTAATTATTTAACTTTTATTTTAATCAAATAGTAAATGAAAGTCAAATTACATTAAATAATAATTAACGTATTTTCAAAAACACAATTATATATTAATTTTTACATATTTTGAGATTGTTTCTATCCTTAGTATATATAATATACTTTTACACCTGTAAAATATATACACAAAGTTTTAAAAAATTTATATATTGATATTTTTCAGTTTTCACTGTGTGTAGACACGGGATCTAAACTAGTATGTAATAAAGGAAGTTAGAAAGGAAATATATGTTTTTATTTGCCTCTTTAAAAACATACCCTTTTAATCAGATCGTTTTCTTCTCTTCAGAGTCAACCCTTCTTCATCGAAGCAAAACCTGCTTTCTTGTTTTCTTCGGATGCCATATTCTTCTTCTTCTCCCTTCTCTCTCTACAACCAGACGGCCAATAACATCGTCGGCGCCCACATCTATTCAACACATAGAGTGTTTTTTACAGTTAGCATGAAATGATGTGTTTTCACTTCACTAATGGAGACAGGAGAGCTGACGGCGAAGACGTTGTCGTTTCAGCTCATCGTCCGCCAGGGGTGTCGTGGGCCCGTTCTCTGAGCGTCGCCTCTAGCAGTGTCGACACAACTCACCGTTCCGAGATCGATTCCGACTGTACGGACTTCCGTGACTTGGTAGGGTTTTCGGAACTATGAATCATCGCCGTGCCAATGATCTGAGGGTTTTCAAATTCGCTGAGTTGAAATCCGCCACCAAAATGTTTTAATCAAACGCTTATGATCGGTGAGGGAGGGTTTGGTTGTGTTTATAGAGGAGTTGTTAAGGTCGTCGCCGACACCGGCGCCGGAGGAGGTAATGATACTGATCGGTATTTGGATGTTGCTATCAAGCAATTGGATCGTAATGACCTCATTAATTTTTATTTTTATTTTCTAAAATAAAATTAGGTATTTCAAAACACATTCACATAGATATAATCAAGCAATTGAAGTTGTAGGTGACTCTGAAGAAGAGAAGAAATCCATCTGCTCAACAAAACTTTGTTATGTCAGGCAAATAAAAGAAAATTAATAACACCCCTTACTTGGATGGTACGTATGTAATTTTCTGTTAAAAACTAACTGTAATTAACGTTGGGAGTCAAACATGCAACCAACTAACAAATGTTTAGACTAACTTTGTAATTTTTTTTTATTTTTGGGATCAAACGTGCAATTTAATCAAACAGGAGCAATTTGTGCAATTAACTCAAAAAAAATAATCACTAAATATTAACAACGATTCATATATGATTCATTTAGGTCACTTAATTTAAAAAAAAAGTAAATTATAAATTGTGTCCTTTATAAATATATGAAATTGCATGCTGTGTCCTTACACTTCAATAATTACACTAGATGTCCTTTTTTTAAAAATTTTGCATATTCTCTGTCATTTACACTAACTGGTGTTAAGTTTTTCTGTTAAGTTCAGTCATGTGTCTTGCACATGAGGGGGCAATAAGGTCATTTTACCCCTAAAGTATGAAAAATGTAATTTTATTTTTATCTAAAATAAATATTAAAAAAAAAGTAAATTAACTTTTTTTACTGTCTCTCTATATAAAATCTCACCTAAGAGCATTCATAACTCATCCCCTGTTCTCCCCATCTCCAAAGTTAAAAAAAACAGCAAAATAATCACTTCATCCCGCTCCTCATCCCCATATTCTAAAATTTACACTATCTCTAAATAGAGATAGTGAATGAGATGTAGGAGGCTTTAAAAAAATATATAAAATTTATAGTTAATGATGATTTTATAGGGATGGGGACAGAGCGTCTGCTGGGATTGCTCTGAAACCCCTAATACATCTACAAGCGCATGGATCAACCCCAAATTCAAAGAAACCACACTTTCAAATCCTCACCCCATCACCACCACCACCATCATCCGTATAACCACCACTGGAGAAATTTCGATCAAAAGGCATTAATTTGTTGTTCATATTCAGAAGCACTTTCGGCTATTTGTTGTGTTATTTTTTTTTTCATTTAACATTAACAGTCTTAATCCGGTTATTTGTTGCCCGGATTTTACCAAACCTATGCAGATCTGTGTGATTCTTGATCGAGCCCACCCGTAAATATGATTCTGGTAAGGATGTTGATGATGATGTGTGGTTAAAAAAGAATGATGAAGCAAGATCTGGTTTTGACATAATTGTTTTATATTGGTGGATTTTGACGCTTTGGATGTTTACAACAGAAGAACCACATGGGTGATTGATAATCATCTCTAAAATTAAGAAAACTTAATTTTAATGCCACTAATACAGGAATCTCTAAAATTGTTCGATGATAGTAAACCAGATGGGTGATTGATAATACTGGAATCTCTAAAATTGTTGATTCTTTTAAAAAAAAAAAGTTGTAGGTGACTTTGAAGAAGAGAAGAAATCCATCTACTCAACAAAAACTTTGTTATGTTTTTAAAGAGGCAAATAAAAGAAAAATAATAAAATTACAAATATGCCCTCACTTGGATGGCATGTGGGTAATTTTTCGTTAAAAACTAAATGGAATTAACGTTGGGAGCCAAACGTGCAACCAACTAACAAATGTTTGGGCTAACTTTGTATTTTTTTATTTCTGGGGTCAAACGTGCAATTTAATCAAACAACATGAGCAATTTGTGCAACTAACTCAAAAAAATAATCACTAAATAATAACAATGATTCATATATACTCCATTTAAGTCACTTAATTTTAAAAAAAAAATTAACACCTTATAAAAAAAATTACAATATTGCAACCCCTAATGAAAGTTGAGTAACTTTAGACTACAAAGAAAACTTCGACCGACTTTAACATAATGCTTGAAAAACTCGGTTACTATTTTCCAACACGTTATAGACCATTAAACTGACCTAAACAATTACTCCCTAACTACCACCAAAAACCAATAACTGAATAAGCAATTCTGTAACCAATTTTCCTTACCTTCATGTTGCGGCACCGCAGATTCAGAAGATCTTAACAACATGAGTAAGTTCAACCATAGAATAAACAGCAACAACAACTCTCTCTTCGTCATCTTCATGGACACAGAGAACTAGGTTTGACTTTTGAAGAATAGAGGACAAAAAGTCAAAATGTGAGCATGAGCCTGAGGGGTAGTAACATCTGGCTACTGAAATGCCGTTATTAATAGAAGATCCAAGTGGGTGTTTGATTGACTGCGTTTGATCGGATGCGTTGATTTAAGTTTCAAGAATGATGACAACGATATGAACCTATGATTTTCAACATGCAACCTACGTCTCAATTATGATGCTTGACTCTTATACAAAATCATTTAATACTCCCTCATTCCTGACCAACAACTTGAGGAAATTGGCCTTTATAGATATATATAGTGCATCAATCTTTATCTTTATACTAATAAATAAAAGTCTTTAGTCAACAACAAACAGTACGAAGCTTTACAAGTGGTGATCTTATCGGCAATCTAGAGTATATGGAAACTAAGGAACAACGTGGTATTTGACGGGAAGAAAGCGTCTATGAGTTGCCTTATCGAAGATTTGAAGAGCTCAAGTTTTTTATGGGCAAAGAATTGGGCTAGGATCATTAACCTTGATTAGGTTAAATGGTACGAGTTCAGGATATAATCCTTTTGGCTGTATTTATTTTGTTATTTGTTCTTCTGTTTTTGTTCTGTCTTGGTTTGCTTCTGCAAGTTTTTAATTAAATTATGCCTTTAAAAAAAAAAGCTTAAGAGAAAACGTGTCACTTTATAAATATATCCTCGTAATGCTTTTATCGTCTCTCTTATTAAATAATAATATTAAAAGAATATATCTTTAAATCTTTAATATAAATCTGACTATTGATATTTATTATTTAATTATGAATAGTTATTATATTATTAATTATTATAAGTTGTTATAAACTTGAAATTGTTAACGATATAAATTATTAGAGATTTGGATATATAAGGTGAGATCAAAAGAATTGCACCCAGTTATTTTTTTTATTATTATTTCTGATTTTTTTTATTTAAATGAGTTTTGTGTAAAACTAGTATTAAGACCCCGCGTTGCGACGGGATGTAAGACTATAAAAAAATATAACATTGAAATATTGTCGTGAGACTGTGTGTTGAAGATAAGAAAAACAAAACCTGGATATTCTTGATAACATTCGAAACTTTATATAAAAAACGAAACCGTCACAAATGCGTGTGTTCCGTGCGACCGTTGATAAGCTTTACTGCTTTGCTCTATGTCTTTTAAGTTATAAGTAATGTTATGGTAACCATAGGAAACCGACATCCGCTATAGCAAACGAAAGAGAAAACCTAAAAAATAAAGTTGTTACATACCTAAAAGTATATCGAAACGTGTTTAACATCAATTGAAGATAAAAAAAATACCGTTACCGGTTCCGATAATATCGATAACAGTACCGATGTTGTTCGATCGAAATCGATTAAGTGTTAAAACTTTTAAGACTTGGTCCTTACGACCGATACACTAGTATTAACCCGCATAAGAAAAATAAAATCGAAAAACTGATAAAAAAAGAGCATGTGGAGACGACAAATTCCAAAGCTTAAACGATTTGTACATTCGTGCTACGATGACTTGTACATTATAACGGAAGATCCGTTTTGAATGAAATTTATATCAAAACGTAGATAAAAATATATGCGCATCAACGGTACACTCGAAATTTTGTTAAACATCATATTTTAAAAGTTATAAGAGAAAAATAAAATTAATTTAAAAACAAAAATATTATTAAAAACTTAGACTCACAGCAAACAAAGAATATTGAGCACTTTAATAAATTACGATTTTGCTATCGAATAAGTCAAAAGTTGTGCTTTAAAGGCTTGTACCATTAGCATAAAAGGCGAGCGTTTTGGGTTTTAAAGTTTTAGGAATTGCACCCATTATTTTTTTTGTATTTCTTTTATTTCTATTCAAATCCCTTGATTTTTTCCTCTCCATAACCTCTCTCATGAATAGTCTAAGTTTTTTGGGTTTTTTGCTAAAATGGATTATGGGGTATTTGGTAATCACATTTAGGGCTTCTCTCGGTGGTGTTACACATTTGGGGTTGTCGCCCTTCCAAAGGGCGACGGGTTTCAAGTTATCTCTCCAATCATTTGAAATTTACTGTTTGAGTCAGAGATACCAGAACCTGTCGCCATTCCAAAGGGCGACAGGTTCCAGTCAGCCGTTCACCTCAGCTGGGTAGCCTTGTCATTATCCTAGTCAAACCCGTCGCCATTCCAAAGGGCGAGAGGTTTTACTTTTTCATGACATGTCCCATCAACCTGTGAAACATCTCCCATCCAAGCAAACCCGTCGCCATTCCAAAGGGCGAGAGGTTTGAAAACAAACCAGTACCGTTCATATCTAACAGAGCTGTCAAATCAAATAATTAAGATTCAAACCCGTCGCCAATGGGAAGGGCGACAGGTTGAAATTATTTTTTGCAACCTGTTTAATTAATACTGAGTGGTCAAATCAAATAATTATTTTTCAAACCCGTCGCCAATGGGAAGGGCGACAGGTTGAATTTATACCTACCACAATTAATTGATTCAAACAACCCAATCTTCTACCTACCTCATTTTAATTCCAACGAATTGAACACCTACCACAATTAATCCAAAAATATGTATTATATATTGTATGGGTTTACATAATCATAAATCCGATATGCGGCCAAACAATGAGTGGAATTATCTTGAAAATCTAAAGGCAGGCGCCATCTTAAATAAAAAAATAAACTCAATCAGTTCAAGACATGTAATTTAAGAAATAAATGATTATACTAAAATTAAAATAAAGAGATATAATTACGCAACATAATTCACATACCTAGCTCCATATGGTTTTGTATAATCAATATCATGGTAAATTTGTGGGGCGAACCCTGACAGTCTCTCCCAACACCATAACTGCAACAAAAATAAATGACCACCTAACTCTTGAATATTAATGTCGGTGGCTCTACATAAATGTCGATACAAACAAGCCAATACGGCACTTCCCCAACTAAACCCGGCACATTCGGTCAGGTCTTCGACGTGCTTCATAAGAGAAATATTAACCCAGTTGCTCCCAGAGTCAGGAAATAACGTTGCACCAATCAAGTAATAAATTATTAGTCTTGCTCGTTGCATACATTGTATATCTGTTGCGTTGACAGGTAAGTCAATTTTGATTTGCTCAAGAAGACGCGGTAGATTTATTTTTTGATATTTGAAAAAACCATCAACTGGTGTGTAAAACCCATCAAATTCTGAATTTTTAAAATCACGTCTGCATGTGGTAAAGTTTTATCTACACCACTAACAACATTACCATTTATTGGTAAACCCCACAAAACTTGTACGTCTTGTAGAGTTACCGTGACTTCTCCAACTGGGAAATGAAAAGTGTGTGTTTCAGGACGCCACCTTTCAACAAGCGACGAAATGAGGTGACGGTCAAGTCGGCGACTACCACAAAGTATTACACCCGCAAAACCTGCCTCGTTTATGAAACGCATAACATTCTCGGGGATGGGATTCTGCTGGATATGTGTCCAGAACTTCTCGTCGCCGCGTCTAATTCGTAGAACCGCGTTGTTGTTTGTAGGATCTTGAAAATAGTGATCCGCCCTATGATTACCACTTAAAAATAGTAAGTCACCTATCAATGGACCTGATGTAAAACCAACATCCATATTATAATTGTTGAATAGATGATATGGAATGCTTTGATTGAAAGAAAATTGAGCAAAATATAGATTGGTTTGCAGCAGAATATATAATATGAAATGGTTGAGCAAAATATAGGTTGGTTTACATGATTATGTAAACCCATACAATATATAATACATATTTTTGGATTAATTGTGGTAGGTGTTCAATTCGTTGGAATTAAAATGAGGTAGGTAGAAGATTGAGTTGTTTGAATCAATTAATTGTGGTAGGTATAAATTCAACCTGTCGCCCTTCCCATTGGCGACGGGTTTGAAAAATAATTATTTGATTTGACCACTCAGTATTAATTAAACAGGCTGCAAAAAATAAATTCAACCTGTCGCCCTTCCCATTGGTGACGGGTTTGAATCTTAATTATTTGATTTGACAGCTTTGTTAGATATGAACGGTACTGGTTTGTTTTCAAACCTCTCGCCCTTTGGAATGGCGACGGGTTTGCTTGGATGGGAGAGGTTTCACAGGTTGATGGGACATGTCATGAAAAAGTAAAACCTCTCGCCCTTTGGAATGGCGACGGGTTTGACTAGGATAATGACAAGGCTACCCAGCTGAGGTGGACGGCTGACTGGAACCTGTCGCCCTTTGGAATGGCGACAGGTTCTGGTACCTCTGACTCAAACAGTAAATTTCAAATGATTGGAGAGATAACTTGAAACCCGTCGCCCTTTGGAAGGGCGACAACCCCAAATGTGTAACACCACCGAGAGAAGCCCTAAATGTGATTACCAAATACCCCATAGTCCATTTTAGCAAAAAATTCAAGTTTTTTGTATTCATTCTCTCCCTAAATTGAATCTTTCATATTTTTTTTAACGGCGAACATTGAATGTTGTAACGTCGCACCCTCCCGTTACATGGAGAGACTCGTTCAACTCCGGTCAATACGTTGTCTTAACCGGGCCCACTTGGCGTCAAAGTTGGAGAGCATCCAAGGAAAAATCCCACCCAATACGGCCCCTTCCGGGCTTGAGGGAGCCGAGGCTCGAACCCTGGATCGGCGTGGGTAAAACCCTGGTGCATCAGCCTAAGAACTAGGCCTCATTTGCATGCCTCAGAAATTAATGGTGGTGGCAGGGATTGAACCCGGGTCCCTTGAAACTTCAAGCCTCACCTCAACCACTACACCACAACCTCTTTGGCTGAAACTTTCATATTAATTTCAACAGTTCTTCTCTAAAATCACGTCTCTATCGATGTTTTATTGTTTTATGATCAAAAGGGGATTGCAGTGAATAATTAAGGGTTTAAAAATTGATCAAATATATACTATCTAATAAATAAATGTTTTTTTCATTTCATGTGTCGCCTCCATATTTATTCTCATCATTTTCCCCCCTCACTCTCTTATTAAATACACCTTATCTTTTAATAATAATATATGTCACACCCCGCCTCAGACACCCCCTGGACGTGTGCGAGCTCAATTGGTACCTGCTTTGATTTCAGAATTTTTATAGAACACAGCGGAAAACTTTTTCATAAGGATCGAAACATCATTCATTTCAACCTCAAGGGTTGTATTTGTAAATATCAAGACCCATTTAGAAAACAAAAGTCTTGTATTTATTTTTTAAACATAGGGATTTAAATACCCCTTTTGATTACAAAACAAGTTTAAAATCAAATACATTTCTTGTCTCCCTTTGAAAAGTTTCAAGCCACGGGAAATAGTACTATCCAATGTTGATCAATCCCTTGGTTCTATCTCCTCTTTCATCTTTTAGTATTTCCTATGCACAAGGCCTGAGAATCCAGTGTGCAAGTTATCCTTTCTTAATATTCATTCCTGGGCCAGATCTTATGTCTGCCCGTATCCCATTTTTCCTTTTCATTTTATTCGTTGCCTGAAAACATTTTGAAAATCAAACGTCAGCGCGAACGCCGGTGAATACAATTATCTTGACATAAAATCATTTGGCACAAACAAGTATTAATTTGATAATCACAACTTTTTGTTCAATCCACATATTCAGAAGGCCCATGTCCTGACTGTATGCACCATTGTATACACTGGCGTCATGCCTTATAACAACGGACAGGTCCACGCCTCCGAATTTGTTATAAGATAAGCACCAGCCGCAATTCAGGACTCTCACCCGAGACCCGTGTATCCCTTACAAGTTTTACGTATACCTATGGCCTGAATGCTTTGTTCATAGAAGAACGTTGAGCATTATTCCCTTAACCTTTATTTGGTCATTTCGTAAACGTAAATGTTTGACACAAGTTTTGAAATAGATAAAGTATTCACCTTGAGTATAGGAATGAGCCTCTAAGTTGAAAATTATATAGTCAGCTTCCTAACTTGGTTTCTCTAGCGTTTCAGCACCTCTACGAGCGTTTCTTCTTACACCGGGCACTAAAACGAGCGGGAGTTGTATCGGGATCGTATAGAAAGTCTCTGGAATGGATTTTGAGAGTGAAGATCGATTTTGGTGTGAAGAATTCGAATGAATCCGACCAACTATTTATAGGGCAACTTCTGGACTCCTGACGAACCGTTAAAGGCTGTGATGGTCCGTCACCAGATTAGGGTTTGCGAGTTATCAGACACGCGTCACCTTCTGGTCAGTTTTCGGTGTGGCGGGCCATTACAGAGTGATACGTGGCGCACCCTGGTGCTTTTGCGGCTGTGACAGACCTTTACCAGGCGTGACGGTCCGTTATAGGGTTTCCACGCGTTAAATATTGAATATGAGTCACTGGACACGTGGCAAGCCATCATTGATCGCGTGCTCAGCCCGTAACAGACCGTTATCGTCCGTGACTGTCCGTTACCGTTGGATTTTCATTTTTTCTACTTTTTGAACCTTGATCTTTGGTATATTTACACTTATAGTCTTTATGGTTTGTAGCTTTGTCAAATTTAGGACATTTTCGTGGCAGGTGTTACAATATATTTTTAAGGAAAATACTAATTATACTAATAAAACACATTTATTTTAAATTATCCTTTATTATATATTAATGTTTACATATTTTAAATTTTATTTTCTATCATCAGTATATGTAATACATTTTTACACCTGTAAAATATATACATAAAGATTTAAGAATTTTATGTATTGATATTTTTCACCCTGTGTATAGTACACGGGTTCTAAGCTAGTAAAGAAATATATAAAAAGACACAATTATCTCTCACTTAACATTAAAATATAGATGAGGTTAATTGATTGGATGAAAATAGTACGTTTTAATTTCTAAACCACGATGATACACATGAAAAAAAATAAACTTTTTTGACAAAAATGACTAAACCACATAGACGAAAATGAGAGTTTACTCTTACCTTTTTCTTCGATATATCATTTTTTTAACTCTTTTTCATTAGGTTTCAATTTACACATGATCGTTTGTTATTACATTTCATTGAATAGAGGGAGTATCCTTTAAAAGGTAGATTTTGGCTAAGTAGCCTAAAAAGAATTTTTAAAAATTAAATATTCGGCTCTAACGAACTCCGATTGAACTTATTCCAACGGTGTTGGAACCGGCTCGTTGAACCCTAAACACAAATCCCTAAACCCTAAACCTTAACACTAAACCCTAAACCTTAACACTAAACGCTAAAGCTAAACTCTAAAGCTAAAACCTAAAATCTAAACCCTAAAGCTAAAGTAATTTGTTGCAATAAGATGTTTTTATCTTCGTTTATAAAATTGTTTAGAATGATTTTGAACTTGATAAGTATGAAAATTGGGTTAATTAGATGGTATTAAGTGTCTTTCAAACTTCATTTTGTTCAACTAAATTATTGATTCAATATTGATGTTTTATTGTTAATTTAAAAGGCTATATTTTCTTGACTTCAAATTTTAAAAGTCCAAACCCACTCGCACTCGTATGGTTTGGTTATGGTTTAGAGATTTTGAAAATCGTCACAGGACAGTTTAACCTAAAAACGGGACTATGAACACTCCTAATATTAACACAGATTAAATTTCTTCTGTTAAGATCCAATGACAAAGAAGCGCCAAGATATGGAAAACACTACAGATAATGAAGAACAACACTTGAAGAAGCAAAAATTAAGTGAAAGATCTTCGCCCTCGCCACCTCAACTTGGTTTTGATAATGCCCTGCTTCCGCTTGCAACATACGACGAGGAGGAGGACGGAGATGATGGTAGCAGACAGGAGGAAAGCAGTCGTAGTAACATCGACGAGGAAGAGGATCGCAGTAATGGGTTTGGTGATGGGATGCGTAATAGGACGATTGAAATCCGTAGAGATTGTCCATACCTTGATACCGTTAATCGCCAGGTAAATGCTTAATCCATTCCCCATTTATTACAGTTTTATTGAAGATATGTTACTAGAATCATGGTGCATGGGCATGCACGCACGTAGAACACCATTTGGAGATATCCCGGTATAACCTAGGGACATCTAGGTCATAGTCGACAAACCTGTTGTATGAAAAACCGTATACTTTGGAATTTAAGTACGGTACCTAAGGCATGTAACAACTATATGGAAACAATTTATGTTTTCTTGTAACAACTTGAAACCTTTGATTATGAATGTATTAGAAGTCGTTTGTTGTAATCAAAGGCTATAAACACTACGGATCGTTACACCCCGTGTTTCCGCCCTAGGCGGGGTGTGACATGGGATGCGTAATAGGACGATTGAAATCTGTAGAGATTGTCCATACCTTGATACCGTTAATCGCCAGGTATTTACTTAATCCATTCCCCATTTATTACAGTTTTATTGAAGATATGTTACTAGAAGATAATATTAGATTAGTAAAATTATGATTTTTAGGATGCCATATGAATCTCATTCTACCTCCTAACCTAGGTGGAAGTATGTCATATGATTTCTATAGAAGTTGAAATTTGTTCTCCATGTGTAATATAATATTGGACAAGAATATTGTTATTGATGAAATAGAAAAAAAATGGAAAATGGTATTTGTAGTTGTTGTACAATTATTTTGTTATGTGTCTACATCCTCTGTGGTGTAGACGATTTTGAATGAAGAATTTAACTAGCTATATAATATATATCTTTTGCGGCTTGAATAATGGAAATATTAAATAGTTAGTAAAAAAACATGAAAAAGTAAAGGAAATAGTTGAGAAAGGAAATATTAATAAATGATATATTAAATAGTTGTGAAAAAATATTAAATAGTTGAATAAAGGAAATATAAAATAGTTGAGAAAAAATAAGCGGGAAAAAGAATTTTGGGCGCAACCAGTTTATTTATTAGGTACAGATATGACTTTATCAACTCCCGAGCGGTGGGGGTAGTTTGTGATTATTGAATGATTTTCATTTCAAGATGGAACTTGTGAATGTTTACTGATAAATAGACTTGTTTTTGTTGTGTATCTATCTATAAATATGTAGTACTAACCGGATGTATTATGATTTCTTTAAATTAAATTCTTTTCTTATTATGTTTCCATTTAATCCATCTTCTGGTTTGTAACTAATTCTGGTGTCACCTCATAGGTTTAACAAAGATCAAGTTCTGCAACTTGATAGAAATAGACAATGGTCAAGGGCGCTTGACGGGTCTGATTATCTTCCTGGAATGGTAATTCATTTGCCAGTGTCCTTAATTGCATTTATCTTTCGTTGTTTGGCGCCACTGCTTTTGTTAAAAAAAAATACTGATTGTGATATTTTGTTTTGGTGATTCTCCAGTTGGGGCTTAATAATATTAAGGAGACTGATTTTGTTAATGTCACCATTCAGTCTTTAATGCGAGTCACTCCCTTGAGAAACTTTTTTCTCATTCCTGAAAATTACAAGGACAGTAAATCTGTACTTGTTCACCGCTTTGGTGAGCTCACAAGGAAGATATGGCAAGGAACTTCAAAGGACAGGTTTGATCGCTATGCTTTGTCTATGGATGATGTATGTCTTGTTTAGACCTAATAATACTTGTTTGAGCTGTAGGTTAGTCCTCATGAATTTCTGCAAGCGGTTATGAAGGCTAGTAAAAAACGGTTCCGTATAGGGGCGCAGTCTGATCCTGTTGAGTTCATGTCATGGCTTCTCAATACCCTGCATACAGACCTTAAAAGTTCAAGGACAAAGAAGAGCATTATTCATCAGTGCTTTCAGGTATCTTTTAAAGTTGTATTCATCAACTCTTTCTTTTGTAATTTGAATGGGGCTTTCTAGGGAGAATTGGAGGTCGTGAAAGAGATTAATGGTGCTGAGGTCAGTAGAATGCCGTTCTTGATGCTTGGACTGGATTTGCCTCCACCACCACTTTTTAAAGACGTGATGGAGAAAAACATAATTCCTCAGGTCTGTGCCTTTTTGATGTCTGTCAATCAGGCCTGCAATAGATGATATTAAAGGGCTTATTGTTATTGTAGGTTCCGCTTTTCAACATACTGAAGAAGGGAGAGTGTAACTGAATATGCATATAAATCTTCTTGTTCGAATTGACAGTATTACTTTTTAATCAAGTTGTTACAAATATAATCCGTCTTCTCAATTTCTTATTTGAAATTTAAATTGGTGGATGAATAATTGCTTTGTCCATCGAAACTCTTAACGTATTTTGAAATTTTGATAATACTTAAAGGACGTAATTTGTAATTTGCTCGATATTTTAAATTAGAACCCGAATTAAGTGTGAAAAAAAAACACGAGTAATCACACCATTATTGAAATAAGATAAGCAATTGAAAAACTGTTGATTCGGTTATAGTTACTATGATAACTGATTTTTATGGTTTAGTTATGGTTATATGTATAAATAATTGAACCTTACGATAAAACCAATCTTTATATTTATTTTATAAATAATACATGTCAAAAAAGTTTTATAAACTTTTATAAATAGCATATTATTTTACTTTTATTATATTTTATCGGTTAATATGATTGCTGATATTTCCTCGCCCCCTCCCTTATTTCTTTTTCATCCGTCCCTCTCTGCCCTAACCGCAACTAGGAGATGATGACAACCAGATGATTTCATTCCCCATTCTTCTTACTTATAAACAGTGAAGACTCCTTTGATTCTCTTGCTGTATACGGTGGATCCTTTGGCGACCGGAGATGGTAACCGGACCGGTTATGTGTCCGGTTCTTAGTCCGACTGGCCGGTCTGGTCCGGTTATGAAAATACTGCTTATATAGCTTGGTGCTGACGTCATAGGACGTTCAAGAGCTGCCAAGTTTTTATATGTTGTTTTTTGTTAATTTTTTTTTAACTTTCAATTTAACCGCTTATACTATATATAATATACGATTTTAGCTTGCTTAAATTAAAACTTTAAACGTTAGTCTTCGCTTGAGCATCACTCGTGGTCAACAGTAAACCATTAGACGCGCATGATGCCAGGTGTCGCTTGTTCATTGCATAATTTGATTTGGAAAAGGAAAAGTCAACGGCTATATAGGCAAATCTCTCGGTGTGCTTGTTTATATGTAGTCAAATCTTGCCACGAGACCCACAACATTTTAAGCCTATTGTATTGTGGCCTAGTGACATTAGTGATTATTCTAAATATGATGTGAGGTCAAATCCCTGCAAGTGCATGATGATTAGATGGTATTTATGAGTAAAAAAGTCGTCGCGAACCAAAAGAATTTCAAAAATATGAATAGCCATGGCTGTAAAGGCGCTTCACGACCTTTGGCAAAAGAACGCCAAGGTCGTGAAATGCTTTTGTCATGCATTTCGAACTTAAAATTCAAAAATATCACACGTACATACTTTAAAAGTTTCCTCAATAAGGATCCATACGCAAGCATCAACTAAAAAGGACCTAATAAAATAACCATAGTGCGTTGAAGAAATCGACATTCTATGTACTCTGAAAAGCCTGAGAAGCATGAACCGATTTTGGGAAGACCGACCAACATTAAATCAAAGCAAAAACTTCATCAAATGATAACCGAAAATGAACAAAAACTATTCAAAAACTTTCTGAAAACTTAGGTGTTGCTTTCATAGTGTCTTCTCTCAAGCAGTGAACCAATTTTGCAAATGCAGGTTTCATCCATTTGGCATTGTATGCAGCATTCCGCCATAAAGGGTGACTAGTTATCTTTAAATATTTTTGGAATCACTTCATGGGCACTGATATCTAATGCCACTGGATCCCTGAAAATAAAATTAATGTTTTCAGATAAAATATTAATAAAACAGCATAAAAAGAAAAAGAAAGAAAACTCATCAAGTTCCTGTTTCATCGAAATTTATTAAATAAACCCTAAATCAATAGGGATAATTCGAGACAAGGAGAACTGTGAAACCTACAGTTGAGGTGGTTAAAAGAAAGAAAGGTGGTAAATTAATTGGAATAATTTAGCTGAGAGTTGTCAATAAGTACCTGAAAATCCAATTACCATTTGCAATTATATTCGTTTATATGGAAGATTATCACATCCATTCAAAGAGAATTATATTGCCAAGTTAGTCTGATAGCATATATTAAGATTGTAAAATGACATGAACATGTCATCATATATTAGATCGATTTAATATATACTTTGGATTAATACTCATTGGATATATCAGTTTACATGTTTAATTATCACTTACCATATTTTGAAATACACGTGTGTTTGTATGGGAGAAGTGCATATGGTGCTGTCACGCACCTATATTAGATACGAAACCTCTTATAACTAAACCGTTTTATTTAATTTATAGAAAAACCTATTCCTTTTCCACTCTGCAGACACAATCAAGTACAAAGTTGATTTTTTTATTTAGTTTAAATCTATCTTTTGATTTTTTATTTGAATTTTTATTTTCTTTTTTCTGAACGGCAAACACCACCCCCCCAAATTACCTACTCCTAAAATCCACCTATTGCCCACTTTGTGGCACTTGAACCCGTACCACTTTGATGGGGATAAACACCAGGTGCCACTAGGCCAAGAGGTCAACAACATTTGACTTTTTACTATATTTAGTTATTTGATTATTTTATTTATCTATTATAGTTATAGATTGATTAAAAAAATATATGGTTCGGTACTAAATTTTAGTTCTATTTTTCCTACTAGTATGCTTTTTTTGTGCCTTGCGCCAAGACAACCTGTGTGCCCTTTGCACCTTGAGTGTACCTTTCACCTTTGACTACCAAGGGATCTATCACTTGGGTTTTTTTATTTCAAATTAATTAACAAAATTTGTGCCCTGATTTTTTATTAAATTGGTATCAGGAAAGAAAAAATCTGAATATGTATACTCAATCCATAACTATCCCTTAGATTTCTTGATAGATAAATAAAATAAGGCGACCCTAGGCGCAAAAGCGCAGCGAGGCGCAAGTTTAGTGCCTGGTGGAGACCTAGGCGCAATTTGGGGCTTTTCTTGTAAAAGCGAGCTCAGGCGCGCCCCTAGGCGCGTTTTCCGGCCATATTCCAGCTAAAAAGTCACTGGAACTTGCTAAAAGTCACTGGAACTTGTCTAAAACCCCTAATCAAGACTGGAATCACCTTAAAAAAAGACTAAACTAGCTCTAAACAAGCCTAAAACAAGTTTAAAACCCCTAAAAATGATATTCTTACACTATGAGCCTAGCTTAAAAAAGCCCTCGCTTTTTTTGTGCCTTGCGACTAGGCTCCGGGCTCAGCCTTTGCGCCTTGAGTGCGCCTATGCGCCTTGACATTGATGAAATATTAAAAGTTATGGTTCATAAGCAAGTAGTTTATGACACACACACACACACACACACATACCTGCACAATATTTGGCCTTTCTCTGAAGAACTGGTGATGAACCATTCTTTTCTGAGAAGAGGCGATTCAAACTCCACAAAAAATCCATCGCTTTGTCCATGCTTCCATTTCCTTGGTCCCTGTCCTTTCCACACCTGGAAATCAAGAAAGTCATCAATCAGACAATCATAAATCTACAATAAATAAATAAAAATATACATAAATAATATCCACATTACCTGTGGGTATGATATGGCACTCTTCGGTACAACTAAGCATGCTGCTCGAGAAAAAGAGTCCACAGCATATTGCCTTAAAAAGGAAACACAGTCACCATGTGTATGGGGTGACTCAAATGCCTGTTTAAAGAAAATGAATGGGTCAATGCAGGTTATGTTTATCTCAAATGGGTTAAGTAAAAAAACAGCTTCAAACGAAACGGGTCGAAAGTCACCAAAAGTTGGATTTTTATTCATAAACCCTCCCAAATCAAATCATCAAAAAGTTATATAATTATTGAAGTAATATAATTTTTGTAATCATAATTGACACTGAACTTTTACTAAAAAATTCAACAAAAAGTGTTTCGGGTTTTCGACCTGTTCAAAAAGTGGTCCATTTTGACCCGTTAGACCGTTACCCAACCCATCTGACACCTCTGATTAAAATAGTTAAAAAAAATTTACAAGGAAGATATAAGGTCAGGAAAAATTTGAGGGGAATATTGACAGTAAGATACGGAGTGGTAGAGATTGTATACCTTATCAATGTTGACCACGGGTGCATATTTTTCACTGTCTGTCTTTTCCTTATCAAGCAGGAAATAAACTCTTGCATCAACATTTGATGTTTGATGCCATGATTTAACAGCAGTCTCCATTGTTTCAACCACAAAAGAGAAAATTTCTTTCCAAGATTCCTCATCTACATGCTTCTGTGCCTGAAAAAAAACAAGTTTAAAACCTACTTACTTCATCTCCAAATGATGATTTATTTTTCACAAATGAGATTGGCAACAACATAAAGAAACTAATATTTAAAAGTTTTTTTTTTCATTTCATTACCACAATAAAAAACATGAACTCTGTTTAAATTACCAATTCAGACTTGAAACCTTGGTTTAAAAAAGCGCTAGGCGAGGCGAGGCGTTTCGGTCCCAAAATCCGAGGCGCCACGCCTCAGGCGTGAGGCGAGGGCTTCACGTATGCGAGGCGCTAAAACTAAAATAAATAATAAAAAATATATTATGCATGACAAACTTCACTTCTTAATCATAAAAAACACAAAACATAGTTTTAATATCATATATTCACAATCACATATGAATGTCTAAGTGGTAGAAGCTTGTCCCACATCGGTTTGGGAACAAAATGAGGTGTTGTTTATAAGGTAAAGCCTTCACTACTCATTTGAAGCTTCATGATGTGTTTTACCACTAGTCCTACCCTCGCGCAGGGGGGGTGCGAAAAATTGGGTTTCGACTAGAACTCGTGCATACCCACACGAATGCAGCTCCGAAAATCCGGGCCCGCGTGAGGCGATTTTTTGCACTCTCATTATTTTCGGTTTTAAAACTGATCAGCCTCTACTCCTTAATGGGTTTTGGTAATAAAACCAATCAATAATTCGTTTTTAGAACTGATTTTAAGCCAAGAACACATGAAGCGGCGCTTCATGGCGCCTCGCGCTCCAGGCTTGAAGCGGCGCTTCATAGCGCTTCTTGTTTATTGAGCGCCTCGCAGTTTTGAGGCGTTTTGGTGAGCGCCTCGGGCGCCTCACGCTTTAAGCGTCGCCTCATGGCGCTTTTTTAAACCAAGCTTGAAACCATCCAAGTGTTTTGCCATATCAACATTGGATCTCAAATTATCCACTTCTTCTGACCGTTTTTTATCTTTTGACAACTGTGTAAGCCTCTTGATCTTTCTTGACACCTCTGTACTTTGTGGATTGTGCTGTGAGGCTATTCTAAAGGCATCCAACGCCTACATTAGACATAACCATTATTAATATTACTAAAATATTTGCTTCACATTGTTAACAGTAAAGACACCAAACACATCTAGAGAGACTGTTGTTATACATCATCATATCGCTCCATGGCCTCTAATACACATCCTTTCCTGAAGTAACCCTGTGGATAAAAACATGATACTTTTTTAAGAAAGAATTTGAAACAAAATAATATCCACATGAATATAAAAACTTATATGTCGTTTTAGTACCTTGTCCCAGCTGGGATTCAGAGATATGGTTGTTTCAGCATCACTGAGTGCTTTCTGGAGCTTGACAAGATTTAGAAATGCTGCAGCGCGATTGCTGGAAAATAGAATGAATAGATTTAAGCAAAGTGACAAAAATAGCATGGCATCCTAATTGAGATAAACCGAATGCTAGAGGATGAATAATACTATCAAATAAAGGTGGTGTTTTCGACCCAATTGCTTATGAATGGGTTGATTTTGGGTCAAAAGTCAGGTAAAGTGTACTTTAATGCATATTCGCACCTAAAACCACTCTCTTCGTAAAATTATATTGCTATTGTAATAACATAGTTTTCATAATTGTATTTTAATGCATTAATTATTAATATAAAAAAAGTTCAAAGAAAAGGAAAATTAAGTGGTTGTGGGTCAACCTAAATGACCAGACGTCCAGACACGCACTAAAAGATTACCCGTTTGGACCGATTGCCCAACCCGCCCATCTTGCCACCTCTACTATCAGACACCACTAAATTACAATAAATATGATTAAAATTGCAGTGAGCATTCTCAACATACATAGACACCCGATACAAATAAGAAGAGAAATTTTTTAAAAAGAGTACACTATTGACTATTAACGAACATGACATTTCTACTTCACATACGTATAATTTGGTAGTATGGAGGCATAACTAGCACAACACTCATCCTACTTCAAGCCATGGATGAGTGTTGCAAACAAATTCACAGATTTTTAAAGAAATATGTGGCCATAATCCATAATTATTTAACTTCCACAGCAAAAGAGGCGTCCCCTTAAACCATAAACTTTAAATAAATTGTGTAAGGTAACTAAAATTAAGTTCTCAAATTCATCATTTCACTTGTAGCTTGGGCAGCAATCTCCCGATATTCAATACACATACAACTTAAGTTCTTCTTTAACTTCTTTAAGGCCTAAACCATAAAATACTAAAAACCACAACCGTAATATCATCAACAGGAACTCAAAGTATTAAGGCAGCCAAAAATTATCTAAAGCATCAATGTAGCCCAGGGCATCTCTACTGTTTTAGAAAAAACATTCTTTGCTTTAGGCCTCCAAAATTTAGGGGTCACCCAGAAAACTTTTAGGGATTACGGTTTTGGCCATGAATGGTAATAATATCTGGCTTCACTTCTTCAAGTTGGATGCATTGAAATTGATAAGCATAATCTTTGTTAATGTTAGAGTTTATTCAAACATACATCTATAAACATCAACATCAGGGTAATACATGTTTGGTCAAGAACCCAAGATTCTCCAAATATTCAGTTGGATTTCACTTGTGTTAATCGTTGTCAATGATTTGTCAATATAAATACTGCCAGGTGGCAGATTATCGTGATTCCGATGCGACAAGTTTGTTTGCGGTTTATGCTCAGGTTAGATTCAGTGATTATGATAAGTCATTATAATGATCGTAAGCAAAATAATTACTTTATTAGAAAAGCCCACAAACTTGGGGTTTAGGTGACCCTGAATGCAGCCTCACAATGTAATCCTGATACCCCAACTTTTTCTACTATATATGAAAAAAAAAACTAAAGAAACTATTTGATCTGTAGTCACACACAACATAAAGATTTTATATACAAACATGATTAAAGATTTGATTTTGAAGTCATTTAGGTGCTTTCTAAGTTACAAATAACACTAGAACTTGATTTTTTGAAAGAAAGAAGACAAGAATTTGTAATAGATTATGAAATTAGCAAGCAAACAGTAGCATAGACAGATGCGTTACCTGTAAAGGGCAGGGTTAGAAGGATCTTTCTTGATGGCTTGAGTGTATATGGCAGCTGCTTTTAGGTAATTACCGGCCTTGAAAAACTCATTCCCTTGATCTTTCAACGACACCTCTGGTTTCGATTCCGCCATTAGAGCTTTCTTTGGTGAGGTTTAATTGGTTAGGGTTTCTGTATTTGTTATATTGAGTTGCTGGGTTTAATATTGTTTACAAAGGTTTTTGAATTCATAAGACAAGTTGATACATGTGGAAACCCTTGCTTGTTTAATCACATTTTATTACTTATTTATGGTTAATGTAGTTTTTATTTTGATAAAAAAATAAAAACAAAAATATTGAATACAATTATTATATGCTATAGTATTTTATGGTTATGAGCACTTATTTTTGTGACACGTGGCGCTTTCAATTGTAATTTTTTATTTCACTTTTTACTATCTGTATACACACATAGGGGCGAAGATTAAAACCTAGAACCGGGCGCGCCTAGTGGTGGCCACGCAGGCCTAATTTATTAGTTTACGTATTAATGGAAATAAGGCACACAATCGATTAACTTCTTGGCCGTGGATTGACAACAAATATCAATCCACATATCGGTTGCATCTAGAGCTGATAACTTTTGAAGTATGGTCAATGTACTAGTAGACAGTGGATCAACAGTGTCATGTGTGGGCAAATTAAACAAGTTAAATTTAAATTTCTCATATCAACAACGTGCATATAGATCATTGTGTATACAAGACGTATCAATGTCAAGGTAGGTGACGCAACGTGCATATAGATCATTGTGTATACAAGATGTATCAATGTCAAGGTTGGTGACGCGTGTTTAAATTGAACTTAAAATCACTTAAGAATGAACACATTTTTGTAATGATTCAAGGTTTATAAAAGATTTGTTTGATTAGGAAATTGCTTAAAGATTAAATAATAGACGGAAGATCATTGAAACCAAATGGAAAATTGTAACACTTGCCACAAAAATGTTCGAGAAATGCCAAGGTTAGAACCTTAAGGACTTGTTGTATCTAAAGTACATAAGTCTAGGGATGAAAATGAAAGTTTTGGAAAAGTAAGTTGATAACGGACCGACATCTACTTCATATCGGTCCGAAGTAAATTGTCCCAAGTCAGACCGACATCTCATCCCTTATCGGTCCACAATAGGTTGTTTAGTCGGTTATCGGACCGACATTGATCCATATCGGTCCGACAACCTCCTCTCAGCCACAAATTATGGTGTCGACACGTGTCCAGTGACTCAGCCCTAATGGTGGGACAAGGGTCTGGATATCGGACCGACATGGTCCACATATCAGTCCGATATGCCCCCAAAAATGTTCGGTCCAATCAGACAACGACATTTAGGGCTGACGTGTGTATGGCTGGATGTCGGACCGACATCCCTAGTCATATCGGTCCGACATGGACCCAAATCACAGCCTATAAATAGTTGGACGAGTTCGTTCGTTTTTCTGCATCCCAACACAAATCCAACTTCCAATTCTCGTCCAAAGGTGATCCCTAATCCACTCCCAACGATCCCGGTCCAACTCCTGCTCGTTTTAGCACTCGATTTAAGAAGAAAATCTCATAGAAGTGATGTTATGCTAGAGAAATCAAGTTAAGAAGCTAGTCTATAAGCTTTCAACTTAGAGGCTCATTCCTATAAACAAGGTGAATACTTTATCTCTTTCAAAAGCTTGTGTCAAACATTTACGTTTACGAAAATGGCCAAATAAGGTTAAGGGAGTAATGCTCAACGTTCTTCTACGTGAAAGCATTCAGGCCATAGGTATACGTAAAACTTGCAAGGGATACACGGGTCTCGAGTGAAATTCCAGGATTACGGCTAGTGCTTATCTTATAACAAATGTCGGAGGTATTAACCTGTCCGTTGTTATAAGCTATGACGCCAGTGTATACTGTGGTGCAATTGAACAGGACGGGCCTGCTGAATGTGTGGATTGAACATAAAGTTGTGATTATGAACTAATGCTTGTTTGTGCCAAATGATTTTACCGTCAAAGATAATTGTATTCACCGGCGTTCGCGCTGACGTTTTATTTTCAAAATGTTTTTCAGGTAACGAATAAAAATGTGATGAAATTGGGTTATGGGCAGACATAAGATCTGACCCAAAGAAAAGAAAATGTGGGAGGCAGACATCAGATCTGGTCTGTGAAAAGGATAACTTGCACGTTGGATTCTCAGGCATCGTGCATAGGAAATCCTAAACAAAGAAAAAGGAGATTGGACCGGGGAACTGATCAACCTCGGATATTACTATTTCCAGTGGCTTAAACTTGTCCATGAGAGACATGAGATGTATTTGATTTCAATCTCTGTTTTGTAATCAAAATGAAAAGGGTATTTAAGTCCCTATGTTTATGAAGTAAATACAAGACTTTTGTTTTCCAACTAGGTTTTGATATTTACAAATACAACACTTGAGGTTGAACAAAAGATGAAACGATCCTTGTGAAAAAGACATCCGCTGTGTTTTATAAAAACTTTGAAATCAAATCAGGTGATACCAATCGTTTGTTGCACACGTCCAGGGGGTGCCTGAGGCGGGGTGTGACAAAAATGCTAAGAGAAATAATGATCACTAAACAAGTTTTATAAAATCAAAAGAGTTTTTATCAAAATGATTTTTTTATAAAACCATTCAAGAATTTTTATAAAACTAATCTAATGTTGGAAAATTTAGTAAAAATATGGTTTTTCACTAACTTCGGACATAAATAATTATATGTATTTGTGATTAATATATATTTATTGGATTTGTGTTCTATTATGTGAGAGATTCGCAACGAACCAAACTGTATCCAAACAGAGTTAAGACGAATGAGATATCAATGCTCGAAGTTAAGTTTGGAATAAATAGTGTTGGACTTGGGTGATTCAAGTTATTAACAACGACATCAAAGTTAGTGTTGATGATGTCATCAGTAGGAAATTGTTACGTTTTCTTGATTAATGCTAACAAAACATGTCATGAATCAATATAAATGTTTTCTTTTTGAGTCATAAATCAATATGGATGTTTTATTTTTTATTCATAAATCTATTTCATGAATCAATATGGAGGTTTCGATATGGGCTCTTTAATTCTATTTAAACTGACATGAACATGTCAGTTTTCAAGTTGATGTTTTGTTTTGACTCATAAATTGTCATAATTGTGTTTAAATAAAAAAAATTAAATATAGAGTTTTGGTATGGATATAAAATGAATCTTTTGATTCATTTTTTCAAAGAGATGAAAACTCAAATACTCACGAAGAAAACGAGAGAGGGTCGAGTAACCAAGCAGAGATGAGAACTCTCACGAATATCTTTCACCACGTCACCAACTTCGTCTTTTCTTTTTCCTAATCTTGAAAACACTATTTCAACTAGTGAAACCTCGGGCGCAAGAGCCATCTCCGATAGTACACACTGCTTAGGTTGTACTATAGGAGACAGACAAGTGCTCATAGGGAGACTCGAAATATGTTTTAAGGGATCCGTGTTGAACACGAATCCTCAGCCACAGCCGTTCAACCGTTAGTTTGTTCTTTGTTGCAATCAGTAACAAAGTTGAAGACTTAACGTATTGAAGACTCGTGCCAAGGATACTACAAGAAGACTTTGTTAAAGTACCCGTCGAAGGCACCGCTTTGAATCATATAAATTGCTTTTTATATTAATTTTTCCATTTTTTGTATTGTACCAGAGTATTTCTCACGAATAACGATAGTGTCGTTATTTTATTTTAATAAAAGAACCAATTTTCCTACATCTAATGCTTATAAATGATCTTTTAAGTTTTTATAAGATAGTTGAAAGTACTTTATATAATAGAATTGGATCTTTCATAAGAGAAAGTCTTCTAACATTGTAATGAATCAATATATTTCAAAGAATACAATTCTACACTTGATAGTATTATGTCACACATTCAATCATAATGTTGAAATCAATTACCTTTCATTGTAAGTTTGGGACCTATATAATGTGTCACGTTGGAATAATCAATATTCAAGATATTTTATGAGTTGAAACATAAATCATTCAATCGAGTTTGATAACTGCAAATCGTATTAAAACAGATCCAGTAATCAATATTCGAGATCTTTGTTGATCCAGACACGATTTAATTCATGTTTGACCAATATTCGGAAATTCATGCTTGAACAAGACCAAAACTCAAAAAGTTTTGGAGTAATGAAGAACTAAAACTGGCATAAAACAATGAGCATGCACATGATTCAAACATCTTTAAAGATTATAAAGCTCGGGTGGTCCTTTTACATGGATCTCTGAAAACAAGACCAAAAGTCCAAAAAGTTTTAAAAAAATTGAAAGCAAAAACTCTAAATCAAAAGTAGTGTTGATTACATAAAGTAACTTTGAATCACATGACACATGTTGTTGATTCGGTCTAGTATTATTGACCAAGCAATTCAATAACAAATTTGGGAGAAAAGCCTATCAAAATGTAAATGGTCAAAGTTCAGGGGACCCGACTTCAAGAGTTAGAGTGACGGATGTTGATTCCTATTGAGCTAAATACAAGAATGTCAAAAAGAAGAGGAAGGTCTTGATGGCTGAACAAAAGAAATTTGCTTTCAAAAAGCTCCCCACTTGTAAATTTGATGAAGATGTTCCCTAATTATGTCTTATGGTCTATGAGTATGAAGCTTCAAAGACCAATACTTCAAATTCTGAGCCTTAGGTTAGCTACGTGCATATACGAATATGGTATTTGGACTTGGGAGCTCAAGGCACGTGAGTTTGCTTAACAACCGCAATGAAAAGATAGTTAGTTAAGTAGTTTTTGGGGGAGGCGATAATATGAGATTCCTCTTCAATAGCAATGTTGGCCGCTCACACTTTTTCCCTTAATCGGTTGTGGAAAAATCTTCCAAGTTCAGCTAAAAGTTCCACGAGACCTATAGTTGACAAAGGGCTCATGCACTACCTGATACAAATGTAAGAGAGAAAGTGAGAGGGTCGATAGATATTAAGAGACTAATCCAATAACTCAAACTTTTCTTTAAATCATTGTGTCCCCGACAAACGGCGCCAAAAACTTGATGTGTGATGTGTTAAGTTAGAAATATGGTATATTTATGGGTTTATATTTTAACACAGTTTATCAAGTCTTAATATTTATAAATGATTAATACCTTAACTTTTTTTTTAACGGCAACACCTAGATATTCTAGGATAATTGGGTTTCCCCGGGGCAACACCTAGAATATCCAGGGCAACCCACCAAAGAAGGGACCCCCCCCCCCCAACTGGGTAAACCCCCCACCTGGCCACAGATCCCTTTTTTGCTGTTGTCAGGATTCGAACCCAAGACCTCCACTATGGAAAGTCTTGGGGCTACCATTGCACCAAATAGCCAACGGTATTAATACATTAACTAACTACACACAATAGGAAAGTGCACCTATCGCAGGGTAATATAGTTTAGGTAAGAACCAAGTATCGAACCAATTGACAGTTGTTCTTATTGTTTAGTCTAATAAGAAGGATAATGGTTTTTAAAAGTAAAGACAAGTGATACAACAAAACGAGACAGAGGATTGAGAGATAATCAGATCAACGACATATCACTTTGGCTAGGAGCCACTTGGTAGTAAATTGACAATTTAGAGATAGATTATTGATGTGGTTAATATTAGTAAGTGAGGTGGATGGCTCCTTGGTCGGGTTACCGCCCTGAACGTGGAAGGCTAACGAACTTTCACCTGTGCTCACTCTGCCTCCAGAGATCATCCAGACTAAGATTATTCGGTTAACTTGGCTCGTGGTCCGGTTACCAAGCCACATAACTTATTTGAAAGTTGGAATGCGCAACCCCCTCAAAGCCACTCATTAAGAACTAAATGCTAAAAATTAACTGATTTATGTTTCTTTAGTATTAAAATGGAAGGGCTCCCAACTAGGGTTACCGCAACCCTCAATCTATTGCAAAGCTAAAATGACGAGACACGCTAACCACCGCAACACCGGAATAAAGACATTTTGACTACAACATACTTTAAATAAATACTTCTCTCACCTCAAGCCTTAAACTCCATGGCTCCAGCTAAGAGTCCTACGCAAGCCAAGACAAGATGACAGAATAAATATCGACACAAAACACAAGGTCCAGCTAAGACTCAAAATGCCTTGCTTGAATACCCAATCCCAACCAACCAAAGTTTAAACCTTTTATCAACTGGGCCTAATATAGTATCAAACACTTGTATAAAGGCGTATAACTTTGAATGAATGCTCAAACAACTTGTAACTTAAGATACTCACAAGATTTAAGACTTTAATGACTGAAATCAAGTACTCGCATCTATAAAGGAAGATCACAGTAAAAAATAATCAAAAAACATAAACACATCATTTTACTAAATTAAAATATTAAAGTACACCATGTTTCATCTTCACCCAAGTGATACAAGAAGACTAGCCAATAATGGTCATGGATATGATGTATCATTGACTGAAAACAAGTAATAAAACCAAAAACAAGTGTAGTGATTATGAAATGCTTCTTGATCTTAGGTGAAATGACTAACTCTCTCTCTCTCTTTCCCTCTCCATCTCTCCCTCTGCTACTCTTCATGGAAGAGACCTGTATGAACTCTCCCAAGTTATTGCTTGTAAAATGAGGAGGCCAAGGTCTTTATTCATAGGCTGATCCGGAGAGGAGGCACAGTCGTGCCTCCGTACGCACGGTCGTGCGTACGTCTGTCCGTGCAAATCATTTTTGTACGACGATGAGCTTTTCTAGCAGTTTCTGAAAGGGGGCATGCACGGGCGTGCCTCATGTTGACTGGCTTCTATAATCTTCCTAAATGTTTTGACTAGTTCCAATGGGGGGGCACGGTCATGCCTGGCCTCTGACTTTCACAAATTGCTGACTTTTTCTTCCTTTTAGTACAGGGAGCCAAATAACCTGCAATTATCTCAAAGGAACCGATTTAGGTCTAATTCTAGTGAAATTGCTCAGAAATCAATCAAATATGGGGATGATTATGCATGATAAATATGTATAATTGATGACACATCAGTACGCCACCCGATCGTGCCCAGAACACCCTAGTTAGTTTAGTTAAGGATCAGTCGGTTAGTGTGTAAGTACATGTCATGTCGTGCTCTAGGTCATTGGTAGGATCAATTAAAGTTATGTTTATGTAGTCGATTAAACATTGTTATCACCGATTAAGTCGTGCAACTAAGTAACCAAACCTGAAACCGGATGTGATTGGGTGTTCCTCATCTTCATAATCGCTCTCTTGTGTTTTGTTTTTTACTTGCTTTCTTAATTTTATTGCAAATTGGTTTATTTTAGTTTAATCAAATCTCCAATCAAACTTTTGCATTTTATTCTATAATCAAACAATTTATGTAATACTTACCACATGTTACTCGTGGATACAATACCCTAGCTACTTAGCTAAGTTATTTAGGTTTTTGCATGATTTAACGACGATCATCAGATCATAGTTCTTATCGGATCTTAAATTGAAATCTTGATTCCCTAAGTTTTCTATCTAAATAACGATAAGGAATTTAATATCATTTAGCATATAATAATTAAAAAACGGCCATAAAATCGGGATTGTTACACACTAGGACTGATGGTGCGATTCTATTAGGATCTCATGAATTTGAGAATTGGGAAACTGCAAAGCCGATATATTCTAGAAAGACAAAAACTAACTCAAATTTAATTGTTGTTGTCCAGGTACACATCAACTGTTCGAATGGCGTCTAATTGAGTGATCTCCACGGCAACCGAACACTATTTTTGCTGGGAAACAAATAGCTAAATTATTACTTTTTTCAAATTAACAACAAAATCTGTAAATAAAGTAACACCGGCCATCATCGTCAAATAATATAACTTTATCGTAGGATGGAGTTTTATAAAATAATCTAAACATAATTTGGCTATTTGTATTCAACTTTTCATGACACGGTTCACCAACCGCGCACTTATAGTTTAAGTTTAAATGCATAAGAAAAAGTTGTGTGTGTTCCTTAATTCTTAGGGCATATACTACATAACTCCAACTAGCTCCTAGGGACCATTCACTACCAACATCCATCTTAATATTTTGTTATGTGTTCATTAGCAAACCTAACATATAATGAATTGAAAGACAATAATAAGATGAATTTGAAAGAGACGTGAAATTTGTACATTTATGTTTGGAGGAGAATAGTGAAAAGAATTGAAATAACTATGATACACATAAATGTCAACATATTCTAAAGTTTTAAAACTAATGATGTCGAGATGGAGAGAAGTGGATGCAGGATGTAGTAATGTAGCGTCCCGTATCCACACCGAGGGGTAATGTACAGAGGTTGTACTTTTCTAGTATCCCGTAAGAGTACTTACGACGCGTCTCACCGTTAGTCTCGTCACGGGGGACCCCGAAGGGCTCTTCCATGGCTATATATAGTCAGCTCCGTCATCCTCTTGGATCTTGATCGCGGCTGCATCCATAGGAAACGCTTGTTAGAGGGCCCGGGGGTTTGCCCCCGAGGGCACTCTGACGCTCAAGCCAGTCTCTCATCCAAGATGGTTAAACATATGTAAGTATATAAGTATATCAGAGAGAAGAGGAAGAAGATTGAAGGGAAGAACCTGCTAAGTGAAGAAGGGGGTGTGCCTATTTATGGAGATGAGGTGTTGGGCCTTTCCCCTAATGGGCCTTTCCAGAATGGGCATGTCCACCGTGGGCCTGTTCCTGCTATTTGGGCTTCACCATTGGTTCACTAATCGAGGGGTAGCCCCTATAAGTCCCCCTAGTCCTTTGTGCTTGTTATTTTTTTATAAGGATAAAGGATTCAATCTGTCCATTCTATGTCAAATTCTAGTTATGTTTTAGCTCTAGTCTTTTGGGCCTCGCCGTTGGGCCGCTGATAGGGGGTAGCCCTACAAGTCCCCCCAGTTTAGAATTATGTAATGCAAGCTGCATTATCTCATACTCCTCAGCCTGTCGTCGTCGGGTGCCGTATGGGGATGTAATACTAAGTCCCCCAAATCTATCACTGTTGTCGAGTTGTCCTGCAACCATTAACAACCTTTTTTCGCAACATGGTGACTTGTATAGGTTGAGTAATGCTTGGTCTACGTGACCTTGATCTATGCTTTTGTTTTGGATGGACCATTGTTTTGATGTCTCTTGATTCAGGCATTTTTGGGTTTCTTACTTTTGCCATGAAGTGTCCAAGCCATCTTTTTCTTCTATCTTCATCGTGAGAGTGTATATGATGCCTTTCACAAAACCTACGAGTCCCTGTATCGCCTTTAAACAGAAGGTGTGTAAGGTGGATCTGACCGAGGTAATGCTTGAGGAACCCTGATCGTAATGATGGGATATGTGGGGTCTTTCACACAACCTACGGATCCCTGTATCACCTTTAACTAGAAGGTGGATAAGGTGGATCTGACCGAGGTAATGTTTGAGGACCACCCATATGCGCAACGAACAATCTTTTTTGTGTAGAAACAACTATGTATATAAATCCATAGAGGGAGGGGATGAGTTTACCTCCTCCGAATGTATGAATTCGGTTACCTCTTCTTCTAAGTCCGTGAGGTGACAGATAGCCCGCTATCTTTTTATTCAAAGGTCCCATACTTATGGATCTTTGACACGGTAGGTGGCACCTTGTTCTCCTCAGAGTTCTTCTGAGTATTGGTATTTTCATGTGTTTGGTAAATATATTCTGGGAGGAGGATATCAGCTCAGCTTCTCCTGGAAGGAGAATATCATTTCAGCTCCTTCTAGAAAAAGAATATCGTTTCAGCTCCTTCTGGAAAGAGAATATCATTTCAGCTCCTTCTGGAAGGAGAATATCGTTTCAGCTCCTTCTGAAAAGAGAATATCATTTCAGCTCCTTCTGGAAGGAGAATATCATTTCAGCTCCTTCTGGAAGGAGAATATCATTTCAGCTCTTTCTGGAAGACTTTTCTTCATTTCCCCCTGAAATTTTGTTTCTCCCCCATTTCATCAGATGAGAGTTATTAATTTGTTCTTTTTGACGTTTGTTTCTTCTTGGAAAATTATAATCTCCACCGCTTCATCGGGTGGGAGTTCTCCACCGTCTTATCAAATCAGACTTTTATCCACTATCTAAAGAGATAGGATTTTATAAGCCTCCACCATCCTTAGGGATGGGAGTTATCTCCACCATCTTATGAGAAGGGAGTTTTTATCCACTATCTAGTGAGATAGGATTTTATAATGCTCTACCATCCTTAGGAATGGGAGTTGTCTTCTCCATCTGGTGAGACGGAATTTTCATCCACTATCTTAAGAGATATGATTTTATAACGCTCCACCATCCTTAGGGATGGGAGTTGTCTTCTCCATCTGGTGAGATGGAATTTTCATCCACTATCTTAAGAGATAGGATTTTATAACGCTCCACCATCCTTAGAGATGGGAGTTGTCTTCTCCATCTGGTGAGATGGAATTTTCATCCACTATCTTAAGAGATAGAATTTTATAACGCTCCACCATCCTTAGGGATGAGAGTTGTCTTCTCCATCTGGTGAGATGGGAGTTGTCTCCACCATCTTATGAGATTGGAGTTTTTATCCACTATCTAGTGAGATAGGATTTTGTGAATCTCCACCACCCCATCGGGGTGGGAGTAATCTCCACCATCTTATGAGATGGGAGTAAATTTATTGTCTTCTTCAGGATGAGGCTCTTTTGTAAGAGACTTTTACGTCCCTTATAGTCGATGCTTTACAAGTATGCATTCTTTAAGCTAGAAGGCTTTGCGCAATAGGCCATTGGTTCTGCAAAACTTTGTTAGTAGTATTTGTATTTATGGAACAAGACATCAAAGTATTTTAATCGGTGGTGCATCATTTTTCCTTCCATCCGAGGGGGATCTTTGGTCCGTCTCTGAGGATCCCAACCCTTTCATGAAGGAGTTGAACATTAGTGGTCATATACCATGCTAGCCCCCAGTTTAATGTTGCCAAATCACATTAGCAATATTTAACTTACAATAAATCATTTGATCAAGTGAAATGGGCGATGTAAAGACAAGTAATCAATTGTACCGTTTATGCCTTTGGTGGCAACCGATATATGCATCGCGGAGATGTTCGGTCGTAGCCAGAGCCGTACATCCAAGTAATGTATTTGCTTCTTTCCGGCAATCTTGGTGTGTCATAACCTGTTGGCTTTTGAGGAACATACCTCTTTCGCAGGCTTTGTGAGTAATGGTAGTATACCATATTTGCCCCCAGTTTGGTGCTGCTAGGCCATGTTAGTAGTATTGAACTCATATGCTAATTTATGAAGCAATCTTAACGAATAAATGTTTTCCTCCGGGACATCTAATGGTTACACTATGAGCTGCACCATGCATAAGGGGAGTTTTTTTTATATATATAAACGATCTCCTTTTGATTATTCATCTGGGCCCTCTTTTCACTTCCAAGTTTAATGTAAGCTACTGAGAGAATACCAAGAATTGCTTACTCGTATTCGACCTCGGTGACCTCATTGCCTGCCGGATATTTTGACTTCTGAATTGGCCACATGGCTCCAACAATGGTTTCTAGTTGTTCACTTGACATTTGGTTTGCACACACTTTTGAATATGAGGTGAGTAATGTGAATGGGGGTGATATGCTACTATGAAAAAAAGTCATTTCTGTTCGGATCGTCGTCAAAGGTGTTTTGTGTCTCGCTTAGGCGGGTCAAATTACCGTCGAATTCCTTCATCGCTGTTCGAGTGAGGTTTGAATGGGCGTAATCGGGTTGGGTGAGTGTGCATGTACCATCCTTATATTCATGGGTTTTACCCCAACAATTAAATGCACGGGACGATAGCATGCTTGGTGTAGCCTAGCTAAAATGAGGCCATCACGTTAACTATCTTTATATTCTCCTTTCATTCTTTCCGTCTTACGTCCAAATGTAACCTTCTTTAAAGAAGCATGGTGATCACTCTACCTGCTCTATGTTGGTTTTCATCTCTAGCAAGTTTCAAACCCTGTTTATTGCACTTTGGAGAAGAAAACGGCCATCAAAGTTGGGGGAAGAGATAACAACACTTCGTCAAGCTATCGTAAACACGCGCCACATGGGTGTTTCCCTCTCCCCCTTTAAATCGGAATTACCAAGTGTTTTCATGATAACGCAGAACGCCGCCTTTTCTTTATCATATGTCGGAGCCGGTGGATAACACACCGGGACTACCATGTCAACGGTTTCTCCTCGTCGAAATTAATGTCATGAATTCCACCGTATTAATTCTTTAACCCAATTCATCCGGGTTAAGTTCATAAATGCCAAACCATATTTCAAACAGTACCATTTTAGTATTTCATTCTTCAATGCCTCCAGATCAAACTTTCTATTTGCAACACTTCCATATCAATTTCGTCCGAATCAAATTGAGAGAGTTAGTTCCTCGATTGAACTTAACTAATCGACTCATTGTAGCAGCTTCTTGAAGATGAGGATGCTCGTCTGAATCAATCCGTTCTTGCTTCCGCATCAACCGAGACAACTATCAAAATAACCGAAAACAAGTCCGAGTTAACACCTTCTAAACAGTTCGAATCAACTGAACACCCGTTCGAATTAACTCGGACCACTTCCGCAAAAACCCAAATCACTACTGAATCTTTCAAAACTTGTGAAACTAAGTACGTGTCACCCGCCGAAAATCAATTTTGTATCACTCGAAACAGCATCTGAAATTAAACTGGTTCGAGTGGCTGTTTTGGAAACTATACTGTCAACATAAGGGTATATTAATAATCTGGGTTTGCTTTCCCATGCAAGAATTCACCACAATTACCATGCATGAGAAAGTCATGTTCTATAGCCGATCAATTCACCACAATTACCATGCAAGAAGGACATCACAATTCACCACATTTGTCATTTATAAGTTCGACCTTAAACATATTTGAACTCGATCAATTGCTTGGGTTTCGACCTTGCTTTTACGTGTGGTGCTTCAAGCTAAGTGTTGGTATTGTCTTCCCATATCCTCCATATTTGGTTAATCATGCTCTAATCAAGACCAGAAAGGTGGATGGATTAAACCTTCGCTACTTCTCTAGATGCATCCGACTATCATACGCTAAGTTGGGGTCACAACCATTTCTAGATATTGTTTCTAAAGCTGGTCAAACTCAACCCAGTTTTTTAGGTGAGGGTCAAAGTGTTGAACGAGTGCTTCCATCGCAGCAGGCTCACCATACGTCAAGTAAGGCAAAATTCTAGCAACCATCTCAGTATTTCTCTGCTGACTTCTTAAGGCCTAGTGGGTGAGAAAGCCTTTCCAAAAACATGAGAACTATTTTCTTGGCTTGTTCCCCAGCACCAATTTCTTCATTAGAGACAGTAAGTGCATTTTGAGTGATGTTGATATTATCACTTTCGTTGGCTTCCATGGTCAAACTCTCAACAATTAGAAGAATGCCTTCAGCTGGCTCAATGCCATCAACAGAGAATGCACGCCGTGCAATTTTCAGGAGTAAACTTAAAGCTCCAAGCCTCAACAAGGCCCTTCCCTTTTCCCTTATTTTGCAGCAGTGCAGTAGAAGATTTAAAACAGCTACCTGGTTTGACTTCAAATCATCACAGGAACGTTGAACAACCTTCAGCAGCATT
Organism: Smallanthus sonchifolius; assembly: GCA_023525975.1. Classification (NCBI taxonomy): domain Eukaryota; kingdom Viridiplantae; phylum Streptophyta; class Magnoliopsida; order Asterales; family Asteraceae; genus Smallanthus; species Smallanthus sonchifolius. The sequence goes on along the minus strand of CM042037.1, from coordinate 61,794,154 downwards.
TGTAAAAGGACTGGGATATTTTGAAACTAAAACTCTTGAAAGGTTGCTGGTACCCTTCACCCTGTTGTCATGAGCCATCATCTCTCCCTTTATAAATTAATGTACTTCTCATCGGTTTTTGTCTCAGCCTTGCAATGTCTTGTCAGCATTTAATGCCTCCATACGTACACATGCACATACATGTGTCTTTTCACATACTTTATCACTTTATTCTTACAAGCTAGTGGGAAAGTAGCACTAGAGTTTGACAATATATATATATATATATATATATATATATATATATTATGAGCAAGGGATAGATATAGTTATAGGTTGTCACTTTGATAAGACAATACAACTACTCATGATAACTTTTTTATTTTTTCCATGCTTTTTCTGACAACCCCACATGTTTATTTGAAAATCTATTTTTTTTTTTGAAAGCGAAAGAAATATCATAAAAAAAGCCAATCTAGCAGGGTACTAGAAAGACATAGTACAACAAGGAAACAAATACAAAAGCAAAAAAGAGATTAAAACTGAAAGTTACACCATTTGGACGAATCTAATAACCTGATATCGGACCTATTCTTTGCCCAAAGAAAACTTGTGTTCATGATATCTTCAAGTAACCATTTAATAGACACCTTTTTCCTATCAAAGACAACCCCATTCCTCATGTTCCAAAGGCACCATAAGGCCGTGTAGACTACCACTTGAATAGCTTTGCTTCGATTAGAGGATACCGGAATAGTCTTATACAGATCCAGGATATCCCTAACCGAAAACACGAAAATAGAAGGAAGGCGACACCAGTCACTAACATACGCCCATAACATAGAAGCAAAGTAGCATAAAGTGAAAAGGGTTCAGATGTTTTGGCACTTTGTAAACATAACGGACATAAGTCGGAGTCAAGGGGAACCTTCCTTCTAATTAGGGCCTGCCGAGTGGGGATCCGATCAAGTTCAGCTCGCCAAGCAAAAATGTTAACTTTTAGTGGAACACGATTGCTCCAATTGAGAATGAAACGATCCGTAAGGGGAGTGGATTGGCACAATAACTGACGCATGGATTTGACGAAAAAAACCCCTTGGTCATCTCCAATCCATGTCCAAACACCATCCTTTTCAACAAGCATAGTCTTAAGATCCACATTCCGTTTGTTACAAACTATTTCTATTTTTTTAATATTACTCCAAACTCCAGCCATATCTCTTCTACAAGGAATGAAGACGATGTTCCGAGAAGACTCATGGATGCATTGAATGACTTTCCTCCAAAGAGAGTTTGTTTCAGTCTTAAAACGCCACCACCACTTCGTTAGGAGACTTTGATTCATAATTTTTAAGGACCCAAGGCCTAGCCCCCCGGCGGATTTTGAAGCACAAACCGCCTCCCAATTAACCCAATTTATCTTCCGAGTGTTTCTGACGCCACCCCAAAGGAAGTTCTTTCTTATTTTTTCTAGAGTATCAATAACTTTATCAGGTGCTTTGAATAAAGAGAAAAAATAAACCGGCAAGCTGTCAAGAACTGTAAGAAATCAATACCACACGCCCTCCAATGGAGAGATTTTTAGCTTTCCAAACCGATAATCTTGCTTCAAACGAATCAATGACGGGCCTCCAGTTTTTCACCAAATTCATGTTAGCTCCAACAGTCAAACCAAGGTAGGTAAAGGGTATAGAGCCCACTTTACACCGAACTATGTTGGCTAAATCAGCCACGCTGTTTTCACGCACATTTACTCCCATGAGGCTGCACTTAGATGGATTAATTTCCAGCCCTGAAGCAAGATAAAAACACCTCATTAGACGCACTAAATTTTGAAGATTCTTTTTAGACCATTCGTCCAAGATAATAACATCATCCGTGAAGAGAAAGTGAGAGATAACTGGCCCGTTGTTTGGCAGGTGAATACCACGAAAAATCCCAATAAAACTAGCCCTTTAAAGCATCGAATTTAACGCCTCCATGGCAATAAGAAAAAGAAAGGGGGATAAGGGATCGCCTTGCCTAACCCCCCGAGAGCAAATGAATTCCTTAGAAGGAGATCCATTGACGAAGACCGAGGCTTTCGCTGACCGAAGCACCCCGTTGACCCAAATCCTCCATTTGTACGGGAAGTTCATTTGTTGTAACATGGAATCAATGAAAGCCCAAGATAATGAATCAAAAGCCTTGTTGAAGTCTACTTTGAACACGAAGCCATGGAGCTTAGATTTCTTGAGCCAATATATTACTTCATTAACCACAAGAGGACCATCAAGAATGTTCCTTTTGGCGAGAAAAGCCGTCTGAGACTCCGAAATGACCGAACTAATGACGGATTTTATACGATTTGCAAGAACTTTAGAGATGACTTTGCTAATACACCCAATAAGAGAGATAGGCCTATGATCATTAAAAGAAACACAATTGGTAGACTTAGGAATCAAGGAGATGAAAGAAGAATTACATGCCCCACTTATCTGTAAGGCCCCAAACCCGGGAGGCCTCACTCGTTGGATTTACTCATTCACAAACAGTTCTTAAACATGAGTATCAAATAATGCAGCGGAATCATTCATTCAACATAACTAAAAACTTGTTCATACATGCGGAAGCGTACATTGTCAATTACATAAACAACTCATAACGGGATGCCAGTCTTCATGATCGACCGGGTAACTCTTCTCGCTTGCCAAGCATCACCGTCCATCGTCCATACCTGCCTTAACCTGAATGTGCATACTAAAAAGGTCAGCTACGCTGGTGAGTTCTAGCATTTCATAAAAACTTTAACATCAACATTTTCCAAAAACGTATCATTCATTTAGTAAAAACCTTTCACAAAAGCATGTAATAATTTAACATCTTTAAAAAAGGTTTCGTACCCATATCATCATCAACATCATAATCATAAACACCGTTAAACGGATCGTTCATTAAAACTTTTAACATTCATTTAAGTCATACATTATTATCTAAATCTGTGTTACCCTTCGTTCCGTCATTTAGTATGGTATTGCCCCTAAGGCTTAACTGCACGAAGACCGACAATACCATACATTCCGTCAATTCCCTTATGGTATTGCCCCTAAGGCTTAACTGCACGAAGACCGACAATACCATACATTCCGTCAATTCCCTTTTGGTATTGCCCCCAAGGCTAACTGCGCGAGGACCGACAATACCCATTCAGTTGCCCTTATGGCTCTCATGTCCATAAACCGACAACTTCCATCGACGGTTATGACTCTCAGCCATAACATCGTCGGATCATAATTTAACCTTACATGGGGTCACGTTAACCCCTGAGTAACCGTCGTTACTCCCTTTTACCAGTTGTACAACATCATAACCATTGGCATGCCACAAAGACATGCCCCTGTTGTTCTTGTGGCAACTATGGCTCGCTGTCCATAATCTACCACAAGGCTGGGAATCTCATTCCCAGACTTCATTCGTCAATTCCATTCATTCGACAGATTAGATTTGTAATGACTTCTTTAAAACCTTTACCTCTTTCTCTTCTCATTAAACATTTCCTCAATTAAACCGTTCATAAAGCATTCGTAACCCTTTTTGGCAAAACATTTCAAAACCTTTCCTTTCGTAAACATCGTTTCAACATTTCAAAACCTTTCCTTTCGTTAAACATCATTTCGTTAAAACATCATTTCGTTAAACATCATTTCTTTAAACATCATTTCGTTAAACATCATTTCGTTAATCATTTCGTAAGTATGCACACCAGCCCAAAAACATTAACAAACATTTAAAAGAGGGCTCTAGAACTCACCTGATACGCTAATATGGGTTGTCCTAAACGAAGGTCCGACAACGTCACTTCCGATCTGAATTGATTAGTTAAACACATCAGACCAATCCCGACTCTAACGGCTTAACCATTCTAACATACTGACTTCACTTAATCAGTTCTGATGTCTGCGCACTTAGCAAGTGCGCAGACTCTGCTTCCTGCGCACTTAGCAAGTGCGCAGACTTCCCTTCCTGCGCACTTAACAAGTGCGCAGGTTCCTCTTCCTGCGCACTTAGCAAGTGCGCAGGACCTGCTCTGTGCGCACTTAGCAAGTGCGCACGACCTGTTCCTGGCGAAAAACCCTAACTTTCACATTCGGGTCTGATCGTGTCAAGATCCCGAATTTGTTGCATCCAAAACGTTCGTTTTCCATTAAGGATCTCAAATCTATGTTTATTTATCAGTTTCATCCGTTCAAGCCTTGCCTTTTCACCCAAAACCCGAAAAACCCAAAAACGAACTAAAACTCAGATTTAGCTCGAATGGTTACCTGGATGACGATTCCGCTTTGGAGGTTCTCTTCACGAGTGCAGGAGACACGAACGGGTGCGATCTTGTGCGATTCCGACACTTTCTCTCTCTACGGGTTTTCTCTCTCTAAAGGTTGCAAATGAGAGAAAATGGGGTGGCATAGGCTATTTATAGCCCGCTGACCCATCCGACCCGACCCGTCATGCCTCGTTCGTTTATTCTGTTAATAAAATCGTCGTTTATTTTCGGGATGTTACAAGTCTACCCCCCTTACAATAGGTTTCGTCCCCAAAACCTATCATAAGTCAAATAGATGAGGGTACGACTCCCTCATTTCCTTTTCCATTTCCCAAGTGGCTTCCGATCCCTTTTGATGCTTCCATTGGACTTTAACCAATTGGATAACTTTATTACGTAAACGTTTCTCCTTTCGATCAAGGATGGCCACAGGTACTTCGATGTAATTAAGGCTGTTGTCGACCTCGATGTCGGTAAGTGGTACGTGAGCCGATTCATCCGCCAAACACTTTCGCAAGTGTGATACATGGAAGGTAGGATGAATCCCACTTAACTCATCAGGCAACTCCAACCGATAAGCAACTTCCCCAACCCGTGCCATTATCTTGAATGGTCCGACAAACCTCGGACTTAACTTTCCTCTCTTTCTGAATCGTATGATTCCCTTCCATGGTGACACCTTCAGCATTACTCTGTCACCAATATTAAACTCAATAGGCCTTCGTCGTTTATCCGCATAGGATTTCTGACGATCTTGTGCGGCCTTCATTCGCGCTTTGATATGATCAAATCTTTCCGACGTCTCTCTAACGACTTCGAGACTTCCTAATTCCTTCTGTCCAATCTCACCCCAACAAACCGGGGTCCTACATCTTCTCCCATACAACATTTCGTAAGGCGGCATGCCTATCGTCGTGTGATGACTATTGTTGTAGGAGAATTCAGTTAACGGCAGATGGCTGTCCCAACTGCCACCGAAGTCGATAATACAAGCACGAAGCATATCCTCCAATGTCTGAATGGTCCTTTCGGACTGACCATCCGTTTGCGGGTGGAATGCTGTGCTGATATTAAGCCTCGTGCCCATCGCCTCGTGAAATCTTTTCCAGAACTTCGATGTGAATCGTGTGTCCCGGTCAGATACGATCGTCAATGGCATCCCATGCCGTGCTATTATTTCATTAATAAACACTTCCGCTAACCTTTCCGACGAGAACGTCTCGCGAATAGGTAGGAAATGAGCACTCTTCGTTAAACGGTCCACAATTACCCAAATGGTGTCATGACCTTTAGCTGTGCGAGGTAGCTTAGTTATGAAGTCCATGGTAATGTGTTCCCACTTCCATTCCGGTATATCAAGTGGTTGAATCTTTCCATACGGTTTCTGGTGCTCGGCCTTTACTTGCGAGCAAGTCAAGCACTTGCTTACATACTTCGTCACGTCACATTTCATTCCAGGCCACCAGTATTCCCTCCTCAGATCTTGGTACATTTTATTGGTACCGGGATGGATAGAGTAACAAGACTTATGAGCCTCATCCAAGATTTTGGTCCTAAGCTCGCCACCCATAGGTATCCATATCCGCCCAAAACGTGTCCTAACACCAAGGGTGTTATATTCCAACTTGTCCTGTTGGCCAACCATCCTTTCCTTCTTTATGTTTTCCTCTTTAAGTGCCTCATCTTGAGCCTTTTCAATTTCTCTCATCACATCTGAAGTTACCACCAACTGGCAAGCCTTCACTCTAATAGGAGTAGGCACATCCTTTCGGCTTAGAGCGTCAGCCACCACGTTTGCCTTTCCAGGATGGTATATGATTTCACAGTCATAATCTTTTAGGAGTTCTAACCATCGCCTCTGCCTCATATTAAGCTCTCTTTGTTCGAATAAGTACTTCAAACTTTTGTGGTCAGAGTAAATAGTAAACTTCACCCCGTACAGGTAGTGCCTCCAGATTTTTAATGCAAATACGACAGCAGCAAGTTCCAAATCATGAGTCGGATAATTAGTTTCATGAACTTTCAACTGCCGTGACGCATACGCGATCACTCTCCCGCGTTGCATCAACACGCATCCCAATCCCTGACCCGAAGCGTCAGAGTACACCACTAGGTCTTCATTGCCCTCGGGGAGGGCCAAGACTGGAGCTTGGGTAAGCCGCTTCTTCAATTCCTTAAACGCCTCATCCTGGGTCGAACCCCATTCGTACTTTACCTCCTTCCGAGTCAACTTCGTCAACGGCGAAGCTATTTTCGAGAAATCCTGGATGAATCTCCGATAGTAGCCCGCCAATCCCAAGAAACTACGGATTTCAGTTGGCGTCTTAGGAACATTCCATTCTCTTACCGTTACTATCTTTGCTGGGTCAACCATAATGCCGTTCGGGTTAATGACGTGACCTAGGAATTGGACTTCCCTAAGCCAGAACGCGCATTTGGAGAACTTAGCATACAACTTTTCTTTCTTCAGAGCTTCCAATACCTCTCTCAAGTGACACGCGTGATCACCCTCATTCTTGGAGTAGATGAGGATATCGTCAATGAATACGATTACTGATCGATCCAGCATTGGTCGACACACTCTATTCATCAAATCCATGAACGCTGCAGGGGCGTTCGTCAATCCAAAAGACATTACGCGGAACTCAAAGTGTCCATAACGTGTGCGAAATGCCGTTTTCGGTATGTCTTCTTCCCTCACTTTCAACTGATGGTACCCGGATCGAAGGTCGATCTTTGAGAACCAACTTGCGCCTTGTAATTGATCGAACAAGTCGTCGATCCTTGGTAACGGGTACTTGTTCTTCACGGTACGTTTGTTCAACTCGCGGTAATCGATACACATTCTCATCGAACCATCTTTCTTCTTTACAAACAACACCGGAGCACCCCACGGCGAGATGCTCGGTTGGATAAATCCTTTCTCAAGTAACTCGTCTAGTTGGATCATAAGTTCCTTCATTTCCACTGGTGCTAGTCGATATGGAGCCTTAGCCACGGGCTGGGCATCTGGTACTAAGTCAATTCGGAACTCAATTTCTCTATCGCGTGGTATCCCAGGCAAATCCTCTGGAAACACCTCCGGGTACTCGCGTACCACGGGTACATCGTCTAGTTCCTTCACTTCCTTACACTTGTCAATCACGTACACCAAATAAGCCTCGCATCTGCGCCTCAAGTAATCTGTTGCCTTAATCATCGAGATGACGTTTGGCATCGGGACGTCACGATCTCCAAAAACCTCGACTTTGCTACCATCCGGAGCCTTGAGTCGGATTATCTTTCGTTTACATATGATTTGTGCTTCGTTGGCAGTTAGCCAATCCATACCCAGCACGACATCAAACCCTCCCAAAACCATAACAAACAATCTGACAGGGAATCTATGACCTTCTATTTTTATCGTAGAGTTGTCAACTACCTCGGTCACTCTCGCAGTTCTACCCTCAGCGGTTTCTACGCTAAAGGCCCTTTCTAGTATATTTACAGCGTACTTCACTCTCTTACAAAAAGTCGCAGATATAAAACTCTTACTTGCACCCGAATCAAATAACACAGAAACAAGAGTGTTGTCAAGGACGAACGTACCTGACGCCACGTCGGGGTCCATTCTGGCCTGGTCTTGCGTCAGCGCGTACGCACGAGTCTTTGCACGAGATCCCTCTCCCTTCTTTTCCGGGCCCTTTCCCTTCCCGGTTTCCCCCATCCTTGGCTTCGGGCAGTCCCTACTCAGATGACCGAAATCCCCACAGTTGTAGCACTTGTAGTGTTGTGTGCACTCACGGGCGTAGTGTCCGGTCTTGCCACACTTAAAGCACAGGTTAGATCTCAGTCTACATTCACCTACATGCTCCTTTCCACACTTCTTACAAATAGTCGGCTCATCCACCCGAGCCCTTTTATCGCGAGCCCCAAACATCTTTCCACCAGTTCGCTTGTTTGAGAAGCTCGGTCTCTTCTTTGGTTCCTCGATGGCGGCGACATTCAGTGCCAGATCATCAAATACTACGCCGCTCAGTTCTACTACCGAATCATAGGTAGTAGGGGCGTTTGCCTTAACATAGGTGCGGACCTGGTCCGGCAACCCATGAATATAGCAGGCAATCTTTCTCTCTTCAGTAGTGACAAGGTGTGGCACCAGACGTGCCAGTTCATTGAATCGGGTTGTATATTGCCGGTGCGTCATGTTCCCGGCCTTCAAACCCAGAAATTCCCTCTCTACCTTCTCGATCTCGTTCCTTGGGCAGAAATTCTTGATCACCAAAGTTTTCAAGTCAGCCCACATCATTGCATCCACAATCTTGCTCCCTTTTGCCTGACGTACACCTTCCCACCAATGGGATGCTTCCTCCCTCAAGGAGTTAGCAGCAAATTTCACAACTTGATCCGCTCGACATTCGCTGAGACGGATGGCAGCCTCCATACGGATTATCCAGTCAAACGTAGCTACTGCGTCTTTCTTTCCTGTCAGAACTGGCGGGTCACATGCCTTGAAGGACTTATAGTCGCATCCGCGAGCAGGCGGTGCGTTGATTGCCTCAGTGTTCGGGGTATCAACCGTCGGGTTAGACCCACCTTCCACATTGACCTGCTTCAATGCTTCTGCCAACAGACCTGGCAGAGAATTCTTCATCAACTCGGAGAACTCTCGAGCTATGGCTGCTCTCACTTCTGGTTCAAAAGTGAAAGGTTGTTCTGCAACCTGTGTCTGTTCAGTTCCATGCACACTAACCGTCGGTTCAGTGTGAACACTTCCTTCTTCGCTGTGCTCTTGGCGCGCAGGAATCCTGCCACGCCCACCATTTCGACCGCCGGTACGACCACCGGTACGGCCACCACGCCTTCCGTTCCCTCTCCTCACCATTCCGTTCTATAAGACAAGAAATCCAATGTCATCACGCTAGTTAACAAATAAAATTCAATAAGTACTGTAAGATGTTAATATACACTGGCCATCTGTAATTAACCATTACACTACCTTTCGATTTCTATTTGACCACCTTTGTGATTCCATCAGAACACAAGTCCTTTCCTAACTCTTCCTAAGGCATACTACATACACATACTCTACTTTTCATACCTGATGCTGTGGCTCGAGTTACCCGTACTGGCATCCGCTTTCGGTCCCATTCAAAGTTTAAGTTCAGACATTAGGGGTGTCCGAATCTCTCAAACTATTGCTCTGATACCAACTTGTAAGGCCCCAAACCCGGGAGGCCTCACTCGTTGGATTTACTCATTCACAAACAGTTCTTAAACATGAGTATCAAATAATGCAGCGGAATCATTCATTCAACATAACTAAAAACTTGTTCATACATGCGGAAGCGTACATTGTCAATTACATAAACTTAACATAAACAACTCATAACGGGATGCCAGTCTTCATGATCGACCGGGTAACTCTTCTCGCTTGCCAAGCATCACCGTCCATCGTCCATACCTGCCTTAACCTGAATGTGCATACTAAAAAGGTCAGCTACGCTGGTGAGTTCTAGCATTTCATAAAAACTTTAACATCAACATTTGCCAAAAACGTATCATTCATTTAGTAAAAACCTTTCACAAAAGCATGTAATAATTTAACATCTTTAAAAAAGGTTTCGTACCCATATCATCATCAACATCATAATCATAAACACCGTTAAACGGATCGTTCATTAAAACTTTTAACATTCATTTAAGTCATACATTATTATCTAAATCTGTGTTACCCTTCGTTCCGTCATTTAGTATGGTATTGCCCCTAAGGCTTAACTGCACGAAGACCGACAATACCATACATTCCGTCAATTCCCTTATGGTATTGCCCCTAAGGCTTAACTGCACGAAGACCGACAATACCATACATTCCGTCAATTCCCTTTTGGTATTGCCCCCAAGGCTAACTGCGCGAGGACCGACAATACCCATTCAGTTGCCCTTATGGCTCTCATGTCCATAAACCGACAACTTCCATCGACGGTTATGACTCTCAGCCATAACATCGTCGGATCATAATTTAACCTTACATGGGGTCACGTTAACCCCTGAGTAACCGTCGTTACTCCCTTTTACCAGTTGTACAACATCATAACCATTGGCATGCCACAAAGACATGCCCCTGTTGTTCTTGTGGCAACTATGGCTCGCTGTCCATAATCTACCACAAGGCTGGGAATCTCATTCCCAGACTTCATTCGTCAATTCCATTCATTCGACAGATTAGATTTGTAATGACTTCTTTAAAACCTTTACCTCTTTCTCTTCTCATTAAACATTTCCTCAATTAAACCGTTCATAAAGCATTCGTAACCCTTTTTGGCAAAACATTTCAAAACCTTTCCTTTCGTAAACATCGTTTCAACATTTCAAAACCTTTCCTTTCGTTAAACATCATTTCGTTAAAACATCATTTCGTTAAACATCATTTCTTTAAACATCATTTCGTTAAACATCATTTCGTTAATCATTTCGTAAGTATGCACACCAGCCCAAAAACATTAACAAACATTTAAAAGAGGGCTCTAGAACTCACCTGATACGCTAATATGGGTTGTCCTAAACGAAGGTCCGACAACGTCACTTCCGATCTGAATTGATTAGTTAAACACATCAGACCAATCCCGACTCTAACGGCTTAACCATTCTAACATACTGACTTCACTTAATCAGTTCTGATGTCTGCGCACTTAGCAAGTGCGCAGACTCTGCTTCCTGCGCACTTAGCAAGTGCGCAGATTTCCCTTCCTGCGCACTTAACAAGTGCGCAGGTTCCTCTTCCTGCGCCCTTAGCAAGTGCGCAGGACCTGCTCTGTGCGCACTTAGCAAGTGCGCACGACCTGTTCCTGGCGAAAAACCCTAACTTTCACATTCGGGTCTGATCGTGTCAAGATCCCGAATTTGTTGCATCCAAAACGTTCGTTTTCCATTAAGGATCTCAAATCTATGTTTATTTATCAGTTTCATCCGTTCAAGCCTTGCCTTTTCACCCAAAACCCGAAAAACCCAAAAACGAACTAAAACTCAGATTTAGCTCGAATGGTTACCTGGATGACGATTCCGCTTTGGAGGTTCTCTTCACGAGTGCAGGAGACACGAACGGGTGCGATCTTGTGCGATTCCGACACTTTCTCTCTCTACAGGTTTTCTCTCTCTAAAGGTTGCAAATGAGAGAAAATGGGGTGGCATAGGCTATTTATAGCCCGCTGACCCATCTGACCCGACCCGTCATGCCTCGTTCGTTTATTCTGTTAATAAAATCGTCGTTTATTTTCGGGATGTTACATTATCACACCATCTTCATAGAAAACATTAAGAATATTGACGAAGTCTTGCTTCAGTATCTCCCAAAAGTGTTTTATAAACGTGAAGTTAAACCCGTCCGGTCCCGGGGCTTTGTCACCCCCACAATCCCACACTGCCATTCTTATTTCATTAAGAGAGAAAGGCACAACAATGGAGGCAGCATCCGTATCTGAAAGCCGTTTTAGGCCTGAGCAATTCAAGGTAGGCCTAGTTTGCATTTTTTCTTTGAATCTTTCCCCAATGAAATGACACGCTTCAATTTTTATGTCCTTTGGAGAAGTAGACCAAACCCCATTAACAAAAATACCGTTGATCCGATTGACGGCTAGCCTAGAATTAAGCATACCATGGAAGAAAGAGGAATTTTCATCCCCATCCACCGCCCACCGAACTCTAGCTTTTTGCCTCATATCAACAACTTTCCTGTTCTCCAGATCTAACAACTCGCGCTTGGTATCTGCTCTTTCCTTACTTTCATCATCTGATAACCCAATAAGTTCCGCCAAAGAATCGAGAGTATTCAACTTAACTCTTAGAGTGTTAACTTGGTATTCGTCTTTTATAAGTTGCTGCAAATTCCAATTCTTGAGGGCCAGTTTAATGTTTTTCAATCTGGCAGCCAACATGGCTTCAGGTCTAGCAAATGCTACCGGTAATTTGTAGGCTTTCTCAACCAAATCATTAACACCCTCTTTCTGGAGCCAGGAGTTAAAAAACCTGAACGGTTTTGGCCCGGAGTCGATACTTGAACAAATAAGAGAGAGGGGGCTGCGATCCGAAATTTCCTTAAGCCAAGCAGTAAAAATTGCATCCGGCCACCTGATCAAAAAGTCACTACACACCAAGATTCTATCTATCTTGCTGGCTTTGAAACCGTTGTCACTCAAATATGTGTACTTGTATCCCCCCATATTGTATTCAAACAAGTTTGATTCATAAATAAAATCGTTAAAAGCATTAGCCCCATAAACGTTAAATTCAGAGTTTAACCTTTCTGAAGAACAATGAACCTCATTGAAATCCCCCAAAAGGATCCACAGCCCCGAGTTGTGCTCCTTTGTTTCTCTTAAAAAGTTCCAAAGAGTTTTTTTGGCATTAAGGTCTTGAGGAGCATATACATTGACACTATTAAGACGTTCACCAGATCCCTTTATCCTCCCGATAGTAATTAAGGCGTGCCTATGTTTAATTACCTGAGTTTTCTCATAGACCCCGGGATCCCAAAGACTGATTATACCTCCGGATCTACCTACTGCTTCAATGGAGTCATACTCCACCTCTCTATTCCCCAAATACTACTAGGATTGATTCTAGCTGAGTCGTTAATTACCGATTCTTGAATACATAAAAAATTTATTTTGTGTTTAATTTTAAAATCCTTGATCCATTTCCTTTTGCCAGGATCATAGAGCCCCCGAGAGTTAATGGACATAAAATCCATTAAAACTGATTTTTATCCCCAACTCCATGAATAAGTTCACGTACCTGATGCTTGAAATGGGACACATCAATTCCAACACATAGACCAACATCAACCGTGTTTTGCACCTCCTCATCGACCTCCGCTACACTAGGTTTGTCTAAACCGTCATCATTTATAGAAAGAACCGAACGAACAGGAGATCAGTTTAGGTCCACCGAAGGCGGGGCGGAACTAAAACGATCTTCACTAAGAGTGGGTTCTTCACCCCTGCAATTATTGATGTTTACTTCCATTTCCTCTGTTTGTCTTAGTGTATGATCAAAAAATTCTCCAACATGAGTGTCGCCGGCCATGTGACCACCAACCTGAGAACCTTGAAAGCCATAATCACCCCCACTAGAATTCTCGGATTCAACGTCCCCGATCTTATCCTCTTGATTCAACTCAACAAAGGGGCTATATTGCCTTTCCTTTTGACGCTTTCGAGAGATAACCTGAATTGGGGAAGCCCTGGAAGCAGATTTAGCCTTAGGAGGAGATTTTGAGGCCTTCCTTTTTTTTCTTGGATTGGGCCCCAATATTAAAAATTAATTCATGAAGTCCAAATGGGTCAGACCCCACTTCTTTTCCTGGGCCCAAATGGGAAACACTAACCGACTCATTATTGCAAAGTGGAGCCCCCGTCTCGGAACTCAAAGAACCGCCAGGATGAGTAGGATTTAGGATAGGAATGATCCCCCCATTAATACATTGATTGGGTAACCCGGCCCCCGAGGAACCTGGGAGAGAGGAATCGGGTTTACTAGCTGTACCAACCCTCATCGGAGACTGTTCAGTACCCCCTTGTCCGGCGAACAAACCGACCTTTCCGGCGACTGCGATGGGGGCGTTGTGCTAAGGAAATCCGGCGCCCAACTCCTCGACGTCTCCTGAACCCAAACCGGAAACAACCGTCCCTTCCAATCAATATTGATTCGCTTTGAGATTCTAAACGGATTATCAACCAAGATACCGATTTCATCAAAGGACAGATTGTCGTTTGTTATTGATGCACCCGAAATGTCAACTACCTTTCCCATTAGTTGCCCTATGCGATCAAAAGTACTTCCTTCCCATAGATGAATAGGAACGCCGTGTATATGAACCCATGCAATACGATCATAGGGAATGATTTGGCCATCCCAAAGAGTTAAACTTTTGAAGATTAAATCATACTCCTCCTTCTTGTCTTGAAGAAACTGATTTGCCGCCACTGTGGATTTGAAAGTTAAGACAACCTTCATGTCCCATAAATACCTTAGCTCCATGCATGAATTAACTAAACCGTTAAGACGATTTTTCAGGTCACATAGTACCTTCATGTCGATCACCTCACCAACTAAAGAAAGAGAAACCCAACTCCTAGCTAGTTTCGATTCTTCAATGAGATTGATAACCGGACCGATATTGTTATTTACCAACGCTTCCTTGAAAGACGCCTTTCCAAAGGGATGAGATCTTTTTTCTTGTTGTGGCATATCCTCCTGAGCTTGAGTTTGTTCTTGGTAGTGATTAGTATTTTTAGGTTGTCCACCTCCTCTGAACGGATTATTCTCACTTGCAACCCGGTTCCCGGCCTTATCGAACTTGGTGACATTAGCAGAAATTTTTAACCCTCTAAGCTTTAGGCCGTTAAGAGCCTTCTCCAGCAGCCTGACGTTCTTCACATTCTCAAATCTTACAAACCCAAATTTCCCTCTTGAACTGCCCCTCTTGTTTGGGATGAAGGCGTCGACTAGACGACCAAAGTTACAGCACTCAAACCACAGTTCCTTCCCCGTCAGCGTTTCAGGGATGTTCGAAAGAAAGAAAGTGATAGCGCTGCTGGATGAGCCTACTTTGTTTCGCTTGTTCTCCACCTTCCGATCGTCCTCTGGCGGCCTTCTTCCCTGGCTTATCGTCTCCTGTCTTCTCATTGCATTTGTAAGGACTTTATATGAAAATCTGATAGCTCCATCGATTCAAGATAATCAGTACAGATCAACGAGTTGTCCATCAAAGAGTTGTCTTATTTTTTACAGGAGGGTTTTGACTTGTACTTTCTCATGTATTCTTCCCCCGTTGAAGATTCTCGTGTATAGATGAGTTGTATTATGAAGCCATGTTATGCAATGGCACTTGTACTTTCCCCACTCTCTTTTTTGTCACTTTATTCCGTTTGACGTATGGTTGAGAGCAAGCACAAATGATAATCACCTCTATGTAGTTACTAACTATTTATGCCTACGTGACTTGATCATTAAAACTTGTATATCCATTTCTCCAAATATAGGTGGATATGTATGCTTATATGCTTATAACTTTGCACAGAAAAGATGTTTAAAGCGTATTTTAGAAGCGGGAATTATGATCTAAAACCTGTAATCGGTCGTGGCGTAGGTGACCCTGGGTATCGTAAGCAAAATACAGAAGACCTCAGACCTGGACCACCGTGTGGGGGGACCGAATCTGTTAAAAGGGGGTGATACCTTCTAACCCTTTTTCTGATGGTCCTTCCTTCTCGATCGGTGTCTACCATCCATTTGTTTCTTTCTTAATTTTAAGTGTGTTTCAGTGGCGTAGGAGTTCTTCAGGCTTTGTTTGAGCACAAGGTCCCATGGATGACGCCAATGTAGCGTCCTGTATCCACACCGAGGGGTAACGGACAGAGGTTTCTCTTTTCTAGTATCCCCGGAAGAGTACCTACGACATGTCTCACCATTAGTATCGTCACGGGGGACTCCGAAGGGCTCCTCCATGGCTATACATAGTCAGCTCCGTCATCCTCTTGGATCTTAATAAGGGATGCATCCACAGGAAACGCTCGTTAGAGGGCCCGGGGGGGTTGCCCTTGAGGGCACTCCGACGCTCAAGTCAGTCTCTCATCCAAGATGGTTAATCATATGTAAGTATATAAGTATATCAGAGAAAAGGGGAAGAAGATTGAATGTAAGAACCTGCTAAGTGAAGAAGGGGTGTGCCTATTTATGGAGATGGGGTGTTGGGCCTTTCCCCTAATGAGCCTTTCCAGAATGGGCCTGTCCACTGTGGGCATGTTCCTGCTATTTGGGCTTCACCATTGGTTAACTAATCGGGGGGTAGCCCCTACAAGTAAGGTGTGGTAGAGAGATCGATTGAAAGTGATGAGTTGGGTAAAGAGATCCAATAGGAAGTAGCAAGGTGGGTGTCGTGATGTGTAGCAAAATGTCATCACCAGGTGTGTAGTAAGCAAAATGTCATCACCAGGTGGGTAGTAAGGCTATGTGTTATACTACCTATGTTTCAGTTTCGAGCATCTTTCACCACCTCAGCACCACATACCATCTTTCACTCCATATTTCACCCTTTGTTATACCCATCTTTTGCTTTTCATCTATTTTTTTATTTTTAATATATTGAAGAGAGAGATAGAGACAAATTGTGCGACGATCGATGTAAGGGGTGCGACAACAATCCACCGCATTTTCTTGCAAACTATGGCGTTTGCCGTGGGGTACGGTGTTGCCGCAACCCACCGCATGTCCACGTCTTTTTCACCATACCTGAGGTGCCTGCATAACACTTACCCTAAGAATGAGCAGATAGGGTTGACTACTGAGTTGGTTAGTTAGATTTATCGCCCAAGTATTCATGAAAAATATCGATAATATTGTAAAACAGAGAGAAATTGAGATTGAAACCGACTCTATAATGAATGTAGTACTAATGGGGGTATAATGTCTGTATTAAATGTATTAAGGTGAGAGTTTCATAACACTCCCCCTCAAACATATTACCGCAATTATACACTATTAACAACATATTTCAGGATGATGTTAAGTCGGGTACTTCAGGACCGAAAAATATAAACTGGTACTACTAGATCAGTTATGTTGTCTCGTTAAAAACCTTACTAAGAAAACACGGTGGGAAAAAAATTTAGTTAAGGGAGAAAAGAGTGCAGCGTGTATAATTCTCCCCCTCAATTTAATA
This sequence comes from Smallanthus sonchifolius, assembly GCA_023525975.1. Taxonomy (NCBI): domain Eukaryota; kingdom Viridiplantae; phylum Streptophyta; class Magnoliopsida; order Asterales; family Asteraceae; genus Smallanthus; species Smallanthus sonchifolius. The sequence continues at coordinate 61,777,175 of CM042037.1, read as the reverse complement.
AATATATATCTTTCATTATGCGGAGTATAATTTTCTGTGACAATTTCTTGATTTGATCTTTGATGTAATCTTCTTTGATTTGAGTGACACTTGTTACATTGTCTTCATGGTGTACTTGGGCTTCATCGACTCTAATCCGCTCTTTTTCTTGAATATGTTGAATCATTGACATCGACAAGGAAAATTTATCTAGATTGATATTGTACTTTGTGCAAGTCTAATAAGTATCTTGCATCTGTATAGCCAACTAGTTTGGGACACCATATTTTCTCGTAGAACAATTTCATATCTCGAGTCCCACAAGGATATCAACTTATCCTTTAATATGCTTGGTGATGTTGTCTCATTAAAAATCTTGCTAGAAAAACCCAATAGGACAAAACTATAGCTAAGGGAAAAAAAAGTACAACTTGCATTTTCTCCCTAGGAGATATATTACCATTCATATTAAACTGTGTTAACATCTTCTAGATGTAGTTTGATCGGTAGACACAATTACAAACATACCCGAACTGCAGGTCGATGAATAATTTTGTTGTGTCGAGTTCTTTCAAAAATTCTCTTTCTTGTAGTTTGACAGTTTCTCTCGACGATGTTTACCCTATAAACTACGATTATAATGAATTTTAAAGAGTGAAAATTTTGATAATAAAATGGACAAATCCATAACACATATACTCGAACTACTGGCCGAGGAATAATCAAGTTGTGTCAAATTATTTCAAAAATATTTCGCTGGTAGTTTGGCAGTTTCTCTCGATGGTCTCTACAGCATCTCTGTAAACTGCGATTATAGTGAACTCTAAAGAAATAAATTTTGATAAATACATATAGTTGATAATGTAACTTATACCCCTTTTTTAATATTTACTGAAGTCAATTGTACCTCATACGACCCTTTTTCTTGAGATCTTATACAAATCTCTTTAGATTTATAACACGCATCTTAGGGTACTGTTTTTAATGCTTATGGCATTTTTTAACACTTTAATAATTTTCATGTAGATGTCATTTTCAAAAGTCTCGTATAAGTATATGGTGATGACATTCATAATTTCTTCTGAAGTCATTTTAAGATTGTGAGATCGTTTAAACATCTATAGTTATCGCATCCACAATAGGGGAATACGTTTCCTCATAGTCAACTACTGGGATTTGGGAAAAAAAACCATTGTGTTACAAATCTTGCCTTACATCGCATAATCTCATTCTTTACGCTTCTTTTATTTTAAAGACACGTGTTTATAACCTACTGGTTTGACGTCTATAGGTGTTCGGACTGCAGGTCCGAAAACGTTTTTTTTTTTCGAGCAAATTTCATTTAGCCTGTTAAAGGCATCTTGCCATTTTGGCTAGTCATTTCTATGTATGCACTCTCACAGATTTTTACGTACATAATATTTTCATCAATTACATTTGTTGCTATAGCATATGCAAATATTTCACTAACACATGTTTTATTCTTGTTCCATATTGTAAAATTTTGTATATAATTTAAAAGATCTCATATTCATTTAATACCATTTTTATATTCCTCTTTCAAGGCATTATCATTTTCTTCTAGGAAATATATTAGTCTCTTCTGGGACATTACCTCTTTTAGGGTTTTTTTTTCAATAACATCTTCTAGAGTTTTATAAATAGCCTCTTCTGGGGTTTTATCAATAACCACTTTTAGGGTTAGTTTTATAACCTTTTTCCAAGGTTTCACCAACTACGTTATTTTGCTCTTTCTGTTTTCGTGGGTTTTTGTCTTTGGAACCAATTTATCTCCCATGTTTCCTTTACATGGTAATCCTTATGGGATTACTTCAATTCAAGCAAGTGTATTTGATACTGGTATATGTGACTTTGTCACTATGTTTGTGTTTATGAATGCATCTTGTAATTGATTTTCTATTATTTTGCAAATGTATGCTCTTTTGGACTTCAGATTCACATTGGCCACTTCGGGGGTCAAATTTTGAATAGTGATGATGCATTCCATGTAATTTCTTATGTTACCAGTCTTTTCTTATTCTTATCTCCCCCTAAGACTGAATATAGTCTTATTAAGTTGACAGTCAACATATTGTGCTATAAAAGTCTCATTTTAGTATGTTCTGGTGGCGATATTGATACATAGACCGCACAACCAAATATTTTTAACTGAGACAAACTTGGTTCTCTTCCAGAGACTAGTTGTATTATGGAGTGTTTCTAATTAGCAGATGATTTTAATTTGATTAGTGTAGAGATATGTAGGGGTGTGCATGAGTCGGTTTGGGTTGGTTTTGGGGTAAAACCAAACCCAAAATCGAAAGTTCGGTTTTTGGTTTTTTGAAAACCGTTCGGTTTTTTCTATTTTCGGTTTTACAAAGGGTTCGGTTTTAAAACCAATTAGGCTTGAAATTTTTTTGTGTTAAAAGAAAAATGACCCAAAATAATGAAGTTAGGTATGAAATTTTGTGACTAAATTTTTTTTCTTATTAACAAATGAATAATTGATTATCACACATTTAGGCCTAAACATTTTGAGCTACAAAAATTATTAGTTTCTTAAAAAATACACAACATAAAAAATAAACTTTATATTCTATACATTCAATAACAAATAGAAATCATAACCTACTATTAATGTAAATACGTGTAGCACAAATATGTATACATTTTTAATATACAAGCACATAATACAATATAATATATATTATGAAACGTGAATGCACAATATATATATATATATATGCGCGTTTGATTTGGTTTTTTCGGTTTTCAAAAGATATAAAACCGAAACCGAACCGTAATTTTTGGTTTTCAAAAAATACAAGACCAAACCGTCGGTTTTTGTGTGGGTCATTTTTTTGGTTAATTCGGTTTTTTACTCACCCCTAGAGATATGCATAATGGTATGCGCTTATGTAGAATATGGTAATTCATATCTTTTCAGACGCGGTCTAGCGATTAACTTTAATCATTTAATTAATGATTCAACTAAACTATTTTATATGTGAACATGGGTTGTTGGATGTTCAACATTTATCCCGATATATATACAATAGTCATTAAAAGCTTGAGATGTGAATTCTCCTACATTATCCATCCGAATGTTTTTAATTTGATTTTCGAGAAATCAGCTCTCTATTGTATGGTTTTGGGCTAATAGTCGGGCAAATGCTATATTCGGGTAGCTAAAAGATTCACATATGACCATATAGTGGTGCATCTCTAAGGACCGTAAAATACTGAAATGGTTCGCATGGGGATTAATATGTCCCGTTAGATTCTTTCCAAATATAGAAAGAATTCTTTGTAGAACTTTATTTTTGGATATAGATTGAATCGCCCGGAGAGCACACTACACATGATAAGTATTTTTAGAAAGATGTCGGTTGACACTTTTGATTACATTCATCATCATGATGCTACCTCGATGACCTATTTGGTCATGATGTATAAAGATAGTATGGTTTTCTGGCCATGTTTGTAATTTGGAGATACTCAGCATCGTTTTTGTCACGGTTTCAATCTCTATGCCATTCTATATATTGTATATATAAAGCAAACCATTAGAGATGAATGATATAGAATCAGTTTCCCTCTCTTCATTTCTATTTGTTTTACAATACGTTATCAGCACGAAAGTGCTCTGCCCAAAAACCTTATTTCCCTCCCGAGTTATAATTGAGCTTTACAATTTATTCCTTGTTTCTGTTGTTCTAACGATCTATTGCCCACAACAGCATCACAATGATTATTTCCCAGAAAACAAGACCAGAGGGGCGTTTGTTCGTGGCTTCAACCCAGGTTCTTTCTTCTTTTCTTTATCCAATCTCACCATTAAACATCGTCAGGTACGCCCAAAATTTCATCACACTAAGTTTATTTTATTTCATGTTAGTTTTACATGATAGACGAGTAGAGATGTTTATTTTTAGATCTTAAATCCGAATGAGAAGACTAAAATCTCAAAACTAAATTGAAAAAAAGGCCCTGGTATCAATCATACCAAAACCTACAAAGTTCCAAATCGATGTTGAACGGCGAAGGGTAGACCGAGATCCGGAGACGTTCGAACGTTGTTGTAACAACCCTGAAGAGGAAGCGAGTGACAACGGTGGCCTCGCTATGCTTGTCGGTACGCTGAACGACAATGATTTTCGGTGGCAGCCATGTGGAGATTGCCTGAAAACCGAATGAGAGAGGGAAACTGATTCTATATCATTCCATCTCTAATGGTTTGCTTTACATATACAATATATATAGTGGCATAGAGATTGAAACCGACTTTATAATAAATGTAGTACTAATAAGAGTATAATGTCTGTATTAAAGTGAGAGTTTCATAACAGATAAGTTCTTTTAGTTTCTTTAAGTTACTTTCAAAATATTTTATTTATTTTGTATTTACATTAAAATTTTCATATATATACACACACAAACATATATGGTGGTTCAAAAAGGGAATGACAAAAAAAGGAGAAACAGGGAACCGGCTCAAACGAACTGTTATTGAACTCATTCCACCGGCATTAAAACCGGTTCGTCGAATCCTAAAGATATATATATGTATATATATTAATTTTAAATATTATTTTTAGCTATAAGAAATCATAGTATTATGGAATTTTTTTGTTACCACAAAAATCAGTTTTACCATCGGTCTTGAGTTCGGTTTTCTCGGTTACGGTTCGGTTCGATTCACATTGCAAACATAAACGTATAAAATCACTGGCGGCCTAAGAGCATTCACAACATGGTCTCTATCTTCATCTACATCTCTATTATTTAGAGTTTTCTTCTATTTTACACCTCCATCAGGATCTTTATCTCCATCTTCATCTTTAAATTTTAGAGTTTAGTAAATAGATATTTTCTAAATATAGAGATTCATTTTCATCGATCTCTATATTTTTTGTGAGTGTAGGAAAATGAAAAAAATATTAAAATAAATGTTTGTGAGTAAGATAGAGATAAAGAATGAGATGGAAAGTTAAACCAAATTTAAAGATAAATTTGAAAAATGTGATATTTAGTTAAATTATATATGCTACAAAAATGTTCTTTAACAAAAACTGGGAGGGTGTGGGTTGGGTCCAATGGTAAAGTTATTTGAACTTAAAGTGGTAAAGTTCTTCTTAAGGTTAAGGATTCGAGCCCCGTCATAGACGGATCGGTATAATTATTAGGAATAGTTCAGATGAGATTGGCTAATCATGTGTAAAAAAAGGTGAATTAATTAATTGGGAGCCAATAATACAACAAAATCAAACCAATAACAAAAAGGCAGTTGTGCAATAATACCGCGGGCTTAATGTGCACCATAACTCCATAAGTTTACCGTTGGCGTTCTGATGGTATCCAATTTCCAAACGAAGTGGGACTACTCCGTTAAGAAGAGGTTATGGATTTCCATACCGGCGGCAATCGTCATCAGTCAGATAACTGTCATTTTCAACTATCGTTTCAATTTTTTTTTTCTTACATTCAAGTAAATGAAACAAATTTTTTTTCTGAACCGGACACCTTAGAGGTTCACCGGTCGGACCGGATTTAAGAACCGGATAACGTCATAATTAATATAAAAATTTATATATATATATATATATATATATATAGTAAAATTTACCTAAAAATAAGAACTCACCTACAATAAAAAATATTAATTAATAAAGTTTAGCTAATACGAAAGATTTAAAAGTTACTACACATTCATTAAACTTTTTTTAATAGAATTTACTTATGTTTCCAACACGCTGCTAAAGCTTTTATATATATGAAAACACTCAACGATTATTTCATTTTTCAAGAAGGCAACAACTTTTTATGATGGTTTATTTTCCTTTATCTTCTTCACTCATCTTTCATCTTCATGAAACCAGCAAACATTCAAATTTCTTATTTCCTCACCATTTCTCTATCAACAAGAAACTCATCGAAGGCACCCAGTGCCACCAACCACAAACAAGAAGCCTGTTTCAAATCTCTGTTCTCCTCGTTCAGATCTTGAGATGATGACTTTTAGTCTTTAAGGTTTGGTAAAACTTAAAAGGAGTTTTAAGGTTAGTGTTGGCGGTTGGGATTTGTAAAACAATTTGAGGGGTATCTAAAATTTCGCTAAAGGGTATCGGGAAACATAAAACGGTAAAAAAAAAACAAAAAATTCCACTATGCGTCGAAAGTTGAGGGGTACCGACAGGTACCCCTGCCCAAAGGCTAAATCCGCCCCTGACTGGGAGGGGAGGGTGGGGGTTGGGTTGGGTCCAATGGTAAAGTTATTTGGAGTTAAAGTGGTGAAGTTCTCCTTAAGGTTAAGGATTCGAGCCCCGTCATAGACGGATCGATATAATTATTAGGAGTAGTTTAGATGAAATAATGTGTAAAAAAAGGTGAATTAATTAATTGGGAGCCAACAATACAACAAAATCAAACCAATAACAAAAAGGCAGTTGTGCAATAATACCGCGGGCTTAATGTGCACCATAACTCCATAAGTTTACCGTTGGCGTTCTGATGGTATCCAATTTCCAAACGAAGTGGGACTACTCCGTTAAGAAGAGGTTATGGATTTCCATACCGGCGGCAATCGTCATCAGTCAGATAACTGTCATTTTCAACTATCGTTTCAATTTTTTTTTTCTTACATTCAAGTAAATGAAACAAATTTTTTTTCTGAACCGGACACCTTAGAGGTTCACTGGTCGGACCGGATTTAAGAACCGGATAACGTCATAATTAATATAAAAATTTATATATATATATATAGTAAAATTTACCTAAAAATAAGAACTCACCTACAATAAAAATATTAATTAATAAAGTTTAGCTAATACGAAAGATTTAAAAGTTACTACACATTCATTAAACTTTTTTTAATAGAATTTACTTATGTTTCCAACACGCTGCTAAAGCTTTTATATATATGAAAACACTCAACGATTATTTCATTTTTCAAGAAGGCAACAACTTTTTATGATGGTTTATTTTCCTTTATCTTCTTCACTCATCTTTCATCTTCATGAAACCAGCAAACATTCAAATTTCTTATTTCCTCACCATTTCTCTATCAACAAGAAACTCATCGAAGGCACCCCGTGCCACCAACCACAAACAAGAAGCCTGTTTCAAATCTCTGTTCTCCTCGTTCAGATCTTGAGATGATGACTTTTAGTCTTTAAGGTTTGGTAAAACTTAAAAGGAGTTTTAAGGTTAGTGTTGGCGGTTGGGATTTGTAAAACAATTTGAGGGGTATCTAAAATTTCGCTAAGGGGTATCGGGAAACATAAAACGGTAAAAAAAAAACAAAAAATTCCACTATGCGTCGAAAGTTGAGGGGTACCGACAGGTACCCCTGCCCAAAGGCTAAATCCGTCCCTGACTGGGAGGGGAGGGTGGGGGTTGGGTTGGGTCCAATGGTAAAGTTATTTGGAGTTAAAGTGGTGAAGTTCTCCGTAAGGTTAAGGATTCGAGCCCCGTCATAGACGGATCGATATAATTATTAGGAGTAGTTTAGATGAAATAATGTGTAAAAAAAGGTGAATTAATTAATTGGGAGCCAATAATACAACAAAATCAAACCAATAACAAAAAGGCAGTTGTGCAATAATACCGCGGGCTTAATGTGCACCATAACTCCATAAGTTTACCGTTGGCGTTCTGATGGTATCCAATTTCCAAACGAAGTGGGACTACTCCGTTAAGAAGAGGTTATGGATTTCCATACCGGCGGCAATCGTCATCAGTCAGATAACTGTCATTTTCAACTATCGTTTCAATTTTTTTTTTCTTACATTCAAGTAAATGAATTTTTTTTTTCTGAACCGGACACCTTAGAGGTTCACTGGTCGGACCGGATTTAAGAACCGGATAACGTCATAATTAATATAAAAATTTATATATATATATATATATATATAGTAAAATTTACCTAAAAATAAGAACTCACCTACAATAAAAAATATTAATTAATAAAGTTTAGCTAATACGAAAGATTTAAAAGTTACTACACATTCATTAAACTTTTTTTAATAGAATTTACTTATGTTTCCAACACGCTGCTAAAGCTTTTATATATATGAAAACACTCGACGATTCTTTCATTTTTCAAGAAGGCAACAACTTTTTATGATGGTTTATTTTCCTTTATCTTCTTCACTCATCTTTCATCTTCATGAAACCAGCAAACATTCAAATTTCTTATTTCCTCACCATTTCTCTATCAACAAGAAACTCATCGAAGGCACCCAGTGCCACCAACCACAAACAAGAAGCCTGTTTCAAATCTCTGTTCTCCTCGTTCAGATCTTGAGATGATGACTTTTAGTCTTTAAGGTTTGGTAAAACTTAAAAGGAGTTTTAAGGTTAGTGTTGGCGGTTGGGATTTGTAAAACAATTTGAGGGGTATCTAAAATTTCGCTAAGGGGTATCGGGAAACATAAAACGGTAAAAAAAAAAACAAAAAATTCCACTATGCGTCAAAAGTTGAGGGGTACCGACAGGTACCCCTGCCCAAAGGCTAAATCCGCCCCTGACTGGGAGGGGAGGGTGGGGGTTGGGTTGGGTCCAATGGTAAAGTTATTTGGAGTTAAAGTGGTGAAGTTCTCCTTAAGGTTAAGGATTCGAGCCCCGTCATAGACGGATCGATATAATTATTAGGAGTAGTTTTGATGAAATAATGTGTAAAAAAAGGTGAATTAATTAATTGGGAGCCAATAATACAACAAAATCAAACCAATAACAAAAAGGCAGTTGTGCAATAATACCGCGGGCTTAATGTGCACCATAACTCCATAAGTTTACCGTTGGCGTTCTGATGGTATCCAATTTCCAAACGAAGTGGGACTACTCCGTTAAGAAGAGGTTATGGATTTCCATACCGGCGGCAATCGTCATCACAGTCAGATAACTGTCATTTTCAACTATCGTGGAATAAGGTTCAGGAATTCCGTTGTATATATACTACACGTACTGCCAACGAACCTAAATCAGCGTCGAAAATGGAAACGGAACAGAAACCGGTGATGATCGTCGGGTTCGACCACAGTTATTACGCACTCCAATGGACGTTAGATCACCTCCTGGCTCCCAAATCTCCGTTCAAGCTAGTCGTTGTTCACTCCAAACCTTCTCCTACTTCTGCTATAGGCCTCGGGTCCCGGTAAATCAATTCATCACAGTTTTCACTTATCACTTGCTTATGTATGCGTTATTTTGCTTCTTTTGGTGCTGCGGATGTCCTTCCGCTTGTTGATTCGGATTTGATGAGGATCGCTGCTCGTGTGGTGGAAAGGGCTAAGGAGCTTTGCCATTCGAAATCGGTTCGTAGTTCCTCCTGCCTTATTATCCATCTGTTTACAAATCATGTACGCGAGGTGTTGATCTATGTACAACCAAAAATAAGCTTTCTTTGCAACTGAAGTTCAGAAATTGCTTCTCCCTCGTCTGTTTTACATATCAACTTTTTTTTTTAAATAAACCTTTCATAATTTCTTCATCCATTTGATTGTTTTTACATATTAGCTTAACAAATCCTAATTTTGACCCAGAAGTAGAGGTGTGTCACCTCAAGCCCCAGAGGCGTTTTCCAATCCACCTCCTGCGATCCCCTTTTAAAACCAAGATTAGAACTATTAGCATAAAATACTATTAAACCCAGTGTTTTAAATACCGGTTCAAACCGGCCGGTAATACCGGTTGAACCGGGTTTCGGTCACTAGCCCGGTATATTGGAAAAACGGTTTGTAAGTTGTACCGCCGGTATTACCGGTAATACCTGGTTGTACCGATTTTAAGTTTGAACTTTAAAACAAAAAAAATTGTTCAATTTCTTTTAAAAAAAGTTAACGACCTAGTTTAGAAAAAAAATGTGTGTAACTATCATCCTTCTGCTTGCGTTTAAATAATTGCTCGGTTATCAAAGGCCCATTTTAGAAGAAAAAAATTGCACATTTTTTTTTTAAACTTTGTTAGAAATTGAGTGCTTTTAGATTATTTTTTTATTATTTTTTTATTATGGAATCGTATACTTTTAGATTATTTTTTGAGTTGAAGATGTATTTTTATGGAAGTATAGGGTTAACTAGTCAACCCGGTTGAACTGTCCGGTACAACCGGTTGAACCCTTTCTGAGCCCAACCCGGTAAGGTTTAAAAATCGGTTTTTAAAACATTGATTAAACAACCTTTTGCTATTTGCACATGTTTGGATTGTTTGTAAAAGATCTTTCTCTATGCAAGTGGATGATGCGATCGTTGAAGTTGTGGAAGGCGATCCTAGGAATGTACTATGTGAAGCTGTAGAGAGGCACCATGCTGGTACAGTAGAACCTCTATAAATTATTTAGCGAGATATTATTATATCGATAAATTAATAAATTATTAATTTAAAAAGTAGGCCTATATTTGTGAGCAACTCTCAAATTAATACATCGACATTCAAAATTACCATGTCCGTTCACTTTACCTATTTGAATAAAACATAAACAAGGACCTTCAAAATTCTCATCTACGTACATTCACACATTAATGAACTTGTCAAGTTCAATGTACATAGATCTAGATTGATCACTATAAAATGTCTAATGATAAATTTTAAAATCACATCAACTATGGCTTCTAATCTAAAAGGCGTTAAAAATCAACGATGACTAATCAACAACGGAAACTATTATGCGAGTATAAGAGAGATCACCAAGGATGCACTCAATATAGATTTGAAGTTCATAAAAAAACAAGTGACTATAGAGTCATTTTTTACTAGAAAATCCTAGAATTTTGGAATATTTTAGTAATTATTAATTTATAGTTTCGCTGTGACCAATATATTTACATTGGGATTTCAAAAAAAAATATTATCTTATTATTTTATCGATTGGGGTCCAATTTTATACTGGTCCCAAGTTGGGACCGGACAAATTATTAATTTTATCGAGGTTATTAATTTATCGAGTATTAAAGTTCTACCGTAGTTGGTAGCCATTATTGCTATGGAGCAATCAAAAGGTATTTGATTATTTATGTAATAGAGATTATAAATTTTACATCTTGGCGTCAAAATGTCACTACGCGAGCAAGTTTGTTTTCATATTAACATTGTACAATGTGCTTGGTTTTGGGGAGTGTAAGTGACTATGTTGCTCATCATGCTCACTGCACGGTGAAGAAGCCGAAGACCAAACACTAAGCAAGCGTCGAGTATTGCTTGCTATTCTTCCCAGGCTTGGATTTGAATGTGAAATACTTTGATCTTTATTTATGATCATAATTATTATTTTTCATAATGCTTGTTTGGTGGCTCTTCCCTTGTTGTGTGGAGTACTCTAGTCGAGTTTTTAGCTCATGATCAGCACCATTATTAATGTAACATAGCTCTATTGACATTCTTAATTTGACACACTACCAAACAAGAGTTCAGCAAAACTTCGAATCAAATGACAATTAATCTAATTAAACAATACATTACAAATTTATGAAACTTGGTCTAGCAGACAATGATCATTCCTGAATCCATACATGCCCAATATCTTTTAACTCAATATATGTTCAATACTGAATTTAATTTACTAACATAATTGATAAACAGCTCTTAGACGCAAAACATGTGACTAAGTAACTTTTTCCTGCTCCATTGCTTCATAGCCTAACCGATCTATCACCTGCCGATTTTCCATCATATACTATATCAGCAACTATATGTAACTGAAACTAAAGATTGTAGCGTTCCCGGTAGAAATGTACGTGAGTCGATCTGCTTGTGAGCTACTCAAGATCGGCTTACTAAAAGCTCGAATCAAACAAAGCTTGACTAAGATGCGAGCCTAAACAAGCCCATTACTAGTATAAATAAAATAATTTTCATTTTATATAAATACATAATATAAATTTTATGTATAAAATTATGAAAAATAAATACATAAGTTTTATGTATAAAACTATGATATATATGTATTATATAAGTAGCTAAATAAAATAAAATAAATAACAAAAGTCGTGCCCGAGCTCGACTCCTTTACACTCCAGTTCCCAGCACAACTTTTGTTATTAATGTAACAAAAGTATGTGTATAAGAAAAACATAATGGAGCACAAAAAAATATACCGCGATAAACTCTTGCTCCTGCTACGACTCCTGCTTTTGCTTGGACTCCTGCTCTTGCTAGGACTGCGTTTTTTTGGGCTTTTACTAACACGCTTTGGGCGCTGAGTTCAGAAGCAAACACAACATAACAGCAATATCAAGAGTATTAATCATGAGTAACAATTCCACATAAATCTAGCAAGACCAAACTGTAAGGGTTTTAGTGGTTCGCATTTAACATATATAATCAAGTTACGGTCCGACTTACAGATGGTGGTGGAGATTTGGATCTTGAAAGAGATCTGCAAAAGTTCCAGAAACAAGCGAGTTTAATATCCAAAAGTTCCTCTTAATTACTCTGATCCAGGAACCTTGATGCCACTTCCATGTCAGAGGATCAGTAACCATAATCAATGCAATGAATGGAAATCCACAAATGTTTAGCAGCCCAACAGAGACCAATATATGACAGAGTCACAGAACTAATGGAGTTAGCAGACCAACCGTATATCATCATCAAATAAGAAAAAAAGGAGGGGAAGCAAAACAAGACACGAGAGAACAAGATACCAAAAAAGCCGACATATAAGTGAACAGCATGCTTTATTTCCTACGTGGCATTTGGAGAAGCAATCACAATATCACATGATCGGTGATCCAGCTGTTAAAAATGTGATTGCCTATTCACAATCCAGCTTTTTTATTGCAGTCCATATCCATGAAAAGAAATCCTCTTGTTCCAATCTAGCACCAATGGACATTGGTCACACCTCCACCACCAAAAGTGTTATAGGCATTTGTAACCAAGATCCTAACATGCAATCCCCTGAGAGCTGTTATATCCCATATCTAAAACATAATAAATTCATATATTTACTCTGTTTTTAAAATCAAGATCCTAAGTGAATATGTACTTATTTTAAATCCTATTTAGAGCACTCATTTCTACTGAATTAAAGAAACATTCATCTATAGCAATGCTAGGGTATTAAACATATCAAGAGCTAGATAGTAATAACAAGAACTACATAAGCACAAAAAAAGGAAAGCAAGACTGTAACATGAAAGACACTGCCAAGCTCATACGACATTATCAAGCAGGATGACAGTTAAATAGCATAACAGAGGCTTAATTAAATCTAGATGACAAATATAAAAAGCAACTGCCACGTGCTTCAATCAAATTTAATTCGTATATTACAGAAAGTAGAGAAGAGGGTAAACTAAAGCATAAACAGTTGAAAGGAAACCAAAAAACATACACATTAACTTGAAATATGTACCTTGCTGATGGGAGAGGTTCTGATCCAGAACGAGAACGAGATGCAGACCTTGAACGGGATTTTGAGCGACGAGAAGATTTTGCTTTTGGGGACTTGCTGTACAAGGATATAAATATACAAACAAATATTAAGATAAAAGCAACACAAGAATAAGGTTTTTCATTGTAGTTGTTCTCATTGAATTGAGGTTATCAATGTAATGAAACAGGATTTAACCTTCGGCTCCTGCTGCGGCTACGGCTATAGCTGCGACTGCGGCTCCTAGAGCGACTTGAATCATACTCCTTCACCTATAGATAGTTTTCAAATGAAGAGTAAAATACATGGCTAGAAATAAAATGTTTAAAACAGAGTAAACCATTATCATTATAGTTTTATCATACGCGTATAACTCCACGGGAGAAAGCATTCCGAAACTCTGAGTCGTCCAATTTCCTTACCTGTCAGCAAAAAACATTAGATAACCATAGATGGCCATATGTTTTCAATAGAAGTTTGAAAAAATGACAACAAAGCACGGACAGCAGAAAAAAGATTACAGCGTATTTCATGTCATCATAGTTTGTATAGTCCACAATCCCTGTGGTGCCTAAAAAACAATTAACATCACCATATTAGAGTTGCTTATCAAGTAGGAATATCCCCATGCTTTTCAAGAAATAGGGTTACTCAAAAGCTCTTAATCCGATTATAATCTTACCACCACCCTCCTTGAAAACTTGAGAGAAACAAACATCACCAGCTCGACGCATGTGGTCCTGAAAAACAAGAGAAGTGAGGCAAAAAAGTAGGCAGCACAAGACTAACCATAAAAGTATTTCTAACAAGAAAATTTGTGGCTTTTAAAAGTAATTAGATATAAAACTATGAAAACATATCCCGCTGTTCACAGAAAGCAAATAGTAATTAGTTTGAGCATCATCAACTTATTCGCTACAACAAAGCAGACATGGCAGTGTGAAGCATGGATAATTAGCTCCAATCAGTAATAAAAATGTTTGTTGCAGCAACAGATAACTACATTTTGGAATCTGCAGGGAATACTGTCCAGTCTTCTTTCATCTTTAAAAAGATAACAAGATAGTTATAACGATCCATGAATCAAAACTCAAATGTCATGATATTAAACTTGATAAAAAATTTATATTGATGAAGATGATTAACACTTGATGACAGTCAATTCCCTAGTTAAATGGTTAGAAAAAAGTTTTGACAGATAAATAATAATATAATCAAAAATCAAAAGTACTTTATAAAATTCTTTACCAAGTTTTTCTTTACTTCCAAACTTAAAAGGCTAAACATATCAGAAACACCTTCAATTCAAAATCAAAATGCCCACAAATAGCACCACTAACTAGAACTATTGCCCTACAAAAGTCATTATATCGTTGAGTGGTTAACGTCACCGCAGACTACGATCAAAGTTGTAGCAGGGGTGTGAGGAGTTGGTGGGGTAAAGCAAATACAACATAAATTTGTCCAGGTGGATAAACCATTCTGACCTTAAGGTCTTGCCATGAAGCAGAGGAGGGTAACCCAGTGACTAAAACTGCATCATATAACACAAATTAACTAACTTGAGAACAATGTATTCCAGATAAGTATAGTAAAACAGAAACTTTCAAGCTGAAATCAGCACCTCTGTAATCGGATCTTTTAGAAACTCCATAACCACCCCCACCACCACCACCACCCCCACCCCCACCCCCACCCCCACCCCCACCCCCACCCCCACCCCCACCCCGACCACTGCCATAACTACCATGACGGTCTGTAGAAGACGAGTTGCCACGGCCACCATGGGCGAGTTCCACCTATTAATACCATAAAAACATTATTTTGTAAACTGTCATTAGCATACCAACTTAACAACTAATTAGTTGAGTGTGCGGTGTGCCTTGTATGTATGACTTACCCTTAATCTATGCCCATCAAAATCATAACCATCACGACCCCTGATAGCATCTTCAGCATCACGAGGCTCTTCAAACTATAAGAAAAGACACCGTACACGTCAGAAAGAAGAAATACAAAGAGGATAGCAGTGTCAACACTCAACAAGATGAATCTCACCTCAACAAAAGCATAACCTGGAGGTCTTGGTGGGACTTTCAAATCAATGCGGGCTATCGAACCATACTACAAAATTTGAAAAAAGCAATATTCATAAAACAAAAGCTTCTACCTCTTTGATGTCAAACAACCAAATTTTAACATTCCTTTGTGTTACCCGCTGCTTCATTCACGAAAGCCACAAATCTCTTACTTGAGTAAGATGGATAAAATGTCAACACATGTAGAAAGTGTTGACGAAATGATGAACAAAGATTGCACTTCTACTACTAATAAATACTCAATGCTACTGATTATGATACTCTTTTAAAACAAAGAAGGGGTTTTGAGCCGGGGGTCTCATTGAAGCAGCCTCTCGATCTCCAGAGATAGACATAAGGTTTGCCCTCATCTCACCCTCCCGGTATCATAAATTCCAGTATGAATACTATGCCAACCTGAAACTTGTGATTGGCAGTAAAACACATACTCTCTCGCTGAGACATAATTCCATCTAGCTAGATTTCTCGGGATATTTTCTTACGAAGTTTTGTACCCAACTTATGAGTGGGATATTACAGAGCACGTTTTATTTGTTTGTTTGTAATGAACAAAGATTGTTCCCTACTAAGAAACAAGAGTCTAATATGATGTTCAAATATCAAAAACAATATTCCCTAAATTATCAAATATAACCTTGAATTCTTATATGTTTTCCCTCGTAATTCTTACGAACACGGTTCAACTGTTAAATGTTTTCTCCATAATCAAATAACTCGGGAGATCTATAAGCAAAGACAAATTCAGCGCGTTTTTTAGCGAAAGGGGCCGAAATAAGTAAAAGTATATTGATTAAGAAGAACACTGGCACACCTAGATACCTAACAGACTTCAGAACAGAACAAATGGAATAACTAATAGAGTCATGTAAAACCAGAGCCAGTTACCTTGTAAAACAAGTCTTCCACCTCCCGCTCGCGAATATCACCGGGAAGATTACCAACATATAGCGTTCTGCTGGAGCGACTCATTGTTTCTGGTAATAAAACAATTATAATCAAAATCAAAACAAATCACGAAACTAACAAAACAACACGAGTCACAAATTCAAATTCAAAATCAAATCGTTCTGGTGCATAATAGGTGAAAAAACATGAAGCGACGGAATGTTCCGATCGAAATTATGTTAATAGAACATCTGGAAATGAAATTTCACGATTCGAACTTTAACCTAACGTAATCGAAACGGTAAAATTGATACAGATGAACATACTATGTGCGTACGGGAAGTCGTTGATGGTAACCGTATGAAGTACGATTGACAGTTGGAGCTGCTTACCTTTCAATAGGTGATAGATCCGGCCGCCAGCGACGTTAGGGTTCAGAGAAGACGATGAGCAGAGAGTTAGAAGGTAAAACAAAGTGCTACGATGATCACCTGTGTCTTGTTAAGATGGAACTCGAGTTGAATCCAAATCCAACCGGCCCAGCTATTTTGGGCTGTAACTATTTTTTCTCATGACGGCCCATTGTTTATCTCGTTACAAAATGAAGAAATAAATATTATCAGGTGGTAAGCCGTTCGGTTCGCGGAGTTCGTTGGAATTGGTTTTGGATTTAGAATTTAAAAGATTCCTTTGAAATATATAATTTGTTTGTTTAGCATATTTGTTAATGGAATTGTAATGTAAAAATACCTAAAATATAAAATTACTCCTTAAAATGATGAGTGATTATAAATTTAATTGAAATGGTGAGCGATTTTGAATTTCATTAGTTGAGGGATTTAGTTGAAATTAATTCCAATTCTAATTCTCTCTTTTAGCCAACCAAGCATGTCAAGTAATGGAATTTAAATTCCAATTACATTAAAATCCCATGAAATTTTATCAACCAAACAGGCCCTTAAAGTTTGAAGCTATGAATATTATAATGTAAACGGTGTTCACATTTGGTTCCTTATCATCATCTCAATCTCTAAGATTTAGAAAGAATACAAGCAATTTTTGTTTTTTCACTTCACGGATTCTCATCCTCATACCCATCCATAAAATTTAAAGAAAAACTTTAGTAGCTCCCTAAATATAGGGAGGTACTATTCATATCCTATATTATTTTTTATAATTTTTATGAGTAGTTGTGAGTGAAAGAAAGAGAAAAAGTAGTAAAAGTATTATTTAATTGAATATGGAGAGATATTGGTATTGAGATATGAGAGCAATTCACATCTCATTATTCTTCTCTATCTATATAATTTAACTAAAAACACATCTTTCTTTAAAATTTGTTTATGTTTTAAAAATCTCTCATATCTCATTCTCTACCTACATCTTTATATTACTCACAAATACTTATTTTATTATTTTCCTCATTTTCATACACTCACAATAGATTATAGAGATTTGAGTTTGGTTCTCTATAGATAGAGAATTAGTTTAAATTCTCTAAACCATGTCTCTATTTTAGAGAATGAGATGTAGGGGTAAATTATGTGATTTTGTTAGATTTTTCTATATAATTTAGAGATAAAATATGTTTAGAGAATAGGATGAGAATGCCCTGAGAGGTTTTAAAAATAACTTTAAATTTTAAAGGTAAATGCGTTTTTTAGTTAATTATAGGAATGGAGATGAGGAAGCCATTGTGAGAGCATTCACATGAGCTCCCCCATCTCTAAATTATAAAGTAAACATGAAAAATCATGTAATTTTACGATCATATCAGCTCCATCATCCCCATCTACATCCTCTATATTTTTAGAGGAAACTATAACCACCATTTATATTTGGGGGTTATCATTCACCCCTTATTCGTTATTTTATACTTTTTTAAGCGTGTGTGAGTGGAGACCACCATAGCCAAATTCAAAACACACCACGAGACCACTACTAGCTTGGCTCGACTTTCTGATGGTTTGCACATTTATAATTTAGAGAATAAAACCTAATTTGCATATGCCCACGTCATATAAAACCTAACGGCGTTAAATTTTTTTAACGGGGGGTCCAATGTAAGAAAATAGTTTGAAAGTAGAAACTGGTGGTAAGAATATTCTTAGTTGGGATTATTATTAACCAATTGGTAAAAAAATGGGATTATTAAAATCCAATAATCCTAAAGATTTAGATAATTTAAATACTAAAATTGTAAAAAAAATTAAATAATAGGTGATTAATTAAGTTAATTTAGCATTTCAAAAACTATAATTGTATTTTTATTTAAATAATATAAATGAAAAAATGAAAAATAATAGGAAAATAATAATAATTGCAAAAGGGAAGAACCGGCAAGGGGTCTTCGAACCTACGCCGTGTGTGTGTGCATGTAAGTGTGGCGCACGAACCACCTGGGTCGGCGCCCATTTCTATTCTACATATGCTTCCGCTTATATATGTATATAACAAACAAATAAATAAATAAATAAATAAATAAATGAAGCAGCTTGGAAAAGAGAAAACTGGTCACGCGCTCGAGGGGTGGGGTGGGGTTGGGGTTGGGGTTTGGGCTTGAACCAGCGCCACCTACGTGTGGGTGTGACACGCGAACCAACTGCGTTAACGCTCACTCTTCCACATTCTCCACATTAAAGGTTTGGGCTTGAACCAACGCCACATCAGATTTTACAGCTTTTTCACATTCTCCACATTAAAGGAAAATGGTTCCACATTTCCACACTGCCACGTCATTTTCTTTTTCTAATTTAATTTAATATTAATTTGTTTTAATAATTTAAAAAGAAAATAACATTAATAATAAAAAAAGAAAATAACATTAATAATAAAAAAAGGAAAAATACACTAAAAACTTAATAATAAAAATAGAATTTAATTGTTGCCCGAGTCTAGATGGAGCACCAAATCTTGACGAATATTGTTGTGTATCTCACGGGTGCATTTATATTGTTCATTTACACTTTGTTAGGTCTCGCTAGCTTCCTCTAATCCAAGTGTCGCTTCAAATTCTTCTTCGTTGAACTGGCAAATTGCCCGACCATCATCTTCAATGATCATGTTATGTAGGATGATGCAAGTGTACATTACACGTCTATTCTTTCGAGCTTCCACGCACGTGCCGGATTTTTCACTATTTAAAATCTTTGTTTTAGTACACCAAAAACGCGTTCAATTTCTTTTCTTACCGATTTTTGTCGGCGTTTGAAATATTTTCTAGGTTCATCTTCCGGATACGAAAACGATTTCACGAAAGTAGCCCATTCGGGATAAATACCATCAACGAGGTAATACACCTTGTATCTTGTACCTCTAAGATCAAAGAACTATTGGGTGCGGTTCCATTAACAAAGGTGTTGAATAGTGGGGATTGGTTAAGCACATTTATGTCGTTGTTTGAACCCGCAACACCAAAGAAAGCATGCCAAAACCGAAGATCTTGTGATGCGATAGCCTCGAGCATAATTGTTGGAGTCGGATGGTCACCTCGCATATAATGCACTCGCCATGCATTTGGGCAATTAATCTACTCTCAATGCATACAATCTAGGCTACCAAGCATGTCGGGTAGCCCATGCACCTCCTAGTGATGTTTATATATTTTTTGAATGTCGCTAAGAGTCGGTTTGCGTAAGTATTTTGGGCCGTAGATTTTAACTATACCTTTACAAAATTTGTATAAACAAATCCGTGCCGTTTTCTTGGCGATCTTTATATTTTCATCTAATTCGTCAGAACCGGATCCGTATGCCAACATCAGCATAACGGTGGTGCACTTTAGAATGGGGGTGTACCCTCTTCGACCTCTTGCATCCCATTTCAATTTGAAATAATCCATCTCTCGTTCCAAATCGTTAACAATGCGTAAAAATAAATTTCTACGCATACGAAAACGATTTCGGAATGTCTCTTCGTTATAAACCGACTCGTCACAAAAGTAATCCTTAATTAAACGCTGGCTTCATGGTATTGGTTAAAAGTGGCTCTTCGTGTGTACGTACGCATGTTCGAACTTTCGGCATCGTCTCTAATTATTTCAACGAGAGTAGCGGCAACCGTTTGGAAAAAAAGTGGAGCGACACCTTCGGATTCGGAAGAGAGTGAATTGAGGGAATCCATTTGAGAGTTTGGTTGGAATGGTGTGGAGAGAATTGTTGTTTGATTTTTATAAATTTCAATTTCTAAAACGTATATATATATATAGAGGTGATTAAATTTGAAAAAAAAATTGTGTTTTTATCTGTTGGGCAACGGCTCAATGCCACCCAATGGCTCCTTTGAGCGTGCAAATCACCATGGGAATTCACCACGAGCGTGGACCACGGCCACCGGGCTTGGTGTTCCACGCTGTCCACGCCACCATGTCAGCCTCAACGGCTGTTTCACGGGGGTAGTCCCCTCAGCCTAAATTACAATATCATTATCCGGCTTTTGGGATTCAAGAACCATTGGGACGGTCATCGGCTAAGGAGTTACGCGTGTGTCACAAAAAGAAAAATGGTTATGGGATTCAAGACTGTTACGAGTAGATTCATAGGACCTCGTTAATACCCTGCTAACTAACGGGATCAAGTAAATCATAGCTTAGGGTTGACATATGCCCTTCAAGAGGTTATGGTAGGAAACGAATAGAAACAAGATTCAAATTCGAGAGTTCTCTTAGAGGGGATTCACGTGCTTGCCATCGCACCACCTTTGAAGGTTGTCCGGTGATAATTTCTTATCATATTTATATGTTTAAACCAAACCAAAGATGATAAAACCGTAATTGAACAATATAAATAGTGTATGTATATGTATGTATGATGTATATATTGCTTGTAAGGTCAAAAGACGATTAAATTGACACCTGGAAGTCGTATATAACAAACCGAGAAGTTATACGTAACAAATCAAGAATCAGAAGGCTGATAACCATGTCTTCAAGATTAAAATCACACGACTACACCTCGGGAAAACACATAGTTGTGTGGCTCACTATTTGGATATTCTGAAGGATATCCGGTGATCATTTGTTACATGTTAAACAGGTGCTAGCCCTCTTTTTTTTTTTTACAACAATTCCTAACCCACGCCTGCTCCCAGTAGGATTTGAAACTCCAATATTTTGGTTGTCGATTGTCACACCCTGAAATTTCCACAGCGGTTTACCCGTGGGTCGTGACTGTCAAGGATCATTGGTCCTGGTCATTTCGAACGACTTCTAAATGATTTTCGAAAAAGTCATTCCATTTGAACATCATTCAAAATACATAAGTTTTACGGAGTTTAAGAAAACGCGGAAGCAAAAGTAATGTATGAAAATACAGAAGCATAATGCCTTTAGGTTCCCATAAACCTAAGCTTCTAATGAAAAACATGCAATGAGACTCCAGATATGCAAATCCTAGTCTTGTGCAAATGCTTAGCGACCTGAGATAAACATGATTAAAAGTGTCAACACAAGGTTGGTGAGTTCACAAGTTTGAAGTAACAGTCAAAGAAATGTAACAGTGTAACAGTCCGTATTTCTACTAACGATTCGATTGTTAATAAAACAATATACAATAATAATAAAAGCATTCACCGAAACCGAAGCTCAACGAAGGATGCAGAAACTAGCATTTTGCCTCTTACGTGCCCCGCACGCATGGATTAGGTCAATGATGCACCCGTTAGACCTCTAGTCAAAGTTAGCGCGAGTAACCCAGGTAAGGGTTGTTAAACCCAATAGTGCTATTCATGATTACCTCGTTTGAGAAATAATTAACGGTTCGATTATGAGAGGACTTTTCATGCAGGAAATGCACCCACTTATATATTAAAGCGAAATCAAAAAGTACATCATACGACTAAGAAAATGGTTTTAGCATGTATCTCCCCAAAGGAAAAGTAAATAAAAAGGGGCCGTGAAAACTCACCTGGGAATGAGGTGAATGAAGTATGAAAAGCAAATACAAGAATCCCAGCAAGTCCGGACAACCGAATATCCGAAATATTATATTTATATATTTTTTTTAATTGTTTTTATTATTTAAAAATAAGAAAATTTGAATCAAAACCCGATATATTATATTTATATATTTTTATATGTATATTTTCTAATGTTTTTTAAGGTTTTTAATTGTTTTTGTAATTTAAAATTACTATTTTTATATATTTTCGGATATCCGTTTCACTATCCGAATCCGTATCCGAATTTTCGGATATCAGAAATTTCGGATTCGGATTCGGATAGTGAAATCCACTATCCGAAAATTTCGGATCTCTGAATTTTCGGATATCCGACTTTGAACACCCCTAGGTAACACATAGTCTTAAGTAATTGCATAAGTAACACATACTAAGTAACATAGTGTAAGGCCCCAAACCCGGGAGGCCTCACTTATTGGATTTACTCATTCACAAGCAGTTCTTAAACATGAATATCAGATAACGCAGCGGAAATTTCATTTAAACATAACTTAATCGTTGTTCATACATGCGGAAGCGTAAACATAGTTTAAAACATATTTACATCATAACTAAACATAACGGGATGCCAGTCTTCAAAAGCAGTCGGGTAACTCTTCATCTCTAGCCAAGCATCACCGTCCATCCTCAGAACCTGCCTTAACCTGAATGTGTACACTTAAAAACGTCAGCTACGCTGGTGAGTTCTAGTTTTCGTTCGTTTTAAGAAATGGTTCATCATTCAAACATTCAATAGGGTTTAGCATTCGTATAAGAAAACAGGGCCTTTCATTCGTAAACCTTCGCATATTTAAACACAATCATTTGTTTAAAACATTAACATTCATTTAAGTCATACATTATTATCTAAATCTGTATCGTTACGCGTCTCTATGTCCCCGTAGGAACCTTTAATGTTGTGGGCAACCGTTACGTATCGCCGTCATTGCCACAACCATACACTACGTGGGTCAACCGTTACGTATCGCCGTCATTGCCCAACCCTTCAATGCGTGGGGTCAACCGTTACGTATCGCCGTCATTGCCCAACACGCATCTTTCCTTTGGAAATCAACCGTTACGTATCGCCGTCATTGATTTCCCATTACCTCGTTCGCTTAGGATGATCGTCATCACCCGAGTAACCGTCGTTACTCCCTTTACCAGTTGTACAACATCAAAACCATTGACATGCCACAAAGACATTGCCCATGTTGTTCTTGTGGTAACTATGGCTCGCTGTCCATAATCTACCACAAGGCTGGGAATCACATTCCCAGACTTCATTCGTCAATTCCATTCATTCGACAGATTAGATTTGTAATGACTTCTTTAAAACCTTTGCCCCTTTTTGTTTTCTTTTCATAAAACCTTTCCTTCACTTTCAAAACCCTTTACCTTTTCATTAAACCATTTCTTTATAACATTCGTTCGTAAACATTCCGTTCATAAACTTTCTTTCCATAAACCCTTCGTTCCAAATCATTTCCTTTCGTAAACGTAGTTTCATAAACATCATTTTATAAAACAACATTTCATACGTGTACACACCAGCCCGAAAACATTATATAAAAACATTTAAAAGAGGGCTTCTAGAACTCACCTTATAAGCTAGTCTCGGTTGTCCTAATCAAGGGTCCAACCACGTCACTTCCGATCTGAATTGAGTAGTTACATACACATCAGACCATTACCGACTCTAACGGTTTAACCATTCTAAACATACTAATCTCTACTCAACAGCCTGATGTCTGCGCACTTAGCAAGTGCGCAGACCCTGCTGCCTGCGCACTTAGCAAGTGCGCAGACTCTGCTGCCTGCGCACTTAGCAAGTGCGCAGACCCTGCCTCCTGCGCACTTAGCAAGTGCGCAGGTCCCTCCTCCTGCGCACTTAGCAAGTGCGCAGGACCTGCTCCGTGCGCACTTAGCAAGTGCGCACGACCTGTTCTTCGCGAAAACCCTAACTTTCGCATTTCGGGTCTGATCATGTCAAGAATCCGAACATGTTGCATCCAAAACGTTCGTTTTCCCTTAGGGAATTCGATTCTATGATTATCTTTCAGTTTCATCCACAAAAACGTCCGATTTTCACCCAAGACCCGAAAACCCGAAAACGAACTAAAAACTCAGATTTAGCTCGAATGGTTACCTGGATGACGATTCCGCTTTGGAGGTTCTCTTCACGAGTGCAGGAGACACGAGCGGGTGCAATCTTGTGCGATTCCGACACTTTCTCTCTCTACGGTTTTCTCTCTCTAGAATTGCAAATGAGAGAAACATGTGGTGACCCTGGCTATTTATAGGGGAGACCTCCCCAAGCCCGGTTCGCGACTGACCCGGCCCGACTTCGGCCCGCTTGAACTCGTTAACTTTATTTCTTGACATTTTGGGATGTTACAAGTCTACCCCCCTTATAATAGGTTTCGTCCCCGAAACCTATCACAAGTCAAATAATTGAGGGTACGACTCCCTCATCTCCGCCTCCGTTTCCCATGTAGCCTCCGATCCCTTTCGGTGCCTCCATTGGACTTTAACCAATTGGATCACTTTGTTACGCAAACGTTTCTCCTTTCGGTCTAAGATAGCCACGGGTTCCTCGATGTAATTAAGGCTGTTGTCGACCTCGATGTCAGTAAGTGGTACGTGAGCCGATTCATCCGCCAAACACTTTCGCAAGTGTGATACATGGAAGGTAGGATGAATCCCACTTAACTCATCAGGCAACTCCAACCGATAAGCGACTTCACCAACCCGCGCCATTATCCTGAACGGTCCGACAAACCTCGGACTTAACTTTCCTCTCTTTCTGAATCGAATGATTCCCTTCCAGGGGGATACTTTCAGCATTACCCTGTCCCCAACATCAAACTCAATAGGCCTTCGTCGTTTATCCGCGTAGGATTTCTGACGATCTTGGGCGGCCTTCATTCGAGCTTTGATTTGATCAAACCTTTCCGATGTCTCTCTTACGACTTCGAGACTTCCTAATTCCTTCTGTCCAATCTCACCCCAACAAACCGGGGTCCTACATCTTCTACCATACAACATTTCGTAAGGCGGCATGCCTATCGTCGTGTGATGACTATTGTTGTAGGAGAATTCAGCTAACGGCAGATGGCTGTCCCAACTGCCACCGAAGTCAATAATACAAGCACGGAGCATATCCTCCAATGTCTGAATGGTCCTTTCGGACTGGCCATCCGTTTGTGGGTGGTATGCCGTGCTGATATTAAGCCTCGTGCCCATCTCCTCGTGAAATCTTTTCCAGAACTTCGATGTGAATCGTGTGTCCCGGTCAGATACGATCGTCAAAGGCATCCCATGCCGTGTTACTACTTCGTTGATAAACACTTCTGCTAACCTTTCCGACGAGAACGTCTCGCGAATAGGTAGGAAATGAGCACTCTTCGTTAAACGGTCCACGATTACCCAAATGGCGTCATGACCTTTAGCTGTGCGAGGTAGCTTAGTTATGAAGTCCATGGTAATGTGTTCCCACTTCCATTCCGGCATATCTAGTGGCTGAATCTTTCCATACGGTTTCTGGTGTTCAGCCTTTACTTGCGAGCAAGTCAAACACTTGCTTACATACTTCGTCACATCACATTTCATTCCAGGCCACCAGTAGTCCTTCTTCAGATCTTGGTACATTTTATTGGTACCAGGATGGATAGAGTAACGAGACTTATGAGCCTCATCCAAGATCTTGGTTCTAAGCTCGCCACCCATAGGTATCCATACCCATCCAAAACGTGTTCTAACACCAAGAGTGTTATGTTCCAACTTGTCCTGTTGGTCAACCATCCTTTCTTTCTTTATATTTTCTTCCTTCAAAGCTTCATCTTGAGCTCTTTCGATTTCTCTCATCACATCCGATGTGACCACCAACTGACAAGCTTTCACTCTAATAGGAGTAGGCACATCCTTTCGGCTTAGAGCGTCAGCCACCACGTTTGCCTTTCCAGGATGGTACAAGATCTCACAGTTATAATCCTTCAGGAGTTCCAACCATCGTCTTTGCCTCATATTAAGCTCCTTTTGTTCGAAGAAGTACTTCAAACTTTTGTGGTCGGAGTAAATAGTAAACTTTACCTCGTACAGGTAGTGCCTCCATATTTTCAATGCAAATACGACAGCAGCAAGTTCCAAATCGTGAGGCGGATAGTTGACTTCGTGAACTTTCAACTGCCGCGACGCATATGCAATCACTCTACCACGCTGCATCAACACACACCCCAATCCCTGACCCGAAGCGTCAGAGTATACCACCAAATCTTCACTGCCCTCGGGAAGGGCCAAGACTGGAGCTTGAGTTAGCTTTTCCTTCAATTTCTTAAACGCCTCATCCTGGGTCGAACCCCATTCGTACTTTACTTCTTTCCGAGTCAACTTTGTCAATGGCGAAGCTATTTTCGAGAAATCCTGGATGAATCTCCGATAGTAGCCCGCCAATCCTAAGAAACTGCGGATTTCAGTTGGCGTCTTAGGAATGTCCCATTCACTTACCGATACTATCTTTGCTGGGTCAACCATAATGCCGTTCGGGCCAATGACGTGACCTAGGAATTGGACTTCCCTTAGCCAGAACGCGCATTTGGAGAACTTAGCATACAACTTCTCCTTCTTTAGAGCTTCCAACACTTCCTTCAAATGACACGCGTGATCACCCTCATTCTTGGAGTAGATAAGGATATCATCGATGAACACGATTACCGATCGATCCAGGATCGGTCGACACACCCTATTCATTAAATCCATGAACGCTGTGGGGGCGTTCGTCAATCCGAAAGACATTACGCGGAACTCGAAATGTCCATAACGCGTGCGAAATGCAGTTTTCGGTATGTCTTCTTCCCTCACCTTCAACTGATGGTACCCGGACCGAAGGTCGATTTTCGAAAACCAACTTGCGCCTTGCAACTGGTCGAACAGGTCATCGATCCTTGGTAAAGGGTACTTGTTCTTCACCGTTCGTTTATTCAACTCGCGATAATCGATACACATTCTCATCGAACCATCTTTCTTCTTTACAAACAACACCGGAGCACCCCACAGCGAGATGCTCGGTTGGATAAATCCTTTCTCAAGTAACTCGTCTAGTTGGACCATAAGTTCCTTCATTTCCACTGGTGCTAGTCGATATGGAGCCTTAGCCACGGGCTGGGCATCTGGTACTAAGTCAATTCGGAACTCAATTTCTCTATCGCGTGGTATCCCATGCAAATCCTCTGGAAACACCTCCGGGTACTCGCGTACCACGGGTACATCGTCTAGTTCCTTCACTTCCTTACACTTGTCAATTACATATACCAGATAAGCCTCGCATCCGCGCCTCAAGTAATTCGTTGCCTTAATCATTGAGATGACGTTTGGCATCGGGGCGTCACGATCTCCAAAAACCTCGACTTTGCTACCATCCAGAGCCTTGAGTCGGATTATCTTTCGTTTACATATGATTTGTGCTTCGTTGGCAGTTAACCAATCCATACCCAACACAACATCGAACCCTCCCAAAACCATAACAAACAATTTAACAGGGAATCTATGACCTTCTATCTTTATCGTAGAGTTGTCAACTACATCGGTTACTCTTGCAGTTCTACCCTCAGCGGTTTCTACGCTAAAGGCCCTTTCTAGTTTACTTACAGCATACTTTACTCTTTTACAAAAAGTCGCAGATATAAAACTCTTACTGGCACCCGAATCAAATAACACAGAAACAAGAGTGTTGTCAAGGATGAACGTACCTGACGCCACATCGGGATCCT
Source organism: Smallanthus sonchifolius (assembly GCA_023525975.1). Taxonomy (NCBI): domain Eukaryota; kingdom Viridiplantae; phylum Streptophyta; class Magnoliopsida; order Asterales; family Asteraceae; genus Smallanthus; species Smallanthus sonchifolius. The sequence continues at coordinate 61,749,138 of CM042037.1, read as the reverse complement.
TCCTAGCCTGATCCTGCATCAGTGCGTACGCTCGCGTCTTTGCACGAGATCCCTCTCCCTTCTTTTCCGGGCCCTTTCCTTTCCCGGTTTCCCCCATCCTGGGCTTGGTACATTCTCGGCTCATATGGCCGAAATCCCCACAGTTGTAGCATTTGTAGCCTTGCGGGCATTCACGGGAGTAGTGCCCGGTCTTGCCACACTTAAAGCACAATCTAGATCCCACTCTGCATTCACCTACATGCTCCCTTCCACACTTCTTACAAACAGTCGGCTCATCCACCCGAGCCCTCTTATCACGAGCCCCAAACATTTTTTCCCCAGTTCGCTTGTTCGAGAAGCTCGGTCTCTTCTTTTGCTCTTCAACGGCAACAACATTCAGTGCCAGATCGTCAAATACTACGCCACTTAGCTCTACTGCCAAATCATAGGTAGTAGGGGCGTTCGCCTTAACATAGGTGCGGACCTGGTCCGGCAACCCTTGAATATAACAGGCAATCTTTCTCTCTTCTGTAGTGACAAGGTGTGGCACCAGACGTGCCAGTTCATTAAATCGGGTTGTGTATTGCCGGTGCGTCATGTTCCCGGCCTTCAAACCCAGAAATTCCCTCTCCACCTTTTCAATCTCGTTCCTTGGGCAGAAATTCTTGATTACCAAAGTTTTCAAGTCAGCCCACATCATCGCATCCACAATCTCGCTCCCTTTAGCTTGACGTACACCTTCCCATCAATGGGATGCTTCCTCCCTCAAGGAGTTAGCAGCAAATTTTACCACTTGATCCGTTCGGCACTCGCTCAGACGAATAGCAGCTTCCATACGGATCACCCAATCAAATGTAGCCACCGCGTCCTTCTTTCCAGTGAGTATCGGCGGGTCACATGCCTTAAAGGACTTATAATCACATCCGCGACCAGGCGGTGCATTGTCGGTCTCATTGTTCTGAGCACCAATTGCCGCGCTAGACCCACCCGCCCCATTGACCTGCTTCAACGCTTCAGCTAACAGACCTGGCAGAGAATTCTTCATCAATTCTGTGAATTCTCGAGCTATTGCTGCTCTCACTTCTGGTTCAAAAGTGAAAGGTTGCTCTTCAACCTGTGTCTGCTCAGCTTCATGCACACTAACCGCCGGTTCAGTGTGAACACTTCCTTCTTCACTGTGTTCTTGGCGCGCAGGAATCCTGCCACGCCCACCATTTCGACCGCTGGTACGGCCACCACGCCTTCCGTCCCCTCTCCTTGCCATTTCGTTCTATAAGACGAGAAATCCAATGTCATCACGCTAGTTAACAAATAAAATACAATAAGTACTGTAAGATGTTAATATACACTGGCCATCTGTAATTAACCATTACACTACCTTTCGATTTCTATTTGACCACCTTTGTGATTCCATCAGAACACAAGTCCTTACCTAACCCTTTCTAAGGCATACTACATACACATACTCTACTTTACATACCTGGTGCTTTGGCTCGAGTTACCCGTACTGGCATCCGCTTTCGGTCCCATTCAAAGTTTAAGTTCAGACACTGGGAGTGTCCGAATCTCTCAAACTATTGCTCTGATACCAACTTGTGAGGCCCCAAACTCGGGAGGCCTCACTTATTGGATTTAGTCATTCACAAGCAGTTCTTAAACATGAATATCAGATAACGCAGCGGAAATTTCATTTAAACATAACTTAATCGTTGTTCATACATGCGGAAGCGTAAACATAGTTTAAAACATATTTACATCATAACTAAACATAACGGGATGCCAGTCTTCAAAAGCAGTCGGGTAACTCTTCATCTCTAGCCAAGCATCACCGTCCATCCTCAGAACCTACCTTAACCTGAATGTGTACACTTAAAAACGTCAGCTACGCTGGTGAGTTCTAGTTTTCGTTCGTTTTAAGAAATGGTTCATCATTCAAACATTCAATAGGGTTTAACATTCGTATAAGAAAACAGGGCCTTTCATTCGTAAACCTTCGCATATTTAAACACAATCATTTGTTTAAAACATTAACATTCATTTAAGTCATACATTATTATCTAAATCTGTATCGTTACGCGTCTCTATGTCCCCGTAGGAACCTTTAATGTTGTGGGCAACCGTTACGTATCGCCGGCATTGCCGCAACCATACACTACGTGGGTCAACCGTTACGTATCGCCGTCATTGCCCAACCCTTCAATGCGTGGGGTCAACCGTTACGTATCGCCGTCATTGCCCAACACGCATCTTTCCTTTGGAAATCAACCGTTACGTATCGCCGTCATTGATTTCCCATTACCTCGTTCGCTTAGGATGATCGTCATCACCCGAGTAACCGTCGTTACTCCCTTTACCAGTTGTACAACATCAAAACCATTGACATGCCACAAAGACATTGCCCATGTTGTTCTTGTGGTAACTATGGCTCGCTGTCCATAATCTACCACAAGGCTGGGAATCACATTCCCAGACTTCATTCGTCAATTCCATTCATTCGACAGATTAGATTTGTAATGACTTCTTTAAAACCTTTGCCCCTTTTTTTTTTCTTTTCATAAAACCTTTCCTTCACTTTCAAAACCTTTTACCTTTTCATTAAACCATTTCTTTATAACATTCGTTCGTAAACATTCCGTTCATAAACTTTCTTTCCATAAACCCTTCGTTCCAAATCATTTCCTTTCGTAAACGTAGTTTCATAAACATCATTTTATAAAACAACATTTCATACGTGTACACACCAGCCCGAAAACATTATATAAAAACATTTAAAAGAGGGCTTCTAGAACTCACCTTATAAGCTAGTATCGGTTGTCCTAATCAAGGGTCCAACCACGTCACTTCCGATCTGAATTGAGTAGTTACATACACATCAGACCATTACCGACTCTAACGGTTTAACCATTCTAAACATACTAATCTCTACTCAACAGCCTGATGTCTGCGCACTTAGCAAGTGCGCAGACCCTGCTGCCTGCGCACTTAGCAAGTGCGCAGACGCTGCTGCCTGCGCACTTAGCAAGTGCGCAGACCCTGCCTCCTGCGCACTTAGCAAGTGCGCAGGTCCCTCCTCCTGCGCACTTAGCAAGTGCGCAGGACCTGCTCCGTGCGCACTAAGCAAGTGCGCACGACCTGTTCTTCGCGAAAACCCTAACTTTCGCATTTCGGGTATGATCATGTCAAGATCCCGAACATGTTGCATCCAAAACGTTCATTTTCCCTTAGGGAATTCGATTCTATGATTATCTTTCAGTTTCATCCACAAAAACGTTCGATTTTCACCCAAGACCCGAAAACCCAAAAACGAACTAAAAACTCAGATTTAGCTCGAATGGTTACCTGGATGACGATTCCGCTTTGGAGGTTCTCTTCACGAGTGCAGGAGACACGAGCGGGTGCAATCTTGTGCGATTCCGACACTTTCTCTCTCTACGGTTTTCTCTCTCTAGAATTGCAAATGAGAGAAACATGTGGTGACCCTGGCTATTTATAGGGGAGACCTCCCCAAGCCCGGTTTGCGACTGACCCGGCCCGACTTCGGCCCGCTTGAACTCGTTAACTTTATTTCTCGACATTTTGGGATGTTACACATAGTTGCATATGTTCATAACATAGATGGTAACACATAGTCTTAAGTAATTGCATAAGTAAGTAACACATACTAAGTAACATAGTTGCATATGTTCATAACATAGATGGTAACACATAGTCTTAAGTAATTGCATAAGTAAGTAACACATACTAAGTAACATAGTTGCATATGTTCTTAACATAGATGATAACACATAGTCTTAAGTAATTGCATAAGTAACACATACTAAGTAACATAGTTGCATATGTTCATAACATAGATGGTAACACATAGTCTTAAGTAATTGCATAAGTAAGTAACACATACTAAGTAACATAGTTGCATATGTTCATAACATAGATGGTAACACATAGTTTTAAGTAATTGCATAAGTAAGTAACACATATTAAGTAACAAAGTTGCATACGTTCATAACATAGATGGTAACACATAGTCTTAAGTAATTGCATAGGTAAGTAACACATACTAAGTAACATAGTTGCATACGTTCATAACATGACAAAGTTTCCCTTTTTGGATAATTAGGGTTTTGGTACACTTTAGGTGTCATAGCTCAAACAAACGGACTATACATGAAATTATACTAATAATATGCTATTAACATGGTTCTACACATACACTTTCCATTTAAAGCAAAGGTGAAATTTCCAAACCAATAAAGTTTCCTTTTTAGGAAAGTGGTCTAAACGACCTCCTACACATGTGTAACTTCAAATAACCCTAAATATCATGTTAATAGACGTTATAAAAACCATTTTAGCATGCTATTATCCATTATAACCCAATAACTCAAAATGCAAAACAACAAAGTTTCTATTTATAGAACCAACCATAAAGTAGTGTAAAACAAACATTTCAACAAAAAAAATTCATATTTCCTACTCAATCTACCAACATATGTAACATTCAATCCATCAAACATATTATATACACATTTCTACAAAATCATAACCAACAAAGTTTCTATATATAGAAACGAGCAATATACACAACAAACAAACATTTCTATGCACCAAATTTACCAATATGTGTCAACAACTCGTTATTATGAAAAATCTTTGATAAAAACATGGATAAAAGTACTTGTATCATGAAAATTCGTTTGGATGGGTGTGATGCCATATCATGGCCAAAAATGATAAAGAAAAAGTGGAAGAATACTTACAAAACTAAAGTATGATGACAGAATAAGTGTTGTTTGTTTGAAAAACCTTGGATTGCACCATAGAAACACTTGATTTGCAAGATGGAACAAAAATAGAGTGGTGGAGGCTCCATGGTGGTGGTGGCGGCTGAGTGTAAGAGGGAGGGAGAGAGAAGTGATTTTAGGTTTAAGGTAAAATGAGGGTGGAAGTGGTTAAGGGGGGTGTTTTAATGAAGTGGTGTTGGGCCCTTGTATTCTTTTAAGGCTTTTTAGTAAAAAAAAATGGGCTCCTAATATGGACTAAGAACTTAAAATGCTGAATTATTTAAGCCCAAGTATAAAACCATCATTTTTATAAAATCAAATTTAGAGTTGTTGGTACATAGGGGTGTAAACGGACCGAACCGAACCGGACATGATCATGTTCGTGTTCGTTCGTTAAGGATTTACCGGACAAACGGACGGTTCGTGAACATGTAACCGAACGAATTTTCATGTTCGTGTTCGTTCAATAAGGAAATGCATTTGTTCGTGTTCGTTCGTGTTCGTTCGTTAAGCTTCTTAACAAACACAAACGAACATAAACGAACACAAACGAACACAAACGAACAACTATTAATGTGAAAATAAAAAAATAGCAATTAACCATAAACATTCAGCTATCCAATAATTAAATCAAGTTTACTTAGAGGCGGATGGCAGAGAAAGCCCTGTTAGAGGCGGATGGCAGAGGAAGCCCTACTGGTGCGGCGGTGCCTGGTTATCTTCGTATGGAGGAGGAAGAGAGGAAAAGTGTAAGAAACGACGCTTGTTTAGAGAATAGGGTTTGCTCATTTGATTATTAGGGGTAATTAAAACTAAAGAATAATATAATGTAAAATATTTATATAAAATAAAATAGAAATATAAAAAAAATTATGTTATGAAATAAAATAAACAAACGAACATGAACGAACATAAATAAACGAACGTAAACGAACACAAACGAACGTAAATAAACGAACGTTCACGAACACATTACCGAACGTTCACGAACACAATCGAACGAACGAGACCTCTGTTCATGTTCGTTCATTTAACTAAACGAACGAAATTTCTTGTTCATGTTCGTTCATTTACTAAACGAACGAACATAAACGAACTTCCCGCCGAACGGTTCACGAACTGTTCGCTGAACGTTCGGTTCGTTTACAGCCCTATTGGTACATATCGGTATCCGTTTGAAAAACGTTAAAATAAAAGTTGTTCTAAAAAATTCGGAAAAATTAATCTAAGCATGAAATTATAAATCACAGTATTACATGTAATTTATACACACCAAATATATGTCTAAATATTATTTCTATAATTCACCAACGTTCGTGTGACAAGACGGGTGTGTGACCCGTTAATCCTCCAGATTACTGTAGGACAACCATTCACATAAATAAAAATATAAAATAGCCTTTATTTCTGAATATAACTGATTACAATACAAAGATGAAAATACAATAAAGAAGAATAACAGATTACAGAGACAAAATAAAAACGAGGAAAAAATGAAACAGGATAAACCAAAATCCGGATAAAGGTTGAGGATTTCTGTTAAACAGAGGTCCCTTAAAACAGATTTCGGGCCACTCGGGTGAACCCATCTGTCTCCCAGGGTACAACAGCCGAAGCAGGAAGTACTGACGGGATTAGCCTAACACCCGATACTATACCTGAAACAAGAGCGCGTAGCTTGGAGAATATAGGAAATTCTTCTGGAACTGTGTGTGTTTGCATATGCGAATTGCTGGTGTTGGAAACCAGGAACCAGAGCCTAGTTTATATAGGCTAGAAAGTTAATTCGCAGAGTTAATTCGCAATTGATGGCAGATCAAGTCTGCCATAACTCTGGAAGTTACAGAGTTAAGTTTGCAACGGATGGAATTCGAACATTCTCTTGCAACTGGAAGGGCTTGAACCGGATCCGAACCCACGAGCCAACAGTCAAAAATACTAAGGACACATTATGCACATCGCTCCTCGGTCTCGTGTTCGGGTCTGATGCCGGTCCTGGTCCCGTGCCCGGGCGCGGGCGCGTCGGGGGCTTCGCACCCTTGCTATTGTCATTGTGTGTGTCTTGGTATACTAGAATACTCTTGTGTGAACCTTCACACTTATAAGCCAAGTAATAGTTTATCATTCCTCCGATGTGGGACAAGCTCAATTCCCAAGACATGTTCAATTTCCAATGTCTCAACATTTAATACACACAAATTTGAGCATCGATATCGCATTCATCTTAGCTCTATTTTGGACATGATTCGGTTCGTTGTGATCCTCTCACGTAATAGAATATGAATGTAATAAAATAATAATTATATTTGTAACAGATATAAATAATTATTTAAGTCCAAAATATGTGGAAAACATATTTTCACAAAAAAATTCCAACAATTACCGATGCATGAATTGAAATGAAACGAATGGACTTACTATATGAAATATATACTTAATTACTCTATAATTAAGTACGATGCACGTGTATTCATATGAAATCAAGTAATAGCCGGGTAGTAATATTAACCTGAAATTGCCGGGTACCACATCGATACACCACTTTAACCGTCGGGATCCCATTTGCCTTTTTTCTATTCCAAGTTCTTAAAAAGGAATTTCATTGGACCACGTCCTTGATCAATTCAAGTGTTGCACACATAATCTTTATACATGAACAATATAAAAAGTTATAATGTTTATAACTAGTATTTGGACCTCGCGCTTCGTGGCGAGAGCGGGGTCGTTTTCCCCAAGTATTTCGTGTCATGAGTTTGGTCGTTATCGGTTTTGGTGGTCGAAGATCATAAAAGCAAACAACGGTAACCGTTACGATAAAAAGCAAAATAGCGGCAACGATGTTGTTCGCTCAAAAGTGATTGGATTTGTAATGGTACTGCAACAGTAGCGTCGTTCGGTATAGTACACGATAAAAAATACTCGATTTTTAATACTACTCCGTCGAAACGTAGATCCAATGTTAAAAATAACGTTAATAAAAGCAAACATTAAAGTAAAGTATTAAAAAAAAAGACAAATCCTAAAAAAAATACCTACGGAAAAAAAACAAACAAATAACATAAAAAAATGGATTATTTATATGAGGATTTGGGGTGATACAGAGTTTCGAACCCGGGTATTTAGTATGGATGAAAGGAGATTTAGCCACTAGACCAAGTAGATTTCTTGTTAGTTAGTTTTGATGAAATAAAAATATAAACGCAAATATATTGTGAGGGAAAAAAAAAGTCAAGCCGCCCAAAGTAACCAATGATAGCCGGTTACTGTAGACACCCCTTTCAAATTGTATGTTATGTAAGCAGTTGGTATTTGAATACCACCGGGCTTTGGTCCACTGGTAAGACAATGAAGGTTTGAACAAAGCAACGCAAGTTTAAACCCGAGTCGTACCGGGTTTTAGTTCCGTGCGTTACGCTAGCGGGTCTTGGCCCGTGTAGCGGCGTAACTGTTGTCAAGTGGCAGCAGACTATATGGTTTTCCGGGGAACGCCTAATCCCTCGCTCTGAACCCGCGGGCCCGGTTTAGACAACGTAGTGGTCAGGTATTGAGGGGTGATGGGTCTCCGACTTGTCGGAGATGCGACTGTCACTCAACGAATGAAAGTCGCCGTTCAAAAAAAAAAAGTTGGTATTTGAATTTCTATTTGGGATTTTAATGTGCGTTGTTGAGGTTTGACTTTTATAAAATGGATGGGAGTCAAATTTACTCAAAGTCAAACCTCCACCTTTGAGTGAGATTGACAACTTGGGCCGGTTTCATCACTATCAAAGTTATCTTAAAGGAAAGGCTGTTATATGTTTTAGAAAATATCAATTTATAAATGATATAATTTAAATATATTTTAATTTTTATTAATGAGTTATAATTATGATGTTACGTCCGGTGTTAACTAGAGTTTTTTTTTTATAAAAAGAAACTAACTAAAACGATATAATTTAATGGTTTTTTTTTACTTTTACTGATGAGTTATAAGTTTGAAGTTATGTATGGTATTTAATCAAATGTCCTCTTCTTACACCAAAGTAATTAAAATAGTGTAAGTTAATGTTGTGTTACCTTTTATTAACTTGTTATGAATTTTAGAGTTGAATGTACTAATGGTCTTTATAGTAAGTTTATATTACGGTTTTGATTTAAAAGGTTTCAGAATCTGTAGCTAAAGTTCTCGGTGTTTAATTACGGGTAAGTACGTAACACTTTGATCCATGAAGTGAATGTCAGTTTGTTTATAAAGCTAAATTTTGTAGAGAATTGCATGAATAATTCTTGTGATGTGTCAGTTTGATCCATGAAGTGAATGTCAGTTTGTTTATAGAGCTCAATTTTGTAGATAATTACATGAATAATTCTTGTGATATGTCTAAATTATGGTTTTGGTCCAAACTTTTCGAAAATTACACATATAGTCATCAATATTCACTTGCGAGTATCACATTTGGTCCTTGTTTTTAGGTAACTTTAAAAATTCTTAACGCGATGTGAAATTACTATCGTGTTATTAAAAAATAAAAATTAAAATTAAAAAAAAAGTAAAACCAATTAAATAGATTTAAAAAACAAATAATACTCACTTATAACACACAATTTTAAAAACAAAATATAATTGTCAATGCATCAAAGCGTATTTACAAAACGTTCTCATATTTTATTTTTCTTTTCAAAACATGTATAAAAACAATATATGTGGAAACGATTATACAAAGTTTATATTTGAGTCATAAATAAAATAATTCAATCTAATAGTGGGGTTCTAACTTCTAAGTGTGGTAAAAAACCATATACACATATGTAATAACATAGTGTATTAGAAAGATTATTAAAAATATATAATTTGATTCGATCCAAGAGACCCAAAATATTACTGTCTATTTGTATCACTCTATTTAAAAATGGTTAATATTAAAACGGATCAGCATAAGCTAAGTGGGTTCAAACAATTAGTTTACAAAACCATCATTAAAGTCATTTAATTATGATCAAATTGCAAAATCCTAAAATTTTCATTTTTCCTTGGCTATACTCGTACTCTATAGGGTGTATCTGCACTTAACCCAAAAAAGTTTATTTTCAATGTACTAAGGTTGTATGACATGCAGTTTTTTTTCTCTATAAATCTCAAACACACTGTATGTCACACCCCCACCGATGACGGAATTTACGCGAGGGGTGACGAATTGAAATCATCACAATGGTTAAAAGAAATATTATTAAATTAATCGAATAATTGCATTACATTGTTTTAAAAACACACAACCAAACAAAATAGATAAACAAATAGTCTTTATTAAACTTTATAAATAACTAAATCTCCTAGAGTCAAGTCTCGAAGTCCTAGCGTGATTGTAACAACAACCTAGTTGTTAGTACCTGAAAAACATGCTAAAATATGTCAGCTATAAAGCCGGTGAGAACACAGGTTTAAGTAATTACATAGTATAGATAATGAAGATTTTTGCAATTCATAAACAAGATTCAATAACAAGTAAACAAACTTTTATACATCGATTCAACCAAACCTAATGACAAGATTGGGTTCCCATAGAATTGATATAGCATGAATAACAAGTTTTGCAGTTTCTGTATATCTAGTCTCAAGTTGATATCGTATCTCGTCAACTCAAGAACTAGATCGGCATGTCAGGCCCATAGATCTATGAATTACTCCCGTTGGCTTATACCAAGTTAATGGTTGTAGAGTGTGTATAAAACCGTTTAAGTTTATAAGTATAGAAAGTTGTTATTGAAATTGAAAAGGTAGTATTTGAGTTTGATATAGTTTGAACAATCTTTGATATACGAGCATGTTTTTCACCCCAAAGATAAAAAGTAAAAGGGGCTATGTATCTCACCTTGAAGTAGGTGGGTAGAATCTTGTTATGGTAGTAACTTGGTTACGAGAATGCCTTAAGGATTAAACCCTAAGTAAGTTATAGTGCAAGTTAGTTTTAGAATTTAAGTTTAGAATAGATAAAGGTTGATATTGTAAATAGAGGAAAGTGGTTGTCGTATACTAGAGTGGTTATCGTCCCAAAGTAGTACCTCAAACAGAAGCGTTCCCAGGAAAGAGTTGGTTGGATCAAGACCCCGTCTTTCCTAGCCAGAACTTTCTACTTGTCAGATAACTACATACCGGTTGGATGGTTACTCTATCGATATACTAGACCAAGTTTAGGGTTTATTTGGTAACTTTAGAAAGTGTAGGGGCTAAAGTGTAAATATGATTTTAGTTGGGATTAAAATAAATAAGTTGAATATTAGAGGATTATAATTGAAAAAGTAGAGAGTTTGAATACAAACATGATTCAAGAATGGATAGAGAGTAAAAATGAATCAAAGCTTAGATTTTTATATAAAAATTTTTAATGCGATTAAAAGACTTATGAGTATCATAAATTTCTGTATTTTTATAATTTATAACATGTTAAAATCACTTATTTTATAATAAAATTCGTATCTTTTATAAAAATTATGAATATCATGAAAGTTTGCAAAAAGGGGGTTTTGACAGCTTTTGACAGCTTTGCGCACCGATCTTGCGCGGGCTGTTTGAGGGACTTAAACTATGAACCAGAAGACGTGCGAGTAGGCGTTTCGACCGTGAGACCTTAAACTTGATTTTCAAAAAAAGAAACGCTTGAAAAAGTTCTGTTTTGAGTGAGTTATGGCCCCGATAAGATAGAGTGACGAATCTGTCAAAAATTCAGCATTATAGTTTTTATGTTTTAGAGAAAAGTTTTTATTTTTATTGATTAAATCAAACTTTGATAACCTAGATCTATGATTATAACATGTAAGTGTTACGGAATCGTAGATCTAAAGTTGTTTTTTGTAAAAACATTGAATGAATTAAAGATAAAAATTTAAGAACACCAAGAACATGATGACTAGAACTTACTTGTGAATAAGGAACAACTTTGGATTTTCAAAGATGGGGCAAGGGAAACGACTTTGGGCAGCCTTGTGGCTTTAGATTTCACAAAAATGGTGTAAAGAAAAGGGAGAAACAAGGCCTCTATTTATATGTTAGGATTTAGAGAAAAATGAGGAGTTCTAGTTGGATTAGGATTAGGATTGTATTAGGAGCTAAAAGAAACTAGCAAATAGGATTAGTTAGTTACTAGGATTTTTATAAAAGAATAGGTTAATTTTTATAAAATTTTGATGGATATGGGGAGATTAGGATAGAATCATGAGTTGTTAATTAGGATAGAATTGTAGTTGGTTAAGTTTTAGATAATTACTAGTTAGCTTTAATAATATTCAAGGATAATTAAGAGGTTTAATTCCTATCAATTTATATATATATAAAAGAATCGTAAGTTTTTAAAAAAATATGGACATTTATTTTTAAGGATTTAACAACATTCATGACTAGATAATTACAAGTCCATAATGATTACAAGTGTTAGTTATATGTTGAATTATATAAAATGTTTAATAGGTTTAGGATAATTATTGTTTAAAATAAAAGAATATATATATTAATATAGAGTTTCCAACAAATATAAAATCTCGGTTTCATAAAAAGATTTAAATAAATAATCATTCAGGTATTGGATTTTATAAAATGTTACACAATAAACCTTGTAGTTACAAATGTAAAATTTCTAAATTTGAATTTAGGTTTCTAAAGATAAAGACTTTCCATAGCATTTATTTTTTATTATGGTTTAAGGCATCCAAGTTACTACATTAGGCAAGATATATGATAATATAATATTGAATCACATAGAATCGCCATAGTAAATGACAATATATAGAATCATAATGTATTGAAATTGAATTATGCTAACGTTTTCATAGATCGAAATAGTTTCAGGAATGCATAAGGAATCAATAGTATCACTAAAAGGTTACATAAATAGCATGGAAAAATCAAGGATGTTACACTGTAAAGGTGGCGTAGTTGTATGCGCTTTGGCATATTCGTACGCCCATAACAAGAAGATTTCATACTTCCTTTGTTTTTAACGTATAACTTCAACCTAATCGAACCCACAACAAATTCACACATTTGTACATCAATTTTCCTTGTGTTTGTAAAGGTTAATCACACGTAGGCCTTTTAAACATATTGTGAAGCTCTTAGACTTCAATCTCATGTTAATCTTGACTCGTTTATGATTCAATGAAACAATTTGATTTCAACCAAGTAGGTCAAGTTCACAATTCATTCTTTAGTGGGACTGTAAATCTTAACCAAATACCATTTTCTCTCATTTCAAGTGATGTTCTTTGATATCAAGAGAGTTAAGACTATTATCTATCACTTTGATAAATATTCATTTAAACCGAATTTCATACATAAAGGATCAAACCATCACATTAACTTATTTTATCGCATAGCACACAATTCATATCTTTTAGTCATTACACTATCAAATTAGCATGCTTTAACACTTGCAATGATTTTATTTTAAGCATAATCTAATGATATTATTTTTATATCAAGTACAAAATTTAATAATCTTCAAACAACACACTGAATACCACTCGATAATTATAAATGTGTGCATATCAAAATTAAGGAACAACCATTGATCAAGTTATTCCGTATAACTAGATTGTGTGATATTTATAACATATTGTATCCTTTAAACATGTACAATCAACCAATTTATAAAAATCGAGTCATAGTATGAACTCATGTTGATTGTTGTGAATTTTCACATATGAGTCTTTGCCCAGTCTTGGTTGACTTCCTAAAAGTCATGTTAACTATTAGGTTGCTTCTTGAGCACAAATAGACATCTCGTTTATCATTAGCCAATATAACTAAACATCTTCAAAATATGCTCAAATTATGTTTGTTTACTTGTTAGTTACCAGATTCTCTTTTCTGTTCGTCGAGGCTTGAGTCTTAGACCCCTTACTCAATCTCTCTAAGAGTTCCTACTCATCATCCTCATGGTTGGTTATAAAGGTTTCATTACTATTGGAACTAACAAACTTGATCTCATCATGGAGTAAACCATCATAGAAAGCTTTCACTAACTCACACTTTGGAATCTGATGATGAGGGCATAATCTCAACAGTTCCTTGAATCTAGTAAATGTCTCATGTAGTAGTTTCACCTGACTGTTGTTGGAATGATATGATAGCATTGTGAGCATCACTTGTTTTGCTCATGGGATGATGGGATAATACTCATCCAAAAAGGTTTGTTGCATTTTCTCCCCTGTATGGATACTACCATATGGCAATGTGAGACACCATTGCTTCTGCCCTATCCTTGAGTGAAAACTAGAATAAAAATAACTTTACATCTCATGGTGAAAATTCTTGGCCACCAATAGTATTGCAGATGGCTTCAAATTCAGAGAGGTGACTATAGGGTTCTTCAGTTGATACTCCTTGAAATATTGGAATGATCGTGAGGTACCGTCGTCTAACTTCGAAATATCTTCCTCGCATCATGGCTCGTAAAATTAGGGAGGGGTTTATTGTGATAGTCGGTCTAAAGTGGCTATCAAACATTTGAACTGGAGCTATATGGTTCATTCCTTGGCCATTATTGTAGTTGTTATAACCCCCACTTTCACTACAGTGGTTGTTTACCGGTGGGTAATCATTCCATCCTCCTTAGCCGTGATAAAAAGTTTGGTTCGGTGGATAATCTTGCCCACCACCATGACCCCTGTTGAACTGGTTATTAGGAAGAGGGTTCTCATTGAATCTATCATCATTCCACCCATTGTACCATGCTCGCTATTGTTGCTTCCCCCTCCTAATATCTCTCTTCATAGTTATATTGACTACCATTCTTGTTGTTCGGGTTCTTATTGTTGATGTTTTGGTTGTTTAGGATTTGAAAAATGGGTAGTGGATTGTTAGGAAGTGGTCCTTAGTTGTGTTGGGGTTTCGTGCAAGGGTTTCAAGACTCACTTAAAACGGGCAGCGGAAAAACAAGCACAAAGTGATATAGGACAAACCCTAGATCGCTCCACCAGGAGTCCAGATGCAAACTAAATATTCAATAAACAACCATAGGGGTCCAGGGTTATAACTTTCGCGAGTAGGAGACGGCAACCAAGATGTAACACCACGTGACAACAACCCGGTCGCTAGATCCGGCTACACGAACTAAACCCGCAACTATAACCCACTCGTACAAGCCTTGATCGCTATCCGTCTTGGTCTCTCCAAAATACCCGAACACCAAAACGAAACTATATTCGTTTGCTCCAATCACCCAGTGTTACCACCTACGAGCACAATGATAAGTCTCGCCTAAGGATACCGGTGGTACACGACGATCCTTAGCGGCTCACGAACACAACCCGGCTACAGGTTTCCCCGTGGCTGCTAAAAACGGCGCACGGCAATGAGGGCGGCAGCTGACGGTGCATCGGTGGAGAGGCCTACCGGCGGCGGTGCCGATTTGGGTAGTGGCGGCGGCGCAAGGAGAGGAAGGGAGGGGAGGATTAGTGTTTAGCGATTCTCCAAGAACTCTTAATTATGGTGTGTCCTTTAATTCCCCTACAACTTGTAGTTATAGGCTTTGAGTAACTTAATCCCCAATTTTAGGGTTTTAAATTACAGTTTAAACCTTGTGATTATCTAATAATCACAATTAACCAAATACTTTGATTAATTAGATATATAACCTTTATATATTTATAAATACAATTAATTAACTTTTATAATTAATTATATACATATATAACTTAATTATTCCATAATTCCAAATTACCGGATTAGTTAATATAGTCGTTTACATTTCCAAATTACAATCTCTCTCTCTCTTTCGTCATTGATTATCCCAGATAATCTTAGATGATTATTTCATAAATAATCATTTGTCTTTCAATATAATTCGTGTAATGCTCGCTTAACTCTTTAAATGACATTTAATATATATTGTTGTTCGTTGTGTAACTCTTTGGATCTTATCTTCATGGCCGTGGTGTCGAATGTCGTTACTTGGACATATAAGTCCAACAAGTTGTTGATATTTGGATTTTGATTATTAAGTGGGTTTTGGTTATTTGGAAATGGATTATTTGGTAATGGGTTATTTGGTATAGGGTTGTTTGGTTGGTTCAGATGGTTGTTCGGGGTTGGTGATTTAGGTTTGAGTTGTTTGGCAGATTTTGGTTGTTATTGGATTTGGGTTCTCCGTATCCTCTGTTGCATATGAGTTACTTGTTGCGTGCTCAATTGCTTGTGAAATTGGGGTTATCGATACCCCTGCCTGGTAAAGAACTTTGTTATGCCTTGGTGTTCTTTCATTTTCTGGATCAAACGCCAACGGTCATGCTCTTCCTGAGAAACAAGTATGCATGTAATAAACCTATCACCTGCATACGTCAACATACACATGTAACAAGAAATGAAAACAATTAAAAACTAAAACCAACTAACTAAACACTAAGCGCACAATCTCCCCGACAACGACACCATTTGATGACTAGGTAGCTAGGGTAAGTAGAGTATCGTATTCACAGGGAGCCCGTGCTTAGTGTTGAATCCGAGTTGGTTATTTAACTACTCCTAAATTAAACTACTCTCAATAGTTGGTTGGTTGGTTGGTTGATGGAATTATTAAACTTGATTGAGAAAATCATAAACTGAAATTGAAAATTTATTTTGAAGCAGTAATTAAAAGATGATCACTCTTGGGTTTCAAGTTGTTAGTTTAGTACCAATTGGATAGTTACATAGACATAACTATGTTTATTAACTTGTAGCGGAGGATAATCAAAAGAATAAGGAATATGGAAATATCGACTTAACGATCCTAAACCGAATGAGGACACGTGTTAAGATGTTGTCTAAACGATTATCAATCTAACTTTAATAATTCAAGACTAATGACTGACGGAATATTCAATAAAGTATAAATCGTTCTTTAAACAAACAACCAAGTGTTAATGATTCAAGACTAATGACTGATGGAATATTCAATAAAGTATAAATCGTTCTTTAAACACAAAGTAAAACTCTTAAATCTGACCTAGTCATCACATATTGAACGACTAAAGTAAATATCACGTCTAATAACAGGTAAAAACTAGGTTTAATACAATAACTAGCACAAACCTTACACCCGGGTATGACACGGGTGGTTTAGCCTCCCATGCTTGTGTTTGATTCTTCAAATCTTGGGATCGTTTTCATGTTTGGAATTATCAGAAACTAATTCCCCTTTGCTCTATTGCCTTCAAATTCCTCCAAAAGTCGTCCGGGGTTGTAATCCTAGCCTCCGGGTTAAATAGGCATCCAAAATCGCCTCAAAAGCCTAGATTCCGCGTCACGAGCGTAAGTTACACCCTCATGGGCGTAAGCTACGCATGGTTTGAGTTCGTACGCAAACACCCTCTGATCTACACTTCAATTACGCTAATATACTAAGTTAATGATAGGGAGCTTAAGATACACCGAGGCAATTTTGTCCACTTCATTTTCTCATCCAATCTTCTCCAATTTGCGTGTAATTTGACCCGATTTTCAAGTATTCTTCACCATTAACCCATAAACACAAAACACACTTAAAGGTATTTCATGCATTATTAAGATAAAAACATACAATTAAACACAATTACCATATGTAAATCAACCATCTATGTGGAATCACTACCTTAGAATAGTGAGAAGTGGGAGGTGATCACTTCCTCTATAATTAGTGAAACATTGAAGGTGATCACTACCTCGAATTAGTAAAACGCTTGTAGAATGTGATCACTACCTTTGATTAGTGAAACACGTGGTGTACCAGTGATATCTTCCATTCAAGAGAAATGTATAGTGGAGTAATTCTCGCTGGAGATTCGGGGAGAGGATGCAGAGTGGATTAGTTAACATCCACTTAAACCTCTATAAATCCGTTTTTATCTTTCGAAACTTCAAACTCTATATATTTCTTGTCTACTTCAGTTGTTGAGTTTTAACAAGTGTCTATCCATACGAAATTAGTTTTAAAACAAGTAATAGAAAACCTATTCAACCATTTGTTCAATTGTTCGTCGATTCACATGAACACACTAGAACTTTATGGTATTTAGGTATTTTAGAAAGAATTATAGCTAATAACTTTATATCCATATTGTTATTTTGTTTTTGTTTGTCCACGTCATGCTCTTAAACTTTTGCATGTTGCCATTAGATCACCAAAACTAATTTTTACAATTTACAATTTCAGCCCTAAACCCAAAATATTTATGAAATGATAATAAAAATTTTAAATTAAAAAAAAAATCAATTCAGAAAACAAACGGACATCCACTCCAATAAGTCAATAACCATTTATATTACTCATGAGCAAACCGTTAGGTGGATACCTGTAATCTCTCTGAAAATTTAGGACCAAAATCGTTATATGTACATACCACATTATCCATTCGTGTAATTAACTCTTAACTTTTTTAAATGGCTTTTATATTTCTATATTTAATAAAAAAAAATTACCCAACCCCATCAAGTCTTCTTCTTCATGCCCTCGAAATCTGAAACCCATTGTGATGACCCTTTTGCTCAACTCTCAAACATTTTTTGCTCAAACTAGACCAATTTGTGTATTTGTTTTTGCACAAATTATTGACCTAGGGAGATTTTGTGGGTTTTACAAAGACACGTGAAATAATCCATCGGTTCAAGTCACTTGTTCATCTTCATTGATTCATGCCGCCAATTCATCTTCATCGACTCTCGCTGATGGCGGGAAGATTAGGAAGAAGAAATATGATGATGACGATGGTGGGTTGTACTTGGTCGACAATGGTAGCCCAGTTGGCCATTTGGTGCAATGGTAGCACCAAGACTTCCAATAATGGAGGACTGGAGGTATTGGGTTCGAATCCTGGCCACAGCAAAAAATGGGTTTGTGACCAGGTCAGGGGGTTTACCCAGTTGGGGAGTTCCTCATGTGGTGGGCTGCCCTGGATATTCTAGGTGTTGCCCCGGGAAAACCCAATTATCCTAAAATATCTAGGTGTTGCCGTTCAAAAAAAAAACTTGGTCGACAATGGAGGTGGCAAATTAGCAACAGGAATCGGGACGGGGTGGGTAAAATGGGAGTTGGTATTTTTTTTTCTTTTTCATTTTAAAAGTATTAAGGGTAAAATAACTCTTCACGCATACTTAACATAAATTTTTAACGTTCATCTACTGCAATGACTAAAACTGTTATGGGTAAGTGAATAACTAGGATTAAAAATGTAATTTTTGAAATTTGGGTCCTAAATCATGATCTGACCTTCTCACGGGACCATGTCCGTGTGTCTAATTGATTCTATTTTTAAAGAAATGACTTGTGTTGGTTAAGGCTTTTCTAAAACGGAATTCATTAAAATGATTTGATATAAACACTACCCCACGATTAGAATGTTGATAATGGGATTTTTGATTGAACCGAAAAGATGATATATATTGAGTAGGGATGGTGATGGGTCGGGTTTAAGTAATCCCAAACCCATACCCGGTCCAAAGCCCGTCGGGTTTCTATCGGGTAATTACCCGTCGGGTATCGGGTATACCCGCGGGTTTCGGGTAAACCCGTTAGTTTGTAAAAAATACCCGTTGGGTATACTCGACCCAAAACCCGTCGGGTATATAACGGGTATATATAAAGGTGTAATTAAAATAAAAAAGAAAGAAAATAAAATCATGTTTGGTATATACATTTAAAATAAATACGGTATATATACTTAAAATAAATGTGGTATATACACTTAAATTAAATAGAAAAAAGAAAGATATGTCGGGTATATAACCGGGTATATATTATCGGATAATCGGGGCGGGTAAACGGGTATATCACCATATCCCGTACCCGTCCCAAACCTGCGAAAAATTTCAAATGTAATCCCAAACCCGGTCTCATACTCGGATTACCCGGCCCATACCCGTCCCGGATGCTTTGGGTTTCGGGTTTTTCCATTGAATTCGGGTTTCATCGTCATCCCTATTAAGGATCGATAATTCAATAAGATTATGGACAATGACAAATCTATATTGATTCACTAAGATTTGTGGGACTTCAATTTTTTCCCTAAAAAATCCGAACGTTTTTTTGTTGGAAAATTTAAGTTTTTTTTTATCGGCAACACCTAAATATTAGAGGATGATTGGGTTTACTTGAGACAACACCTAAAACATCCATGGCAGCTCATCCCATGAGGAACCTTTCAACTGGGTAAACCCCCTGACCTGACCACAGACCCCCCTTTTTGCAGTGACCCGGATTCAAACCAACGACCTTCCATTTGGAAGTCACCGGGTACGCCAGGACAAAACCCCTCTGGTTGGAAAAAAAATTAAGTAAATACCCTTTAGAAGCAATCACAAGATACTCATGAGTCCAATCAATACTTATACACCAAAATTTAAGCCGGAATTAGACTATTATATTGGTAAAGTTAGTAATATTCAACATTTAAAATTGATTCGGTTATTAATCAACTTCAGAATAATTAGTCCTTAGTTATGTTGATTACAAGTGAAAAAGTTTTAATTTTTTTTACAACAGATGGTCTAGCGGTTGAGGGACTTTGTTATCTTAATCGGGCCCAAAGTCCCCACCCCGATTAGAACCCCACACCACACCCCAGGAGAAAACCCACAATTAGGAAAAACCCCTGGTTTAACCTGTAACAATTTTTGTTCCAAGCTAGACTCGAACCCATGACCTTACATTTGAAAAGTCAAGGGACTACCACCTAAATTCAAAATGAAAAAGTTAATAAAACTTATTAAAACTTAAATTCATGTTTTCTTGTTGAGGTTTGTAATTAATTGAGTTAATTGAAAAGTATAATTTTAGTGAAAAAGTGATAAAAACGAGACCTTGATTATGTAAATAAAAAAGAAAAAACTTAGCTTTTAGAGGGGAAATGTGTCACCAATACTTTTTTCACAAAAAAAAGTGATACCCCCTTTCTTAACAAACCTCTTTTCTACAAGGTCACGACACAAACTTTAACCTAAAACAACTAAAAACAGTATTTACGTTAAAGTTTGTTGGCCTTTATTAAAATTCACAATCTTTTTCAAAAATTGAATGATCTAGTCTTATTACGAGTGTAATCGAGGGCTCGCTGAAGCTCAAGTTTGACTTGTTTCGAATTCTACATCTAAAGCTTAAACTTGACACGACACATACGTAATTTTTAAAGTTTGGCTCGGGCTCACGCTCGACTTATTTATTTAATTATATACACATACTAACTACTTTTATATGATCTTTAGTTATAACTTTATTAATATAACATAATCTATTTTATTTCGTTGACTTTCTCATAACGCATAATAATATTTATTATAATATATACTTATTACATTAAATAAAATTATTATATTTATAAAAATATAGTCGTGAGCTAAGTCAAACTCGATATATGAAATACGATCCCAGACTTATTTATGAAACGACTTTTAGTTCAGTTGGGTTGGAAACGAACCGAACATTCAACGAACAGTTGGTGAGCCGTTCAGCGGGAATCCGTTTATGTTCGTTCGTTTAATAAATAAACGAACCTGAACAAGAAATTTCGTCTGTCTAGTTAAAGGAACGAACATGAACAGAGGTTGCATTCGTTCATTTATGTTCGTTAACGTTCGGTAAGGTGTTCATTTATGTTCGTTATATTTTATATTTTATCAATTAAAAATATTTATTAATTGTGTTTTATGATAATTTTGTCAAGTATGTGGAGATAATTATGTCAAGTGTCAAGCACTACATATTTATTTTTGGTGGATTTTACGTAATGTTAATTTGAGATGAAAATGCTAATTTTATTCTCAAATTGATTTGTGTTTATTTGTGTTCATGAACGTTCGTTTACGTTCATTTGTGTTCATGAACGTTCGTTTGTGTTCGATTACGTTCATTTGTGTTCGTTTACGTTCGTTACATAGAATTATTGGACGAACATAAACGAACACGGACATGATCATTTCTTTAACGACCGAACATGAACAGAAAATCTCATTCGATTATGTATTCGTTCGTTTGCAGCCCTACGATTTAGGCTTTGAAGTTCGACTAGGGCTCATTTAAATTTGCCTCGATTTAAGATTTTAACGAGTCATTATCGAATAGTAGATTATGAACGACTTATTGAAAACGAAGGTTTTTAATTTGAAAAGTGATCAAGTTTATTATTTTTGGTAACAAAATAAATACAAATAATAAGATATAAAGTCGAATTTAAAGAAGGTACTATGAATTTAATTATCATTGTCACTCGTGTCAATTAAGTGGGATCCAATTGCCCCCCATTGGGCCATAATCAGCACCTACCGTTTAATTTTCAAAGAGGGACATTTATGTAAAATCACTGGTCATATTTAAGACGGTCATCCCTCCTTGTCCGCAAGAAACCCTTTTTTAAAACCTCATTTCACGTCTTTTTAAAAAAAAAGAAAAATAAAACCTCATTTCACGCGCCGGCCACCAGAGGCGCGTGTCTGCACCTGCTTCCTCACGTGCCGGAGAGCTTAAGCCACCGCCACCTGTCACCTGACACTTTTGGCCCTACATATACTTCACCTCCTCCACCATCTCCTTCCCTCACACATACACACTCTCTCTCTCTATATATATACACACCACACACATACACACACAAAACAGAAGTGAAGAAACAGAGGGAGATGGGATCTGAGTTGATATACAGAGGGCACGAAGCTCAAACGACGTCGGATTCGTATTCTCCCAAACCGAACAAGCCATGGTTCTCCGTCATCCGGCCGATTCGCTACATGCTCCGGGAACAGCGTCTTCTGTTTGTCCTCGTCGGCATTCTAATTGGCGCCGTCTTCATCGCCGTTCTTCCATCCTCCGCCATCACCTCCAACCGCCAGATCAACTACCACGACGCATACTCCGTCTCCCAAACGGCTGAGATTCTAAACCCTAGGCGACCTGCCTACCGTCCAGGGTTCGGATCGTTGAATTCCGGTGGCAAAATCCCGTTAGGTCTGAAACGGAAGGGGTTAAGGATCGTGGTGACCGGCGGAGCAGGTTTCGTCGGAAGTCATCTTGTTGACCGGTTAATCGCCAGAGGAGATAGCGTAATTGTTGTTGATAATTTCTTCACCGGAAACAAGGATAACGTCATGCATCATTTCGGAAACCCTAGGTTTGAGCTTATTCGACACGACGTCGTTGAGCCGTTACTACTGGAAGTAGATCAGATCTATCACCTTGCCTGTCCTGCGTCACCGGTTCACTACAAACACAATCCCGTCAAAACTATCATATCCTTAATTACCTTGATTTCATATAGATTAATCTAAATTATAATCACTAATTATTAATTAACATTCTGTTGTTGAATCCTTAACGCTGATCTGTTTGTTTCTCACAAGACGAACGTGGTGGGGACATTGAACATGCTAGGGTTGGCAAAGAGAGTCGGTGCGCGGTTTTTGCTAACGAGCACCAGTGAGGTGTACGGTGATCCCCTGCAGCATCCTCAAGTTGAAACTTATTGGGGCAATGTCAATCCTATTGGTGAGCTTGCACTTTTTTATTTTTAGTTTTTGTATTTAATTTAGTTTACAAGAAATCCGATGACAAATGCACCGGAAATCCGGTGTAGTTTTCAGTCGCCGGATTCAGATGCGGCGTAATTCGCTGATCTCAGATCTGGCCGGCGTTTCAATGCTTTTTTTGCGTGATTTGCGGGTCTGAAATCTGGTGGTTGTAGATGAAGATATTTTTTCATGAAACTGTTGATTCGATGTTAAGTTATATGGTAAAATTAGGAGGGATGAATACAAATGGTTAAAAAAACTAAATGGATCTGATTTTTTTGCTATTTTTGGCAGGTGTTAGAAGCTGCTACGACGAAGGAAAGCGGACTGCTGAAACGTTAGCCATGGACTACCATCGCGGTGCTGGTGTCGAGGTCCGTACAGTAAAAAATGAATTATGGATTTGTTTAAAGTGATGATTTTGATGGTGTTTGTAATATAGGTGAGGATTGCCAGGATCTTCAACACATATGGTCCTAGAATGTGCATTGATGATGGGCGGGTTGTTAGTAACTTTGTTGCTCAGGTGGGTTGTGTCTGATTGGTTTTTAAATTTTTGAGAATTGTTTGGTTGAATGATGTTTATCAGAACATTAAGTTTTCATTGATGGTAATAAAATCAGTTTGTTAACAATGCAGGCACTGAGAAAAGAGCCCTTGACTGTTTATGGTGATGGGAAGCAAACAAGAAGTTTCCAGTTTGTTTCAGATTTGGTTAGTATGTCTTTCCCTGTTCCTGCATTTCTAGATTTTTAATTGCTTTTTGATTTTCCAATTTTGTATGCTTTTGATTGGTTCTTCTTGTTTGGAATTTTATGGATCATCTGTTGATGCTAATTGGCTATCCTAAATTTGGTAATTGTTATTTTTGGGCGGTTTCTTTATTCAACCTAATCACCCAATTTGTATCTACCCGGAGTCTCTATATGTGGTAGTTTTGGATTCAAGATTAACAAAATAGTTGTAAATGTGTTTAGGGGTTGATTTGTCGGTCTGTTGAGCATCTTTATTATTTGGGTAACATGGATAAAACCAGATCTAGATGGGTCCTTACTCATTCTGTATGGTGAAACAAGCGTATCACGTTATTAATTAGGAAATAAGATGTTACATGATCAATTTGGGATATTCCTTGTGGGTGGGTCTCTTTGGTTGAAGTAGTTCAACACGACACCGACATATGTTCCTTTCAAGTTAAACATTTCTTGAAAATTTTATATGGAGTTACAACCTTCTCAATTATTATTTTTACAACATTTATATAAAATTTTATATATGGAGTTACAACCTTCACAATTATTCTTTTCATATGGAGTTACAACCTTCTCAATGACAACATTTATATAAAATTTTAAGGTACAACCTTCTCAATTATTATTTTTACAATCAATTCATAGTATTCATTTGGGACCACTTGGGTCTTTTGTTAGTGGGTATATTTTATATTATAGAAACAAAGAAACAAACACTTTCTTTAGTGACTATCTCAAATCTTATGGGCCATTTTATAACATAAACATGTGTAGAACATATTGCCTGCCAAGAGAAAATTATGTAACATCGTTGTCATGTCCAACGCCCATGTGCGTAGTGGAAAGTGAAAATGTTTAATGGCATAATTTAACTGTATGCAGGACATAAATATAGTCGAGAGTATTTCTTGTTTGTTGTTGAGTCATACCTCTATTATATTATTAAACTTAGCGTATTAGCCTAACGTACTCTGCTTTAAATATGAAGGTGGAGGGTTTGATGCGTTTGATGGAAGGTGAACATGTAGGACCTTTCAATCTTGGAAACCCTGGTGAATTCACCATGCTTGAACTTGCTCAGGTATAGACCCTTACGCAAGAATAGAGTTTGAACGTATTACAATCCTTTTTATTTTATGAATGGCTAACACCTACACCTGTGGAGGGTAATGGCAAAATTCCCCTCGTCAAGACCCCTTGTGAGGATTTGAATCCATGACCTCCACAGGAGGAAACCCTTTACAGGGAAACCCCCCTGACCACTAGATCAGGCTAACATATTACAATCCTAAGTTGTGGGCTACCAGCATGGGCCAGCCTGCTGATTTGGGCTTGGGTGCTACAAACTATCCACTTTGCTATAGGCAAACATTTATGGATCTTTTTAAGACATGTTTTGTTTACATTGGTGCGCAGGTGGTCCAGGAGACGATCGACTCAAATGCAAGAATCGAGTTTAGGCCAAACACCGAGGATGACCCGCACAAGAGGAAGCCCGATATAACCAAGGCTAAAGATCTCCTGGGATGGGAGCCGAAGGTGCCTCTGCGCAAAGGTCTCCCTATGATGGTGTCTGACTTTAGGCAGCGAATCTTTGGTGATCATAAGGACAACGGTGCCACCTCAGCCACCACGTCAGCTTAAATGGCAACACTTTTTATACCAGTAAAATATTATGATATGCAGCAGGTAAAAAGGCGTATACTGTTTTGGCTTTAAAGCAACGGTTCCCTTCACCCAGAACGGCTAGTATAGCAGGGTTTACGCCCGCCCTCTCTACTGTTGTTCTGGTTTGAGTTGGTTATATTAGTTTTTCAGGCATGTATTTTCGTTATTGTTATTATTATTATTATCTTAAACATGATTTGGGAACTTAATTGGTATTTTACAGAGATAAGTTTACGTTGTAGCCTACCATCTTCTCTTTGTTATTATTAATATTAAATTAATGCAATTGGCACTTGAAAAAATGCTTCCTGTTTGGTGAAATCTGCTTATGACATAAACATGTGTTTTTTTAAATTCTTGTTTAGTTTGGTGCAGTTGAGTAGGTGGTTCCAGGTTAAATCTCCCCTGTTAATGTTATCACTTTAAGAAACTTTAAAATGTCTTTGATGCAGAAAATGAATAAATAGATATACAATTAAATAATAAAAGTACAATATTATTAAAAAAATAAAAATTCTCTCTCAAACACTTGCCGCCTTCACATATTTCGCTTAAGAAAAACATCTATCAATGTATGTCGTTTCAATCGGTAAAACTAATGATAATTTCAATATACGATAGACTAATATGAAATTTGTTTCCTTGTTGAGTTGTTTCCGCCACCAGTTTTACAATATTGGATATAGTATTGAAGTTGGCAAATCTTTTATCCGCCTTCATATGATCAATGTAGTTGACGAGCTCAAACTTAAGTTTGTTTTTACCATCACAATCAAAATCATTTGGATACGTCTCGGCCAACCTAGTAACTTTGGTATATGAAATTCACCAAAATTATAATAGGGACTCAAAGTACCCATACATGTAAGCAATTTAGAGGTTATCTTTTTAAAAGGGTTGCCAAGCTCTTGGATTCGTATATCTAGCACCGTGCTTTAACATTCAAACTCGTAACAATGGCGATTCGTATATCAACCAAACGCACGATTATTTTGTGATAAGAACTCCATTGTGTATCTTTAACTCTTGCAAGAGAAGTCTTTTGATTTAAACCATTTCCGGTGTTAACTCCTAAACGATCCATTGCTTCTTTCCATTTCTCCTTTTGACTTTCTTGAATGATATCTTGTCGTTTACAAGATGCACAAACCACATTCCTCAAAATTGATATCACCACAAAAAAAGTTCCAAACTTCAGTATGTTGATTTGTAAATGCCACAACAACTAGTTGAAGTCGGAGGACAAAACTGTTGGATTTTATGGACTGACCCAATGGACAATGCGGTTGATCGAGCTATGACCCGTAAGAGTTACACCTAAGGCAACGAACATTAAATCCACTTAACCTGCTTAACTGATAATTACGAACTTTTAGCGAGACGATATATTTTATATATGTTTGTTACATGGGATTTATTATTTATACCGATTTATAAATAATAATTTTATATTTATTTTAATATTTTATTAAAACAATTAAATGGGTTCAGACTTTAATATTAACTATTGGGTTTAGGCCCGATATGATTTTATTAGGTTAAAAGGATTAGAGTAATTAATATATAAAGATATATTAAAATCTAATCAAAAAGGAGAGTTGATTCTTTTTGATCGTAGAAAGCAGAGGCAAACAAAAAAAAATTGCTTTTCCTTTAGTTTTGGTTTTCGCCACCCGCGAAGACCAAAAACGGAGTCATCAGTTTGGTGATTTCCGGAACCACCAAACCAATCCAAGCCGGACCCTGCCTCGCTGCTGTCCCGTTTTCGGCCAGCCCCGGCGCTACTCATCTCTCGTGTTGTCAGTTTGTGATCTAGCATCGGTTCATTGTACCTAGGTGTCTCAACCGGTTAATCATTATCAACTAAGGTATGATTAATCTCATCAGTAGATTAATTGTTTTTTTTTGTGTTTGCGTGTTCATAATCAGATCCTGTTCGGTTTGTTAGTGCTGTTAAATAGGTTATGATTTTATTTTCCGCTGCGTATTTATTAATTAACTGAATTAATTAATTTCTCTGTCAAAACCCGTTTTTACAAAAGTCAAACTGATCACCATTGAATCCCAACAGTGGTATCAGAGCCTGGTTTATAACACGCAAATCGGAACCGGTCTGGTTTCACCGGTTAGATTAATCACAAACTTTAACTATCTTGAAGTTTCTGATCTGATCTGTTTTTTGGGGCAATTTTTTTATTTATTAATTTGGTCGATTTTTTATTTTATTTGACCAAATATATTGCCCGTATGTGATTGTGTTGAAAATGTAAATCTGGCCCGACCTATGTGATTGAGTTGTTTGTGTTTATTATTCAGTTTTTGGTTTTATGGTTTTGGCCCACTTTTGATGGCTCAAAGTTGTAATATAATAAGTTTTTTTTATTTTATGTAATGTAATAAAAACTCGAAGACAAATCTGAAGACGCAACAAGAATCATGGATTCAGTGGGAGTCATCCGAGACGACTAGATGCACGGAAGTCCATCCTTGTGGTTATTTTAATTTTGTGTACCCCATGACCCATTTGGTCTTGCTAACTGGCTCTAGCAAGATCAAACAAACTTGGCCCTAAAAGATTTACATATTTATTTGCTTTATGGTTGCTTTTAATTTTTTATAACTTCAATTTATTATAAACCAACCAAACACCAAACGTTTTAAAAGAAGTTTTAAAATGTCACAATCTGTCACCACAAGTTCTAATTTTACAACTTGTAGAATTTTATAAAAATAACAACTGGCTTGTTTTTATAAAATAAATAATCGCTAAAGTTTTGCAATTTAAACTAAATTTAATTTCAAAACTTATAACTTAATAGTTTTCAACTATTAACTTTAACCGGTTATTCAAGTCGCGACAAACTTAGTTTTAATAAGTTATTTAAAATTAAGTGTCCTGAGAGATGAAAGGGTTCATCAAATTTGTCATGACTTTAAATAGTAAAACTGGCTTTTACATCATACGTATGATTTAATCATTCGTTGTGTTTGACCCTATTCGGTAAACACTAAAATTGGAACCAATATTTAAAACCAATGGTCTATGCCATCCTATTATAAGGAACACTTGGAGCATAAAATGAAACATCGGTGTTTGGATCCACAGCACCGCACTGGATGCGTAGTTTATCCTTCCCAGGCGCAAGGGTTTCGTTGACACATCCGGCCCTTCCGCAAGTACCTGTTTTAGGACGACTATTACTTTTCTCTCTTGTTACATGCCCCAGCTGTCAAGAGATTAAAAGTGGGCATAGATGAGGCTAAACGTATCAATGCATATACATGTCTTGTCTTAGCAGCCTCATACACGAGAGTTGTGCATCTTTCCACAATTGACACTAATTGTCAGTCTAGTTACCCACTTACTAATGTTGTATGCCACAGCTACCATTAGTGACTGATTTAACTAGATTCCCACTCCTTATTCTAATTTCTGTAATTAGGTCATAAATTAATAAGGAATTTTCACTTTCTTTATACTAATTTATTTTCTTTGCTTATCTTGACAGATGTCTACTGAAAATAATAATACTAATTACTCCTTCGCTCTCAAGTCTATCCTTGAGAATGAAAAACTGGATAACACCAACTTTCTCTCGTGGCAGTGAAATCTAAGAATAGTTATCAAGATGGCCAAGAAGCTCTATGTTCTCGATGCAACAGTCCCTGAGGCACCCGGTGGTAACACGGCTGCCGCTCGTAAGGCCTGGGAAAAAAAAGAGATGATGCCACTGAGGTGGCCTGCCTTACGCTAGCCTACATGTCCCGTGAGCTCCAAAAGAGCATGGAGGACCTGAGTGTCTTTGACATGATTTCCTGAGTGTCTTTGACATGATTGAGCAACTTATGGGCATGTTCCTGAAACAAGCCCAACAAGAACGCTATGAAACCATGTCTCAGCTCATTCGTTGCACAATGCAAGAGGGCACGCCTGTTAGTGCTCATGTACTTAAGATGAAAGGGTACATCAACCAGATGAACAAACTTGGATATCCCATGAAGGATGACATGACTACTGATTTCATCTTAAACTCTCTCCCAAGCTCCTATGCTCAATTCGTAATGAATTTCAACATGAATGGCTTGGAGAAGACAGTGGTCGAGCTACATGGTATGCTCAAAACGGCCGAGATGAATATCCAAGGAAAGAAAAATCAAGTTCTGATGGTCAGATATGCTGGTGTTAAAAAAACCTAACCCTAAGAAAAGAGGTTATAATAGCAAAGGCAAGAAGAAGGTTAATGTTGCTGCCAAGCCTGTCACCAACAATAACAAGAAAGCTTCAAAAGCACCCCCTCCTGAGGAGCGCCAATGCTTTGAATGCAACAAAATGGGACACTGGAAACGTAACTGTTTTGAATATCTAGCCAAGCTGAAGCTGCACAGGGCCAGTGGTGAGGTCACCTATTAAGGTATTCTCATTTATGTTAGTGAAATTTTTACTGTTTCTAGCAACACATGGGTATTTGATACTAGATGTGGATACCGCATCATTAATGTCTTGCAGGAGCCTAAAAGTTGGAGGAAGCTGAAACAAGGCGACATGGAGCTCATCATTGGTGATGGGAAAAGAGTACCAGTTCTTGCAACTGGAACATATCATCTCTCATGTCCTTCTGGCCTTGTGGTTGTTTTAAACAATTGTTTGTTTGCACCTGGTTTAACCAGAAACATTATTTCAGTTTCTTTATTGTTTGAACAAGGATTTAAGTACATTTTTAATGGTATTGCTATTTCTGCCTACTTAAATGATATCTTTTATTTTGAGGCTAAACCTCAAAACGGTATTTATGAGATTGACGTTCAAACTGACAATAACATATATAATATTTCTAAACGTATCAAATCTGGCATTAATGATACTTTTCTATGGCATTGTCGACTAGGCCACATAAGCAAGACACGCATTAAAAGACTCCAATCCGAGGGAATTCTTGAACCTACTAGACATGACTCATTTGATAATTACGAGACTTGTTTAGCTGGAAAACTCACAAAGGACCCCTTCACTCATGTTAGTGAACGAGCCAAGGATCTGCTAGGCCTTATACACACTGATGTGTGTGGCCCATTGATGTGTAGGTGTTCGTTGGGTGTTTATGATGCTTAACTATACGTTTTTATGTGTGATTTAGCATGGAACGCGTTTACTTTGCATGTGTTTATAATTTGTAGATGTTTGGATGCTAAGTGCGTGTTTTGGAAGCATTAGAGAGGAAGTAGAGGGTTTGGATCGGAAACTATGCAAAAGATGGAGGCTGATGTGGAAGTTCTGGAAGCTGAATCTTGAAACAGACATATCTCTAGCTAGAAAATGAGTTACGAGACCCATAATATATGAATCTTGGGTAGCTCGAGAAGCCGAATCCAAATATTTGGTTAAAAAAAATACACTAGGGGCGTAAGCTTACGCCCTAGGAGCGTAAGCTTACGCCGGTAACATTTTCTAAATAGAAGCTTCAGCTCGACGGAGTAAGCTTACGCCCCCCAGCGTAAGCTTACGCTGGTTACGTTTCAGACGCGGATTTTTAGTGAAACAGCCGATTTTCAGTGTTTAATTGGGGGTTTCTTCCCCAAATTCGAAATCACCACTTTTACAACAGTTCTTGGGGGATTGGAGGCGAAAAAACACCATTCCAAGATCGATTGTGAAGATTGATATCGAATCATTGAAGAATCGAAGATGAATTCCACAACCATGAGCGGCTAATCCACCGGTAATCATTCCCGGGTGGATTGTTTGTAAGTTTTTAGGGTTTTATCATGTGCTAGCTTTGAGAAACAATTCTTGTAATCGTTTGGTTTGAAATACTTGAATCTTTGTGTTTAGTATGGTTATGAACTCACGGGAGTCGATAAATTCTTGCACCATTGACCCCGTTAGATGATAATTGCTATGAACTTTGATTTGTGTTGAATCTATTGATTAATCTAATTCTATATTGCATACATTTGTCTCGATTTCATTCGTGAATCTTGTCTTACACTATTTTCCGATGATGTATGAATGTTGATGTTCTTGGTTAGATTTGGTCAATTTGATTTAGATAACCATTTGATTGCTTGAACTCATATGTTGGTGTGATAATCCCTAATTACTTGTGAACTTGAAAACCGGGCGTGATTCCTTTTTAATTATTGTTACAATATAAATCGTTTGTTTGGTACGTGATTACTATTGATCATAATTGTTACTTGATAATCCTTGTTTGTTGAGTTTGATAAGTTTCACCTAAACCATTGCTTGTGTTTGGTCAGAAAGACCCATTGCAACTTCATAAATCACTTTGTCAATTGAAGTTAAGCACCGACCACAAACTCTTCGTGGTTCGACACCCTTCTTACCCTAACTAGTTTAAGGTGATTAGGACACTCTATTTCTTTATCTTTGACCGGTACCTTCGACACCGATCAAATTTTGGCGCCGTTGCCGGGGAGTGTGTGCGCTTGGTGTTTTATTTTAATTAATTCGTGTGACTATTTGTTACTTGTTTTGTTTGGTTAATCTTCTTCTATTTTTGTGTTACGCGTGGTGTTTGTTTGTGTGTGCAGGTGACAGATTAGTGCATGCGTACCCGTTCATTCGGGAGGACTTCACCGCTTGTTTTTGAACAAGAAATTGAGAGGATAGCAAGGCAAAACCGAACCCAACAACAAAATTTACAACCTATTTCATCGGAACCATCATCTATGGATGGTCGAAGCAGTCATTCCGGATCTAGCATGAGAAACCGTGGCCCAACTCCAAACAGAGGCCCTATCCCTAACCGCCCACCAACTCCACCTCACCGAACCCCAACCCCATCTATACTTATCAATAACAACCAACCCCGTGGATCAGGTCCAGTTCAACACAACCGACCCGTTAACATCCGTACCAATCCCATGTACCAAGGAAGAAGGGGATCACAACAAAATCAAATCCCTCCGGGAAATGTCTTTGGAGCTCAACCAAGAAACGACAATGAGGACGATGGTTGGGGGGATGACGATGGTGAAGACTTTGGGTATGACGATAATGAAGAGGTTGGGAATGGTAATGGGTTTGGAGATTACGAGTACGAAGATGGTGAGCGGAGCCAATATGGAGAATACAATGAGAGGCAAGGTTTTGAAGAGGAAGAAGAGGTGAATTATGTTCACCAAAGACCGAGACAACCAATGGGTCGAACGGGTAGACCCGATAGACCTGTTTATCCTCCTAGACAAGAAGGGAGGAGATTTAATGGGGGCTACAATAATGAAAATCGAAGGCAACCGGTAGCCCCTATGGGTGGAGTTAATGGTCGCTTTCGACCGGCTATTTCGGAGAATGCTTCTCCAATTGTTCCACCAATTCCGGGAATGAGGAGGTTCAAGTCAAGACCGAATTACATCAACGACCTTCCCCATTTTCATGGCATGGTAACCGAAGAGCCATACACTCATCTAGCCGAGTTTGCCGCCATTTGTAGCACTATTGGGGATGAAAACTTTGACCAAAATGAGGTCAAACTCCGACTTTTTCAGTTTTCCCTCAAAGATAGAGCAAAGCAATGGTTCATCACATTGCCGGCTAATAGCATCCACACATGGGATGAAATGCAACAAGTTTTCTTGGACGAATATTACTCGGTTGCAAAGACGGATGACTCCCGAATTGAGATTCGGACTTTTCAACAACAAACAGGTGAACCTTTACATGAAGCTTTTACCCGTTTCAAAGAGTTGTTGAGGAAATGTCCCCACCATCAAATCGAGTTGTGGGAACTAGTGAAGTGCTTTGTGGATGGTTTGACTCAAGAGGAGAGGAAGTACTTGAAGTCCACAAGTAATGGGACATTGTTGTCTAATCCCGAAGAAGATGATTGGGATTTCTTAGAAAGAATGAGCCAAAGTTCAAAAGCCGAGGCATCGGCTAGCCGAAGAGCCAAACACCCAATTTCAAAATCTGCCCCGGACTATGAGACGAAAGAGAGGTTAGCTTCTATGGAGAAAGAGTTGGCCTTGTTGAAAAAAGGAGAGAAAAAGGAAGTAGCGGGAGTGAAAACTCATTTTGATGTTTGTGAGAGTTGTGGAGATTTGGGGCACAAAACCATGAGTTGCCCATTCCAAGAAGGTAGACAAGAAGACGTGAACCAAGTTTATGGTGATAGGAAACCATATGATACAAACTCAAACTCCTATCACCCGAGCTCGAGGAATCATCCCAATTTCAAATATGGGGATGCGTCAAACCAATTGAACCCAAATTTCCAAGGTTCAAATCAAGGTACTTTGTCATACCAACCTCGTCAACAAAGCAATTATAATTCGGGTGGTTACCAAAGGAGCTCTTATAACAATAACCGGAACACAAATTACCCCCCAAGGAATTACAATCAAGACCATCAACAACAAGATGAGTCATCAGGGGGTGATAATGCGGTTAATTCAAAGTTGGATGCACTATTGGAGATGATGAAAGAATCAAAGAAGGAGAATGAAGTGAGAGACAAGTCTTTTGTGGCATTGGAGAGACAAGTTGGGCAATTGGCACAAGAAATTGCTCAACTCAAACAAAATGAAGTTAAATTGCCAAGTGACACCACTTTGAACCCAAAACATCATGTTAGTGCAATTGATGTCGCCCATGGTAATGAAGAATGTGAAGAAAGAGAAGAGGAAGAAATTGAGTTTGGAGAACCCTTAGTTCCTATTCAAATTAGGGAATTTAAAACCAAATTGGCATTATTAGATTATGGAGCGGGGGTGAGCATTTTTCCGGGGAGCGTATATGACCAATACAATTTTGGTCCATTAGAAGAATACACCACCACCTTGGTGTTAGCGAATGCTACACGCACGCGGCCTCGGGGGAAACTAGTGGGAGTGGCTGTGAAGATTGGAGAATTTTACTATCCGGGAGATTTCTTGGTGCTCGATTATGCACCACTTGCTAAGGAGGAGGAGCCACGAGTGATTTTGGGAAGACCGTTTTTGGCAACCGCAAATGCGCAAATCAATTGCCGAAACGGAACTGTTGACATGACCTTTGGGAATCGTAAGTTGAACATAAATGTTTTTTCAAATTTATTTACATATTCGGTTGAAAAGAAATGTTCAAAATCGGTTACTACTAACGTGTGTCATCCTCGTGCCAAGGCAAATGAGGGTGACACCAAAAAGAAAGATATTATGTTTGACAGGTTTAATGTGAAAGACGAGCCGAAGGCAATCGAGAAGGAAACTAAGAGGTTGAAGGATGAAAAGAAGCCACCCGACTGTAATATCCGAGATATTCCGACCCATCTTTTGCACGTATACCTAAATTAAAACTCGACTCAGTGTTAAAACTATTTCTTTAAAGCGACAAATATCTATGAATATATATATATATATATATGTGATAAATATGTCTATATATGTATATATATAGATAGATTTTTTTAATAACATAAAATTATAAAAAAAAATATATATAACAATAAAAACAACTCTAAACTATATTGATTTTGAAAAATATATCTATTTTCGTTTAACACGAAAATTCGTGGACCAAAACTGTCAAATCCTAAAACTTGTTTTACACTTGAAACACCTTTTAACATAAAATAACAAAACTTCGGAACTACAGGGACCGAAACTGTAATTAACCCAAACTTCCAGTTTGGAAACAGGTCTCAGGTTCGAAACCCGCCCAAGCCGGTTTTCATTCCTGTTCCTTCGAAAACGCCTTTCCGGGTAGATTCAATGAACCTCGAGACTCGCCTCACGCATGCGACCAAAGCCCAACGAGTTTCAATGTTCGAATTCAATGCTAACCACGCGTAATTTCAAATTTAAACCCGTTAAACCCAACCGTAATCTCCCTAACCGATCGGGCATTTAATGGCGAAATCCGCTATAAATATCGACCCAAACCCACTAGCGACATCACCCTCAAGCTTCCTAAACACCCAATTTAAGCGTTCATCACCTGCATTCCCGTTTTGGATCGGTGGTCAGTCGCACAGAAGCTTGAACCCGTTCTCGGTCATTTCATTATCAAAATAGGTAATTCGACTACTCTTCCTCTTCGTTTTCAGTTAAGGATCAATAGCCCTCTGTTAAATTGCATTAACAGAGGGTTGATCACATCGTATTTGAGGGATTCGCATTCTAGGGTTCATCCGGTAATTGGGGGCGAAGTGGGATCTTGTTTATCAATTTATTTTTCCAGTATATACACCAGCGAACCCGTAGCCGGGATGGTTGGTGTGTGTGTGAATGCTTGACCCGGTCTGTGACCCGGGTTCGAGCCGGTTTTGCCATTTCATTTTTTTATGTTTTTTCAATCAGTTTTAAATACTTTAATAATTTTTATAAAATCTATTAAATCTTTATAAACTTAAAGACGATTTTTAATCCTACTTTTATCTTCGGAAACTATTTTTAACTAATTAAACTTAGTTAATGATTATATTATAATAAAAAAAATTTAGATTTGTTTATCCTTGTTAATAGTTTTTAATCCTTAAAAACTATAAAAAAAAATAATTCTAAATTTTATAAAACATATACTTTCATCAGAAACTTTAAATGGACTAAATAATGAAGTTATTTTAAAACATTAACTTATTTATTCATTCTTAAACCTAAACTTTTATAATCAGAAAAGTTTATAAATTTATGGATTTATAAATTTATACATTCTACAAAATTATATAAACCTATTCGGTTATATGAACCTATTCGGTTATATAAACAAGAGAAATAAATATATTTTATTTGTCTCCTATATAATTATAAACTTAGAAACTTTAACATTTATAAACTTGTATTAAATACTTATAAACTTGCAAATTGAAAGAAACTTTATAAACTTATAAGATACTTATTTAAGACATTTATAAAAAACTTATAATTTTATTTACACATTGGAAACATTTATAAACATATAATTAAAACATAAACTTTATAATAAATTCTATTTTTCTATAAACTTATAGGTACTTGATATTCATTTAAACTTATAAACATTATTCATTTACAAGTTAATGTGTAAAATAAATGTTTAAATAGTTAAAACTTTAATAAAAACTTAAACAATTTATATTACTTATTCTTATAGTTAATTATTTATCCTTAATAATTATATACTCTTTAAATAATTACTATTAACCCTTAATCACCATTTAGCCTTTAAATACTTTGTATTTAATAATTATTTTACTTTTGAAATAATTATTATTTATCTTTAATCCTTATCTTGAATGATTATTTTAAACAATAATTATTAATTTACTAAACTTTGAAACCCAAGCCTTGTATGATTTATTCAAAACCGTACTTAAAACCAAATTTAAACTTTATAAATACAATCATTCCATCATCCATTTGGAACCCTAGTCAAATCTCGAAATCTTAGAATTCTTGTCCTAGACTTATAGAATCAAAACTTGAAACTTTAGACTTGTATTCTTAGGCTCGTTGTGAGGATACTCTCCCTCAAAGTCTTGCAACACTTAAACCTTGTCGGATACTCTTTCATCAATCCAAGTGAGTATACTTAGCCCCTTTTTCCTTTTATGCTTTTGGGGTGAAACATGTTCACAATTCTTAAACTTATACAATTCTTGTACAACTATGACTACGTGTTTATTCTTATGTTAAACTTGAGACTTGTATGCTTAGATTAAACTTAAAACTAGCACATTCATTAGCTTTGATCAAACCTATAGTAACAATGATAGATCTATTGCATTTGACCAATCCACCTTGATTGATTGACCCTTCGGGGGGAGCCCTTGGTGATTGTTACTAAACCAAACTTTTAAACCCGCGGGTTATGCATAAACATGGTTAGAGGATTGAATGTGCACAATGTCTAACATGCTTGTTTTCTCATACTTACATTATAGAATGCACAAATCATAGTGAATTGTAATTCTTTCCAAATATTTGTTTAAACTGTGTCAAAACCTTTGTATCTCACCAACTATTTTGTAGTTGACAGATTCTTTCACATGTTTCAGGTTCTACAACATGAGACTTTATCGTGATCACATAGGATGCTTTGGACCTAGACTACTTAAATTAAATGTTGTATTCGTATCATTCTTCCTTGTATTGAATCTTAAATTATTCATTAATGAAATATCGAAACTTTAATAGTCAACCTTGTGCTATTGAACAACCGCGTCCGCCCCGACGTATAATCCGCCGTCGGTTGGGGTGTGACACCGACCATGTCCAACATCCAAACGAGAAAGGAGATTTGTTTGATATGGAATTTACAAGAGAGAAGACTTGGAGTTGGAGTGATAACAACCAAGGCGGTGGGGGAACTAGTGGAAGCAAGTTTATGTTCCAACCTCCATATGGAGGTAATGTCGAGTTGAGGACATTAAACTTAGCGCTAACCGGGAGGCAACCCGGCTTTTTGCAACTTTGTTTTGTTTTGTGTGTTTTAGTTTTCGTCACCATAGCAACACTCAAGTGTGGGGAAGACTCATGGAAGACTTACGAGTCCATTTTTGGTGGTGGTTCAGGCACTCTATGATCGCCTCTAATCAGGTCCACGTACTCTTTCTCATATCTATGTTGCTTTGATTGAACGAGTTTGTTTTTGTGTGTTTTGGTGTGTTTTTGTTTGAAACTTGGTTGATTGTGGTTGGGTTGGTGCTTATGGTTATGGTAATCTTTGAGTTGGATATTTGGAGATATTGGGTATTGGATGTTTTTGCACCCACAAACCGCACTTTTATATTTTATAACTATTTACATTGAGACAATGTAAGGTTCAAGTGTGGGGATGTGAGAAATCAATAAAGCCATGCAAATTTTTGAATAATTGTTTTACAAAGTGTTTGGTAGAGGTCTTTGGTCATGGTTAATTCATTAAGTTACTTGATTAAGTTTTTCCAACAAATAAATTTTTTTTTTTGGAAATGTTGGATTTGGGAGTAACAAAATTGAAGGTGACGGCTTGCATGCACATGTCGGTAACCTATTTTCCACCATGTTGTGAGATTTTGAGCCAAATTGATATAAATATTCTCTTACTTGAGTGTTTAGCCACTTTGTTTCACATTTTAGAACTTGCATATTATTGATACATGTTGAGACCTTGAACCAATTAATTGCACAAAAATGATAAAGGCATTAGGAGAAACCTTTTTATTTTTAGCCATTTTTATACCCTTACCCGTTAATATCCACTAGATGCCCACTCTGAACCTATACCTTTTCTGTTGACAAAACCCATAACATTAGCCCATTCACCTTTTTAGCCTTTTCTTTTTAAACCCGTGAGTTGGAATTCAATTAACTTAGATTATTGAAGTTGCTGTTGCAATTGCATAAAAGAAAAACAAAGAAAAAAAAATGAATGAAAAAGAAATACAAAAATTGTATTGGGTCAACATGTGCCCAAAGGTTTTGAGTATTAGTTTGAATTATAATAAAAGATGTTATTGGGTCAATTTAACCTAAGTTTCATTTGATAGTTTGAAGAAATAAGAATTTTAGTGTTGATGGGTCATTTATACCCATAGTAGAGATTTGAAAGTTTTAGGATTGATTTGTAGTTTCATTAGTTGAATTCCACTCACCTTTAGCCACTTTAAAAATCCTTATCCATACCCGTAACCCTAGCCTACATTACAACCCTTAATAGACCTTTTGATTTGTGCATGTTAGTTGTGTTAGTAGGATGAGATGTGATCAATATGCAAGCTTATGATAATGTGGTTCATTGTTTGGGTTTGAGTGAAAAATACTAGCACATCATCGCTAGTCCAGATATGAAACCGAGGGGAGTAATTGATTGTGAGGGGTGTGTGCATGCAAAGCCATAACTAGATATGAGTTAAGCGCGTTCCAATATTTTCTTTTGTTTAAAAATTCATCGATGGTTTGTTGGATTGTAAATCTGTTGAGAGTATAATTCTTATGAATTTTGCATGACCTTGGACCTTAGCTTATGTTTAGTTAAAACAATTGTTTGAGATTTTGAAATGTGGATTTGAAGCAAAAGACTTTGCTTGAGGGCAAGCAAAACTCAAGTGTGGGGATGTGATGTGTAGGTGTTCGTTGGGTGTTTATGATGCTTAACTATACGTTTTTATGTGTGATTTATCATGGAACGCGTTTACTTTGCATGTGTTTATGATTTGTAGGTGTTTGGATGCTAAGTACGTGTTTTGGAAGCATTAGAGAGGAAGTAGAGGGTTTGGATCGGAAACTATGCAAAAGATGGAGGCTAATGTGGAAGTTCTGGAAGCTGAATCTTGAAACAGACATATCTCGAGCTAGAAAATGAGTTACGAGACCCATAATATATGAATCTTGGATAGCTCGAGAAGCCGAATCCAAATATTTGGTTAAAAAAAATACACTAGGGGCGTAAGCTTACGCCGGTAACATTTTCTAAACAGAAGCTTCAGCTCGACGGAGTAAGCTTACGCCCCCCAGCGTAAGCTTACGCTGGTTACGTTTCAGACGCGGATTTTAAGTGAAACAACCGATTTTCAGTGTTTAATTGGGGGTTTCTTCCCCAAATTCGAAATCACCACTTTTACAACAGTTCTTGGGGGATTGGAGGCGAAAAAACACCATTCCAAGATCGATTGGGAAGATTGATATCGAATCATTGAAGAATCGAAGATGAATTCCACAACCATGAGCGGCTAATCCACCGGTAATCATTCCCGGGTGGATTGTTTGTAAGTTTTTAGGGTTTTATCATGTGCTAGCTTTGAGAAACAATTCTTGTAATCGTTTGGTTTGAAATACTTGAATCTTTGTGTTTAGTATGGTTATGAACTCACGGGAGTCGATAAATTCTTGCACCATTGACCCCGTTAGATGATAATTGCTATGAACTTTGATTTGTGTTGAATCTATTGATTAATCTAATTCTATATTGCATACATTTGTCTCGATTTCATTCGTGAATATTGTCTTACACTATTTGCCAATGATGTATGAATGTTGATGTTCTTGGTTAGATTTGGTCAATTTGATTTAGATAACCATTTGATTGCTTGAACTCATATGTTGGTGTGATAATCCCTAATTACTTGTGAACTTGAAACCCGGGCGTGATTCCTTTTTAATTATTATTACAATATAAATCGTTTGTTTGGTACGTGATTACTATTGATCATAATTGTTACTTGATAATCCTTGTTTGTTGAGTTTGATAAGTTTCACCTAAACCATTGCTTGTGTTTGGTCAGAAAGACCCATTGCAACTTCATAAATCACTTTGTCAATTGAAGTTAAGCACCGACCACAAACTCTTCGTGGTTCGACACCCTTCTTACCCTAACTAGTTTAAGGTGATTAGGACACTCTATTTCTTTATCTTTGACCGGTACCTTCGACACCGATCACCCATTCAGAACCATGTCTAGAAATCATGAAAGATACTTCGTTTCATTTATTGACGATTATAGTTGATATGCTTATGTCTATCTTATGAAACATAAGCATGAAACATTTGAAAAGTTCAAAGAGTTTCAAAACGAAGTAGAGTAACAACTCGATAAATCTATCAAGACACTTCGATCAGATCGAGGTGGCGAGTATCTCAGCTTAGAATTTCTTAATCATCTGAAGGAGCACGGAATTATTTCTCTGTCCACTCCTCCTGGCACACTTCAACTTAATGGCGTGAGCGAGAGGAGAAATCGAACCCTACTTAATATGGTTCGATCGATGATGTGTAGAACTAACTTGCCTCACTCCTTCTGGAGTTATGCTCTTATGACCGCCATTTGCCTTGTAAATCTGGCACCGACTAAGAAGGTGGACAAAACCCCATATGAGATATGGCACGGGTCTAAACCCAATTTGTCTTACCTTAGAGTATGGGGATGTGATGCATATGTCACCAGCGATTCTGATGACAAGATCGATCCCGGAGATGAAAAAGTTGTTTTCGTCGGTTACTACAACAAAAGCGGATATTATTTCTATCATCCTGATTCATACATTGTTTCCATTAAAAGGAAAGGACGCTTTCTCGAGGAAGATCTTCTAAATCGAGGAACCGAAAATAATATGGATTTTGAAGAAATTCGAGAAACACAAACAACCGCTGAGGAAGTCGGAGCGTCTGATCAACAAGAAGTTGTTGCTGATGAATCAGACATAAACACGAGCGTTCGCAGAAGTAGCAGGTCTCGTAAAGAACCTAATAGATACCTATGGCATCTTGAAGCTTCTAAAGTCCTGTTAGTAGCTGAGTCAAATGACGAACTTACAAACTACAAATCTGCTATCTCAGATCCTGAATCCGAGAAATGGCTTGAAGCCATGAACGTCGAGATGCAATCTATGCGTGATAATCAGGTCTGGGACTTGATTGAGCTACCTCCCGGTTCTCGGGAAATAGGGAGCAAATGGATTTTCAAAACAAAAACCGACATGCATGGTAATGTACAAACCTATAAAGCACGGCTAGTTGCAAAGGGTTTCACTCAAACTCAAGGTATTGACTATGATGAAACTTTCTCACCCGTTGCTGTGATCAAATCGATCAGGATACTGCTTGCCATAGCCGCGTACCATGATTACGAGATATGTCAAATGGATGTCAAAACCGCTTTTCTTAATGGACATCTCTCTGAAGATGTCTATATGGTTCAGCCTGACGGTTTTGTTGATCCAAAGTATCCTTGTAGGGTCTGCAAACTGAATAAGTCCATTTATGGACTTAAACAGGCATCTCGAAGCTGGAATCTTCATTTTGATCAGAAAATCAAAGAATTTGGTTTTGTCAAGAATGAAGATGAGCCTTGTGTTTACAGAAAGGCTAGTGGGAGCACTATATCATTTCTCATCTGATGATATACTGATCATTGAAAACAACATCCATGTGCTTGACAAAGTCAAACAATGGTTAGGATCTTGTTTTGCAATGAAGGATCTTGGAGAAGCTGCTTACATTCTAGGAATCAAGATCTACAGGGATAGATCTAAGCGGCTTCTAGGGCTAAGTCAGAGTACTTACATAGACAAAATGATGACACGCTTTAGGATGGAAAACTCCAAGAAAGGAGGTGTTCCGATGACTAAAGGCACTATGTTGAACAAATCGCAATCTCCTTCCACGGACATTGAAATTAAGGAAATGGAAGCAATTCCATATGCCTCAGCGATTGGTTCTATCATGTATGCTATGTTGTGCACTAGACCTGACGTCTCGTATGTATTAAGCATGACCAGCCGTTTCCAGCAAAGTCCTGGCATTGCCCATTGGACTGCAGTCAAGAACATCCTAAGGTACTTAAGAAGGACCAAAGACATGTTCTTAATATTTGGAGGAGTGAAAGGGGAGATCAATGTACTGTGTTACACTGATGCTAGCTTTCAAACTGACCGAGATGACTCTCGCTCACAGTCGGGTTTCGTATTCACTCTTAATGGAGGAGCTGTTCATGGAAAAGCTCCAAGCAGAGTGTAGTGGTGGATTCAACCACCGAATCTGAGTATATAGCCGCATCAGATGCTGCTAAGGAAGCTGCTTGGATGAAGAAATTCATTACTGACCTCGATTTGGTTCCGAGTATTCGCCAACCAATCGAGATACTTTGTGATAACATAGGTGCTATAGCTCAAGCCAAAGAGCCTAGATCTCATCACAAAGTCAAGCACATTCAAAGGAAGTTCCACTATATACGGGAAATTGTGGAACGTGGAGACGTCGTGATAAGCAAAGTAGACACAGATCAAAACCTAGCGGACCCGTTTACTAAGCCCATGACTCAGGACAAGCATGATCTTCACAGAGATGCTATTGGTCTTAGATTTGCTAGTGATATGTTTTGATTTAGTATTTTGAATCTGTGAACAATTAAACAGTTGTATTTTTGAATTCTTTTTGGTTTACTGATTTAAATGCAATTCTGAATTCTTATAACTGTGTTCGATTTTAATACGTTTAATCCATGAATCTTGTATTCTTAATTATCCGTAGTCGGTCAGACTCGTGGGAACGTCTCTGAATTAAGACCTTTCTGAACTTCGGCTCAAGGAGTTGACTCCGAACTTCACAGGCCTCATTTTGAATGACGTTGGATGTAACTCGCATCAAATCATCTTCATGG
Source organism: Smallanthus sonchifolius (assembly GCA_023525975.1). Taxonomy (NCBI): domain Eukaryota; kingdom Viridiplantae; phylum Streptophyta; class Magnoliopsida; order Asterales; family Asteraceae; genus Smallanthus; species Smallanthus sonchifolius. The sequence continues at coordinate 61,705,421 of CM042037.1, read as the reverse complement.
ATCTTTGTCATAAGATGTTTTTGCTATTGGTATACTCATTAGTATCCTCTGACTTGAGATACGTACTAGAACTTCCATTTACCAAGAACCATTCTTTAATCACTGTCAAACGTTGTCGCGTAACTGCCAGTCATAAAGACTTTGATTAGGAATAGTTCTGAAGTTCAGTGGGAGTTGTATTTAGTCAATAAGGGATTCTGTACTCTTACATTATATGTAACAGATAGGCATCGTGGCGCCCTCGTTGATTCAAACTGGTGAAGTGTAAGGCCTTACCCAAACTTACTGTGTGTTTGATTGGACCACTTTGATTTTTGATCGAGAACAATAATAATTGAACGCCATATGAGAATGAACTAAATCCATGTCTCATTGATTCAATTGATGTTTTATACGGAAAGGATGAATGACAACTATTGCCATAAGTCTATTGTCTTGCTTTAGTTAGCTGTTACTAATACCGAGATATTTGGTTAATGACTTTAAAGCGTGATACCTTGTTAGGGACAACCATGTGCAGCTAGAGCGCCGCTGACTGTTTGCGTTGATTTATCGTGGATCATCCAAGTGGGAGATTGTTGGATTTTATGGACCGACCCGATGGACAACGCGGCTGACCGAGCTATGACCCGTAAGAGTTACACCTAGGGCAACGAACATTAAATCCACTTAACTGGTAATTACAAACTATTAGCGAGACGATATATTTTATATATATTTGTTACACGGGATTTATTATTTATACCGATTTATAAATAATAATTTTATATTTATTTTAATATTTTATCAAAACAATTAAATGAGTTCAGACTTTAATATTAACTATTGGGTTTAGGCCCGGTATGATTTTATTAGGTTAAAAGAATTAGAGTAATTAATATATAAAAATATATTAAAATCTAATAAAAAAGGAGAGATGATTCTTTTTGATCGTAGAGAGCAGAGGCAAACAAAAAAAAATTGCTTTTCCTTTAGTTTTGGTTTTCGCCACGCGCGAAGACCAAAAACGGAGTCATCAGTTTGGTGATTTCCGGAACCACCAAACCAACCCAAGCCGGACCCTGCCTCGCTGCTGTCCTGTTTCCGGCCAGCCCCGGCGCTACTCGTCTCTCGTGTTGTCAGTTTGTGATCTAGCATCGGTTCATTGTACCTAGGTGTCTCAACCGGTTAATTAATAACCACTAAGGTATGATTAATCTCATCAGTAGATTAATTGTTTTTTTTGTGTTTGCGTGTTCATAACCAGATCCTGTTCGGTTTGTCAGTGCTGTTAAATAGGTTATGATTTTATTTTCCGCTGCGTATTTATTAATTAACTGAATTAATTAATTTCTCTGTCAAAACACGTTTTTACAAAAGTCAAACTGATCACCACTGAATCCCAACAAAAACATGTACTAGTGTAGTACTATCATTCAGTCACTTACTAGTGTACTACTAGAATCTTACATTTAAACACTCAACAACTAATTTCAATTTTTTAAGCCTAAAAGTAAAAGAAAAAAAAACATAAAACAAACTTGGAAGGGAGAGGCGGGAGCAATCTACGACAACGAGCAAGTCAGGACTCAAGAGGTGAGAGGCTGGGAGCAAAAATCTACTCAAATCCGTTGAGAATCTTTGTTTTTTTTGCATAACCTTCTTATTTAATTGCAATTCCTTTTGAGTTTTGCGTGACCTCTATACCAAGGTAGTAAGAAAGTCTACCCAAATCACTCATTTTAAAACTTTTCTCCATTTGAGTTTTGAAAGCAGTGATATCTTCCGTTCTTGAACCGGTCACAATAAGATTGTCTACATAAACTCCCACTATTAGTAGAGAGCTCTTAGTCATTCTTTGACATACGGCTTGATCATGAGAACACTTTTGGAAATCCAACCTTTTGAGTGTGTTATCCAAATTGATATTCCAAGCTTTTGGGGGCTTGCTTTAACCTGTATAGTGATTCGAAAGTGTATAGACCTTTTGTTCTTGTCCGGGTTTGACAAAACCCTCCGATTGGATTACAAACACGCCTTCTTTCAAGTCTCCATGTAGAAACACATATTTTACATCCAAGTGACGTAATTCCCATCTATTACTCGCGACCAAAGCAACAAGTTATCACGCCTTTTCAATTCGTGCAACGGGTGAGAAAACTTCATCAAAATTAATCCCCGTGTTGTTGCACATAGCCTTTTGCAACAAGGCGAATTTTAGGTTTATTTATCATTTTGTTTGCATTGCTTTTCACCTTATAAACCCATTTCGATCTTATGGTTTAACGCCATTTGGAAGATCGGTGAGATACCATGTCTTATTTTTCTTTATTGGCTCCAGCTCCACTTTCATAGATTTTATCCATTCTTGACAATCTGTCTTCTTGGAAGGTTCTTGGTTCATCTTCTTGCAACACTAATAACTCACCCTCTTCAATTCTTTGATCATTACGATTGGTACTTTTATCCAAGACATAATCATCAAACTTCCTTGGTATCACTAGAATATGTGAGCTTTCGGGGAGTAGGTTGTTCGAGTATTGCATGTCCATGCACGGGCGTGCCTTCCTTCTGACTTTCACATATTGTTGATTTTTTCCTTGGCTTTTCGTTCATTTTTGCACGGGAGGTCAATTTAAATGCCAAAACAAGAAGGGAAGCAATTTAGTCTGTTTTCAAGTGTGATTGCTCATAAACTAGTCAAATATGAGGATAATTATGCGTATAAAACATGTATAATTTGATGCATATCAAAGAGTATAAATGGCGAACATGGGCAGGAATATATAAAGACTTCGCTACTTCAAATTCAAAAAGATGACTAGACGTGCTGATGACACGTGTTAACTTGATGACGTAGCGCAACCCTGGCCGTCAGATAGCTGATACACCTCGAAAAACGGTTTCCTACCAAGAATTCTACACTAACCTTTATCAAGAAAAAAAAGGAAGAAAGATAAGTCCAATATCTTCACCGGTAGGATGGTAAACACAATAGACTAGGGGGTAGGATGGTAAACACAATAGATTAGGGGGACATGATGGGATATGACCCAGTAACCCCGAGGCAATAACCCGGAATAGGGTAAAAAGGAATTTAAACCATTATCACCCGGAAATAGCTATAAACATAGAACCAATTATAGCCGGGCGTTACATAACTAAAGCTGGGCAATATGTCTCTGCAATAAGGCAAATGCCGGCCCAAAAAAGATTATGACAAGATGCCACGGCAACTTGCAGGGCATTAAGTACAAAGATATCATGGTACAATGAAGATCCGTTGTCAGTATATTGACCAGCGGATAAAACCAAACTCGGGGGTCCAAGTATTGAACCTTTGGATAAAAGACTGATGTCCGCATGCCTATGTGCTGGCTTCAGGCCAGGAAGTACTTAATACGCAAGGAAGTCAACTCCTCCCAGGTATATAAGTCTCTCTTCACTCATAAGAAAGGCATTAAATTCCTTCAAACTACTCACTTACTCAATATTTATTACCATTAATCCAACCATATATTTATTCTCACGCCAGATACCGGCCACAACAAAGACCCCGGACCCTTCTTGTGACGAGACTAATGATGCTTTGTTTTACAAGGTATTAACCCGCTGATAGGTAGAGTGGTAGACCACTAATCATGGAAGCGGTGAAGTCGTACCTCAACCTGTGGGATTTTGAAGCTTACAATCTATATTTATTGGTTTTCATAAATTATATTTTAAGTCATTTGTATTAGTTATTAACTAACACTAAAAACTATGAAGAATAAATAAGTTACTTTGAGGAATTATATATTAATAAAATATAAATTTCTAAATCTAGGGGTAATAATTAAATTATGTATATTTCCTTGTAATTTATGAAAGAAAATCTCATTTCATTGTTATTATAACTTGTTTTATATATACAGGGATATGTTATAATATCGTGTATTGTATACTTTAATTTTATGGTATACCTTGTATCCTATAAGCTATTATTTACTTGTATAGATTGAATAGAACAAGTGGAAGACCAAAGTTATAGCATGGAGACAATTCTTGAGCTTTGGAAAATATATTGGTGTGTTTTTTCCGGGTGTCTCAACCAAGATAGAAACCTTAATTTTATTATAGTCATGTCAAAAGAAAACTATCAAATAATTTAATCGTGTTAAACATCAAAATTAAATTGTATTAAACGTCTTTAATAACATTTTGAATGGTTTAATGCCAGTTAGAAAATGAATAAATGTCAAATCTTCACGAGCGTGCACAAGTTTGAAGATTTTAGGTCATTCGAGCCAAATTTTACAATCTCCTGCGCGTGCATGGTAGTTGGAATACAACACAACTAAAGTTGCTTACCAAACATGTTAAGTTTTTTACTTCTAAACCGTTTTAAGGTTTATACATCCTTTTACAAGTTTCCATACAATTTATCACTCTACTTTCAATTTAAACACATCACATTGAATATCGATATCTCATTCATTTTAGCTATATATTAATCACTTATTCATATCTCTCATCAAGGAGACTTGAAATTCATCATTTAGTAATTATATTAAGGCAAATTGGTTTTTAATAATCCATACTATTACTAATTGGCTAATAATAATTCAAACTAACAGTTTGCCTGACGATAATCTCAGCTTTCACTTTTGTTGTCAATGGCAGTACCAGTAGCATAATTATCATATATTTACACTCGATGTACACTTATTTACTCTCAAAATGACGATTTTAAATGAAACGAAGAAACGTACAAGCGAAATCGAGAGTAAATATATGATAATTATGCTACTTGGACTGCCATTGATAACAAAGGTGAAAGTTGAGATTATCACCAGCCAAACTGTTAGTTTGGAATATTATCAACCAAAGAGTCACGGGCGTGCACAAGTTTGAAGATTTTAGTTCATTCGAGCCAAATTTACAATCTCCTGCGCGTGCATGGTAGTTGGAATACAACACAACTAAAGTTGCTTACCAAACATGTTAAGTGTTTTACTTCTAAACCACTTTAAGGTTTATACATCCTTTTACAAGTTTCCATACAATTTATCACTCTACTTTCAATTTAAACACATCACATTGAATATCAATATCTCATTCATTTTAGCTATATATTAATCACTTATTCATATCTCTCATCAAGGAGACTTGGAATTCATCATTTAGTAATTATATTAAGGCAAATTGGTTTTTAATAATCCATACTATTACTAATTGACTGATAATAATCCAAACTAACAGTTTGCCTGACGATAATCTCAGCTTTCACTTTTGTTATCAATGGCAGTCCCAGTAGCATAATTATCATAGATTTACACTCGATGTACACTTATTTACTCTCAAAATGACGATTTTAAATGAAATGAAGAAACGTACAAGCGAAATCGAGTGTAAATATATGATAACTATGCTACTTGGACTGCCATTGATAACAAAGGCGAAAGTTGAGATTATCACCAGCCAAACTGTTAGTTTGAATTATTATCAACCAAAAAGTCATAGTTTGGATTATTAAAAACCAATGCGCCTTATATTAACAATAGTTACATAATGATTTGTGTCCAAAGTTTGTGAAAAACCATTTTTTCACTAAAGTTTTCAAAAAAATAATTTAAGCACATAGATAAACTAGATTGAAGAAAAGAAAACTTAACCTGTGAGAAAGTTGTGATTGGATGAATTGTACACACGATTGAAACGTTGGTCTACACATAAGGATAGAGGTGCACAAATCGGGGGTTTGGCCCAATCCAATTCGTGTTTGGTCAACAAATGTCAAGATCATTGTTTGGTCAAATCGGTTTGGGTTTGGAACAGGTTCTTGAGGGGTTTGACCGGTTTGAAAGCCGAATTAGAACCAAGTTTTCACTGGTTTGAACCAGTTACAATCTATAAGATTACATACCGATTTTAACCCTACGGTTTAGTCAGTTTCCTAACCGGTTCATGCCAAACAGGTTTTAAAATCGGTCCCAGTTCGGGTTATGGAACCGGTTTATTTATGCACCGCACCTCTACATAAGGATACAACACAAAGGTAACATCGCAAAGATCAATCGATTTAACGACAACCCGAGATCTAGAGGTGAACAAAAAAACCGGAACCGGTTCTTCCTGAAAACCGGTTCTTGAAAAACCGGAACCGGGTACATAGGTTCCGATTTTTCAACCAAGAACCGGACTTGGAACCGGAACTGATTAGAACCGGAACCGGTTCTTGAGAATACCTAATTTGTGCACCTCTACCCTTGTGTCTTGTGACATTAATCCATCTATGTTTTACATATTCGTGACGCGTATATGCTTAAAATTTTAATAGTGGTAAAACTTAAATTGTTTAAAACTAAAAGTGAAAAAAAGGTTTTATGAGTCAAATGAGTCAAACGGGTCAGACAATCTAGTTTTTTTATATAATTTATCTATGTTTTATGAGTTTATGTTTTAAACATTTATCTATTTTGTAACATTTTAAGTTTTTAATGTTATTGGAATTTTTAAGTTAGTTATTTATATGTTTAATTAATGTATTTATATGTTTAACTAAGTTTTTCGAATACCCGGAAATAGGTTCTTGAAATACCCGCCTTGAATTACTGGAACCGGTAAGAACCGAAACCGGTAAGAACCGGAATCGGTTCTTAAAAAACCGGAACCGGGCACATAAGTTCTGTTTTTTAACAAAGAACCGGATCTGGAACCGGAACTGGTAAGAACCGGAACCGGTTCTAAAACTGGAACCGGTTCTTGAGAAAAACCGATTTGTGCACCTCTACCGAGATCACCAAGCTTTATAAAATGGGCCATCTAACAACCCAATTGAGCTCAAAGATTGGGCCCTTGTCAGCCCATTATCTATCGATACACATGACTCTTCTCATTATATTCATAAACCCTAGATTTTCCATTTCCTTCATCGACACCGCAGTTCTGTGCACGGACCAGCCTCCGCCGCCGCCGTCATGGTATTGTCATTCGCCGGAACCCTAGTTTCTGCGTAAGTTAGTCCACTTGTTCCTTCCTAATTCACTTTTTCTTTTCATGATTCTAGGGTATCGATCTTGTTGCTGGTGGTAAGAGCAAGCGAACCAAAAGAACCGCCCCTAGATCCGATGATATCTACCTGAAACTCCTCGTCAAGGTATCAAAACACTGCTCAATTCTCATCTGTTTGTTCGTATGCATAATCTAATTTTTGTTTTGATCAGCTTTATCGGTTTCTGGTGAGGAGGACTGGAAGCAACTTCAATGCCGTGATATTGAAGAGGCTCTTCATGAGCAAAATCAACAAGCCTCCGATTTCCCTATCTCGTCTGATTCGTTACATGTCCGGCAAGGTATTTGTTTGGTTTTCATTCTTATACCTAGATATCATATTGGCATTTCAGTTATTGTTGATAAGTAGTTGATACCTTGATTTCACATTGAGTTTATTTGCTTTGTGATTAACTGATTATGAAACAATGAGAATAATGTGGTGTTTAATGTCTATAAAATATAATGTTGTTCACTTTTATTGCACACCGATGAAAGCGCGCCTTATGTCATCAAGAGGTTGTATATGGAGGTTATTTTTATCTAAGTTTTGGTTACATGGTGATATAAACCAATTAGAAATGTAAATGAAGCTATATAAATAACTTTTGCCTCGCGAACTCGATGTGTGCGCCTTTTCCTTGCACTTTGCGCCTGAGGTCTGGGGAACCATATCGTCTTGGTGTGCCTCACACTTTTTTAAAACGAAGCCAATGGCAAGCTGCAACACTTTTTCTAAGTCTCGGGTTGTTGATTTTTGGTCTGTTTGTATTATGATTCTGGTTATGATGGTCAATTTTGTTTAACTAGGAGGACAAGATTGCTGTGGTTGTGGGCACAGTTACAGACGATGTTAGGGTGCATGAGATCCCGTGTCTGAAAGTAACTGCATTGAGGTTTACCGAGACTGCAAGGGCAAGGATCGAGAAGGCAGGTGGAGAATGCTTGACATTTGATCAGTTGGCTCTTCGAGCTCCTCTTGGACAGAACACAGTATGCATTCTTTTCTTTATGATCCCATTTTATTTTGAATCAAGATTTTGCTATCCCCGTTTCTTATTTTGTTTTTAACAACTTAAACACTAATAAGTTTATTGTTGGTTGTTTGGTGCAGGTTCTTCTTAGAGGTCCTAAGAATTCGCGTAAAGCAGTGAAGCACTTTGGTAAGGCTCCTGGTGTACCACACAGTCACACCAAGCCATATGTGAGATCAAAGGGGAGGAAATTTGAGAAGGCCAGAGGTAGAAGGAACAGCAGGGGATTTAGAAACTAAGCTATCATTGATGGTATCTATGAATCTCTTTCAAAGTTTTATTTCCCAGATTTTAAATATTGTGTTCTTTATGAGACTTTTAGTTCTTTGCATACTTATGATGAAAGTTTTGTTGTTGACATCAATCTTTCTTTTGGTAATGAAGTTGGAGGTTGGGTCTTTTGGTTTAGGCTATTGATGCTTTTATTGCTATTTTTAAGTATCGGTTTTGAAAAAAACGAGCTAAACTTGAGCACGAATTTTCGTAGGTTAACCGAGCGAGAAGCCCGGTTTGGCTAGTTTACAGTTTACACATCTCTGATGTTGTATTTGCCTTTTCTTTTACATTTAAAGTTGAATAAGAACCTTAATAGTATCCATTTTCAAACATACTTATTGTAATGCGTATTCGATCCCGTCCAAGCCTTTTGTTTTACATCTAAATCCCCCACTATGAATTTCACCGGCACCAGTATCTTAGATCCCGTCCAAGCAGCACACAGCTCCCAGTTTTTGTAATACAAACTATTAATCACGCCCCCGATCAATGCCATCAAATTACAAAGCAAAGAGTACTTACAGATCAAAACAACGATAGTAATTGAATCCTCCCGTGAATCCTGTGGCTCGGTATTTGGATGCGAAGTAGTCGAGGTCTTGTTCGGTGAACCATGAAGGTATTGTGTAAGGAGTCGGGTTAAAGGACTTTGCAGTCTTTGGGTGGTTTTGGTGGACTTGGATCTCGTCTAAAATAAATCGAGGCCAGTAGTTTTTTGGTATCCACTTTTAAACTCTTCTTCCCACCCAATTTCCTGTTAATACACACCAATATCATCTAAAATGGTGCAAATTTTCATCCGGGTAAGAACAAATTTTTTTTGTATATTTGTTTCAAGTACTCTAGTATCGTCAATTTGAGAGTTCAAACTACACGAACACGTCGAAGTTGAATATCTTTAGTAATAATAGGGATGACAAAACGAAACCGATGGGAATACCCAGAACCTGAAATATTCGGGATGGATAATGAGACGGGTATTCAGGTGTAGAATTTGTTTTAAAAATTTCCGTGTGTTTAGGATTAGGTGATAACTCATGTTTACCTGAATATATTAATATTTGATATAATCTTAAAAATAATATAATACATAGTAGTTATTAAAAACTTAAAATTATTAAAATTATATAAAACTTAGAATTATAGTTGAGTATTTAAGTTTAAGATCGGGTTAAGTTTGGGTTAAGTTTCGGGTCATGAGCATCCCAACGAGTAACTTTTTAACGACATAATATCATAAACGGATACCCTACTCATTTTCATCCTTAATTAATAGTGACAAGAGAATACTATTATACTAATCACTTGAAATCTACAGATGTAGAAATCGTCACCAAAAGTCTCTCGCATTTGCTCCAACGGTTTGACCAACGGATTTCTAGGATAATAAACGACACTCATGTTGACCAAAGCATTGATCCGATCAGGCCTGAACAAACACATGTACCAGGAGATTATGGCACCCCAGTCATGACCCACCAAGTAGACCTTGTCTAACTAACCCCAACGTGTCCAGCTAGCCCACCAGGTCTCCGACTATATGGAACACAGTGTAGCTGGTGGAGGACGATGGTGCTTCCGTGTCACCAAACCCACGAAGGTCAGGTGCGATGGCACGGTAGCCTTTGGAGGATATAAACAGCATCTGGGGCCGCCATGTATACCATGGATCCGGTTCACCGGAAGTTGTGACATGGGTTTCTTTGACGGGATAAAGGGGGCGTGAAGGATGTAAGACACGATTTATTGTGTGACTCTTATAATCATTTATCTAATTATTAAATGATCAAATACATATATTTATTTATTTAATAAACTATGATTAGTAATTAGTTGATGGGCCTAATTACTCTTAATGGGCCCTTAATGGGTTTCCCCTTGAGTGTACATATAAATAGAAAGATAATTAGAGGGAATTGACTAATGATCATTCAATTACCATCACCACTAAATCGTCCCTCTCTCTCAAAAACTGTGAGCTCTCAACGATCTCACCTTAGCCATCCTAACCGTACACCCTAAACGGGAACCCGATCCAGATCAGAGATCATGAAGTCTTCTCTCTCTGCGGTTAGCTTATCAGATATTATTTATTATTATTGTTTTCCATTATCATGTTACAAGAACTGATCAACAAAGGAGTCGAAGAAGAAAGATGCTATATGATTGGTTGAGAGGGGGTGTGAAAAAATTCACATGGTGAGAACACCACCCCTCTTGTGTGAAAATTTTCACATGGTGAGTATACCGGATAACCTTAGGGGTTCCACCCCTGACCTTTGTGTTTAGGGTAGTTTAGGGTAAAAATGACGTGTCATGACATTACGTGTTTAGATTGGCTAATCCTTAGGGTAGTTAGAGGTTGAAGGGGTTCCACCCCGTCCACCCTGATATATTATGTTTTGTATAAGTTTAAATACGGCATACTGATATATTTATTATTTCTATATTCTAATGTAAATTCTATATCAAACGAAGTCGTATAAATTTTATAAGACAAAGTTATCAACTCTTTATGACAAGAAAATATGACCCGCGCGTTGTAGCGGGACCGTACGATGAAACTAACGTGTTTAAGTATATAGTTAAAGACCACGCGATGCGGCGGGTCTGCTGACCTCGTTACGCGCATTGCGGTGACAACAATAACGTGACTAAGTACATAAAAGAAATGTATGAAGTTGCCACGACTCGGTCATGGAGATCGAAAAATAGATAAATTGGAAGAAAAAATAATTAAACACAGACGCAAATTAGTTTTTTTTTAAGAAAAAATTAATGAACGAAAGTTATTGTAGAAAAATCAAATCAGTAAAAAATAATGAGTTAAAAGCGTATATTAAAAATATATTACAGGAGTAAACTTGAAAGTTTAAAAATTTGAGGGGTGGTGTTAAGAACTTTGTCAAGGAGGTAAATATGAAACCTTAGAAAATTGAGAGGTTGTGTTACAAATTTTGTAAAACTAAAGGACTAAGTTGCAAACTTTGTAAAACTAAAGGCTTAGTTGGAAAATTTGTTGGTGTCCTTTGACCGGACACCGACCTTACAATTTAAGGTTATTTAGAATATTTATGTTAAAATTCAGGTAAAAATATACACAACGCAGCATCATATTTGAGTTTATATAAAACCTTATATATTAAAAAATATAAAAGAAAAAAAAAGTTGCTAACAAATAAAAGTTTCACATCAAAAGTATCAAAAGGATGTCAACCGTATTTTTCTCGCAATTAGGGGCGTATGTTTCTCCGAACCAGTCCCTTAACTTTAGTAATTTGTAAATTTCGACCCGAAATTTTAGCTACACCCTTTTAACTCAACAAAACATTCCAATTACCGTACTTTTTTTTCTTCATAATTCATAACAAACCAAAAGAATATAACCACCCACATTACGTTAAACAACAAATCATGACACCCTCAACATGTTTCTTCCTATTGTTACCGCTCTATGTCGTAGCCTACACGAGGATTCACCCGTTGATACACGACCCGTTCCAAGACCAACCCCGAACCGGACTCGTGAATCCCGAGGTGGTTGCAAAGGCATGTGAACCATCTTCCGAGAAGGCTTTATGTGTTTCGGTCCTAAAGTCTCAAACCATTAGTGACGTGAACGACTTGAAGCAGGCGGCCTTCGTGGCCATCCAGACGGCGTCACGTGAGGCCGTGACCACATCCGAGATGATAAAGGCGGCACGAAAGAGGGAGGAGAATAAAGACGTGGTGGAGGATGGAATAGAGGAGGAGACGCTAGCGGATTGTGCCATGAACTACATTAGCCTAGTGGAAATTTTGGCGGATGCCGCTAGTGCGCTGATGACGGGGCCGGAATCCGACGTGATGGTTGAGGTGAAGGCGGCGGTGACGACGGCAGAGACGTGTGAGAAGAGTATTGCCGGAGGGAGGAAGAGTCGTGTGGTAGAGGAAGTGGCTAAAAAGAATGAAAATGTTAGGAAGTTATGCTCAAACGCTTTAGGCATTTATAACGTCTATGCAACGGGGCATTGATTTTTTTCTACTCATAATTTGTAAATATTAGTAATTTATTTTAGTGAGGAACATTTAATTGCCATATATTTTTAAAAACTTAATTATATTAGTGGTGCTTGCTAAATATAGTATAAATATGGTTATGCATTGTTTTATGGTATAGGTGGCGATACATGTGGATAGGGGTGTCTCCGGGACGGATCGATTCGATTCAACTTTTAACCCCAATCAAACTGTAACCGAAATATTCAGTTATTAAACAACCCTAACTGTTCGTTTTTCAGTTAATAAGTTTTTACCTCGGTTATGAGTTATCTTAACACGATGTTGTAATACCTCAAATCCTCTATGATAATGCCCCGTATGACTAAGACCGTTTCAGCTTGAACAAAAAATAATTAATTAACAATGCAGAGCGGTTATTGATCCGTTTTATATAAAGTGTAAAATGATTTTGTTTTAATATATATATATATAAAAGATTGCATTGAATATATAAACTTATAGTAGGATTATTTTAATTAATATCTAAATACGTATTGTATTTCTTATAAATAAAATAAGAATTGTTTTTAAATAAAAACAATTTTAAATATTTGTTAGATTTATTAGGATTTTTTTTTTCCAAAAAAGAAAATAACTTCATTCAGAAACGTTACGATCTTATGCTCAGGATTTGGATCCTCCTGGGATTCTACATTTTTTTTATAATTAAAATGGCAACCAAAGTATTCTTCCACTATAACTACTTTAACATTAACATGTTGAACATATTGGACTTCATCAATTGCCTTGTGTCATTTCAGATTTTCAGCCACATTGTCCTTTTCGTCTTCATTGAACAATCATCTTCTTCATCACCTCTTGTCCTCTTCTTTGACATTTTGTGTTGTTTCTTTTTCTTTATGGTTTATAAATGAAAGAGTTAAATACGGTTTTAGTCCTTGTGTTTCTTTTTCTCTGATACCATGTTATGATAACGAGAGTAAAAGCTGAAACGAGAGAAAAAGATAAACGAGAGAGAATGATTGGGGGGGAGGGGAATGATTTGATTGATAACTCAATAATGATTACAAAAAGACTATTTATATACAAACAAAGAAACAAACTAAACTATCCCGGCGAACTGGCGAACTTAACAAGATGCTCCAATATCATAGGGTCGGACATAAAAAAATTCGGGTCGGTTCGATGGTTCGGGACCTCTAAGAAGATATGCCCGTCTAATTTCATCTTTTTGACTTGGATGATAAGATGAAATTGGTTTACTTTCGGAAGGATCCCATGAAAGCTCATTCAAATCTATTCGACACGGTTTACTATTTGAAGGGGGTGTTTGGGATTACTTTTCAAAACAACTTATTGACTATCACCTTTTGGAATAAGGTAATAAGTTATAAGTTTGTTTGCACAATTCAAAATAAGATGAAAAATATGAGATGGAGAAGTTAAAATCCAAAAGTAAGAAATTCTTACTTTTGGAAATGACTTTTAGAAAAGTCAAAAGTAGCTTCAAAAAGTAATCCCAAACACCCCCGAAGATGATGATTCAAGGTTTGATGGTACTCTATAGAAATATCTTTTAATATCCATAATAGTACCTAGGAATTAAATTCAAATTAACATCTAAAATCTAAATCAACATCTAAATTAACATTCAAATTAACATATAACTTAACATTCAAATTAATATCTAAATTAACATCTAAATTAACCCTAGATTTTCTTTTTCAAACAAGTAAACAACAAACAAGAGAGAATAAAAAGTAAAATAACCTGTGGGCTGTGGTGGAGAGACTGGCAGCAGCATAGCAGTGCGGTGGGCCGGTGGCCGACGACGGCAGGGGAGTAGCACTGAGCAGTGGCGGAAGGCAGAGTTGGAGGAGGTTGCGACCTGTTGCTTTGCGCCCTTTGCTTCTTTCCCTAATTCAGTAATCGTTTTTTTTCTTTGTTATACCTGCTAATTTAGCCCAACAAAACAAGAAGCTGCTGAAGGCCCATCATCTTATATCCAACTATTAGTTATTAAAAGACCCAGAAGCTACAGAAGGCCCATACGAAATTTGGTTAAAAAAAAGGTTTTAAAAAATGTTAGTGAAGGGATTCGAACCCACAACTTCCATGTTATAAAGAAAAGTCTAAACCACTACACGACTTATTAAATTTTCTAAAAGGGTTCACCTATAATTTTTTAAGGGGTTCACCCCAGTATTTTTTTAAGGGGTTCACCCTATAATCTACCGTTCTATAAAAACTTTGAAACTCGGGGGTTCCTGTGACCCCCCCCCCCCCCCCCGGTGTAGGTAAGTCTGCCCCTTCAATTGTTATTTCCGAGTAAACTGCAACTACCACCACGCTGAAACGTAGGCTTGCTCCTCGGATTTGTTCCGATGAAGCAAAGTGTACCACCACCACCACCAGACGCCCACATTTATAGAAGCAAAGAAACCATCTTTCATGAAACCACCATCTATGTGATCCTACATTAATTAAACAAAAAAAGTTTAAATTTGATATGAATGTTTCTTGCAAATATTATATCATTCTTTTTTTTAACAACGTGGAGCAAATGTTACATCATTCTTTTTTCCTTGAAGCCAAGACTTTAGGATTTGTATATCTTGAAATATGATTGCTAGCTCTGATTTTATGAAAAATGAAATAATTAAGAAAATAAAAAATCACCTCCGTTTTTAATGTATTTTCCTTTTTAATAATTAAAATAGCCGATTGTAGAAAAATACTTATAAATTATTGCTGCATGACTCCTTGGATGTATTATTTGTGCATGATTAAATCCTAATTTGCAGGTTCACAATCACCATAACATTCTTCCAAAAAAAGATCTAACCGAATGCATTTGCATACACCAAAATGATTGATTAGAAATTAGTATATAGTTTAATAGCATTCATTACAAAACTTAATGACACTTATGAGACCTGATAATCCTTAAGTTACATATAAAATGTAGGTAGTCACAGCTTCACAATAAGCATCACTTTCCTCTTTATATTGTAACATGTTGCACCTGTGTCACAAGGATTCACAGAACCAATTAACACCAAATCAAAAGGATTGTTTAAAACAAATATAAGTTCATGAGTTGACCTCATCACACCTTTTAATTTCTTAAAACTGATGCATTTGTGGGCTTCAGCAACACTAACTCGAATATTTCTACCATCAAGATCCTGCACCACAAAATTTTTATTAAAATTCATGAATTACACACACATATATACATATAGATTCCTGAGAAAGGATCTATTTACTTACAACTCCATTCAAAGAGTCGATTACATCGTTGACCTCATCAGTAGAATTATAAGTCACAAACATGAATCCCCTTGGCCTACCACTCTCCATATCATAAACAACCTTAGCTTCCAACACATTTCCTTGCTCTCTAAATAAAGTTTCAAGAGCAAGATTATCAACACTCCAAGCTAGATTTCCAACATAAACCCTGTTCGTGTTGTCAAAACTTCTCCCACCACGGCCTCCTTCTCTCGGCCCACCAAAGTACGATTCCTCCCTCCGTGGCGGTGGAGGACCCGAGTTCACCCTCAGTGCTATCCCATCTAGCTTTTGTCAGATTCAAAAATTCCAAGACTCGAATGAGAAATCTAAACAACAAAGCTTTTCAACTTTCTATATCCTAACTGAATTTTATAACAACTTATATAACCGTTGAACTTTCGAACAACTTACTCAACTTCTTCAACCGATGACATTGTAACAAAGCCAAAACCTCTGCTTCTTCCACTAACTTTGTCATATATCACCTGCATAAAGTAATTACTTCATTTCACATGCTAATTCACACATAAAAGCATTAGCTCTAAAAACCCTAAATAATCCCTATTTATAATTCAGGTGTGGTTTATGTAGCTCATTGAAATAGAAATAAGCAGTTGGTATTTTTTTACGAAAGTCAACTGTTAAAGCTACAACTATGAAAAATTTATACCATAATAGATGGGTAAAATGCAGAAATCCAATTACAGACTGTAAAAATATTCAAGAAAAAATGCTTCTAAATTTTAAGCAATTACCAAACGTGTTATTCACACCTAATTCTTGATCTCAAAAACATTATATGTTCTTGAAATTATGAATTCACCACCAATTAAGATCCTTCATTTGCGCCCCTTTTCTTGTACCCCTGACAAAAATTAGGGTTCCTGGTGACAAAAATGTAATTGGAATAACACCAAAACTAACAATCAGAAGCTATATACCTGGTATCTTCGTTCATTGATTCTGCGGGCTGAAGAAGATAGATGACTCCACCTCTCTCAATTCAATACAACCTTAAAGCGAAACCTGAGAAAAGCAACCAAAATTTAATCGCTCATACACAACGCAGGCGATGCAACAATGAAAAGGAATTATAAAACGTTGTATCGGGGCTAGAATGTTCGACGAATTCAATTTCTAGTTCAAATTAAAATCCCCAAACTTATAGAGAGAAAGAGAGGAGTGAAGATGAGAAAGAAATAGAATAATGTGTTGCATCTGAAGAAGAGAGAAGAGAAGATGGAGAGGAACGATGGATGGAGAAAGAGCGAGGAGATGAAATTAGGGTTAGAGAATGCAACAGGTAGTTACGGGGCGGGTTTTAGATCCGCGTTATTTTGCTAAACGGGTTAAATGGTTTAGCGGGAAAAAAGCTGAGGAGAAATGTGATGGTGACACGTGTTTTATAATTTTAATTGTTTATTAAGTAGAATAGATATAGATATTAGGAGGATACAAAGTTCATTTCACACCGAGGTTTCTCACGCCGGTTTCTCACTTTTTAAGACGCCTGACGCCAATATCGCCGGAGACTCTTCATCATGCTAACCGCCCACACCATAAAACCCCCCATTCAACGCCTTCCTTCGCCGGAGACGTTTCGTGTGGGTAACTGACCACGCCAGTAAAACCCCCATTGAATCTTTCCCTCATATGTTCGTTATCTCTTTCTCTCAAAAACAGATTGCTTGCTTCTGCGTCGTTTTCTCTCCGGCGAAGTGATCAACCACACAACGGTGGTGGTGGAACGTTTGAATATCGACTGTTACGGCGGCGGTTAGGGTTCCGGCCGTGAAAGCGACTTTCCTGTGACCAAGATCTGATGACAATCGTTTTGGTTCGACGAATCAGGTAAAACCCTATACCTACATTGCACTTTGCATCATTTCACCTATCGTCCCATCGATCTCTTGCCACGAATATACGGTAGATGGGAAGGTTTTGGAGCTTTATGAATCAAACTTCGATTCCACAATTTCTTCCTTTGACTTCATCTTCGTTGATTTCTATGCTTCATGGTGTGGCCACTGCAAGCGTCTGTCTCCTGAGGTAGCTTTCAGATTTCTGCATATTTCATTTCATTGGTTAATTTTGAAATGTTAGTAATGAAGCTTATGATTCATGGAACCGGTTTGCTCTGAAGATTAGTTCATATCTTGCATTGCTACTTATTAATTATTTGGGTTTGACTGTAGTTGCTGGAATTGGTCGGCTATGACACTGGTATTTGCTAATTTGCTTTATCTATTTCATGCTATCATATTTGCAAGATCTGATAAAATATATTGTTTCTGAATTCTGATATATGTATTGTGTGAATTGGTTCTTAATTAGTTAAGTCTATGCATCTTGTTTGTGGTGGATCCAAGATTTTTATTTTGATTATTATTAATAAAGAGATTAAGAGGATATTATAAAATAATAAGTTTTGATCTTTATCTTATTACATTCCAATATTTTATCAGGGCCGTATGTAGCACTTTTCTACAGAAGTTTGCCTCCCTGTAATTTTCATAATGATTTTAGTTGATTTTGATGTTATTTGTCTTATTGGTGTAGTATCACTTGTTACAAAAGCGGTACTGTGTTAGAGCTATTTTCCTGTTAATAAAGTTCAGAAATGTTAGTCTAAAGAAAAATCAAAGAAGTATAGGAGTTTAGTATAACAATCATAAACAGTTTTTGCCCCAAAAAAAAGAAAACTGTAATGATTTTGGAGGTTTTATGCTACAAAAATATACTTTGGCCGATTTTAAATGCGCCATATTCCTAACCTGTTTTAGATAAAAACTATAAATGCATCCAGTTATGGTTTCCAGTCATAATGCATTCTCTGAAGAACATAAATCAAGTTCTAAGAAACTGAATTCAATTTTTAGTTCTTCATCATCATTTTGCCAAGTTCATGGCTGCAACATGAAACTTGTATCTTGTAAAGATTACCATAAGAAGCATAAAGTGTGTGAATTGCACTCAAAGAGTGCTAAAGTAATTGTAAATGGAGTTCAACAAAGGTTTTGCCATCAGTGTAGCAGGTTAATTTTCATACCCCTTAACCAAATTCCAATTTTTTTTTTATGTTTTATAGTCTGTTTTGGTCTCGTGAAGCATCTTTCAAATCAATTGAGTATCATGTATGGTGATTTAAGCTTGTTTTTTTGTATCAGGTTCCATATTTTAAGTGAATTTGATAATGGCAAGAGGAGTTGTCGCAGGCGGCTTGCAGACCATAACCAGCGTACAAGAAAGCGTCATGGTATCGCTAAAGATGGTAACTTTTTGCTGATAATTTCTCATGCAGAAGATCTTGATAAAATCCAATTATCATAATGGGATATGGATTAAAATGCATTATATAAAGACACAATTCAGAAACTGTATGATCATGATTTGAATAATTTGATGCAAATTTACATGCAGAAAATCTTTATTTGAATCAGCAACACTTGGCACATATTTGCTTTTGAAATCTTGATTCATTTACACTACCTTTTCACATCACTTCTTGAGGATTTATTAATTCAAAACCTTTTTTAGATCCAGCAAATAGGAAGCTTAAGGGGTCTACAAGATCGAGGGAAACATCATCGTCTATTTGGCATATAGAACTTAAAGACGAAGTTATTAATGATCTTCGGTCCATGAGTTCCATAACGGATATACAATTGCAGTATCCTTCTCTTCATGGAACAGGTGAATATTAATTTGTTCCATCTCTTCCAGTTTTCTTGCAAAATTGCACTAATAATTCGACTTTCAGGTGGTACAGGTGACATCCTAACCGAGGATCCTACACCTGGTCTCTCTTCTCTGCCATCTCAATCAGATAGTGCTTCTTTGAGCCATTCGTCAAGAACTCCCCAAATGATACCGCCGAGCCATAATGTTCATCACGCCTGTGGTGTGTCAAATAACATGACCCATTGGCTGGGTTCTGAATCAACAAACCATCAGACGCAGGTTTGGTGAGTGCACCACGGTCCAGAGCTGCTACAAGGAGCTCTCGAAACAGGTCAAGGCTAAGCTCGGGAAGGTTGATGACTATTTCAACAAGCTTGCAGTCTGTCTTTTTTTTAAAGGTATTTGAATCTTATTGCAGTATGGAGGATTATTATTTGTTATACCTTTTGTGCGTCAATTTGATCATATGGTTGGAGGATTATTATTTCTTACCTATTGGTTTTGGCCATTTAACAATTTCACCTCGGAGATAAGAGAATCTGTGATTGTGGGTAAGAAGAAACTGATATTGTAACAAAACAGTATGAACAATTGCCACTAATGATTTACATTAAATGCATTTTTTGATTTTTTTGGCATAAAAACTCATTAACAAGTATGTTTGTTTTCCATCATATGTTTTGTTTCAGCTACGGAGTATTCGTTTAGTTAAGCAAATATTTACACAAAATTAATTTGTTGGGGCCGCACATCGTGCGGGTTCCCTACTAGTGTATTATTGATTAACTAGTTATATAAGTACAATAAAGATTACAAAGAAAACCTAATCAAATCGTTAAAGATATTACAATAAACCTTAATTAATACATTCTCCTCAATGCTCATTGACAATCTAAGTGGGAGTAATTGAACGTTCAGACTAGAGTTGAAAAAAGCAACATTTTGGGATAAGAACATACACTCTCTAGAAAAAAGACATAAAACGTTAAAAAAAAGTAAGAAAACTTTATGACGTCAAACTGTGACGACAGATCTAAGGCCATAACAACGGTGCAAGAGGCATAGTGGCAAAGCTTGGTTATAAGAGCTACGATTGTGACTGCATAATGACGACGACGACAATTTAAAATAAATAAAACCTATAATACACACACACACACATTTACGTACAATGCGTCTCCGGGGTAAGACGAGTGGGTAAAGGAGGATAATGTATAAACTGGCCGAGAGAGAGGGAGGGAGGGAGGGAGGGAGTCTAAGGCTACGATAAGATATAAAATAATGAAAATCGTGTAAGTATTATGTACTATTAATCAACTATATATAAGAATACAATAAGATAATTACATAACTAAATCATATCTCTTGGTTTTAGCTGTGTTTTCAGAACCAGACCGGACATGCCGGTTGGAAGTTATGCCTATTTGATTTGTTCTCTTTTGAACCGGGCGGACATGATTTCCATTTTTTTCCTTTCAAAATGTCATTTCTAATTAACTTAGTATTCTAAGTTTTATATTTTCTTTATTTAAATATTCATATGTCATTAAAGTTGTAAATTCACATCAAAACATAAAGTATTTTTATATTTTGTATCTATGTATATAGTTTTAAATTTTGTATTATTTATTACGTCATCCGGTCTTTAAATCTGGTCCACCAGTAGATCGATTAGACAGCCGAATAGTTGTTCGGCGGTCTGATTATGAAAACATTAGGTTTTAATAAAGATATCTATAATAAAGCCTAATTAATATATTATATCTAATAAGGATATCCTAAAAAAAAACAATGCTCGTTTGACCATGAACCTGGTTACCGATTCAACTAAAACTCTTAAAAAACCAGTTGATCAAATATAGAGTGATTCACACCTATAACACGTAACCAAATGTATGCTATATTTAGCAAGCACCGCTAATTAAGGGTTTAAAATATAAATTATAATTTAGAGACCATAATCTTAAATTAAAATGTACATATAATTATATTAACAAACTTACATACTAATGAAGATTAAATTGTTCATCAATGAATTAAATTAATGATACTTACAACTTATGAGTGATAAAATCAATAACAAAAATCATTTTCCAGTTACATACACATTATAAACACTCAAAGCGTTTGAGCATAACTTCCTAACATTTTCATTCTTCTTAGCTACTTCCTCTACCATAGGACTCTTCCTCCCACCAGCAATACTCTTCTCACACGTTTCCACTGTCGTCACCGCCTCCGTCACCTTATCCTTCACGTCGGTTCCCGGTCCAGCCGACAGTGCACCCGAGGCATTCGCTAGAATTTCCATGAGGCTAATGTAGCTCATGGCACAATCCGCCAACGTCTCCTCCTCTATCCCATCCTCCACCACCTCTTTATTCTCTTCCCTCTTTCGTGCTGCCTTTATCATCTCCGACGTGGTCACCGCCTCACCTGACGCGGCCTGGATCGCCACCACGGCCGCCTGTTTCAAGTCGTTCACGTCACTAGTTTGAGACTTGAGGACCGAAACACATAGTGCCTTCTCGGAAGACGGTTCACATGCCTTTGAAACCACGTCGGGACTCACGACTCCGGTTCGGGCTTGGTGCATTAGAGGGTGAATCCTGGCATAGGCCGGGACATAGAGTGACAACAATATAATGAAACATGTTGAGGGCGTCATGATTTGTTGTCTAACCTAATGTGGGTGATTATATTATTTTGGTTTCCTATGAATTGTGAAAAAATAGTATGGGAATTGGAATGTGGTAAGGAGTTATAAAGATGTAGCTAAAGTTTCGGGGCTAAATTTACAAATTACTAAAGATAAGGGACTGGTTCGGAGAAACACACGCCTCTCATTGCGAGAAACATTTGAGGTCATTTATTTTGCACCAGTAATTACCAAACATATTTTGAACTTTTTATATTTTTTATTTGAAGTATAAATTTTGTTTTTCTTTCATAGCTTTTAATACACAAATGTTTTATAAAAATTTGGATAATCACTGATGATGTTTTATTTGTCTATAACTTGTATGGATGATCATAATATTACATGAATCCTCCTAGAATGCCACTTTGAAGGTTAAACAAGAAACTAGACATCATTTCACTGATATTTGACCAAGTATGTAGCGCGATTTCGGTAGCCTAATAAGATCAAAATGAACAACAAACTACCAACAAAACTAAGTTCAGGGAAAGGCAGCTCAGAGTACCAATGGCAAAGGCACCATACTGATATCAACACAGTCCATATCATCAGTTTAAGATTCCATGATTCACTTGCAAATGCTTGTTTTTCAACTAAAATTGTCTGATTTTCTGCCATGTCCTCTTCAGTCTTGTGGTTACTGATCTTTGCTTCTGGTGACAGTTCCTCACTGACTTCATCTTTCTTGATCAATTCATGTTCTGTGTCTTTGGCTGCTTCGATCAACTGATCCTGTGGCATTTCAACTACATTGTCCTTCTTGTCTTCATTGAACAATTCGTCTTCTATATGTTCTTCGACGTTTTGTGTTGTTTCTTTGTCTTTCTGTTCTTTATTCATCAATTCACTCGCCAGGGTGTCTTCTTTTACTGTAACAGCTTCTTCCTGACTGACTTCATCATCTTTTACAGATTGATCATGTGGGACTTCATCTTTGTTGACCAATTCATGTTCTGTAACCATCTCTATGTTGACTTGAACAACTGTTTCTTCCTCTTTATTCAACAATTCGCTTGGCGGGTTGTCTGGCTGATCATCAACTTTGGCTGCTTCAATCAATAATTCATCTTCTATAGTCACCTGTTCTTCGACATTTTGTGCTGTTTCTTCGCCTTTCTCTTCTTTATGCATCAATCCGCTCGGTGGGGTGTCTTGTTTTGCTGTTGTTTGATCATCAACAGCCTCCTTGAGTCTGTTCATGACACATTCCACCACAAATGTTTCACAAACTTTATGCATTTCTTGTGCGTCTGGTGCAACTTCAATCTGAAGCAAACTTGTTGCATCAATGGCTTCTTCTTCCATTACTACTTCATGGGCAATTTCGTCATGATAGTCTTTTTCAGTTTCTTCAAGAAATTGAACTTGAAGGTTGTCTTCTACTTCAACCTGATTCACACAAGCAGCTTCCATTGCTTCATTCATGGATCCTGTTTCTTGATGATCTTCACCTTCTTCATCTCCATTTTCTGATGCTTCTGAAACAATATCTTTAACATCTTCATTTCCTGATGCTTTTGAGACAATATCTTTAACAAGTACCTCAATTGCATCATCTTCTTCTACCGACACGACACCTTCGTCATTAACTAATGAATTTGGATCAACATGTTCATCATTTTCCTTATCAATTAGCATCAAGTGTTTCTGTTCTTCATCTCTCTCTAAACATGCATCTTCTTCAATCTGAGCAGCCATGACCACTTGTTCATCATTGTCCAAATCTATCTTTTCACAACTATTATCAAGTTCTTCACTTTCGAAAGCGGAATCATCATGAACAGATGTATTTTCTTCATCTTCGACGACTGCTGAAACGATTATGTCTTCGTTACTATCTCCAGCGCGCACATAATCATGCTTTTCGTCCTAAGATTAAACAAAATCATACGAAGAACAAACAATGAATCCAGAATCTAAATTAAAATAGGCAAATTGGATTTTAATAATCCAAACTATTACCATTGCCGATAATAATCCATACCGACAATTTGATCATTGACACCTCTAACTTTCACTTTAGTTGCCGAGGACAATCCAGCAGCATAATCATCAAAGATTTATACTCGATTTCGCAAAATCAAGTGAATATAAATAAAGTGAAAGTTAGGAGTGTGATTGGT
Organism: Smallanthus sonchifolius; assembly: GCA_023525975.1. Taxonomy (NCBI): domain Eukaryota; kingdom Viridiplantae; phylum Streptophyta; class Magnoliopsida; order Asterales; family Asteraceae; genus Smallanthus; species Smallanthus sonchifolius. The sequence goes on along the minus strand of CM042037.1, from coordinate 61,681,296 downwards.
CAAATCGTCTGTATAGATCAGTATCAACCAACAGGTAATAGTTTGAATTATTAAAATCCAATTAGCCATTAAAATATATGAAGTCATGAATCATATCACAAACAATTAAGCATACCAGAGTCAAACTTTGAATGCTTTTAGTCTGGATCTCCTTCATGCTAGTTATCTCATCACTGCTTTATATTAAAAATAAAATAGAATATCTAATCAGTTTTACAATTTATTTTTATCCAAATTTGTTGGAAGAATTTAAGAAACTAAGAAAATAATTTGCATTCACAAAAACCTCGGATTCTGTACTTCCAAAGGCAAAGAGTCAGCACAACAATCTTTATCAGTCTTCATCATAAGATCCAATTTGTTTGGAACATCAACAGACAGTGTCTCCGGTGACGGTGACATGCTCTTCTTCATATTTTCCGATGATGACCGGCGTTGACTTCTTGTTTTGAACACTAAAGCTGACACAATGGTTGCAGTGACCAAAGCTCCACCGACCAACACAATACCTCCTATTCCAAACCTGCCGGCGACGGCGCCGATATTTATCGCCACCGGCAAGGTTTTGAAGTTGTTCTTCTTGTCATGTTTACAAGGATTCTCCATCTGGGGATTGTCGGTGTGAGGTGAATCTTGTTGTGAATCTTGGAAGTGGTGAATTTGATGTTGTTGAAGATGTTTGTTGGGTTAGATATGTGGTTGTGGATGTGGGAGAGAGGTGGTATGAAGGGAAAAGAGAAATGCTTTTAGTAGACACGACAAAAATTAATATATTTCTTGGCTCTTGTTTGAGGACAAAAATAGTGTACTTGTTGAAATAATATTTATGAATAAAAAAACAAACCCACCCAATTACACAACAAAAATAAAATCATAAAAACTTTTAATTCTTTTTTATCAGGGGGTTATTTGGGGTAACAAAGACCAAGTGGATTGTGCTAACGTTTATGTACACAACTACACATCATCCGTCGAAGACGTTAAACATCAAAACGTGGGCGTCATATCGGGATGTCGGGGTTTTAACAGGCGTGAAGGATTGGGTGTGGGCCTACTCAAGTGTTGACGAATCAAACCATTTACTTTTATTTTTTTTAAATTATGTTTTTAGTTAAACCACTACACACTTTTAAGAGTTTAGTTAGTTAAAGCCTCACTGCCAACATGGCAGTGACGTGGCATGAACTTTTCACTTTTTAGTTAAACCACTACACTTAGTCTATAAGACAAGTGTAGTGGGTTAACGTCCACTTACACATCAGCCTGTTGGGGCGTTAAACACCGTTACACGGGAGCAAAGGTGGGGCGCCAACTCACAATCAAACCAATCAAACCATTTACTCACATTTTTATATAAAAAAATTAAAAAATAATTGTGTTTTTAGTTAAACCGCTACACACTTTTAAAAGTTTAGTTAGTTAAAGCCCCATTACCTACGTGACAGTAACGTGAAATAAACTTTTTCACTTTTTAATTAAACTATTACACGTAGTCTAATAAGTTATTAAGTATGAGGTTTATACAAGGGTGCATTTGTCAATTTTATATGAATTTAATAGAATATTAATGTCCTTTACATAGCAGCAAACAGTGAAAATAAATTCGTAATATTTTAAAAAATCATCAAAACCATATTATCAACTTACAATATTAGCCATGAGTAATTAACTCTACATTTAAATATCTATTTTCTTCATATATTGTCAGATTTTTACCGAAAGTAATTTATTTAGTTAACCTTTTTATTTATTTGTACTTATTTACTTTCGAATATCTACTTTCTTTCTGTGTATCTTCATTTTTAGTATTCACTTTATTTTTATGCATATGTTTAATTTCTTAGAATATAAACTGGTTTTATATAATTGAAGACATCTATAATGATACATGAAATAAATTAAATATACGAAATAATTTCACGTATGTTACAATAATGAAGGTATTGTTTATCTTTGTAAAGATTTGAATATGCCCTAAATTTGTATTAGTTCGTGATTTAAAATAAAGTAGAAAATAATAGAGCAATTATCTCAAAAATCCAAATAAAATGCATTGCACCCGTATATACATACTCGTATGTAATATAAGATGTCAACAAAAAGACTATTAATAAAAATTAAATTTTTTTTTTTTGAACGGCAAATTTGGATCACTGACGGACCACTAGAGTATCATCGTGCCACCAGTGGTACCACCCGATCATATTCCAACACCAAGTCACCAATTCAGGAGGAAACCCAATTTTTCTGGAAAAACCCCCTTGTGAGATTCGAACCCAGAATCTTATGGTCACTGAGCCTTATCCCACCACCAAGACGCGACTGAGCTATTATGCCTTTGGAAGAAAAAGAAGTATTCGAAGTCAAAGTAATTGGGTTGGAAAATAAGAATTGTTTATTAGAAAAGACAAACGCGTGGAAGGTGATTAAATTATAAAAATTTAAAAAGATGCTACCGGTCATTGAGGGGAGGCTGGTTATTTATTTTCTCTTTTCTTTTCCTTTATAATATGAAAATTTTCAAATTTAATATCTATATTTGTGTTTATATTCTTCCTAAAATACTTATTTTTTTTATTTCATTTGATTCAAGTGCTTATTTTTTTAGGAAACCCGAGCGTTATCGCGGGGTGTTAAAATTTATAAGGCTCAATTTCGACGATTTTATATTAGGATTCACCCCGCGATAAAAGTTCACGTCAAAACGTTGATAAAAATAAACACATTATAACGGCAAATAATTTTTTTTACAAAATATCATACTTTAAAGGTTGTAAAAGGAAAAAAAAATGTTAAAAAACGAAACATTGAAGCACTTTTGACGACTCGTACATTTGTGCTTCGATGACTTCGACATTATATGCACAACTATGTTTTGAATAAAATTTACACCCAAACATAGATAAAAATAAACACGTCGCAACAGTATACTTGTAATTTTATAAAATATCATATTTTAAAAGTTATAAAAGAAAAAAGAAACAAAAAAGTTAAGAGTGAGACAAGTGCCAAAATCTAGTTATGCCAAAAAAGATTAAAAAAAATCAAATGAAAAAGAATAGAATTTAGATGGTATGTTTACTTAAACTTGAGTCAGCTATATTGTAACTTCACAATTGTAACTTTAAAATTAATATGTTTAAACCATTTGTACAATATGCTTAAACAATTTGTGACAAAGTGAATAGTAACTTATGAATATTCATTGACCATAAAAATTAATATTTTTTTAAACGAAAGCATAATCAAATAGCAATTAAGAACACATGAATAAATCAAATGCTTTGAATCGAACACTTTGATCGGAAATCTCAATAGAGAAAAAATATAATTCAAACAATATAAACAAACTTAAACCCGAGCTCTTAACTTATAGACGAGAGTGATAGTTTAAACCGGAAAAGAAATCACACAAGTTAATAATTCAAATTTTAAACAAAAATAAAAGATAAGGTAAATCTTCAAGCATTTTCTAATACTCCTCCTTGATGCCACCTTCAATTCGCGAGCTCCTTTTCTTTGGATCGACCCACCCAGGCAAACCATCATGTGAGATCCATCCCTTCTGAAGCCCGAGAACCGTAGGCAAGCCCATTGGGGCTAAGCCAACGATGTTCCCGCATCATCCTCTCCCCCTAAAAAGCCTCCTTCATACAAAACGCCCTGCCCCACAAACAAAGCCACCAAAGTCCAATTAAAAACCCGCGCAACCCAGTCTACCAAAAACCTGCAATAACAAAACTCAAACCCATTCAGCCCATAATAAGGACCCGGGAACTCCATCCGCATAATAAACGTGGTCCACCAGACATCTACTAACACCCCACACATACAAGCCCACAATTTGAGACCCACCAAGCCATACCAGCCCACCTCCATATCACAATTCGTCAACCCAGAAAACACTACCTCATTCGTGGGTTTCCACAATACTAGAACAGAAATCACTGTAACCGAGTGACAAGCCCATTTCCCGTTAACACCTACAAGACTCAAATGAGCCCGAAATATTGCTGCTACTGCCCGTCCAAACCTGCTAGTGATTGATCCCACCATAATTCCCCCTTTTTCGACATCAATTAGGCCAAAAATCAATGGCAAACCGTGAACCCTCATGTGACCCACCCTCTGCTGGAATTTGTTCGTGACCTCAACTAAAGCGACCAACGGTAAACAAAATCCAAAGGAAAAATAGTAGATATGACGAATGAGCTCGTGTTTACTCTTCCACGCCCACCCTTCGAGACATTACCCGCGTATTCACCAACTTTTCCCAACTCAACTTCCACAAGCAACGTAGGTGAACGGCTAGTATAGAACGTACAAGTGGAAAGTGTGAACTGCCCATGTCAACCCTCGTAGGCTCATGGCCGACAAATCTTTCTTTTCTCCCCGACTATCCCATGGCAATAAACTAATACTAACTCCTTCCATCCGGAATCAGTAGGTGTTCTTACTTGCTTTTTTTTTTCTTTCAAAAAAGTGGGTAGGTTATGAGAGGATTTCGTTTCTGGCTATACATGAACATCCCCAATTCCGTCACTCTCGATTTGCGACAATGTAACACTCTTAACCATCGTGGGCTTCACTTCCGCACATGATCTTTATTTTATAACTTAAAATTTCTAAGGCTATGTGTAATGGTCTCGTGATTGGGCGTAATCGGTGGATGTGGCGGGCGTGAGGGGTGTAGAACACTGCCCTGCCCTGCCCCGCCCCTCCGTGAGAGGGGGCGTGTGGCTCTTATGTGAATGTGGTCACGACGTGGGTGGAGCTCCTCTGGGTATGTGTGAGGTGGACGAATGAGATGGGGGCAAGGGGCGTTGCCTCACTACACATAGCCTAACTATAAATCAGCATCCACATTTATTTATAAAATATATTTATAATTTATAAACTAGCCTTTAATCGTAGTATTGAACGAATAAACATGATTATTTTTTTAGATGAAATAAATAAACATGAACTTATGATCCAACAAAGTTTATGAAAACTCATCAGAAAAACAAACAACAAAACGATGAAATTAAATCAATAATAGACAAACAATGAATTGCTTTAATAAAAATAACAAAATGGTGTTTGGATGATGGGATTGATGATGCTAGTAACCTTCCTTGGGTAAAGACTCATGGCCCGGGTTGTATATAAAAGGGCCTACCGACGACAAACAGTATCCGTCGTTGTTGAGGCGACGAGAAAATATGACACGAGCACCGGTAATTCCTCCATTGGTATCTTCTGGAACCTTGCAGCTCGTCCATGGTGAGTTTTCGAGGAAAGCCTTGCACTCGGTTATCTCCCATGTATCGTCTTTTAGGAGCTTTGATGATGATATCTTGGCCAAGAAGTAACCCTTTTCGTCTGCTGGGCAACTTGAGAATGATAATGATTTTGATCCATATCCGTTCTTGTTCACGGCCAAACAAGTCACTTTCGTCGTCGCTCCTGTTTTCATAAAAGAAAAGAACATCAAGTTTTGTTTCAAACTGAACTTTTAGGGTAGTTTCGTCATCTAAAAAGTTTTATTCTCAATGGGCTAAGCTCAAACTTTAGAAATGGAGTTATAAATGAGCCTAGCTTGAGCTCAAGCTCTCTTAAATTAAACCAGAAGGGGTTGAGCTCGACTGGCTTATTTACACCCCTATCAAGTATAAAAATAATACAATTTGATTTATTGTAAACTAGTATCACATAGACATACCTTGGAGTGGGATAAGTTTGGAACCATATTTACAATAAATAAGGCCTTGAACGGCTACGTTCTTCGGGTGCTTTGGCACCTTGGGTAGCAACGGGTTTTCAGGCTTTGGTATCACGGGCTTTATTGGTAATTTAGGATAGCTCTTTTCGTAGGCGCCATGTTCCTCTTTTGGTATCACGGGCTTTATTGGTAACTTAGGATCGCTCTTTTCGTAGGCGCCATGTTCCTCTTTTGGTATCACGGGCTTTGTTGGTAATTTAGGAATGCTCTTTTCATAGGATCCATGTTCCTCTTTTGGTATCACGGGTTTTGTTGGTAACTTAGGAATGAGCTTTTCATAGGATCCATGTTCCTCTTTTGGTATCACGGGTTTTGTTGGTAACTTAGGATTGGTCTTTTCATAGGCTACATGTTCCCCTTTTGGGATCACCGGCTTTGTTGGCATCTTAGGAATGGTTTTCTCATAGGCCGCATGTTCTTTCGGCGTAACAGGCTTCGGTGACACATATCCCTCGAGCTGCGACTTTCCATAACCACTATCCGTCGAAGCAGAAGCGAGCACCGCAATCGCTGACAACAAAAGCAAAACCGAAGCAAACCTTGCGGTATTTGCCTCCATCTTATTGGTTATGTTTGGAGATTTCAAAATGAGAATAATGTTTGTGGTGTGTTATAAGGTCTACATTGTCACCCTATTTATAGTTATGTTATTTATAATTTATAATTGTTTAATTACTTATTTTAGAAATTGTGGATGATTACTTGTTAGCACGATGCTAAATTGACTTATCAAACACTAATAATGGTCATAACGTGGTCTCCCAAATCCTAGATACTCTTGTATGGGCCTAAGATGTCTCTAAGTAGGCCCATTGGGGTTTGGGCTTTTGTATGCTCTTATATCTTGTTTTAAGGCCCAAATATAGAATTCCGAAGCCCATATTTTAAAAACCCTTTTAGCAAAGAGAAACGATGTAAAAGGTTTTCACTCCGCCCACAAACCCTAGGAGGCTCGGATCGAGGCGAAGATGGTGTCACTGAAGCTACAGAAGAGGCTTGCCGCCAGCGTCCTCAAGTGCGGCAGAGGCAAGGTGTGGCTGGATCCTAATGAAGGAAATGAGATTTCCATGGCGAATTCACGTAATTTCAACTTTCCTATTTTGCTATCGTTTTTGTTTTCGATTCGTTATCATCTTCGGTGATGATTACTCGTATGCAGATGCCTTACAGTTTAATTGAACTTCCGATTGTGATTATTGCGTGTCTCTCTGTTTTTAGATTATCGATCTGATTCACTCAGTTGTTTGAATGCGTTTTTGCAGTATATTTGAACTTTGAGTTTTAATTCATAAAGCTAACAATAACTGGTGTGATGTTACTAGAATCTGATTACATATTGCAGAACTCGAGAGTTTAAATCTGTAATTAGAACCTGAAATCATGTATTTTAATCGTAAAATTGGATATTGTTTCGTATGTTATTCAATTGTGATAGTGGAGCTTGTGGCAAGAAATTAACTAGGTATTGTTATTGTATAGAGTGTTTTTAGGTGCAGCAATAGTTAGTTGTTCAATCATTGTAATTGGGGCAAGAAGTTTATAGTTTTTGTTGACTTTGGTTAGGAAATTTTGAACTTATATCCAACTCTTATTTAATGTTCACATGAAGTTTATCCTGTAATGACTGTGATTGATGTCTAGACTCTAGAATATCAGAACAATATTTTTATTGTTGAATGTATTGTTGTCATTTTTTTACCATGAAATATGAAGTTTGATTGTTGATGACAATAAGACATTCAGTTGTTTCTATCTTTATGCATCTTTTTTTGTTTTTTTCTTCTTCATGATGACTTCAGGTCAGAACATCCGCAAGCTGGTTAAAGATGGATTTATCATCAGGAAGCCTACCAAGATTCATTCGCGATCCCGTGCTCGTCGCATGAAGGAAGCGAAAAGGAAGGGGCGTCACTCTGGATATGGTAATTAATAACTTTTGTGTACATGTTTGAAAAAAACATTCCTAATTCTAGCCAAAAGAATCTCTGTTTAACTGTTTTTAAAGAAAATATATTTTTTATGTGCTCGATGTTGGGCTATTTGATAATTCTACCAAGTTAAATACGATCTTATATTGAACTTCAGGTAAACGTAAGGGTACCCGAGAGGCAAGATTGCCAACTAAGATATTGTGGATGAGGAGAATGAGAGTGTTGAGGCGGTTGCTTCGCAAGTACAGAGAGGCTAAGAAGATTGACAAGCATATGTATCATGACATGTACATGAAAGTGAAGGGTAATGTCTTCAAGAACAAGCGTGTGCTCATGGAAAGCATTCACAAATCAAAGGCTGAGAAGGCTCGTGAAAAGACACTATCTGACCAATTTGAGGCCAAGCGAGCGAAGAACAAGGCTAGCAGGGAAAGGAAGTTGGCACGAAGAGAGGAGCGTTTGGCTCAGGTTTGTTGCTGTTCCATATTCTGTTTGTGCTCAATGCATAATCTAAATAACTGCATTTGTCATTATGTTTGTATTTTATAAATTTATGCAGGGCCCACAGGAGAGAGCACCAGCAGCAGCAGCCCCAGAGGCTGCTCCGGCATCACAGCCGCCTGCACAGTGAGTGTTAATGTTGATTGTTTTTGTGTCTGTTATGTTGGATCATGGATGGTTGGTTTTGTAACATATTTATATGTGTTTTTGTCAGGGCACCAAAGAAACCTAAGAAGTGAGGCCTTTATGTCAGAGATTAAGAATATGTTGATGTTTTTATTAGCGGTGCGGTTTAGTTTTTTGATCATCTGTTTGTCGTCGTCGTCGTTATTTTATAAAACAATTTTATTTAGATGGCCTGCATTTGTCATACTCATGTTTAATGTTGATTATACTACATGTAGCACTTGCAGTAATTTACCTTTTCAACTTCTTGGTTAGGTCATTGATAGAAACTAAGTAGTAGGTTTGATTGATTGAAACTGAAATTACAGATAGACAACCCTTTCGAGTAGGGAAGAACTTCAAAACAAAGATATTAATAGATAAAATACTCGACAGAAACTTCTAAAGCCTAAACTCCTATTTAATACTATTAAACATTTAGAAAACTGACTCCTAAAAACTGTCGCCCACTACTCCTAAAACTGCTGGACTTGGCCCCCTTTTTTAATGTGCATTTCCCTCCATGTAACTGCCCCATGTCCAGCTCCCTTTGCTGATCAGCTAACCTAACCCGGGTTCTTATCAATACATCTGGCCCGGAGAATCGACTTGCCCTCAAGTCGGGTAACAGAAAATGGAGCCCTTGGTCTCGTACTGTGTGTCACGACTGGCTCAATAGTTAGCTGTTGGAAGGTAGCTGCTTGTTGGTCATTCGGTGGCAGCCTTAGCTGTTGGAAGGTAGCTGCTTGTTGGTCATTCGGTGGCGGTCCTTGTAGTGTGTGCTCCTTGCCATCAATAGTGAATGTGAAAGTCATATGCTGTCAATTTACTTGAATTGTATTTAGGGTAGCCAACCATTTAATACCAAGTACCACATCAGCCCCTCCCAAACCAAACGGGTAGAAGTCTTGACTCACGTGTAGATCACCTAGCTGAAGTTTAACATTTTTACAAACCCGATTGCAACGAATAACATCCCCATTCCCGATTTGGACACCAAACGGAGTGAATAACTGTGCAGTGAGTTTTAAATTGTTTACCAACCTATCCGATATGAAATTGTGTGTCGATCCACTGTCAATTAGGACGAGAACCTCAGCCAATTCGAGAATTCCTTTGAGCTTCATGGTCGCTGCTGTTGATTTACCAAAAAGAGCATGAAGGCTGATTTCAACCAAGTTTTCTGGGTTCTGCTGCTCAGTAACGGTTGCAGCCTCGTGGTTCATCCCTTCATCAGTGATCTCCAGTAGCTTAAAGGTACCTGTTTTACACTTGTGACCTGGTCCGTACTTCTCGCCACACCTAAAACATTCTCCCTTTAAATAACGCGCTTGTTTCTCAGTTTCTGAAATGCGAAAGGGGGTTGCTGTTGGTGAACTAGCGGTTGCTGTGCTGGATGGAGACATTGCAGGGTTAGCCGGTTTAGGGTCTTGCTTCTTCTCAATTCTTGTTTGGCTGATTTTAGATTCAAACTCCAATGTCAAACTGACAGACTTATACACAGATCTAGGTTTGTGTATGCGAACATCAACCTTTAATTCCTCTTTCAGCCCATTAAAAAATACCCCAAGTAGGCAGTGATCGGGCCAGTTCGAGATTCGGGCTGACCGACGAGCAAATTCCTGCCTATACTCTTGAACAGAACCAGTTTGCTTCAAACTGCACAAATACTCGTCTGGGTTTTGAAACTCAGGTGGCCCAAAATGCTTTTGCAGAACCCATGTCAGTTCCTCCCAGTAAGCAATTTCTTGCTCCTCCGAAACCCAAGAATAAAGATCGAGAGCATCTCCCTCCAAGTTCATCGCAGCAATGTCCACCTTCTCTTCATCACGTGTGTGATAAAACTTGAAGTATTTCCCGGCCTTTAAATACCAACCCCTTGGGTCACCATCGCTGAATGTAGGGAATTCGAGCTTGTTGTACGGCCTGAAATTCTGTCGTCCCTTCCAGAGACCTTCCCCATTATCATAACGGTTTCCCTGTTGGCGGTTGCCTTCTTTCAGGGCTGCGAGATCTTCTTTCATGGCCTCAAACATCTCCATTTTTCTGCTATAGCAGCCAATTGAGCGGCTACTGTATCAGAACTTGAGCCGCTGCCATCACTACTCTGGGTTTGCACCATTTTTTTGAGAGATTTCCCGGCAATGGAACCAAATGATAGAAACTAAGTAGTAGGCTTGATTGATTGAAACTGAAATTACAGATAGACAACCCTTTCAAGTAAGGAAGAACTCCAAAACAAAGATATTAATAGATAAAATACTCGACATAAACTTCTAAAGCTTAAACTCCTATTTAATACTATTAAACATTTAGAAAACTGATTCCTAAAAACTGTCGCCCACTATTTCCCCCCATGTAACTGCCCCATGTCCAACTCACTTTGCTGATCAGCTAACCTAACCCGGGTTCTTATCAATACATCCGGCCCAGAGAATCGACTTGCCCTCAAGTCGGGTAACAGAAAATGGAGCCCCTGGTCCCGTACTGTGTGTCACGACTGGCTCAATAGTTAGCTGTTGGAAGGTAGCTGCTTGTTGGTCATTCGGTGGCGGTCCTTGTAGTGTGTGCTCCTTGCCATCAATAGTGAATGTGAAAGTCATATGCTGCCAATTTACTTGAACTGTATTTAGGGTAGCCAACCATTTAATACCAAGTACCACATCAGCCCCTCCCAAACCAAACGGGTAGAAGTCTTGACTCACGTGTAGATCACCTAGCTGAAGTTTAACATTTTTACAAACCCGATTGCAACGGATAACATCCCCATTTCCGATTTGGACACCAAACGGAGTGATAAACTATGCAGTGAGTTTTAAATTGTTTACCAACCTATCCGATATGAAATTGTGTGTCGATCCACTGTCAATTAGGACGAGAACCTCAGCCAATTCGAGAATTCCTTTGAGCTTCATGGTCGCTGCTGTTGATTTACCAAAAAGAGCATGAAGGCTGATTTCAGCCAAGTTTTCTGGGTTCTGCTGCTCAGTAACGGTTGCAGCCTCGTGGTTCATCCCTTCATCAGTGATCTCCAGTAGCTTAAAGGTACCTGTTTTACACTTGTGACCTGGTCCGTACTTCTCGCCACACCTAAAACATTCTCCCTTTAAATAACGCGCTTGTTTCTCAGTTTCTGAAATGCGAAAAGGGGTTGCTGTTGGTGAACTAGCGGCTGCTATGCTGGATGGAGACATTGCAGGGTTAGCCGGTTTAGGGTCTTGCTTCTTCTCAATTCTTGTTTGGCTGATTTTAGATTCAAACTCCAATGTCAAACTGACAGCCTTATACACAGATCTAGGTTTGTGTATGCGAACATCAGCCTTTACTTCCTCTTTCAGCCCATTAAAAAAATACCCCAAGTAGGCAGTGATCGGGCCAGTTCGAGACTCAGGCTGACCGACGTGCAAATTCCTGCCTATACTCTTGAACAGAACCAGTTTGCTTCAAACTGCACAAATACTCGTCTGGGTTTTGAAACTCAGGTGGCCCAAAATGCTTTTGCAGAACCTCTGTCAGTTCCTCCCAGTAAGCAATTTCTTGCTCCCCCGAAACCCAGGAAAAAAGATCGAGAGCATCTCCCTCCAAGTTCATCGCAGCAATGTCCACCTTCTCTTCATCACGTGTGTGATAGAACTTGAAGTATTTCTCGGCCTTTAAAATCCAACCCCTTGGGTCACCATCGCTGAATGTAATGAATTCGAGCTTGTTGTACGGCCTGAAATTCTGTCGTCCCCTGTCATAACGGTTTTCCTGTTGGCGGTTGCCTTCTTTCAGGGCTGCAAGATCTTCTTTCATGGCCTCAAATATCTCCATTTTTTCTGCTATAGCAGCCAATTGAGCGGCTACTGTATCAGAACTTGAGCCGCTGCCATCACTACTCCGGGTTTGCACCATTTTTTGAGAGATTTCCCGGCAATGGAACCAAATGATAGAAACTAAGTAGTAGGCTTGATTGAAACTGAAATTACAGATAGACAACCCTTTCGAGTAAGGAAGAACTCCAAAACAAAGATATTAATAGATAAAATACTCGACAGAAACTTCTAAAGCCTAAACTCCTATTTAATACTATTATACATTTAGAAAACTGATTCCTAAAAACTGTCGCCCACTACTCCTAAAACTGCTGGACTTGGCCCCCTTTTTTAATGTGCATTTCCCCCCATGTAACTGTCACATGTCCAGCTCCCTTTGCTGATCAGCTAACCTAACCTGTGATTCAGCTTTATAGCTGAACCTAATTCTGGTTGCAGTTAACATCCGGTTTGGCCAAAAAACATAAGCTAAACATTACCTCATATTGGCGGTTTACATCATTTAGGTCAACTTTTTACTAGTTAGGAGCTCGGGTTCAATCGGGTATTCGGTAACACCGCCGCAACATATGCGGCCTCACTGGTTCAAGCCCAACGGGTACTTTTCACGGCTTGGTGAACCCGACTATTTTGGTGCTTGTATCCGTTGCCAATTTGACTGTTACCCTAAAAAAAAATAGCCGTTGGCTATTAACAAAAAATAAAAATAGAGTAAATTACGCTTTTGGCCCATGTGGTTTGATCTGTTTAACTCTTTTGGTTCAAAAAGAAATCTTTTAACATATCACCCCTTAAGGTTGTATTTTTGTAACCATTTCAGTCTCTGACACTAACTTTGTTAACTTTCTTTGTTACGTTAAAGACATTTCAGTCATTTTATTTCTAAGTGACTACTTTAACCCTTTCAGTCCAATACAAACTTTTTTTTTAGTTTTTCATAAAAGCTTTTTTTTACTTATGTAAAAACGTTCTTTTAAACTTTTTTTAATCATTTTTTTAATTAAAACGTCTTTTTTTGAACTTTTTAAAAAACGTTTTTTTAACTTTTCTAAAAATATTTTTTTTAAATTTTTTAATAAAAACGGTTTTATTTTTTTTTTAGTTTTTTAATAAAAACTTTTTTAGCTTTTTCATAAAATGTTTTTTTGACTATTTTAGAAATGTTTTTTTAACTTTTTTAGGAATGCATATTTTTTTAAACTAGTTGGTTCCAACCCCGCGCGTTGTCGTTGGAGCGCATTTATATGCAAATAAACTAACACTTAATAATAGCGAAATCTTTAGAAAAATAATGTATAACGCTAATAAAAATAAGCTCGACGAAGGAAAGTAAAGTTCGTAAAATAAAAAGAACTAAAAAAGAAAAGAATTTTAACAAAATAAAGGTTAAAAGAAAAATCGCCGTTAATCACAAAATAGTTAATTTTTTCGACTAAACCGTTAAAAAAATAACGGCCTAAACGTGCATTCTAATTATTTCATTCTAGTTAGTACTATGCACTCTAGGCGTTAATTTTTTTACGTCGTGCTTATGTTTATCAACGTTTAGGCGTTATTTTTTCAACGGCTTCGTCGAAGTAGACGTTAACTGTTTCATGATTAACTGCAATTTTTCTTTTAACCTTTATTTTATTAAAATTCTTTTCTTTTTTAGTTATTTTATTTTTTTTCATTTTTATTTTATGAACTTTCGGTTCCTTTGTCGTGCTTATTTTTATTAACGTTAGATGCTGTTTTTTAAAGATTTCGTTATTATTAAGTGTTAGTTTATTTGTAGATAAAGACGCTCTTGCGGCAACGCGCGGGGTTGTAACCAACTAGTTTAAAAAATATACATTCTTAAAAAGGTAAAAAAAAGCGTTTTTAAAACAGTTAAAAAAACATTTTTTGAAAAAGCTAAAAAAAGTTTTTATAAAAAAATATTTTTAAAACCGTTTATATGAAAAAAAATTTAAAAAAATTTAGAAAAGTTAAAAATTGTTTTTAATAAAGTTCAAAAAAAGAGTTTTTAATTAAAAAAAACAAACAAAAATGATTTTAAAAAAGTTTAAAAGAACGTTTCTAAACAAGTAAAAACAAGTTTTTATGAAAAAACTAAAAAAAGTTTTTATTGGACTGAAAGGGTTAAATTAGTCATATAGAAATAAAATAACTGAAATGCCCCTATACTTAACAAAAAAAGTTAACAGAGTTAGTGTCAGGGCTAAAAAGGTTATAAAAATGCCACCTCAGGGGCTGATATGTTAAAAGATTTCCTTTTGGACTAAAAGGGTTAAACATGTTAAACCACAGGGGCCAAAAGCGTAATTTACTCATAAAAAAAAGAAATTTCCCCTTATAAATACAGAGAAAGGTTTAAATACAAAGTATTTTTTGGTGAGAATCGTAAGAAGTATTTTGAATCGTTGATCTAGAAAATCAATGGTTAAAATCAAAGATTATTGTTTTAAACATGAAAAGATTCTGTTAAACATGAAAATATTCTGAAAAGGATAAATTGGAATAGCCTACATTTGTTGACTTTTTACAAGTTCCCCCATTTTTTTTAAAACGAACATAACTTTTTTATACGACATTATTTTTTTAAAAAAATTGCACCATAAAATCGAGCATTTTATTCTCTTTAATTTGAGTATACTTTTGCTATATTTTAAAAAAATCATTTTTTTTAAATGTTGATGTGCTGAGAGTGATTACGTGATTACGTGATTTTGAGTGATTACATGATTAAAATATGGAAAATGTGTTATTATACAACATGCGTGATTACGTGATTATACAAATGTTGACGTTCTGATAGTGATTACGCCATTATACAAATGTTGATGCGTTATTATTACGTGGACGCATTTACCCTTCGCCCACTGAACACGTGTCGCATGCTGGTGCCTTCGTACGCTAAAACCACTTTGTACGATAACCGGCCCCTATAAATACAAACTTTTTTACACATAATTTTATGCCAATTAAATACTCTTCTACTCCTAATTTTCTACTCTATAACTTTTTTTTATACTCTACTCATGAATCCAAGAAAAAAACCGTCATCTGTCCGCAAAATCTATAAACCAAAATTCGTTTCGGGTCCAGGCGAACCGACTCTTCCATCATCGTTTCAATATCCTCAATACTACCAAAACCCGCCAAACCAAACGTCAATGCCCGTCCAAGTTGCGCCGTGTTATTTTGTGCTTCAACAACCCGAAGGACCCAACCACTTTTCATTTTACCAAAATCTACCCAACTCCTTTCTTAACGTACCAAAACCGTTCTACAAACCGAATATGAGGAGGAAGAAGATGAGGGTAACGAAGATGAGGAAGAACAAACCGAATTTATGGAAGAAGAAGTTGACGAAGAAGAAGAGAAGCAAGATGACACCGTTCGAGGTAGAGGTAAATTTAGAAACCGGGTGACTCGTTATGTCATTTGACGCCCTCATCGTTCGAAGATGCTTATCAATCTCCATTGCTTCTTTATTGTTAGTTAATCCTTTAAGGGAGACAGTAAGAGAATTCATCACAAATAAGAATATAAAACAGGAATAACTTTGTCGAAGCAGAAGCTTTTATGGTTTTGTGTTTAAACAACTCTAAAGCACCCGCCAATTGTCCGGCAAAAATCCAATCAGCAATTGTTGCAACATCAACTAAATCTCTAGAATAATTTGAATCCTTCATGTCATACTCTTCAAAAGCTTTCTGAAATTTTTCAGCCGTATCCAACATCTCAAACGTGGAGTTCCATCGCGTAGGGCAATCTAAGGATACCATGGCATTACTTCCAATATTAAAATCCTTAACACATTGCCTAAATGCATCCAATCTTTTAGGAGTTTGTCTAACATATCGAATCGCATTTCTTATACGATCAACAGCCCCTATCTTTTCATTTAGACCATCTCTAACAATAAGGTTTATTACATGTGCCATACAACGGACATGCAAATATTTACCATCAACCAATTGGTGTGGTAATTTACCTTTAAGAATAGCCATGGCAGCATCATTAGATGTGGCGTTATCCGTAGTAACAACCATGACATATTCAATGTCCCATTCCCTTAAACATTGAAGTAATACCCTAGCAATATCTTCCCCTTTATGGCTGAATATTGGTTTGAAGTTGATGATTCACTTATGATAAACAACTACAGAATCACTTGACATATATTAAAATTAAAAATTGACCATGCAAACTTGAAGGATCTATAGTTACATCCGGTCTCATGCTTCAAAAAAGCAATGCATCCCCCATTTTTTATTTAACAAATAACCTTCTTTACCGCATTCAGAATCTCTCGATACCGTAAACCTGCTTGGTATCTTCAAATTTGGACACACTGTTTCCATCAGCTTTCTAAAACCTTCATGTTCTACCGTTGCAAACGGTAGCTCATCAAGTATGATCATCTCGGCTATAGCTTTTCTACCTTATCCTGACTTAATTTCCAAGTTTTAACACTAGCCTCAACCGGAACATCGTCATCCTTCTTGACAAAAGATTGAATTGACCCTTCATCATGTCAGGGTTTTGTGGACATGCTTTTATATGTCGTTTCAATGAAGTTGTGCCGTTTTTTTGCTGTGTTACAACACAACCCTTTCAAGCAGTATTTGCATCTTGCCTTTAGAACCCCTTCCTCATCAATATACTTAGTATCAAATACTTTCCAAACACTAGATTTTCCCGGTTTTTTACTTTTATGCTGTTTCGTTTTCTTTGGTGCATATTCTGGTGCCTTTCTTTTTTCTCCCGCGTGAGATTCGGATTCGTCACTTGATAAGTTCTCTACATTCTCTGGATCCATCTTACCTTAATCAACATGTAAAACAAACCAAGTTAGAAAATAAAATAATTGAGGGATACATAAGATACTGTTTATGATCTCTTTCAGCAATTAAAACAAACCAACTCAGTATATAAAATAATTGAATGTTTAGATATGCTCAGCAATTTATTGTTAAGGAAGTCTTTGCAAGCATGTTTATAATGCTAAAATAAATCAGAAAATTTCTAGCCGGACCACCAAAATCAATTCAAACCCAATCAACACAAAAGATCAAAAGGAACCATAAGCCTGTAAAAGAAGATCTTAGATCAGATTATATCTGGACTATACACATTAGCTCTTTCTGATCCATAAAAATTCATCACCGAAAACGGATCAAAACAAGCAAGTTGACATGAAACAACCTATGCAATATCATGAATTCTTTCTCCCCTTCTATATATAAATTCCAAATACTATAAAACACAACTCCCAAAGGGAAATTACATAGAGATAGAAAGCAAACGGGCAACAAGCTGCGCCGCCAACTCTTTTTGAATAGCAAAACCAAGTCTTTTAAAAAATCAAGTTATATTTTTACTGAGATCCACAACTAAGCTCTTGTTGGTTTGTTTTAATTCCTAGTAGAGAGCTAAAACCAAGTTACACTTATACTGAGATCCACATTAATACTATATAAATCAAGTTACATTTACTGAGATTCAGTAGTAGAATGCAATTTTTCTTTTTTTGCTACTTGTTGGTTTGTTTTAATTTCCCGGAATTCACTTGCTACTAGGAGTTTTAGGTCCTACACAACTAAGTATAACATTTACTGAGACACTAATTTAGGTCTGAACATATTCAAATTTAAAAAAAAAAAACAATCTCTAGTCACAGATTTGTTAAGATGCAAGTAACATTAAAATCAAGTTCCAATGAATGTTTCTTCTTATCCATCATGTTTTTTTGCTTGATTACCAATTTGCATCGTAACATTATGATCTCTTCAAGCCTAGCAATTGCATATAATTGAGTGATATTGATATATAAGATACTTACTTTGTTTTAGTTAAATGCAGCCTAGCAGATTGAAATCGAATTCTGGATTGAAGCAGGGAAGAAGGAGGGATGAATGCAGCTACGATTTTCTGGAAGGGAAGAACGCAGGGATGAAAGCTATTCAACTACGTTTTGTCCAGGCTTTATAATTGCATGCGATCTATGGTAAACACCGATTTTTTTAGGTTGCATTCTTTAAATTCGGGCTGGGCCTGGTATAAGAGATGTTTTTGGGCCAAACCTGAAGCCTGACCCGAACCCGGAATTTGGATAAATGAGCACCTGACAACCGTATTACCTTTATATCCTCGGTTCGGTCCAGGGCTTTTTCGGGCTGGGATTGTTGAAATTTTCGGGTTGCCCGAATTTTGCTCACCCCTATTTGGGAGGATCATGAGGAAGTTGCCTTAGCTAAAGCTTGGATTCGAGTCTCCGAGGATCCTATAATCGGAGGTCAACAAAAAAGCTCATCGTTTTGGGGACGAGTGCTTAATCATTTTAAGAAGAATGTTAGTCGATCCGAACGAACATTCCACCAACTCAATTCAAAATGGGGCGCCATAACTACGAAGATGTCCCATTTCAACGGACTATACATCCAAGCGGTATAATTTAGTTTAATATTAATTTATTATTTTATTAGTTTAATTTTAACTTAATAGCTATTATTTTTTTTTTAAAATGTAGAAACATCGATGGTCTAGTGGAACCAATGATGAATATATAATTAAGAAAGCGTTGAAGGAGTATAAAAAACAATACGAGAAGAGAGGTTTCTCCCATATGAGCGCATGAGAGATTGTAAAAGACCATGATAAATGGGAACCCGTTCCAGTTATGGGTGCAGAGTTTGAATCTCAACCCCAAAAGATAACAAAAACGTCGGAATCAGGCAATTACACAAGTTCAAATGACGGTTTAACTAGCAAGGTTCCCAACCCAAACGAAGATACAATACCGACACGTAAAGGAAAGAAAGTTGCCGAGTCATCAGGCAAGAGCAAGGAAAGTTTGGTTGAAACTTTATATGACTATAGGACGATGAAAGAGAAAGAAAGAGATGAAAAAAGAAACTATTTCGAAAGAAAATAGATGAAACAAAATTGGCAATGATGGAAGAACAACGAGAAGCTATCCGGTAAGAACAATATGTCCGGGACATTAAGACGTTTCTCGAATCACATGATGGTATCGCCGAACCGTTCTTGCAAATCGTACTACAACGTAAACGGGACATAGCCGCAAAATACGGATGACCTTGCAATTTTTAGATTTTAGTTTTTTTTTTATTTTTAATGTTTTTTTAGTTACTTTTATTTTTATTTTTATGTTTTATTATTTAAATTTATTTTAATTTAATCTTTAATATATTTTATTTATGTCTTCATTTTTTTAAATGCTAGGGTACTTAGGGGTTCCCCACCCCTTATGTTTAGGGTTCAAATGACGTGACATGACATGACATTTGTTGATTGGTTAATTCTTAGGGTAGTTAGGGGTTGAAGGGGTTACACCCCCTCCACCCTTAACATGTGGTTTGGGTTAGGGGTGACAAATATTGTTGAGCTGCGAAAGAAAATGTTATGAATGTATTGATTCTACAACAATCAACAATATGTTGGAAGACTTAGAACCATGGGCGAAGCTTAGTGAGGGCCCAGCCTCCCCCCGATTTTTTGCTCAATAATGTTAATTTATACGTATTCGATCGATTTTTCGCTCAGTAGTGTTAATTTATATGTATTCGGCCGAAAATTTTATAGTTCCGGCCCCTTGATAGGAAAAAAAATCCTGCCCCCTACGTTTTTCTTCGAGCTTCGCCACTGCTTAGTTAGAACACCTACTATAATACTAGCAAAACTAACAATTGAGTAACATGTACATTTGAGCAATTTGTTCATTTTTACTGATGGGAAAAACGCAACCGACCGCAAACGGTAAACAACAAATGCGCGGAAGCAAATTTTGTTTGGTCAAAACTTTCCCGAACCGAATGAACCTGTTATGATGCAAACAAATAGGGTACGCTAAAAATAACCAAAGCAGCCCCAAATCACTATGCAAAATAAAATTGAGAGACACCGAAATTTTGGCGTGAAAAACCCCTCAAACGAGAGAGTAAAAACCACGGGACTACTAGAGCCGCTTCAAATCTACTATCACCAAATCAAGAGCAATACAAAGTCTTCTCTAGATAAACTAGAGGCATACAATAATCATCATACACTTGGAATCATAAAAATCAAGCATATGGAAACAAAAAACAAAGACGAGTAAGAGGTATCACCAAAGAAGATTGTTGCAGAGCCTGATCTCTTGGAACTGCTCTCTGTCTTCGCTGAGTCGATGAAATCATAGAAACAAAACATTTTGTTTAGAACATCACCAACTCAAAAAACCTATTTTTGCTCTCCTTCTTCTTTCTCGAGATAGCAGATCACCAGAACCCAAAACAACCTTTTTGTTGTCTTCTTCGAGATAACTCAGATGACCAAAAAAGCCAACTATGTTGTAGTTCTTCAAAAAAGGAAGAAGGCAAATTTAATGCTGTCAATTAAATCACCCAACCCCCTTTGACTTTTGGGGTTTGTATGGTAGGAGCAATCAAGAAAAAAAAACTTGGGCTAAACAATAATAATAATAGGCTAATAATAAATGGGCTTCTTCTCATAGGTCAAAATAAGCCCAACAAATCTCCCCCTTTTGGCCTATGAGGAAGAGTTCGCCATCCCGGCGATCGAGCAACATTTCTTCAACTTTTCCCTTGCCAAAGCTTTAGTCAACATATTGGAGCAATTATCATCGGTGTGGACTTTATCAAGTTCAAACAACGTGTCTTCAAGACCATCTCTAATCCAATGATACCTCACATCAATATGTTTTGTTCTTTTGCGAAACATAGAATTCTTAGCAAGGTGAATAGCACTTTGATTATCACAAAGAACCACGTAGTGCTGTTGCATAAAGCCAAGCTCTTACAGAAATCTTTTCAACCACAATAGTTCTTTGCAAGCTTTTGTTGCTGCCATATACTCAGCCTCAGTGGTGGACAAAGCAATACACTTTTGAAGTCTTGATTGCCATGATACAGCTCCCCCTACAAAAGTCATCAAATATCCAGAAGTAGATTTCATGTTGTCCTTATTTCCTGCCATATCAGAATCCGTATAACCAACAAGCATCGGATCTCAATTTCCAAATGATATACCCAATTTGGAAGTACCACGTAGATATCTAAAGATCCACTTAACTGCTTTCCAATGCTTCTTACCCATATTTGATAGAAACCTACTAACAACCCCTACTGCATGGGTAATGTCAGGCCTAATACACACCATTGCATGCATCAAGCTTCCAACTACTGAGGCATATGGAACTCTATCCATTTCTTCAATCTCCTCCTTAGAAGAAGGGCAATCTTTATCAGTTAGCTTAAAGTTGGGAGTTAGAGGTGAACTGACCTCTTTGGCTTTGGCCATGTTGAATCTACAAAGCACCTTCTCAATGTATTGTTCTTGTGACATGTGTAGCTTCTTTGAAGCTCTATCTCTAGTAATCCGAACGCCAAGAATCTGTTTTGCTGGCCCCAAGTCTTTCATAGAAAATGACTTGCTCAATTCTTTCTTCAGCCGAGCAATTCTCTTTGCATTCTTGCCAACAATCAACATGTCATCAACATAGAGTAGTAAGATGATAAAATCATCATCACCAAACCTCTGAAAGAAAACACAATGGTCTGAAGTAGTCTTTCGGTAGCCTTGATCCCCCATGACTGACTCAAATTTCTTATACCACTGTCTTGGTGCTTGCTTCAACCCATAAAGACTTTTCTGCAGTTTACAGACATAGTCTTCTTTACCCTTAAACTGAAAACCTTCATGTTGCTCCATATAGATTTCCTTATCCAAGTCACCATGAAGGAATGCTGTCTTGACATCCATTTGCTCAACCTCAAGATTAAGACTAGCTGCCAAACCAAGAATCACCCGAATGGAACATCTTCACGACTGGAGAGAAAATCTCATCAAAATCAATACCCTTTCTTTGACTGAACCCTTTGACAACCAATCTAGCCTTGTACCTGGGCCGTGAGGTATGTTCTTCAGTCTTCACTTTGTAAACCCACTTGTTTTTCAAAGCTCTCTTGTGGCTTCAACACATTCCCTTTTATGCTCATCTTCCACGGCCTCGGTAGTTGGACTCTCCCCCACCAGTGAGTAACACATACTCATCAGCAGAAAAACGGGTGGAAGGATGACGATCTCTTGTAGACCGCCTGAGTGGGACAAAAAGTGGCATATCTGGTACTGGTAGTTTAGGGTGGAAATCCTCACCCGACTTTAACTGCCCTGGAATACCAACATTATCAGTACCATGTTGTTCACCATTTTGAACATCAT
This sequence comes from Smallanthus sonchifolius, assembly GCA_023525975.1. Taxonomy (NCBI): domain Eukaryota; kingdom Viridiplantae; phylum Streptophyta; class Magnoliopsida; order Asterales; family Asteraceae; genus Smallanthus; species Smallanthus sonchifolius. The sequence continues at coordinate 61,658,887 of CM042037.1, read as the reverse complement.
TTCCATTATGTGTCTCGGTTTGCTGAGTAGGAACCGGATCCAAATCAATAAGATCATCAGTTTGTTGAGGAACTATCTTTGTCTTCTCAATATCTTCATGAACACCACATCACGACTTCTTACGAGTTTCTTCAGAACTAGATCATATAACATGTATCCAAACTCATCTTGCCCATAACCAAGGAATATACAAGGTCTGGTCTTCACATCAAGCTTTGATCTTTGATCTTTGGGAATATGCATAAAAGCCTTGCATCCAAAGACCCGCAAATGACGATACGAAACATCTTTGTTATTCCAAACCCTGTCAGGAACATTAAAAGACAAAGGAACACGAGGAGTTAGATTAATAACATGTACCGCCGTATTCAAAGCTTCACCCCAAAAGGAATTAGGCAACCCTGCATGCGAGAGCAGACATCTAACCCTCTCAGCCAATGTTCTATTCATCCGTTCGGCTAGTCCATTCAACTGTGGTGTCTTTGGAGGAGTCTTTTGGTGTCGAATACCTTTCTCTTTACAATAAGCATCAAAAGGACCAATGTACTCACCTCCATTATCTGTCCGAATACACTTAAGCTTCTTCCCAGTTTGTCTCTCAACTAGGGCATGAAATTGCTTAAACACATCTAATATTTGATCTTTAGATTTCAAGGAATAAGCCCAAACCTTCCTTGAATGATCATCTATGAATGTGACAAAGTATAAACAACCACCAAGTGATCTAGTCTTCATGGGACCGGATACATCGGAATGCACAAAATCAAGTATATTTTCTTTTCTAGAGGGAGGATGACTCTTAAAGGAAACTCTAGTTTGCTTACCTTCCAGACAATGAGAACACTTCTTCAAATGAACATCATGCACACCAGATAAGACATTTCTCTTCAACAATAGAGACATCCCCTTTTCATTCATGTGACCAAGTCTCTTGTGCCACAAGTCGGTCATATAAGAATTCATCAATGAATGAACCGAGTCTCTGGAGATCTTCATATGTGTTATGTATAACTTGGAACTTCTTTTACCTTTTGCCACGATCAAAGAACCACGAGTGAGTTTCCACATTCCATAACCAAGGTTACTGTGGTAGCCATCATCATCATCAAGTAAGCCTGCAGATATCAAATTAAGTCTAATATCTGGAACATGTTTTACATTGTGTAAAACCAACTCCATTCCAGTATCAAACTTCAAACAAACATCCCCAATACCAACAATCTTAGATAGCCCATTATTACCCATCTTAACACTCCCAAAGTCACCAGGAGTATACGATGAATAAAAATCCTCTGTGATGTCACATGACAGGTAGCACCACTGTCAACAACCCAAATCGAATCATCATGTGCAAGGTTAACCATATCATAATCACAACAAATAAAGAACTCTTCGGTAGCAGTGTTAACTTCAGCAGTGTCATTACCGCCATCATCTTTCTTATGGTTGTTGTAATTGGCTTTCTTGTTATCCTTCTTCAATTGTCTACAGAATTGAATTGTGTATCCTTTCCGACCACAATGATAACACTCAAAGTTAGCAAACTTCCCTTGAGACTTACTACGATGTTTCCCTCTGTTACTCGGACCTCTACTCTGACTTCTCTCCCTGTTTTCTGTGACTAAAATATCTGAATGTAACCTTGTGACTTTCTTCTCAACTCTTCATTTAAAATACTGCTTTTAGCTAATTCCATAGTGATAACACCATTTGCTGCAGAGTTGGACAATGATGTCCTAAAAGTTTCCCATGAATCTGGTAAAGTGTCAAGGAGCCATAAACCTTGTAACTCGTCTTCAAACTTGATACCCATTCCTGCAAGCTGATTAACAATTCCCTGAAAAACATTCAAGTGATCAATAACAGGAGTACCATCATGGTATTTCAAGTTTATCAACTGCTTAATCAAGAACAACTTATTGTTCCCAGTCTTCCGAGCATACAATTCCTCAAGCTTGTTCCACAAGGTACGAGCATGAGTCTCCCCGCTAATATGGTTCAAAACATTATCATCAACCCACTGTCGGATATACCCACAAACCTTTCTATGCAAAATATTCCATTCTTCATCGGTTTTATCTTCAGGTTTGTCAGTGGTAAACACTAGCAAATAATAATCCTTCACATAAAGAAGGTCTTCAATCTTGCCTTTCCAAACATAATAATTAGAACCATTCAGATTCACAATCCTACTTGTATTAGCTTTCATTGTTCAAACAAGTCTAAACCCAATAACAAGAGCCAATGGCTCTGATACCAGTCTGATGGGAAAAACGCAACAGACCACAAACGGTAAACAACAAATGCGTGGAAGCAAATCTCGTTTGGTCAAAACTTTCCTGACCCGAATGAACCTGTTAGGATGCAAACAAATAGGGTGCGCTAAAAATAACCAAAGCAGCCCCAAATCACTATGCAAAATAAAATCGAGAGACACCAAAATTTTAGCGTGGAAAACCCCTCAAACGAGAGAGTAAAAACCACAGGACTACTAGAGCCGCTTCAAATCCACTATCACTAAATCAAGAGCAATACAAAGTCTTCTCTAGATAAACTAGAGACATACAATAATCATCATACACTTGGAATCATAAACATCAAGCATATGGAAACCAAAAACAAAGACGAGTAAGAGGTATCACCAAAGAAGATTGTTGCAGAGCCCGATCTCTTGGAACTTCTCTCTGTCTTCGCCGAGTCGATGAAATCATAGAAACAAAACCTTTTTTTTAGAACATCACCAACTCAAAAAACCTATTTTTTCTCTCCTTTCTCGAGATAGCAGATCACCAGAACCCAAAACAACCTTTTTGTTGTCTTCTTCGAGATAACCCAGATGACAAAAATGCCAACTATGTTGTAGTTCTTGAAAAAAGAAAGATGGCAAATTTAATGATGTCAATTAAATCACCCAACCCCTTTGACTTATGGGGTTTGTATTAGGAGCAATCAAGAAAAAAAAATCTTGGGTTAAACAATAATAATAATAGGCTAATAATAAATGGGCTTTTTCTCATAGGTCAAAATAAGCTCAACATTTACAAGGTCAAGAGTGTACTTCTCAACATACTAGATGTATATTAACAATAGTTCATGTGACTGATTCAAAAACTGGATCAAAGTTTCATACAGATCGAGCCTATAATTATAACTTTTACGTGCCTATAATTATAATCTTTACGTGCTAGCTGAGCGTGTGATCGCCGTTGTTTATCTATCAGATTACCAGAGTTCTGCTCTAATCGGCCCAATCTGACGAAGATAAAACACCAAACCTGAAATTGCCATAATGTAAATGTCCAACATTAACTAGCGACTGAGTTGACCTTTCATAACTAGATTATCGAAACGTCTTGTCAGATTCCACAACTTAACAAATCAACTAGTTCTTCTAAATCTTTGTGAACCATGAGTCATGAGTGCATGATTTTTTTGCAGAGTGATGGCCAATGATCTAGGTCATAATTTGCAAGAAGCAACCAAAGGGTCTGAACCGGTAGCGATATCAAGATGTGCAGAAAATGTGTCCCTTGTGTTATTAAGGATTCAAGTCCCATGAAACAAAAACAAAAAAAGTACAGATTTAGGAATAAAATTATTTGGTGTGTGAGTTAGCCAACATATACATATAGGCTCCTATTGTTGAACATGATCTAATCTTTGCCAATGGTTTTACGCCCAGAGCATCTGAAATCTGAAAGACAATTTTGGATTTGGAGGCTTTTTTGATACTATTTTCTTTCATAGCAATGCATGAAGGAGCAAGGGCGGAGGATATAAGGGGCCCGAGGGAGCCCCGGCCCCCCCCGATTTTTCGCTCAGAAGTGTTAATATATATGTATTCGGTCGATTTTTCGTTCAGTAGTGTTAATTTATATGTGTTCGGCCAAAAATTTTATAGTTCCGGCCCCCCCTATATGAAAAAAAATATCCCGGCCCCCCCTGCGAAAATTTTCAAGCTCCGCCACTGCGAAGGAGAAGCATATTTTATAAACATTTTTTTTCAGGTTACTTTCTTTCCTTAATAATGTGGGATGAAATATTACTTTTAGGCTCTTTGAATTTTAAAATCTATCATCTATGTGGGTTAAAAGTTTATAGATTTATTAAAAGTTCATCAAAAATCTTTAAAAAAAACGGCCCAATACAAAATCAAACCCGAACAAACATTAAAGCTATGATATATTATACTAAGGGTATTTAAATGTAACAAGTTTCTGTGGTGTAGTGGTTATCACGTTTGCTTTACACGCAAAAGGTCTCCGGTTCGATCCCGGGCAGGAACATTTTTTACACAATAATTTTGTGGTGATGGCCACTTAACATTACTTTTTTATTTTATTTTAAAAACTATTGTATCTGGGTTCAAAACACCAGGTTTAATGCCCTTGATTACAACAAGATTCAAGAAAAAGTAAAACCGGGTTTTATTATGTAACTGTGATCTTTAACCTTGTGAACCTTTTGGTTTTATTAGTCAGTGTGTCAGATGTAAGAGTCCTTAATTGTGGGTTCACTTTTAAGAAGTTTCAAACACAGGCTCTCCATTCAAACATATTTCTTATAAAAAATTATCTTTCTATTTCAAATATTTTTTAATCAAGAAAAAACATGTGTTCACAAATGCCGGAATTAATTTTGGTCCATTTAGTATAGATCTCTTGGCCTATATAAAACTAGTTCTCTAACGATATGCGACAATGTTCTCTACGTTCCTAGAAACTGTATAATTTTTTACTCACTAAAGATGTCTCTCCAACTATTAAATTTGCTAAAGGCGTGCATGAGCAAGCTTAAGTATTATGTGGTCTTTATTTAGAAGTAGATCGATGTTGAAAAGGCCGTTATAAATTAGTGACTTTTATAGTTGACGTTATTCACACCGTCCTTTAGCCCATAACTTCTATTCTTCGTGTTATTCGCACAGTCCTCTAGCTAGCTCATGACAATCCAGCCACCGGTGAATAAGGATCGACCCGATGGATAGACTACAAGAACTCCAATGAATAGCCGATGGGAATTACTTCTTTCTATTCCGAAGGAATCCTGCACAGGGAACAACATGTTAGGGCGTTACAGGAGGGGATAATCCCTATATCGGCCATCCGGCGTGAGAATAAGTATCTCCGGGATATATAAGGGTATATGTGAAAGTATTGAGAGAGTAGATAATCCATACCTGAGAAGTGATGTGTCTATTTATAGTGAAAAGGAATATCACGATGTCGCTTTCATGGAGATGACATGGCGCGAGTTTCATTGGTGGATACGTCCCTATCAGTAATATCCTCTTGGTCCCCTAACTGATAACCGTTACTTGGAGTTTTGTCCCATGTGGTAGGACCAGCTGAGTGCACGGTAATGTCTCCTTTTGCGCGACACTCTCTGACACTTCTGTGGGATATCCTTCCGTACGCGTAGGTGGTATCGTCCTCTTACGGAGTACTATCAGACGAGTTCCTTCCGCGGGGTAGGTGACGTTCCGCGGGGACCTTACGTCTTCAATATTGTGTATTGTTTGGTTTGAACAAAATGTATTATCTAAAAATACAACATTGAATGACCAAGATGTGTAAGGCCTCAAACCAGGCACCCTACAGTTGGTTCTCATAACTGGTTAAACTCTTTAAAAACATCTAACTTTCATTTACATAAACAGCGGAAGTCTTTCCCATAATAATATTATCTTTAAACTCGTTAACTTTGATAAAATTACCTGACGAATGCATGCACACCAACCCGAGTAGCCCCGCTTCCAAGCCAAGATACCTCGTCCAACTGACTCTCCTGCAAAACAATCTAACGTACATACATAGTTAGCTACGCTGAGTGTGTTCTAATAGTTTAATTTAAACAACAACCAACTCATCTCTTTATATAACTATTCCCATTCAAGACCCTCTAGTCCTTAGAAAATAGCTGTATAAATTTTCATCATATAAATAACCCCCGTTATCTTATAATATCCCAAAGGATTCACCACCCTAGACTCTACCCACCATTTTAACTCAGTAAGTCTCACCGATATGGAACGAGCTTACTACTCTGATAACTCACAATTTACCATATATATTAACCATACACTGGTTAACTCATCCAACCTCTAGACACCGACTTACCAGTCCTAACCAGGACTCTCACAAACCAACTGACTCAACAGATGTACACAATGTACTCAGCCCGACACAACGGTCAATCTAACTCGACACATCACATTGATTCCATCTATTTATCACATCAATATCATATCATATCATACACAATTAATATAACTCATCACTTGCATGCAATTTAACACATATAAATGCACACAAACACATACCTCATCACCGCACCCTAGTCAGGGTTATCCTCGTCGGGATACTCCTCCTAAGCTCAGCTATACCCTTGTTACTGGGCCCCGCCACTAAACATAGTGACACACTCGTCATCTACGAAGACTACCCAGCCACTCACATGGTGACTATATCATCTACCATACGGTGACCGACACATCACCACATGATGACGGTCAGATGACGCATACAATGATGACCCCGAAGGACTCCGTCCTCCACACCACTGTTGACCATACACCCGGAAAACAATGCAAACACCAAAGCAACACATATATATACATGACACTATCTGGGCATGTACTACGACTCACCACCCTTTCACGGATCACTTACGTGTGTAATCCAATACTTACTTTAGACGTATCCTCTTAATGTCTAGACACATTACCCAACTGTTTTCGAATAGGTAATTATACAACACACGAACATCGTACCGACTTATAGCCCGTACATACCATGGACACCACCTAGACCCATGCAAAACGATACTCGTCGTATCACAAGGACAACGACACAATACACACAACATCGAACACATGACGCTTAACAACATACTAGCATTTACTTGACCTGTTAATGAACCTCGTACGGGTTCCCCTGCTAACTCTCCTTATATAACCATTGAAGGTTTAACTAAATTCCTGACTCATCCCGACTAACTCATAAGATGACATACACAGATCATCCCAACTCTTGTTCACCCACCCTAAGGACCCCACAACGACCCTTAGCTTCATTATTACATAATGGTCTCATAAAACACTTCAGGTTTAAATCATAACTCGTAGTACGTTCGTTCAATAACACATGTGAGTATATACGATAGCCCCAAAACAGTAAAACGTTTAAAAGATGGGATTAGAAACTCACAGGTTAAGTTGAGTCTCAGTCCTTGCTCTGCAACTCGTCCGATCGCTCGAAACCAGAACCTGCCAACGTATGATCACATGATCAGATACGTTCTAAAGATAAGTCGACTAACGCATAAAATAATAACAACCCTGACACTTGATCTCAACTACTCGTCCTTCAATTTACCGAACCCTTATCCCCACGAACACATGCCTCGGATAGTCCTTGACCCATTTTGGAATAGAATACCCGAACCGGGTTTTATGCATGCATGCACTACACATCGCCATGCAAACCCTAATCCGTCCCACTCACGCCCGACTCGTCCACGCACCCCTACACGTCGCCGCGCGTCCCCTACACCGTCACCACCGTGACCTGGTGTCACCTCGTCGGCCACCCATGTCCCACCGTGCTCCACCGTCACGCACCACCATGCACGTCGCCAAGTCTCCTTCTTCTTGCAAAACCCTAATCGGTTAGTATCATCACCACCAACACCGTAGTACTCCACCCGAGCCCTTTTTACCGCCGAAAACAGCACCACCATCGGACCTCGCTGTCCGCCCTCGCATGACGCCATCACAGCCACCACAGCAGCCGCACCCCGTTTCCTCCTCGTCAACAGTTCCTGCCACGCGCCACTCCCGACCACCATTGCTCACCATCTCCCTTCCGACGTCACCGGCTACGCCCGTAAGCACCTCAGCCGTCGTTCACAGCCGTGAAGCTCCACCCTAAACAGGTTCCCAACGAAGCATGGGCGCAAACATGTAGTAAAAGATAAGAACAAGAATTACTTTGGCCCAACGTAGCGTTTCCCCGCTCGAATCCGCCTTCTCCGGTCACTCCGTCGTCCGGCTTCTTTCTCCCCCTTCGCGTCTGCCGTCGTGCGCAAGCCTAGGCCGATTATGGCCTAGGGTTTGTCATTAATAGGCTTTTTAAACCCCTTTAAATTTTTGTTCGGGTCCTTCTAAATCCGTCTTATGCACTTCGATCCCGAACTAAACATTAAACGGCTAACTGGTCATTATATTCTCGTTGAATTAAGATTTGCGTGGCAATCCATGCTAACCGGAACATTAAACAAAGATTCGGTTAGTCCACTAACCCGAACCATTAGCTTACGGATTTTCAGGATGTTACAATTCTACCCCCCTTAAAAGAGGATTCGTCCTCGAATCCTGTGTCGGCACAACCAACACAACTCATTCATCTCGTTCTTACTCGTGCATCAAAACCATTCAAGCATCCACCTTCACCATATTTGTTCTCTTTACCTTGCTATGCAATATGACCACCCCCTTGGTGTTCAATGAACCCTTTTTTCGTTGCCCGTTCTCGACTTTGGGACTTATAGGTTTCACCTACGCATTCCCTCGTTACTCGTTCTTCCAACCTTAACTCAATAGCATGATACTGATTTTACACATAACCCACTTAGTATCCTTTCGTTAGCAACACCATCGGCTGCTTATTTTTAGATGGCACTTAGTACCATGCCCCTTGCATTCAATGCATCTGTATAAACATTTATCAGCACATTTTCCATTGTCTCTAGCATAGCCCGATAATCTCATCATCCCGACGATCATCCGCCCAAGTAGGTTCTTGTTTCTCATAGACAGGAGCAATAGTTGCTTTATTCTCATTTATCCCTCACACTCCTCCTTCTCATGCTCCGATCGCCATCTTGCGATGATTCTCAACTCAAGCACACTACCCTACCCACAAGGGTATTACTTCTGCCTTTCTCTGACGATTTCCAGGGGCTTGTGCAAGGACGCACTGGTTTCTCCTCGAAATTTCTTTACCATAGTATCTCTCTATTTCATTATCACGCGTACCATACTTCCCTTAAGTATGTACATACACCCAACACTAGGGTCTTCTTCTTCTTCTTCTTCAGCTTTTGATGTTTCTCAAAAGCTCACTTTCCTCTATCATACGTGTTTCAATGGCTAAACACTCGCTTTACTTGAATGCTCCACATGAGCTAATTTACCGGCGTAAGTATCTCGTTATGTGCACTCCTGCACTTAACCCTCCCGAGTTTCACTTTCCTCGTTGTTGCTCTACTATTACCACGCGATCACGGACCGTGTAACCTTATCATGTACAAACATGAAGTCCGTCCGCTCATCAGCCTCAGCCATCCATCGTCCCATTCAGAGAGAACATCCATATTTCTCTTTTTCCTCGCATAAACTGAGTCCTTCATATAGAACGTGTTCCATGAAGACCCTTCGTCACCTTGTCAACTTCATGCTGAAATCTTCAGCGTCATCACTTTAATCTCATCATGGATATCTCTGGTCTAGCTTCCACGTAATCGCTTTCACCACCAAATCTAAAGCTCCGTCATTGGCTTCGTGCTCCGAATTCCCGAGATATAGGCATAGGCATCTCATAAGAGCACCTCACTGGTCGCCTAAAAAGACGCCAAAACTCCTCGCATCACCTCGACGTATCAACGTCGAGAAAATCGTCAAGATAGAAATACTACACTTGAGCACACTAACCACCCGTCCTATGCACGACTAAGCGTGTACTACAAGGACATACACCGACACACCTAACTACAGAACATACATTGTTCTACACATGTGCTAGTAACCCCAAACTCTAAACACACATCACGTGCACACACACAACTAGCTAGATCTGAGTAATTCTACGTGCATACAATATGACCTCGTCATTTATAGACACACAAACTCCTGAACTTTATCTCTTACTCATTACAACGGTAGCCCTACCACATGTCATCCTATACTCATACAAAGTTTACTCGGTCGTACCCATATGAGTCGTACCCATACTTCTAGACGACACACTACTCGGTCTAGACACAAGCATCCCTAAACATTCATACATACAAGATATAAAAATATCTTATTTCCCCATAGGATCTGGTCTTGAACATGTATACCTAGACATAAGCTATGTAACTACAATTTCCCACAGGACCTCGTCCTGAACATTTATACATACTAAAGATGTATACTCAATATTTCCCACAGGACCTCGTCCTGAATAGTTACACAAGGTGCAACACACCCCTTACACTTCAAACATCACCTAAACATAACACATAGGTGCACGATCTAAAGACCGTAGACACACACAATTAATCAAAACTCATGTCTAGACAGGTCTACTCATACATTCTAATCAACCAAGCTCTAACATCATATCAAAGATTACATTTAGTATGAACTCACGTTGTTTAAAAGGTAATCACATAATCACACATAACTGACACTAAATTTAACACTGTACCCACAGTAGTATGCTATCATAAGCACAACTATCATTAATCATACCCAAATCATCCCGTGGTATAATTCGCAATCAATGTCAAAATCAAACAGTCAATATTTGAAATAAACATCACACCACGTAAACGCCTAATAAATCAAAACATTAAATCACCCCATGATCTCTCGTGACAACCGTCACATCCAAAAGTCATCTAGAAGTCCGATGTCTCAAACAACGCCCGCAAAATTACTACGGGACCACCTCAGGTGTATCTGGCGTGTCCTCCTCTGGTTCCTCCTGAAATAGAGCTCTTTTAACCGCCACAAGTGGTCGGTCTCTCAACCATGTAGGTCCACATCCTGGAGGAAAATCGCGTACATCTGGCACTACTCTCTCTTTCCATCCCGTCTTTCCATGCGGTATGTCACCGACCGAAGCTCTAGTCACACTTGGCATGAGAAGCACCAACACTCCTCCCTTCTCACTAGAAGTTTCATCTACAGCAGTCATCGTCTCGACTGGTCATTCTGCATTCCCCCTAGCAAGAGCTCCATGCCTGACCGACCTCGCACGCTCCGTCTTAACCATCTAATCCTACTCAAGATAGAACGTTGGAGTGATTACTATGGGCATCAAATTCAGAATATGAGAGAAATCATAGACTGCCAAATCACGGTGAACAAATGCAATTTGGTGGTCCACATTACTACTCGGATTCTAAACCTTCCTCATTATATTCACACTAGCTTTCTATCTTTCACACACCCCAGATGCACATGCATCCCACCCAACTCACATAGCACCACACAATAATCTAGCAAGTTATCATCCTTATCACAATTTCCCACCATCCAAGGTTACACACAAAATTACTAAATCATGTCGACACACCAAACTATCTCACATAGTTACAATTAATGCTTCTCTACATTACTCAATTCACATCATAGTCTCATTTAATCACATCACACAACTTCATGTAGCTCTACATACTACTACAGCACATAGCACAGATCATGATCCCACACGGAACCATAAATCACTTACTCACACCAATCGCTTTACCTAGTGTAACACTACACAAATGGTAAATAATAATTATTGCTCAACTCGAAAGACGTACCTCTTGGCTCGCGGTTACTCGTGGTGGCATTCGTTTTACAATTGTCCCAATTTCAGTTTAAGTTAAGGCATTTTATTTGTTTAAAAACACCAGTTTTCTCTTAAACCACGGCTATGATACCAACTTGTAAGGCCCAAACCAGGCACCCTACAGTTGGTTCTCATAACTGGTTAAACTCTTTAAAATCATCTAACTTTCATTTACATAAACACCGAGAGTCTTTCTCATAATAATATTATCTTTAAACTCGTTAACTTTGATAACATTACCTGACGAATGCATGCACACCAACCCGAGTAGCCCCGCTTCCAAGCCAAGATACCTCGTCCAACTGACTCTCCTGCAAAACAATCTAACGTATATACATAGTTAGATACACTGAGTGTGTTCTAATAGTTTAATTTAAACAACAACCAACTCATCTCTTTATATAATTATTCCCATTCAAGACCCTCTAGTCCTTAGAAAATAGTTGTATAAATTTTTATCATATAAATAACCCCCGTTATCTTATAATATCCCAAAGGATTCACCACCCTAGACTCTACCCACCATTTTAACTTAGTAAGTCTCACCAACATGAAACGAGCTTACTACTCTGATAACTCACAATTTACCATATATATTAACCATAAACTAGTTAACTCATCCAACCTCTAGACACCGACTTACCAGTCCTAACCAAGACTCTCACAAACCAACTGACTCAACAGTTGTACACAATGTACTCAGCCCGACACAACGGTCAATCTAACTCAACTCGTTAATGAACCTCGTACGGGTTCCCTTGCTAACTCTCCTTATATAACCATCGAAGGTTTAACTAAATTCCTAACTCATCCTGACTAACTCATAAGATGACATACACAGATCATCCCAACTCTTGTTAACCCACCCTAAGTACCCCACAACGACCCTTAGCTTCATTATTACCTAATGGTCTCATAAAACACTTCAGATTTAAATCATAACTCATAGTACGTTCGTTCAATAACACATGTGAGTATATACGATAGCCCCAAAACAGTAAAATGTTTAAAAGAGGGGATTAGAAACTCACAGGTTAAGTTGAGTCCCAGTCCTTGCTCTGCAACTCGTCCGATCGCTCGAAACCAGAACCTGCCAACATATGATTACATGATCAGATACGTTCTAAAGATAAGTCGACTAACGCATAAAATAATAACAACCCCGACACTTGGTCTCAACTACTCGTCCTTCTGATTTACCGAACCCTTATCCCCACGAACACATGCCTCGGATAGTCCTTGACCCGTTTAAGAATAGAATACCCGAACCGGGATTTATGCATGCATGCACCACACATCGCCATGCAAACCCTAATCGGTCCCACTCACGCCCGACTCGTCCACGCACCCCTACACGCCGTCGTGTGTCCCTTGCACCTTCACCAGCGTTACATGGTGTCACCTCGTCGGCCACCCATGTACCATTGTGCTCCACCATCACGCACCACCATGCACATCGCCAAGTCTCCTTCGTCTTGAAAAACCCTAATCGGTTAGTATCATCACCACCAACACCGTAGTAATCCACCCGAGCCCCTTTTCCCGCCGGAAGCAGCACCACCATCGGACCCCGCTGTCCGCCGTCGCATGGCGCCATCACAGCCGCCACAGCAGCAGTACCCCGTTTCCTCCTAGCCGGCAGTTCCTGCCACGCGCCACTCCCGACCACCATTGCTCACCATCTCCCTTCCGACGTCAACGGCTACGCCCGTAACCATCACAGCCGTCATTCACAGCCGTCATTCACCCTAAACGGGTTCCCAACGAAGCATGGGTGTAAACATGTAGTAAAAGATAAGAACAAGAATTACCTTGGCCCAACGTAGCGTTTCCCCGCTCGAATCCGCCTTCTCCGGTCACTCCGTCGTCCGGCTTCCTTTTCCCCCTTTGCGTCTGCCGTCGTGCGCAAGCCTAGGCCGATTATGGCCTAGGTTTGTCATTAATAGGATTTTTAAACCCCTTTAAATCCGTCTTGTGCACTTGGACCCCGAAGTAAACATTAAACGACTAAATGGTCATTATATTCACGTTAAATTAAGATTTGCGTGGCAGTCCATGCTAACCGGAACATTAAATAATGTGATAATCCGGACTTTTCAGTTAATTCCGTTAACTATTCCGTTAAGTTTCTTATTAAAAACTTAACCCCGTTAATCAAATCTAACCCCAGGGACTGGTTCTGTCACAAATCCAACTCAAAACTACAAGGACTAGTTGTGTTAATATGCTAAATCAAATAAATTGACTTCTCAAAGTCAAAATCAGCAAATTTGGTTCCTGTTGACTTTCAGAAGTCAAATCCGTGACAATTTGATCAAAATTCTCAAAATAAACCTCAAATCCGTTGGAATTCATAACGTAAAGAAATCTTAACAGCAATAATCGATCATTATTAGGCCCTTAATCATAATCATTTCAAATTAAACTCGAATTATGATCGTGGTTTCGTAACCGTCGACTTCATTTTCCATTATCATCAAATCCGACGAATTTCTGTGTTGCTTTCACGAATTGAACTCCTGCACACACTCGATGAACCTCTGTGAAGTTTCTGCACACGTCAATTCGATTGGATTTGCACCAGAAACCACCGGAAATCGAACCAGTCATCGTCGGAGCCTCTTTAGTCGAACTCTATAAATTCTTCATCTTCCTGGTAATTGTTTTTCATCATTAGTTTCGTTTTTACTAGTCAATTGAACGCCCTATCATTACCAGGGCTTACATTATCGATTGAGTCATAATCCGATTCTAGGGTTCTTAAGAAATCGAATTTGGGGCTTTTGATTTTAGACTCGTTCTCAACGCAATTAAAGCATACCAGTAGTTTCTAAATACTCAGTTTAATGAAAACCCCATGTTAATTGAATCAAACAACATCCAATTTTACAAAATCAGATTCTGGAATTCATTTGAAAACGTTTTAGTCAAACTCTAACCTAGACTCAATGTTAATCCAATTAAACGGCATGGTTAGAATCGCAATCATCTATGCTTTGAAAGCCCTTTATCAATTCGAACTTTTATTATCAGAATCGTTGTCACCCGTAATCTAGGGTTCATATAAAACCGGTATAATCGAACCCTGCTTTAGACTCCGTATAAATCCAATTAAAATGTATCATTAGCTTCTTAATTCTCTACTCAATGAAAGACCTATATCATTTTAATCACAGAACATCGAATTATTCATGATCCAGATTCTAGGGTTTGATCATACGATAATTTGGGGGTTTTGATTCTAGAATCAGTCTTAATCTAATTAAACTATTCAAACACATTCGCAAGCCTTTAATGAGTAAAAACCCCATAAATCCAACTGTTTTCATCATCGAATTCGATTAAATCAGAACCGTGTTCATAAGCTAGGGTTCGACCCATTTTTCTGTAATTTAACGGCCTTAAACACGATGTTTTTGAAATTAAACTCACCCATAGATTCGCAAACCCTCGTTGAACAAAACCCCTATATTCCTATGTTTAATCGAAGTCGGAATCGTGGGTATTGGGACAGTTTCGAACAGGTATGTGTATGGGAGGGAAACTCACTGGACTTGGGTGTTAAAACTATTTGAAACTGATGATGTTCGCGATAGCCTAGCGGTCGGGACTAGTTAGAGCGATGTGTGTGTGTGGGAGAGACCCGGGTTCGAGACCGGGCTCCCACAATTATTTTTAAAACATTTTTCTGGATTATTAAATTAATAAAAATCGAATCTGTTAATATTATATTATTATATAAATGGGTTTTAACCCGAAAAACAACCCGTAAGCTCGGGTTTAAAATATTAGTTTATTTTTATAAATTATACCCACTTTTATAAATAATATATTATTATTATTATTAACAAGTAAAATAATATATTTATATTATTTTTAAGCCGTAAACTCGTGAAAAATAATATGTTTATATTATTTCCAAATTGTGACCCGTATTATTAAATAATATATATTTATATTATTTCAAGTCATTTTATAACGCCGTAAATAAATCGAGACTAAATAATAATATAACTAATGATATTATCCACTCGTATATATATATTATTATTTATGTCGTTCGTCGCGTAAAGTCATTCCTAAACTCGTGGACGCGTTCGTCCACTCTCGTTTATTGGAGCAGTTCTTTTAGGACGTTCCTCGTTTTCCATGTCACAGTCACAATTCCCATTATCGTTCCTAATTTATATGTTTATAATTTTAGGACATTCGTAGGTCTTTTGAGACTTACACTCGTGGTTCCAACTTACTTCTAGTGTGAAACTACATTCAACGCCAAGCAGGTGAGTTTTCACTTCCCCTTTTTACTGTTTTAACTTGGGGGAGAAAACATGCTTAAACTGATTTTTAGATTTTGTATTTCATATGCTATCAATGTTAAAGCTAAGTGTAACATGCTATCACAGAAAGTCCTCATCTTATCTCGAACCGTTAATATGGATCTTAGCGAAGTAATGTTTAGTAGTACTACTGGGTTTGACAAATCCCACCCGCGTTAGTCGCGCTAACTCGATTGGATATCAAACGGGTGAAATGTTAGCCTACTCACATGGCCAGTATTGATAGACCTGGCAGGAGGCAATAAACAAACAGTCAGTTTCGGTTGCGAGCACTTGAGCTAAAACATGAACATAGGTTAGCTACCTATAGATACATATTGAATGATCATAAATCTGGTAAACGCTTACTTATTTATTTGAAACCTGTGAACTCACCAACCAAGTGTTGATACTTTTTCTTACATGTTTTCTCAGGACGCTAAGCTAAGACACAGGTGCACGTTAGGGCATGCATGGGATTCAACTGCTTTGCTTTGTGTCTATTTATGTTTGGTTGAATTATTCTATTTGTACTTTGTTTGGTTTGGACGTTTGGACTTTTGGACTTTGGTTTTGGGCGCGTGTATTTTGCGCATTTACTTTCTTTACGCTTCCGCATTGATACTCTGATTTAAAAGATATTTTTCATTTTGAGTCCCATGTAGAGTCGTTCAAAGTAACTAATGTCTGAGATCCTGGTTCGTCACTTACCAAACAGTAAAACTCCGTTAGTTGAAATTGGGGGTGTGACAGATTGGTATCAGACCCACTCCTGTGCCGTTCAGGATGGTGGGGCAAACCTCATCGAGTATGGTGAGTCCCCGGGGGTGTTTAGAGGGACACCTTAGGCAAATCTCACATCTCTGATTGGATGGTGGGGCAAACCTCATCGAGGACGATGAGTCCAAAGGGGGGGGGTGTTTGTAACACCCTAGGCAAATCCCATATCAGCCGTGGACAGGAGAGATTCTTGGTTCATAAGTAATGTCCTGTCTCAAATACAACAACACGTTTTGGGGCTTAATGTAGTGGATGAGAGGAGAACTCCACAGTTAAACGTGCTCGGGTGGGAGTAATCCAGGGATGGGTGACCCCCTGGGAAGTTTTCACCCGGGCAACCAAAAACAAATCCGTGAGCTCTTAGTGGGCAAAACATACAATATTGTTGGTATGAGGGGCCAGATGTTACAAATGGTATCAGAGCCATTGGTTATAGAGAACTAGGATTGCATACTAGACTATAGCCTTACACATTAGTTACATGTCATTTGGATGTTTGGCACTTATACATAATGTTGCAGGATCATGTCGTCAACCCCACCTCCATCACCTAACGCATCAGGGCATAAGGCACCTGTACTCTCATCTCCGGAGCTCAAAAGGCGCCGGACTAGTTCTAGTGACAACTCGGTGGAGCAAGGGGAACCGAGTAATGCTTAGGCAAGAAACATCTCGCTAAATTGGAATGCATACCCGAAGATGATCCAAAGGTGGATCGAACTAGGAAATGTTCCATCGCCTTACTTTGGTTCTACTTCCTCATCCGCTACCTTGCCAAGCTTGCCATGCACCATGGAGCAAGCTTTTGCATCCTTTGTATTTATCATAACTAAGGAATTAAAAAAGATGAAGGAATCTACCGATAAGGTACCCGGCATTCTAAAACGGGAATCACTAGTGGAAGAAAACAAGGTAGGAATAGAACATTTGACTACCGAACTAGCGGCAACGGACCATGTTCATAACCTTTTAGTGGATCGTGTGGCACACCTAGAGACGAGGGCTGACACTATGGATGATGATATGGAAGGAGTTCTGGAGAGACTAGCTGCTATGGAAGCTCAGTTACATGTGGCAAACCACACTGCTGAAGGCCTTCAAGAGAGGGTGACTCACTTGGAAGCCCAATTACAAGCGGCCCTATTTTCGAAAGACATTCCAGTATCTGACGATGAGGAGGAACCTTTTGAGGAACCTTTTGAGGAGGAACCTTTTGAAGAAGAGCCTTTCGAGTAGGAGCCCGTGGAAGAGGAGCCGGTTGAGATAGACGATGCACAATCGTATGTTTCTTCCGATGACGAAGATGCCTGATGATCTTCCTATTCTATCTTCCTTTTCATGTTTTCTTTTGCCTATGTTATTTCTCTTTTCAAACCTAGATGGGTAAGGTTGTTCCCATCCAATAAAAGCATGAGAAGTTTAATATTTGAGTTATTTATTTTGTAGCCTTACAATTTATTTAATTTTCAAAATATTAGATGTTGTGTCTCCTTACACGTACCTGAATAATGTTTAATATACGATATATTTCTCATTATTTTTCATTTGTGATTGTGAAGAATCATGTCTGGGAGAGGACGAGGAGGCCGTGCCGGTGGTCGTGGTACCATTAACATGACTGCAGCAGAGCTAGTAGCTTTGATAAATAATAGTGTGGCAGAGGCCCTAGCAGCACAGAATGCTGCAGGTAAATGCTTTAACCATTGACTAATGGTGTCAATCCTTCTCCTAAAAACATCTTTCTAAACTCTATAATTCCAATTCAATTTGTATTTCTAAATCCAGGCCAGCAAAACCAACAGCCAGCCTGCACTTTCAAGGCATTCATGGACTGCAAGCCCCACACCTTTAGTGGAGCTGAAGGAGCTGTTGGATTACTTCGCTGGTTTGAGAAGGTTGAATTAGTAATAGCTATGTGCAACTGCCCCGTGGCTAACCAAGTGAAGTTTGCTGCTGGAACTTTAGAAGGCTTGGCCCTAACATGGTGGAATGCCCAAGTTCAAATGTTGGGACTGGCAATGGAAAATGGACTCCCGTGGGAGGAATTTAAAACAATGATGAAGGAAGAATACTGTCCACGAGATGAAATTCAAAAGCTAAAGGGAGAGTTCTAGAACCTTAAGATGGAGGGTTCGGAAATTGAACTCTACACCACCCGTTCGCACGAACTTGCTACCATGTGCCCACACATGGTGACTCCGGATTACAAACGGATTGAACTATACATTGGAGGTTTGGTACCTCAGATTCAAAGCATGGTGACCTCATCCAACCCTACCACCATCCAACAGACCATCAGACTTGCTCACAAGTTGACCGATCAGGCGGTGACGCAAGGAACTTTACCTCCAAGAAGTTCAGTTGCTAAACCCACCGACAGCCACAAACGCAAGTTCGATCACCATTCCAACACCCACAACCACTCTAACTCCCACTCCAAAGGACCTCAATCCAACCAACCCCAGTTTAACCAACCGTAACAACAGCAACATCATAGGTTTGAGCCTACCAAGAACTTCAATCAGTCGACCTCTTCTGGCCAAAACCAAAGTGGTTATGCGAGGAAGTCCCCGAAGTGTAACAAGTGTAACTTGCACCACTTTGGATTCTGCAATCGTTGCCAGAGGTGCGGTAAAATAGGCCATGCTGCTAAGGACTGCAGGGGTGAATTACAAACTAAACAACCCTTTCAACAACCGGGATCTACTAGGGCTTGCTTTGAGTGTGGAAAGGAAGGGCATATTCGGAAGAACTGTCCTCAGTCGAAGAAAGGGGGTAATGGAAATCACAACCCTAACCAGAATAACAATGGTAATGGTGGTAATAATGGCAATAGGGGAGGAAATGGTGCGAAGGGACGAGCCTTCGTACTAGGATCTGGAGAAGTTCGTTACGACCATAATGTGGTCACCGGTAAGTTCCTCGTAAATAATTTCTTTGCTTCTGTCCTTTTTGACACCGGTGCTGATAGAAGTTTTATATCTAAGAAATTTAGTAACATGATAAAAGGAACTTCATCTCTATTAGAAGATAAGTATACAATAGAGATAGCTGACGGCCAAATGATTGAGGCAACTCACATACTTAAAGGATGTAAACTTGAGCTAGCTACACATACATTTGATATCGACCTTATGCCGGTCATACTTAGTAGTTTTGATATAATTGTCGGCATGGATTGGCTATCTAAAAACCAAGCCGAAATTATCTATCGTGAGAAGATTGTACGTATACCTCTCTCGAATGGAGAAACCCTTTCCATCCAAGGCGAAAGAGTTGGTGCAGTCATGGGCATTATATCCTTCATGAAAGCACAAAAATGTCTTTGAAAGGGGCATACGACTATTTTGGCCCTTGTTGCTGAGCAGCCTTCAAAAGAGAAGAAGATCGAAGATATTCCCGTTGTGCGTGAATTCTTGGAAGTATTTCCCGAGGATCTGCCCGGTCTGCCACCTCACCGTCAAGTTGAATTTCAAATTGATTTAGCACCCGGAGCAGCACCGATTGCTCGGGCACCTTACAGACTGGCAGTGAATTGCAGGAACTGTCCACTCAATTGCAAGATTTATTGGATAAATGTTTCATCCGACCTAGTTCATCACCGTGGGGAGCTCCGGTATTATTTGTCAAGAAGAAGGACGGTACTTTCCGTATGTGTATTGATTACCGGGAGCTGAATAAAGTCACAATCAAGAACCGCTACCCTTTACCTCGCATAGATGACCTTTTTGATGAACTCCAAGGATCAAGTTTCTATTCCAAAATAGATCTGAGGTCCGGCTATCATCAGTTAAGAGTCAGAGAAGAAGATATCTCTAAGACTACATTCAGAACGAGGTACGGCCATTACGAATTTATGGTCATACCTTTCGGTTTAACCAACGCACCCGCGGTATTCATGGACCTCATGAACCGTGTGTGTAAACCTTACCTTGACCAGTTCGTTATCGTTTTCATCGACGACATCCTCATCTATTCCAAGAACAAGGAGGAACATGAGGAACAACTACGCCTAATTTTGGAACTACTCAAGCGAGAACAACTGTATGCTAAGTTTTCCAAGTGTGAATTTTGGATCCGAGAAGTTCAGTTTCTAGGGCATGTGGTTAACGAGAACGGAATACATGTCAACCCATCCAAAATAGAAGCCATCAAGAATTGGGCGGCACCGACGACTCCGACTGAGGTGCGACAATTTCTAGGATTGGCTGGTTATTACCGTCGTTTTATCGAAGGATTTTCAAAGATTGCACAACCTCTCACCGCCCTAACTCAAAAAGGAAAAGCCTATAATTGGGGCGATAACCAAGAGTCAGCTTTCCAACACCTCAAACAGAAACTTTGCAGTGCACCCATTTTAGCTCTTCCGGAAGGAACCGATGATTTTGTAGTGTATTGTGATGCATCCATTCAAGGTCTGGGTTGTGTCTTAATGCAACGCGAAAAGGTAATCGCATACGCGTCGCGTCAATTAAAGGTTCACGAGAAAAACTACACCACTCATGACCTAGAATTGGGAGCAGTAGTTTTTGCACTTAAGATATGGAGACATTACTTGTACGGTACCAAATGCACTATCTACACCGATCACAAGAGTGTCCAGCATATCTTCGAGCAGAAGGAGTTGAACATGCGACAACGTCGTTGGGTTGAACTTCTAAATGATTACGACTGTGCGATCCGGTATCATCCGGGTAAAGCTAACGTTGTGGCTGATGCACTAAGCCGAAAGGAAACGAAACCCAAACGAGTTCGAGCGTTTCAACTCACTATTCACCCTGGATTGCCTGACAGAATCCGTAGTGCTCAACTTGAAGCCTTGAAAGAAGATAACCTACCGTTAGAAGGTACACGTGGCATGGAAGCACAACTTGAAGTAAAATCTGACGGAATTCGTTACTTCGTCGAACGAATATGGATTCCTGTGTTCGGAAATTTAAGGGAACTAATCATGGATGAAGCTCATAAATCTCGTTACTCCATCCATCCAGGTTCCGATAAAATGTACCATGATCTAAAAGTACTATATTGGTGGCCGAAGATGAAGGCCGATATAGCCACCTATGTTAGTAAATGTCTGACTTGCGCGAAGGTCAAAGTCGAATACCAAAAACCGTCCGGTCTTCTACAACAACCAGAAATTCCTATGTGGAAATGGGAACAAATATCCATGGATTTCATCACCAAATTACCACGAACTCCTACCGGATGCGATACCATTTGGGTAATCATTGATCGTTTAAAAAAATCCGCCCATTTCTTAGCCATCAAGGAAACCGATAAGATGGAAAAGCTTACTCGTACTTACCTGAAAGAAATATTCTCTCGGCACGGGGTGCCAATCTCCATTATTTCGGATCGTGATGCACAATTCACTTCTCGTTTCTAGCAGTTGTTACATAAGGCCTTAGGCACACGTCTAGATATGAGCACAGCATACCATCCTCAAACTGATGGCCAAACTGAACGTACTATCCAAACTCTGGAGGACATGCTACGAGCTTGTGTGATTGATTTCGGTAACACTTGGGAGTCTCACCTACCGTTGGTGGAGTTCTCCTACAACAACAGCTATCACACTAGCATCAAGGCAGCTCTATTTGAAGCACTTTATGGACGGAAATGTCGTTCTCCCATTTGTTGGACCGAGGTTGGAGATAGCCAACTCACAGGTCCTGAACTTGTATTTGAAACTTCTAAAAAGATCGTTCAAATTAGAAACCGTATGGCGGAAGCTCGTGTTCGTCAAAAGAGCTATGCCGACAAACGTCGTAAACCTTTGGAGTTTCAAGTAGGTGACATGGTCTTACTCAAAGTCTCACCTTGGAAAGGTGTCATTCGTTTCGGGAAACGAGGTAAACTGAATCCTCATTATGTTGGACCTTTCAAAATATTAAAGAGAATCGGACCAGTAGCGTATCAACTAGACTTACCTGAAAGACTTAGTGGTGTGCACAACGTCTTTCACGTCTCAAATTTAAAAATATGCCTAGCAGACGAATCACTCACAGTTCCTCTTGAGGAACTACACGTTGATGAACAGTTACGCTTCATCGAAGAACCTGTGGAAATTATGGATAGGGAAGTTGAAACGTTAAAACACAGTAAGATCCCTATTGTCAGAGTTCGTTGGAACTCGAAACGCGGACCGGAATTCACGTGGGAGCGCGAGGATCAGATGATGCGCAAATATCCTAATCTGTTCAAGCACTCCGCGTCAAATTCTTAAGGTACTACTTAATTTTCGGGACGAAAATTCTTTCAACTAGGGGATGATTTGACACCCCATACATTTTTTTTTATTATTTTAATTTTCGAGACGAAAATTCTTTCAACTAGGGGATGATGTGACAATCCGGACTTTTCAGTTAATTCCGTTAACTATTCCGTTAAGTTTCTTATTAAAAACTTAACCCCGTTAATCAAATCTAACCCCAGGGACTGGTTCTGTCACAAATCCAACTCAAAACTACAAGGACTAGTTGTGTTAATATGCTAAATCAAATAAATTGACTTCTCAAAGTCAAAATCAGCAAATTTGGTTCCTGTTGACTTTCAGAAGTCAAATCCATGACAATTTGATCAAAATTCATAAAATAAACCTCAAATCCGTTGGAATTCATAACGTAAACAAATCTTAACAGCAATAATCGATCATTATTAGGACCTTAATCATAATCATTTCAAATTAAACTCGAATTATTATCGTGGTTTCGTAACCGTCGACTTCATTTTCCATTATCATCAAATCCAACGAATTTCTGTATTGCTTTCACGAATTGAACTCCTGCACACACTCGACGAACCTCTGTGAAGTTTCTACACACGTCAAGTCGATTGGATTTGCACCAGAAACCACCGGAAATCGAACCAGTCATCGTCGGAGCCTCTTTAGTCGAACTCTATCAATTCTTCATCTTCCTGGTAATTGTTTTTCATCATTAGTTTCGTTTTTACTTGTCAATTGAACGCCCTATCATTACCAGGGATTACATTATCGATTGAGTCATAATCCGATTCTAGGGTTCTTAAGAAATCGGATTTGGGGCTTTTGATTCTAGACTCGTTCTCAACGCAATTAAAGCATACCCGTAGTTTCTAAATACTCAGTTTAATGAAAACCCAATGTTAATTGAATCAAACAACATCCAATTTTACAAAATCAGATTCTGGAATTCATTTGAAAACGTTTTAGTCAAACTCTAACCTAGACTCAATGTTAATCCAATTAAACGGCATGGTTAGAATCGCAATCATCTATGCTTTGAAAGCCCTTTATCAATTCGAACTTTTATTATCAGAATCGTTGTCACCCGTAATCTAGGGTTCATATAAAACCGGTATAATCGAACCCTGCTTTAAACTCAGTATAAATCCAATTAAAATGTATCATTAGCTTCTTAATTCTCTACTCAATGAAAGACCTATATCATTTTAATCACAGAACATCGAATTATTCATGATCCAGATTCTAGGGTTTGTTCATACGATAATTTGGGGGTTTTGATTCTAGAATCAGTCTTAATCTAATTAAACTATTCAAACACATTCGCAAGCCTTTAATGAGTAAAAACCCCATAAATCCAACTGTTTTCATCATCGAATTTGATCAAATCAGAACCGTGTACATAAGCTAGGGTTCGGCCCATTTTTCTGTAATTTAACGGCCTTAAACACGATGTTTTTGAAATTAAACTCACCCATAGATTCTCAAACCCTCGTTGAACAAAACCCCTATATTCCTATGTTTAATCGAAGTCGGAATCGTGGGTATTGGAACAGTTTCGAACCGGTATGTGTATGGGAGGGAAACTCACTGGACTTGGGTGTTAAAACTATTTGAAACAGATGATGTTTGCGATAGCCTAGCGGCCGGGACTGGTTAGAGCGATGTGTGTGTGTGGGAGAGACCCGGGTTCGAGACCGGGCTCCCACAATTATTTTTAAAACATTTTTCTGGATTATTAAATTAATAAAAATCGAATCTGTTAATATTATATTATTATATAAATGGGTTTTAACCCGAAAAATAACCCGTAAGCTCGGGTTTGAAATATTAGTTTATTTTTATAAATTATACCCACTTTTATAAATAATATATTATTATTATTAACAAGTAAAATAATATATTTATATTATTTTTAAGCCGTAAACTCGTGAAAAATAATATGTTTATATTATTTCCAAATTGTGACCCGTATTATTAAATAATATATATTTATATTATTTCAAGTCATTTTATAACGCCGTAAATCAATCGAGACTAAATAATAATATAACTAATGATATTATCCACTCGTATATATATATTATTATTTATGTCGTTCGTCGCGTAAAGTCATTCCTAAACCCGTGGACGCGTTCGTCCACTCTCGTTTATTGGAGCGATTCTTTTAGGATGTTCCTCGTTTTCCATGTCACAGTCACAATTCCCATTATCGTTCCTAATTTATATGTTTATAATTTTAGGACATTCGTAGGTCTTTTGAGACTTACACTCGTGGTTCCAACTTACTTCTAGTGTGAAACTACCTTCAACGCCAAGCAGGTGAGTTTTCACGGCCCCCATTTACTGTTTTAACTTGGGGGAGAAAACATGCTTAAACTGATTTTTAGATTTTGTATTTCATATGCTATCAATGTTAAAGCTAAGTGCAACATGCTATCACAGAAAGTCCTCATCTTATCTCGAACCGTTAATATGGATCTTAACGAGGTAATGTTTAGTAGTACTACTGGGTTTGACAAATCCCACCCGCGTTAGTCGCGCTAACTCGATTGGATATCGAACGGGTGAAATGTTAGCCTACTCACATGGCCAGTATTGATAGACCTGGTGTGAGGCCCCAAACCCGGGAGACCACATTTATTGGATTTACTCATCAACACATAGCACTTTTAAACATAAGACATTCATTAACACAGCGGAAACGATTAAAATCTTCAACATACACAGCGGAAACATAAACATGTCTAATACAAATTGTCTTTAACAACGTCAAACTAAAACATAACATAAACATAATCGGGATGCCAGACACTGATCTTCGGGTAACTCTTCTCTCTAAGCCAAGCATCCACATCCATCAACTAAACCTGCACTTAACTGATATGCATACTAAAAATCAGCAACGCTGAGTGAGTTCTAACGTTTACTTTAAATCATTTATACAAAAGATTTACTAATACATACATACATACTGCCCTTAAGGCAAAACTTTACATACTACACTTTTCAAAACATAATTTAATACATTCATAAAGTATCCGTCAATTCCTTGTCACTGTTGGTACTGTCCTCGTGATCAATACCGCTTAACCGTCAATTCTTATCACTGCTGGTATTGTCCTCGTGATCAGTACCACTTAACCGTCAATTCATCTTTACTGTACTGCCCTCATGGCTTACATCCATGAACCGACAAGTACCTGGTCAATGCCCCCATGGCTTACACCATGAACCGACACTACCGCTTAACCGTCAATTTCCTTTGTCACTACTGTACCGCCCCCATGGCTTACATCCATGAACCGACGAGTACCTGGTCAATGCCCCCATGGCTAACGTCCATGAACTGATAATACCGCTTAACACTAAGGGGAGGTTGCGTGGACCTCCCGAGCGACCGCCGTCACTCATCCCAATTATACAACTGTTAACGAACCCTAAGGTTCTTACTAATGGGTAGAACCCATATCTGACATCTTGTACAAGTAACATCTGTCCCAAGGACCTTTATAGCTGGTACATATTCCCGAAGGAAAACTATTCACTTTACTGTTCATAAAACTTTCTGTAAATCTTGTTCATAACTTAACATGTATTATGCCTTTGTTTATGTATATAAAAATATAGTAAACGCTTGCCATAAATACCTTTGCTTTTACTGAAATATATCTTAACACATATATCATGCCTTTGTTTATGTATATAAAAATATAGTAAACGCTTGCCAAATGATATATCTTTGTTTTTACTGAAATATATCTTAACACATATATCATGCCTTTGTTTATGTATATAAAAATATAGTAAACACTTGCCATAAATACCTTTGCTTTTACTGAAATATATCTTAACACATATATCATGCCTTTGTTTATGTATATAAAAATATAGTAAACGCTTGCCAAATGATATATCTTTGCTTTTACTGAAATATATCTTAACACATATATCATGCCTTTGTTTATGTATATAAAAATATAGTAAACGCTTGCCAAATGATATATCTTTGCTTTTACTGAAATATATCTTAACACATATATCATGCCTTTGTTTATGTATATAAAAATATAGTAAACGCTTGCCAAATGATATATCTTGCTTTACTGAAACATACTAACACTTATATTATGCCTTTGTTTATGTATATGAAAAATATAATAAACGCTTGCCAATAATATAATCATACTTTACTAAATTGTACTTTTGCCTCTTTTAAACTTTACACTAAACATAGCTTTTCACTTCAGTTTATAATATATAAAATATAATAAACGCTTAACACTAAGTATGCACACCACCCCTAAAGAAGGCAAAAAGGGGATTAGAACTCACCTGGTAAGCTAATTCGGGTTGTCCTAATCAAGGTCCAACAACATCACTTCCGATCTGAATTGATTAGTTAAATACACATCAGACCCCTACTGACTCTAATGGTTTAACTACTCTAACATACCGACTTCATTTGATCAGTCCTGATGCCTACGCACTTAGCAAGTGCGCAGACTCTGCTTCCTGCGCACTTAGCAAGTGCGCAGACTTCCCTTCCTGCGCACTTAGCAAGTGCGCAGGTCCCTCTTCCTGCGCACTTAGCAAGTGCGCAGGACCTGCTCTGTGCGCACTTAGCAAGTGCGCACGACCTGGTCTTGGCGAAAAACCCTAACTTTCGCATTCGGGTCTGATCACTTCAAGATCCCGAACCTGTTTGCATTCAAAACGTTCGTTTTCCATTAAGGAACTCAAATCTATGCTTATCTTTCAGTTTCATCCGTTCAAACATAATCTTTTCACCCGAAACCCGAAAAACCCAAAAATGAACTAAAACTCTGATCTAGGAGAATCGGTTACCTGTAATCACTTCCTTTTCGTTGCTAAATACTCAAGAGACTCTTGCTAATGTTCCTTGAAGCTTTAATCCAAAAACCGGGACTTTCTCTCTCTAGGCTCTCTCTCATTTTCTCTCTCTAGAATCCGGAAATGAGGATGGAAATGAGGCTTTTGGGTTGTTCTTGAGGCCTATAAGGGCCCAAACCCTTCCCCTTTCGGCCCATACACCCCGGCCCAAGCCCTTTTCCTTTCTTTTTATTTAAGTTTTAATTCCTCGTGAATTCTCTCGTGCTCTAAAACTCGGGATGTTACAAGTCTACCCTCCTTACAATAGGTTTCGTCCTCGAATCCTGCCATAAGCTACACTGATAGCAAATCACAGAATGGGTGGCATAAACCGTAGCTATGCAAGGCAGCTTGGTCATGAAGGCCATTGTGATTAACTACCACTGAGGATCTAATCCGGATAATATCTAGTTCTAAGGCTTCTAAGCTGATGGGGCTAACTAATCACTTAAGGAAATAATAACATAAACCTGGCATATCACAAATAAGAGTTTGCAACGTACCTTACTGAGTCATCTGGTAAACCCTTGCTGTGGCCTTGTTGATGTAAGGTTCTTTCTCTGCACCCTTACCCCTTCCGGATCCTCCCGCTTCCGGCTCTTTGCGCTTTCTACAATCTCTGCTCAAATGCCCTGGCTCCCCACAGTTGTGGCACTTAGGCTTCGCCGTGCAGTCACGTGATTGGTGTCCAAACTTTCCACACTTAAAGCAACCCGCTTGCCCAGCTCTGCACTCTCCTCCGTTCCTTTTCCCACACTTTCCACACAGACCCTCTGCTTCTAACCTTGACCTCCTATCACTAGGACCCTGAGGGTCCTCCCCAGTCCGCTTAGCCGCTTGTTTCTTAGGTGCTTCAGAAATGACTTCAGAGGCAATGTCATCATAGACAACTCCGCTCAAAACAACCACTGACTCAAAGGTACTCGGTGTGTTGGCCCTTACAAAGGTACGTATCTTTGGAGGCAACCCTTGAACATAATAATGAATCCTCCTCTCCTCTGTGGTTACAAGATGAGGCACCAGGCGTGCCAGTTCGTTGTACTTGGAAGTATATTGTCTGTGAGTCATGAGTCCGACTTGCAAAGTCAGGAACTCTCTCTCCACCTTGTGGACTTCGTTCTTGGGACAGAAGTTCTCAATTACTAACGCTTTCATATTATTCCACCTCATTAGCTCGACTGTTTGGTCACCCTTAGCCTGTTTCACAGTCTCCCACCAGTGTGCTGCCTCTCCCTTCAGTGACTTAGCTGCGATCATGACCGCTTGATCCGGTCGGAAGTCACTGAGGCGGATGGTGGATTCCATGCCGTTGATCCAATCTAAAGTATTAGCTGCTTCTTTCTCCCCAGTTAGCTCAGTGGGATCACAACCACGAAATGCCTTGTAATCGCATCCGCGAGTAGGTGGTGCAACATTCTCCACCAGAACTGGTCCTCCCATGGCTGGAAGCACCACTGGCCCTTCAGTGGCTGGGATTACATTGGGGTTTTCCTTGGCCTTTCTTAACGCTTCGTCTAGTATGGCTGGTAAGATTTCCTTCAGCAGCCGGGTAAACTCACGGCCAAGAGCTGCTTGTACGACCGGCTCGAACTCGAATGTCTGATCATCTCCTTCCACATGATCAACATTGTGTTGGCTGACTACCGTATCAGTATGGGTAGTGTGAACACTCCCCTCAATCACTTGGTTGGTGCTAGCTCCACCGTGGTGGCCTGTACGCCCACCACGTCTTCCTCCTCCACCCCCTCTAGTTCCTCCACGTCTAGCCATTTCTAACTGAAAGATAGAGAACAAAAGGATTTAATTTCATCATGCTAGGGAATATGTAGAACACAATAAGTAAGGTAAGATGTTAATATACACTTGCCATCTGCAATTAACCATTACATCACATCTTGTTTTCTAATTATTCGCTTTCATGGTTCCACTAAAGCCTCTATTCTTATCTTGACACTCTAAAAGGTAAAATTTACTTACTATACACTTCTGATGTTTTGGCTTGAGTTACCCGTACTGGCATCCGCTACTTGGTCCCATTCTCAGTTTAAGTCTGGACATTGGGGATGTCCAAATCCCTCAAACTATGGCTCTGATACCAACTTGTGAGGCCCCAAACCGGGAGACCTCACTTATTGGATTTACTCATCAACACAAAGCACTTTTAAACATAAGACATTCATTAACACATCGGAAACGATTAAAATCTTCAACATACACAGCGGAAACATAAACATGTCTAATACAAATTGTCTTTAACAACGTCAAACTAAAACATAACATAAACATAATCGGGATGTCAGACACTGATCTTCGGGTAACTCTTCTCTCTAAGCCAAGCATCCACATCCATCAACTAAACCGGCACTTAACTGATATGCATACTAAAAATCAGCAACGCTGAGTGAGTTCTAACGTTTACTTTAAATCATTTATACAAAATATTTACTAATACATACATACATACTGCCCTTAAGGCAAAACTTTACATACTACACTTTTCAAAACATAATTTAATACATTCATAAAGTATCCGTCAATTCCTTGTCACTGTTGGTACTGTCCTCGTGATCAATACCGCTTAACCGTCAATTCTTATCACTGCTGGTATTGTCCTCGTGATCAGTACCACTTAACCGTCAATTCATCTTTACTGTACTGCCCTCATGGCTTACATCCATGAACCGACAAGTACCTGGTCAATGCCCCCATGGCTTACACCATGAACCGACACTACCGCTTAACCGTCAATTTCCTTTGTCACTACTGTACCGCCCCCATGGCTTACATCCATGAACCGACGAGTACCTGGTCAATGCCCCCATGGCTAACGTCCATGAACCGACAATACCGCTTAACACTAAGGGGAGGTTGCGTGGACCTCCCGAGCGACCGCCGTCACTCATCCCAATTGTACAACTGTTAACGAACCCTAAGGTTCTTACTAATGGGTAGAACCCATATCTGACATCTTGTACAAGTAACATCTGTCCCAAGGACCTTTATAGCTGGTACATATTCCCGAAGGAAAACTGTTCACTTTACTGTTCATAAAACTTTCTGTAAATCTTGTTCATAACTTTACATGTATTATGCCTTTGTTTATGTATATAAAAATATAGTAAACGCTTGCCTTAAATACCTTTGCTTTTACTGAAATATATCTTAACACATATATCATGCCTTTGTTTATGTATATAAAAATATAGTAAACGCTTGCCAAATGATATATCTTTGCTTTTACTGAAATATATCTTAACACATATATCATGCCTTTGTTTATGTATATAAAAATATAGTAAACACTTGCCATAAATACCTTTGCTTTTACTGAAATATATCTTAACACATATATCATGCCTTTGTTTATGTATATAAAAATATAGTAAACACTTGCCATAAATACCTTTGCTTTTACTGAAATATATCTTAACACATATATCATGCCTTTGTTTATGTATATAAAAATATAGTAAACGCTTGCCAAATGATATATCTTTGCTTTTACTGAAATATATCTTAACACATATATCATGCCTTTGTTTATGTATATAAAAATATAGTAAACGCTTGCCAAATGATATATCTTTGCCTTTACTGAAATATATCTTAACACATATATCATGCCTTTGTTTATGTATATAAAAATATAGTAAACGCTTGCCAAATGATATATCTTGCTTTACTGAAACATACTAGCACTTATATTATGCCTTTGTTTATGTATATGAAAAATATAAAAACGCTTGCCAATAATATAATCATACTTTACTAAAATGTACTTTTGCCTCTTTTAAACTTTACACTAAACATAGCTTTTCACTTCAGTTTATAATATATAAAATATAATAAACGCTTTACACTAAGTATGCACACCACCCCTAAAGAAGGCAAAAAGGGGATTAGAACTCACCTGGTAAGCTAATTCGGGTTGTCCTAATCAAGGTCCAACAACGTCACTTCCGATCTGAATTGATTAGTTAAATACACATCAGACCACTACTGACTCTAATGGTTTAACTACTCTAACATACCGACTTCATTTGATCAGTCCTGATGCCTGCGCACTTAGCAAGTGCGCAGACTCTGCTTCCTGCGCACTTAGCAAGTGCGCAGACTTCCCTTCCTGCGCACTTAGCAAGTGCGCAGGTCCCTCTTCCTACGCACTTAGCAAGTGCGCAGGACCTGCTGTGTGCGCACTTAGCAAGTGCGCACGACCTGGTCTTGGCGAAAAACCCTAACTTTCGTATTCGGGTCTGATCACTTCAAGATCCCGAACCTGTTTGCATTCAAAACATTCGTTTTCCATTAAGGAACTCAAATCTATGCTTATCTTTCAGTTTCATCCGTTCAAACATAATCTTTTCACCCGAAACCCGAAAAACCCAAAAATGAACTAAAACTCTGATCTAGGAGAATCGGTTACCTGTAATCACTTCATTTTCGTTGCTAAATACTCAAGAGACTCTTGCTAATGATCCTTGAAGCTTTAATCCGAAAACCGGGACTTTCTCTCTCTAGGCTCTCTCTCACTTTCTCTCTCTAGAATCCGAAAATGAGGATGGAAATGAGGCTTTTGGGTTGTTCTTGAGGCCTATAAGGGCCCAAACCCTTCCCCTTTCGGCCCGTACACCCCGGCCCAAGCCCGCTTCCTTTCTTTTTATTTAAGTTTTAATTCCTCGTGAATTCTCTCGTGCTCTAAAACTCGAGATGTTACACCTGGCAGGAGGCAATAAACACACAGTCAGTTTCGGTTGCGAGCACTTGAGCTAAAACATGAACATAGGTTAGCTACTTATAGATACATACTGAATGATCATAAATCTGGTAAACGCTTACTTATTTATTTGAAACCTGTGAACTCACCAACCTCGTGTTGATACTTTTTCTTACATGTTTTCTCAGGACGCTAAGCTAAGACACGGGTGCACGTTAGGGCATGCATGGGATTCAACTGCTTTGCTTTGTGTCTATTTATGTTTGGTTGAATTATTCTATTTGTACTTTGTTTGGTTTGGACGTTTGGACTTTTGAGACTTTTGGACTTTGGTTTTGGGCGCGTGTATTTTGCGCATTTACTTTCTTTACGCTTCCGCGTTGATACTCTGATTTAAAATATATTTTTCATTTTGAGTCCCATGTAGAGTCGTTCAAAGTAACTAATGTCTGAGATCCAGGTTCGTCACTTCCCAAACGGTAAAACTCCGTTAGTTGAAATTGGGGGTGTGACAAATAAAGATTCGGTTAGTACACTAACCCGAACCATTTGCTTACGGATTTTTGGGATGTTACAAGATATGTAATTAAACTATATTATTTTCTTTATATACGAATGGGGTAAAGGTGTATTGCAACTTCTTCATGACATTGCTTCAAACATGACGAAGACAAAAACAATGATAAACTATCAAATCCTTCTAATCGTCTAGATGATTCATTGCATGAATGATTACCTTTTGTGTATCATAAATAACACACAACCTTATGGTACTTCGATTTGCAATATATATACAACCTAAATTGCTCAAAAAATTATCCAAAAGTAATTTCCATCGACAATTGCATAAGTTGTCGAAAGTATGTACTCATTTGTGTCTCTTGTAACTGATGTAGTTACTTATCATGATATGATCCCTTCAAATGAGTGTCATAGACACAACTAACAGGATGGCGAAGTTGAAATGCTTCAATAGTTGGTCCATATACCCAATAGATATATTTGAATGTAGCAGATTGAGATGACTTTTTTGGATGATGTATCGACTACACAACAATGCTACGGTTTGAAGACTCTAATATTGTTATTAAAGATGTTCAAAAGTACAAGGGTGGTTTCTGTCAATAGCTGAAACTTAAAGTGCAGGGGGGCTATTAGTAACTTGTTAATAGTTCCGGGGGGTTAGTGGTTAATTGTGTCTTAATAAGCTCGGTTATTAATTTTCTATTAATCAGTTCTTTGATCTTGTTTTCATACGCTCCTAATAATTTGGGGGTTTTCCTATTGTAATCGTTCAACTTGAATAAAGAATCGATAATCTTTTGGTGTTGATAATCATTTTAGATTGTTCTTCTTTTGTGTTAGATTGGTGTGTCGATTGATCCAATTATAACAATTGGTATCAGAGCCTCGTTCGGCTTGAATTCAAGGAAGGAGGTTCGATTAGGTCAAATTGGAATTCGTAATGGTATCCACTAAGTTTGAATTGGAGAAATTTGATGGGCAAAACTATTTTGGGCTATGGAGAGTCAAGATGAGAGCCCCATTGATTCATCAGGGAGTCGTAGATGCTCTAGCCGGAGAAGCAGGTCTTTCGGCGACATTATCCACCAAGTTTGAATTGGAGAAATTTGATGGGCGAAACGATTTCGGGCTATGGAGAGTCAAGCTGAGAGCCCTATTGATTCATCAGGGAGTTGTAGATGCTCTAGCCGGAGAAGCAGGTCTTCCGGCGACGTTATCCGACAAAGAGAAGAAAGATACATTATAAAAGGCACATAGTGCCATTATCTTATGTCTTGGTGATTGGGTCTTGCGTGAAGTGTCTAAGGAGACTACATCAGCTGGTATATGGTCAAAATTGGAAGGTCTGTACATGACCAAATCCTTGGAAAATAGGCTTTATCTTAAGAAAAAGGTTATACACCTTTCACATGGGTTCTGGGAAGTCAATTGAAGACCACACTGACGAGTTTAACAAGTTGGTGCTTGATCTTGGCAATATAGATGTGGATCTTGATGATGAAGACCAGGCTGTGATTTTTCTGACTTCATTACCCCACTCATATGAACACTTCGTGGACACTCTGATGTATGGAAGGGAAACATTATCCATGGAAGAAGTCCGATCTGTAATTAACTCAAGAGAATTGAAGAAAAGGACAGATGGTCCACAAGATTCAGGAGGAGGTTTGGTGGTGAGAGGGAGGTCAGAACAAAGGTCCTTTAGGCCAAAGAATGCTAATAGGTCAAAGTCAAAATTTAAGAGAAAATGCTATGTATGTAATTCTGAAAAGCATCTAAAGGGGGACTGCCCAGAAAGGATGAACAGAAAGGGTGATTCTAATAACTTCAAGAATCAAAACAATTCATCAACAGAAGGGTCACATGAGGGTTATGATAGTGTTGATGTCTTGGTGGTTTCAACTGGAAAGAATAGTGACCAATGGATTATGGACTCAGGATGTTCCTATCACATGACTCCAAACAAGGAATTCTTTAAAGAATTGAAGTTGGACTGCCTTGGTGAAGTGAAGCTAGGAGATGATAGGCCATGTCAGATTCAAGGGTATGGTTCTGTGAATTTGAAGATGGAGAATGAAACCACAGTGGACTTGACTGATGTCAGGTATATTCCCTAGTTAACTAAGAATCTGATTTCTTTAGGCACTTATGAAAGGGCTGGATATATAGTTAGTCTAAAGAATGGCAAATCTAGGGTAATTAAAGGATCTATGGTTGTGCTATATGGGAGCAAGACTAGTAATAATTTGTATATCCTTGATGGTAAGGCTGATGTTGGTAGTGTGTCATTAGTTGAGACTAAGGTGGAAAGTCTAGCTATGTTGTGGCATAGAAGACTTGGCCACATGAGTGGTCAAGGCCTTAATGAACTAAAGAAACAACAGTTAATAGAAGAGTTAAAGGAGTCAGAGTTTGGTTTTTGTGAGCATTGTATCATGGGCAAATCTCACAGGGTAAAATTCAAAAGGGGAATACACTGCACACAAAAGGGATTTTAGACTATGTGCATGCTGACTTGTGGGGGCCATCTAGAACTACTTAATTGGGTGGAGGTCATTACTTCTTGTCAATTATAGATGACTATTCTAGGAGGCTTTGGGTGTTTATACTCAAGCATAAACATGATACCTTTGCAAGTTTAAGGAATGGAAGATTCTGGTAGAAACTCAAACTGGGAAGAAAGTCAGAAAGTTAAGGACTTATAATGGGTTAGAGTTTTGTAACAAGGAGTTTGATTAGTTGTGTATGGAGCAGGGTATGGGCAGGCACTTGACAGTTCCAGGTACTCCTCAACGGAATGGGTTAGTAGAGAGAATGAACAAGACATTATTAGATAAAATGAGGTGTATGCTTCATGATTCATGGCTGCCAAAGAGCTATTAGGCAGAAGCTGTCTGTACTGCAGCATACCTAATCAATAGATTCCCTTCATCAGCTATTGATATGGTAGTTCCTATGGAGAAATGGTTTGGTGCTAAGGTTGATTACAGTAATATAAATGTGTTTGGGTCACTTGCCTATGCACATGTGAAACAAGGAAAATTGGAACCAAAGGCAGTGAAATGTATCTTCCTGGGATATACTAAAGGTGTTACGGGTTACAGGTTATGGAGGCTTGATGAAGGTACTCCAAAGGTGTTTATCAGCAGAGATGTAACTTTTAAAGAAGATGAGGTGTATAAAAATGTGATGGAAGGTAAAACTGGTCAAGATCAGTCTGAGGGTGGTGTACAACTTGAGGTGGAGCCCTTGATAGGTGGTACTAATGATAGTGAAGATTAGGGCAATGATTGTGCTAGAGGTGAGACTAGAAATTACAGTCTGGCCAGGGATAGGCCAAGGAGGCAAGTTGTAGTTCCAATCAGGTATAGAACTACAGATGACATTTCAGCTTTTGTGTTTATGGCTGCTGAACAAGACAGTATGAATGAGCCTCTGAGTTTCAATGGACAATTAGCTCAGTGTACAAGGAGAAGTGGATTGAAGCTATGGAAGAAGAAATTCAGTCACTTCATAAGAATGAAACATGGGTTTTGGTAGACAAACCAAGATAACAGAAGCTTGTGGATTGTAAGTGGATCTACAAGGTAAAGGAGGGATTGCAAGGAAGTAAGCCTAGGTTTAAGGCTAGGCTAGTTGCAAAGGGTTTTACCCAAAGGGAAGGGATTAATTATAATGAGATTTTTTCCCCTGTGGTAAAGCATACATCTATAAGGGTTATACTGGCTTTAACAGCTTATAAAGACTATAAGCAACCACTTGGTTTTGAGGTGGAGGGTCATGAAGATAAAGTCTGTTTGTTGAAAAGTTCATTGTATGGGCTCAACAGTGACCAAGACAATGGTACTTGAGGTTTGATGAGCATATGGTTAGTAATGGTTTTTTAAGAAGCAGTTATGACATTTATGTTTATTATATAGAATACTTATATTTGGTCTTATATGTTGATGATATGTTGGTGGCATGTAAGAGTGTAGAAGAAATTAAGGCCACCAAGGACTTGTTGAAGAGTGAATTTGATATGAAAGAGTTGGGTGAGGCTAAGAAAATTTTGGGAATGGAGATATGGAGGGATAGAGATAAGGGTATGTTAAGGCTGAATCAAACTGCATATGTTTACAAGATTCTTGGTAGTTTTGGTATAGAAGATAGCAAGCCAGTAGCTACTCCTATTGCTCAACATTTCAAGCTCTCAAGTAAAGAATCTCAAAAGACTAAAGAGGAGACATAAAGGATGAAGTCAGTTCCTTATGCCAATGATGTGGGATGTTTGATGTATTTGATGGTCTGTACAAGACCAGATATTGCCTATGATGTGTCAATGGTGAGCATGTACATTGCTAATCCTGGTAAAGTACATTGGTAAGTTGCTAAATGGATATTTAGTTATCTTAAAGGGTCAAAGGATGTTGGGTTGGTATTTAGGGGCTGCTCTTCAGAAAGGGTTCATGGGCAGATTATGGGCTATGTTGATAGTGATTTTTCCAAAGATGTGGATAGAGGAAGGTCTATGACTGGCTACGTGTTCACAATTTATAGAAGTGTGATTAGTTGGAAGTCTACGTTACAACATATATTGGCTTTGTCCTCAACTGAAGCAGAGTATATTGCTTTGACTGAAGCAGCTAAGGAATCCATGTGGCTAAAAGGGTTTATCTCTAAACTTGGTGTTGATGTAACAGAAGCTGTGGTGTTGTGTGACAATAGAGGAGCTGTGCAACTTGCTAAAAATCAAGTGTTCCATGAAAGAACTAAGCATATTAGTGTAAAACTACATTTTATAAGGGATGTGGTGAAATCCAAAGAAATTGAAGTTAAGGAAGTGGATACACTAGTGAATGCTGCTGATATGCTTACAAAAGCATTACCTGGACCGAAGTTTAAGTTTTGTTTGGAAAGCTTGAATGTTGGTTAACTTTTGTCCAAGGTGGAGATTGTTATTAAAGATGTTCAAAAGTGCAAGGGTGGTTTCTGTCAATAGTTGAAACTTAAAGTGCAGGGGGCTATTAGTAACTTGTTAATAGTTCCAGGGGGGTTAGTGGTTAATTGTGTCTTAATAAGCTTGGTTGTTAATTTTCTGTTAATCAGTTCTTTGATCTTGTTTTCATACGCTCCTAACAATTTGGGGGGTTTTCCTATTGTAATCGTGTAGCTTGAATAAATAATCGATAATCGTTTGGCGTTGATAATTGTTTTAGATTGTTCTTATTTGGTGTTAGATTGGTGTGTCGATTAATCCAATTATAACAAATATTGCACTGCACTTAGGTAACTCATCAAAGTTGCTCTCCCAACTACTCTTTGAAACTTTTTTTTTATGCTTGGCCTCACTTTTTAGTGTAGCATCTTGAGTTCCAATTATAGATATGTTTTCCATTACTTTACAACATACCGTATATTTATAATGGTTGAATTAGGGTTACCAACTTGTTCTAAGAGCGTCTACAACGCAAGTTGTAGATGCTATCCGGTTCCTAGGTGGCAAAAGCAAACAAATGGGAGTACATTGGAGGAGGGGTGTTTGGTTTTGTGCGAGTAGAAATCCAAATGCCTGTAAACGGGTTTGGTGGGCCCTCTCTCACACACAAGTATTTTTAATTGTTTTTTTAATAGAAAGTGGTGTTTGAAAAAGGATGTAGCGTTGGAGTAAAAATGATTGTTTTTTAAGGATGAGTGGAATCTGCTAATATGGCGCATTTGTTGGTGTCCACTGTTGTGGATGCTCTAAGTTCATGTAACCGATTCAAGAATCGGACCAAAGTTTCATACAGATCGAGCCTATAATTAAAATCTTTACGTGCACGAGTGTGATCATCTTTCAGATTACAAGAGTAAAAACCAAAGTTGAAATTGCAAAGTTGATCATCTTTCATCTTTTTTAAGGATAACCGGCCCAATTTAACGAAGAGAAAAACGTCTGGAGCAAAAACCAAAGATGAAATTGCACGAGGTTGAGACTAATCTGTGATAAATAAAACTAAACCTATTTTAAAACAATCAGTTTCTGTGGTGTAATGGTTATCACGTTTGCTTTACACGCAAAAGGTCTCCGGTTCGATCCCGGGCAGGAACATGGTTCATAAAATTTTTTGTGTGCCTGTGGGGATTCTGAGCATTTTTTTGTCTGCCCACCATTTTTTAAAAATATATATTAATATTTTCGTATAACCATTAAAGTAATATTTTTTTAATCTTAAAAGTATTGTATCAGGGGTTCAAAACCCTGGGTTTAATGCCCTTGATTGCAACAAGATTTAAGAAAAAGTAAAACTGGACTTACAAACCAGCGTTTTCAATGTCGTTTCAAATCAAAGAGTCTGTGAGTCAAGGTCTAAATCT
This sequence comes from Smallanthus sonchifolius, assembly GCA_023525975.1. Classification (NCBI taxonomy): domain Eukaryota; kingdom Viridiplantae; phylum Streptophyta; class Magnoliopsida; order Asterales; family Asteraceae; genus Smallanthus; species Smallanthus sonchifolius. The sequence continues at coordinate 61,619,485 of CM042037.1, read as the reverse complement.
TAAAACTAAGTAACAGAGTAGTTATGAGACATCAAAGGAAGTGTTGGGTAACCATCTGACCGGTATGTAGTTATCTGGCAAATAGAATGTTCTGTCTAAGGAAAGAGTGGTGTATAAATCCCTACTGGACCCGTCATTCTTTCCTGGGAACATTTCTGTTGGAGGTACTACTTTGGAAAGATAACCCCCTTACTTCTTTGATATACCATGGAGAACCCTGTACGAGGGTTTAAGATAAAGATTGATCTTGAAAGAGAGAAAGAAAGAAATGAATCCTTACCTTTTGGGCATGGTTTCATAAAGTAAAGAATTTGAGAAAGAAAATGGTTTTGACACGAAAAACGTTTTAGAACTTATCATGGTATGACCAGATAAGTAATGGCAGAGAAGTCAGGGTTTTACCTTGACTAGTATAGGTCTTGACAATCATTGTCTTGACAAATAGTAACGACAAAGAGATAGAGCTTTTGGCATGTTTTGCCATGTCAAATATTTTGACCATATTGGTCTGTAAAGAAAGAAAGATTTTGCCACGTCTGGCCAAATGCCACATAATATCTTGCAACTTAGATAGACGCAGATAAGTACTGTATTCCTTTGTGGAATGTAGTATAGACACCTTGTGCAAGGGTATGTATAAGTGGTGACGACCGCTTGAAGGTTAACGTGACCTCAGGAAAGACAAGTGTGCAAGTTTAAAGTATTATGTGTGGGCAAGAAGTTAATGTGATGTTTTGAATGCGTGTCATATAAATCCATTTATGAATGAGAGAGAGGTCAAAGATATTTTGACTAAAACTTAGAACTCACCAGCGTAAGTTGACAGATGTTTAAGCATGTGTATCAGGTAAAGATGTAGCTTCCAATAGTCAAGGCAGGGGGCTAAAATAAAGGCATATGGCGGGCTATCTGGCATATTTGGCTACTTGCATTAGAATAGTTATGTTGTACTTTCTTTAGAATGTACATAAAACAAGTTATGATATAAAATAGTATTTTAAAAGACTTTCGCTGTGTATGATCTCCGTTTACTATATGCTCATGAGTAAATCAGACAAGTGGTCGGCATCTCGGGTGATCCGAGATGTGGGTGTCACACATCACGAACTAAACCAATGTGTGATGTTATATGTGTCGTGGCACCAGAACTTTGAATCCAAGAGTCTACCAACGTACATGTATTTGAAAAATCAGGTGTAAACCTGAAATGTGACAATCATGCTGTCGTGAAGGCTGATGATGTACAAACGGTTAGGCCTAAATTGTGATGAACCATGGAGCCAGAAGAATGAGTTGTTGGGCCGGTAAAATATGGTGTGAAACCAGCCTGGTGCTAATGCCAATATCAGAAGCAGTTAAAGCGGGTGGTGTTGGTGGAGCACTTTCATATAGAATACACAGGTCATAAGACCCATCTCTAGGATCCACATATGACCCATAGTGCCCAAAAAATCGATCGTTCAAATTAGATTAAGGGCTTCTACCTAATTCCACTTATGATGAGGTGTTACATGCCAAATTAGCTGTGGGAAATGAAGGAGAATACTGAGGGCCTGTTTGGTTGGCAGGAATACATGGGAATTCAATAGAATTAGAATTTAAATTTCGTTCATTTGCATGTTTGGTTGGCTAAGAGAAGGAATTAGAAATAGAATTTATTCCAACTAAATCTTTCAATTGATGGAAATCAGAATCCCTTAACATTTCAAAAGAATCCTGCATTTAAACTGTTTTTGTGTCCTTCCTTTTCTTAACAAAAATCATGTTACAATTGCTCATCATAATTTGTGATGATGCGGGAACCAGATAAAGGGTCTAAGGAATTAGGATGGAATGATTAAAAGAAGGATCTCGGATCTATGCGATCATGAAGATACAGAGTAATAGAATGTGGGGACCAACTGTAACGGATTCAATACGAGGATAGTGATATGGGATCACAAGACCAAAAGATCCTATCACGGATAGTGGTCGGTTCATAAAAGAACAAGCATAGTGTAGCATAAATAGAGCTATATAATCCGGCCTTGTAAAAGTCATGTTACCATTTCGACTGGAATACGATAATATAATTTTACTCTCAATTCCTAGAACGTTTTCTTCTCAATTACTTATCATATTTATAGATTAAGAATGATACTAATCGGGTGTTATATTTCAGTTATTGTAAACTCCAAGACCTCCGAACCTAGATCAGGCTGTCCAAGAGTCTCCAGAAGGGTTATGCTGAGCTTGACCTAGCAAAACAGTAAACACCGTTAGTCTCGTCACAGTGAGGACCCCGGGGGGTTTCGTCATGACCAGACTCCGGCGTGAGAGTAAGTATAGGTTTTTTTGGTAGAGAAGGCAAGTATTGAGAGAGTATGAGAATGAGTGAATGAGAATCCCCTTTACTTTAGGATCCATGGGGTATTTATACCTGGAGTGTCTTGTCTTTAGCCTGCGACCGCTCCTTGCTAATTGGCTGAGATGTATAATGCTTAGACCATTTTTAAGGTTGTTAGTAATGGTTTGCGCATTTTCGGTCCTCTCCGGTTGATTGGCTCGTACTATGATACGTTGATTCCTGTCTCCTCTTTACCGTTATTTATTTGTCTATTTCTCCCTGTTCTTTCCGGGCCTGATTCCACTTGCCGGGCCGGGGTTAAGGTCCGACCATTGGGCTAGTTGGCCTGGCCACTAGTCACTACATCTTTATAGGTGGTTGTCTAGACTTTGGGCTTGGGATATGTCAGGTCCGCGTGCCGGGTCATATCCCAACAAGTCCCCCTCTAGTCTGTCAGTTGCTTTGGCTTTTTCGGAGCAGGTGATAGACTAATTTTCTTTATGTTTTCTGCGAGAATCTGAAGCGTTGTTGAGTGTGGGAGCAGGACAACTGTTTTTGTAGGCTTTCGAGTGCTTTTTCTTATATGTAGTCATCCGACGGTCCTTAAAGGAAAGATCTTCCACGTGTCGCTCATCCGTCGTCTCCCAACGTCTGAAATTCAAAAATCCTTTTTAACCGACTTACTTTTCTCTTTTATAACCGTTGTAAGTCTTTTATTTTTCTTTTTACTTCCTCTTTTCTCCCCAAAATTGCTCTGACTTTTCCTCCTGCTTCCGACAATTTTTCATCCAATTTTTGTCATCCTTCCTCCTTTCATGGAACTAGGCGCGTCTCTTCTTTCCTGAACCTTGCTTACTTTCTTCCTTCTCTTTGCTTTCTTTCTGGTTTTTCCTTCTTTTATAATGGGGGAACGTCATAACTTGGCCCTTACTCCGTCTGTCTTGTCATGTCGGGAGTTAGACGTATTTTGCGATAAATACAACATCCGTCCTGAACTGCTTCCTACGCTTCCTGTTCCTGTTCAGACCGCTGTCGCTCCGGACGGGATGATGACCCTTTATGCTAAAAATTTTGATTTTGCCAACTGTCGGTATCCCCTTACTTCTTTCTTGGTAGAACTCCTCTTATTTTACGGTGTTCTCTTTGACCAATTTAACTCCCTTGGTCTATGCAAAGTATCTCACTTTAAGGTTGTTTGTCGTGCCTGTGGCGGGTGGCTGACTGTAACCTTTTTCACGTCTTCTATCATTTAGGCACTGCTGGCGACTGCTTTACTTTCATTAAGAGGAAGAAACCCAGTCCGTTAATGGCTGTGAAGATTCCTAATTCCTTGAAGAATTGGAAAGACCATTTCTTTTATGTTTCCTCTTATTTTCTTACTATCCCCCTACCCCGTCGGGATATTAACACTCCTATTGAGGATCCCTCCCCTGACGTGGGCACTTATGAGGATGGATTATGTGCTTTGCTGTCTTCTCGGCCTTCTCCCATCGTCATTTATGACAAACCGGTTTTTGGTTTTGGCCGGTGTTAGTCAGAATTGGGACACACCCCTTCTTTGCCCTGTCCCTGTTCGTAATGGCGTTGGTGAGTGGGGAGGGGAATAGTGCCGCCTTATTTTTCTTTATGTACCAATTTTTATGATTACTGACTCTCTTATTTTTGTTTTTGCAGAGGTGGATCTACTGGATATTGTGATGGGGGCGACTTAGGGGTTACCTGGAAAGCGGTTAACGTTGTCCCTGCTACTGATGGGGTGGGCAGCCCTGCTGTCGTTTCCTCTGCTCTGAGTACTTCGGCTACCCAATGGATCATCATCAGCCCTTTGGAGTCAGAGGACGAAAATGAGGAAGTGGTACTTACCCGCTGGGGCAAGCAGAAGATTGAGGGTTCTTCAAGTGGTTCTTCACCAAAACGCCCTAACATACGGGTGGTTTTTAACCCTCCTGCTACTACCAAGCCTCCTTCTCTTCCTCCTGCTGCCACTGAGCCTTCACTCGTTGTGCCCCTTCAGTCTATCCCCATGCGATCTGATCCTCAGGTTTCCTATCCTGTTGATTGGATAACCAATGTCTCTCCTCCCCCATCCCAGATTGTCTTATCTCCCTTTAGGGGTGGCCATCCTTCCTCGCCTCCTAATTTGGGAGGTGAGGCCTCCGGCTCCAGTCCTTTTGACGATTTTTGCTATGAGCTGGGGAATGGGGATAAGATACCTCCTCTATCGGAGGAAGAGCGTGCTTCCCCTATCTCTCCCAACTGGTCCTTGGCGGCTGGTGCTGCTTTTGATTAAGCGGAAACCAGCCATGACTTTATGGAGCATTGTATTCCTTACGGGGAGAAAGTCTTTAACCGGAACCTTAGCACCTCCCGCCTGAGCCAGGAGCATAGTTTTTACATGGCGAATCAGCTATCCCGGTCGGTGGAGATGCATCATATGATGCTATATTTCGAGGGATGGTATAACGCTTTTCTTGCACGTCATAACGAAGTTAGTGCGCGCATGGAAACAACTATGGCCGATAAGCTTGGTCTTTTGAAGGAACTGGAAGAATTAGGCCTGCTGATGTCGTCCAGACGGCCTATATAAAACTCTACTAAACCTAACCTAGACTACTAAGTAATAAAAGCAGTACCTTCAACTAAACCGCACTAACAGGCAAGTGTACCTATCGAGTGTAGCACAGCTTAATGGTAAACCGAGTATCAAACCCTAGAGACACTACGAATAACAAAACTAGACTCTGACTCGGACTAAAGAATGATTTGGCAGGCGGGTTGACTACACTACTGAATTAAATAAGGAATGCAATAAAAAAAGATCGACTCAACTATCATGACGAAGTAATAAGGTGAAATTAGAAGATAGGAAGAATACCACTTAGGTCGGAATCCTACTTGCAAAGTACATCTTCTAACGGTTCTGGAAACTATGATGGATCTGGGTTTCTAAGGATGACAACTAAAGACTACCTAGTGGATCCCTAATCACTCTCAAGGTGTCACCAACTAAGCTACCTAAAGCATACTGAACTCACCAGATGGTTAGATCACCTATCGGGTATTTCCAACAAATGACAATGTACCCAAATAGACAGATTACCTTTCAGTCTCATTGTCCATGATACATCGAAGATGCACGGGGTAATCTCAGGATAACAACTATGACATGAACTAGTAACAATCACTAGACACATAATACCAACTTCCTCTCAGGCAGCTGATACTCGGATTCCTAAATGACGAAGACTAGACAACTAATTCTCACCTCTCGGGTATTGAACTAGGACACACACTCAAACTAATCAAGGATTAACCAACATTCCTATGGATTACTATGTCTAGCAAACCACTCAGGTCACAAGCAATACGCAAACAACCTAAACATGCATCTATTAATGAAAGACATTCAACAAGATAACATGAGGAACAGTAATCAACACAAAACCAGATTAAAGCATGCTATATCATCATACTAATCAAACCGAGATCCTTTACAAAATCAATTATCTATCAAAAAAATCCAAAACCAAATAAAAATCTAAACTTTACGCATATTCATCAATTGATCTAGGCAGTACTATGGTTTTAGCCAAGAATCATCATTCAAAACATCATAACAGAAGTAAAAGACAAAGACATGGTATCAAACATAGCAATCAAAAAGCAAATATTCAAACTTGAACACCTAGAACGCTATTACAACGAACCCGAGATCCAAAATCTTTGATCTTGCACTTGAATCAATCTTCTTGCTCCCAAAATCGCCCTAATCTCTGTTCCAGACGGCTGCCAATCGAACTTTTTTACCTAATTGCATTCAAAATCTAATATAATTCGATTTGGCTTTTTTCTCGGAATTTCCATCTCCCGCGTACCACGAGACAATTGTATAGGTTCCTCGCATACCGCGAGGACCAAAATAGTTGAGACCGCTTTTAGCTTCCCTCGCGTACCGCGAGGCATTCTTATTCCTCTCTCGCGTACCGTAAGAGGCTACTTTTCCAACGTTTTCTTCTTTTAATCTTCCGGCTTCATTCTCTTGCTCGGTTTCTTCATGTATTCACTTGTATTTCCCACGAGCACCTGTAAACAAGACAAAGACTCAATAGTATACAAAAACGACTCAAAACAAATATAAAACTAAGCAAAAACGCACGAATACAAAAGGAATAAAGATGTGTGCTTCGCACTAAATCAAACATCCCCACACTTAACCTTTTTTCGTCCTCGAAAAAGCTGCAATGGAATCATAACTCAGATCTAACTTCAACATTCGTAATTACCAATTAGCAAAATATACTCACGCGTTAAAAAGCAACAATTAGTATTTCTGTCGGTTTAAACCCAAGCACTAACTTTCAAGCCCCAGTTACGTGCTCTAATATTACATTATCAAGCATATCAATCAATATATGTGACTCACACTTAACAGTTACAGCTCTACCTAATCCCGTCTCACGGTCATGTTTAGGCACGGATCAAACCATATAGGTTTACCCTACCACGTTAAACTAAAATTTACAGGTTTCAGAAACCAGATGAAATCATGAATGAATGGATAATAATGAGCATTAATAATCAAATTAAACTTCATCTAGAGGCGTTTCAACCAGGTCACTATCCCGGAAGGTAACACATAGATTAAGTTATAATCAATAAAGCACATAAGAATCACTTAGAGGCGTTTTCTTCAAGTGGCCATCCCGGAGGGTAACACATAAATAAAACTCAGTATTCTAATCAATAAGCTCATGAATTATGGAATTTATGGATGCGGGCGCCACCAAACTCGGATTTATTCTCATAAAAAGAGAATGTTGTGCCAAAAATTTCAAAAACCTCTAAATTTTAACTTAACGTGGTACCTATCACCCTATATTGACAGTTTCAGTATTACCGATACTCTAAGATGAATACCACAAGATATCATTATTTTTAAAATTCAATTAATTCCTAAACAACACAAACAGGATATTTAAGCTTTACTAGCTAGCTAGGTCTACCAAAACATCACTAATTAATCACGTTTTCTATTATTTAAACATTTAAACCCAAACAAGATCCAGTTGTACTATCATTTTCTAAGTATATGCAATTATTTTCAAGGACATTTTTCAATTTTTTTTTTTTTTTTTTTTGTATTGTTATATTTTTATAAACAAAACAAAGTACTAAACAAATGTGCACTCACATCCCCACACTTGAAAGACACATTGTCCTCAATGTGAAGCAAGACACAACAAAAAATAAAAAAATGCAAAACTAAAACAGGAAGCGACTTAGCTGGTAATGTATATGCAAACAAATGTGCAACTTCGTTTTTTCTTGTGTGCACCGTATAGCATTTCGGTCGCGGTTGCACAACTCTGCTGGGTTGTTCTTTACAAACTAATATAGGCATCGGTCCTGCCCGAATGGAGATTGAGTACGGACAGGACGATCAATACCTGCAAAATAAACCTCACACAAACCCGCAACATTAAACTGACTTCAATTAAAAATAAATACTCGACTGACTCACTAAAAATTAAAGACTCAAGATAGATAGATATATGCAGAAAAACATACTTAATGGGTGGCAAACACTTAGACATGAAGGCCACAGCAAGGTCGGTCATCGGTCACAAAACAGTTTCAAGTTTTCCCATGGAAGTGGTATGAATGGATGATGAATACATGTGAATGATGGATATGGAAGGTGAAAGGTGAGATGATGGTGATGAATGTGATAATGGTGTGATGGATGACTGGGTGGATGGTAAGCAGTCAATGATAGGTGGTGGACGGTGGCGGTGACGGGTATGGAAAACCATGGGACACTAGGAAATAAAGGGTGGCTCAGGAATACCCCGCGTACCGCGAAGGAAGTGGAGACATTCCTCACGTATAGCGAGGAAATGGTTTTTTATGCCGGCCAAATTGTTTGGCCTTCGTGTACCGTGAAGAGTGCCCCCATCTCTCTCGCGTACCGCGAGGGACTGTTGTTCACATAAAGTTAAGAACTTTTTCCATTTTTTATACTTAGAAAATTTTTTATCATTTGCAAATTTTTGTCACCCCAAATTCAATATAACCCAGTCCCAAGCATTAAAACATATGTAAAAATACATGGAACTTCGTTTCTGACGACTTTCTTCACCGAATCAAGTGCGAATTTCTGCAAGACATGACACAAACAAAACAATCATACCAAAAAACACAGAAAAAAACACGAACTCACACCAAGTAGTGCAAACAAACTATACATCTCAGGCACTTGCCCGAGACTCACACAAGTATATCAGGAGGCTTCTCCTTGATCCTAACTAGTACCGCCTTCATCCTACGCGTTTTACCGGTCCTCCAAAGCCTCAACACTTTCAGACTTCTAACAAACACTGAACTCATATTACATGTAGCACTCAAATCCTTCCGCCAAAGCTTATACCTACCCGGTCCAAAGATAATATGATTCAAATAACCAAGAAGCTTATCACCCGTAAACCTCCCCACACTTGGGGATTGCAGCAGCCTAAAACCAGATGACTCTATGACAGGGCGGGTTCTTTTACGGGGTGGCCTAGACCTAGGAACACTAGAAGTAGGGGTCGGATCATGAATGGGGTTTTCTATATGTGGGACCTCTAAACCTTCCCCCGGATCTCCAGGATCCTCTACAACCTCCACCAACTTCCCCACACTTGGGGTTGTGCCTATGACATCCTCTAATTCTGCCATCATCTCCAGCAGATCATCATGCACCTCATCGTCGTACTCATCTGGCTCATCTAACATCTTCTCAAACTCCAACGCTCATTCAGATATTTCTCCTAAGTTAGGGGCGGGCTCATCAACTCCTCTATCTAGATTAGAGTCCTGCTGGTAGTCCATGAGGGCATCAAGCATGCACACGGAGTGGCTATGCTCGCCAACATCCTTCACGGACTATGTAGCATCGAATGTAATAGACTCATCCCCCACACGAAGTGTGAGTTTCCCGTCAAAGACATCGATCATTGCTTTGGCGATACGTAGGAACGGGCGTCCTAGGATGAGTGGGACTCTATCATCCACTTCCATATCCAGAATAACAAAATCCAAGGGGAAGACAAATTTACCTACTTTCACTAGAAGATTTCCCACAATTCCCCGCGGATACTTAACTGAGCGGTTAGCCAAGGATATGCTCATGCGCGTCGGCTACGGTTCACCCAGGTCTAGCTGCTTATAGACAGAATATGGCATCAGATTGATGCTAGCACCTAGGTCAGCCAATGCGTGGTGTAAGGGCAAACCGTCAAGTAGACACGGGATCGTGAAATTACCCGAATCCGCCATCTTCTCTGGCAGTTTGTTCTGAACCACTGCAGAACATTGCTCACTAAGTGAGACTTCAGAGATCCCCCCTAGCTTCTTCTTGTTGGAAAGAAGATCTTTCAGGAATTTGCCATACTTAGGCATGTGCTGGAGGACCTCTATGAATGGCAGATTGACCTTGAGTTGTTTAAACATATCAAGGAAGGTACCGTATTACCTAGCATTCTTATATGGCAGCAAGCGCGCTCGGTAGGGAACATGACTTAAGTCAATCTCGGGGGACTTCATCTCCACCCCTTTCTTCTTCTCCTCTACCCTCTCGACAGGTTTCTCCTCTACTATCTCCTCATCCACTAGCTTTTCCTCTCCTACTGGTGGCTCCTCTAGTATCTCCTCTTCCGCCTTCTCTTCAATCATCTTTGAATTGATCGCAGCGAATCAGGCTCTCCAATCTACCTTCTTCACTTCTTCAGGAGAAGGGATGCCATAGTCAGCACCATGGGAGACTTCCTTCTCTACTCTCTCCTCCTCTCTATGACTCAAGATCGACACAGCCATCACTGAAGTGTTGGGGCCTGAAGACGGACCTCCCTGTCCACCTTTCAAGCTCTGAGCGATGTCTCCTATCGTGCGTTTCAGATCCTGGAATGCTGACTGCTGATTCTTCAATAGAGTGTCTTGTGCATCCAATCGCTGTCGAGTCTCCTTATCCTTTGATACCAAGTGGGTGAGCAACTGGGTCTGGTTCTCCAGCATCTCCTATATTCTCTTGTTGTCTCCATTTGTTCATGCAACTCCTCCTTCCTGATAAGGGCGGGCATTAAACCCAGATAGGTTCCCTCCAGATCTCCATCCCGAGCCAAAAGAATTGCAGTTGTTGTACCCTCGGTTCTGGTTCTGGTTGCCCGCAAAGCTCACCTGCTCCTGATGATTGACGGGGCAATCTCTGGTGTCGTGGCCTCCCCTGCACACCTCACACCTTTGAGAACTGAGCTTCAGCTCTTTGATCTCGTTGGCCATAGTTGTGAGTGCAGTAGCCACGCTAGTATCAGGAGCGACCTGATGCACACCTCTAGGAGAAGAGGTGGGTACTCTAACAGTAGGAATGGAATTCCTAACATAACGTGGATGCTACTGTTCCACGAGAGCGAAGCTCTCGAACATATCCTCGTACTTAGACGGCTCGAGTTTATCCATGATATGGCCTCCCGCAGCTGTATTGAGCATCTGCTGCTTCTCGAAGGTGAGACCATTTTAGAACTTCTCCACTATCGCCCAGTCCGACAGACCGTGCTGGGGACATCGGCTCAACAGCGCATTGAACCGCTTTCATGCCATGTGATAGGGTTCATAGGGGTCCATCCGGAAGGAGTGGATTTGATCCCTAAGGCGAGCGGCCCTGGAAGGTGGATAGTACTTTTTGAAGAACTTGGCTTCGAGATCCTGCCAAGTGGTGATCAAGTTGTCTGGGAGGATGTCGAGCCAAGTAGGTGCACGCCCAGAAAGGGAGAATGGTTAGAGACGCAAGTGGATTGCGTCCTTAGACACACCCGTGATGTTAAAGGTATCACATATACGCGCGAAGCGGGACACGTGTACGGGTGCATCCTCATCCTCAAGGCCATGAAATTGAGTAGCATGAGTTATCGTGCTCATGACATGTGACGGGATCTGCCAAGAATTGGTAGTAGGAACAGCAGGACGTGTGATCGAAGCTCTCGCCCCGGTGACCCCGTCACTGGCCCTCTGGTGCACGGTACGTCTCGCTGGTGGGTCAGCGTCGCCCATAATAGGAAATGGAACTGGGCTAGTAAAACATAGCTGGGATTTGCACAACTCCTTTAAACGCCCCCGAAAGTCGCGGGTGGGCTCGTGAAGCTCTCGTTCGGGCTCTTGAAAAGCTGAATATGGTGGTGATCCCTGCGAACGAGTGTGGTGCATAAAATGACACAAGAATAAAATAAAATAAATAAAGACTCAAGAACAGAAATACTCGATCCTATATTAGACACTTAGATAGCACGTAGGACAAGCACACAAACAAGACTCAAATAAAACAAAATAAACCAAAAATCAAACAAAGAACTAGTCAAAGCTAATAATGCTATTGCCAAGTGTCCCTGGCAACGACGCCAAAAACTTGATGTCGTCCAGGCGGTCTATATAAAACTCTACTAAACCTAACTTAGACTCCTAAGTAATAAAAGGAGTACCTTCAACTAAACCGCACTTACAAGCAAGTGTACCTATCGAGTGTAGCACATCTTAATGGTAAACCGAGTATCGAACCCTAGAGACACTATGAATAACAAAACTAGACTCTAACTCGGATTAAAGAATGATTTGGCAGGGGGGTTGACTACACTACTGAATTAACTAAGGAATGCAATAAACAAAGATCGACTCAACTATCAAGACGAAGTAATAAGGTGAAATCAGAAGATAGGAAGAATACCACCTAGGTCAAAATCCTACTGACAAAGTACAGCTTCTACCGGTTCTGGAAACTATGATGGATCTGGGTTTCTAAGGATGACAACTAAAGACTACCTTGCGGATCCCTAATCACTCTCAGGGTGTCACCAACTAAGCTACCTAAAGCGTACTGAACTCACCAGATGGTTAGATCACCTCTCGGGTATTTCCAACAAATGATAATGTACCCAAATAGACAGATTACCTTTCAGTCTCACTGTCCATGATACATCGAAGATGCACGGGGTAATCTCAGGATAACAACTATGCCATGAACTAGCAACAATCACTAGACACCTAATACCAACTTCCTATCAGACAGCTGACACTCGGATTCCTAAATGACGAAGACTAGACAACTAATTCTCACCTCTCGGGTATTGGACTAGGACACACACTTAATCTAATCAAGGATTAACCAACACTCCTATGGATTACTACGTCTAGCAAACCACTCAGGTCACAAGCAATACACAAACAATCTAAACATGCATCTATTAATGAAAGACATTCAACAAGATAACATGAGGAACAGTAATCAACACAAAACCAGATTAAAGCATGATATATCATCATACTAATCAAACCGAGATCCTTTACAAAATCAATTATCCATCAAAAGAATCTAAAACCAAATAAAAATCTAAACTTTACGCATATTCATCAATTGACCTTGGCAGTACTGTGGTTTTAGCCAAGAATCATCATCCAAAACATCATAACAGAAGTAAAAGACAAAGACATGGTATCAAACATAGCAATCAAAATGCAAAGATTCAAACTTGAACACCTAGAACGCTATTACAACGAACCCGAGATCCAAAAGCTTTGATCTTGCACTTGAATCAATCTTCTTGCTCCCAAAATCGCCCTAGTCTCTGTTCCAGAAGGCTGCCAATTGAACTTTTTTACCTAATTGCATTCAAAATCTAATATAATTCGATTTGGCTTTTTTCTCGGAATTTTCATCTCCCGCGTACCGCGAGACAATGGTATAGGTTCCTCACGTACCGAAGGACCAAAATAGTTAGGACCGCTTTTAGCTTCCCTCACGTACTACGAGGCCTTCTTATTCCTCTCTCGCGTACCATGAGAGGCTACTTTTCCAACTTTTTCTTCTTTTAATCTTTCGGCTTCATTCTCTTGCTCGGTTTCTTCATGTATTCACTTGTATTTCCCACGAGCACCTGTAAACAAGACAAAGACTTAATAGTATACAAAAACGACTCAAAACAAATATAAAACTAAGCAAAAACGCACGAATACAATAGGAATAAAGATGTGTGCTTCGCATTACATCACCTGCAATCTCAAAGAACCAACGCCAAGCTGGAAGAAGCCACGACTGAGCTATTATTCAAGGAAGTAGAATGTGTCCGGGGTACCTCAGAGATAAGTATCTTGCAGGTGGACCTGGATCATATCCATGGTGAGGTTCGACAGTTGGAGGTACGTCTTCATACCTTTATTTTCTTGTATCTTTATATATGCTCCCATGTTTTAGACTTCCGTATTCTTTTTTAGGAGAAGGAAAGGAGGTTGAATGTGCAGCTGGCTCATGCAGATGAAGAAAAGCATCATTTGGAGACCCTGATGGCTGATAAGGAGGATGCTTGGGCTTTCGAGCGGGATAGCTGGACCGCTGAGTAGTCTATGGAAAAGTAGCAGGTGGAAGCTCTTAAGGCTAACCTTGCTACCGTGCCGGCTCAGAAGAATGCTTTGGTTTTGGAGAACCATCGCTTGTCTTTTGAGCGCGACTGGCTTATTGGTACAGGCTTTAATCTTTTCTATGAGCGTCTCCGGGGTAGCAGGGAGTGGCTTTTGCTTGTGGGCGCTGTGAACAAGGCAACAAAATCTATAGGTTTCTAGGAGGGCTTAGCTGCGGGATACACGGGTAGTGAAAAACAGATTTCATTGGAATCTGTAGAGGGTCATGATCTGGATGCTCTGCAAAGGATCCGGATGCTCTGCAAAAGGCTCCGTGATAGCACCACCATGTTACAGACCTCTATTCTTTCCTTGGTGTCCCGTCTAGGTGGCCTTACTCAAGCTTCCCTGGATGTGCTGAAGTCCGTCCTCACTGGTGCATCACTCCTTCTTCTAGTGCGGCGCCTTCATAGTTTTGTTTGTAAATTTCCTTTGAACAATTTGTAATTTCCCTTTTGGTGTAATGTATTTGGATTTTTGGGATCGTGCTTGATGATCTAACATATTCTATGGGTCTTTACCCCTTTCAATTTTTTATGGTCTTGGCAAGGGGTAAAAGTTACTTTGTGACTTGTCAGGGGATAATCCGGCCGGATAGTCTTATGTTTTAATTGGACTTTGTACCCTTGGCAAGGGGTAGAAGTTACTTTGTGACTTGTCCGGGGATAATCCGGCTGGATAGTCTTATGTTTTAATTGGACTATGTACCCTTGGCAAGGGGTAGAAGTTACTTTGTGACTTGTCCTGGGATAATCCGGCCGGATAGTCTTATGTTTTAATTTGACTTTGTACCCTTGGCAAGGGGTAAAAGTTACTTTGTGACTTGTCCGGGGATAATCCGGCCGGATAGTCTTATGCTTTAATTGGACTTTGTACCGTTGGAAAGGGGTAAAAGTTACTTTGTGACATGTCCTGGGATAATCCGGCTGGATAGTCTTATGTTTTATTTGGACTTTGTACTCTTGGCAAGGGGTAAAAGTTACTTTGTGACTTGTCCGGGGATAATCCTGTCAGATAGTCTTATGTTTTATTTGGACTTTGTACCCTTGGCAAGGGGTAAAAGTTACTTTGTGACTTGTCTGGGGATAATCTGGTCGGATAGTCTTATGTTTTAATTTGACTTTGTGCCCTTAGCAAGTATTGCTTGTAGACGAAAGAGACGTAACTTTCATTGATAAGGCATAAAGCCATAAAAAGTAAATGAAAACCATCATTGGCCATACTACTTGGCTTCACATGAAAATTTTCTTCAACTGCATCCCGTGTCAAGTGCGAGGGATGAGCGTGCCATCTGGTTTGGCAAGCTTGTATGACCCCCCTGGTGTTGGATTCCACTACCTGGTAGGGGCCTTCCCATTTGGGCCCTAATTTACCAGTGTCTTCTTGCAGGCTTGCCTCATTATCTCGCAATACCCATTCTCTAGGTTTAAAGCTCATGCCCTTGACGCGGCTGTTGTAGTATCTTTTGACCTTCTTTTTGTATTTCACTTCTCTAGCGATGGACATTTCCCGGCGCTCTTCCAGCAAGTTCAAGTTGAGCCTTAAGTTTTCTTCATTTTCTTTTTCTCCGATCCGGGTTCGCTGGCTTGGCGACCCTATTTCAGTTGGTATCATTGCCTCAGTGCCATAGGTTAGGCTGAATGTTGTTTCTCCATGACTAGTCATTGGTGTAGTGCGATGGGCCCAAAGCACGTGTGGGATTTCCTCAACCCAGGCATGGCTTTTGGGTTCCATCCGGTTCTTGATTCCTTCCACTATGCTTCTGTTGGCTCGCTCCACCTGCCCGTTGGACTGAGGGTTCTTAAAAGAAGAGAATGTTTGTTCTATATGTAGCTCCGCACACCAATGTTTGAATGGGTTTTCTGCAAATTGTCTTCCATTGTCACTTACCAGCTCTCTTGGCATCCCAAATCTACAGACTATGTTCTCCCATACGAAGCGTTGTACTTGCTGGCCTGTTATTGTTGCTAATGTCTTTGCTTCGATCCACTTGGTAAAATAATCTATGGCCATAATGAGGAACTTTACCCTTCCCTCCACTTCTGGGAAGGGTCCTACAATGTCAATGGCCCACTTACAAAAAGGCCAAGCGGAAGTAACCGAGACTAGGTTCATAAAGGGACATCGGTTCACTGGGCATGTCTTTGGCAGTTGTTGCATTTTTGGATATCGTCTACTGCTGTCTTGTACATTCCGGGCCAGTAGTACCCGGCCCTCATTTCTTTTGCTATGATTGTTTTTGGCCCTAAATGCATGCCGCAGATACCCTCATGCATCTCCCTGATTACATAATTGGCCTCGTCTGGGTCTACACACTTCAGCACGGTACAGCTGGTTATCTTCTACTGCATAGTTGAGGGCTTAGTATTGTACTTTCTGAGCCTCATTCTTATTTGCCGGGAGAACCCCTTCAGCCAAGAAATCTAGTAGGGGTGACATCCATGTCTCTTCTTCTTTTGCTTCTATTGACTCAACATGTTTCTCCGTTGTTGATGGTTCGGCCAACACTTCTACCCGGATTTCTTTTGCTAGATGACTGAATGCTACTGAGGCCAGTTTTCTTAGAGCATCAGCCTTCTTGTTTTGGCTCTGGGGGATGTGTGTCACCTTGTAATACCCTAAGTTGCCCATCAACTCCTCCACTTTGGCTCTATATTGCTTCATTACTTCGCCCTTGACTTCATAGACTTTATTGACTTGGTTTGCTACCAACATGGAGTCAACGTGTGCCTCTATCCGGGCTATTTTCATTTCTTTTTCTATACGGAGCCCTGCTAGAAGAGCTTCGTATTCGGCTTCATTGTTAGTACTCTTGAAGTCTACCCGGAGAGCGTAAGTAAGTTCCACCTCCTCCGGGCTGACCAGGATTAGACCTGCTCCACAACCTTCGTCGTTGGAAGCTCCATCTATAAATAACTTTCATGGTTTTTGTTCTACAGTTTCCTCATTTCTTCCTTCTAACACTTCCATTTTCTCTTCCTGGGTCTCCGGTAACTCGGCCATGAAATCTGCAATTACTTGCCCCTTAAATGATGTTCGCAGACAGTAGGTGATCTGATGACCCCCTAGTTCAATTGCCCATGTGGCCAACCTTCCTGAATATTCGGGTTTCTTTAAGACCCTTTGTATTGGTTGATCGGTTAACACTTTGACCGGGTGGGCTTGGAAGTACCGTCGGAGTCGTCGTGATGTGTGTACCAACGCCAAAGCTAGTTTTTCCATATCCGGATATCGGGTCTCCGGGTCTTTAAGTGTTCTACTAACAAAATAGATTGGGGTCTCGACCTCTCCTCTTTCTGTCATGAGTATCGCACTAACAGCATTTGCAGAGGCAGCTAGGTACATGATCAGCGTCTCCCCCGGGTTTGGTGCTGTCAGCGCCGGCAGGTTACGTAAATGAGTCTCCATCCCTTGGAATGCCGCCTTTGCCTCTGCTGTCCCTGCAAAATCATTCTTTTTGAGACAGTTTTTTAGTGTTGCCATAAATGGCAGTGACCTTTCTGCCATTCGGGATAGGAATCTATTCAACGCCACCAACCTGCCATTAAGTCTTTACACTTACTTTAATGTTCTTGGGGAAGGCATTTTGGTTATGGCTTCCACCTTCTCCAGGTTTGGGCGAATTCCTTCCTTGGTCACCATTACTCTTAGGAATTTTCCCTCTGCTACTCCGAATGAACACTTCTTTGGGTTGAGCTTTGTGCCAGCCTCGCGGAGTGTTTTAAAAGTTTCTTCTACATCCTTGACCATCCCCGCCTCTGTTTTGCTTTTAATTACCAGGTCATCCACATAGACCTCAAGGTTTTTGCCGATCTGTTTGGTGAAAGTTTGATCCATGAACCTTTGGTAAGTAGCTCCTGTGTTCTTTACACCGAAGGGAATTTTGGTATAACAAAATACCCCTTCGTCTGTGTAGAATATCGTTTTCTCTTCGTCCTCCGGTGCCATCTGTATTTGGTGGTATCCCCAGTGGCGGACCCAGAAATTTTTTCCATGGGGTCGGAAATTTTAGCGATCGGTTGTCTATCGTTAAATATTAATTTTTTTCAGTCCGGTTCAAACCGGGTCGGGTCGGGTATAGAATCGACTTGTAGGTATAGACTTGTAGGAGCAAGGCTGTGAATAGTGAATCGACTTGTAGTTATAGAATCGAAATTCGTGATTAGCGAAGAGGTCTAAAATCGTGATGAGACAATTAGCAAATTGTCGTTCTTTAGATCGTGTGAAGCGTGAATATGAAATGTCAAGACGTTGATGGATCATGATTGCCACTACTTTTTATCAGGTTAAATCTTTTAAAAATTTAAATGGGTAGCTGGTTAACTAAACGTGGGCTTAATTGTCTAAATGGGTAATGAGTTAATTAAATGTGAGTTTAGTTGTTTAAATGACTAAGTTTTTAGTCCCGTTTATTCCAAATGTCCAATTAAGTTATTAGTTTAAATGGGGTCGGTTTAAAAATTAAATTTTCTCAGGGTTGGTGTTAAAAAATAATTCGTTTAGGGGGTCGGTCAAAATTTTATGGGGGTCGGTATCAAAATTTCATTGGGGTCGGTTAAGATTATGTCGCATATATAACAAACAGAAAAAAAATTCTATCGGGGTCGGCCGACCCACCTAGCATATGCTAGGTACGCCATTGGGTATCCCTTGTAGCAGTCCTTCGGGGTTGCTTTATTGATGTCCTTGAAATCTATACACATTCTCCAAGAGCCGTCCCCTTTTGCCACCATTACCAGGTTTGCTATCCAAGATGGATACTTGACCTCCCTTACTATTCCCGCTTGTAGTAATTTCTAGTTTCCATGCATGCAGCTTTGCGGCGTTCCGGGCCCATACTCTGCCGCTTCTGTCGAATTGGAGCTTCTGTGGGGTATATGTTCAACTTGTGTTCCACTAAATCCCGTGGAATGCCTTCCATATCTGCCTCTTCCCAGGCAAACACATCCATGTTACGGATGAGAAATTCCTTTAAATCTGCTTTTACTTTGTTGGACAACTGTGTCGCCACCTTGACGGTTTGGTCTATGAATTTGTCGTGGATCATCCAGACTTCGTCTCTGCGTTCTGACCTTCTTTAGTTCTATCCAATGCAGCTACTATCTTGGCAGTTGTACTGACCGATGCTATATCCTTTGGGGTGGGGAATTTCATGATTCTGTGGTTAGTGGACACTACCCCTCTAAAGGATTTGATTCCTGGCCTGCCAATGATGATGTTGTTTTTGGAATTGGCTTGAACTATAGAAAAAGTTAAGTTGACAGTATGAAACCTTTCCCTTTCCCCCAAGGTGACCGGAAGGGTCACTTTGCTAATGGGTAATACTCTTTCCCCTGCAAATCCGACCAGCGGGAGATGATCCGGGACCAGCCTAGCTTTTAAGTCTTCATCCAAACGTCTGAAGCAGTGCTCGAACATGATCTCCGCCCCACTGCCTCCGTCCACATGTATTCTTCCAATACGATGACCTGCCACGTTTGCAGAGATAACTAGTGGACCATCCTGGATGTCCTCATCCGCTAGTGACTCAAAAGAAATGGCTTGTGTCATCCATGATTCAAGTGGCGGTGGTTTTCTTTTACGGCCGACCTCTTCTTGCTTTGAACTTTCCCCTTTGTAAACCATTTCTACTCTTCCTCTGTCTTCCGGGGTGGTTTCTGTCTGTCTCCTTCGGGCTTTCTGTCTCTGCTGCCCTGCTGCCCTATTTCTTTAATCAAATGAGACAATTTTCTAGTTTTCACCGCCTTCTCTATCTCCCTTCTTAAATGTTCACAATTATCTGTGGTATGGCCCCATATTTTATGGAATTCACAGAATTTTCCTGAATCTTGCATATACGGCTGGGGTCTGACGTGTCTGGGTGGTTGGAAACTTTGGCTGACCCGTTCTGTGGCCAGGACTTAGCTTGGTGTTTTTGTAAGGGTTGTAAAATCAAATGGCCGCTCCTGATTTTCTCCCCCCATGCCTTCTTGTTTCACTATTGTATGATTGCTTTGAGTATGGACTAAATGATGTAGCGGGGTGGGACGAGTACCTGGATCTTTCTAGCATCAGTGGTCGAGATCTGTGGACAGGGCCATTCGTCGGGGCATATCTGCTTCCCCTGCTGTCTGTTTGCTTGCTCGTCTGTCGAGGGGTCCGACTATCCCATTCCCTGGCTCTGTCGGACGTATCTTTGCCCCGGATGAATGCCCGTACTCTATCCATCAGTGCATCAAAACCCTTGGGATAATCTTCTCCCAACTTTTCTTGTAGCTGTGTATGTCGTACCCCATTGATGAAACTGCTCACCTTCATTTGCTCTGGTACATCTTCTATCAACAGACTTTCATTGATGAATCGCTCCATGTACTGCTCCACACTTTGATTTTCTATTCTTCGGATGTGCATGATCTCATTAGCGTTCTTGAACCTTTTCTTTTGTTGCCCAAAATTGCAGAGGAATTTTTCTTTCAACTGAATGAAACCGTCTATGCTTTGCGTAAGCAAGGAATCGAACCACATCCTTGTTGGGCCTGTTAGTGTTTGGGCGAACAGCCGCACCGTTAAAGGTGTGCAAATGGTCTTCCGGGTCTTGACTACCGTCATATTTACTGATGCATGTTGGCATTTTGAGCTTAGCCAGGAGTGGTGCTCCAGTCAGCCGGGTGGTAAACTTGGATTGTTTCGTTAAGTGGTCCGGCATGTATGGCTTGGTTAAATCATCCTCTACCTTCTTTTCTCTCGGGCTATTGTTGGGCTTATCACTTCCTTTGCTTGTTTCCGCTACCTGACCTGCCGTCAGGTGTGGTGTGAGCATTGCTAGAAACTGGTTCAGTTGGTTGGGTGTATCTGCCACCGGCGTGTGCATGTTATCTTCTTGCTGCTTACTTTGCCGGTCCACCCTTGCATCATCCAGGCCTTCCAACTGTTTGTTTTTGTCTGCTGCTTCCCCAGCTTTATCAAATACCAACTTTGTCCTAACCTCAACAAGCTTATCTGCTCTGTCCAGAGCTGCTAACTCCGCCCGGAGTTTATCCCGGTTGTTCCGGACGAACTCTGGTGTGATTTGAGTTGTTGCACCAGATGCTTCTTGGTCTGAGTCATCAAATGCGTCTTCCACCAGAACATAGTTTTCCAATGATTCCTTCGACTGGCTCTCTTTCTCCTTGCCTTCCCCCCTCCTACAGACGTCACTCCTTTCAAGGATACTTCAGGGGTGGGTGCTGGAGAAGGATTTTGTTGCTGGTTTGACATCGCTACTATGCGGAAATAGGGTTTTACTTTGTTTTTCTAGCTGAGTTGGTTTTAGGGTTGATCCAATTTGGATGACGCCACTGTAAACTCCAAGACCTCCGGACCTAGATCAGGCTGTCCAAGAGTCTCTAGAAGGGTTATGTTGAGCTTGACCTAGCAAAATAGTAAACACTGTTAGTCTTGTCAAAGTGAGGACCCCGGGGGGTTCGCCGTGACCAGCCTCCGTCGTGAGAGTAAGTATAGGTTTTTTGGTAGAGAAGGCAAGTATTGAGAGAGTATGAGAATGAGTGAATGAGAATCCCCTTTACCTTAGGATCCATGGGGTATTTATACCTGGAGTGTCTTGTCTTTAGACTGCGACCGCACCTTGCTTATTGGCTGAGATGTATAATGCTTAGACCATTTTTAAGGTTGTCAGTAATGGTTTGCGCATTGTCGGTCCTCTCCGGTTGATTGGCACGTACTCTGATATGTTGATTCCTGTCTCCTCTTTACCGTTATTTATTTGTCTTTTTCTCACTGTTCTTTCCGGGCCTGATTCCACTTGTCGGGCCGGGGTTAAGGTCCGGCCATTGGGCTCGTTGGCCCGTCCACTGGTCACTACATCTTTGTAGGTGGTTGTCCGGACTTTGGGCTTGGGATATGTCCAGTCCGCGTGCCAGGTCATATCCCAACAGTTATGAAGATGACATGAATTAAAGTAGAAAGTAGATTGGAAGTTGATGATGGTACGGTTGTATGTACATATACAACTCCACCGAATTCAAGTATTTTATGTTTCAAATAACAATTCATGTTTTGTTGGCTTCTGAGTGGTTCTCAAGTCACGCCATCAAACCCTCTTTCCTCCCTCATTTCCGTATTAGTATTTATAATATTAATAATAATATTTATAGACAAAAATTCTTATTTTTCAATTTTTGTTATTGTTATTATGATCTATGATAAAGGTTTTGCACGTATACCAATTATTGGTGAGAAGAAAAAAAGTTAAAAGAGAGGAGGGACCGAGGGAGGAAGATGGAAAAGTGCATGTATGTTTACTAACAATAATAAAATAAGAAAATGATTGGTTAATAAAATAAAATAAAGACAGATAGTTCGACAGATAGTTCATGTGGTTTACGAAAAATAACAGGTTTTGCTACTAAGGGTTTAAAGTAACAGGTTTAGGTTTTATGCTTTCAATTTTATAACGAGTTTGTGTATTAAAGCTAACTTCCGTTATATTTTCTGTTAGTTTGGGATGAAATGACCAAAATACCCTTTTACTTTAAACCCTTACTATCCAAACATGTTACTTTCCGCAAAGAGTATTTTAGTCATTTCACCGCAAACTTAACAGAAAAATTAACGGAAGTTTGCCTTAATACCCAAGCTCGTTACAAAATTGAAAGCATAAAACCCAAATATGTTACTTTAAACCCTTAGTACCTAAAACTGTTACTTTTCGCAAATCACATGGAATATATGTGTAATTAACTCTAAAATAAAATAAACCAAAGTCTTCACATCCAGTGTGTTGTTAGAGGTATGTGTAATTTTTATACAATATTTTTGTGTCTTTGGGGATTGTCATATTTTTGTACGGGCATTTACATATATCTCCTTACTAAGTTACTTTATTACATATTTACCTAACCCTAAAATTTAATTACATATTTCCCCTTCATAAAACCTAGAGTAAACTGCCATTTTCGTCCCTGTGGTTTGGTCAAAATTGCCACTTTCATCCAATAGTTTGTTTTTTTGTATCTGGGTCCTCATGGTTTTAAAATATTGCCATTTTCATCCTCGTGGTTTTAAAATATTGCCACTTTCATCCGGTCAGCTAACACCGTCCGTTTTTCTCAGTTAAATGAGGGGTATTTCAGTCCTTTTACTTATTTGTTTTATTTTTTCATCTTTTTTACTCTCACTTTTTAATCATCCCCAATTTAACCTCTAATTTAATCATCCACCTGCTGGCCTTCTTCCTCTTTTCCTGACCAGTTTCCGACGAGCACCACTGGAACACCTCCGTCGCTTGTTTCTATGATTAAAAAGTGAGAGTAAAAAAGATGAAGAAATAAAACAAATATGTAAAAGGACTGAAATACCCCTCATTTAATTGAGAAAAACGGACGGTGTTAGCTGACTGGATGAAAGTGGCAATATTTTAAAACCACGAGGATGAAAATGGCAATATTTTAAAACCACGAGGACCCAGATACAAAAAAACAAACTATTGGATGAAAGTGGCAATTTTGACCAAACCACAGGGACGAAAATGGCAGTTTACTCTAAAACCTATATATTACATATTTATCCAATTCATTTAAAATAACTTATTTCATTACCATTTTACCCTTAATAAACCAATTAAAGTACTATTTACATATATCCCCTTCCTAAATATTTGTGAGGGGCAATTGGGTAATTTTAAGTTAATTGGGGAAATATGTAATTAAAGTTAAGGATTGGGGATATATGTAATTTATAAGTTTAATAGGGGGAAATATGTAAAAAAAAACCTTTCTTAAAAGTATATATTAATATTTTCATATAACTATTAAAGTAATATTCTTTTTTATCTTAAAAGTATTGTATCAGGGGCTCAAAACCCCGGGTTTAATGCCCTTTGTTTGCAACAAGATTAAAAAAAAAAATTTAACCGGACTCAGAAACCGGGGTTCTCATTTCAAATCAAAGAGTTTGTGAGTGAGTGTCCAACATATAACCGAGATCTTTAACCTTGTGCTCACTGAACCTTTTGATTTTATTGGAGTCGGCGTGTCAAATATAACCGGGGTCCTTAATCATCAGTTCACTTCTAAGGTCTTTCTTTCATGTATGAATACATTACCTTATTATATATACACATCAATAAGAAATTTCAAACACGTGCTCTTCATTCAAACAAACTTCTTATAAAAAATCTTCTTATTTCATATTTTTTTTATCAAGTGAAACATGTGTTCACAAGTGAGAAAATTAATTTTGGTCCATTTAATATAGATTTGTTATTCAAATGGACTATATAAAACTAGTTTTCCAATGATAGTGATAATGTTCTCTACGTTTTTAGAAACCAAAACAAAAAACCATTCACATGGAAGTGTGTTGGTAAAAGACATAAAAAGTTCACTTTTTAGTGTAGCATCTTGAGTTCCAATTATAGGTGTATTTTCCATTACTATAACACCTTCGAATGGCATATGTTTCTTCATCTTTGGGTTTAAGGAACATACCTAAACAGATTTCATTTAATGCTTTATTGCATAAACCCATTTAGTCATTTTGGTGTTAATGACTTATGTTTGATGATAAGTCCACTGATTCTTTGTTAATGAGCCTTATATGTGTTAATGATTTGTATTAGGTCACACCAAGTCATTTTACGCAATCACATCACGAACTAAACCAATGTGTGATGCTATATGTGTCGTGGCACCAGAACTTTGAATCCAAGAGTCTACCAACGTATATGTATTTGAAAAATCAAGTGTAAACCCGAAATGTGACAATCATGTTGTCGTGAAGACTGATGATGTACAAACGGTTAGGCCTAAATTGTGATGAACCATGGAGCCAGAAGAATGAGTTGTTGGGCCGGTAAAATATGGTGTGAAACTAGCCTGGTGCTAATGCCAATATCAGAAGCAGTTAGAGCGGGTGGTGTTGGTGGAGCACTTTCATATAGAATACACGGGTCATAAGACCCATCTCTAGGATCCACATATGACCCATAGTGCCCAATAAATCGATCGTTCAAATTAGATTAAGGGCTTTTACCTAATTCCACTTATGATGAGGTGTTACATGCCAAATTAGTTGTGGGAAATGAAGGAGAATACTGAGGGCATGTTTGGTTGACAGCAATACATGAGAATTCAATAGAATTAGAATTTAAATTTCGTTCATTTTCATGTTTGGTTGGCTAAGAGAAAGAATTAAAATTAGAATTTATTCCAACTAAATCTTTCAATTGATGGAAATCAGAATCCCTTAACATTTCAAAAGAATCGTGCATTTAAACTGTTTTTGTGTCCTTCCTTTTCTTAACAAAAATCATGTTACAATTGCTCATCATAATTTGTGATGATGCGGGAACCAGATAAAGGGTCTAAGGAATTAGGATGGAATGATTAAAAGAAAGATCTCGGATCTATGCGTTCATGAAGATGCAGAGTAATAGAATGTGGGGACCAACTGTAACGAACTCAATACGAGGATAGTGATATGTGATCACAAGACCAAAAGATCCTATCACGCATAGTGGTCGGTTCATAAAAGAACAAGCATAGTGTAGCATAAATAGAGCTATATAATTCGACCTTGTAAAAGGCATGTTACCATTTCGACTGACAATAATATAATTTTACTCTCAATTCCTAAAACTTTTTCTTCTCAATTACTTATCATATTTATAGATTAAGAATGATACTAATCCGGTGTTATCTTTCAGTTATGAAGATGAATGAATTAAAGTAGAAAGTAGATTGGAAGTTGATGATGGTACGGTTGTATGTACATATACAACTCCACCGAATTCAAGTATTTTATGTTTCAAATAACAATTCATGTTTTGTTGGCTTCTGAGTGGTTCTCAAGTCACGCCATCAAACCCTCTTTCCTCC
Source organism: Smallanthus sonchifolius (assembly GCA_023525975.1). Lineage (NCBI taxonomy): Eukaryota > Viridiplantae > Streptophyta > Magnoliopsida > Asterales > Asteraceae > Smallanthus > Smallanthus sonchifolius. Next base: position 61,593,826 of record CM042037.1, on the reverse strand, counting down.
CTCATTTCCGTATTAGTATTTATAATATTAATAATAATATTCAATGACAAAAATTCTTATTTTTCAATTTTGTTATTGTTATTATGATCTATGATAAAGGTTTTGCACGTATACCAATTATTGGTGAGAAGAAAAAAAGTTAAAAGAGAGAAGGGACCGTGGGAGGAAGATGGAAAAGTGCATGTATGTTTACTAACAATAATAAAATAAGAAAATGATTGGTTAATAAAATAAAATAAAGAGTTAATTACACAGATAGTCCATGTGGTTTATGAAAAATAACAGGTTTTGGTACTAAGGGTTTAAAGTAACAGGTTTAGGTTTTATGCTTTCAATTTTATAACGAGTTTGTGTATTAAAGCTAACTTTCGTTATATTTTCTCTTAGTTTGGGATCAAATGACCAAAATACCTTTTTACTTTAAACCCTTAGTACCCAAACATGTTACTTTCCGCAAAGGATATTTTAGTCATTTCACCGCAAACTTAACAGAAAAATTAACAGAAGTTTGCCTTAATACTCAAGCTCGTTACAAAATTGAAAGCATAAAACCCAAATATGTTACTTTAAATCCTTAGTAGCTAAAACTGTTACTTTTCGCAAATCAGATGGACTATATGTCTATACGTGTAATTAACTCTAAAATAAAATAAACCAAAGTCTTCGCATCCAGTGTGTTGTTAGAAGGAGGACATCCTTTATTCACGGTTTTCACACCATAAACATTGTACTAATTATAAAATTAAAATATAATAATCTAATAAGAAACAAACAGCAACAGATGGATATTTGGTAATAGAAAAGCGTGGGTGGCGGTGGCCCGCGTACAGCCATATTCCCGACACGCTCCGCAGCCCATCTTTTTAACATAAAAACCAAATAAACGAATTATAATGGAAATAAATAAAATAATAAAAAAATCAAATCAATGTTATAATTTTTTTTAATAATCTCTTTTTATTACTCGATTATGATTATATATATATATATAAATGATTGAATTAACCGAACCGACATTAAAATTAATCTTTATATTTTTTTTATTTTTTATAAATAATATGTTATATGTGAGAATATTTTTGTTATAATTTCTAATATTATTTATCGCTTATTCATCTTTATAAATTAAAAGGTCTACTAGCATTTTATTTCAACAAATAGAAAATTGTATTAATTGAAATAAGCTTGAATATAATCCACACACGTTCGAAGTTGTCGCTTAACCGATAATTAATCAAAATAACCAAGCCATCTTTCTCAATAACCGAATTAACTGAACTATTTATAATCGAATCCGATCAATTATGAAAATCTAAAAACTAAAACATATGTTATATGTTCCAACTCATGGTAACCCTAATTTTTAAATGATGTAATTAGCCCACTTTTCTCTTTCATCTCTTATATATACACACTCCTTTTTTGAGTTTTTATCCATCTAACAACATAAACAACAACCACATACAAAACCTGTTTTCTTACCAACATAAGCATGCACATTATGAAAACCAGATCAAGATCGGAGGTGAGCCGGAGAGCAAGGCATATACTCCGGTTAGCCTTGTTATGGGCGCGAAAAGGTGGAGTCTTTGTTGTGAAGAAGAGGCTAATGCATGATCTATCTCATTTTGTCAAGAGCCATGGTCAATCTAAAAAGGGCAATGGTGCACTCCAATGTGGCGACCGGCAGCTATCTTTTGATGCAACACCTATAATCCATGTCCGGATGCATCGGCCCAACTCAATGCGCTTCCGATTGCCTCACATCCCTTGCATCAATCCGCACGTTGATTGTTCGGATATGTTTGAGTTTGATGATGAGAGTGATATTCGGTACTCATGTTGTGAAGCAAGAAAGAGTTTCTTGATTGGTAATGGTGATGAATGTGAAGATGATGAATGTTATGAAGAAGTTTGTGAGGAACAAGAAATGGGAATTGATCTCAAGGCTGAAGAGTTTATAGCCAACTTCTATGAGCAGCTTAAGCTTCAAAGGCAACTCAACACAAAAAGAATAACAAGCGACTAATGGCTTCTGCAGGCACAATTTTGGCACTTTGTTTGTTCTATCTTGCATGAATTTATTTATTTATTTTTTTGTAAAAATACCATGGGCTTCAATCCAGATTTATAATAAAAGGCCATCACTTACATTGAGATTGCTCTGGTTATTATTAATTATGGTTACAAAAGGCAACAAACCAGATAAAATTTATTTCAAATAAGATGATTATATGCTTTAAAAAATAAATGATTTGGTAAAAATGTTAAGAATGTAACTACATAAACCACTAAAAAGTTGATTATGTTTGTAAGAGGAACCCTAAGAGACCTCAAATTTGATGGATTGAACTTTGAAGCTTTAAGAAGTGTTCTAAACATCTTTTCAAGGTGTCCCAAGATGTCTAACAGATTTTTTTTTTTATATGGGCTCAAATTTTGGTGGAGCTTCACATGGGGGCCGCCGGCCGGTCTACAAAAGGTTTTCAAATGGGGGCTCTATCGTCATTATCATTGGCGAGTTTTTCGTTATTGTAGGCATGTCAGTTACCATTGTACCTTAGTTTGACCTCGCCATTGCCAATGGCGAGGTAAGACAAAGCTCGCCATTGGTACCGCCAATTTTAAGCAAGACCACACGCTCAAAAAAGGTTGAAGAATCTTGCCATTCCGAATGGAAATTTGTCAGTGTTTTTGTCTAAAAAAATCAATAAATGATAAAAAAATCATTTAAATTTAAAAAAGAATGTAATTTGAGGTTTAAAAAAGAGTGGGTTATGGCAGAGATTTGTCTGCAAAGTTGACCAAGACCAAGAACCTTGTCAGTGGGAATGGCGAGCTTCTCGTAGGTAAAAGACAAAAACAATTGCATCCACCAGCTTGCTTTTGCAGTTGACAAGACAATACTAGTTTCTTACCATTGTGAACGGTGAGCTTCTAGGGCCTAAAAGACAAAAATATTATGATACCTCGTCGGTGGGAATGGCGAGGTTCTTGGCATGTGAAACCGCGCGTGGACTAGCTTTCCTTGCCACTGTGAATAGCAAGCTTCGTCAAACCTCGCCTTTGCCAATGGCGAGGTCAAAGGATTCTGCACCACCTAGCTGACAAACGACTGACATGGCTAGAAATGAGAGAAACTCGCCATTCCCACCGACGATGAGCCCCCATGTGAAGCATCCCACAAGGCAGACCTATGTGAAGCTTCGCTAAAAAAAAACCCTTTTATAAAAAAAATTCTGTCTAACAAGCATCATTGAGCAAGTAATTCACCGATAAAACTTATGAAACTTCAATGTTTCAAAAAGCACAAATAGATCTAAAACAATTCTTTAATGCAAATAGCAAAAGTTCAAAAACTACTAAATCATGTTCACTTCCCAAGAAAAAACATCAGCAAAGGTAACCTAAAAAACAGACATGCCCATTCAAATTCAAATTTCACACTTCCAATATATATTGTTGCACCAGTCCATGCCTCCATATCGATTGTATCTACGCAGGTTCCTCTTCCCGCGCCTAGAGTTAATGATTCCCTAACTGCAAAACCTTGTTTCCCCTAATGTCAATAAACACATAAAATTTATACGTACGTGTCAATTTAGGGTTGTTAAATAATGTCAATAAACACATAAAATTTATACGTACGTGTCAATTTAGGGTTGTTAAATAGGTCGAACCTGACACGAACTTGAAAACTATATATATAAATGCAATTGTGTCACTAATTTTTTGTGAGAACACGTAGAACAATTGTAAACCATTTAATTTTTTGATCAATGGTTCATATTTTTCAAAATTTGTGTTTCTTACATACAAATACATAGGTTATGTATTTAAAAAACCATCAAACTAATTTGTTCATATGTTTTTTTTTTTAATTTTGTACCGTTTACCTACACATTCCTACAAATGTGTAAGTTATATACATAAAGTTCATTTTTATTTTTAATTTCATGGGAGATGAGTGAGAAACAATAAACATTATATTCATACAATTTTCTTTTATTTTTAAATTGAAACAAAAAAAGAATGGTTTACTTTGTTCTGCATGTTCTCGTAACATACAGTGTTCTGCATAGATCTTGCCCCTATGTATAATATATATGTGTGTGTGTGTGTATTTATATAATTTGATACGAACCCGCCAGGTCAACCAGAACATGACCCATTAGCTAAATGTGTTTGCAGGGTTCAACTCGAAATTGACCTGAACCCATTTAGACTAAACCCAAACATGCAATTCCGTGTTAGGTTCGTGTCATGTCAGAAATTCAAACCCCTGTATCATAGGAACAGCCTATTAACAACTGTTGCTTGTGTAAACATTTTAGTACCTGACATTAAAAGAGTTTGGGATGATTAAATAGATCCATTCTGATGTGTCTTCACATATGCTTCCAACTTCCTGGTTGCTGCTAATATAAGACCTGCAGTCAAACATAGTTTAAGTTTCACATACAAAAGTTTGTGTGAAAACAGAAAGAATCGCGTCATATCACATGCTAAAAAATGTAATGGTAAAAATTCAGAAAGGACTGCAAATACCTAAAAACAGGGCTGAAGGCTTTCCAGGTCGCGATTTATACTCAGGATGAAACTGTACCCCCACATAGAATGGATGGCTTGGAAGTTCTAAAATCTGCATGAAATAAGAAGAAAAGAATTAGTAGATTCCAATCATAATGATAATATTTAGTAACAGCAACAATTTTACTAAGAGTACATTCACAGATGGTTACTTTTTCTAAGCAAGAAGCTTAAGAATTTAACATGAGTCGATTATGAGTAAATAGATAAATGTGTAAGATGCCCGCGTCATGAAAAAACAGGCGCATCTTGTAAACTAAATTAAACATCATCAATATTTGAAAGTTTGTCATTTTCTAAACTATTTTTTAGCATGAAAGTTTGACAAAAAAAGGCCATATTACGAATTTTTCAGAACAGCATGATAAATGTTAAAGGTTTAAATAACATGTGTAATCACCGAGGGAGGATGTGAGTACATAGTACATCGCACGGTTAACATGCCTAAATATATAAAATTACAATTCTAATCTAATTTTAATTTTCCTAAAACTATAAAGTATGGGATTAAGTTTCAATCATAAAACAAACCTCCATCCGTTGACCACTCTCATCCTTCCCCACAAATCTTAAGCCGGTTTTTTCTAAATCCGCAACAACCTCAGGATTCACCTTCATGACAATGAAAAACTCAATAGAACATGTGACTATAAAATAATCAACCGCAAAGCCACAATACCACATTCCTTTATAAAGACTAACCTAGGGGTGTGAGATTCTGACACACGAAACAAACCTAACACGCGCGGGTTTGGATTTAGTCTAAACGGGTTTGGGTCAGTTTTGGCGAACCCACGAACACGTTTAGCTAAACGGGTCCTGTTGTCAACCTGGTGGGTTCACGGGTTGACCCGTTTAACCCGTTTGTTTATTTTTTTAAAATGTGTTTTATTTAATAACTTAACTATCTGGGTATTTTTATACCAAAATTTAAAAGTTTAAAATTAAATCGTATAGTTTAAACATAATTGCTTGAAAAAAATTAAAAATAATATGCATATTTAGATTTTTAAAGTATTAATATGCAAAAAAAAAAAGATAAATATATTTTTTCAAGTTATACGGGTCGTTTTCGTGTCAACCCGTGAATACACATCGTGTTCGGGTTCGTGTAAAATTTGGGATTCGTGTCGGGTACGATCCACCAACTCGCGAACACGACTCGTTTAGTAGTCCTAGACTAACCTCATAACGATGTCTATGTCGCTCATCCACGTACTCTGGATTTTGATACCTGGCAAAAAAATGAACATGATAACCACAGAGAAGATTCCCTAGATGTTATAAATAGAGCCGAAAGAGGTGTGGCTTCATTGTGTTCTAAGTCTATGAATTTAAGTGGTTAAGATCAGAATTTCATACAGTTTTGCAGTGATACAATCGGATGTCTGCAGTAAGGTTCTTCGAGAGCCAAGTCTCATTGTGTTCCCCATGTGTGTTCTTGAACCCTAAATATAAATGCATAAGTATTAAAAAAAATATTGATAATATCACATTTAAATCTCAAAACAAAAGCTTGTGTAGATATAAGAAAGCAGAAATACCTCTGGCATGAATATTACAACAGGATTGGGCGCATGCTCATCAAATTCAGTACTATTTGCCCCTTTCCAGCCCAAGATCTAGATAAATTTGGTTAACTTAGGAATATATATTATTAACAAAACTAATAGATATTAAGAAACAACTTACCGATCTGGAAATCTCAATAACAGATATCTGCATGCCTAAGCAAATTCCAAGATATGGAACTTTATTCTCTCGGGCATACTTAGCAGCTAGTATCATTCCTGTCACACCGCGATCTCCAAATCCACCAGGAACCAAAACACATGCTGAATTCTGGACATATTAATATTTAGTTTCACAAAAATAATAACTCATATGGAGACATATCATTATATGCATACCACCACAAATAGACTCAAATACATCAAGTTGGGTACAGAAAGAAACGATTAACTTATAGACAGAAATGACATGGAGATGGCTGATGTATGAAACTTACCCTTAGAGTCTCCCAGGCCTTTGTATGAGCTTCTGGTGTCTGCAAAAGAATAATTGGATAAGAAGTTAATACTTGATTAATAATGGATTAAATTATAGGGCTCCATACCAATTTGGCACTTTCATCTTCAAGATCAGAGGCTGCAATCCATTCAATGGAGGGTTTTAATGACAACGCAGTGCACGCATGAAGAAGGGCCTGCATTAATTCAGTGTGAAGTCCACGGTTAAAACTCTATACACCAAGGATCTATGTATTTAATTTAAAAGCAAGATTTTCATATCTGTTAATTGCAGTAATGTGACATCATGTAGTAATGATTGCTAATGGGTAAATAGGTAAATTTGGATTTTAACCTTACTTTGTAGAAAGTGTTGCATTTTTTCTTGGACAGCCCAAAATAAAATAAATCACTCGTTTTGTATGGGAATAATTGTTAATAGTGATATATGAATAAAATAACTAGATTAATTAGGCGAAAAGCAATTAATAAATAATGGAAATACTAAAATAATCTTAAAAATGAATAAAATAACTAGAGTACCACAAAACAATAATCACATCATTTCAACCAGACAGACTTGTAAAGTGTGATTAACTAACAAAATAAAATCTTTCTTTCCGACCCTTGTGCTCCCAATCACGCGATTATATAAGTAAGACTTGATAGTAAATCTCAGATTCAGCATTAGCACAAATATGAATTACACATATCTGTGGGAATTTCTAAAGAAAACCAAATAAAGACATCCTATAAGTGGTTCATAGAAGACATAACATGTTTATTTTGAAACTGTGCATGGAGTTAAAATACATTAATTGTACCTTAACAACAGACAAATAAGAGTCTGTTAGGCCAACATATTTCCCCACCATTGCAATCTTGACCTGCGTAGAGTAATCTTTCTTCAGACTCTATATGAAATGATGTAAATGGTAGAGAATGTTGGGATGAAAACTTACAGAATTGGTGAGGTTGTCAAAAGTTTCTGCCCTAGTAGTCCACTCTTGTAAATTTGGAGGTATGGCTACACTGAAACACAATATGATCAGAAATCCCGCAGCCCTTAATAATCAAAATTTATTCTTTTCAAAGAGTATGTATTCTATTAGGATGCAAAATATAACATATTTCATTCCCTTATGCAGTGAAAATAATGTACATATAGAAGCTCACCAGAGTAGTGCTAGCTGTTTCAGGATTGCCTCATGAGCATTTTGGTTCTGGAACAAAGTCATTGAAAATTTAGAGATGATGCGAAAGATCTCAAAGGGTTACAAAAAAATGCTACAGTTTACGTACCCGAAGTAAAAAAGGGACGTGCCAAATGTTTGGAACATCATGTATATTGAGAATGCTAGCAACCTGTTTACAGCATAAATCAGGAAACAAAGAAACATAAAAACAAGTATAGCCGATACTATAGATTACCAAATGGTGAAAACAATAACTTACAGGTACATGGCAAAATTGTGAGAGTTTCTGCTTTGTGGTTTCCAACAACGGCTGCAAGGTAACCATGACAGCTATTTAATACTTAATTCAGTTATGATATCCATGATTATATCAACTCTTGATAGCCACTTGTGTTGGTAAAAAAGTGAGTCAAAAGAACAGCATACCTGAGCAGACCGACATACTAAAAAGTGAGGGGTCAGGCCTAATGCTCGCAGTTCCCGAACACTGTGTTGTGTAGGTTTTGTTTTCTGAAATAACAAGCATCAAAGTGAACTACATGGGTAGCATTTAATCATAAGAATATAACATTTTCCCATTTTTTCAAACATGCTAAATCCAACTCGGAAGCCGTTGGGTATTACCTGTTCCCCAACAACACCAAGCACAGGTACAAGGCTAACATGAATAAGGCAGAAATTATCTGGTCCTGTAGAAAGAACAGAAAACAAACATAACCACAATCATTTATAATTTTATAATTTTGAAAGTGCAAAGCACATAATTTAAACTGGAGGATTTAAATGACTTTCTGGCAAGCATAAAGACTCAGAATTGAAGTTGGTGGCGTTTAATGTGGCATTAAAGATAATTTTTCTTTAACAACGACCTGATTCTATTCTATGATTATAAGATATCCAGGTAAGTAAGCAATAAGATTAAGAAGATACATAGCCTAATGAACATACAAGAATCGTAATTAAAACTTACCTTTAGAGAAAAATAACTGCCTCAAAGCCTCTATGAAGGGCATAGACTCAATGTCACCTAAGAAGGATTACAAAGGTATTAATTGTTAAATAATCATTAAAATTAGCGAAGAATGCAGAAATTATGTTTCACAAAGTAGTACCAACTGTCCCTCCCAATTCTATCACACACACATCTGCTGGGCCCACTTTGCCGTCCACAGGAATAGCAGCAACCGACTCAATCAAATCCTTAATAGCATCTGTTATGTGTGGGACTACCTAAAAGACGCTTAAAAATGCAGAGCATGAGTAAGTAATAACCATCTCCCCTTGTTGAAAAGAAACAATTTAGTTTACACACATATACTTGCCTGAACTGTTTTTCCAAGATAATCTCCTTTTCGTTCCTTTTCAAGAACAGACTGAGAACAAATCACTGAATAAGTACCTTTGCTGGATAAACACAGTTATACATTTATACAAACCATGAAACATCAATTTTGGCACCTGATAGATCTTTCCGGTTGTTATGTTGTTATCCCTGGTAAGCCTCACATCTAAGAACCGTTCATAGTTACCCAAATCTAGATCAACCTATCAAAATTGTATACAAAGATATATCGTTCATAAACAATACTTTTAAAAGCTAGTCATACCATATATAAACTACCCATCCAAAAGGTGTGCCCCATGTTATTTGTTAAGGCCCTACTATAGATACACCAGGTGACATCATCATACGGACCGTATAGATGAGAAAAAAGGTTATACGACCCGTATAGCATATGTTAGTGGCGTACGTTGTCACATCAGTCGCTTATGTGTCAGTCAGAAAGCTATATAGCTCGTATAGCTTTCTATCATACGGCCCGTATAATAGAAAAACACAACTCATACGACCCGTATAAGAGAAAAACACAACTCATACGGCCCGTATAGTATTTGGTGTCTGAATAGTAGGAGGTTGGTGTCTGTATAGCCTCCTCCATAAGTTACTTGGTCAAATGGTGAAAGATATGAGATAAAAATATAAACCAAAAGCACACTTTCTTTAGTAATCCATATGAGTTGGAACACTTGCAGTGACAGATGAAACAAATATTAATACAAACACAACAGTGGCACACCATTCTTGAAGTAGTTATGTTTAGCTGTTCTATGAGTTGTGAATGAATTGGTGTAATGATTTAAAGGCGAGGAAATAGCACCTCTCCACCATCATCAAGAACAAAAACCTCTCCATGTTCGAATGGAGACATAGTACCAGCATCAGTGTTCAAGTAAGGATCTGCAATCACCAAAGACAATAGCAGAATCTTAGTTGCCTGTAAAACCCCTTAACTAGAATGATAAATTGATATACAGTCTCCACTTGCAAGCATCTAAATTCAGATCAGATCAATAGCTACCAAAACAGAAGGGATAAGGGGTGGAGTGATGAAGATGAAAGCAAATATCACCAATGATCACCATGTCAAGAGTTGCAACATGCAAGATGAGAAGCTTATCCAAGAGTTGGCAGACTCTTATTTGGACCAGTTGGACAAGGGGAAACAGGGCAGAAAAGGCCCAACCTCAAACAGGCATAACTTGGGCTAGGAGTCGAGTTACAAGGCCCATAACCAATTGACAGAAATGTCTAGAACAGCCGCATCATGTGGCAAACGGCCTACGGCGCAGCTGTCAGACCCATATTCCACCAATTAGGGTTCCAATTTCATCAACCAAGATTTTTCCAAACTTTACAATCTTTGATCCTTTTCTTTTCCCCCTAAAACACTTAAATCATTGATGGCATAATTTACACGTCTAATTATAGTCTTTATTTCAGTATTTAATTTATGATTTGTAATTTCAAAATTTCACAAACATGCATTCATGTATAAGGGCAACATTATATAATAGCTTAAACTTTTTTTCTTGAGAATTATTTCTATTTATTTATTCTTGCCTCCTCTCTGCATTAATGCATGAACAAATGTCAAAAAGAAAACCCACTCTTCTAGTTGTTCTGGTTTCATGCAGTTAGCAATTTACGCCAGAAAGATGAAAAAATCGTATCAATCTGGAAGATGATAAGCAATATCTTTTTCTGTTTCTAAAAGGCACTCTTTTATAAAACAAAAAGGTGTGTACACAAATGTATCATAACTTGATAAAGGTTCTGAAGAAATCAAAAGCAAAACAAACCGATTTTGATCGAGGTGACGCGGAGGCCAGACGCCTTGAGAATGACGCCAATGCTGCTGGCGGTGACGCCCTTGCCGAGACCGCTTACCACCCCTCCGGTGACCAAGACGTACTTCATTTCTTCTCTCGGGTGTCTGCCAAGTGTTTGTGAAAATGCCCCACTGGTAAAAGATGGAGAAATGTTGGTTGGCGGTGTGAATTGAGTTGAGTTGGTTTTCCAGAACACAAAAAAGAATGGCAGGGGAACAATTAAACCCCGGGTGTAGTGAAATCAAAACTATATATCAAATAAAAGTTTTGGAGTGACAATTATTCTTAACATTTTTTTTCCGTCTCTCTCCTATTAATTATTTAAGTTTCTTTAAATTTTTTTGTTTCCCACATCTCTCTTCTATTAAATAATAATGATTTTTATAAAAAAAATTTTATTTAAAAAAATATGCATGTTCATAAACTATTTTTATAGATTGAAAATTTTTTCATTTCTTTTTATAAGATAGTTTTAAAAAATAATAATTTCACCAATAACATCCAACATACAAACATTAATAGAAACTACAAATTATTTTTATTCAACCCATGTAATACATGGGTTTTAACCTAGTCGATCTTATAAAAAAGACTACTTTAGTGCCCAATGCCACAAAATATAATATATAAAGATAATGTAATATGATATAATAAAATATATATCACATAACATGATACGTTAATATAATATAATAAGATGTAATATACTGTAATATGATATGACAAAAGAAAAAAAAGCATCATTTTTTCAAAATATAATATGATATAATATATGATGATACGTTAGAATTTTCTAGGAAAATGAGGGTTTTTCAAACGATTTTTGACATCTCGGAACCTTTTTCTTATACGAAGTATTCACCATCTCAAATAGCGAATTTAAAATGACTTGAAATTGAAAAGATTGATCTTAGTCTCATACATGGCCCAATACCCGTCTGGTATCGGGCATACCCACGTGTATCAGGTGTACTAGTTGGTTTGTTAAAAAAAATACCTATTTGGATTTCATGTACATTTCTTTTTTAACATTATATCTATTGTATACTTTTTATTTATATAACAATTATTACAAATTAAAATATGTTACATTGCATACATATAAACATCAACGCAAATAAATGATATCATTATAACTTTTATGTAATTCTATGTATATACTTCACAACATGCAAAATATAAATAATATCATCAAATACATATTCCAAAAGGAAAACTAATTTTTCATATAATGAACCTACTAAAATGAAAAATTAATAGACAAAGGCTTAACGGAAAATAAAAATAAAAACTAAAATTTTTAAAAATTTTCGGGTGTATGATTCGAGTATATGGTTTGGGTAAACGGCTATATGATTTCGGGTAATGAGGTCAGGTATCACCTAATCCCATACCTACAAAAAAAAAAATTAATCTCATACTCGGTCTTATACCCGTCAGGTTTTGAGTATACCCGTCCCGAATGTTTTGGGTATACCTGACGGGCACGTGTTTTTTTGTCATCCCTAGCAAAGAACCTATTTTTACATGATAAAAAAGCACAACTTTTCCAAAATGTTTTGTAAAAGAACCCATTTTGTAAAAACAAAAATCACACTATAATGTAATAACTATTTATTATTTTTGTTAGAATTTTTAATTTTATAGAACTACAAAAATTTCATCCATTTTGATTGTCACCATAGATTTTTGCCTATACGACACCAACTTCGTAAAGACAAGAAAAACTTTACGAATAGATACGTCTTGAAAGAAGCTCTGCCTCATTTGTTAAGCGACGAAGAAATTTGGGAGCATATATGTCATTATCCAATAGTTCATGAAGGAACTCCATACCACACAAAAGATAAAAAGCTCTCGGGGTTCGGTGAAACCCGTAATTGGGTAAAAAGAAGTATTTTCTAGGAGCTCTCATACTTGAAGACGTTGCTAATCAGTCAAAACATGTATGTCATGCATATTGAGAAAAATGTATTTGATAATATTTTTAACACTGTTTGACACATCTAAAACAAAAGACAACATCAAAGCAAGAAAATATATTGAAGAATATTTCTTATGGCCTAGTTTGCACTTGATGACGGAAGGAACCAAACTAGTAAAACTAAAAGTATCATATACATTGACCTAAGAGTTGAAATCCTTTTGTCAGTGGTTGAAAGTGCTGGAATTTTCTGACGGATATGCTTCGAATATCGGGGGGTGCGTAAACTCTGACGATTGTACCTTTCACCACTTTAAGAGTCATGATTGACAGGTGTTTATGCAACGTTTACTACCTATTGGCTTGCGGGGAATGGTTTCGTCTCTTATATGAGATATCATCATCGAGTGTGCACTTTTTTTCGTGTGATATGTTTAAAACAAGTGCACATAGCAGACTTGTGAAAACTACAAAACAGTATTATTGTAACAATTTGTAAGTTGGAACAAGCCTTTCCTCCCGGTTTCTTTGACTCATGGAACACCTTGTCATACATTTAACGCGTGGAGCCATTCTTGGTGTTCATGTCCAATATCGATGGATGCATGTCTACGAAAGTAATATGCATCAAATTATACATGTTTTACACGCATAATCATCCTCATATCTAGTTGATTTAGAAGAAGTTATATTAGAATAAGTGCTTAATTGCTTCCTATTTTATTTGCACAGGTTATTTGGCCTTCAGTGCATAAACGAATGAAAAGTTAAAGAAAAGTTAACAATCTTTGAAAGTCAAAAGCCAAGCACGCCCGTGCTTACCCAAGCACGGCGTGGAATTCCGGCGCGATCCCAAATATCAAAACGCAAATACAAAAATACGTCACAATGACTGTCACCCCGACGTAAAACATCTAGAAACTCGATTGCAAACCCATGTCACAACATCGCTTACACCCCTAAAAAACCTAAACTAAGAGGCATATGGAACGGAAAAAAATGACGTTAGTAAAAAAAACCAGGTAAAAGAAAGAATAAAGGGTGGGAGAAGGGGAGGCGTGCCAACCATTAGGCTGGAAGCCTGCTTTGGTTCACATCTCATCCATATTTTAGTTACATATTTTGACGAATGTATGTGCTAACAGATTATATTGTATTCTACGGGTTTTTTCAACCCGTGTAAAATACGAGTTTTAAAAAAATAAATATTTTATTACTTAATATATAATATTATATTTATTCCATCCGTGTAATACACGGGATTTTAACCTAGTACATATATATAAACTAAATATTGCTGCCACGTGGCTCAATCGCTGGCTGCCACACATCAGCCACTATTCCTTATGGTTGTCTATTAATATATATATAATTAATATGTAATAATATATTTATTATATAAAATAAAAATTGTTTTATTCGTATAAATGATAGGCTTGTTTAGGCTCTTGAGCCTAATCAAGCTAGGGCTCATTTAAGATCGGCTCATTTTAAGCTTCTAGCGATCCGATCTTAAATAGCTTTACAAGGTCTTCTATCGTTTACACCCTAAGCAAGATCTCCATCGAGTTAGATGCAAAATTTATATTAGACTTTCAACTATATAAGGTGTATATACAATAATTGTTGTTAAAATACATCAACTAATTCATTAAAAAAAGGTTAAATTCATGTTTTGATTTCAGGGATAAATACTTATGATTAGAGCATGGGGTATACCCGTGTGATTGTGGTGTGGTGTGATAATAAAGTGCACGTCACGTGGCGCCACGTCACTACACTCATTATCACACCACACATCACTTGGCAAGGGGTATATGATGTGTTGCAAAGCACACCTCTTATTCCTATGTATTTCGTGTCGTTTTTGTATAGTTTTCGAGTCATATTGAGTCGTTTATAGTAAGTATTGATTTGTGTCATGTTTTTAGGGAATCGGGTGAGTTTGGAGCTTAAACGAGCAAGTATGGTGAAGGATTGAGCGAACGAGGAAAAACGAGAAAAGGATGAAACTTTCTGTCAATGAGGGTGTCTCGCGGTACGCGAGGGGTGGGTTTTCAGTCGCGACTATCTTGTCTCTCGCGATACGCGAGAGACTGGACCCATGGGCCTCGCGGTACGCGGGAGACCCCAATTACGCAGATTTTTGCCTATTTTCTTGGTATAAAAGCTTAAGTCCGTTTCTAGGGTTGAGGATTCGATTCCAGACGTAAAGAAACGAGCTTTTTGGTGATTCTAAGTGAGAGAAAGCTTCTAGGATCAACTACAGACTTGGATTGAAGTTGGAGATTGAAGAACGGGTCGATTTCGTCATCCGATTCTCGTTATCTTTCTTTGTTCTACTTTTCTTGATTTGAAACCATGAGTTCTTTGTTTGATTCTTCTGTTTTGATGTTATTAGACGCGATGATTGGCTAGACTTTCATTAGCTACCTAGATTTTGATAATTATGTTTTGTTAATTGGATCGATTTCGGATTTCGGTTTCTTTTTTATGGATTAACAATAAAGTAAAGAACTTGTTTTGTTTGATTGGATGTAATTGCGTATTTAATTTTGATTTATGATCTATTGATTGTTCCATATGCTGCTTTGTGAATGTCTTTCATGTATGGTTGCGTATTAGGTCACTAGCTGTGTGCATGTGATTGGTTTATGGTTTACTGTCTTGTATCAATAGGAACATCGATTGAGAGTCTGTTAGGGTTGAGTACTCTGCCTGCTTCAATAGCTGAAAGGTGCGAAGTTGTCGGGTAATCTTTGGTGTTAGGGTTTTAGGTTAACTGCTCTGAAAGGAGGGTTTCCTAGGTTGTCTTAGTGTCATTGTTATTCCGTGTTTAGTCGAGTGAATTCAAGTTACTCCTTACACTGAAAGGTGTATTGAGATGGTGAGACTGAGAGGTAATCCGTCTAGCGAGTACTTTAGTGTTGTTGGAGATAGCTGAGAGGTGATCCGACTAACTGGTGAGTTTCATACATCCCTTAAGTTTCCTTTTAGGTCACACCCGGAGAATGATATGGGATCCATTAGGTTGTCTAAGTGTGTCGTATTCTAAGAGCCCGGTTCCATCATAGTTTTCGTATCCGAGAGATTTCCAAGGTACATGCATAGGATTCAAAGTCTAGGTAGAACATGCCTCAATCGTTTGTTCGGTTAAATAGAACGTTTTGAAACTAAATTTCAAAAGGTTTGAAAAATCACTCTCTAAAAAAATATAAGAGAAACCTTTTTAAAATAAATTAAAAAAATACATTCTTTAAAGGTAAAAAAACGTTTTTAAAATAGCTAAAAAAACATATATGACAAAGCTAAAAAAAGTTTTTATGAAAAAACTAAAAAGAAGTTTTTAAAACAGTAAAAAAAATGTTTTTAGAAAAGTAAAAAAAACGTTTTTGAAAAAGTTAAAAAGACATTTTCATGAAAAAATAAAAAAAATGTTTTTAAATAGTTTGAAACAGTGGTTTTTAAAAAGTTAAAAAACGCTTTTAAGAAAAAAAAATAATTTTAAAAAAGTTTAAAAGAATGTTTTTAAATAAGTTAAATAAAGTTTTAATTGAAAACCTAAAAAACAAGGGCTTTTTTACTGAAAAGGTTAAACTAGTCGCTTAGATATGAAATGACTAAAATGTCCGTACGCATAACGAAAATAGTTAACAGAGTTAGTAGCCGGGGTTAAAATGATTAAAAAATACAAACCTCAAGGCTTGATATGTAAATAGATTTCCTTTTCAATTGAAATAGTTAACCCAAACCACATGGGTCAAAAACGTATTTTACTCTAAATTTTATAAAAAAACTAAGAAAACCAATAAACTTTACTAATTTTATCAATGTAAAATTTATGGAGCTCAGTTTCTTGTAAGTTTCCATTGAAATGCGAAAAAAAAATACATTATAACGGCGCATTTAAATTTATACTAGTTGATTACAACCCCGCCGCAATGCGCGGGATAATATTGTCTCACTCACGTCGCGTGTTGTGGTGTAAATTTTGTCGCAATCCCAAATATCAAAACACGTATACGAAGAACCTAAATGCTTGATCACTTTCGGTGCACCCACTATAGCAAAGAAAATAGGAAAAAAAATGTAGCCGTAACATGCTTAAAACCATTACATGTTTTGATGATGTTGATAACGGTACCGATATTTGGACTGTTACTAAAATAAATCACAACATAGTGGTACCTTTTAAGAAGATTGTATTTTTTGAATCGTAGCCCAAACATTAACTATACACATTAAAATTACTAAAAAAACATACGAAAAATTAAATAAAACGTAAAAAAGAACTATTTTCTAAAAAACATACCTAAATCCACCCTTTCGGACTCCGATTCATCAAGAACCGAGAGGATTTTAAAGATAATTGTTTTAACTGTACCTCCAAAAGCTTCTGCATGCAGGAACTTAATAATCTTCTAACAATGCATTCTAAAGTCGCCTAGCGTATAGACTTTTGGGGATCCATAAGCAACAGCAGGAACTTCTGAATAAATTTGTAAAACCAAAAGTTAGGATACCAATATGATCAACTGCTCATCGACATTGAAATTTTATAAAGAATGAAAGATACTATGTCGGCATATGTATTCAAATGCATGAATGGCTTGAATTTCCATCCAATAAAATAGTTTCAAATCCCATATGATATATGATTTAGTTATTTGACGTACTTAAACAAAGAAATAAATAAAACATGTGATTTAAGAACAAAACAATCTAAAATTGCCAACTCAAATTGCCAATCTGAACGAAACATTTGAATCAACCCCTTTTGGGACCCCTTTTCACATCAATTGCTTAAAACTGTCAACCCTGATTTTCATCTTTATTTTTTCGAAACATGAATCGTAACCTAAGATTTGAAATTTAACATATCACACAAACAATAGGAAAGTAAAACATATACTCTTTTTAACAAAATTGTACGAATAATAAACGCGTTATGTGTCATTACAAATACAATATTATTAAAATAATAATCTTAAATCTTTGAAAAAAAATGATTTTTTGTTTGTATGCATCATTAGAAATAAGCTTTTCGAACGTCATTTAACCCGTTCAGCGCAATTGACCCGTTTGAGATAAAAAAAAAAAGAAAAAGAAAAGAAAACTCAAATCAACTCATTCATAAAAAAGCAAATTCTAAATAAGCAAACAAACCTACCTCAAAGGAAGAAGATCTGCAAGTGTGATGCATATTCTCGTGAGAATTTCTCTCTTATTACAGTCCACTGTATAACTCCATTAAATCATCTGTTGCATATAAAAAGTCAAGAATCAATGTTATAAATTTAAACAATTTATGACAAACACAGATGTAAAAATAGAATATAATTTAACCACAAGACAAATCTGAAAAGATTCAACATCGATGACCGAATTATTCATAGAATTTGAGAAAACATGAACTTGGAACTTTTCTCTTCAAAGTCTTTTGTACACACGATGGTTGTTTACGGTTACCACCGTCGTCGCTTCCACTACCAACGGGTAAGAAACAAAGCGTAGTTGGCGGTGACCGAGACGATTCTGATTTCGAATCCAACACAGATCTTTTCTTCTTCAGACCCCAAGTGAAATGTACCAAATTTTTGGTAGACTGAGTACAATTTTAACAACTTCAAAAACATTTAAAAAACGGTAGACTGAGTAAAATTTCAGCAACTTTAAAAACATTTAAAAAAAAGATAATTAGCAAAACCGCCATTAGAAAGGATAGAACCTTTGGCTCTCTACTAAACAAAACCAACGGTAACCAACTCAACCATAGATTCTTATGGGATACGAAATGGTTGGTTTAAAGCATCTGCAACTTGAAACAAAACCTGCTAACTTTTCGAGGTTAGTTCAAGAACACTATACTATACTTCTGGTCAAGAGTTTAAGGGAAAATAAAAAACAGGATCAACATGTGTGCAAGTTTTAAAGCAATTGCTTGACTCGATTATTTCATATCGATGTAATGACATGCAATTAGAGTAGTTTAATTACTCCATTTCTGTTAGACACCCCCGAAAGTTAGCAGAATTTGTTTCTCCTACTCATCTTCTGCATCTAAATAATTATGCAAAACTAATTCATCTAAAAAGAGCTGAATACAATTAACTCAAATGAAGATCTGGTAAATGCTTCAGAATATTTACCCCCTAATTCCAAAAGTATATATGAACATTTGATTGGTACGGTACCTTATCTACCAATCCTTGGGCAGCCGCTCCCTGTCAACTTGTACAGGGATGAGGGTGATCCCGAGACATTCAACACCATTTTTCTCGCTAGACACCTTGAGCCACCTCCTATGCCACACCGAATATTCAGTACTTTAGGTTTCTTTACCGGACCGTCTGCAACGAAATTTGATGTATAATTTGCATTTGGCATTTTAGCTGTAATTAAATTTAAGCTTTTAAAAAACCCTAATTGATGCTTATTAATCAAAGAATCTTCATGAATCAACAACAAATATATAATCATTGAACATATCTTCACAAAATACCGTTACCTTCAAAAGAAACCCTAGAAAACAAACACCGATGACCGAATTGAAGAGACTGACGGTAGAAACGACATTTGTGGGAGGGCCAGAAAACTCAAATGCGTCAAGGCTGAAGAAAAACAAAGAAAACCAGCACGGACATATCTGGATCGGAAGAGACAGACACCTATCGCTAGAGGTGCACATATCGGTTTTTTAACCCAAACCGGTTCAACCCGACCCGAACCGGTTTGGTCAACGAAAAGTCAAAACCGGTTTTTGGACCCAAACCGGTTCGGGTTAAACCGGTTTTAGTAAAGGGAAATGTCAAACCGGTTAGGGTTGGTTTTAAACCGGTTTGCCCTTTAAACCGGTTTAAACCGGTTTTTATTAAAAAAAAATTCAAATAAATTTTAAAATTTTAATACTTAAAGTTCAACGTTTATTAATATTTGGAAAGTTCGGAAATAAAAAAACATGACAAGATATATTTATAAAATTGTAAAACATTATAAAAATATAACAAATATAAAACATTAAGTTCAACGTTTTATTTTTTAGAATATTGATTGATTATTCTTGTGCGTTGTCTTCGGAACTAGAGCTTCGTAGCCTTGCATCTTCGGCTAGTTCTTCATCGGTGACTGGTTCGGATATTCCAAGATCAACCTCGTTGTTGTGTATGGTTTCTTCGGTTTGAATTTCGTCTTCGAGAGAAATTTGGTCTTGTATCCTATCCATCGCATCCAAATGGTCCTTCAAGCAAATGCACATTTCCATCGCTAGGGGTGTGAGTCTAGTCCCTCGTATCGATAATACCCTGCCACTAAAAGAAAACGCAGATTCCGAAGCTACCGTGGAAGCTTGGACGGTTAGTACATCACGGGCCATGGCGGAAAGAATCGGAAACGAAGCTTCGTTTTTTTTTCACCAAGCCAAAATATCAAACTCCTCAAAAACGGTATGAGGCATAAACGCTAAAAAGTTTGTGCCAATATACCTTCCTAGTTCGCTACTCGGGGTGGTACCTCGAACGCGTTTACTAAATTCATTTAACATTTCGTTATATAAATTCAAATTAACATCTCTCGAGTTACCACTTGATGATGTACCCATTGTATCATGTGGAGTCGGAGTTGTATCATATTTATGTAAATAAACATCAAATAAATCTTGTAAACATTTGTTAAAATATGTTTTTATGCCTTGTGCAAAATGGATGTCTTCACTATCCAAATTCAAAGCGTAAGTAATTCTATCAATCAAAGTTTCAACCCCGTAAACATTTATGGTAGGGTTTAACGCGGCGGCGCAAGTTATAACGGGATGCATTTCTTTAAAATATTTCACTAATTTTTCTTTCATCGGTTCTATCATTTTTTGTAAAAAGAGGGCTTTTATTTTCAAGTTCATACAACTTATTAGCCATTAAATATATTTGTTTTAGAGTTAATGGACTTGTGGGATAATAAACACCGGATAAAAAAGTGGTGGCGGTTTTGAAAACTTCAAGCAATTCGGTTACGTCTTTTAAAATGTCCCAACTCGTAGATGGAAACTTTATAATTTTACGACGAGGTTTTGACGCAAGCATTTCATGAAATAGTTCTAAAGTTTCTCTTTGTCGTAAAGCGCTATACAACATAGTATAAGTCGAGTTCTATCTTGTCTCGACGTCCCAATTCGGACCTAAGCAAAGATTATTCGTTTCACGACAAAATCTAATATAATCATGGTATCTTTTTTTGTTACTAAAAATATCTTTAAGCATTAGTCGAAAAGTATATGTTAAGTTTGAAACCTCTTCAATTGCAAGCCCGGCTTGCACCGCCAAGTTAATGATGTGTGCGACACATCGACTATGGAAAAAAGAGCCGTTGCAAACCGGTTTATATTTAATTTTTAGTTTTTGAACCGCATTTGTATTATTAGATGCATTATCAAAAGACATTGAAAAAAGTTTATTTTGTAATTTAAATTCGGTTATAACACCATCCAATATATAAAATAAATTTTCACCGGTGTGTGGATATTCAAACAAGTCAAACGCGATTGTACGCTTCATCATTTGCCACGTTTTGGGATCAACCCAATGCGCGGTAACGCAAAGGTACGAATCGGGTATACCATGTGGAGCCGACCAAACATCGGTGGTTAAGTTTACACCGGTTTTCAAATTTTCAAAACCCAAAATTAATTCTTTTTTTGCTTTTTTCCACATTTTTATGCAATCTCGTCTAAGGGTTGTGTGACTTACTTGATTATAACGTGGTTGGAGTGTCTCTTGAATCATCCTTGTCAAGCACGGATTGTCAAAGTGGTTGAACGGCAATCCTTCTTGAATCACTAACCTCGCCATTCGATCTCGAACAATATTTGGATCAAAGTTCCAAATTCCTCCTTCGCTTGTCATCGAGGCTTGACCTTCACTTGGAATTCCCTTCAAGGACGGGCAAGATTTTTCCATATGCGTTTTCAAACTAGTGTTTGAATCTTTCCCCAAAAACGCACCACACATCTTGCACCGAGCACGTTCCTTCCCGTTTGACAACAAACATAGATCGTAATTGCACCAAATTGCCGGATTTCTCGTTGTTGCTCGAATTTCCACAACGGTAACTTCGTTTGAGGAACCACCAACATCAAAACTTGCCATGCTTTTTTTTTTAGTTTAGAGAGAGTATAGAGAGCGTTTTTAACGGGTTTAAAGAGCGGTTTTAGAGATTAGAGAGTGTAAAGAGAGGTGTGATCAACCCTAAACACCCCCCACCTATTTATAGTGTTTTAAGGGTGCAAATGGAGCCAAAAAAAGGGCTAAAATCGACCCCAACGGCCATATAGCCGTTACCCAACGGCTATTTTTTTGCCCAGCTCGAAAACCGGTTTATCAAACCGGTTTGTTTGAACCGGTCCCTAACCCGATCTCATCCATAAAGCATCAAACCGGTTTCAAACCGGCGGTTTTTGGGTAACCCGAACCGGTTTGGTCCAAACCTGTTTGCCGGTTTGGACCGGGTTAAAAAAAAACCGGTTTTTTTGTGCACCTCTACCTATCGCCGGAAGAGAGGTAAGAAATGAAAATCGGGGCTTTAGACACGCATACCTTGATGAGGCAACTTTGCAAATTACAGAAGTTTTGTGGTCAATTTATAAAAAGTTAAAACTACACAGCTTTAAGAGAAAAACAAAATTATACGTTAAATACAAAGCTAAAAAAAAAAAACCTTAACGTGTGTCACGTTTAATTTTAAATCAAGTTTCTAGTTCACCTGGGCTGCCCTGAACCCAATTAAACGGGTTGGGTGAAACCGGTTTGTTTGTGAACCCGGTTCGGGTCGGGTACCGGGGACCCGGTTTGAAACCGGTTTTTTTTGCCCACCTCTAGTAGAAGGCTAGTAGCCCAAACATCATACGATGGGCTTTGGTTTGGAATATTTGGCACCCAATCACCTACAGAGGTGTTAAAAAAAACCGGTTTGGGCCCGGTAAACTGGTTTCAAACCCGGCCCGAGTAGACAACAAACCGGTTTGAGTCAAACCGATCCGGAATCCGGTCCAACCCCGTAGGTTTAGGATAAGTTTATGTTTTTTTGGACCCCCGGTTTCAAACCCGACCCGAGTCGGTTCCTATAGTCAAACCGGTTTACAACGTTTAGGATAAGTTAATATAGCCGTTAGAATGGTTTTTTTTGTTTTGTTTTTTTTTACCTTTTTTGCAATTTTTTGACCATTTTCCCCCAAATGTTAGTATAAATAGGTATTGGTTGTATAGGGTTCCAGAGAGGACTAAAAATAACTTTTCTTAATTGAAAAAAAAGTTAAAAAAATAACCGGTTTCAACCCGAACAAGTTGGCCTCAACCCGGTTTCAGTCCGACCCAAACTGCATCAGATAGGTTCGACTTCATCCCTTCCTCAAACCGGTTTGGACCCGAACCGGTTTGAGTCTCAACCCGGTGTTGACCAAACCGACTTGGTTTACAACCTGCACCGGTCTGGCCAAGAAAACCGGTTTGTACACCTAGACAACTCCAGGTATATCAGAACCTTTTTGTCTTGAACCTGTGTCCACGCCACCCGCACCCTCGAATACAACAAAACCAGACCAAAATAAAACAAAATCGAACCAGACCGGACCATCGAGTACAGTTGTAGGGTGTGGGTCGCTACAAAGCGAATAATGGTTGGAACTTGGAAGCATACATGTCTCATTTTCACAACTTTCAGGTGCCTTTATTAGGAATGGCCCATATATTATGGGCAGTAGTGTTGGATGGTTAACAATCACATACCAACCAAGTTTAAAATTTTAATGTTCACATCACAATGGCCCAAGTTGGCCTTCTTCTTTTGAATTTCATTCTCTAGGATATACTTTTGACACAAAAATTCATTCCTATGTGGTCCTATGTCGTAGTCGAGCCATGGGGTTAATTTCAAAACCTATTAATTTGAGTTCCTCGTGGTTATAAGTATTAGAAGTGGATTGATGTGACATTGTGCAAGTGTTTCATCGATGTTTTTTATATAAATAATTACGGTATTCTTAATTTGTTAAAGATGTGAACTAAGTGCTGGGATTTGTATACGGGGTTTAAAAATATTGACAAGGGAAGCGATAAATGTATACGACCCGACAATTTCTCAATTTTAAACCTCTCACCAATGATCCATTTGCAAGAATTTAAGAATAAAAAACAATCATAGGGTGTTGGACGAGTTGTAGTAGTGGAAGAAGGAACCGAGTGCTTCCTGTATGGAAATATGTGTAATTTTCTTTATAAAATATATAAAAACACTCCCTTTATTTTGTGGGAAAGAATAAGATACATTATCGTTTACAAAGAAGATTACAATAAGTATAAAATACATATTACAAGAACGTAAAGAATTCAAACATGTATTTGTAGGTATAAGAATCAAGCAAAACAAGGAGCGTTGTACTATTTTTTTAACTATACTTTTGAGCATGGGCGGACCTACTCTTTAGTTATGGGGGCAGCCGCCCTCCATGAATTTTTTTTAGTGTTGTATACGCGTTAAAATCCCGATCGCCCCCATAAAATTTTGTAATAGCCCCCCGATCGTCCCTCACGAAAAATATTTAGTGTTATATACGCGTTCTATATCGCTACTCAACCGACCCAAAAAATTTCCGACTCCCATGAAAAAAATTTCTTGGTCCACCACTACTTTTCAGTCATTTTGTCTCTCTAGTTTATATCTGATCAATATAAAATGAATCCACAGGTTCTTTTATAGCTATCCCAAAAAAGGAAATGCTCAATGGTATTTAATTGCAAGTAAATATGCAATTAATCTGTTTAATAATGGTAAAAAACGACCTTTTTGCTTTGTGTGTGAAGAACCGTAGGTCACATGCATGCAAAAGTTCGAAGTTTTTAGGTCATTCAAACCAAATTTTGCACTCCCTACATGTGCGTATGAGTTGAAGTAAAATCAACCAAAGAAGCTTACCAAGTGTGCTGGCTCTAACTGACATCTCTATGGTTTGTTCACCGACCTATGTGGGACAAATTTTACTCGTTTATTTTTCTTTTAAAGTTTCATATCAAACTCACTACTTTTAATACTGATATCTCACCTTTAGCTTCATTTTGGACACATCTTAACTCGTTGGCAAGGAGAACGTAAACCCATAAATAAATATAATTAGTTGTGTTTAAAGTTAGTAAAAATTATATTATCAACTTATTTTTCTAACACTCCCCTCCTTATGTACCCACGCTAAGCATTTACCGATTCAAGGCGGTGCTAGCCATCCAAACCAAAATGTCGAGATGAGTTGAATATTAGTGAACCCAAAAACTCTTTTCTTTCTTTCACCGATATATGTATATGTATGTGTGTATACAAGTATATGCGTTGTATAACTCTTAAATTCCTAAAGAAAATGCCCTTCGACACTATGAGATTTTTCTTCGCATTTTAGTGGTCATATTCTTCCGCCTTTTCTCATTGTCGAACCAGAATGGAGATTTTGTAACATCCATGATTTTCTAACACTACTTTAATTTAATTTATACAAAAATGACACTCCTTTCGAATCCCGTACTTGTCCCACACAATGTGACACATTGATTATTAATTCAAATTCGAAATTTAAATTTCACATTTGTATATAATTTTCCTATTTTATAACACATGTTGAAATAATGATACATATATATATATATATATATATATATATATATATATGTATATAGATATCCCATACTATAGTTATAAACTCATATTTTAAATACTCATACAATTTGTAAATTTTATAAAAAACAAAAATGAATGATGTTTAGTGTGTTATAAAAATTATTTTTATAAAAACTTTCAATCTAACTAGTTTGAACCCTCTAGGCAATTGAACCCTCATTTTGAACCCAAACCTTTTTTTTATTTTTTTTTAAATTTGACCCTCTAATTTCCAATTTTGACCACATCCAACCATTTGGACCAATTTGACTTTTTAAAAGTCAAACAACCCTATATCACCTAAGATTCTATACTAAATCCGGACAAACCCGCTTGATGAAAATTTTTCCTTGACCAAGTAATGTTCTCGGCTAATCCTAAACCTCACTAACAAACCAAATTGGCAAAATTCACGGCTATAATCAAGATTCAAACCAATTTGAATTAGTTTGACTATACATAGTCAAACTAAGCTTAAATCTTTGTCAAATCCAGTAATTTAAACGCGTTTTGATCCCGAAAATCATGCTCAACGATATTCGTATGTATCCAACCCAATTCATCCACATTCGGTCGAATTAACGCGTAGAACCTCCGAAACAGAAGCCACATTCAAATCGTTAATCAAATCACGCGTTAAGATGGAATTAAGCGAATTGACTCACCACACACCTTCACACAACACATTGCAAACGTTCTCAACCCTCTGTCGATCCTCGTTTCACCTCTGCACCTCAACCAAACACAAAGATTTTCGTCCCTGTACCGCAAGTCGTCGACCCTCTATCCTCATCCATTTCAGGTAAATCTTGTACCCTTAGACTCGTTTTGATCTGGGGAATAAAAGCCCCCTCATCTCGGGCTTGATCATGTACGCGAACGCGTCTAATTTGGGGATTAGGGTTCGGGTATATAGGGACGGAAGGGATGAGCGGGCTTGTTCGTTTAAGGGTTTAAGGGTGGGTGGTTCTGTGAAGGCATTTGCCCAGATCAAATGGTTAGAACAAAACCCCCATTCAGAATAGGTCGCGGGTTCAAGACCAAGCCCCGCACCTTTCTTTTTTGATCCCCTGAGATAGCTTGACCCGGCTCCCTGTCTCGAACACGTTATGGTCAAATCGAACCGACAACATGACAAGTAAAACCCTCTGTTCCAGTGGTTGATACTGGATGCTTTCACTGGGCAGACCCGGGTTCGACCCGGGCAAGCCGCATATAATTTTTTTAGCCGTTTTGGACATTATTTTATGTTATAAAAATTAATTCATAAAACCCCATACCATTTGGAACTAACTAGTGCGATAATAACCTGTCTTTTTGAAATATAAATATTACTTACACTATTTAAAGGTTCATTTACAATATAAAATGATAATTAAAATTATTAGTTATATTACCCACTTTTACAAAATTATATTAAAGATTTATAGTCAACCTTTATAAATCACGTTTTCTGTTAAATAACTTATAGTAGGGTTTAAAACCCTAATTAAACAAATAGAATCTTTCAAAGTATAAATATACGTATTTATATTTTTGATAAATAAGTAAATAAACTTATTTATTATTTACTTGTTTCTTTGCATTTACAACCCATTTAAAGTTTAAATCATAGTTAATATAATTTCTTAATTATATATACTCATATATGTTTACACTATTGTTTGGTCACATTTTCATAAATAAATAAATAGAGTAAATTTATTTATTTAAATTATACTTAAATAAATATAATTTCACACTATTTTTCTAAATAAATAAATAAAAGGATTCATTTATTTAATTTACTTAGTTGTTCAAAAAAAAAGTTATTATTAAACCCTAATTCATTTACTATTAAAATTAAATACGTTGAATATACGATTTATACTTTTATCCAAATTCCAAACACCAACTTCGAGTATCCCTTTCATGAAATGTCACAAATACTTTTGCACAAATTCCCTTACTCAATTCCCGTTGAAACCCTAGACTTGGACTTAGAAATTTATGCATGTTATTAATTTATATCCGTATGCATTACACTCTAGGTTAACTTTGTGATTGCAACGGAATCACTTTTACTACCTTTTGCTCGTGCTATCTACACCATTACTACAGGTGAGTTTTACATAGCCCCTTTTTCACTGTTTTTACATTTTGGGGTGAAACATGATCACAACTTACAATTATTTACATAAACTACACAACACAAATCCACTTTACAATTTGTGTGCAATTTGAGCTTTATGTTTGAGTGCTAGGTGTGTTAACTACTTATTTGCAATTACATGTACAATCATTAACTAATCAAGCCGACAATTAACAACGATAGATCTATTGAGTCTGACAAACTCACCCAGATTGGGGTGATTGTTGCCGACAACACAATTTGCATGCTAGTTACAAAGGTTTGATTGTACTTTTGGTTACACAATAGTTACTCCCCATAAATGCCTTGTTAATCATGACTTGTATGGATTTGTTTACACACGATACTTTGATACTATTTAGAGTCAAAACCTATGTATGCTCACCAACTTTTTAGTTGACCTCGTTTTCATCATGTTTCAGGTACAACGTGTGAGTTGATCAAGTTTGCTTCACTTAGGTTGTGGACCAAGTTAATTGAACAAGAATGAACATGTTATGTATTTCAATGTTCATGTATCATGGAATTTGTTTTGTTAAAGTCATGAATGGAAATTTAACGTATTAATCTATTTCAATTTAGTCAACCATGTGCTCATGAACAGTCTACATGTCCCGCCCCGACGTTTCCGCCGTCGGTTGGGGTGTGACAGATTTCCTCTATGCTTTCGGTTCTTCTTAAGAAAAAATAAGAACCTCAACCCATAAAATGTAGCTACGGTAAATGTATTCACTTTCATACACCATTTTTCTTCGCCTTCTTTCTGACTTTCACAGGTTATAGACTTTTTCTTTGACTTTTCCTTTCTTATAGCACAGGATGCCAAATAACCTGCAATTGTCAAGAAGGAACCAATTTAGGTCGTATTATAGCATAATTGCTCAGAAGTCAACTAATCATGGGGAAGGTTATCTATATCTATATCTATCTATACTACTATATAAAACATATTGAAAGGACATACTTGTAATTTATCAAAAATTTTAAGACACCTAACACAAATTTTTATGCATAAGATATACCTTACCAATGCATAAAATGTGTTCAATTACTATTTAACCTCATAATTAAAGCCCAACACTTAATAACTACCATTATTTAATGCGCATGAGATTATTTAATTCACTACATTAATTATTATTTTATTTATAATACTTAAAATTAAGATTTAAATTTACATTTACTATTTATATTTTTATAACTAAATACTATTTAAATTAAGTATTATCTTATTTAAATGCTTAAGTATATAATTGCTAAATATTTACATAGTTATTATTATAATAATAATAATACCCAAGTATAATCCGTCTAGGCACAAGTCATCCTCGTACCGGGCTTGGACCATGTCTCCCGAACAATCTCAGTACATATGGCGCAAGACGATTCCACATATTAAGGTCGGAATGGGATCGGGTGTTTTCACGTCTCACTGTAGTGCCCAGTTTGTCTTGATTTCCGATTGATGAACAAGAAGGAAAATGGAATTCTTGGATTTTCTGACTCGCCCCCGGCTACGTGTCATTTGGACCCTTCGCCCGCCCGGCAATAGTGGAAGCAAGCACCTTGAAGGGAATTTCCATCACGAAGGATTCAATCCAGCCACATGTTCCCCTACGGCTACCTTGTTACGACTTCACTCCAGTCAAAGAGACAGTTAGGGTTAGATTGCGCTCTCCAAAAGAGCCTCTGTGATACCCGACGCTTTGCGCGGGCCAACCCACTAGTGTATGTAAAATATGTATAATTGTTGGCATATTAATTTCTTAATGTGTTATGAATCTTACATTACATCCACCTCCACACGTTTGACTCGTTATCACCCAACTTAGTTTAATCAAAGTCTTATAGGTTATTTTCACCATTTAACTCATGGCACCTTACTTTTAAATCACCAATTAGCAATAATACAATGGCTATGATTATAATTAAACTATTTGAAACCCATTTACCCAAAAGACCCATTTCAAGGATTAACTTTTCCTTTATCAAATAGAACTCAATTTTGTAATTTCATAACCCACATCATTCGATCACACCAACTAGATTCATCAAAACCCAATGCCGACTAGTTTAACCAATTTAACAAATCATGTCATACAAATAAAATTGCAAATCATTCAAGTTTTCACCATTTTATTTGTTTAGACATTTAATCAAACGCCTTATGGACATAAACTAAAATTCACCATTTAATCCATTTCAGCCGTTAGGTTCATGCATCTAATTCACCCAACCAATCATCCAATCCCATAACTCACCTTATTAGGGTTTTGTCCATTATTTCAATTGAGTTTATGTTCTTGTTCAACACTAACACCAAATGATACCAACATTCATATACCCACATTTGGGTCAAAATCCCCAATTTCTTGACATGAACCCTAGAATTGAAATCCCAAAAATTGGATGATTAAATCAGAAAATTAGAATTCTCATTATCAATAATACTAGATTAACACATACCATCATGACTTTATTCATATAATCTCTTCCATTCAACAAATTAGGGTTATTTTATGAAAACCCAACAAGAACTCATTATCAATGAGGATGTAGGAGATGAAAGGAAGCTTACTTGATGATAGATTGGATAATAACACCTTCAAATCAAGATATTTACATATGCAAACTTACAAATAGAATATTGGCTTCTCTCCCTCCCTTCTCATTGCCATCCATGACAAAACACACAAACACACACTAGTGTGTGTCGTGAACCCCTCCTTTGTATCAGATTTTATTTTTAGTAAGGTACACATAACCCCCTTACACTTCACATTCTAACCCTTTTAATCAAAATGTTTAAGAAATTACATTATCTGCTTTAACCCATATTTTTGTTTTATCAAATTCTTACCCCTAATCTCAACAATATTATATATTGTTGCTACAAGTGAAAATGATAATCATATATTATTCACTAGATTAGAAACCCCGTGTATTACACGGGTTGAATAAATATAATGTTATATACTTAGTAATAAAGATTTACATATTACATATTTATGACATATTACATAGTTTTTTAATACAAGTTTTAGAAACGTTATATAGTTATTTTTTAAAAATGTTTTATACAAAGAATGAAAGAAATACTCAATTTCTAAAAATGTTTTATAAATAACCCTATTTCTTTTTTAAAATAAAAAAACGTTTTACAAAAATAATTATTAAAAATCATTATTATTTAATAGGAGAGAGAAGCGGGAAACAAAAAATTATAAAAAAACAAATAAAGAAAATTTGTATAATTAATAGGAGAGAGAGGTGGGAAAAAAGGATGAGGATGTATAAGAAAGTGACAAGTGTCCCACCAAAACCTTATTTATTATATAAGTATAGATTTGGAAAGTTGGGTTGTCATAATATAAGATAATGATTTTAAATAAACGTTAGTAGGGGTGAGCAGTTAACGGGTATTACCCGAAAAACCCGTCAAACCCGTTGGAACCGACCCATGAGGAACCGTGAAAGCTAACTAGGGTACGGTAAACGGGTCTATGATTTAGCCTCAAAAGGGTAAGGGTCGGGTACGGGTCTAGAACCGAAGATAACCCGTATACCCGTTAAACCCACCAACTTTTAAAAAGTAACAAATTTATAAAATATTTAATGTAGATCAATATGTAAATATGTGATTTATTTTTTAAATTTACCAAATTTAAAAGATATGAGAATCAAGAATAAATTCAAAGACTGATTTTTCATTTTTAAATCACATCCAGGTGGTCTTTTTTTATTATTAATCGTTATTTTTTTAGATCTTTTTAAGAAAATCGAGTCCATAGGATTGAATGAAGATTGAGAAAATAATAATTTTGAAGATCAAAGAAAGCTCGAAGAATCTGATGTTTATTTAATTTTGAGACATATATTTATTTTTGAAACAGTACTGTTTATTTGTCTGTTTGGTTTTAAATACTATTTGTTTGTTTTTGAATTACGGATACTATTTTGAACACTATTTGTTTGCTTTTTGAACCATCTTAATTGCTTTTGAATGATTTGTTGTTGAATTAACACAGTGGAAATTTTGATAATCCCATTCGTTAACTATACGGGTCCATCTTCGTAAAACCCACGAACCCTTACCCGTGGACCCTTAACCAACCCTTTTAACTACTATACGGGTCACGGATATGTATTTGGTCATCAAAAGGGTACGGGAATACCCGTACAGGTCGGGTATACCCGTTTACACACCCCTAAACGTTAGTGGCAACGAAATTTAAAAACTCCAAGGGAAGGTAAGAAACCTTAAGAATAATAATTTTTATGTGATTAAAATGCTTAGGGATTTGTTTCCCAAAGTTTAAGCTTAGGAATGTATCCATCTAAAATGGTAACTTTTGTAAGACGGTATCTAATTGAGATTTTTTTTGTCTATGGCATATATGAAGGAGAGGGGGAGGAGAGAGAGTGACTCAAGCTCATTTGGAAATTCAGATGAAAAAATGGAATATGCGAGGAGAAGGAAAGAGAGAAATAGAAGCTAAGAGAGAGAAAATAGTGAGTAAGCATAGGGTAAGACGTGCATCATGTCTACGCTTCAACGCTAACTCCTTACTCGCTATTACATTAGCGTCAAATCATTCTTCACTTCATGCTCACTATACAGTGAAAATGGTCTTCACTCCTCATCAGTGCCATATTATTTTTTAAATACAAATAATATTATTATATTTTTAAACAATATAAATATAAATAATATTATTACAAGATTAATATTAATAAAAAAGATTAATATTAATAAAAATAATAAAAAAAATACATCAGTACAAATTAAAAAAACATAACCTTAACGTATCAAAATAATTAAAAATCTACCTCTCATTGTCGTCGGGTAAGTAGTCGAAGTGGGGAGACATATCACTACAAAAGGATCCAATTTGCTAAAGCTATAAGTAGTATTGTCTAGGAGACCGTTTATAGAAAAACAACATCACAATACAAAATTCTACATATAGGCGTTAAAAGAATATATAGATGTCATAACCATTATGCTTTAGGATCCTATCTTGTATAAGAAACAACCAAATTATATCTTGGTTGTCTATAAATACGTATAGTTGGTGTTCTTTTTATTACACTACAAACACACCCCATGATGGTTTTCCATTAATTAGGTTACATACTTACATGATGACAATTCCACATTTGATCTAAAAACCCGGGTTTCATTTCTATGGATCCAGTTCTGTAACCCGGGTTTAGAGGTGCACAAACCGGTTTTTTTCGGATCCGGATCGGTCAACGTTGGTCAACGGTCGGATCCATTGGAACCGGTTCCGGATCGGATCCGGTTAAGGGAGTGGAGAGTTGGAACCTATTGGGACCGGCCCGGATTTATGGAACCGGTCCGGACAAAAAAAACCGGTTCCACCGGATTTTTTTTTTTTTAAATTAACAAAGATACATTATAAAATACATGTTTTATTTATTTTTTAGCTTTTTTTTAAGTGATTTAACAATTGTTTATACAAAAAAATTACAAAAAACATAATTGAATCACAAAATATATATTATTTATTATTACTCGCTATTCGTCGTCTACTCGTTTTAGTCTTCGTAACATCGGTTTTCAATCTTCTTCGCTTGAGATACGTTGGGCTTCATCATAAGCTTGTTCTTCGTCAGAAAGTGGATTCGCCGCCCCTTGTTCTACTTCGAATTCATGTATTTCTTGTTCAATGTCAAGCTCGCCTTCTAGTTTTGCAACATGTTGTACACGTTCGGCGGCATCCAAATGGTCCTTCAAGCAAATACACATCTCCATAGATTCCGGTGTAAGCCTCGTTCTTCGAATAGATAAAACCCTGCCACTAAGAGAAAAAGCAGATTCCGAAGCTACCGTGGAAGCTTGAACGGTTAGTAGATCACGGGCCATTGCGGCTAGAACGAGATATTGGGATTCTCTTCCTTGCCACCAACTCAAGATATCAAAGTTTTCAAACTCTTCGGATCTTAGAGTTGAAATAAAGTCGGTTGCTTGATAACTCCCAAGCTCGCTACTTGGTGTGCTTCCACGAGCTCGTTTAGTATTTTCGTTTCTTAAAGTGTTAAATAAATTTAGTATCAGGTTCCTTGAACTACTAGAACTTGAACCCGAACACATTGATTCACGTATATTTGATGGATCACCACTTCCACCATATTTGCGTAAATAATAATCAAACATATTATTAAAAGCCGAATTGAAATCCCTTATTGCATTTGATTCAAAATTTGGGTCTTCCTCGAACATATTTAAATCATCCGATATTGATCCAATTAATGTTTCAACACCGGTTACATTAATCGTTGGGTTTAAGGCGGCCGAACATGTAACAACGGCCGGCATTTCCGAAAAATATTTTTTAAATTTAGCTTTCATAGGTTTTATCATTTTTTTCAAAAATAGGGCCGTGATATTCAAACTCTTTTAATTTATTACATATTAAGTATAATTGTTGAAGTATTAGCGAAGACGTGGGATAATAAACTCCCGATAAATATGTAGTTGCATTTTTAAAAACCTCAAGCAAATTAGTTAGTTTCTCGATCATATCCCAACTTATATTATCAAATTTTTGTGAACAACGTTTCTTTTGTAAAAGTTCATCATGGAAATGTTTTAAAGTAACTCTTTGCTTTAAGGCCGATTCAAACATTTTCCATGTCGAGTTCCATCTAGTAGGTACGTCCCAATTCGGACCTAAAAAGATGGAATCCGTTTGTTGACACAAGTTTCTATAGTTTATATATCTTTTTTGCTTGTGCTAAAAACTTCACGTAACATCACTTTAAAATTTTCTTTTACGTCTCTTATTTCTTGGACGTTTAGACCGTCTTGGACAACCAAGTTAATGATGTGTGCAACACATCGACTATGAAAGAAAACACAGTTACAAAGCGGTTCATATTTTATTTTTAATTTTTTCACCGCGTTTGTGTTATTTGAAGCGTTATCAAAAGATATTGCAAATATTTTTGGTTGAATTTTATAAGTTTGAATGACCGAGTCTAAAATATAAAATAAGTTTTCACCGGTATGTGGATATCCAAAATAATCAAACGCAATCGTACGCTTCATCATTTGCCACGACTCTGGTTGAACCCAATGTGCGGTAACGCAAAGGTACGATTCGGGTAAACCATGTGGAGCGGACCAAACGTTCGTTGTTAAGTTAAGCCGGTATTTAAATTTTCAAAACCTAAAATTATTATTTTTAGCTCTTTTCCATATTTTTAAACAATCTCTTCTCAAAGTAGAACGACTTACATTTGTGTAACTCGGTTGAAGCGTCTCTTGTATCACCCTCGTCAAGCGCGGATTATCAAAATGATCAAAAAACAAGCCTTCTTGAATGACGAAATGTGTCATTCTCTCACGAACCCTCTCGACATTGTATTGCCAAACTCCTCCATCTCTACCAATTTGAGTTTGATCTTCACCTTGAGTGTGTTTTGCGTGACTATCAATATGTTTCCTCAAAGTGCTATTTCCCGCAGCACCCAAAATTTTACCACAACGTTTGCAACGAGCCTTTTGCGAACCGTTCGACATTTCGCATAAATCGAAATAAGCCCATATATCTTGGTTTCGGGAGCAAGGAAGTACTGTCACCACCGTGACATCGCTAGTAGAACCACCAACCGAATTTTGAGTGCTTGCGAAAGCGGAAGCCATGAGAGCGTTTTTTTTTGCGTAAAGCGAGCGTTTTTTTTGCGTTTTGAGAGCGTTTTTGAGTTTTAAGAGCTAGAATGTTGTGGTGAACTAACTCATACACCCAATACCTATTTATACTAAGTTTCAAGCCTCAAAAACAAAAAAAAAACAAAAAAACGGCCATATTAACGGCTATATAGCCGGGTTTTTTAACCCAACGGCTAGAACCGGTTCTAACCGGTTCTATTTTGTCCGAAAAAATCGGTTTCAAAATGTCCGATTTTTGTCCGATTCTTATCCGGTACGTCAAAAACTCCTAAACCGGTTCTAGATCCGCCGGTTCTGAAAAAATCCGGACCGGTTTCAAAAAAACCGGTTCTAGCCGGATCCAGTTTCGAATAATCCATCGGATCGGATTCGGATTCGGATCCGGTTCTTTTGAGCACCTCTACCCGGGTTTATTACCTTTTCTATATTGAATATAGCCTAGTTTTATTTCTTGTTATATATATTACAGATTTTAGACTTATAATAACATAATATTAATATTAACAATTATAACAATAATAAGAAATATAATAAAAATAAAATATTATTTTTATTATGTTTAGTGTTATAATAATAAGAAAAATAACTTTAATGATAATTATATTATTAATAACAACAATAAATAATAAAAATAAAAAAACAAAATAAAATTTTTAAACAGTTTTCGTAAGAAATTTCTGATGCAAAAATAAAATAATATTTTTTTTAAAAGTTGTCAGAATTTTGTCGAAACTTTCCGACAAGTTCTGACGAAAGTTTTTTTTGCCGGTATGTCGGCGGAATATCGTCGTTGAAATTAGGGTTCTTTCATGGTTAAAATTTTGTAAGCAAATGGTCGGAATTTCCAACTAACTTCTCCTCCTCCCCCGGGGGATATTTTGGTAAGAAAATTTGCCTTTTTCGAGTAGTGAATAGACAAACCAACTTTGTAACCTCTAATCAATTACAAGTGGTCGAGTAGTCAACCGTGTTACTAACTTTATACGTAAAACTAATAACGAGGAAGCAATTGGACAAAAATATATGTGGTGAACCAGTTTTTTCCGACGACAAACCTCACAAGCTCTAAATCTAATTTTAAATTTAGATCACTTGTCCACCACAAGACAACCAACTAATCTCACAAATCTAAATTAATAAAAAAACCAACCCTAAGAGAGAAGCCATGCAATCATTGCATCTTGCTTCTCGACATCCACATCCACATCCACCCCTAC
The DNA here is from genome assembly GCA_023525975.1 of Smallanthus sonchifolius. Taxonomy (NCBI): domain Eukaryota; kingdom Viridiplantae; phylum Streptophyta; class Magnoliopsida; order Asterales; family Asteraceae; genus Smallanthus; species Smallanthus sonchifolius. The sequence goes on along the minus strand of CM042037.1, from coordinate 61,557,202 downwards.
TTGTGTTGGACTCTCCCATGGCCATGACATAATATCATCGTCTTCCTCACCACCTAACCCTACCATAATATTACCACCTTCAAAATCCCATTCCCAGTTCCAGTCAACCTGGTTTACTTGGTTACTATCATTCGTTGATGAACTTGCAGAATTTAAAATGTTATTAAACACCGGCAACACCCCATCTGGGTCCATCAACAGACCTTCAAAATTCTCTCTATCTCCACCGGAAGTAGAAGAATCTGGCATCACTTCCCCACTTCCATCGGTGGAAAGATTACGGCTCATGTTACTTTGTTTCTCCGAGGGTTTCTTCCGAGGTTTCTTGATCTTCACGGCGGGAACAGTAGGGCCGGAGGGAGAGATTTTGCGGCTCAAATGTGAGTTCCAGTAGTTCTTTATTTCGTTGTCTGTTCGTCCCGCCAAGTGGCTCGCTATCAACGACCACCTGCAACAAAAAGTTAAATCCAATTACTCCCTGTATTTTTCTTCGTCGTTGCAATTATTATGCTCATCTTGCATCTTATATACATGTGGCTATAACACGGCTGAAGATTCAGACCTTTCCTAGGTAAACATATTGCCGTTAAAAATATATATACATGTGGCTTAAACTCAACGTAAACATTTTCAAAAAAAAATTTAAATTTTTTTTTTCAAAAAGGAAAGTTTATTACTAATTAATAAACAAATAATTAATTAAATAAACACCTGTTACCGAGCGAAGCTTGCAGCTTAATGATGATATCTTCTTCTTCAACAGATATGTTCCCTCTCTTTACATCAGATCTTAAGTAGTTTATCCATCTCAGCCTGCAACTTTTCCCACATCTCAACAATCCTACAAACATATTAATCACTAACTAATTAATTAATTAATGTCAACTTTTATTAAATATCACATAACTAGGGTCTCATTATCCGGACACCACCCCCATTTTATTCGTGCACCAACCTCAATACGGGCTGTATTACCCTTTTCGCCTCAAATTGTTTGGTCCTGATACGGCGTTTAATAGACATAATACGGGCTGTATTGTATTTCTTTCCTACAATACGGCCCCTATGAATGTCTCGACATGCCTGATGTGGCATGTCTAGAACGCTGTTGGTACCCTATATATTTATATATAATCAAATATTCTAACTAATTACCAGCATTTTTAGGCAGTGATCTCCAAGAACCTTCACCATGTTCTTGAATGTAATCTGAGAGTATCTTGTCTTCTTCGGCAGTCCACCGGCCACTTCTCAACCCGATTTTCTCACAGCATGGAGCTCTTCCCATGTTTAAAGAAACCCTAAATTTGTGTATATGTATTTTTTATAAAATTTGCATGCATAAAGATTAGGTAGCTAGTTAGAGTGTATTTATGTGTTGTGAACGTACAACTGGTTGCATTTATAAACGATAGATTATGAGGGGGCAGGAAGAGTGTGTGGTAGAAATGTTTTCCACGTCACGTGTGTGCTACAAATGAGTTATCTTGTCGTGGCTTCTCCTCCATCGGGTGCTCCTCAAGGCGTCTCTATTCCCACTTTTTGTTATTATTAATCTCTAGCCAAATTTTCATCAGTAAAAGTATATATATAGATACAATTAATCATAATCTCACGTTAGTTTCTAAATGGATGTTCGATATATTTTTTGTTGGGTCTTAGAGCATCTCTAACACTAAACCATTCAAACATGTCACGTCTACTGTCACATCATATTTATTCTCATATTTTAAAACACTAATTTCTCTTATAATGTTACATTCTTTTTTCAAACACTTATTTAAAATTACTCAACATATAAACTGAAACTATCATTGGCCATTTTGTGCAATAGTAGCTCCAAAACTTTTCATAGTGAATGTCTTAGGTTCGAATCCGGATCAGATCAGGGGATTTACCCAGTTAGGGGTTCCTCCTGAGGTGGGCTGCCGTGGATGCTTTGTTGCCCCGAAAAATATAAACTGAGACTTCAAGAATTTATTAAGAGGCTCCACGAAACGAATTTGGTATCATTCAACTACTATTAAAGCGGGTTAATTTTTCATTGTCTGTTTTTAGAAAATGAATGCTGGCCATTAATTTGTTGTGTACTTTTGTCAGTGTGTATATATATATTAGGTTAAAATCCTGTGCATTACGCGGGTTGAGTAATAATAATATTATAAATTAAATAATAAAAATTTTATTTTTTAAAAACTCGTGTTTTACACGTGTTGAATAAACCCGTGTACTACAAGAAAAAGACCATATGCCGACGGAACCTATCCCGACGACATTTGTCGTCGGCATAGGTCACCCTGTGCTGACGACATGTCGTCGGGATAGGTTAATCACAAATTTTGAGAAGTGAGACCCTATACCGACGGCATGTCGTCGGCACAGGGTTGAGCCGTATGGAGGGAAAATTGGCGCCCGGTGAAAAATTGGGGAAAACCCTATACCGACGACATGTCGTCGGTATAGGTTAAATTCTATTTTTTTTTCTTTTATTAAAACGTTTTCGTCGGTGGGGTTTTTTTTTTTTAATTAAAAACAATTTTGGGAAAACCCTCGTCGGTATAGGGCATTTACTTTATTGACCGGTCAAAACTCTAAGAAGACCTATACCGACGACATGTCGTCGGCACAAGATCCTATGGCGCCGATAATCTAGGCTATACCGACGACATGTCGTCGGTATTGGTCTCAGCGTCCCCTAACCCAGCAGACAGGTTTCTGCTTCCCATTTTCACCAAAAAACAAAACAAAACTCTCTCATCTCTCTCTTTGGCGATTTCGCGTTTTTGAAGTGTTTTGTGGTGCAATTTTCACTAATCTCTCGGTTTTTAAGGTTAGTTAACATATATGTTTCAATTTTGACAATAAAATCAAAAATTTTGGGTATTTTGGTTAATTTCTTTGTTTTTGGTTAGGTGTTTGAAGATTTGACAAGTGTTTGAGGATTTCAAGCTATTTGAAAATATTTGCAAACTTGGTTAGTAATTTTTTTTATAAATTATGTTTAGATTATGTTTGTATGTATATTGTTATGTTTATTTTGTATGTATGTATATATGATTTAGATGTATGATTTTATAAATATTTATGAAATTTTATTATGAAATTAGGTTTAGATGTGAATTAGGTTTAGATGAAATTTAGGAATTTGGATGTATGTTTGTATGTATATTGTTGTGTTTATTTGTATGTATGTATATATGATTTAGATGTATGATTTTATAAATATTTATGAAATTTTATGATTAAATTAGGTTTAGATGAAAATTTGGGAAATTTGTATGGAATTGTATGGAATTGTGTTTATATATGTAATTTGGGAAATTTGGGAAATTTGGGCATTTATGTATGGAATTGTGTTTATATATGTAATTTGGAAATTTGACAATTGTTTATGTATGTTTGTAAATGATATGTATTTATATTATATTTATAAATATTTATTTGGCCATTTTTTATGTATGTTTGTAAAGGCTATGTATGTAATTGTGTTTGTGTATATAATTTTAGAATTTGGGCATTATTTAGGATAACTATTTAGAATATACCCGTCCGAAATTTGGGCATTATGTAATTATGAATGTATGTATATATCTTTGTATGTATATGTAACTTTATTTAATTTTGTTGCAAGTTCGGAACTCATTGCGGTTGGAGAGGTGTGAATAATATCTTATTTGTGTTTCATTGAATTTTTTTAAGGTACGCATCCCGACTTTTTTACCTTTATGTACGTATCATGTTGTGTACACTAGTATGTTTTTTTTGAAGAAGATGCATACAATTCAAATGAGGAAGATGAAATAAATGATGAAGAAGAAGAAGATGATGATGTTGACACACATTATTGTAGTGATGATTCTGATTGAATGTATGTTAATAGATGTCTTTATATTTGTCTATGTTAAAAATGTAGTATTAGTGTTTAATAGATGTCTTTATATTTGTCTATGTTAATTATTAATTATTTATGCTCACTAATTATTTTTGGTGTAGAAATTATGGCAACGATGGCGCAATCACACGGTGGTGATGGTGGAGACGATGGATATGGGGGTCCGTACAACTTAGAATCGGGTTGTGCGAGTGGTAAGTTACTTGTTAGTGTTTAATAGATGTCTTTATAAAACCTCAAATTATATAAGAAATTTGAGGAAAATGGGAGGAAGCCTCTTGACATTGATGTTGAACTTCATGGCGGTGGCTACAAGTTCGTGGGTCCTAATGCAACTGATTTTATACGTGCTATCTCTTTGGAGGTTGAGAAGGTTGTCCCGCCATATTATCCTAACTGGGCCAAGGTTCCAAATGAGAAGAAACAGGCAGTATATCCCACTCTATTAGTAAGTATAGATGTTTTATAATTACTTACAATTTCATAACTATTAGATTTTTTCTAATTACTTTCCACTTGTAGGATTATTTTAATCTGGACGCCTGGAGAAACACTAAAAAGTGGCAAGGCGTTCAACTCGGAATCACCGCCGAGTGTCAAAGGGCTTATAAAGACCGCAAGGGAGAGATGAAAGTTCATTTCGACGAGAATGGGGGATACGATGATGTGGAGGCGGCGAGGAGTAATCCACCACAAGATGTTGATCAAGAAACTTGGGATATTTTGATTAATCAGCTGTTTTTAAGTGCGGGCTATAAAAACCGCTCGGAGAAGAACAAACAAAACCGAGCAAAACAACGCTACCCAAGTTTCCATGGCAGCAAATCATACGCCCAACGCCGACACATGGAGGTATGAAATACAGTTGTTATTATTATACAAACATGCTTATTAATTCTTAGTGATATTATTTTTGTTTTTCACAGGGGACCGGCCCTATTGACGTGTTCAGATCGACCCATTATAAAGAAGGGATGGGCCAATGATTTTGCATCAACAGATTATGTAAGTGAAATTATTTTTTTGTTAAAACATCCAAGTTTGACTTTAACGGGTCAAAATGACCCAAACACAATTTAATAGACTTAAAACAAAATACTTTAACTTAAACGACCCAAACACACTTTAATATACTTGGAACATCCAACTGTAACTTTAAACGGGTCAAAATGACCCAAACACACTTTAATAGACTTAGTACATCCAACTCGAGGCCAATTGTTGAATATGTTTGCTAGTATTATTAGTATTTGTTGTTATTAGTGTTGGTTGATTGGAATTTGTGAATTTGGGTCGTCTATTAATTATAGTTTAAAAGGTTGGTTATCCATTTTACAGCAGTTATGCTGTCGAATTTTAGTAAAATAGTCAACTGATTGTTTATTACATTATTTAATGCAGGACCGAATACAAGAGGAGTATAAAATATCATCTGCTGAGTCTGGTGGTGACACATCCACTATTGATGAGTTTGCATGCATGGAGCGTGCCTTAGGTCATCGGCGTGGCCATATCCGGGGTGTTGGTCGTGTGGTATAACACACCAAACGTAAAACACGCGGAAGCTTAAAACAAATCCCAGGAAATATTTTTTTTTTTTTTTTTTTTTTTTTTTTTTTTTTTTTACTCCTCGCGTACCGCGAGACATACTAGCCACCTCCCTCGCGTACCGCGAGGGAGTCCCAAAAACAAGCCGGAACCCAGGTCTCTCGCGTACCGCGAGAGATTTCCCTGCAAGCTCTCGCGTACCGCGAGGAGACCCCTCGAAGCATCTCCGAAACCCTTGTCCCTCGCGTACCGCGAGAGAACCTATCCCGGTTCTTCGCGTACCGCGAGGAATCAGATTTCCAGAGAGTTTCAGTTTCCTGCAAAATTTATACTTAGCCAAATTTCCAACTTTTTCACTACTACAAGACATCCAAAAATTCCCAATACTTGGGTTTTGACCCAAGACACATCAACAACATGTAAATACACTAAAACACCATTTGTGTATCAAATTTAATCCATAAAAAGGATTTCTAAATACCATCAAAATACAAAATACGCATACGAGAATCCGCCAACGCCTTGGACTTGACTTGGACTACATCGGAGCTTTTCCTACAACCACATAAACATATCACCATTAGTAATGAAGATAAAACATAACAAACAAGTAAATTCTACTTGTTTCCACCCATTCCCCCATTTGACCCGTTTCCACCAAATTTTAACATTTGGCTACATAACACTTGTATTTCACCTACAAGTTTCATTCTTTTCATTTATCATTCATATTAACACATTTCCTTTTCCATTATGGCACATAGGCCATAATCTCATTTCCATTATAACACATGATCATAACTCACCCATTTGACCCATTTGACCCGTTTGCACCCATTTGGTCAATTAAAGTTTTCATACACATACTTTTCACATACAAGTTTCTTTCATCATTTCATTACCACATTTCCATTTCCATTATGGCACGTAGGCCATAACTTCATATCCATTTAGGATACGAGATCATACTCCATAACCAATCTATCCATTATGGTACTTGGACCATAACTCCATATTCATCTATCCATTATGGTACTTGGACCATAACTCCATATTCATCTATCCATTATGGTACTTAGTCCATAACTCCATTTCCACTATGATTCTTTGACCATAGCCTCCTTTCCACTATGATTCTTAGACCATAGCCTCCTTTCCACTATGATTCTTAGACCATAGCCTCCTTTCCACTATGATTCTTAGACCATAGCCTCCCTTTCCACTATGATTCTTAGACCATAGCCTCCTTTCCACTATGATTCTTAGACCATAGATTCACCACGTTTTCATTGTAGTATTATGACTATAACTACCTTCATTCATTTTGCACATATCCATTATAGTATTTCAACTATAACTACATTCATTCATTTGCACATAACCATTATAGTATTACAACTATAACTACATTCATTCATTTGCACATAACCATTATAGTATTACAACTATAACTACATTCATTCATTTGCACGTAACCATTATAGTATTACAACTATAACTACATTTATTCATTTCAGCATTATAGGATGCACACATAACACAAATACCTCCATTTATCATCATTACTAAGTAAGTGCAAAGGCACTTACCTTTCGGGTTAGAAGATCCCGCATCCACCATCTCGACTCACAATTTGATTACCTAAACATATACACCTAGTTTAGTAATCTAACATTCATCAAATCACATTATAATTGGGTTCACAACCCAATTTCCCCTTTTTAACCCAAATTGACCCGTTTGGGTTATCCTCATAACCAAACACCCTCTTTCACCACAAACTCACCCACTTGAGTTTCATTATCTTAATCTTAACACTAATTTTTCTTTCAAAAATTATTATTAAGTTAATTTGGTGTTTGTTCAAGTGTCCAACATCTTAAAAACACTTAATCTTCATTAATTCATCATTTTAGCATCATGATCCAAACACCCCCAATTTCCACCATATGAACCCTAGCTTCTCATAATCAAAATCAAAGGGTTCTAGGATGTTAATCATCATTCTTTAACTTTAGTTTAGCTAGATTATCAATAATCTAGCACCAATTTACCACATGCATCATAAATTTCGGTTTTCTTTCAAAACCCATCAAGAACACATAAATGGTGAATCTAAGAGGAAGATTAACACTTACTTGATGTTAGGAAGGTGTTGTGTGAGCCAAAACCTTCACGAATCACGCCTCAAACGTAGATTTAACTTCCAAATTCGGTTCCTCTTTTTCTCCCTTTTCTCTTGAACGACCAAATAAGCTCTAAAGAGCTCAATTTTGACTTTAACTAGTCAAATATGGCAGATTTGCCATATTACACCTTTGGTCCCTCAACTTTCCATTTCACCCATATCTTTCCAAAACTAGTTAAAAAAACTAGTATAACCCCGTTACTAACTTGAAACCCGCTTATTTCAACTTATTTCTAAAATATTATTTTCACCATAATATTTATTTAGAAATATTATTTATTTATAACGGAACCCGGATTTTGGTTCGTTACATGTGGTGAGTAATCCCACACCGGATGTGTTCGGTACTCCCCCTCCACAACCACATTGGCAAGACGTTGATCAACGTGTGGTTAGTCTTCAACAACAATTCCAAGAACAACAATAACGCGAAGCCCAACGAGAGGAAGAACAACGATTGCAAAATCAACAACTAGAGGAAGAACGTCGTGTGCATAATCAACAAATGTTTGAAATGCAACGACAAATGGATCAAATGTGGGAGCGCCGATGATGTAGCTCGGACGGTCTATAAAAATAACTATATAAAACCTAACCTAGACTCTCTAGCTTTAAATTTATAAATCTAGACTCAATCTAATACTAGACCACACAACCGGCAAGTGTACCGATCAATGTAGTAATGCCTAATGAAGTCCGGATATCGAACCCACGAGACACTAGCAATAACCCTACCTAGACTCTGACTCAACTAACTAAACTGAAATATATTGGGGGATTTTGTGTTGTAACTTAATGTAAACTTTCTAACTAACGACACTCAACTATCAAGCAGAACTCTTTAAACGAATTCAAGAATAGGGAAGGCACTACCTAGGTTAAGAATCTTACTTGCAAAGTATAACTTCTATCAGTTCTGAAAACTATGATGGATCTGGGTTTCTAATGAAACAACTCTAGATAACCTAATGGATTCCTGATCACTCTCGGTCTCGGGATGTCACCAACTCAGCTACCTAAAGCGTATTAAACTCACCAGATAATTGGATCACTTCTCAGGTATTTCCAACTATGACAAGTACCCTAATAAACGGATTACTTCTCAGTCTCACCGTCTACCATACACTCAAGGAATGCACGGGGTAATCTCAAGCTAACTACTATGATTCGGATAGCTACAATCACTAGACACCTAACACTAACGTCCTCTCAGACTGTTAACACTCGGATTCCTAATGACGAAGACTAAACGACTAATTCTCACCTCTCGGGTATTGAACTAGGACACACATTCACTTCTAATCAGTAATCACTTATGAATTCCTAAGGCTACTACGTCTAGACACCACTCACAATCACAAACCCTAAGATCTATGACCACGAAACGAAGATCAAACTGGCAGACAACCACAATCAACGCAGGAAATCATAAACAACCACACAATCAGCAATAAACATGCACTAACATCATACATAATCAACCAAAGATCTTTACTAAATCATAAACCCATCAATTGAATTCAAAAACCAATAAAAATCATAACTTTAACATGCAATCATCTTAAACCTAGGCAGTATGCAAAATCTAGCCAACAAACATGTTCGAAACAACCAAAACAGAAGTCATAAACATAGTCATAGGTTCAATTAAACAAAGTAAAGATAAAAGAAGAAGAATCATAAACCGAACGATCACGAATAACCAATTCGGGTTCCAAAACTCCAACTCCTTGCTCCACTAGCCTTCTTCTTCCTCAAAATCGCCAAAAGGCTCTAACTTGACGGCTGGAATCGACTTCCATAAGAATGGGAGAGTCCTAATCTATTTAGCCTTGAAATTAGGTCAAAATTCGCGTTCCTGGGGTCTCTCGCGTACCGCGGGAGGTTTCTGGCAAGTCTCTCGCGTACCTCCAGAGACAAAATAGTCGCGCAGGAAAACTGGTCCCTCGCGTACCGCGAGGGATTTGACCATCACGCCTCGCGTACCGCGAGGACATCCTGGAGATTTGAACTCCTCTCGTCAAGCCACCCCAAATCGATATATTATGGGCCCCGTAACTAATTTTCTAGCTCAAGATATGCCTCTTCTAAGGTTGGGCTCTTTCCCGACTTTTTCCGTTTTCATCCCGGGGTCTCGTGTGCTCGTTTCTTCATAGTTCTTGATCGTTTGAGCTCCAAAGTGACACGATTACCTACAAAACAATACATAACTCAATACTAAACATAAACGACTCAAAACGACTCTAAACCTATACAAAAACGACACGAACTACAAGGGAAATGCATGTGTGTTTTGCAACACATCAAACATCCCCACACTTAACCTTTTTTCGTCCTCGAAAAAGACCTTTACAATGGAATCACAACTGGAAAACACTTTTAACAATCTTATAAATTTATTAACACAGATATAATCACACGATAAAATGCAACAATTGATATTTCGTTCCGATTAAACCCAACACCAATTATTAAGCCCCCGTTTTGTTCTAAATCCAATTTATACAAGCAGATCAATCTATCTATTTGTCTCACACTTAAAAGCTACAGATCCACCTAATCCCGTCTCAAGGTCATGTTTAGGCACAGGTTAAACCGTATAGATTTCTCCCACCACGTTAAACTAAGATTTACAGGTTTTAGAAATCAAATGAAATATGGAATGAAATGTCAATGAGCACAATCAAATGAATGAATCAACCTCACCTAGTGGTGCGTCTCCCAGGTCACCATCCCAGAAGGTAGCACATAGGATACAGTTTATCAATTAAGCACATAAGAAATCAACTTAGAGGCGTATCCACAGAGTCACCATCCCCGTGGGAAACACATAAATCAATCTTATTTATCCAACACGTTGATCACTTAAATCCCAACCCATGGGTGTATCAACCAAGTCGCGATCCCGGATGGTAACACGTAGGTCAAAACTCAAGCTTTCAATCGATTAATTATACTCATGATATGGAATTATGGATGCAGGCGCCACCAAACTCGAATTTATTTTCATAAAAAGATAGTGGTGTGCCAAAAATTTCAAAAACCTCTAAATTTTTTACTTAACGTGGTACCTATCACCCTATTTTGACAGTTTCAGCTTTACCGAACCCTAAGATGAAAACCCACAAGATTTCATGATTTAATTCATTTGATTAATCCTAATTAACACAAAACATGATATTTAAGCTTTCAAATCGGCTGGATCTACCAAAATGTCACAACTTATACGCATTTTCTATCATTATTTATTTTAAATTCTACAAGCATTTCCAGTTATACCTATCATCTTCCATTTTGTTTGCAAAAACTCTAATTCAAAGGACATTTTTTTCCAAATTTTTTCAATTTTTTTTTTTTTGGACTCTTTATAAAAGAAAGACAAAAAAAAACAAACTAAACTAAACACTCACATCCCCACACTTGAAAGACACATTGTCCTCAATGTGAAGTAAGACACAACTTAAAAATAAAAATGCAAAAATAAACAGGAAGCGACTTAGCTGGTAATGTAGATGCAAACTAAATGTGCAGCTTCGTTCTCCCTTGTGTGCACCGTATAGCATTTCGGTCGCGGTTGCACATCTCACTGTTGGGTTGCCTTTACAAACTGGTAATGGTGATGATCAATCCTGCCCGAATGGAGATTGAGTACGGGCAGCATGACAAACCTGCAAAATAAACCTCAAACATACCCACAGCATCAAACTGACTCAAATAAAATTAAAATAAAGACTCGACTGACTTACGAAAAACTAAAAGACTCAAGATAGATGGCATGCAGATAAACGTACTCAACGGGTGGCAAACACATAGACATGAATGCCACAGCAAGTAGATCACCGGTCACGAACAGTTTCTAGGTCTCCCATGGTCGTGGTGGATGATGGATGATGGTAGTGGTGGTCGGATTGTATGAAGGGGGTGGTGAATGATAGTGGTGATATGGATGATAGTGGATGGTGGTGGTGATAACAATGGATGTTGGATAGATGAGGTGGATGGGAGGTGTATGATAATGAAAATGGTGGTGATAAAAGAGTAGTAGTGTTTGTGGTAGTGGTGATAGTGGGTATGGAGAACCATGGGAAACAAAGGAGGAAGGGCAAATCCAGCATTTCCTCGCGTATCGCGAGAAGGGAGGATTCTATTCCTCGCGTACCGCGAGGAACAAAAATCATCGTCGGCCAGGAATTTTGTCCTTCGCGTACCGCGAAGACCTGGACAGATTTTTCTCGCGTACCGCGAGAGGGTGTTCTTCACAGAAAGTTTGGAAAATTTTCCAATTTTTATACTTAGAATATTTTTCACCCATTAAAATTTTTCATTACCCAAACTCACTAAAACCCGTCCCAAGCATAAAAACATATGTAAACATACTTGGAACTTCACTCCCGATGATTTTCCTCACCGAATCAAGCACGAATTCCCTGCACAACACGACACAAACAAAGCGTATACCGAAAAACATAAAAACAGACACGGACTCACACCAACGAATGCACACAAACTCTACATCTCGGGCGCTTGCCCGAGACTCAAGCAAGCCTATCAGGAGGCTTCTCCTTTATGCCGCCCCCATCCGGCCCGTTTAGTATGATTGGTCTACCACCGATTTGACAAACATGGGTGGCAGACCTTAAATTTATTTTTAAAAATGTAAACGGGTCGGTCCACCAATATTTAAACTTACCTGGACCAAACCTGATACGGGGCATGTAGTGCGGTGATTGGTCATCTCCAGTATACTCCTTCCTATGGTCCTTGTATGACCATCCCAGGACCTTCATAACATGCCGGTCCATACGTCTTCTCGCCCTGTCCCGTGGTCGTGCTGATAAGGGTGGCGATCCACCATCTACTTCCTCCACGGGCTCTTGCCTCTCTCTATCTTGGGTGAAAAGTGGTAGGTCCGACACCAGCTCGGTTCGTGGTTCGTTGATAACCTCTTGCACTTTCACCTCTTCTTCTATCCCCACACTTGGCCCTTGATATAGCAAATCTTCAAGGAGCCTTAGATCGCCAAGTGGGTCAAATCCTTCTTCACTAGGAGTCGGCAGGTCCAACAACTCATCACCAAACTCATCCTCCCAGGATGGGACCTGTTCTCCTTCTATCTCCTTCTCTTTCTCTTCCAACTCTAGCAGACCCTCTTCACTAAACATCCATTCCATAGAGTCAGATAAATCCACATCTTCTCGTTCATCTTCATCTAATGACTCATCCTCATCACAGTCACTCCAAGAGAATTCATAAACGCCTGGCCGAGTTTGCTTAAGACCCTGTAGAACCGAGGGTGGGACGAAGAAGTCCATTTTCGTCCTCGGCTCTGTTTGCAATTCTTGCATAACATCGTCCTCACTCCCAACCAATGGATCAACAGGCTGAGATTCCCTAACATCCTCTTCTTCGAATAAACCTGCCAATCCTTCTTCTAGACAATCGCCTTCAGTTGGGGTTTTAGGGATCTCTACTTCTTCTTCTTCAATCAACTCTTCATCTTCACTCCAAAAACTATCATCATCACTATCATCCCCAGAGAAATCATACACACCCGGCCGAATTTGTTTAAGACCCTGCAGGTCCGAGGGTGGGACTACTACGCCCATTTTTGTCCTCGGTTCCGGAGGTGCCTCTTCCTTTTGTAGCTTGATACTTTCTAGCTCATCCATGAGCCTCCCATTTTCTTCTAGAAAGTGTAATTGTTCGGCTCTAGTTATCAGGTGCCATTGAGTGTTCATGATTTCTTGCACCTTCCTTTGCTCTTCGTTGATTGTGTCTTCATCCCTTATTACCTGCATCAACTCATTCTCACAAGACAAGTGTAAAGTATCACAATGAACTATTTGCTCTTGTGTAGAAGACGACAAACAAAAATCAGTATTGCAATCAAGGTCAGAATAATTACCTGGAGGTGGGACTTGTGCTTCACCTTCTGTCACTGTGCTTTGCACGTCGTCCATTGTAGTCCCCAGTATTAACTCCCCCGATGCAGTTTCGATCCCAATCTCATTCCCATCTTGATCGTAAACCACACGATCTATATTTGTCGGCCGGTGTGATCCAATGCGAGCAATTATTGCTTGGATATCCCTCTCGTACTGCTCGTTTGCCTCTTTGCACCAGGCATTCAACTCTTCTCGAGTTCTGTATCTCTCATATGGTTGTACCTGCGGATACGCATGCTCATAGTAGTTTGCAGATTCCCCCGATGAATATGGGCAACGACAAGTAAAATGGGGTCCTCCACAGATTTCACACATAATGAAAAAATAATAAAAAAAATTAATAAAAAAAATTAATTAAACAGACTCAAGATACAAGCTAGACACACTAAAAACAAAGACTCACTAAAGGACACACAAACTAGACTCAACAAAATAGAAAAGACTCAAAACACAAAAAGACCAACTAATCAGATAAGTTCAATCAAAGTTAGATACGCTATCGCCTAAGTGTCCCCGGCAACGGCGCCAAAAACTTGATGTAGCTCGGACGGTCTATAAAAATAACTATATAAAACCTAACCTAGACTCTCTAGCTTTAAATTTATAAATCTAGACTCAATCTAATACTAGACCACACAACCGGCAAGTGTACCGATCAATGTAGTAATGCCTAATGAAGTCCGGATATCGAACCCACGAGACACTAGCAATAACCCTACCTAGACTCTGACTCAACTAACTAAACTGAAATATATTGGGGGATTTTGTGTTGTAACTTAATGTAAACTTTCTAACTAACGACACTCAACTATCAAGCAGAACTCTTTAAACGAATTCAAGAATAGGGAAGGCACTACCTAGGTTAAGAATCTTACTTGCAAAGTATAACTTCTATCAGTTCTGAAAACTATGATGGATCTGGGTTTCTAATGAAACAACTCTAGATAACCTAATGGATTCCTGATCACTCTCGGTCTCGGGATGTCACCAACTCAGCTACCTAAAGCGTATTAAACTCACCAGATAATTGGATCACTTCTCAGGTATTTCCAACTATGACAAGTACCCTAATAAACGGATTACTTCTCAGTCTCACCGTCTACCATACACTCAAGGAATGCACGGGGTAATCTCAAGCTAACTACTATGATTCGGATAGCTACAATCACTAGACACCTAACACTAACGTCCTCTCAGACTGTTAACACTCGGATTCCTAATGACGAAGACTAAACGACTAATTCTCACCTCTCGGGTATTGAACTAGGACACACATTCACTTCTAATCAGTAATCACTTATGAATTCCTAAGGCTACTACGTCTAGACACCACTCACAATCACAAACCCTAAGATCTATGACCACGAAACGAAGATCAAACTGGCAGACAACCACAATCAACGCAGGAAATCATAAACAACCACACAATCAGCAATAAACATGCACTAACATCATACATAATCAACCAAAGATCTTTACTAAATCATAAACCCATCAATTGAATTCAAAAACCAATAAAAATCATAACTTTAACATGCAATCATCTTAAACCTAGGCAGTATGCAAAATCTAGCCAACAAACATGTTCGAAACAACCAAAACAGAAGTCATAAACATAGTCATAGGTTCAATTAAACAAAGTAAAGATAAAAGAAGAAGAATCATAAACCGAACGATCACGAATAACCAATTCGGGTTCCAAAACTCCAACTCCTTGCTCCACTAGCCTTCTTCTTCCTCAAAATCGCCAAAAGGCTCTAACTTGACGGCTGGAATCGACTTCCATAAGAATGGGAGAGTCCTAATCTATTTAGCCTTGAAATTAGGTCAAAATTCGCGTTCCTGGGGTCTCTCGCGTACCGCGGGAGGTTTCTGGCAAGTCTCTCGCGTACCTCCAGAGACAAAATAGTCGCGCAGGAAAACTGGTCCCTCGCGTACCGCGAGGGATTTGACCATCACGCCTCGCGTACCGCGAGGACATCCTGGAGATTTGAACTCCTCTCGTCAAGCCACCCCAAATCGATATATTATGGGCCCCGTAACTAATTTTCTAGCTCAAGATATGCCTCTTCTAAGGTTGGGCTCTTTCCCGACTTTTTCCGTTTTCATCCCGGGGTCTCGTGTGCTCGTTTCTTCATAGTTCTTGATCGTTTGAGCTCCAAAGTGACACGATTACCTACAAAACAATACATAACTCAATACTAAACATAAACGACTCAAAACGACTCTAAACCTATACAAAAACGACACGAACTACAAGGGAAATGCATGTGTGTTTTGCAACACATCAGCCGAACTAGTAGCGATGATAACTAGCTTGGAGTTGTTGAGCCTTTGTAGTTGGTGTGGTGTTGTCTTGAACAATTTGCATATTTTTGTGTTTTGAATGTTTGATTTGTCGGACAAGTTTGTGGGTCAAACAATTTGTATGCTTGTTTTACGTTTCGGATATTAGTTTTTATTGGATTTGAATGTTTGAATGGTTTATATATAATTATTTGCAGGTTTTTGTTTTAAGAAATTTAATATTTCTGAAAAAATATTAAAAATTAAAAAAAAAAAACAGAAAGACCTATACCGACGACATGTCGTCGGGATAGGTCTTTTTTAAAAATTATTAAAAAAAATGAAAAAAACCTATACCGACGACATGTCGTTGGGATAAGTCTTTTTAAAAATTATTAAAAAAATGAAAAAAACCCTATACTGACGACATGTCGTCGGTATAGAATTTCTTTTTGAATTATTTAATTAGAACCTAAACCGACGACATGTCGTCGGTATAGAATTTCTTTTTGAATTATTTAATTAGACCCTATACCGACGACATGTCGTCGGTATAGGCTGACCTATACCGACGACAGCTATACCGACGACAATCTTGGGCTATTGGGACGAAGCAATCCCGACGACACCTATCCCGACGATATGTCGTCGGCATAAGCTATCCCGACGACAAGTCGTCGCTATAGGGTCAAAAAAAGTCGTCGGTATAGGGTGATATTGTTCGAATCCGGGTCAGATCAGGGGATTTACCCAGTTAGAGGTTCCTCCTGAGATGGCTGCCCTGGATGCTTTGTTGCCCTGAAAAATATAAACCGAGACTTCAAGAATTTATTAAGAGGCTCCACGAAACGAATTTGGTATCATTCAACTACTATTAAAGCGGGTTAATTTTTCATTGCCTGTTTTTAGAAAATGAATGCTGGCCATTAATTTGTTATGTACTTGTGTCAGTGTGTATATATATATTAGGTTAAAATCTTGTGCATTACGCGGGTTGAGTAATAATAATATTATAAATTAAATAATAAAAATTTTATTTTTTAAAAACTCGTGTTTTACACGTGTTGAATAAACCCGTGTAATACAATATAATCTGTTAACACATACACTCGTCAAAATTTGTCAGGAGATTTATTAATATAAAGATTAGTATTTTATTTAAAAAAATATTATTGTTAAAAGATAGAGGTGTATTTAATAAGAGTTAGAGGCATGAAAAAAATGATGAGAATGAATATGGAGACGGCACGTGGCATGAAAAACCTTTATTTATTATATAACTAGTTTAGATCTCGTGTTTACACACGGGGTGAAATATATTAATACATAAAAATTTTAAATCTTTATATATATATATATATATATATTATATGTGTAAAAAAGTATTACATATAGTAAGGATAGAAAACAAATTCAAAATATGTAAAAATGAATATATAATTAGGTTTTAAAAATACGTTAATTACTATTTTTTTAATATAATTTGACTTTTACTTACTATTTGATTGAAAATAAAAGTTATATAATTAAATTTTAAAGTTTCTTATGATAAAAGATAATTTAAAATCAATGTGTTTTATTATGTTTTATTTGTATAATTAGTATTTTTTTTTTCTTTAAATATATATTAAAAGATTAAAAAATAGAAGTGCATTAAATAGGAAAGAGAGGCGAGAAAAAATGATGAGAATAAATATGGAGACGACATGTGACATGCAAAAACCTTTATTTATTATATAGTATAGATATAGATATAGATATTGAAACGTACAAACGAAAGTAGGTATAACTGATATCATGCGAAAGTCAAACTTATCCTCATCTGAAGAAAGGAGAATCACGATTTAACTTCAAGTTTCATGCACACCATAGATCGAACTAAAGTCTAAGTATGAGTTCTAGATTCAGTGGCGGATCTAGGAAAAAATCCAGGGGTATCTAAAATTTCGTTAAGGGGTATCTGGATACATAAAACGATGGCTGCGAGTCGAAAATTCCCACTACGCGAAAGTTGAGGGGTACTTAGATCCGCCCGAGTCTAGAGTTCATGTGTACCTAGAACTAAAACTTTCTTCTAGAACTTAATATTTAACACCCACAAAAGTTGAACAAAGTAAATTGTTGTTGGTGAAAACGACGTGTACAGTACAAGATTTGAAGCATTGAGATTCAGAGGATCATACGCATCGTCTAAATCAAAGATTTGATTTTGGCATCTTTTCGGTGTTCGGTTTTATTCGGAAGCTAGTTTACGAAAGTAGTTCGGTCCTACGAACTTAATTTCGAGTATTACGGGCTAGATTTGGGTTATAAAAACTTTATTACTGCTGATTCGTAAGTTATTTGATTTGACTCGGAAATAAATTTTCAACATAAACAATATAACACAGAAATATTCAGCACAACTAAAACAACAGAAAAATACAACACAGAAAAATTCAGCACAACTAAAACAACACAGAAATTCAGCACAATATATACATCATAGAAATTCAGCACAACATTACAATACAAAAAATACAACATAGTTTTCATGCTTTTTTAATCTTCATATTTTATATAACAACATTATACTCAAATTAAAAATAAAAAAAAATGCTCGATTTTATGATTAATTTTTTTTTTCAAACATAATATCTTATAAAAAAAGTTATGAACTTGAAAAAAGTGAGGAACCGATAAAAAAGGTTATTCAAAAGTGATAATATGAAAATGTAATGAGTTTAATCAGGGCTGTTCAAAAAGTTCGCGGCTCGTGGCTCGCTCGAAGCTCGCTCGAAAAAAGCTCTGAAAAAGCTCGGCTCGAAAAAAGCTCGGTTGTAAACGAGCCGAGCCAAGCTGGTCGAGCCGAGCTTGAGCTAGGGTTGGCTCGTCTAAATAACTAATATATATATATATATATATATATATGTGTGTGTGTGTGTGTGTGTGTTATATATGTGTTATATTTGAAATATGATGTTTTGATTTTTTAAGTTAATTTGTTTTTAAGAACTCTGAATTTTGAATTAAAATTTACTTTATGTACAATTGTATTTACTCTCTAATTTGTAAGTTTTGGGTTATCTATGTTTTTTTTTGTATTTTATATATTGTCCCTTCCATGTATTTAGTTTTTTGAAGACAATCAACTTCAAACCGAGAATAAAATATTTTTTTGTTGTTTATATATATATTATTATGTAAAAAAAAAACGAGCTGACTCGAGCTTTTTACGAGCCAAGCTCGAGCTCAACTTTTCAGCTCGAAAAAAAATCGAGCCGAGCCGAGCTGGCTTGTTTAATTTCGAGCTCGAGCCAAGCCTGGCTCGGCTCGGCTCGGCTCGTTTACGGCGCTAAGTTTTGAGCTATAGGTTCAAGTTTGACTTTAATCTAAAGATACTTTGACTCGTTTAATTTCAATCAGACGCTTTTTTTTGGGAAGGCAGTGGAGAGAAAAAGGGGAAAAACAGATGAATAAAAAAATAAACAGAAAAGTAAAACAAGTAACTAAGGGGGTGTTTGGGATTACTTATTTACTCTACTTATTAACTTATTAACTTATATAAGTTAATAAGGTGTTTGGGAAAGCTACTTATTTAGCCTACTTATACCATTTTTCAAGAAGTAAGTCCATCCTTACTTATTACTTATAACTTATTAACTTATAGCATAAGTCAATAAGTAGTTTTCAAAGAAAATCCCAAAGTTTTTGAGAAGTTACAAATTGTGACTTATGACTTATGACTTATTACCTTTTTGAATAAGTCATAAGGAGTTTCAAATAAGTAATCCCAAACACAGCCTAAAATTGGAACACTGCTCCCAGTCTACAGGCCCGATTTTTTTTTTTTTTTTTTTGATAGGTAACTTTCATTTTTGACGTGGCAGTTACATCTCTAAATCGGAGACCCATACCCCACAGCCTGACCACTACGTTGTCTGAACTGGGCCCGCGTGTTCAGAACGAGGGGCATTAGGCTATCACCGGGAAACCATGGAGCCTGCTGCCACTTGACAACAGTTGCGCCACTACACAGGCCAAGACCCGCTAGCGTAACGCACTCCGGACTAAAACCCGGGTTGGCTCGGGATCGAACCTGCGTGAGCAGGTTGATCCTTCATCGCCGATAACCACTGGACCAAATCCAGTAGTTAGGCCCGATTTTTGTTTAGTGATTGCATTCAACATCGTTACTATTTTTTAATTAGAAATAGAAGTAGAGTATATGTGTACTCTTTTTTCCAATGTTTGTTCCTGTCTTTTCATATATAGTGTTTCCATTAATTATTAATTTATTATTCAACTACCGTAATGACGCGCAACTCAATCACACCACACACATACACTTTCTTGAGAGTTTTTTTTATTATTATTCAAGACATTTTTAAACGAGTCCCGCTATACATACCCCCGACTGCATGAGCGTAGCTTAGTGAGGGCCTGGGGGGCGATTTTTCGCTCAGTAGTGTTAATTTATATGTATTCGCCCGATTGTTCACTCAGTAGTGTTAATTTATATGTATTCGGCCGAAAATTTTATAGTTCCGGCCTCCCCTGCGTTTTTCTTCAAGTTTTGCTACCGCTTGACTGATTTTTAATTGTTGCACCATCTCCCTATGTTTTCAAATAAATATAAGAGTTAATTGTATAAATGGCCCCTGTGGTTTGATCAATTTGCATGTTTGGTCCCTAGGTTTTAAAAATTACAAACTTAGCCCAAACATTTAAAACATGTTTCGTCTTTAGCCCCTGGTGTTAACACCAGTTAGTTTTTAACGGAAAGTTAACACATGTGATATCCACGTGAATAGCCTAAATTAATTTTTAAAATTAATTTTGCAATCGTAAATCACGTGGATAGCACATGGGTTAACTTTCCGTTAAAAACTAACTGGTGTTAACACCAGGGGCTAAAGACGCAACGGTTTCAAATGTTTAGGCTAAGTTTGCAATTTTTAAAACATTGGGGCCAAATATGCAATTTGATCAAACCACAGGGACCATTTATGCAATTAACTCTAAATACAATTCAACTTTTTTGTTTTTTTTACTTTTGACTTTTTTTTTAATTAGTCATTGTTGGTTAATTAGTTGTTTAAGACTATCTTTTTTATTCAAGAATAAATATCAGATCAATAGTTTTAAAGACGTTTTTTAAAAAATTATGATTCTTTTTTCAATGACGTTTTGTAAAAAAAATATAAAGTAGTTAGAAAAGGTGTTTTTAAATATGTTTTAATTTTTTTATCGGTTGTGGCGGACTTGCGGTGGTGACCGGGGAGGGGGGGGGTATAGCCTAGCCCGTTTAGAGTTATAGTAAGTGTTTTTAACTTAAAAACGGTTTTATAAATAATGACTATTCGAAATGGGTAAATGGGTGAGGGGTACGACAAGTAGGATTGGGGGGGGGGGGGGGTACGACAAGTAGGGGGGATGGGTATACGTTTTATATTATATAAAGTGTTTTTAATCTTAAAATAGCGGGTTTAGAAATAATGATTTTTCGAATGTAATAAAATTACAAGTTTAAAAGTTATTTACCCTGGGGGGACCGATTAGTAGGAGGGGGAGGGGTATACGTTTTATGTTATAGAATGTGCTTTTATTCTTAAAAGAACGGTTTAGGAGAGGGGAGGGCTATACGTTTTATGTTATAGAAAGTGCTTTTAATCTTAATTGAACGGTTTTAGAAATAATGATTTTTCGAATATGATAAAATGACAAGTTTAAAAGTTATTTTTTGGTGTGGGGGGGGGGGGTGTTGTACGATAAGTAGGAGATGGGAGGGGCATACGTTTTATGTTATAGAAAGTGCTTTTAAACTTAAAATAAACGGTTTTAGAAATAATGATTTTTCGAATGTGGTAAAACGAAAAGTTTAAAAGTTATTTTTTCGGGGGTGGGGGGTGAGGGTGTACGACAAGTAGGAGAGGGGAGGGCCATACATTTTATGTTATAGAAAGTGTTTTCAAACTTAAAAGAAACGGTTTTAGAAATAAAGATTTTTCTAATGTGGTAAAACGAAAAGTTTAAAATTTATTTTTTCGGGGAGGGGGGGTACGACAAGTAGGAGATGAGAGGAGTATACGTTTTATGTTATAGAAAGTGATGTTAAAATTAAATGAATAGTTTTAGAATAATGATTTTTCAAAGTGAGTAAAATGACAAGTTTAAAAGTTATTTTTATAATAGAGGGGGTACGAACAAGTAGGAAGGGGGTAATATAGGAGATTTCAGAAAATCCAGAAAGTTGTCATTGCCAATGGCGACTTTCCCATTAAGTTGCCATTGCTAATGGCGACTTCCTGTCCCCCACGCGCACCTCCGTCTCGCCATAGGTGGTGACGAGTTTGAGAAGAAAATTGCCATTGTCAATAGCGATTTTCTCTAAAAGAAGAAAGTTGTCATTGCTAATGGTGATTTTTCTCTAAAGAAAGTTGCCACCACCAATGACAATTTTATATGTATTGTCATTTCATCTCAAGCCACTTTAAATTAATTTGTCTTTTACCTATACAATTCAAACGAAATTTAATCAACTTCAAGAATCTCTGACAAAATAAAAATGCATGCATTTTTAAAAAATTTAAAGTGATAGTGTATTTTGGTCATGATAGTGTGTATTGTCATTTCATCTTAGTCCACTTTTAAAAATTTAAAGTGATAGTGTATTTTGAACAGATAGATAAATTTCTCAAATACGTCTTCATAAATTAAATATATTTAATTATTTAAAATTATTTATTTTTTACATTTAATTAAATTAAATAAAAATAAAGATGATATGAATGGATGTATATATATATATATATATATATATGATGTTTCACCCAAATTTTCATCCAACAAATCTTGAATATGTTTCGTCCAATTTTTCTTCAGTTATATTGGGGGGGGGGGGGGGTTTCATACCAAAATGATGTTGTTTTATCTGATAATAATACTAGAAACACTACAATTATTCTTCAACAACAAATTTCTTACCAAGAATTTGTTGATTTAGTTTATCTTCATCTTTAAGTCGACAAAGAATTTTATAATATGAGGATTCAGTTGTATTACACTTTTCAAGGGTTTTCAAATATATCTGAAATCTTTAACGACCAAAGTCCGCAAGTTTTGTATTATTTAGTAGCGAAAGAAGTAAATTTTTGACCTAATGTTCATGTTAGTATTTTGCCAGTTCAGTCTATCCATCAATCTAGTTGTATGGATCTCCTACGTGGGTTTTCTATATTAGATGCTTCCCAACAAGCTTCCCAACAAGCTTCCCAACAAGCTTCCCAACAAACAATCTGTTCTTTACCTGCCAACTTTAATTCACGGATATGAATAAGGTTGTTCAAAAAAAAACTTCAATTCACACATGCCTGCCCAGATTCCCTAGGTTGGACTTGACATATCAAAGAAAGTCGCCATAGGCTCCGACGACTTTCTAAAATGTAAATCGCCATTGATATAGTGGTAGATGTCAAGGAAAACCGCCATAGGCTTTGGCGATTTGGACGACGAATTGGAGGCGCGTGGACGACGGGAAGATCGCCATTGCTAATGGCGACTTAAAGGGAAGATCGTCATTGATAGTGGCGAGTTTCTGGAACTCCTGCAACTTCCTGACAGGCCTAGAGGATAAGAAGAAAGTCGCCGGTGGTAATGGCGATGAGCCCCCTTGTGCAAACTAGTCCCAAACGAGCCCTCATGTGCAAGTCTAGATCAAAACAAGCTTCATTATAAAAAAATTCTGCAAACATGGGTAATGGATAAATGCAATACTAAAAATATGCAACTAAATGCAAATCCTAAAAACATGCGGAACTTAAACGTGGTCTTGATTGGTTATCATGGGTTCATGGATTGGATCATCCATCCAATAAACGGTCAATGGGTTACGGCGGATAGTCCGTATCACATACTTTATGTAGAGACGTAAATTATATAAATTGAGATTTGTACAAATGAGTCGATGTAAGTAAAATTATGTCTTATTCTTTGTATATTTTTTTTTGTCCAACAAAGATAATTTATAGAAACCCAAAAGCTAGCAAATCGATTCAGCCTTCTCAAACACTTTGTATATTTTTTTTGTACAAATGAATTCGTTTCGGCCTCTGATTAGGATTTGAAGCTTTCAAAACTTGGTTTGAAAAAGGTCAAAAAGATATTTTCTTTACCTGAAGCGGTTCACCCACCCATTTCCTATTCATCTACACCCCTAGAATAGATAATTGCCTACTCCAGAGGTGGCTCGGTGGTATATGCGCCACATGTCGTCGCGCGGAACATGTAATTTTGATGGTTTTTTAGGGGAATAAAATTTTTAAAATTGATTAAATAATTAGGTTATCGGATTAGGAAGAGGTTCGCCCCAAGAATCCACCACTAACTTCTCAAACACATCCAAATCTAGCCAAGAATTAAACATTTTGAAAGGAATCAGGTCAAAATCTTAAACATTTTGGTTAAGCAAAATTGGCTGATGATCGGAAACTCGACTCCCCAAAACCGTGGCCACCAAAGCAGGACAAGATTCCAAAAACTCTTCAGAGACCAAAAACCTATCCAACTTGCTCAACTTAGTACCCTTTGAATCCATTCGGGTAAAATTAAGTCCCCCCATTGGAATATCAATCAGCCCCGCTTTGTTATGAACTCATTAAAATGATCTGCATTGGATTAAATAAAAGAAGAACCAATGCTCTCTGAAGGGTCTCTAACCAAATTAAAATCACTAAAAAGAGCATAATTACATGGATTAACGACATGAAAGAATATAAAAAGTTCCACAACATCTTTTTATCAGATTCCTCTTTGGCGCATTAGTATTGACCATGAAACACTTTGTTTTTAGAAGAGTCCATTCCCCTTGCAAAAAAAATCAAATTTTCAAAACATAGCAATTTATGCTTTACAAAAACCGCAGGATCCGAAATATCAACCAATCCTCCTGATTTCCTACGCGTACTCGTAACAAACTTGAACTAATGGTTTCCTCAAAGATATTTAATCTTCAACATATCCACCAACGTCATGTGAGTTTATTATATACAATGTGAAGAGGATTTTTACATACGTTAATGGTTTTTTCCTTCTAGATGCGGGAAGACAGGCCACTACTCTAGGGAATGCCCAAATGAACGCACGCGTTATAATTGTGGGGAGGCCGGGCATGTGAGTAGGGACTGTAAGAAAGCAAAGGTTGGTGGGTCTGGAAAGAGAAGGACAATGGGAAGAGGGAGGAAAGGCCACGAACCAGGGCCAGAGCCTATGCCTTGACATAAGAGGAAGTCAGAGGAAACTCTGACGTCGTGTCAGGTACGTTCCTTGCCAATCATCATAAGGCATATGTTCTTTTCGATTCGGGTGCAAGTAAGAGCTTTATATCCCCAAAATTTTGTTCCCTACTGAAAAGCAAAGTTAATAAAGTAGAAATGCCCTTTAACGTAGAAACCGCTATTGGTAAAACCACCAAGGTAGTAGAAGCCACCGACGACTGCTTGATAAGAACTGAGGGTCATAGATTTCTTGCTAGATTATTCCTATTAGCATTGGGCGGGTTTAATATTGTATTGGGGATGGATTGGTGAGCTGCCAACGACGCACAGATTGTGTGTAGATAGATGATGATTCATCTCAGAGCTCCTGATGGTAGTCTGATTACGATTTATGAGGACAGAGAGTGTACATTGCCTAATATCATTTCCACATGATCAAGGCGGAAAGTTTTATGAGGCGCGATCGCGAGGCTTACTTGGTATACGTCATTGATGATAGCAAGAAGGCGAAAGAGTTGAAAGATGTGCCCGTGGTCTGTAATTTTCTAGAGGTGTTCCCCGAAGACTTGCCTGGAATGTCACCTGATCGGGAGACAGAGTTTCAAATAGATTTGACGCAAGGAGCCCAGCCCGTTGCAAAAGCACCTTACCGATTAGCTCCATTAGAAATGAAAGAACTGATAACCAGTTAGAAGAGCTTCTCAAAAAAAGGTTTCATCAGACCGAGCATTCCACCTTGGGGTGCTCCAGTAGTATTTGTAAGGAAGAAAGACAGTAACATGCATATGTGCATTGATTACAGATAACTGAATAAGCGCACAGTGAAGAATCGGTACCCACTACCGAGAATAGATGACCTATTCGATCAGTTAGAAGGGGCAAGTTGGTTTTCAAAGATCGATCTTATGTCGAGGTATCATCAGTTGAAGGTTAGAAAAGAATACGTACCGAAGACCCCCTTCTGTCACACCCCCAAATTTATTTACTTAATAAATAAATACAGGTTGCAACGATTGGTTCATTACACGATAGCGAAAGTTGTAATAGTGATTTCTAAGACTTGATTACATATACGATTACTAAAAACTAAATAAATACAATGATCTAAGTCCTGCTAGTTCAATGGTCGACTTGAGACTTGATAATCTATGCCCGTCCGGTTACTAGGACTTGTTCCAACATAGCTAGCCTATTCCAACAGCGCCATGGCTAAAGGTTACCTGAGAAACATACTTGAAAGTGTCAACACAAAGGTTGGTGAGTTCACAGAGTTTGTTCATTTAGTACAGTTAGTTTTCCCCGAAAACGTATACATGACTTAATCGTCATAAAATAAGTAGTTTTCCTTTGAAAACATGCCCATGACTTTACCGTCATAAAATAAGTAGTTTTCCTTTGAAAACATGCCCATGACTTTACCGTCATGAAATAAGTAGTTTTCCTTTGAAAACATGCTCATGACTTTACCGTCATGAAATAAGTAGTTTTTCTTTGAAAAACATGTCCATGACTTAACCGTCATAAAATAAGTAGTTTTCCTTTGAAAACATGTCCATGACTTAACCGTCATAAAATATGTAGTTTTCCTTCGAAAACATGTCCATGACTTAACAGTCAAAAAATATGTAGTTTTCCTTTGAAAACATATACATTGTTTAAACCTGATCATTTACCGATCAAAACTCTTAGTATGTATTACCAATGAATCCGAATACTAATCCGATCACTTGACCCCATTTGTAAACTTGCAAGGAATACAAAACAGTATGTAATGTACGAGACCGTAACCAAACCCCAACTTTCTGTGCCTCCCCTCGCCTTTCTGCGAGTTAAGACAATATGCGGTCATTTGGCCATTTGGACCCCTGATTAGCGCGACTAATAATGACCAGAGGCGTCACCCCCACTAGTACTATCCATAAAATCTCGGGCTAAGTCCATAGCTAATGGTTACTAATTTTTATTCCGAGGACTTTAAGTGCTTTATTTTTCCCTCAATACACACATACGGTCAGATCATTAGTTGATTCATTTACATACGAAAATTCTTTACAAGTATGTTTCCACCCCAAAATATTTCAAAAACTTAGAAAAAGGGGGTTAGTGAAACTCACAAAGAGTTAAACCGGAATGTTCATATTGTCAAACGTATAAGCAATTGTATTTCATGTTTTCAAAACATAACAAGTAAGTATGTTTCTCCCCCGATGTTTACAAAACAGTAGAAAAATAAAAGGGGGCCGTGAACTCACCTGATGAGCAAACAATGAAGCACAACAAAATAAGTAGCAACTAGCAAAGTCCATGAACACGTGATCCGACCTAACCGTGACCTATGGTAAAATAAGACACTTTAAGGTCTAAACAATGTTTTTAATGTTTAAGTTGATCGTGTATACGGGTCACCCAATTAGACTCGACATGAATACTAGTTTATGTTTCCGACAGTTTTGACATGACGACCGTTAGTGACGAGTCGTGACAATAAGATACATTTATATATACTTACATAAATAAGTTGTGTATTTCAAGACGTGTCGTTACGTTTCGCAACCACATCATGGTTGGGGTTGAAAATAAATATATATTATGGAAGGTAAAACTTTTACATCAAAATAGCCTTTAGTAATGTATTCGGGTTTTTAAGTCAACTGGTGTCGTGTTTTTAGTTAATTTATCGAACTCAATAATTTATGGAACTTTTACCGCACTCAACTAAGTGTATTGACTCTTTAGAAATGTATGGATCATAATTTATAAAGGGGTTTAAGGGTTTCAAACAAAAATCATAACACAAATAGGTTAACAGCTTCGGTTTTGTCGGATAGGTCTCGGGAATCTTGACAGTTGGGGGTCAAAATGTTGAGTTCATCATAAGAGGCCATATGGGTATTATTACCAACACAAAATTCTAGTTTTAGGAAAAAGAATCAAATCATTTGGACCATTTTTGAGTGAGTTATGACCTATACAAGTTAACCCTATGAATCTGTCCAAACATTTCAGCTTTGACCCGTTTTCTTGTATCAACCTTTTGGGGTATCAAAACTTCACCAAAAATCACTAAATCAATCCGGATGGATAGAGGACTCTTTAAAATTAATTTTAGACTCAATACACGTCCATTTTGGTTTAGTTTTGACTAGGATACGACCCTCCAAAGTGGAATAAAAATTCTGCCAGCACGTTTTTGTTTTGAATGGTGACTTTTCTTTTGAAATAAACACTACTTGGGTGAAATTACACACAAAACAACTAGTGTACTTAATGAAATCAAGACTTAGGATATTAACACTCAATTAAAGCAAGCAAGGAGAAGGATGGAATTGTGTAGGAAGCTTGAACTCTTTAAACTCCTAGCTAAACCTTCTAGAGTTTGTGTTCTTGAATCAAAGTGTGCAAAGTGTATGCACATATGTGTGCATCAATTTTTATAAGTGAAAAGGGATGGAGATAGTGTGTTGGTCACACTATCATCATTACTAATGATGATGGCTAATGATGGATGGTACTCTTGGATAGATGTTTAGGTAAAAGAGTGTGTGTGTGTCGTATACATGCATGTAGATATTTAACAATTTGGAGTGTTGGAACTTCTCCAATCATTACAAGTATGAATGAAAAGTTGTAATGATGGTATATATGCATGTATTTGTCGTTCGAAATGGAGAAAGGGAAAGAGAGATGGAGTGTTATCTTCACTCTAATGATTGCAAGTATGTCTTGAATAGATGGGCATGACTTTGTACAAATTCTTGGTTAATTAAGCATGGTTCTATGACACAATCATCATGAGAAAGATGGGTTTGGTGTGGGTTTGGCAAGTGGGTGTATGTGATCGTATATATGGATGGAAATAAAGGAGATGGAGTGTTGAACTCATCTTAATCATCACAAACATAGTAGAAGAGATTGATTTGACTTTAGTTTGTTCCATGGTTGAAGGAGTATGGTGATACTTGACAAAAAGATGGTGTAAGAAAGTTGGTGATGTAGTGGGTGGTTCCACCCACTTTCGGCCAAGAGGGGTATAAGGGGGGTGGGTTTGGGTCTTGTTCCACTTCTAGTTGATTTCTAGGTATTTAGTTAGATGTATTTTAGGTAGGGTATACTCGGTAGGTGTTCCCGTGATCTAATACCCGATGTACGAACTTTTATGATTTAAAACTATATATATTTTGTATCTTGACTATTTTAATAGTCCACTAATTTAACCCGTCATGGTTAATGTTTTAACTAATATAATACATGTATACATAAAATAATATAGAACCATATAATGATTATTTATATGTCAACTTTTATAAAAGTTTAGTCACCAATATTTATGTTTTTGCATTAAAACGTGTCCCTAGACTTTTACCGGAATAAAATCTCGTTAATCACCAATGAGCGTTCAATGCGGGTTATTATCGTTCATTTCCTAGTAATTCTTAAAAATTACTAAATATGACACTTGTCCCTTTGCTAGACTCCTGGAAATACTATGTCAAAGATAATATTCCAAGAAATATAAAATAGGAATGTGCAAATATGACCATGGGTATTGACCTGGACTACTGGGTGTCACATTCTCCCCATGTTAAAGAGAATTTCGTCCCGAAATTCAGTTCTTGTCATCTTGACTTGGAGTGTTCATGAACAAGGACTGATACTTGGTTTTCATTTTATCTTCCCGCTCCCACGTATACTCGGGGCCGCGCTTTGAATTCCAACGTACCTTAACCAATTTAACCCGGCTACGCCTTGTTTTCTGAACCTTCCAATCTGTGACTTCAATGGCTTCCTCAACGAAGTGCAGCATGTTATCTATGTGAATCTCATCAGGCGGTATAATTAATGACTCGTCTGATAAGCACTTCTTGAGATTTGACACATGAAACGTATCATGTACGGTGCTTAGTTCTTGTGGCAACTTGAGCTTGTATGCTACAGGGCTAACCCTAGCCAATATTTCAAATGGTCCTACGTACCTAGGGTTGCCACGGTTTCCAAATCTAGCAACTCCTTTCCAAGGTGAGACCTTCAACATGAAGCGGTCCCCAACTTGGAATTCTAATGGTCTTCGTCTGTAATCCGCGTAATTCTTTTTTCTATCACGAGCGGCCTTCAGGCGATCCTTTATCTTGATGATCTTGTTAGTAGTCTCCTGAATAACCTCAGGACCGGTTAAATGCTTGTCGCCAACTTCCGCCCAACATAGCGGTGAACGACATTTTCGACCGTACAAAGCCTCAAACGGAGAGGCTTTGATGCTGGTGTGGTAAATGTTATTGTATGAAAACTCAGCCAACGGCGGTGAGTATCCCTATTTCCTCTGAAATCGATTACACACGCACGGAGCACATATTTTAAAGTTTGGATGGTCCTTTTTCCTTGACTATTCATCTGGGGATGATATACAGTGCTCATGTCAATGCGTGTGCCCAAGGCTTCTTATACAGACTGCCAGATTCTTGACATGAATCAACTGTCCCTATTAGAGAAAATGGAAACTGGCATACCATGCCTAGCATCAATTTCCTTAATATTTAGCCTTGCACGCTTCTTACTTTTATCTGTCTTCTTGATTGGTAGGGAGTGAGCGGATTTCGTCAAACGACTGATGATTACCCATATAGTATCATAACCGCTAGATGTTCTGGGTAGATTTGTAATGAAATCTATGGAATTCTCCTCCCATTTTCATTGAGGAATCTGCGGTTGTTATGTTCACTCAGGTGATTCCTAACATTCTGCTTTTACTGTCGGGTATCTCCCAACATAGATAGCAATTTCACCTTTCATGTTTTGCCACATAATTGAGTTCCTCGAGATCCTTATACGTTTTATTCGATAATGGATGAACGGAGTACTTGGGCTTATGGACTTCCTCCATAACCTCCCACATAGGCTACCGATACCTGGTACCCAAATTCTATCTGTATCATCCAACTTAGGCTTCAATTGTTTGATTCCATTTACTTGGTAGTCGGTATTCGATAGCAAAGCGAATACTTCTCCGACTAACGATATTAGATGTGCAAGAACCCCTTTATTTGATTACCCTCAATATGGTAGGGTTATGATATGCTCATTCCTGGTAATGAAAGGAATGGTGCCTGCGAATCTTGAGCGTATGTTGACACATACCCTCTATTCGTCTACGCACTTTGTCACAAAAGCATATCTCTATAGATCTTAGGAAAGAATTACACGACGAGGTGTCTAGGTTTTAGTTAAATATT
This sequence comes from Smallanthus sonchifolius, assembly GCA_023525975.1. Taxonomy (NCBI): domain Eukaryota; kingdom Viridiplantae; phylum Streptophyta; class Magnoliopsida; order Asterales; family Asteraceae; genus Smallanthus; species Smallanthus sonchifolius. The sequence goes on along the minus strand of CM042037.1, from coordinate 61,525,862 downwards.
GGGTAGTAATGACACAGTACGGAAATGAAACTTTATGTTTGTCCCTCTTATGCTTTTCGAAAGCATTTTCCCGGACTAAGACTTTTCTCTTATTTCAGGTTTCATGTTTTCTAGGATTTTCCTCTCCTTGTGCCTTCATGGAGCTAAGATTTGATGTTCCTTGGGAGCTCTTACTTGTGAAGGTCGAGTCTAATCACCACTTTACCCTTTGCTTGTACCACCTTTCTGAGGCAGACCAGCCTTTGGGTTGTAACGTCCTGATATGTAAACTCATGGCTTGACGACCATACTCTCGAAGTATGTAAGCAATACAAAGTTCTATGTTTGTTTGGAATATTCACATTTCGTCTAGGTGAGGAAATGAACAGTGATACTGTGAGTATGGTCTCATCTAATTAGTGCTTTCCCCAAAATGGGCTACGGGTTTGTCAACCCATTAAGTTGGCAGAAAGAGTTGATGGCCAACTACTAGTCATACAGTGTGTCTGCACTTCCCTGGCGTTCAAATGGTACTTTGGTGACTTACCATTACGTATTCCACTCTTGCCGGCCCTAGCCTGAAGTCCTTAGTACAAGGACTCAGGTCATAACATTGAGGTAATGAGTGTTAAACATCAAAATTTTGGATCTTTCCTGAGCCTGCGTTAAGAAGTCATTTCTTAACAATAGATGATCTAGAGCTTCCTAATTATAGAAAATTAGGAGCGAAAGATGTGATCACGCCTCTCCTCTAGGCTGAAATCTGGGATCCATTCAACAAGATGATCTTTGGGAAAGTGCGGGTACAAAGGGTATCAAACTATCCTTCTCGAATCTTTATGGACAGTGGTCTGTAGTGAACAACTCATGCTTACGTCCCCTATGCATATCACGAGCTAATGAGATTAGCAAGAAATTCCGCATTTGGAACTCCTTTAAGAGTTTTGTACGTCGTCCTTCTGTTATTGCATCAATAGTCGTTAGTCCACACCTAGGTTTCTTTGGCATTCGCTTGAGAATAAATCACGGCTTATTTATCACCGAAAGAATAGTCAGACTTAAAGGTGTACTGAATGTCAAAGGTTGTGAGAACAACCCTGTTTTTCCAATATTATGAAATGTCAGATTGCCTACTTGTCTCATGTCGAGCTTCCACAACACCCCATAGGTGCTATGTGTATGCGGGTCAGAAAGATTTTCTACCCCATTACCGGAGCTAGTGCATAGCACTCCTGACGTAACTTTTAAGTAATTGTGAGACTAAATTGTACGATAGATCCCGAGATTACGCTATAATCTCCCACAATAATTTTGCAATTATTTTAATTGTGGGTTGTGGTAATGCTCAATTTGAAGCCATCTTGACAAGTAGAATCTCAAAGAATGAATGTGCGAAATCCTTCGCCGTTCAGGATTCACTAAGGATTGGTTGAATTCAATTTGAATTTCTCTCGTTCCTCCCGAACTAGGAGAATACTTTGTGGACACCTATTTGAGAAGTCCGATTTGTTAAGATCCAATCCTTAATCAAGTGACTGAGAAATGGGTTGATCATTACCTTAGACAGCAAGACTCACTAAAGTTCCCATACACTGCAAATCATGATTACGTGTGCACCCGTAATGATAATTTACTTTGCATGATCCCTATAGTGTTCCTTCTATCCCCAACTTTTAGTTAAAAGGATTTGAAATGATCATTAGGTCGTGTTTGCACACTCGTGTAGGAGTGTGTATTGTTCTATCGGATTACTCTTGATTATGTGTACCAATACCCATGAGTCTGCCGAATCTGGCTGTTACCAAATGAGGTTAACGGTAGAGAGGCACCACCAGCGTCTCTCAAGAATAAAATGTGTTTGGAAGTCAGGCACTATGTGTAGGGCGGAGATCCTCAAATTAGTGTCGAGCAACTCATGCTCCAAGTATGTATGTACGTATGGATCCATATGATCCTGATGAATGTCTGGGTCTCCTGACCCATGGAGTTCTCCCCCGTTTAGTCCTGCTTATCCATCTTGGATTCCCTTCGGTCCGGGCAATCCTGTCTGCCACATCTCATGGCAAAAGTCTATTTGTTCGATCCGACAACTCATGAATTAGAGTATTTATACCGCACATACGTCAGAAAGAAAGTTGCCACCACGGCTAGAGTAGTTGTCGGTGTGGTGCAGGTATAGGTACAGATTCTGGTACGTGTTCAGCCTGTTGTGATACCAAGATCGGTAACTGACGGTTGCTGTCGTCGTCGCCCAAGCTTAGCTCGTAACTCGATCTTCTAAGGTTGCAGTATGCTGAGTACCCGTTATTCTTGACTCGTAATCCGAACAGTAACATGTTGTAAGTGTTTATTATTTCCACATTGTTGTATGTGTTTAAGTGTTCATTACATGTGCCATGTAATTGTATTAGTGTATCTAATGATACCCTAGTATAACTCCATACACTAATAGTCTACACAAATTGTTCAGCAACGGTTGGAATTCCTATACTCAAATCTTGGGTGTTTTTAGTGTGATGCAAGTCTTAGAAATCTTGGTCCCTAAATGAGTCCGGTTAGAGCCTAGGTGTCACTAAGGAAACCTAATTCGCTAAAACCATTGCTCGGATACCAATCTGTCACACCCCCATATTTATTTACTTAATAAATAAATACAGGTTGCAACGATTGGTTCATTACACGATAGCGAAAGTTGTAATAGTGATTTCTAAGACTTGATTACATATACGATTACTAAAAACTAAATAAATACAATGATCTAAGTCCTGCTAGTTCAATGGTCGACTTGAGACTTGATAATCTATGCCCGTCCGGTTACTAGGACTTGTTCCAACATAGCTAGCCTATTCCAACAGCGCCATGGCTAAAGGTTACCTGAGAAACATACTTGAAAGTGTCAACACAAAGGTTGGTGAGTTCACAGAGTTTGTTCATTTAGTACAGTTAGTTTTCCCCGAAAACGTATACATGACTTAATCGTCATAAGATAAGTAGTTTTCCTTTGAAAACATGCCCATGACTTTACCGTCATAAAATAAGTAGTTTTCCTTTGAAAACATGCCCATGACTTTACCGTCATGAAATAAGTAGTTTTCCTTTGAAAACATGCTCATGACTTTACCGTCATGAAATAAGTAGTTTTTCTTTGAAAAACATGTCCATGACTTAACCGTCATAAAATAAGTAGTTTTCCTTTGAAAACATGTCCATGACTTAACCGTCATAAAATATGTAGTTTTCCTTCGAAAACATGTCCATGACTTAACAGTCAAAAAATATGTAGTTTTCCTTTGAAAACATATACATTGTTTAAACCTGATCATTTACCGATCAAAACTCTTAGTATGTATTACCAATGAATCCGAATACTAATCCGATCACTTGACCCCATTTGTAAACTTGCAAGGAATACAAAACAGTATGTAATGTACGAGACCGTAACCAAACCCCAACTTTCTGTGCCTCCCCTCGCCTTTCTGCGAGTTAAGACAATATGCGGTCATTTGGCCATTTGGACCCCTGATTAGCGCGACTAATAATGACCAGAGGCGTCACCCCCACTAGTACTATCCATAAAATCTCGGGCTAAGTCCATAGCTAATGGTTACTAATTTTTATTCCGAGGACTTTAAGCGCTTTATTTTTCCCTCAATACACACATACGGTCAGATCATTAGTTGATTCATTTACATACGAAAATTCTTTACAAGTATGTTTCCACCCCAAAATATTTCAAAAACTTAGAAAAATGGGGTTAGTGAAACTGACAAAGAGTTAAACCAGAATGTTCATATTGTCAAACGTATAAGCAATTGTATTTCATGTTTTCAAAACATAACAAGTAAGTATGTTTCTCCCCCGATGTTTACAAAACATTAGAAAAATAAAAGGGGGCCGTGAACTCACCTAATGAGCAAACAATGAATCACAGCAAAATAAGTAGCAACTAGCAAAGTCCATGAACACGTGACCCGACCTAACCGTGACCTATGGTAAAATAAGACACTTTAAGGTCTAAACAATGTTTCTAATGTTTAAGTTGATCGTGTATACGGGTCACCCAATTAGACTCGACATGAATACTAGTTTATGTTTCCGACAGTTTTGACATGACGACCGTTAGTGACGAGTCGTGACAATAAGATACATTTATATATACTTACATAAATAAGTTGTGTATTTCAAGACGTGTCGTTACGTTTCGCAACCACATCATGGTTGGGGTTGAAAATAAATATATATTATGGAAGGTAAAACTTTTACATCAAAATAGCCTTTAGTAATGTATTCGGGTTTTTAAGTCAACTGGTGTCGTGTTTTTAGTTAATTTATCGAACTCAATAATTTATGGAACTTTTACCGCACTCAACTAAGTGTATTGACTCTTTAGAAATGTATGGATCATAATTTATAAAGGGGTTTAAGGGTTTCAAACAAAAATCATAACACAAATAGGTTAACAGCTTCGGTTTTGTCGGATAGGTCTCGGGAATCTTGACAGTTGGGGGTCAAAATGTTGAGTTCATCATAAGAGGCCATATGGGTATTATTACCAACACAAAATTCTAGTTTTAGGAAAAAGAATCAAATCATTTGGACCATTTTTGAGTGAGTTATGACCTATACAAGTTAACCCTATGAATCTGTCCAAACATTTCAGCTTTGACCCGTTTTCTTGTATCAACCTTTTGGGGTATCAAAACTTCACCAAAAATCACTAAATCAATCCGGATGGATAGAGGACTCTTTAAAATTAATTTTAGACTCAATACACGTCCATTTTGGTTTAGTTTTGACTAGGATACGACCCTCCAAAGTGGAATAAAAATTCTGCCAGTACGTTTTTGTTTTGAATGGTGACTTTTCTTTTGAAATAAACACTACTTGAGTGAACTTACACACAAAACAACTAGTGTACTTAATGAAATCAAGACTTAGGATATTAACACTCACTTAAAGCAAGCAAGGAGAAGGATGGAATTGTGTAGGAAGCTTGAACTCTTTAAACTCCTAGCTAAACCTTCTAGAGTTTGTGTTCTTGAATCAAAGTGTGCAAAGTGTATGCACATATGTGTGCATCGATTTTTATAAGTGAAAAGGGATGGAGATAGTGTGTTGGTCACACTATCATCATTACTAATGATGATGGCTAATGATGGATGGTACTCTTGGATAGATGTTTAGGTAAAAGAGTGTGTGTGTGTCGTATACATGCATGTAGATATTTAACAATTTGGAGTGTTGGAACTTCTCCAATCATTACAAGTATGAATGAAAAGTTGTAATGATGGTATATATGCATGTATTTTCCGTTCGAAATGGAGAAAGGGAAAGAGAGATGGAGTGTTATCTTCACTCTAATGATTGCAAGTATGTCTTTAATAGATGGACATGACTTTGTACAAATTCTTGGTTAATTAAGCATGGTTCTATGACACAATCATCATGAGAAAGATGGGTTTGGTGTGGGTTTGGCAAGTGGGTGTACGTGATCGTATATATGGATGGAAATAAAGGAGATGGAGTGTTGAACTCATCTTAATTATCACAAACATAGTAGAAGAGATTGATTTGACTTTAGCTTGTTCCATGGTTAAAGGAGTATGGTGATACTTGACAACAAGATGGTGTAAGAAAGTTGGTGATGTAGTGGGTGGTTCCACCCACTTTCGGCCGAGAGGGGTATAAGGGGGGTGGGTTTGGGTCTTGTAGAGTCATATATTTTGTATAAGCTGTTGTCATTTATTGTATGTTTAAACAATTTTAGACTAGTTTACTTTCTGTCATTTCATTATTGTAATTTCAGTTTTCGGTAATTAGTTAAGTCTGGGCCATCGAAACTACTTAGTTTCGATTGAGTCTGTTCAATCGAAACTAGTAGTTTCGATAGATGGTAGTTTCGACAGTCTGTGTATCAATTGTAAATGGTCAATCGAAACTAGTAGTTTCGATTGACCATAGTTTCGATACCTGTCACTACTATAAATAGCCTAGTTTGAGATTGTTTAGGGTGTGAGTAGCGGTTGTAGCCCTGAACCTTCTCTTTCACATTTTGCTTGAATCAATACAATCTGCAGTTGTTTATTCACTGTGTTCATACATTTTCATACCTTTTGATTGTTGATTCATAGTGTGGTTAGCTGGTTATCTTCACCAATATTGTTTCTATTATCTGTTTCACCTACATATACACAGTTTCCGCCTGTGTGTGTGTTCAATCGATCATATCAGTGTGATTTCGACTGAAATCTGGACCTACAATTGGTATCAGAGCTTTATGCTCTAGTGTTTTTTAGTGTTATCAGGTTATTGATCGATTCTAGGTGATTACCGAGGGTTTTCGTTGCTTATTTTGGGTTTTTGCACATTTATTCTCGAGGTACTGTTTCATCGTTTTTCAAGGGTTTTTGCTCGTATTTTCGGAATCGGAGGTTGGATTCGTGATCAGGACAGTTACACGAAGGTTTTCGCTGGATTGGTTTGTTATTTCTGCACCTTTGATTTCTGGAGCTTTTCATCAATGGAGTATTTCTGTTTTGGAGAAGAAGGCATCGAAACTACGGGGAACAATTTCTGATTTCTGTTGATCATCGAAACTTCTTGTCTACGTTTTGTCGGGAGAAGGTACTATCGAAACTAGATTTTTGTCTCTTATAGAAACTGTGGTTATCGAAACTAGTCTATGAAATTTTCAGTATCGAAACTAGTTGTTTCGATAAAAGTTGTTCTATCGAAACTAGTCCTATCGAAACTAGTTGTTTCGATAATAGTTGGTCTATCGAAACTAGTTACTGTTTTAGTTTCGATTCCGGATATTATGGCCAGTTCAAGTTCAACAGAGTATTCTGGGGGATACAAACCTCCTGCTCTTGTGTCCACAAGGGACTTCGATGAGTGGACTAAAAAAATGAAGCTTTTCTTTCAATTTCACGATTATACATTGCTGAACTCTATCACTGATGGTCCCCACAAGCCCATAACTACCACTGCTGATGTTCAACGTCCTAAGTTAGTATCTGAGTATGATGAGAAAGATCTTGCCTTGATTGCCCGAGACAACAAGGCCTACGGGACTATTGCCATGGCTCTTCCTATGGATATTTTCAACATCTTTGCTGAGTACACAACTGCCAAAGACTTATGGGTTGCATTGTGCACAAGATATGAGGGAAGTGAGGATGTCAGGGAAAGCAAAAGAGATCTGATCAAGAAACAATATGAGATGTTCAGCAGTGTAAGGGGTGAATCAATGTCTGATTTGATCAACCGTTTCTCAAGCATCGTATCTAGGTTGAAAGTAATGGGAGTTGTGTACCCTACCCTTGATCTAAACAAGAAACTCCTAGATTCTCTTCCTGAGGAATGGAATATGTATCGCATCATGATCAAAAAGACTGAGAATCTGAGTGCTCTATCTCAACAGGAAGTCTACAGCATTCTTGAATCTTATGAAATTGAGATTAAAAAGGGAGCAGTCACCCTATCAAATCAGTCTGGAAACACAGCTCTTATTGCTGGATCAAGCTTATCTGGTAGCTCATATTTTCAGACTGATGTCCCTCCTTCAGCTGCTGCAATTAATTCTACCAGCTCCTCTGCTTCTCAAAAGACTGTCACCATGATTCCTGATGAGTATGTTCCGATCATGACTGCTTTCATGTCATGCTATGATGCACTGATTTCTGGAAATCTAACACCGGTTAGCTTTCAACCTGATGACTTGGAGCAGATTAATCCTGATGATTTGGAGAAAATGGACATTGATTGGTGCATGGCCATGTTGACCTTAAGAGCCAAGAGATTTATCAAAAGGACTGGTATAGACAGGTTCAAGCAAGGAAAGACGCTTGGGTTTGATATCAAGAAGGTGAGATGCTACAATTGTGATCAGCTGTGTCACTTTGCCAGAAACTGCAAGGAGCCGTCCTCCAAAGATCAGCAAGATAAGAAGATTTTCTCTGGTAAACAAGCTGCCAATCCTCCAAAGACAAACACAACTTCAAGTTCCACAGCTCTTGTGTGCCAAGCTGAAGGACATTATCATTGGGGAGAACAAGCTGACGAAGCTGCTGATAAAGCTTTGATGGCTGATGTGGAGGAAAATGGCAAGTGTGTCATGATTGAACCAGCTGAGGATCTCACTGCTGTGCCTGCTGAGGTTATTTCTAAACTTTGTGATTCTAGATCTTGCTTAAATGAAATTCAAAAATACAGATTCATCAATCAAGCCTTGATTGATGAACGAAATCACATTAAGGTGATGTATGACTCTGTGGCCAAAAATGAGAAACTTTACTTAAAGAAAATTCGTGACATTTCTGGTGAAAATCGTTCTTTAATTGTACAACTCAATACTCAAACTATTAACAATACGATTTTAACTGAAAGAGTCCAAAAGGCAGAAAAAGCCAAATTACAGGTTGACCACATGGATATGGATCAGAAAATTTTGTTTGGAATAATTGATAAACAATTTAATAGAAAAGGCACAGAAGGTCTTGGGTATAACTCTCATCCACCTCCTTATTCTAAATCAGGGAGATTTGCTGATATGCCAACTCCACATGTTTCCACACCTTTTGTTTGCACATTATCTCCTGATGATTATATTACGTCCTCTGATTCTGACAGTTTTGCTTCTTGTGCAGAATCAAATTGTGTAATTTTCGAAGATGATTGTGATGAGAGTACTAATGATAGAACTATTTTAAAAGAACTTGAGTCGGATGAATGTAATAATATGTCCGTGTCTAAACTAAATCCTTGTGAACGCGTTGAAAACTTGTATTTTGATTCTATGCCTGCTGAGCATACGGGTTTGGGATGTGATGTTTCTAAATTTAAAAATGTTTTGCCTTTTGTTCCTAAATCTTTGAATGTTGTGCCATGTGTTACCAAGTTTAAAAGTGCAGGAATTATTGTGAATGATGTACCACGTGAAACCATGAGCAACATGGACTTTTTCAGATTAAAGGAAGCACATCGTCTTCAAGACAAAGTTATTGATGAGAGAACCGTCTCATGTTCAGATTCATCAACATCACAATCATCTTCATCTTGTGATGACTATTATCAGGCTAAGATATCTTGTAAAAACGTTTGTTTTAGTTGTGGTGCCTCAAATCATTTTCAAATAGTTGTAAATTGACAACCGCAAATTTTAATGAAGAATCACCTTCCCAAAGTTCATTAAATTCATATGTGTTGCCTAATTCTTCTCACAGTAGGAAATCTAGGCGTAAAAGAATTAAAAATGCTAAAAATTATTTAAAACGAACTTGGAAAATTAAAAATAATGTTCTATTTGATGACCGTGCTTCATCAAAGGATGGTTGTACTTCTGATTCCAATGAGATGTCATATCCTGACACTAAAATCTCTTGATTGAAACATATTTGGTCAAAACGTATAAATGGTTCGTTGTGTATAGGGTCAATCAAGAAGAACCGGCAATAACATCTGGCATGTAGATAGTGGATGTTCAAGGCATATGACTGGGCACTTTAACTTGCTGCAAGATTATCATCAAATTGATGAAGAGTATGTTGCTTTTGCTGGAAACCCAAGAGGAGGAAAGATTGAAGGACAAGGAACAGTATCAAATGGAGTAAATAGTTTGAAATTTATCAACTATGTTCCTCAGTTAAAATACAATCTGATGAGTGTTTCACAGATTTGTGACAAGGACTTTTGTGCTTTATTCAATTCAAAAGAATGTCTTATCTTAAAGCCGGGAGTGGTGATTCCGGAAGAACTTATTCTCATGCGTGCTCCCAGAAGATACAACACATATAGCTTGGATATGAACAACCCATCGGGAATTGAATCGTGTTTTCTCTCAAAGGCTTCCGAAGATGAATCTTTCTTGTGGCATAAGAGGTTGGGACATGTCAATTTCAAAACAATGAACCGACTGGTTCGAGGCCACCTAGTCACTGGATTACCTCTCAAAGATTTCACTCCTATGGAACACTGTATTTCATGTTCCAAGGGAAAACAGCACAAATCTTCACATAAGCCTAAAACCACCAATTCCATTGACTCTCCTCTCCAATTGCTTCACATGGATCTCTTTAGTCCAGTGAGTGTCATGAGTCTTAGACGAAAGTCATACTTTCTGGTGGTAACAGATGATTTTTCTCGATTCACTTGGGTGTTTTTCTTAGCTAAGAAGGATGAGACGCCAAAGATTTTAAAGACCTATCTGCTTCAAATTGAAAACCTCTTTAGTTTAAGTGCGAAGACTATCCGCAGCGATCATGGAACAAAATTTAAGAATGCAACTCTTGATTCCTTCTGTGAAAGCAAAGGAATTTCTCGTCAATTTAGTGCACCTCGTACTCCTCAACAAAACGGTGTAGCTGAAAGGAGAAACCGCACCTTAATTGAAGTTGCACGAACTATGATTGTTGACTCTAAGCTTCCCGTGACTTTCTGGGCTGAGGCGGTCAACACTGCATGTTTCGTGCAAAATCGGGTTCTTATCACTAAAAGTTGCAACAAGACACCATATGAGATCATGTACAAGCGCAAGCCAGTTATTGATTTCTTCAGAAAATTTGGGTGTGTGTGCACGATGCTGGACACTTCAGATCAGCTCAACAAGTTTGAAGCCAAAGCTGATGAATGTTATTTTGTTGGTTATTCCTCCAATCAACGTGCTTTTCGTGTCTATCATAAGCAGAAAAGAATAGTGCTGGAGTCCATTGATATCAATTGGCATGAAAATAATCACACGGACGCAGGAGACGGTCCCAATTGGCTATTTGACGTCGATTCAGTTTTTAAATCATTTAATCTTCCTGATTTCTCAATTGACTCAACTCATGCTAATCCTTATTTTTCTGTGAACAATTTAGGGAACTTAAATGATCAAGGTTCTTCCTCATCTGCTCAGGTTGAAATTCCTGTGGTTGCAAATGCTGAATCTGATATGGAGTCTTCCGGTTCTGGTGCAACAAGTGAAACTGTTGAAGACAACTCCATTCCAATAGTAGATGTTGCACCACAATCATCTGCTGAAGATCCTATTAATGACATTGCCGATCCTCCTGCTGAAAATCTTACCAATTTGGAAGAAGTCGTGGAAGAAGATGAAATTCCTCAACTGCGAATTCACAAGATTCATCCCACCAATAACATCATTGGACCACTCAATGTGGGTGTTAGTACCCGAAGTGCCTGTGATGCATTTGAAAACAGCATGTTCTCTTGCTTCATTTCTCAAGCTGAACCAAAGAACATCAAAGCAGCTCTACTAGAAAACAGTTGGGTGGAAGCAATGCAGGAAGAGCTACAACAATTCTCAAAGTTGCATGTGTGGAATTTGGTAGATCTTCCCAAGAACAAAGTTCCAATCGGCACTCGTTCGGTTTTTCGCAACAAAAAGGATGAAGGCGGCACTGTGATTTGAAACAAAGCTCGTCTGGTGGTTCAAGGTTTCTATCAAGAAGAAGGGATTGACTACGAGGAAGTCTTTGCACCAGTGGCTCGCTTGGAAGCCATCCGAATATTTCTCACCTATGCAGCCTACATGGACTTCACCGTTCATCAAATGGATGTCAAAAGCGCATTCTTATATGGCAAAGTTCAAGAAGAAGTTTATGTCAAGCAGCCGCCGGGTTTCATTGATCCAAATTTTCCAGACCGTGTTTACAAGTTAGACAAAGCATTGTACGGTCTTCATCAAGCACCTCGTGCGTGGTATGAAACTTTATCAAAGCATCTGCTTGAGAATGGTTTCACACGAGGAGCAATTGACCAAACTTTGTTCAAACGGAAGGATGAAATGGATACTATCATGGTGCAAATTTATGTGGATGATATCATTTTCGGATCTACAAATCCCCGTCTTTGTAAAGAATTTGAAGAAGTGATGAGATCTAAATTTGAAATGAGCTCCATGGGGGAAATGAAGTTCTTTCTGGGTCTACAAGTTGATCAGTCTGAGTCAGGCATCCTTATTCATCAAGAAAAATTTGTTTTGACCAAGTTCAAAATGGCTGATTCCCACCCTGTAAAAACTCCTGTGGAAGTTCGTCATTGTTTGACTCCTGATGTGGATGGTGAGAGCGTTGATCAGCACCTATATCGCTCTATGATAGGCTCGCTCATGCATCTCACGGCCAGCAGACCAGACATCATGTTTGCAGTGTGCTTATGTGCACGTTTTCAGGCTAATCCTAAACTCTCTCATTTATCTGCTGTAAAACGTATTTTTGAGATATTTAAAATATAAGCCAAAATTGGGTCTGTGGTATCCTAAAACTGACTTGTTTGATCTTATGGATTATTCAGACTCAGACTACGGGGGTTGCAACTTAGACCGAAAATCCACTTCTGGAGGTTGTCAATTCCTTGGCAACCGCCTTGTCTCATGGCAATGTAAGAAACAGTCCACCGTTTCCCAATCCACCGCCGAAGCCGAATACATTGCCGCAGCCCTCTGTTGTTCCCAAGTCAGATGGATACACCATCATATGCTTGACTATGGGATCACATTCCATGAGACACCCATTTTGTGTGACAACACCGCCGTTCCTCATATCACCAAAAACCCCGTTCAGCATTCCAAAACCAAACACATTGAAATCAAACATCACTTTATCCGTGACTGTGTTGAAAAGAAGCATATTCAAATTGTTGAAGTCAAAACTCACAAACAAACAGCAGACATCTTCACAAAGGCTTTTGACTCTACCAGATTCGCCCAACTGGTGGAGATGCTTGGAATGATCAACTTTCAGTAAATTGTGTGAATAGTATTTTTTATTTTTATTTTTATTTTTTTTATTCTGTTTACTTGTCAAAGAAAATTCCAAAAAGATTTTATTTTTATGAACAGTTTTTACGCAAATCTTTTGGGGGAGAAATATTATATTGAAAATAATTGTTGTGTATATAATCTTACAAGTGGTTTTGAGTTGCAGGAAGAATTGAATCTGACCTTTGAGAAATGATAGTGTCTGATCTCATCTCTTGGACATGGAATGGACCAAAAGCGATGGTGTTTACTGAGGTATAGCTGGTAGGCCCGACATATGGTTAAAACTTGTAAGTAGTGTGAAAAACTCTAATATATATCTCATACTTGTGTGTTTGAACCCATTATTGAAACATCTAACCCATTTTTATATCTAAGAAAACCAATTCAATCAGATACAGGCTTACGTATTGGATTCCTATTCATACGCCAAGTGACCGTCAATATAACGATATTTACCACCGATGACCCCGTATGTTTTGCTTACGCAAAGATCTCGGGTGCTCATCCTTTTCCCATCCACTTGGATGATTTGACCCCATCTGTTTTGCTTACGCAAAGATCTCGGGTGTTCAACATTTTTCTATCCGCTTGGATAATTTTACGACTTCTTCTGTTTTGCTTACGCAAAGATCTAGAATGCTCGTACCTTTTTAATATCTACTTGGATATTTTTTATTTTAATTTTCTAAATCCACTTGGATATCTTATTTTATTTTGGTGGTACTTTGACATTACTAAGACGGTACCTTGGTTAATCAGAAAGAGATGATAGGATGAAGATGGGTACTTCTTGAGGATTGATAGGTTTTCAAAATCATTTTATTGTGCTTAAATGGTACCTTTTAATCATATGAAATCAAAATACAAACAAATGTTCGGGTTTACTTTGCACAAATATCAGCTATCTTCAGGGACTCACAGTAGTTAATTGCAAAAGGAAGTGTTTCAAGAGACTGACCAGATCTGATCTCATGATTGGATTTTTTTCAAGAAGATAAGTGTAAATATCTTGTGTATATATGTTAGTCTTATTTCTGTTACTTTGTACATATCGAAACTATTTTGACATATCGAAACTACTATGTTCATATCGAAACTAGTTTGCCCTATCGAAACTAGTTGTTTCGACAGGGGCATTTTTGTCTTTTGTTCCTCGCAATTTAAATGCCTTCATAAATAAATCCCTCCCTTCATATCTTCTTCACTCGTCTTTTTTGCAACCCTTTTCATCTTCTCCGACACACACAAAATTTCTCAAGCCTTGGTCTGAGTTGCAAATTATCAGGGTTAATCACCTGATTACCCCCGTTGTCACCATCGTCTTCATCATCAGGTAACGTCTCACTATTTCATTTGAATGATTCTTGCGAATCAACAGACCTAGGGTTTCAAAAGTTCAAATTTGTTCGACTGAATCTTCATAATAATAGTCGTTGTGTGCTTATCCGTGTTTGCAAACATCTTTATCATCTTAGAACTCACGATTATTGTGTTTTATTGCAGATAACAGTCTCGCATTTGGTAAGATGACATTCCGTCATTTACATGCCACTCTAAACCCTTCATTAAACTGTTTATTTTAGTCTGAGTATAGTGAATCAAAAGGGGTTTGGGTTTCAAAACCAAGTAGTTTCGATAAAGGAGTTCAACTCTTTCAAAATTTCTCAAAATTTTTAATCGAAACTACTGATTTCGACACCCAAACTTGACCTAATTTCTCTATCGAAACTACTTGTTTCGATAAGTTCATTTCTATCGAAACTACTTAGTTTCGACAGTGTTGATTTTAGAAATTTTATAAGTGTTGATCAAAGCTTATTGCCTCTATCGAAACTAGTTAGTTTCGATAAGTTCATCTCTATCGAAACTACTTAGTTTCGACAGTGTTGATTTCAAAAATTTTATGTGTTGATCAAAGCTTATTGCTTCTATCGAAACTAGTTAGTTTCGATAAGTTCATCTCTATCGAAACTACTTAGTTTCGACAGTAAGGATTTCTAATTTTTCCTAAGTGTTGAAATATCTTGTTTCGATTGACCATATTCAGAACCTTTACTTATTGTGCAAAACTGATGAATTTTACAGGTATGGATCTCGTATTCGTGAAAAGGCACAATGTCTGTGCATTCCTTAATAGCAATGATCCGAAAGCTGTTGAGTTCATTCCTGTCTTAAACTTTCTGGCAAACTCCAACATAAGTTTTGTCATAAGCCACAACCTGCCGATGTTTGAGGCAACTATTAGACAATTTTGGGAAACTGCAGAGATAATCACAGTTGATAATGTGCAGCACATTAGAGCAACTGTACATGGCCAAGAAGTATTATTTTCTGAAGACACAGTGAGAGAGGTACTGCAGTTAAATGACAATCCAGAAGCACCCTTTGATTTTCCAATCTTCTATGTGAAAGAATGCTTCAGAAGAATGGGTCATCCTGATGAGTTCAAGAGTGGTCAGATAATCAAGAACTCCTTACCAAGCCATTGGAGATATATAGTGCATGTGTTTATTCATTGCCTATCAATAAGGAAAGAGGGTTTTGATTCAGCTAACAGTACTCTGGGATCTGCTATTTTGGGATTAATAAAGGGAAGAGACTACAACTTTTCTGGTTTCATATTCACTCAGCTAAAGGATAACTTAACTGGAGCAGTGAAGGAGAAGTTTCTAGCATATCCTAGATTTCTACAAATTATCATCAATCATCTTCTTCCTGAGCTTCAACAAGGTGGAAACACCTTTGTGTTTGATAATATGATAGCCAAAACACTCAGCTACATGAAAAGTACCAACAAAAGGACCAACCGGGCGATAGCCGACGTTCCCCTGTTCGGTCATATCATTGGAGAAGAAGAAGAGTTTATCCCTGACATTGATCCTGATCTTGAAGAAGAAAACTTATCATCAGATGAAAAAGAGCTGGAAGCTGAACAAAATCAAGGTAATCCACATATTGATGAAGCTGAGATTGAGGTAGACATACCTATTGTTCAAGAAGAAGAGCAACATGTAATTGAGCCTGTGATAGAGGATCCTTTTGTTGAAGAAATACAGATAGTTCAAGAGCCAGCAGTAAATGTTGAAGCTGGCTTACAGGAGGATGAAGAAGAAGTGGCAGAGTCAAGTGGGACTCTAGATGCAGGAATTTATGGATCAGACTATTACAAGTCTGATTCAGATGATAGAATAGAGCAACTTGCATCTTCCTCAAAAAAGACAAATTGAGTCAGGATCTGATTTTGAAGAGGAGGAGCCTAGGGCTAAAAAGATAAAGACTGGATTGGAGGATTTGTCATCCTCGTCAGAGTCTTCATTCACCACTCCAGAACCATCTCCTCATCCTACTCCACAACAATCTCCCATCCATACACCTCCTACATCTCCACAACAATCACCTATCCATACATCTCCTGCATCTCCACACCATGATCCAACCTCTCCTGTACCGAGAGTAAAGACTCTAAGTCTTGAAATAAAGAAACTTCAAGACAATCTTCAAAAGAAAGATACAGAGATTGACGGCTTGAAGTCTAAGCTAAAAGAAGTTAAGGAGGAAGTCAAAGACTTGAAGCTGGAGGTTGGGGGCTTACATACTCAAATAAATATTCAGCAGACTCAAAGACTAATCATAAGGCAACAAGAAGACTTTAAAGCCTTAGCTGAAATAGTTAAGCAGCTCAAAGACTCTGTCAACAAACCTACTCCACAACAGCCAACCACTTCAAAGGCTCAGGGGGAGACTACATCTGAACTTGAACCATCGTCTCCTGCCTTTGTCACTGATCCAGAATCTGCATTAACCGTGTATACTGGCCACGGTGCCATGACAAAGGAGTCTGTTGAAGTAAAGGTTGAAGAAACAGAGTATGTCCTTCCCTCAGCTCATGAAAGAAGAGAAGCAAGGAAGAGAGGGAAGGGAGCTATGGCTAATATTGAAACAGTGATTCTAGATGAAGAAGACATCCCATCGGATGATGAGCTGAATGCTCTTCTAGATGAGATTGACAACTTTGGATACAATGACCTTCATCCAGAAATTCTAACTACCGAAGAGAAAGAAACTGAACGAACTAGATATTTTACTGAAGAAGGAGATGAAATTCAAACCCTATCAGATGAAGAAGATGTTCAGATTAATCTCATCAAGACTATCATTCCTGAACCAACCATTCCAATCTCTGAGTCAAATCCAACTCAAGATCAACCTTCAACTGCACCTGAACCTCCTATTTCAAGGAAGTCTTGGTTTAAAAAGATCATTCCAGAAGAGACTCCTCAAACTTATGAGTGGATAGCCGAGCATCAAGAACTGAAAAGGCCTCCAATTGGATGGAAATACGATGCTGAAAGGAAGCTCTTTATCATCAGACGATATAGAGGGGGAGTTCAGCACTTCAAAAACATGACTGACTTCCAGACCCTTCCTTTTTATGACCTCAGGGATTTAGCAAAACTTCCACTTCAAAACCCTGGGAAGGTCATGATGGCTTATGACTTTGAGAGGTTTCTGCATTCTCAAGTCAACAATGATTTCAAAGGAATGAAGCCTAGGAAAACTCAGAAGAAGATCTCAAAGACTAGGTTTCATCCTAAGACTAAAAAGCCATATGTGTTCCTAAGATACAAGCCTGCCCAAACACACAAGACTATCACTATTCCAAAATCTGTACCTGTCCAGCTACAAACTTTCAGAAAGTGGTTCTATAACCTGGTCATTGGCAGTGCAGTTATTGAATGTGAGGGCAAGGAAGACATCACCATATTTGATCCAATGGAGCTGCTGAAATTTCAACCTGAAGATCTGGAGGTGCTATTCCAGAATCACATTCAGGCTTATGGTGATGAAGATGAAGCTGATGCCAAATCTTATCAAAGAATTGTATCTCTCCATGTCAAACCTTTCATCCCAAGGACATCTGAAGGACCAGCTGCCTGATGAAGAGCTGAAGACAGTAATGCAACAGTTTAGGGGGAGATTGTAGAGTCATATATTTTGTATAAGATGTTGTCATTTATTGTATGTTTAAACAATTTTAGACTAGTTTACTTTCTGTCATTTCATTATTGTAATTTCAGTTTTCTGTAATTAGTTAAGTCTGGGCCATCGAAACTACTTAGTTTCGATTGAGTCTGTTCAATCGAAACTAGTAGTTTCGATAGATGGTAGTTTCGACAGTCTGTGTATCAATTGTAAATGGTCAATCGAAACTAGTAGTTTCGATTGACCATAGTTTCGATACCTGTCACTACTATAAATAGCCTAGTTTGAGATTGTTTAGGGTGTGAGTAGCGGCTGTAGCCCTGAACCTTCTCTTTCACATTTTGCTTGAATCAATACAATCTGCAGTTGTTTATTCACTGTGTTCATACATTTTCATACCTTTTGATTGTAGATTCATAGTGTGGTTAGCTGGTTATCTTCACCAATACTGTTTCTATTATCTGTTTCACCTACATATACACAGTTTCCGCCTGTGTGTGTGTTCAATCGATCATATCAGTGTGATTTCGACTGAAATCTGGACCTACAGGTCTTGTTCCACTTCTAGTTGATTTCTAGGTATTTAGTTAGATGGATTTTAGGTAGGGTATACTCGGTAGGTGTTCCCGTGATCTAATACCCGATGTACGAACTTTTATGATTTAAAACTATATATATTTTGTATCTTGACTATTTTAATAGTCCACTAATTTAACCCGTCATGGTTAATGTTTTAACTAATATAATACATGTATACATAAAATAATATAGAACCATATAATGATTATTTATATGTCAACTTTTATAAAAGTTTAGTCACCAATATTTATGTTTTTGCATTAAAACGTGTCCCTAGACTTTTACCGGAATAAAATCTCGTTAATCACCAATGAGCGTTCAATGCGGGTTATTATCGTTCATTTCCTAGTAATTCTTAAAAATTACTAAATATGACACTTGTCCCTTTGCTAGACTCTTGGCAATACTATGTCAAAGATAATATTCCAAGAAATATAAAATAGGAATGTGCAAATATGACCATGGGTATTGACCTGGACTACTGGGTGTCACACCTTCCGTACGCGTTATAGGCACTACGAGTTTCTCATGATGTCGTTTGGGTTGGCCAATGCGCCTGCGGCATTCATGGAGTTGATGAACAGAGTCTGTCATCCGATGTTGGACCGGTCGGTGATAATGTTCGTAGACGACATATTGGTCTACTCAAAAAGTGAAGGCGACCATGCTTGCCATCTCAGGGAAGTATTGGAAGTACTAAAGAAGGAAAAGTTGTATACGAAGTTCTCCAAGTGCGTGTTCTGGCTAGGTAAATCCAATTCCTATGTCATATCATTAACCCGCACGGGATCATAGTGGACCAGTAAAAATAGAGGCAGTGATGGAATGGGATATCCCAAAGACGCCAACTGAAGTACAGAGTTTCTTGGGATTGGTAGGCTACTATCGAAGGTTCATCCAGGACTTCTCAAAGATAGCCTCTCCATTACCAAAGCTGACTTAGAAATAAGTAAACTATGAATGGGGTCCCGCCCAGTATAGTGCCTTTACAGGACTGAAGAACAGACTGACACAAGCTCCGGTTCTAACCTTACCCGATGGTAATGAGGATTTAGTAGTCTATTATGATGCCTCTAACCAAGGACTTGGATGTGTGCTCATGTAGAGGGGAAAGGTGATCGCGTATGCATCACGACAGTTAAAGACCCATGAGGTCAACTACCCAACACATGACTTGGAACTTGTCGATGTGGTGTTTGCGTTAAAGATTTGGCAGCATTACCTCTATGGGGTTAAGTGCACCATATATTCTGATCACAAGAGTCTGAAGTACTTTTTCGAGTAGAAAGATTTAAATATGAGGCAGAGAAGGTGGTTGAAATTGCGAAAATCTGTATCACCTAGGAAAGAGTAATGTTGTGGTTGATTCCTTGAGCCGAAATGAGAACCATGCTCCTATCCGGGTGAAGTCATACAATCTGGTTGTGACACCAGATTTCTTGAGCTAAATCAGCAAGGCGCAAAATGAGGCCTTGAAAGCCGAGAATGTGAAGAAAGAGAGAACGGTGGGTCAACAAGAAGTTTTGGAGGTAAATTCTCATGATGTAAAGACCAGATTCAGCCAAATGTGGGTGCCTAAGGAAGGCGAGCTTAGGGCCAAGATTTTAGATGAGGCTCATAAATCTTGTTACTCTATCCATCCGGGCACTACAAAGATGTATCAAGCCCTGAAAAAGGATTACTGGTGGTTGGGTATAAGAACGAAGTGACCAAGTACGTAATTAAGTGTTTGACTTGCTTATAGGTAAAAGCCGAACACCAAAATCCCTATGGAAAATTGCAGCCATTGGAGATTCCAGAGTGGAAATGGGGGCATATCACCATGGACTTCATAACAAAGCTACCATGCATAGCTAAAGGTTATGACACCATTTGGGTGATTGTGGACCGACTTATCAAGAGTGCTTACTTCTTGCTTATTCATGAGACGTTCACTTCTGAACGATTAGCGAAAGTGTTTATTAATGAAGTTATAGCTCGACATGGTCTACCAGGGTCGATTGTTTCAGAAAGGGACACACGGTTCAAGTCCATGTTCTAGAAGAAGTTACATGATGCAATGGGAACAAGGTTGAATATCAGCACGTGCGAATCATCCTCAAATGGATGGTCAGTCTGAAAGGACCATTCAAACCCTCAAGTATATGCTTCGTGCTTGCATCGTCGAATTCGGTTGAAGTTGGGATAGCCACCTGCCACTCACGGAGTTCTCTTACAACAACAGCTACCATTCTAGTATAGGCATGTCGCCTTACGGAATGCTTTATAGAATGCAGAACTCCAGTGTGTTGGGGAGAGATTGGACATAAGGAGTTGGAAAGCTTGGAAGTAGTAAGAGCAATATCAGAAAAGTTCGATCAGATTAAGGCACGGTTGAAAGGTGCACAAGATTGATAGAAGTCCTATGCAGACAAAAGACGCAAAACGATTAGTTTAATGTTGGGGACAAAGTCTTGTTGAAAGTGTCCCCATGGAAGGGTATTATCCTGTTTCGCAAATCGGGAAAGCTAAGCCCCCGGTATATTGGGCCGTTTCGAATCATAGCTCGAGTAGGGAAAGTAGCTTACCGATTAGAGCTTATAGCCGAACTTGATAGAATTCACCCGACATTTCACGTGTCGCACCTACGGAAATGTCTAGCCGATGAAACCGCACATATACCGATTGATGACATTGAGGTGAATAATCAACTAAACTATTTGGAGACCCCAATTGC
Organism: Smallanthus sonchifolius; assembly: GCA_023525975.1. Lineage (NCBI taxonomy): Eukaryota > Viridiplantae > Streptophyta > Magnoliopsida > Asterales > Asteraceae > Smallanthus > Smallanthus sonchifolius. The sequence continues at coordinate 61,504,839 of CM042037.1, read as the reverse complement.
AATCACAGACCGAAAGGAGAAAAGATTGCGTAACGAGGTAATCTGTTTAGTAAAAGTTCAATGGGAGCACAAGAAGGGGTCGGAGACTACATGGGAAGCTGAATACGAGATGAAAGAGTCGTACCCTAGTTTGTTCGACTTGTAACATCCGAACTTTCTAAATAGATATGTATTTTTATAAAAGTCGAAATGAGATAAAGTCAAAGGACAATGATGTGCACAAAGTAGTTTGAATTAAATGACTCAAAACAACCTAAATGAAACACTAAGTAATACTCTAGACTCTCTAAAGAACAAAACTACCGACAGGCAAGTGAACCTATCGAATGTAGTAAAGCCTAAGTAAGTCCGGATATCGAACCCAAAACACCTCTACAGAAAACACTAACTAGAAACTGAAATACTTATCCATACAAAATTGCTTAAATAAAATAATAATAAAGAAGGGGGGTTTTGCTCACAACTAAGAGTAACTTAAAAGAAGGATTAAAGAGAAGACTACGAACGCAAACGAAAGTTGAAACGAAAACCAGACGGTGAAAGAACACTACCTAGGCTCGAATCCTACACATGCTTGACAAAGGTTCTATCGATAAGGGAACTGACGTGATACCGGGATCTTAAAATACTAAACTCAAAGGAAACCTAGAGCACCCTCGACCCTTCTCAAGGATTGTCAACCAAGAAACCTAAAAGCCGTTAAACCACCGGTTGGATGGATTTCCCTCACAGGTCCTCCAATTTACTCAAGAAGTATCCGCTAGACAATTTACCTCACAGCGCGAAAGTCTCAATACACCTAAGTGCAAGGGATAACTAGGATTTTCCTATTGGATTCGATAAACACAGATATGAGACAAACTAGCAAGATCTTCTCACAAAGCCACTAAACTAGCAATCTAACACCCTAGACAAACTGACAATCTCTCACCTCACAGCTATCGAGATTGGTTGCACATCTAAACTATCTATATCAAGAAGATTACCCTATGGTGAACTCGTACGCAGTTACCCACTAATCAAAGACACACAGTAATTGATCTAGCATGCACCTATTACATGAAAGACATTCACCAAGGCACACGAGGAGTAAATCATCAATCCATAAACAATCATAGACACACATAAAACATCCAATAATCCAAACCAAGTTTGTTACATCATGAGTTCATCACATGCAAATCATCCAAAACCGAATAAAACCTAATGTCAAACATATGTATTCATCAACACCTAGGTAGTTCTAAGATTTTAGCCACTAAACATGACAAAAACCATAGTTAGCATCAATTCGAAACTCAAAAGAAACATGGAAATTGAAGATAAACAAGGAAAAACACAACCGAATGATTAACACCCGAGGAAATCGATCCCAGTGATCCCTAGCTTCAATTCTTGTCTTGTATCCTTTGAAATCGCCCTTTTTCGTCTCTTCTTTTCGCCTGCAGCCGTTCCTTCGATTCTGTATCTTTTTAGGGTTTCTAACTTTTGGGGTTTTAAAACAATTTCTGCGAAAAACCACCCGTCGCGTAGCGCGACAGGATCTTGAACACTCCTCGCGTAGCGCGAGGACCCCAGAAAAGACAAAACAGTCGGGCAATCATTAAAAGGGCAATTCTGACATTTTGCATTCCTCGCGTAGCGCGACGAAATTCCAAAACCTGTCGCGCTACGCCACAGGGGTAAAAATTCAGAAAGTTTCTTTTTTCATCCAAAGCCCTCTTGCACGTTCCGGAAACTCGTTCTTCTTCGTTTTCAATCATATCCGCTTCCTTTGTGACCTAACCACCATAAGATATAGAAATATTAAGTACAAGCAGTTATAGAAGAAAACCGAAGCAAAACAAACACAAAGTAGGAATGAAATTGACAGTAAAATGCATGTATTTTGCAATACATCACATCCCCACACTTAACTCTTTTTCGTCCTTGAAAAAGAATTATGCAAACGGAATCAGAGACGGATATTATTTTCGGGCCAAAAGCTATTTTACTTATTAGAGTCAAAACTTGTGTTAGCCGCGATTGCAAATATACTTATTCCTTTTAAACCCAAGTCTGGTTCCAGGCTCTTATCATGCAATTTTAGTTCAAGTGCGGTCAATCTACCTTGGGTCTCTCATTAGAAGCCACGGCCCACCTAATCCCAACTCAAGCTTATAGAACAAAAGGAGCAATCACTGGACCACTTCCTAACCGTTTTATACCAAAATCAAGAGAATTTGAAATCAAAATTTTTTTTTCTTGAGCTTAGACCTTGCTTCACTTAACCCAGAGGTTGTCTCAATCAGAGTCATCATCCCCGAGAGTGACAACGTGAGCGTCGGTAATTTTGCAATTTTGTTTCGACACATCCCAGAGGCATTCTAAGTCAGAGTCACCATCCCCAACGAAGATTACGTAGGCCTGCGCTACTTTTCTTAGTTTCTAGCTCATTTATTCTATTTTTTTTTATGATTAGAAATTCTAACAATTTTAGCTTATAACGGCATTCCTTATACTATTATTGGTACTATTATTGGCGGCTGCAATTTCTCATTTTCCGTAGATGAGAACCCACTAGTAGACCGACAATTAAGGTATATTTAGATCAAAGGAACCTAAAACCGAACCGAGCCTATTCACATATCCCAAACTAGACACAAGCTCGACTATATTAATCTTTATTATCATTATTTGAACTCGAACAAAAACCCCTCTTTTATATCATTTTCCGTTTTATTTTGCAAACTTCTTTATTCAAAAGACATTTTCAAATTTTTAATTTTTTTTTTTATCAAATAAATAAAAACACACTCTAAACGACAGTGTCCCATCCCCACACTTAAACTTTGCATTGTCCTCAATGCAGGAATGGAAACATGACTCAAAAACAAAAACAGGGAAAAGTAAAAGAAAATGGAAAAGACTTGGCTGGTATTTTGGCGGGTCAATATGCTCCAAGCATGCAGCAGCTCCCAAAGCCTTGTTGAGGATTCAGCATCCCCACACTTTGCTCTCGCTGTGTTCTCGCTGTTTGTTTGTTTTTTTTTTCCTTCGCGTAGCGCGACGGGGGACGAGAAAACATCGCGTAGCGCGAGGGGTGGATTTTGACAGAAAGTTTCGAAATTTTTCAACACTTAGTCAAATTTCTCACCCCTTATTTCCCAAACCTTCCAACCACCATTTACAAAAGCAAACATACCTGGGGACCCGCATTCTGCTGCTAAAAGCTCTTCCAAAAATCAATTAATATCCCTGCATGCAAACATCAAAACACAAAACACACAACCGAAAAAAAAAACAACTAAACAACTAACGCAACCTAAACCACTCTATAAACTCTACACTTGGGGATTCCACCCAAGACACTCACAAACCACACTATGTGGGAGGATCAAGGGAGAATTCCTCCCATTCGCTCGAAAACGAGCCACTTTCATCTGCCTCCCACATCTCACCACCTACAACCTTCATCATCACCTCCGGCTTCTTCTTAACATCCCCACACTTGGGGTTATCAACACTATCACCACTCCCTCCTAGGTTAATAGATTTGGCAACCACAAAAGTGACCGTCTCGTCACCGACCCTAAGTGTGAGCTTTCCGTCAAAAACATCGATGACGGCCTTGGCGGTGCGAAGGAACGGACGTCCTAAGATGATGGGAACAGTGGTATCCGCCTCCATATCCATAACCACAAAGTCCACAGGGAAAACAAATTTATCAACTTTCACAAGCACGTTTTCCAAAATTCCCCGTGGACATTTTATCGACCGATCCGCTAGGGAGAGTGTCATGCGCGTTGGAGCTAGTTCACCGAGTGCTAGCTTCTCATAGAGAGAATAAGGCATCAGATTGATGCTAGCACCGGAATCCGCTAACGCGTGACTACGAACATCGCCACCAAACAAACACGGGATTGTGAAAATACCCGGGTCTGTCAGTTTCTCCGGTAGCGTGTTTGTTATCACTGCAGAACACTCCCTACTTAAAGGAACCTCATTCAACTTACCCAACCGGTCCTTCCCCTTCAAAAGATCTTTCAAAAACTTAGCGTATTTAGGCATACGCTGAAGGGCCTCAATGAATGGGAGATTGATCTTCAGTTGTTTAAACATATCAAGAAAATGCCCGTATTCCTTAGCATGTTTTTGATTAGCAACACGCTCAGGATAAGGAATACGGGCTAGATCAATCTCGGGAGTGGGCTTAACATCAACCGGCTTCTTGTCAACAGACTTACCAACTAGAGACTCACTGTTTGGTGCGGTACTTGCTGGGACTAGCCTTGAATGCACCATCCCAAGAGTCTCTCTCTCTACCTCATCATTAACCGGTTCTTTCTCAACCTCCACCGGTGAACTCAAAAGCTCTCCACCTCTACCACTACGGGTGGTGACCGCATTCACGTGGGCGTTTGGGTTGGGTTGGGTACCACTCGGAAACTGGCCTTCCGGCCTTTTATCCAAACGCTTAGCAATGTCACCAACCGTACGCTGCAAATCTAGGAAAGCGGACTGCTGGTTCTTAAGAAGGATGTCATGCTCATGAAGGATTTTCTAGGTCGATGCATCCTTTGCCACTAACTGCGTCAGCAGTTCCTCAATCCTACCTAGGTTACTACCACCGCCTCCAACCGAGGTACTCCCAGAATTACTACCCGAAGACTGACCACCCTGCCCCTGGTTCTGAGGAAAATTGGAATGGAAACCAGGGGGATTACCGGAAGACCTGAAGCTGGGATTTTGATGATTTCCCCAACTGGGGTTATAAGAATTCCCGTATCGGTTTTGACCTCCAACATAACCGACTTGCTCCTGATTCAGCACAGGGCACTCAACAGTAGCATGATCACCACGACACATCTCACATCGCGCCACCCTCATCTTCAGCTCCTTCACATCTTTCGCCAGAGCCTGAAGCGCAACAGCTACACTAGTGTCCACATTGACGTGGTGAACACCCCTCGAAGATGAGGAGGTACTAGTGCTAGAACTTGAATTCCTAGTAACAGACCGCTGTTCGTATTCCGCCTGGGCGAAACTCTCAAACAAATCATTGCATTCGGCCACATTCCTTTTACCCATAAGGTGGCCTCCTGCAGAAGTATCAAAGCGCGCACGAGTCTCATAAGTGAGCCCGTTGTAGAATTTCTCTACAAGGGCCCAGTCAGACAGACCATGTTGGGAGCAACGACTGAGCAGATTTTGGAACCGCTCCCAGGCCATATAATAGGGCTCATCGGGCGGCATTCTAAAAGAATGAATCTCATCGCGCAACCGGGCAGCCTTCGCGGGTGGAAAATATTTATTTAGAAAAGCATCGCGTAGGCCGGCCCAAGTGGTGAATGTGCCCGGAGGGTGCGAGTCGAGCCAAGTGGCGGCTCTTCCCGCAAGGGAGAATGGAAAAAGATGGAGAAAAATCGCATCATCTGTGGCACCTTGAAGCTTAAAAGTACCACAGATGCGGGTCAAGCGGGCGATGTGAACGGGAGCATCCTCATCATCACGACCATTGAATTGGCAATTATTGATTGCGGTCATGATGTATGAGGGTATTTGCCAAGAATTTTCATTGGTTATGTTTGGCACAGTAATGGGGTTATTAATCCCCGTGAATCCCGCAGTAGACTGCTGATGAACAGTGCGATGGTTCGCCATGTCGGGATGAAAAGATGGTGGGCTAGATGGAGTGGATGAATTAGATAAGGGGGAAGAAACAGAACTGGGGGAACTGGTGGAAGAAGAAAGAGAAGATAAAGAAACACTAAACTCGCTGTGGGATGCCTCTGAGTATTCCCTGGAGTCGCTTTGCGAATCCAAAGAAAGAGCAGGTGGTGGTCCTTGCGAGCGCAAGTGGGGCATAAACTGCACAGAAAAATAAGAAGATAAAGTGAGAAAACAAATAATAAAATAAAGTAAGAAAGATATTTATAAAGAAATAAAAACAAGAACAAATAAACTCAAATAAAAAAAACAGATAAGTAATTCAGAACTAATCAGCGCAATCGACTCAGAGGTCCCCGGCAACGGCGCCAAAAACTTGATGTGCACAAAGTAGTTTGAATTAAATGACTCAAAACAACCTAAATGAAACACTAAGTAATACTCTAGACTCTCTAAAGAACTAAACTACCGACAGGCAAGTGAACCTATCGAATGTAGTAAAGCCTAAGTAAGTCCGGATATCGAACCCAAAAGACCTCTACAGAAAACACTAACTAGAAACTGAAATACTTATCCATACAAAATTGCTTAAATAAAATAATAATAAAGAAGGGGGGTTTTGCTCACAACTAAGAGTAACTTAAAAGAAGGATTAAAGAGAAGACTACGAACGCAAACGAAAGTTGAAACGAAAACCAGACGGAGAAAGAACACTACCTAGGCTCGAATCCTACACATGCTTGACAAAGGTTCTATCGATAAGGGAACTGACGTGATACCGGGATCTTAAAATATTAAACTCAAAGGAAACCTAGAGCACCCTCGACCCTTCTCAAGGATTGTCAACCAAGAAACCTAAAAGCCGTTAAACCACCGGTTGGATGGATTTCCCTCACAGGTCCTCCAATTTACTCAAGAAGTATCCGCTAGACAATTTACCTCACAGCGCGAAAGTCTCAATACACCTAAGTGCAAGGGATAACTAGGATTTTCCTATTGGATTCGATAAACACAGATATGAGACAAACTAGCAAGATCTTCTCACAAAGCCTCTAAACTAGCAATCTAACACCCTAGACAAACTGACAATCTCTCACCTCACAGCTATCGAGATTGGTTACACATCTAAACTATCTATATCAAGAAGATTACCCTATGGTGAACTCGTACGCAGTTACCCACTAATCAAAGACACACAGTAATTGATCTAGCATGCACCTATTACATGAAAGACATTCACCAAGGCACACGAGGAGTAAATCATCAATCCATAAACAATCATAGACACACATAAAACATCCAATAATCCAAACCAAGTTTGTTACATCATGAGTTCATCACATGCAAATCATCCAAAACCGAATAAAACCTAATGTCAAACATATGTATTCATCAACACCTAGGTAGTTCTAAGATTTTAGCCACTAAACATGACAAAAACCATAGTTAGCATCAATTCGAAACTCAAAAGAAACATGGAAATTGAAGATAAACAAGGAAAAACACAACCGAATGATTAACACCCGAGGAAATCGATCCCAGTGATCCCTAGCTTCAATCGTTGTCTTGTATCCTTTGAAATCGCCCTTTTTCGTCTCTTCTTTTCGCCTGCAGCCGTTCCTTCGATTCTGTATCTTTTTAGGGTTTCTAACTTTTGGGGTTTTAAAACAATTTCTACGAAAAACCACCCGTCGCGTAGCGCGACGGGATCTTGAACACTCCTCGCGTAGTGCGAGGACCCCAGAAAAGACAAAACAGTCGGGCAATCATTAAAAGGGCAATTCTGACATTTTGCATTCCTCGCGTAGCGCGACGAAATTCCAAAACCTGTCGCGCTACGCCACAGGGGTAAAAATCCAGAAAGTTTCTTTTTTCATCCAAAGCCCTCTTGCACGTTCCGGAAACTCGTTCTTCTTCGTTTTCAATCATATCTGCTTCCTTTGTGACCTAACCACCATAAGATATAGAAATATTAAGTACAAGCAGTTATAGAAGAAAACCGAAGCAAAACAAACACAAAGTAGGAATGAAATTGACAGTAAAATGCATGTATTTTGCAATACATCAGACAAAAAGGGGCAATTAAAAGAAGGGGGACTACCCCCTTAAAAGCCAATAACCACCTCTTTCACCCTCATTCTCCTTTCAATTTACGCATACTCTAGAGAGAGAGTGTGTGTAGTGAGAAAGAGACACGGTTAAAGGGAGAAAACAATAGAAGACGTCATTTTTAGCCTCCAATTCACTCCATTCGGTCAAGGATTCGAAAAGGAAGGATATTACAGCAAGCCATACACAATTTGACGTAAGAAACTGGTCCAGATCTTGTGTTTTTAGCTTGAAAACGAGTTTTTTTTTTTAGAAAAACAAGGTTTTAATCCAAAAGGGTTGGATTTTTACGTAAGTTTCAGCATAAAAACCATGGATCCGGACTTCTGGAAGCTAAACAAAGGTTTGGATCTTGATCCATTCTCGAGAACAGACGATTTAACATGCAAAATTAGGGTTTTCTCGTGATACGCGCATGGAGTACCGGCCGAATACACGTGCGTGAACTTGGGGTACTCACAGACAGTACTTCAGGCGAATACTGAGAGTATTTGCAAGAATACTCCCTGTGTTTACTGAAGGTACTCGCTAAGAGTATCCCTGCGTGAACCTTGAGTATTCACAAACCTTGTGCGTGTACTTAGAGTACTCGCAAGGGGTTTTTGGGTGCGTATACTTTAAAGTACTCGCATAGTTCCTGCGTGAGAATACCTTAGTAGATTTGTAGGATAAGGGAAGTTTGACTATGTTTAACCTATATCTAGGTTGTGAGTAGCTCTAGTCGGACTCCTTTATTAGTACATTGAAGCTAGCTTATCCAGGTGACTTCTAGATCCCCTTTATACCTACTTTTGAGGTGGTGTGCATACTATGTAGTGTTTATTATAATTGCATGTTAATAAACAAAAGCGAAGGAAGTGTTTACTATAATTGCATGTTAGTAAACAAAAGTGAAAGAAAGTTTTAATGAAAGATAAAGTGAGGCAAACAAATGTTTTAAGTAACAAAGACGTTTATAAAAGTTTAATGAAAGATAAAGAATGTGTTAATAAATGTAAGAAGGTGAAAGTTTTAATAATTCATTACATTGTCTTTATCCGGTAAAGGGAAGGGAAGGGTTCCATCAGGAATAGATGTTACTTTATGACAGGAGTCTTGGGAATTCGGCACAGTCCTCGTGACTGGTCCTATCCAAAGCCTTATGACAGCTTCACAGTCTCGAATTCCATGACTGTTATAATATAACATAGACGGTGCCTTTGTGGCCAGTCGATGGGCGTGGTGCACAATTGTTCAGTGTGTAAGGGTAACAACAGTTACTCATAAGGTTAACATGACCCTCAGCGAGGAATGTCTGAATCATGGACAATCGTCATGATAAAGGCATTATGTACACTTCATGGACGGCCGTTGTAACACCCAGATTATTTATTTAGTAAATTAATAAATAAATTAAGGTTTTAACGATTGGTAACATTACACAACGGCGGAAGCTAAATAAAGACTTCTAAATATGTCGAACACCCTGCGTCTTCATCTTCTAAGGGCTTAATCCAAATGTTTAACATATTCCAACTGTGTCGTATGTATTACCTGAAAAACATGCTCAAAAATGTCAACACAATGTTGATGAGTTCACAGGTTTTAAATGAATACAGTTGGCAAAACCAGTTGTACGGAATTGTTTGGCAAAAACCATTTATACTAAATTGACTGACAAACCATTAGTACGTATGCCATTAGCGAAATTCTTTGCTCGAAATTTACTTTATGCATATGATAAACAAAACAAGTTAGCGGTTGATTCATCGAAGTCTAGCTAGCACTTACGAATTATGTGATACACAAGCCTATAACCAAACCTTTAACGAATTCTCGAATTTGCCCCAACCCTATCTTTAAACAATGAGAACAACAAGACCTAATATGCAATCATTTGAACCTGCGTGGTTAGCGCGACTAACCATGATTATGGTTGTCAACCCGAATAGTACTATTCATATTGATTTACGACTAAGCCCATAGCTAATGGTTATAGTTTGAAATACCGAGACCTTTATGTGTTAACTCATGCACATAAGTGAATCAGATGCTTGTTTCTCGTTTTCTAGTTATTATACCATTTGAAGTTAACATGTTTTCCCCCAAAAATAGAAAACAGTAAAAAGGGGTCGTGAAACTCACCAGGTAATGTGTTAGGATTGATGACATCCTTTATGTTTCAACGAAAACCAAAGCCCACGTAATACTATAATAGCGGGTCTATGTCCTACTCGAGTCGTACAATCCCTGTAGGTATCTAATGAGAATTACGGACTGACCCTAATATTGTAAAGTAAGTCTAAACTCGTGTCGAGTTATCACGAGTGCGGTTGAGCTCTGATGATTTTTAAAAGTGTTACTAGTTCAATATATGACGCATGTTTAACGGTTGGTAATATTAGATACTTAGATCGAATCGGGAGTCACAACTCGAATATGTTTCAATAGTTACATAAAAAAATATCAGTTTGTCCTGGACACAATCGTATAAAGCAATCTGCACGTATAATTAATAATATTTCACGTTCCTTAATAGTATTTGTTTATACGCATAAATATACTTACTTTAGTACATTAATTAACATATCTCGTTTATTCAAACCTAAACCGAAAAACACACATATATATATATATATATGCTTACTTTAGTATATTAATTAACATATTAATTATCCTTTGTTTCCTGTATGCCATATATATATATATATATATATATATATAAGTGGAATACTGTTTAAGTCAAGATATAAAATTATATAATTACATATACATTTACATTCCCTGAACATAATAATTTAACGCTTTAGGTTTTGAAATCGTTTATACCCATATATATCCAAAACTTTGAAGTCATACATTTATTTAAATCCGTAATTGAAAATTATATTTAACAATTAAACATCCGATTTTGTGTAAAGATAATATATGTATTTATTTTTGAATCTATATATATTCGAATCTAAATATCAAATTATAACTGTTAGTTTGGTTTTATATAATGAGAATATTATTTATATATATACGTTTGGTTTTAAATATTGTTTTATGAAATAATTGTTTGGCTTCGTATAAAGTATGAAGATTTATAATTACAAATATTTATACGAATACGTTAATATATTTATACAAAAATATATTTGAGCGGATCATTGTTACTTGTCAAATTCTAGTTTAGTCGGTTACGTTATAAATTGATTCGTATAAATTTAAAATGTTCAAACGTAATGTACAAGATGCGAGTTTATCATTAAAATAATTGTTATCCAAAATATTCCAGATAATAACCGTCACGGTTAATTTATTATGAACATTTAGTAAATATCCATATTACTAAAGTAATAATTATTATCCTTATATATATAACGTTCGTTAGTCAAATCAGCGTTTCATTTTACCGATTACGCGTTCGTTTTGTATTTATCGACGAATAATTTATATATAGTTAGTACAGATCTCTCTTGTGAACAATGCATTGTATACGACTCGATTAGTATTTAACGCTAACCTAATATATATATTTTTATCGTTAACGAATCACTTAAGCTCAACGCGATTAACCGCACGCGCGTTTATTTTTGCGTAAATAAATATAATATATTAGTGCGCGTTTTATACCTTTCGAGAGTCCCGTTTACGAACCGACACATCCTAAACCTCACGTTTCACGTAGTGACCACGTTTGACTTTCGTTGACCCGTGTTGACTGAGTTTGACTAGGTTTGACCAAAACCCAAGGCTGTTGGGAACGACCCGAATAGTCCCGCCTATCCGGGTAACGTCCAGTCTTCGTCATAACCTGTCCAAAATCCAAAAGAACACACGGGAAGGAAACTCGACCATCTCAATGACTTGTTTAACCGGAAACTTTAAACGAAAACACCAACCGGTTACACTCTTGGAATGGCATGAAAAAGGAAAAATAACTCACCAGGAGAAACAGGTTCGTCGGAAAAAAAATTGATTATTGTCGGAACCCTAATCTGTCGCCGGGATCTTAGCCTGAAAAAGGGGTTTCACAACCCTATCCGTCACGACGACTTCCCTCACCCGGTGACTTACCGGAGAGAACCTGACCCCAAACCGTCGTCGTCGCCCTCTGCCCGAAAAACGATTTGGTCGTCGGATCCCTAGCGCCGCCGCCACTGCCATCCTCTCCAGCCTTCCATCTTCACCACCTTCGTCGTCTGGTCTCCACCGCCAAGGCTACGGCGGTGCCTTAGCCGTCGGACCTCCTCCTCTCTCTCTCCCGTCGTTTCTCTCTAGAGGTTTAGGGTTTGTAACTGGGGCTTAGGGGAAAGGTGGAAAGGACGATGGTGTGGTTGTTGGGTCGCCGTGACGCAGGAGGGGCCGCCGGAGATGGTGGCCAGCACCCTCCTCTTGTCTCTCGAGTTCCCATCTCTCTCTCTAACACACACATATGTGTGTTTATTTGTTTGAAGATGGTAATAAAAAAATGAGATGTTTGTTATGATGAAAGAGGTATTCATTTTCTTGGATTTACCGAGATATGTGTTTGACTTTTATGAATCTCAAAAGATGGTATATGATTTTTAAATATGTGCATCGGGAAAGAGGAAAATAATAAAAATAAAATTCTTTAGTATCTACAAGTGGTAGGCAAATGACAGTATAAACTGAACTAGTTTTGACATATCGCGTGTCCACTCAAGTCTCCGTCATAATAAATAAAATCTAAATTTTAATTCTATAAATCTTATAGATATATGACGCGGTAATAGATATATTTTAAATATTTATTTCGTAAGATTCCCGTTCCTTCTGCTGTCCAAACCGGTATGCGTCGACACCGTTTGTCTCATACGTCCGCCTAATTAAATGTCTCGCATTCCTTTTAAATAATACTATTTGTAATAATAAATAAGAATAAGTAATTATTTAATTTATATACTTAATCTCTCGATTATAAAATAGTCGGCATCGCTCTACCTGTTCCGGGTAAAACGTGTCGCATTCCACAAGTATTTATTATTTCCTAAATAATAATAATATTAATATTATAATACAATAGATATAAAATAAGTACTTGTTTATATTATTTAATTCTATCGGATCCAGCAAAACCCGCTGACGTCTACACCGGTGTTTGTCGTTGTCGCGCATCCAACGTCGCATATATCGCGTATAAACTCCTAATCAGTCACCCGAACAAATACTAATACTTATTATTAATATTTAATATTAGTAATTAAATATTGCGTCGCGTGGCGGTTAGTAACTTTGAATGCATTAATTTCTTTAATCGTACACTGCGAGGTTAGGTAAACACTATGTATTAATAACACGTTATCTCTAATCATCATGTGATTCGTCAAGTAAGGTTTCATGTCAAGTTCGCACACTGGGCCTCTAATTGGGTCGTTAATGGGCCAAGCCCATTTATGGTGAATTAATTATCGAGGGTTATTGACCCTAATTCAGGGTTGTCACATTCTCACCTCGTTAAAGAAATTTCTTCCTCGAAACTTAGTTTAAGTTAATCCCTAAGATTGACTCAATTTGTTTATATGGAAGTTTCGTATCCTTGGTTCATTTTGGTTCATAGGGAGAATTTTAACTCAATCCACATAGTGGTCGGTATTCGAAGGCAAAGTGAATACCTCATTGACTAACGATATTGGATGTGTAAGGATTCGAGATATCATAGTATTGTGTAACAGTGCAACGACATCGTTAATCATTTATTATGTCAAACGTGTGGATTTGGGAAAGTTCTTTGGATATATCAACAAAGGAACGACGTTGGCTCTACCCTGAAGTGATAAAGTTATCACTGGAGTCTCATGAACCCAAGGGCTTACAATCAGTGAGGTCACATGTAATTAGCGAGTCATTAAGAGATTGTCTGATTGACGTGAATTAAAGTAGTGAGTTTTCACAAACCAAGTGAACAACTCACACATCAAGTTAAATAATCCAGGACTAGCCGTCGTAGCATTTCATTATGTGATCATTCCCATCAGAATGGAACTGTATGATCATTATCATCGTAATGAATGAAGAAAATGCATTCAGGCACACGGATTCCCAAAAGTATAAGGATACATATCCTTTATTCATGCTCGATCTTCTCTCATGAAGATCACATCATGATCGGATCTAAAGGGAAATTATCGGAAGTCTAGTAAAGATATGTCATATGGTTTAATGAAATGTCCATGTGTTGGTTCTTAATCAGGTAGTTGACCGTTCATCACAACAAGTCAATGCCTTAGTGTATTCTATCTTTCTAGAATAAAAGGTTCTGACATTTCATCCGTCTACTCAGTACGTAGGTCAAACTGATTCAATTGAGTTCCAAGAAATAGTATCAACGCATACCATTTCCCACAGAGGAGTTGGAATGGTCGAGATAGGAACATTAACGAAATAGATATCAAACAATAGACCTTGATACAATAAAATCTCGTAGTATCAATGAATCATCCAGGTTTTTTAATCATTCAGATTTTTATGATTCATCTGAAGATGAGGGTGAATCTAGATGAAGAAGGAAGAAATGTTAATGTATTTGAGAATCGTTGAGTTGATTTGGCTCAACAGTTACCAAAGGTAAACGAATCTTCATGTGGTTAAAGGAAAAGTGAGAACAGATATCCCACCAGTTACTAAGAGTTAGTGACTCAACTTCACTTTTATTTGTTTTCTAAATACATACCTATTATGTTGGTAGACTGTGATTTGATATCATGGTCAGTTTAGTCGAGGCTTAACTTCTCATTAAGCGGACATCGGAAATATACGTGAGTTAATTTAAAGCTTCAGAGAGTCGCTAAACGCGAGGACGTCATGCTCTTATGTTCATTCAAGATAACGTGTAGATATTCCAAAAGATCTTGGAAGGGTAAAAATAAATTAGAAGGAAAGTTCAGAAGTCAGAAGGAATGTATATGTGTAGCCCTTCGGAAGATCAAAGTCGGCTATGATTCGACCTTTGTTCATCTTTCTGGTAGCGTACAATTTTAGACGATTATCAATCGTAGAACACATAAATATTTCGACTTAGGTCCTTGATTTCCTATCAAAGTTGAATGGAATGGATCATGGAGTTTTAGAATTTGTCAACAACTTGATAGTACAGTATGTCTGCAACCTCCCTGGCTTTCGAATGGTATTATCATGACTTGTCATTCCGTATTTCACCTACCTCTGTTATGGCCTTAAAATCCTTGGGACAAGGGCTTAAACCATAAAATTGAGGTAATGAGTGTTAAATGTCAGAGATTTGTATTTTCTCTAAGCACGTTTAAGAATTTGTGAATCTACCTCACGCTTTGGTAGATAGAAAACGAAATCGAAAAGAGAGAATCTATAGCTGAATCTCCAAAGTTGCAGCGGTACTTGACAAATAATTTCTCAATTTCGGTCTAAATACTGAGGTTAAATTAACTGAGAATAAACATTTTCAGCATTTCGGTCAGAATTGTCATGCCATTGAAGTCTCGGTGAGAGTTTTAGATCCATTAGGATTCAAAGATGAAAGAGATGTTGTACATTTCCACATCACTTGTGATATCCCATCGCATCACCTGATGCCCTTTTGGCTCAACCCTTTGGTTATGGTAATTTCGATCATTAATCGAGTGACTGGGAATTGAGATTAAGAATACGGATTAATCATGAATCATTAGCTCAAACACTAAGAACTCACTAGAGTTCTCATGCACTGCAAATTATGATTACGTGTGCACCCGTAACTATAATTTACTTTGCATGGTTCCTATAGTGTTTCTTCTATCCCAAGCTGGGCTCTGAAATGCTCATTAGATCATGTCATCGTGTTGCACTTTAGCGTACGAGTATGTATGTTCTATCTAATCACTCATGGTTATTAGTAGTAATACTCATAGATATGTCATCTAAGGCTGCTGCTGGAGGGAGAACGGTAGTGTGACACAACCAGTGTCTTCTATCAACAAGACGTGTGTGGTGGAAGTCAGGCACTATATTAGGGCAGGGATCTTCAAATCAATGTCGAGCAAATCATGCTCCAAGTTCGTATATACGTGTGGATCCACATGATATAAATGAGTCTATGGGTCTAATGATCCGTAGAGTTCTCTCCTATTTAGTCTTACTTCTCCACCTCGTGTTCCCTTCGGATTGGGCAGTTCCGCATGCCATATCTCATGGCAAAAGTTCGAGTCATCCAATCTGGCAAATCACGAAAGAGAGTATATATATACCACACCGAATGAAGACAACATATGTTAGAAAAGAAAACTGACTCCACAGCTAGAGTAGATGTAGGTGTGGTGCCGGTGCAGGTACAGGCACAGGTTCAGTCTATTGTAACACCAAGATCGGTAACCGGTGATCACTACCGTCATCACCCGAGCTCAGCTCGTAACTCGATCTTTCAGGGTTATAGTGTGCTGAGTAACCGTCATCCTTGTCTTGTAATCCGAACATGATACTTTGTTAGGTCCTATTGTAGGTGTCTACTGTTTCCACAATGTTTGCACGTATCAGATGTTAGTTACGTAATTGTATTTAATATTAATATAGCTAATGATACTCTAGGGTAACCACATACACTAAGAATTCACTCAAGTGGTCCAGCAACGGTTGGAATTTTTCTATACATAATTCTAGGGCGTTCTTAGTGTGATGTAAGTTTTAGAAATCTTGGTCATTAAATGAGTCTTGTTAGAGCCTAGGTGTCACTATGAAGACCTAATTTGCTAAAACTATTTGCTCTGATACCAATTTGTAACACCCCAGATTATTTACTTAGTAAATAAATAAATAAATTAAGGTTGTAACGATTGGTAACATTACACAACAGCGGAAGCTAAATAAAGACTTCTAAATATGTCGAACACCCCGCGTCTTCATCTTCTAAGGGCTTAATCCAAAAGGTTAACCTATTCCAACCGTGTCATATGTATTACCTGAAAAACATGCTCAAAAATATCAACGAAATGTTGGTGAGTTCACAGGTTTTAAATGAATACAATTGGCAAAACCAGTTGTACGGAATCGTTTGGCAAAAACCATTTATACTAAATTGACTAACAAACCATTAGTACGTATGCCATTGGCGAAATCCTTTGCTCGAAATTTACTTTATGCATATGACAAACAAAACAAGTTAGCGATTGATTTATCGAAGTCTAGCTAGCACTTACAAATTATGTGATACACAAGCCTATAACCAAACCTTTAACGAATTCTCGAATTTGCCCCAGCCCATTGTACCTTTAAACAATAAGAACAACAAGACCTAATATGTAACCATTTGACCTTGCTGGTCGTGGTTAGCGCGACTAACCATGATTGGGGGTGTCAACCTGAATAGTACTATTCATATTGATTTACGGCTAATTCCATAGCTAATGGTTATAGTTACCTAGTAATGGAACTCACCTCGTAATGTGTTAGGATTGATGACATCCTTTATGTTTCAACGAAAACCAAAGCCCACGTAATACTATAGTAGCGGGTCTATGTCCTACTCGAGTCGTACAATCCCTGTAGGTATTTAATGAGAATTACGGACTGACCCTAATATTGTAAAGTAAGTCTAAACTCGTGTCGAGTTATCACGTGTGCGGTTGAGCTCTGTTGATTTTTAAAACTGTTACTAGTTCAATATATGACGCATGTTTAACGGTTGGTAATATTAGATTCTTAGATCGAATCGGGAGTCACAACTCGAATATGTTTCAATAGTTACATAAAAAAAATATCAGTTTGTCGTGGACACGATCGTATAAAGCAATGCGCACGTATAATTAATAATATTTCACGTTCCTTAATAGTATTTGTTTGTCTTTACGTAACGTATACGCATAAATATACTTACTTTAGTATATTAATTAACATATCTCGTTTATTCAAACCTAAACCGAAAAACACACGCATATATATGCTTACTTTAGTATATTAATTAACATATTAATTATCCTTTGTTTCCCGTATGCCATATATATATATATATATATATAAGTGGAATACTGTTTAAGTCGAGGTATAAAACTATATAATTACATATACATTTACATTCCCTGAACATAATAATTTAACGCTTTAGGTTTTGAAATCGTTCATACCATATATATATCCAAAACTTTGAAGTCATATATTTATTTAAATCCGTAATTGAATATTATATTTAACAATTAAACATCCGATTTTGTGTAAAGATAATATATGTATTTATTTTTGAATCTATATATATTCGAATCTAAATATCATATTATAACATGTTAGTTTGGTTTTATATAATGAGAATACTATTTATATATATATGTTTGGTTTTAAATATTGTTTTATGAAATAATTGTTTGGCTTCGTATAAAGTATGAAGATTTATAATTACATATATTTATACGAATACGTTAATATATTTATACAAAAATATATTTGAGCGGATCATTGTTATTTGTCAAATTCTAGTTTAATCGGTTACGTTATAAATTGATTCGTATAAATTTAAAATGTTCAAACGTAATGTACAAGATGCGAGTTTATCATTAAAATAATTGCTATCCAAAATATCCCAGATAATAACCGTCACGGTTTATTTATTATGAACATTTAGTAAATATCTATATGACTAAAGTAATAATTATTATCCTTATATATATTAACGTTCGTTAGTCAAATCAGCGTTTCATTTTACCGATTACGCGTTCGTTTTGTATTTATCGACTAATAAATTATAACTAGTTTGTACGGATCACTCTTATCAACAACGCATTGTATACGACTCGCTTAGTATTTAACGCTAACCTAATATATATTTTTATCGTTAACGAATCACTTAAGCTCAACGCGATTAACCACACGCGCGTGTATTTTTGCGTAAATAAATATAATATATTAGTGCGCGTTTTATACCTTTCGAGAGTCCCGTTTACGAACCGACACGTCCTAAACCTCACGTTTCACGTAGTGACCATGTTTGACTTTCGTTGACCAGCGTTGACTGAGTTTGACTAGGTTTGACCAAAACCCAAGGCTGTTGGGAACGACCCGAATAGTCCCGCCTATCCGGGCAACGTCCCGTCTTCGTCATAACCAGTCAAAAATCCAAAAGAACACACGGGAATGAAACCCGACCATCTCAATGACTTGTTTAACCGGAAACTTTAAACGAAAACACCAACCGGTTACACTCTTGGAATGGCATGAAAAAGCTTGGAATGGCATGAAAAAGGAAAAATAACTCACCAGGAGAAACAGGTTCGTCGGAAAAAAAAATTGATTATTGTCGGAACCCTAATCTGTCGCCGGGATCTTAGCCTGAAAAAGGGGTTTCACAACCCTATCCGTCACGACGGCGTCCCTCACCTGGTGACTTACCGGAGAGAACCTGACCCCAAACCGTCGTCGTCGCCCTCTGCCCGAAAAACGATTTGGTCGTCTGATCCCTAGCGCTGCCGCCACTGTCATCCTCTCCAGCCCGCCATCTTCACCACCTTCGTCGTCTGGTCTCCACCGCCAAGGCTACGGCGGTGCCTTAGCTGTCGGACCTCCTCTCTCTCCCGTCGTTTTTCTCTAGAGGTTTAGGGTTTGTAACTGGGACTGTAGGGGAAAGGTGGAAAGGACGATGGTGTGGTTGTTGGGTCGCCGTGACGCCGGAGGGGCCGCCGGAGATGGTGGCCGGCGCCCTCCTCTTGTCTCTCGAGTTCCCATCTCTCTCTCTCTCTCTAACACACACATATGTGTGCTTGTTTGTTTGAAGACAGTAATAAAAAAAAGGAGATATTTGTTATGATGAAAGAGATATTCATTTTCTTGAATTTATCGTGATTTGTGTTTGACTTTTATAAATTTTAAAAGATGGTATATGATTTTTAAAGATGTGCCTAGGGAAAAGGAAAATAATAAAAATAAAATTCTTTAGTATCTACAAGTGGTAGGCAAATGACAGTATAAACTGAACTGGTTTTGACATATCGCGTGTCCACTCAAGTCTCCGTCATAATAAATAAAATCCAAATTTTAATTCCATAAATTTTATAGATATATGACGCGGTAATAGATATATTTTAAATATTTATTTCGTAAGATTCCCGTTCCGTCTGCTGTCCAAGCCGGTATGCGTCGACACCGTTTGTCTCATACGTCCGCCTAATTAAATGTCTCGCACTCCGTTTAAATAATACTATTAGTAATAGTAACAAATAAGAATAAGTAATTATTTAAGGGGACTACTAATGGGACACGGGAATTGCTATCTGGACCGGGCTCTATACGCATCGTATAGGGCAATACGATGCGTATAGCCTTCACAATTTCCCAAACCCGACAACATCGTACTCCTAGACATTCCAACCCCTATACGCATCGTATAGGTCAATACGGTGCGGTTTAGGGTACGAGGTGACTTCTGCAACTAGTCATCCATCACATCGCTATACGTCACGTATAGGTCTATACGTGGCGTATAGAGATGTGATGGATGACTAGTTGCAGAAGTCACCTCGTACCCTAAACCGCACCGTATTGACCTATACGATGTTGTCGGTTTGACCAGGAGTCTATACGCATCGTATAGAGCTATACGATGCGTATAGGGGCCAAATTTTGTGTATTTTACCATGCACAATTCTCATTTGAACGTATCATTCAAAAATTTTCAAACAATTTACGGTTTTCAAAAAGTTATAGCAATGTCTTGGTGGTGGGATGGTAACTACGGTTTTCAGGTATATTCTAACGAGTCGCTGGAAAACAACCCGCAAAGTTCTGGATTTCAAGATGTGAACCGGGAGGAGGTCTCGTCCGACGTTTATTCTAATCAACGGGTAAGGCTTCCCGATTTGAACGAGCCACTAAGCAATCTCGAGTTCGTATACGGTGAACACTCTTACCTTACACAACCCACGGACGACTTCGTGTACGGTGAAGACTCTTACCCGACACAACAAACCGACAGCTTCGTGACGTATAAAACTGACCAGGTATAACATTCCTATATATATGCATACATTTAGTTTGTTGTTTCTTAACTTTTACCGTACCGTTGTTGTAGAATTTTCAGACTCGTGATCAGTTGGTGGATTGGGCTGTCCGCAGAGGACGTGAGAATGGTTACGTCATTGTCACCCGACGATCGAGGAGAAAAGGCGACGACCCGTCGGAGCCGGTTATCAAGGTATGGCTTGTGTGTGACCGTCACGGCGAACGTAAATCTACTGCCATGGTTCGACGTGTCGGTAGCAAGAAAACAGGTTGTCCTTTTAAATTGGAAGGAGAGTACCAAGTAAATACTGGTGATTGGAAATTAACGGTGAAGGATGACAGTCATAACCACGATCCTAGTCAACATCTTGAGGCGCACTCGTTTTCCAGGAGACTGTCTGAGTCGGAACAACTTTTGGTGGCGAAATTGTATTCGCAAAACATGATGCCACGAAACATTCTGGCAACCATAAGGGAGCAAAACCCCGATAGTAGTTGCATTAAAAAGGACATTTATAATGCAATACAAAAGATAAAAAACGAAACGAGAGTCGGTGAAACTCCAATGCAGGTTCTGGAGCACCTGCTTTCTTCTAAACATTACGTCTACTATACCCGGGAGGATCCCGTCACAAATGTCGTGGAGGAGATATTCTTTGTTCTTCCGAAATCCTACGAGATGTGGCGTGCGTTCCCGCATGTTTTGATGATCGACGCAACGTACAAAACAAACATGTATAGACTTCCATTTGTCCAAGTGGTCGGTGTGACCTCCACACACCAGTCGTTCTGCGTCGCTCATGCATTTATATCTAAAGAACGGGAGGAAAACTTCGTCTGGTTGCTATTGCAAATCAAAGGTATGTTGCAAAAGTGTATGGAGCCGCGCGTGATAGTAACAGACAGGGACAAAGCTCTTATGAACGCGTGTGACAAAATATTCCCGGAAAGTTCCAAGAACCTATGCCGGTGGCACATACACGAGAATATCTCAAAACATTGCAAGGCATCGTTTACAGACGAAGATTGGGAAAATTTCAAGTATTCTTGGTCGGTATTGTGTGAGTCTCCTACGCCAGAAGTATACCAGTACAACTTCAACCGGCTTTACGAACGACTGTATGCAGCCAAACGAGGAAGTAAGTTTTGAATATTAAATAATTATTATGGTTTAATTTATTTACAATATTAAATATTTATTAGGTTTTAAATTATTTTTGTAGGAGTTATTGACTATGTGACAAAAAATTGGTTGGACCCATATAAAGAAAAGTTTGTATCGGCCTGGTCCAACAGAAAACCCGATCAGGTCAAAAAAAGTCTGTTGTCGAGAATCGTAGGGGTGGTATTTCCGATCAATAGTAAGAAGAAGGCGCCTATGGTACAAGAAGATACTCGCGGTCGTCCAACTTTGAAAAAGCAACAACAAAGGAAACAGGATGTCACGAGAAACAGCTCGTTCACAGGATCCCAACAAAGCATATGTGACCCTGCGAGACATAGCTCCTATATTGCGTCATAGGACTCTCGACAAGCGAGTTCAGTCATTCAACACCGTCGTTCAACGACGGGTAAAGGAAAGCAACCACCAGATGATAACGCCCATCATGGGTTTCCATTAATGATTGGGGAAGATGCCGTTAACAATATAAATTGTTTTAAGGATTCGATTCCATCTTTGTTTCATCCCTACATTTCACGTATACAGAATGTAAATCCCGACGGTAACTGTGGTTTTCGATCGGTAGCTGTGGGCTTAGGGTTAAATGAAAACCGGTGGTTATTTATTCGTCAACAGCTTCTACATGAGATGGACAGTAAAGAAGAATGGTGGAGAACTGTTTTCGACAGAATCGCCTTTCAAGAGTATGATAGGCTGCGTCACACAATAGATTGGCAGGATGTGAAAGCCGCGCCAGTTAGTCGTTGGATGTGGATGCCATACACAGGACTCCTAATTGCTCAAAGATTTGGGGTGATTGTTCATCTATTAAGCATTGCCGGTAATCAAACATTTTTTCCATTATGGTTTGGTCCTCATGTTCATGCTCAACATCAAATTGTATCGTTCGTTCACGTCAAAAGTGCTCATTTCATCCACGTCAAGTTAGACGGAGATTTTCCGATGCCCCCTAGGAATGCATTATGGAATTTGCACCGAAATGATGATGCAGCAGAATGGGAAAATATATACAGTGATCGTATTGAACGGTTTAAGAAAAAAATGGCTACTAATAGCGATAACTTTTCACAATACGTCACGAATTATGGATGAAGTTTGTTTGTAATAAAATACATGTTTATACTAATTATATCAAAAAAGAAAACAAAAAAAAAGAATACAATTATACTAATTATACTAATTATATAAAAAAAAAGAATACAATTATACTAATTATACTAAAATACATGAACTATACGCCACGTATAGATCCATACGTACCGTATGGAATTCCAAAGGTCATGAGCTATACGCCTCGTAATGTTCTATACGATGGCGTATAGCGACCGGTATACTCAGAAGAGCCAGCGTACAGCACCAAACGCCCCCCATTTTTAACACACACACACATACGAGGAGACGCTAGATTGAGATTGTCGGGTCAAAAATTTCCTCTTTTACTCGTAAAGGTACGTATTCTAGACTCGTGATATATAATATAGGTTTAATTTTGATTATTAGTCATTAAAATTGCGTAGAAATAGAGATTTATAAGTTGAATTCGATGAACTATACGCAGCGTATAGAATTATACGTGGCGTATAGTTCATCAGAGGAAGAAGATGAAACAATACGCAACGTATGGGGCTATACGCTGCGTATGGTTTAAGTTACCCGGTAACTGGCCTGCGTATGGCTTGGTTGGCCGCGTATGGCTCGTTTTGCCCGGTAACTGGCCTGCGTATGGCTTGGTTGGCTCGTTTTGCCCAGTGGGCCGTAGCGACGGGCTTGTACTTTGAGCCCGAGACGATTTTGCCGGTTTACACCGCGGCGGTGACGGAGGTGGACAAGGAGGTACTCCTTGTTTTTTGGGGTTTGATTTCCGATAGCCCTTGGTTAGGTACCAAGGCGAGGGTTTCGGGGATTAGAGACCCCCTCTATAGATATTTGCACCGGCTTATCTCGACGTCGATCGCACCGCGTCAGAAAAGCCGTGAGTGGTGCACTGATAGAGACCTCTTCTTTCTCTACTGCCTGCTTACAGGCACGGGGTGCGCCCTATCCACATGCCTCGCTAGTTATTTCGCGTCTGCCTATATGCGGCAGAGGCGCGGGCTTTTGTATGGCGGCGCTTTTATCACTCAGGTCATGCGTAGTATTACACCATGGCATGCGCATGAGCCTGAGTTGTTACCGCCCATTCCCCCTGTCAGATTAGACCGCCGCACGGCTAGCGGCATGCGCATCACGCACCGTTTCCCGGGGCTCGGCCTACGGTTTGTAGGGGCCGTCCAGGACCAGGTTTGGGTCCCGGTGCCGTTGCCGCCGATGCCTGGACAGGGGGGCCCGCAGATGCCTGACCCGCCACTAGGTGTGCCGTTGCCGGCGCCGCATCAGCCGCACGTGGAGCCCATCCACGACCATCCGCCACAGCATCCCCGACACGCGCGTCGGTCTGTTAGGCTGGACAGGGCCACCCAGGCATTGCTTGAGACCCTTGCTGCCGACTCACGGCGACTTGTTGCCGAGTCACGGCGACAGGCTCTTCAGAGCGACCGCATGGAGGACCTTATGATGTGGGCGGTTGGTAGCCTCGTGGATCTATCACGAGCCGCCGGCATCGAGCTACCACCACTACCACTGCCACGTCATTATCCAGACGACCCCGTTCAGGATGACGGCGGGGCCGGTCAGGATGACGGCGGGGCGGGTCAGGCTTAGTTGTTTTTATTTGTATTTAGTTTGTTTCTTCGGTTATGTATGTAAAAACATTTTGATGTATATATTTAATTTTGTGATGTAATGTATATAGTCTTTTACTTATTTCTTTGGTTGTAATGTTTAATTTTTTGTTTGTTTGTAATGATAAATTATAAATGCAAAAATATAATAAATGTTAACAAAGTTATATAATTTAAATTAAAAAATATAACAAACTTATATTAACAAAGTTATATAAATTAAATTAAAAAAAACAACAAACTTAAATTAATAAAATACCCTATACGTGGCGTATAGGGCAATACGCCACGTATAGAGGTTTTTAAATCGACTTCTGCCAACTTTTGAAGCAAAATTAAAACCCGTGGCCCATACGCTGCGTATAGATCAATACGGCCCGTATTGGACCCAGCCGCCAGACCGGGAATGCGACGTGGCATTCTGTTGGCAGAGACTGAACCCTATACGCCTCGTATTGGCCTATACAAGTGCGTATAGGGCGGCGGCATGTCCAATTAGCAATATTCCGTGTCTTAATAGATTCACCCTTATTTAATTTATATACTTAATCTCTCGACTCTAAAATAGTCGGCATCGCTCTACCTGCTCCGGGTAAAACGTGTCGCGTTTCGCAAGTAGTTATTATTTCTTAAATAATAATAATATTAATATTTTAATACAATAGATATAAAATAAGTACTTGTTTATATTATTTAATTCTACCGGATCCAGCAAAACCCGCTGACGTCTACACCGATGTTTGTTGTTGTCGCGCATCCAACGTCGCATATCTCTCGTATAAACTCCTAATCAGTCACCCGAACAAATACTAATACTTATTATTACTATTTAATATTAGTAATTAAATATTGCGTTGCGTGGCGGTTAGTAACTTTGAATGCACTAATTTTTTAATCGTATACTGCGAGGTTACGTAAACACTATGTATTAATAACACATTATCTATAATCATCCTGTGATCCGTCAAGTAAGGTTTCATGTCAAGTTCGCACACTGGGCCTATAATTGGGTCGTTAATGGGCCAAGCCCGTTTATGATGAATTAATTATCGAGGGTTATTGACCCTAATTCAGGGTTGTCACAGTCGTCATGAATGTTACGTAAACTCCATGGACGATCGTCACGGAGGATAGTAATGAAAGGAATTGACGGATACAACGAGATACATATTAGACTAATAATGTATGACTTAGCAGGAAGTATGTAAGAATGTTTTGCCTTTACCGGCACTGATGATAGCGTGTTTTAAATCCTTGTTCTTTTATCAAATGTTATGTTTTATGTAAAGCTAGAACTCACTCAACGTTAGTTGACTTTTAGTATGCACATCAGGTTGAGTATAGGTAAGGAATGTAGCTCGTGGATGATTGGCTTATGACGAGGAGTTACCCGACTACTGAATATCTCGCATCCCATGTGTTTTGTTTATTTGAAATGTTAATGGTTAAGACAATATTTTACATGTTTTGGACAAGTTGTAATTTGTTTGCATGTTTACGCTGCGTAATTCAAAGTTTAAAGTTTATGAACTATGTGTGATTGAGTAAATCAAATAAGTGAGGCTTCCCAGGATCGAGCCTTAAAATATATAAGTATATCTCTATTGCTTGTAGTCCTCCTATGCACTACGAACTTCACCATTGATTCTAGAATCATATTGGTATATTCCCGGCTCACAAATCACATATTAAATCATATATACCAATTTTATAAAAAAAACTTTTAGTTTATTAAGTCAAAAAGTAGTAAAGTATTAAACTAGACATGCAACTAAAGGGCTTGTAGCCTGGCGGTATCAAGGTGTGTAGTAAAGGTGTTTATTTTCAAGTGGTTGAGAGTTCTAGTCTCATGGTGGACATTAGTGTAGATTTAGAGGGTGTGTGAGTTAGCCGTTTTAAAACAATTAAACTAGACATGCCACGTATATGCACGGGAATCCGGGTCTTGTGTCCATGTAGGCCTAACACCATGGAACTTGTGATAGGTGATTGCGTGGCCGAACAATATATCAAAAAAACAGCATAAGGCTATGTGTAGATAGACACAATCATTAAACATCAGTTTGCCCCTCAATTAAAGAACAAAATAAACAAAAAACAAAAAAATGTGGTGTTTTGTATTGATGTGATAACTAAAGGGGTGGGATGGTATGAGTCGATAACTTCAAGGATGAGGCACGACAAATAAAAATGAGGAAAATGGGGTTACATTTAGCACAACCCTAAAATTAAATATTTTTACCTTCTTTTTACACCTATGATATGATAAATCATTTGTTTGATGTAAGAACTTTCGTCCAACAGTTCAAACACGCCACACCCCTTTTTGATTGCTCCACGTAGCATTCGGCAGTGAGAGCTCCTCTCATGCCGTGACCTATCTCACAGCCCGCTCCCACGAAGAGGCAGCGCGGTGTTCCACACTGTAATGTCCCGGATTTTCCGATGTACATTTTCCCTAAACGCTTACCGTGTTATTTTAAACTTTAATCCTTATTTTCTTAAATAGTAATTTATTTATTTTCTAAGGAAAACATTCATATATATATAAAATATGCTTGATTCTTAAAAGCTTTATAAACTTATAATTATATAAATAAAAATAATTCATAAACTTATTCTAAAATACTTAGACTCGTAAACCATAAATCTTAGAAATTATTTTATGAATTTATAAAATAATAAAAGGCAATAAAACTTACAAAACTTATTTAATTTATTTTTATATATATATATAAAAAAAATTATTTAATAATAATAATAATAAAACATATTATTGTTTTATAAATTTCAGGGACTAAAACTGTCATTTATCAAAACTGATTTTTAACTAAAACTTAAGTTTTACAAGAAATGATAAACACTTCAAATAGTAGGGGCCTGTTTTGTAAAAACCTCAAATCTCTGAAACCAAAAGCGGTTCCAGGTTCGAAACCCGCCACCCACGGTTTTGAACGCGTTTATCCCAAATCGCGAATCCCGTCCGGGTTCGATGAACCTCGGGTTCATCTCGCGCATGCGACCACCGCCCAACACTCATCAATGCTCCATTTCAACCATAATCGCGCATGGAGCCGAAATCGATCCGCCTTAACTCATCCATCAACTCCTCACCTAATCGGGCATTTAACCTCGAAATTGTGTATAAATACGAGTACCGACAGGTAGACGACATCACACTACATCCATTTCCACCCTCAGTTCGGCGAAAACAAACCTACAATCTCGAATACGGACTCGCGACGGCCGACACTTAACTCGTACCCGTTCTCGCTCGATTCGGCACCAAACCAGGTAATCTTTGAACCCATTACGATCTACTTCATGAGAGGATCGAAAGCCCTCTGTTTAATATCATAAACAGAGGGTGATACGATTCGATTTGAGAGATTTGAAAACTAGGGTTCATAAGGGAATTGGGGATGATTTGGGTTTGTTTTTATCAATATTTCTTTCTTGGGTTATAGTATCAATAAGACTCATGGTCCAGTGGTTGGAGCGTGTGTATATGTCCGACCCGGTCACAGGCCCGAGTTCGAATCCAGGGAACCGGTTTTGTCCATTTCATTTTTTTAGCCTTTCCCAAAACAGTTTTTAAACTTTAAATTAATTTTATAAAATCTGAGATACTTTTATAAACTTAAAAATGGAGTTTTATCCTACTTTTATATTCTGAAAATATTTTTAACTATTTAAACTTAGTTAAAAGCTATAAAAAAGGGATTAATTAATCCTTATTAATAGTTTTCAATCCCAAAAAAAAAACTATAAATATAATTCTAAAATTTTATAAAACTTATACTTTTATCACAAATTATTCAGTAAAGTTTATGAACTTATTTATAAATTTATAGTCAAAAACACGTAAACTTCATGATAGATTCTATTTTATAAACTTATGAAACTTGACATTTATTTTAACTTATAAAATATTATTTGGTTATCAATTATAAAATAAATACTTAACACTTAATTTCTTTAATAAACCTTAAATAAATTATATTAATTATCCTTTTAGATAATTAATTACATTTGATGATTATTTGCTCTTTAAATAATTACTAATAATCCTAAATCACTATTTAATCTTTAATACTTTGTATTTAATAATTATTTTACTCTTTAAATAATTACTAACATTGATTCTTACCTTAAATAATTATTATAAAAACTTCAAATAATTGTTTAGTCTTTCGTTTAACAAAATGTACAAATCTATTTAATTATTGTTACCAAGTGTGTGTAATTAATAATTTTGAGGCTTTTAAATTATTATTTTAAATCATTCTAAGCTATAAACTTATTAAACTTTGAAATACAAGTCTTGTGTCGTTCATTTAAAACCTTTTTTTAAACTTGATTTAAAACTTCATAAACACAACCAACCCACCTCCCATTGGAACCCTAGTCGAATCTTGAAAATCCTAAATCTTTTACCTTAGACTTGTAGAAACAAACTTGAAACCTTAGACTTATATTCATAGGCTTATTGTGAGAATACTCTCCCTCTCCAAGTCTTGCAAATACTTAACTCTTGTTCGGATACTCGTCATCAATCCAAGTGAGTATACTTAGCCTCTTTTTCCTTTTATGCTTTTGGGGTGAAACATGTTCACAATTCTTAAACTTATACAATTCTTGTACAACTATGACTACGTGTTTATTCTTATGTTAAACTTCAGACTTGTATGCTTAGATTAAACTTAAAACTAGCACATTCATTAGCTTTGATCAAGCCGATAGTAACAATGATAGATCTATTGCATTTGACCAATCCACCTTGATTGATTGACCCCTTCGGGGGGGGAGCCCTTGGTGTTTGTTACTACATTAAACTTGAGACTTATAAGGGTAACCTGCGGGTTATGCCTAAACTTGGTTGGAGGGTTGATGTGCACAATGTCTAACATGCTTGTTTTCTCATACTTACATTATAGAATGCACATATCATAGTGAATTGTAATTCTTTTCAAATACTTGATAAACTGTGTCAAAACCTTTGTATCTCACCAACTATTTTGTAGTTGACAGATTCTTTCACATGTTTCAGGTTTACATCATGAGACTTATTCGTGATCACATAGGATGCTTTGGACCTAGACTACTTAAATTAAATGTTGTATTCGTATTATTCTTCCTTGTATTGAATCTTAAATTATTCATTAATGAAATATCGAAACTTTAATAGTCAACCTTGTGCTATTGAACAACCGCGTCCGCCCAGACATATAATTCGCCGTCGGTTGGGGTGTGACAGATTGGTATCAGAGACTTGGTTATAGGGAATTAGGTTATTAGACACATGACCTAGACTATAACTTAGGAGACCCAAACATGAGTTATCTCATGTCCTTTACTAGGAATTCTCTCCTCACTCTATTCTTAAATCTTATACGTGAACGCTTGGAGATTCTACGTTTCTACTTACCTGCGTGCTACAAAAGTCTACTATGTCGAGGGTACATTCTTAGGCTTTAAGTCTAAACCCCCAATAAATTCTCGTCAAGAGTATTTAAGTTCTAGACAATGTATGAGAACTTGTGCGGACCGGAAGGGTGGATACCTGTATTCTGGGAAATTCTGTTAAGGAAAGCATTTCGTATAAATCCAAATCAACCGTTGGACCCGTATGCTTTCTTGGGAATTCTTGGGATGAGTATCCACTTATAGGAATGCATGACTTCTCTAAACGTTTGTGAGCTTAGATCTCTCTTGATATGTCAAAGTACTTACTTAGTGATATGCACTAAATGAGTACTATCTCAAATACTATACACTTCATAAATTCATGATTCAAAAACTTTTCTCTGTAACCTTTACTCTATGATTCTTATGTTCCGTCTTTTCAAGAATGGTCACATGACAGCATGCTTACTCGTCATGACCTGAAGGAGTTACCTTCAAGGAGAAATTCTTACAAGATTATACTTAAAGACTACATACATAAACTTATATTTATAAATACTACCCAATAAACTTCGTGATCATTGTAATATAACCCTTAAAACTATGAATTACCCTACAAATTCTTCTATAAAGCTTCATCATTTTATAAATATGACCCCTAAGAGGTAACCCTTGTATTTTTACCTTACCTCCTTAGCACTTAACCAAGTTCATTTGATAACTAACTCAAAAACTTTTGTTATGCTTTTATACACCTCAAAACTTTCATACGTCTTTAAAACTTCCACATCACTGTTACTTATAAACAAAACTTGACGTCTTCTAAACCTAAAGTACATTAACAAAGGGATTAGTAACCTGATCGTTTTCCCGCAAGAGAAGAAGCCTACTATAGAATAAACAAGCTCCACGTTTAAAACTCTAAACCCATAATAAACCTCGACATAATACCATAAACCCTAACATCGGTGACAATAACTAAAAAGTTGTAGACTCACGAAGAAATTCTGGCTATGGAAATAGGGTACATAAGTGAGTCCTTGTGACCCACCCCTTCTTCCGGGAATTCTCTTCGTTAGCCCATCAACCTCAAGCCAAAAACCATTTTAAATAGTACTGTGATGACTCAATATTATGAGTAAAAATCTTTTTGAACACATTTAATCAATTTACTTACAAACTTCCTCCTATTCTCTTCTCTTGCTAGGTAATGGACTCACACTCACACTCTTCGCCAGTGTACCGCCCAAGGGGAGAGTCCGACCGCGAAGAGAGTAGCGAGTCACCGGTGTACCAGCCAAGTCCTTATCCTAATGCACGGGCAAGAGCTGAGCTCAAAACCGATTGGATCAGAAACCCTAGGGCATCACCACCGAGAAATCCTTATCAACCACCTCATCTTCACCACCGGTTCTCATCGCCACCAAGGGACCCGTACCTAACACCTACCCCTACCCTAAGGGCTAGGCATACCGGAGTACCTGCGGTGGCAATGGGGATCCCGGTGTCTAACATTCCTAGGTTTCTGGAAACCGAAGAATTTATGAGGAGGGAGACAGAGCATAGGGCACGACACGACCTGTTAAACCAAAGGATCAACGACCTGGCCAATCAAATCTGGATCCAGGAAGAAAAGATCGTAACTTTGGAAGAAGACAGAGAAATCCTCGAGCACCGCACCGAGACCACTAGGGCAGAGGCTAGGTTTGCCATCCGAGTCACCCTAGCAGTACTTGTGGTGGTACTAATCTGTTTCTTAGTGGAGAGCTACCTAAGGCGTGCATGAAGCCTCCATTTCTATTAAATTTTAAATTTTGTCTTATGTAAGGGCTAGAAGCCCAAATTTTGAAATATCTAATGAAAGTTATTTTGAAATTTCATCTTGTTATCACTTGTTAATTTGACACTTCTTTCATCCTTACAAACTTAACCCTCTTACCCACACACCTTCGTCAAGAGCAGCTCACATTAGTACTTGAGATAATTAACAACGTTGTATTAAACTATAAAAATCCCAAGAGACGCACGCATACTTGAAGAATAAACTTTGAACAAACCTTCTAATTCATAAACGCTCTTTTAAAAACAACTCGACTTACGAACCACTGCCGTAATCAACTATGATCCTTACCTCTCATATAGACTTCACACTTCTAAAACTTGACCAATTTTTCGTTTGACAATCATACATACCTTTCATAAGTCTTACTTGTACTAATTATCAATATCCAACTTTATATAAAAGAAAACTATACCTGCTGTTGTGAAACGAGATAAGTCATTTGTAAACACACTATCATAAATCTTATCGAAACTTTTCCCATTACCCTATGCTTGGAGACTTTCCTCATTCAACTCTTGTCACGTAAAAGACTTACTATAAATCACAACGGGGACTAAAAGCTTAAATACACGTTGCTAAAACATTAAACTTCGTATACACTACTATAAGGTCAGAGACTTTTGAGTCATGTAAAACTTGTACAAATACTCAATCACGTATTCTTAAAACTAAACATGATCAATGAAGGATCATGTAAAACTAAATACTGAAACTTGAAACTCAACTGACTTATCCTATTTTCAAACTTATACTTGGAATCTTACTCTTGAAAACTTTGTGTGTCCATCTTAACCAAACCCTATAAGACTTGATAAACGTACATTCCATATATAGACACTAGCAGGAAGGAGGACATTACTCTCTTTAGCAGAGTACATCCCCTGACTCCTATCTAAACCAAACATCGGGATCTACTAATCTTCTGGACAACTTGAATCTTCTGTGAGAAAGCGTATAACGGTTAATCCTGTTCCAAACGCTGTCCCACACCTCTCTTAAACACTAGAGTATTTAGATAACCGCTTTATACTCGAAACGTAATCGTATACTTCTATACACTGAAGCTAAACTAAGAGACTATAAGGCTATTCTATGTTTGACGTATTCTTGTTCAAACACAATTTAAACTATTCTATGTTTGACGTATTCTTGTTCAAACACAATTTGAGCTACCCCATGTTTGATGTATTCTTGTTCAAACATGATGAACGTATGAGACTTTAAACTACTCCATGTTTGACGTATTCTTGTTCAAACATGATGAACGTATGAGACTTTAAACTACTCCATGTTTGACGTATTCTTGTTCAAACATGATGAACGTATGAGACTTTAAACTACTCCATGTTTGCCGTATTCTTGTTCAAACATGATGAACGTACGAGACTTTAAGCTACTCCATGTTTGACGTATGCTTGTTCAAACCCGATGGACGTATAAGACTTTAAGCTACTCCATGTTTGACGTATGCTTGTTCAAACACGATGGGCGTATAAGACTTTAAACTATTCCATGTTTGACGTATGCTTATTCAAACATGATGAACGTATAAGACTTTTAAACTACACAAGGTTTGATGTATTCTTGATCAAACACGAGGAAGTGTAAAGACTTTAAACTACTCGATGATTGAGGTATTCTTATTCAATCACAAGGAAATTTTGAAACTCTAAATCTTGTCACATTCTTCTCTCTTAAATCATTGAATGGCGTTTCTCTCTAAGGGACTCGTTAATCAATGATCACTCTTATGTGGAAACTCTAGTCGTGTGTTAAACAAATTCTTGTACTCTTTCTTGATCCACGCACAAACGGAAGGACCTATGCGGACTATGCAACGATTTAAATGCTTGTGGGTGCACACGTAAGAATGAAAATCAGCGTATGGAAAGACATAGTAAACTCTGTCATGTGCTATGATCTAAGACTTATCGTAAAAGGTAGCCACGGAACTTAGGTACCGTAGCAATCCTTAAACGTATTAGTCTACAAACTCAAATCAATACACTATCATCAAATCCATCCTAAGTGATGCATCTCACTTGAAATCCTGAATGGAAATTCAGCAGATATTCTCTCGAATGCATTCCTGAAAACGAATCTTCCTATATTTCAATGAAACTATATGTTTCGTAGGGAAACTTTTGGCAACCCCAGACTTTGAAAACTTAGAAACTCAAGCGAAATCTTATTCCTATAGATACTTTCCCTTCAGAACTCTAAACGTAACCCAGGGTTTACTTGGGAACGTAAAGTATTTTTCTCATTATCCTTGTACGTATCATGAACTTAAATCTGGGAAAAACAGAAACTTTCTACTTTAATTTCGGGACGAAATTTCCTAAAGTAGGGGAGACTGTAATGTCCCAGATTTTCCGATGTACCTTTTCCCTAAACGCTTACCGTGTTATTTTAAACTTTAATCCTTATTTTCTTAAATAGTAATTTATTTATTTTCTAAGGAAAACATTCATATATATATAAAATATGCTTGATTCTTAAAAGCTTTATAAACTTATAATTATATAAATAAAAATAATTCATAAACTTATTCTAAAATACTTAGACTCGTAAACCATAAATCTTAGAAATTATTTTATGAATTTATAAAATAATAAAAGGCAATAAAACTTACAAAACTTATTTAATTTATTTTTTTATATATATATAAAAAAAATTATTTAATAATAATAATAATAAAACATATTATTGTTTAATAAATTTCAGGGACTAAAACTGTCATTTATCAAAACTGATTTTTAACTAAAACTTAAGTTTTACAAGAAATGATAAACACTTCAAATAACAGGGGCCTGTTTTGTAAAAACCTCAAACCTCTGAAACCAAAAGCGGTTCCAGGTTCGAAACCCGCCACCCACGGTTTTGAACGCGTTTATCCCAAATCGCGAATCCCGTCCGGGTTCGATGAACCTCGGGTTCATCTCGCGCATGCGACCACCGCCCAACACTCATCAATGCTCCATTTCAACCATAATCGCGCATGGAGCCGAAATCGATCCGCCTTAACTCATCCATCAACTCCTCACCTAATCGGGCATTTAACCTCGAAATTGTGTATAAATACGAGTACCGACGGGTAGACGACATCACACTACATCCATTTCCACCCTCAGTTCGGCGAAAACAAACCTACAATCTCGAATACGGACTCGCGACAGCCGACACTTAACTCGTACCCGTTCTCGCTCGATTCGGCACCAAACCATGTAATCTTTGAACCCATTACGATCTACTTCATGAGAGGATCGAAAGCCCTCTGTTTAATATCATAAACAGAGGGTGATACGATTCGATTTGAGAGATTTGAAAACTAGGGTTCATAAGGGAATTGGGGATGATTTGGGTTTGTTTTTATCAATATTTCTTTCCTGGGTTATAGCATCAATAAGACTCATGGTCCAGTGGTTGGAGCGTGTGTATATGTCCGACCCGGTCACAGGCCCGAGTTCGAATCCAGGGAACCGGTTTTGTCCATTTCATTTTTTTAGCCTTTCCCAAAACAGTTTTTAAACTTTAAATTAATTTTATAAAATCTGAGATACTTTTATAAACTTAAAAATAGAGTTTTATCCTACTTTTATATTCTGAAAATATTTTTAACTATTTAAACTTAGTTAAAAGCTATAAAAAAAAGGGATTAATTAATCCTTATTAATAGTTTTCAATCCCAAAAAAAACTATAAATATAATTCTAAAATTTTATAAAACTTATACTTTTATCACAAATTATTCAGTAAAGTTTATGAACTTATTTATAAATTTATAGTCAAAAACACGTAAACTTCATGATAGATTCTATTTTATAAACTTATGAAACTTGACATTTATTTTAACTTATAAAATATTATTTGGTTATCAATTATAAAATAAATACTTAACACTTAATTTCTTTAATAAACCTTAAATAAATTATATTAATTATCCTTTTAGATAACTAATTACCTTTGATGATTATTTGCTCTTTAAATAATTACTAATAATCCTAAATCACTATTTAATCTTTAATACTTTGTATTTAATAATTATTTTACTCTTGAAATAATTACTAACATTGATTCTTACCTTAAATAATTATTATAAAAACTTCAAATAATTGTTTAGTCTTTCGTTTAACAAAATGTACAAATCTATTTAATTATTGTTACCTAGTGTGTGTAATTAATAATTTTGAGGCTTTTAAATAATTATCTTAAATCATTCTAAACTATAAACTTATTAAACTTTGAAATACAAGTCTTGTGTCGTTCATTTAAAACATTGTTTTAAACTTGATTTAAAACTTCATAAACACAACCAACCCACCTCCCATTGGAACCCTAGTCGAATCTTGAAAATCATAAATCTTTTACCTTAGACTTGTAGAAACAAACTTGAAACCTTAGACTTATATTCATAGGCTTATTGTGAGAATACTCTCCCTCTCCAAGTCTTGCAAATACTTAACTCTTGTTCGGATACTCGTCATCAATCCAAGTGAGTATACTTAGCCCCTTTTTCCTTTTATGCTTTTGGGGTGAAACATGTTCACAATTCTTAAACTTATACAATTCTTGTACAACTATGACTACGTGTTTATTCTTATGTTAAACTTGAGACTTGTATGCTTAGATTAAACTTAAAACTAGCACATTCATTAGCTTTGATTAAGCCGATAGTAACAATGATAGATCTATTGCATTTGACCAATCCACCTTGATTGATTGACCCCTTCGGGGGGGAGCCCTTGGTGTTTGTTACTACTTTAAACTTGAGACTTATAAGGGTAACCTGCGGGTTATGCCTAAACTTGGTTGGAGGGTTGATGAGCACAATGTCTAACATGCTTGTTTTCTCATACTTACATTATAGAATGCACATATCATAGTGAATTGTAATTCTTTTCAAATACTTGATAAACTGTGTCAAAACCTTTGTATCTCACCAACTATTTTGTAGTTGACAGATTCTTTCACATGTTTCAGGTTTACATCATGAGACTTATTCGTGATCACATAGGGTGCTTTGGACCTAGACTACTTAAATTAAATGTTGTATTCGTATTATTCTTCCTTGTATTGAATCTTAAATTATTCATTAATGAAATATCGAAACTTTAATAGTCAACCTTGTGCTATTGAACAACCGCGTCCGCCCCGACATATAATCCGCCGTCGGTTGGGGTGTGACACACACCCCTCACGCCCACCACGTCAACCCACTCCCTTCACTCACGAGAATATTACACATAACCAAATGCAAAATAATGCAACACAATTAACAATCGATGTACAGATTAACATAGTTAATGTTGATAACCACATGAGGCAACCGTTTCTTTGAACTCAAGTAACACTAATTTGTTTCTAGACACGACTTATGCTGGATTATTTGGTTTATGTGAATAAGTCTAAACTTATTTCGCTATTGACATTCATAAGAGCCTATAGAATCACATACCATAAGAAATATGTTGGCTCAATTGTTGTTTGGCCCATGAAACGGGCCCAACCCAAGTGTTAGGGGTTTTAATGGATAACTTAATGACCAAGTTAGGGTTATTAGGTTTTAGCATTATAAATAGATGTTACCGGGTTAGGGTTTCATCAAGAGAGTTAGAGAGATTATTGTAATCAGTTTTTTAAGTTATATTTTCTGGTTATAATAAAATTCTTGGAGAGTTATTCCAATTATTGTTTGTTTCGGTTGAGTTATGATCGATTCAATCCTTGAATTGGTATCAGAGCGAGGTTAAGCTCTTACCTACCTGTTTTTCGCCGGGGTTCGTGGCGGTGCCCCTAGAAAAAAATTATGGTTGCAAACGGTTGGGGTTATTTGGCGGCGATCAAGTAGGTCACGGAATAAAGTTAAAGGCGGCTACTGTTGAAGACTTTTAGAAGCAAGCAACCAAGTAGGTCAATATTATTTTGATTTCCAACGTGAGCACTAGTAATACAATAAGGCAGAATCGATAAGTGAGCACTAGCAGTACCAATTTTTCGCGGATCGTTTGCTTTCAACGTGAGCACTAGCAATACAGGAAGGTCAATTTTATTATTGTTCAACAGCACTAGCAGAATCGATCGAAGGTCAGTCACGATTAAAGAGTAATCGTGAACGGTGGGCTTGCGATCGGAGGTAACAGTCGTGAGACCGGCGGTGGTTCAACGGTTTTTTTTGCGATAAGCTTTGGTTGCGATAGGCGGTATCGCGGCTAGGGTTTGACGAGACTAGATCAAAACTCATCTACACCGGTTACGTACCAAAGGAAACGAAAAAACGTGGGTGATAAAGAAACTACAAAGACAAGCGGTGGGAGTGGGAACACAACGGCGTTCCAATGTCCCATGCTTAACATGTCACACCCCCAATTTTATTTACTTAATAAATAAATAAATGTGGCAACGATTGGTTCATTACACAATAGCGGAAACTGTAATA
The DNA here is from genome assembly GCA_023525975.1 of Smallanthus sonchifolius. Lineage (NCBI taxonomy): Eukaryota > Viridiplantae > Streptophyta > Magnoliopsida > Asterales > Asteraceae > Smallanthus > Smallanthus sonchifolius. The sequence continues at coordinate 61,466,576 of CM042037.1, read as the reverse complement.
TTGATTTCTAAGACTTGATTACATATACAATTACTAGGACTAAATAATGCAATGATCTAAGTTCTTCTAGATCAACGATAGACTTGAGACTTGATAATCTATGCCCCTTCAGCTACTAAGAATTGATCCAACATAGCTAGCCTATTCCAACTGCGTCATGCCTAAGGGTTACCAGAGAAACATATTTGAAAGTGTCAACACAAAGGTTGGTGAGTTCACATAGTTAGTTATTTAAGTGAAAGTAGTTTTCCCTGAAAACATGATGATGACCTTACCGTCATAAAATAAGTAGTTTTCCCCCGAAAACATGTACATGACTTTACCGTCATACGATAAGTAGTTTTCTCCGAAAACACGTAGATGACATTACCGTCATAAAATAAGTAATTTTCCCCGAAAACATGATGATGACATTACCGTCGTAAAATAAGTAGTTTTCACCGAAACATATACATGACTTAACCGTCATAAAAATAAGTAATTTTCACCGAAACATATACATGATTTAACCGTCATAAAAATAAGTAGTTTCCCCGAAAACATATACATGACTTAACCGTCATAAAAATAAGTAGTTTTCCCCGAAAACATGCACATGACCTTACCGTCATAAAATAAGTAGTTTTCCCCGAAAACATGCACATGACCTTACCGTCATAAAATAAGTAGTTTTCCCCGAAAATATGCACATGACCTTACCGTCATAAAATAGGTAGTTTTCCCCGAAAACATGATGATGAATTCCTTGTAACCACATAATTCTAAGCGCATATGATAAACAAAACAAGTATTGTTGATCCATTTGTATGCTAGTTAGGCGTACAAATAATATGTTCATACATGAGACCGTAACCAAACCTAACTGCTGAATGCCCCTCCCTCGCTTTACCACGAGAACAGAATAAGACAATATGCGGTCATTTAACCATCCAGGTCCCGGTTAGCGCAACTAACCATGACTGGGGGCGTCACCCCCAATAGTACTATTCATAGAATCCTAAGTTAAGTCCATAGCTAATGGTTACAAATGTTGATGTTGTTCAGGGGACTTTAAGAGCTCTCATCGTGTAAGACATAATGTTAGTGTCTTGTTTTATTGTTATCATATAAAAATGTTTGCAATTTTTTCTTAAGTGTATGAAACAACAATGTTTCCAAATGTATTGAGCAATATGATAAAATATGATATGTAAGTATGTTTCTCCCCCCCCCCTAAGTTTACAAAACATTAAAAAGCGAGAAGGGGGCCGTGAACTCACCTGGTGATTGATGTATGCTAGTAATTAACAGTGTGCTAATAGTTCCTGCCTATCCGTACACTAATCACACAAAGGTAATAATGTTTTAAGACTACCCGTCTTAAATGCAAGTTGTTCACCCGACTTAACGAATCCTGTTAAGTATTTCTTTGTTTAGTAAAAACAATGTTTTACATGGTACGACTCATTGGTGATTATTATTCCAGTCTAGACGCTTACATATTTTCCGAGAAAATATTATGTTTCCATAGTGGTAACTCATTACTTTTACCAAAAATAAATATTATTTTTGTAGCGACTTATAATATATTCACATTAGGATTCACGTATAAACATATAATTAATCCTTAAAAATAATTATATAAAATCTCAAATATCGTTCAAGTATATCCATACATGTTAATTTCCCTACGTACGTATAAACCATGTTACCACGTCCACATGCAAATACTTATGTTTTGAACGATATTTATTAACTCGTTTACGTTCATCATGTATTTATTTTTACCAATACATGCATACAAGTATTTCTATGTTTCTACATATGCATTAAAGAGTATTTTTTTATTATTTCGCATGCATATGTAAACATATATTTTTAGACAACTTGCCAACATGTTTCCGAGATCTATGTATCTTTACATATATATACATACAACAGTTTAGGATTTTTAACATGATCATTTACCTATTTGTCTTCTAGAATTTATTGATCACATAATCATATGCTTCACCAAATAATATGAACTTTTTCATAACCCTATTCCATGACCATGCATATGAACACTTTCATATTTCGACCACATGCATCATGTTTGCTCCTTATGTTTTGTTATTAACTATTATCAAGTTACAAACATGTGTATGTATGATTTCAAGCCATCTAATCATTTCATAACTCGTTCCAAGTTATAATTTACAATCACCCATATATATATATGTTATGACTTTCATGCATACCTTTAACAAATTATTCAAGTTCAACAACTATAATTATATGCATATATATATATATATATATATATATATATATATATATATATTTCGATTCTCATGCATGTATGCATATACTTAATCGTTTCCCAAATTAACAACTAAAGTCATGTACATATATATCTATTTTCGATTTCTTTATATATATATATACACATATTCTTATACTTAACAATTTTTCCAAGTTAATAAACTTTAAACACACACATTTATATATACATAAATCATGATTTATATAATATATATATATATATATATGTGTGTGTGTGTGTGTGTCATTTTTCATTAAGTGTTAAACATATTTTTAGGTTATTAACCACACTTATCATCATATGTTCAAACAACAAGAATATACATATACACATACAGAATTTCGGCCATTTATATATATATATAGGGGTATGTTCTTTTGAGAACCAACAATATGTTAAGAACCGTGAGAACCGCATTAACTCTTCCTCTATTTATAATATAAATTGACTAGAATTCATGTACATTTCAATATGTTTAAGGTTTAGTTTTAAAAGACCTCGAATTTATAGTCGTTTTTTTAAATTCATATATGCACTTACACTATATGCATATATGCATATTTTTATACTTTTCTTAAAAAAATCTAGGAGAGAGGAGATAAAATCAAACTAAGAGTGGGAAGAGATAAATAAAACATTGTTGTTGAATTTTACTTTTTTCACTAAAGCGATATGTACACGTTTTGTCCGGTTCTTTCGGTTCTCAACATATGGTTGGTTCTCAAAAGAACATGTCCATATATATATTTACAAAACATTAGTTTTTAACTTATTAAAGTTAAACTTTATAAGAATCATTAACTCCTCAAATCCCTTTGTTTTTATGGTGAACAACAAGCTTAAACAAAAAAATAAATATGGAAGTAGAGATTTGTGTCGGTTTCATATCACTAGACAAGCTAGGCGAAGAACGACGATTAGAAGATGATAATGGTTTGATTTGCTAGCAAATCCGACTCCTAAGCCTCCAAGACTCCTTGAATCTCCAAGCTTTTTAGCTAACTTTCTAGAGAACTTTGTTTCTTGGATTTGAAAGTGCAAAGTGTGAGAGTGTTTGTGGGTGTCGATCATATAGAGAGAAAAAGAGGGAGATGGAGTGTTCTAGTAATCATAATCATTATAAATCATGGTGGTGTATGGTGGACATGACCCTTGCTTGTTTCACACTTGAATGAGTATGGTTCTATGACATAAGATGAGAGAGTAATAAGGATTTGGTGATGGATGTGGGTGGCCCCACATGGTTCGGCCAAAAGGGTAGTGGGTGGGGGGTTGGGTCTTGTCCCAATTGCTAGTTACATTCTAAGTACTAGTTAGATAGTTGTTAAGTAGTGTAAACCCGGTATGTAATCCCGTAATATAATACCCGGTGTAGGAACTTTTAGTAATCAAATATCTTTATATATTTTGTGCAGTTTTTTCCACTAGTCTAGACAAGTAATTAGTTGTAGACGTCATAGATACAATTTACTATTTTTATGTATGTCTGAATATAAAGATAAATCGTGGACTGTGTGAACCAATTATTTTCGTAGCAATCCATATAGATTATCGTAACCAATATATATTTTTATATCAAAACATGTTTCTAGACTTTACGTGTATAAACTTTGTTAATCACCAATGACCGTACATTGCGGGTTAAAAATGTTTATTACCTAGTAATTCTTATAATTACTAAAATATGACTTATGTTCCTTTGCTAGACTCCTGACAATACCTTGTCAAAATAATAATCCAGGAAATACTAAGTATGAACGTGATAAAAATGATACGGATATTGACCTGGAATACTGGGTGTCACATAACCCTACCAACTATATGGTATGGGCTATGCAGATGAAGGTGATCATGAACGTGCATAAGGTTTGGGACGCCATAGATCCGTGTACGGTTGAAGCTGACAAGAACAACGTGGCCATTGCGTTGTTGTTTCAATCGATCCCCGGAGACTACGATCTTGCAAGTGGGTAACCTAGAGACAGCCAAGGCGACTTGGGACACGATCAAGACGCGTAATCTGGGGGCCGATAGGGTTAAAGAGGCAAGATTGCAAAAAACTCATGTCCGAGTTTGATGGTCTGAGGATGAAGGAAACGGATACTATACACGAGTTTGTGGCGAAGCTCTCTGGTTCGGCATCATAGGCGACGGCTTTGGGAGAGGTGATTGAGGAATCAAAGTTTGTGAGAAAGTTCCTTAAAAGCCTACCCCGGAGCAAGTACATTCAGATTGTGGCTTCAATTGAACAAGTCTTAGATCTCAAGACTATCGGGTTTGAAGACGTTGTGGGACGACTGAAAGCATACGAGGAACGGGTCAGGGAAGAAGAGGAGACCGAGACCCAAGGTAAGCTTATGTTTCACAAATCTAAATTTTCGAATTCGGGTAATCGGTACACAAACCGAGATCATGAGAACCAAGTAAGAAGACAAGGTCAAGATGAAGATTAAGATTATGGATCAAAGAACTCGAGTCAAAGGAGAACTAATGATCGCCAAAAGGAAAAGAAGGATATATCACATGTTCAGTGTTATCGTTGTGATAACTTCGGTCACTTCGCATCAAACTGTCCGGATCGTATAAAGAAATAGGAAGAAGAAGATGTGAGGAAACAAGAAGAGGCCAACTTGGTCGAAGTCAAGGATCCCGCTTTGTTTATGATGAGATGTGATCAAGAGACGGTTTTCCTCGTTGAAGAAAAGTTAATGCCAAGATGTTTTGAGACTGAGCCGATGGAGAAAGACACTTGGTATCTCGATAACGGAGCATCGAATCACATGATGGGTAACCGTGTTTATTTTTATTAAATGAATGAATGAGTCATGGGAAAGGTGAAATTCGGAGACGAATCTTGTATTGACATTTAGGGAAACGGGTTAGTATTGCTAGAAGGGAAAATGGGGGAGCAGCGCCTGTTGACTAATGTTTACTACATCCCGAGCCTACGTAGCAACATCATAAGTCTTGGTCAAGAAACGGAAGTTGGATGGGACATCCACATGAAACATGATTTGCTAACCATTCATGATGATACATGTAAGATTTTGATGAAGGTGACAAGGACCAAGAACCGGTTATACAAGATTAGTATCAAGATAGCAAGTCCCGGTATACAAGCTAGCATTGGAGTGAAGAACTTTTCGGGTCGGGATCTTAAAAGAGTTGGACTCAAATATGATAAACCGAGTACGAGTCATATTCCAGTCAAAGATCTAAGTTCCAAAGTTCAAAGTCCAAGGAAGAAAATTCAAGAATTCAAAGGTAAAGTCAAACAAGAGATTCAAGCCCAAGGAAGGACGTGTAGTGATCTGTAACATTCGTGACTTTTGCATGTAAGATATATTTCTTTTTTGTGCAATAATAATGTTGTGACCGCCATATTATCACGTTATAACATTACGTCATGTCAATTATCACATTTAACAGATAACGAATTAGAATTTTGAGAATTGTTTAACTTTTAATCTTGTATATATATATATATAATTAATTTTATAGGTAAACTTTGTTAAAATTAAATAAACTAATTTTAAACCATAAGCTCTAAACAAAATAAAATTTTATATAAGTTTTAGGATTTTATAAAAGAAAGAATTTTAATTCATTTAATGGGAATTTGAACCCTTCTTCATTTAAATCCCCTCAATTAGCCTTGAACCCTCTCTTATTGCCCTTGAACCTTAGTTTGAAACCTTTTTCTGAACCCTGAAACAAGCTTCAAACCAATTTTGACCAAGAAAAAGTCAAACCGCATCAATCCTTCACCAGTCCCTGTAATTCCGGACTGAAATCTTTCCAAAAACGTTTTCTTAACTTCTGTGTTCATGATGGAACATTAAAGTTGGTTAATTAATTGAGAAATCAAGATTTTAAACTTTTTTTTATTTACGGTTATGGGTGTTCAACCCATGAAACAAGCCTCAAAAACCCGTAATTCTCGTTCCATTCAAACCTGTAACGCGTTCAAACCTCTATTAATACCAAGTAAACGCCCCATTCGAAATCACCCATCACAATATCGATTTTTCCCTTCCTCCCCTGTTGTGTTTAGAGCCGAGAACCCAACAACATCGTTTGTGTGTTTGCGAGCAAACTAGATTCCAGGTAACTTTCCCTTGTCGATTATCGCATCCTGGTCTTGATTTCCTTGTTTTTAATTTAGAGTTTGGTTTGGCTATTTCCCCTGGTTCACGATTGGGTTTTGGGGAAGATAATGAAGCCACCGTATATGTTATATTCTTTTCTTTTCAAAATCATAAACAAAATGTTAGTATGGTCTAGTGATTAAACTAGTTGGAACACATAGCTAAGGTAATGGGTTCTAACCCAAGGACCTAATCTTTTTTTTTGTTGCTTTGTTTTTCTACTTGTGTCTCACACATAAATTAACACTTGAACTTGAATGTTCAGGGAAAATAATTCATATCCTTATTAAATAAAAAGTATAATTATAATTATGTCTAATTATTTTTTTAGAATACAAGCATCATTATTTCATTATTGCTACATATAACAGATGGTGGAACCAACTAGGCACTCGCCTTGGTGTTTCTATAAACATTTCTTACAAGCTTCGTATTCTTTAGTTCTTGGCTTCTTAGCCTTAGCTGTATAGTTCCCCTTTCCAGTTCCCTTAGACATGTTTTCCCATTTCCTTTTCTGTGTCTCAGGTAACAGACGAGGCAATACGCTCTTCAGTGTCAGTACAACCTCACGGGCAATAGCATCTCTAAGTTCGGGTTCCATTCGTAGTGACCCTTCATTGCCACCTCCCGGTGGGGTCACATTAGTGCTATGCACTCTCTCGGTGTGTCTCACGTGCATGCTTTCTTCTTCTTCTTCTTATCTTTGGTTCAATGGCGGTCTACCTACTCGGTCCATATGGCCGCCTTGGTGTGCAGTTCTTCCTCTACTAGCCATAGTTTTCTAGATTTTTCTGATATGTAAAGGGAATACATCAATGTCATTCATTCAGATCATAGTTTAGAACAGTACGAGCAAGGTAAATTTTTAATTACAGTAACTGGTTTGTGATTAATAATTTGCTTTGCTTTTCGGGTTCAAAACTTTTCACATCAGTAGTGAGATTGACATCTAAGCGTTCTAAGTTAAGACATCTATCCCTAACTACATGCATTAACTTCATTACTTATTTGCTGTGTTGGCGTTGACGTTGGCTACCCAGACTGACATCCGTGTGTTGGTCCCATTATCAGCTTGAGTCCAGACATTTAGGAATGTCTGAATCTCTCAAACTATTGCTCTGATACCAACTTGTAAGGCCCCTTTTACTGGGTGACCTCACTTGTTGGATTTACTCATGAACATAGCTATCAATATTGGACTATTAATTAGAAGCATTCAAACACAGCGGAAGCATTCATCACCCGAGTACATAAACAGCGGAAGTCTTAATATTTAAACATAAGATAACATTGTCTTAACATAAATCAAAGTGGGATGTCAGTCTTATGCCGGATAGTCATCACGCCTTCACACGACCCTTCTTTCTGTTATCTGAAATGTATACTAAAAGTCAGCTAACGCTGGTGAGTTCTAGTTTAAAGTAATCAGATATAAACTTATCATATAATATATATATATATATATTCTTTTTCTTTACTTTACTTGTTTCTTATAACATTCGTAATGAGTACGTATATAAATACATACATGCTTAGTTCTTAGTGCTCAATCGTTGGTCATACACATATGGGTGGTCAACCCGTTACTTTGCTTACATAAGTCACAAAGACAAACGTTCTCGAACTACCATCGTAGCCCATTTACTTAACTGTCGGGTACTAGAAACCGTCCGTCATATCTTTAACCATCCGGCAAACCTTTGGCCATCCGTCTTTACCGTCGTAGTCCGTCATATTCGCCCGTCTGCCCTAAGGAATCCGTTTCCCACTTGAACTATATATGAAGCCGTGCATCGATTGAGCGACTTACTCCACCGTAGTGGCCTTAGTTTAGTCTACCTTTCTAGACTTTCATTTCTGGCTGCATAATAGTCGAATGGTCGTCCGTCTACCGAAGTAGCCGTTATCATCGTTTCCGTCCATAACGTTCATTCATACTTAGCAAGAAATATATACATGGATATAAAGCAAGATTTCATTCTGACATGTTATGTCTTACTTTTCATACTTGGCAAGCAATATATACATGGATATAAAGCAAGATTTCTTTCTTATACGTTATGTCATACTTTTCATACTTGGCAAGCAATATATACATGGATATAAAGCAAGATTTCTTTCTTATACGTTATGTCATACTTTCATTTCTTTATTTATAAACATACTTGTCATACTTATATTCCGCATGTATTTTCATATAACATATAACATAACATTATATCATATCATGTATACACTTCAGCCCCAAAAACATTAAAAATGATTTACACGTAACACATAGGGGGCACATAGAACTCACCTGATGAGTGGTTTCTGAAATACACTTAGCGGGTTACCGAGCGCCACTAATGTCACTCACAATCTGTTTAATGAAGTCATACACATAAGGTGGTGCTTCTAGATAGTACTAGACATTACTATGCTTGAACCCAGTAGTTTCGATGGATGAATCACATCGAAACTATGGTAGTTTCGGGTCATGGGTTTATATCGAAACTATGGTAGTTTCGGGTCATGGGTTTATATCGAAACTATGGTAGTTTCGGTAAGTAACTTATGTAAAATCTTAGTAGTTTCGGGTTAGGGTCTATATCGAAACTATGGTAGTTTCGGTAAGTAACTTATGTAAAATATTAGTAGTTTCGGGTTTGGGTCTATATCAAAACTATGGTAGTTTCGGGTCATGGGTTTATATCGAAACTATGGTAGTTTCGGTAAGTAACTATGTAAAATCTTAGTAGTTTCGGGTTAGGGTCTATATCGAAACTATGGTAGTTTCGGTAAGTAACTTATGTAAAATCTTAGTAGTTTCGGGTTAGGGTCTGCATATATCGAAACTAAGCATTCGCCTATATCGAAACTAGTAGTTTCGATGCATCAGTCTTCTTCCCCGACCAGAAACCCTAAATCTGGCCAATTATTTCTAGTTGATCAAGCCTTGAACTTTTTACGTTCAAAACGTTCCTTTTTCATTCAAGTGCACAAATATGTGATTTGTTTCAAGTTTTATACGTAAAAACCATGTCTTTAAGCGACTTAAGCCCGAACCCCAAAATGTGTAAAAACTCAGATTTAGAGGTGATGCTTACCTCTTGGAGTCCATTTTCCGTTGCTATGTGTTGCTGTGATGTAGGCAAACGATTCTCGAGCCTTTGAGATTCTTTCCCCGCTTTCTCTCTCTAGAGTCGGTCTCTCTCTCTCTCACTCTAGAAACTTACGAATGTGGTGGAAATGAGGGGGGGGGGTTGGTTGCTGCTGATTAGAAAGGGTTTCCCCTTCATATTTCGGCCCATGGGCCGAACTTTGGCTAAGCCCACCTTGCTTTACTTTTATTTGTTTTCTATTTATTCGGGATGTTACAATTTTACCCTCCTTATAGAGGTTTCGTCCTCGAAACATGCTACAAGTTAAACAACTTCGGATACAGTCCTTTCATCTCGCCTTCCTTCTCCCAAGTAGCTTCGGACCCTTTCCTGTACTTCCATTATATTTTGACTAAAGGAATCGACTTATTGCGTAGTCGCTTCTCCGCTCGGTCAAGAATAGCTATTGGTTCTTCTACATAGTTCAAACTGTTATCCAATTTGATTTCGTCGTAGGTTATATGAGCCGTATTGTCAGCAAGGCACTTACGTAAATGCGATACGTGGAATGTAGGGTGACTTCCACTGAGCTCATCAGGAAGGTCGAGTCTGTAAGCAACCTGGCCAACTCTTGCTACGATTTTGAAAGGTCCGACAAACCTTGGACTTAATTTGCCATGTATTCTGAATCGGATGATCCCTTTCCAGGGTGACACTTTCAGTAGTACCATGTCCCCTAATTGAAACTCTAAATCTCTTCTTCTCTTATCTGCGTATGATATATGTCTGTCTTTAGCGGCTTTCATTCGAGCTTTTATCTGGTCAAACTTCTGTGAAGTAGCTTTGACCACTTCGAGACTAGCAAAGTCTTTCTGTCTAATTTCTCCCCAACAAACCGGGGTTCTACATCTTCTTCCATACAGTATCTCAAATGGCGGCATGCCTATGGTTGAGTGATAGTTGTTATTATATGAAAATTCTGCCAAGGGCAAATGGCTGTCCCAGCTACCACCGAAATCAATGATACAGGCCCGGAGCATGTCCTCCAAGGTCTGAATGGTCCTTTCTGATTGACCATCAGTTTGAGGGTGGTAAGCTCTGCTGATGTTTAGCCTAGTGCCCATCGATTCGTTGAATTTCTTCTAAAACCTTGATATGAATCGAGTGTCCCTGTCTGACACGATCTTTAATGACATACCATGTCTGCTTACGATTTCCTTGATGAATATCTCTGCTAACTTCTTAGACGAAGAAGCCTCACGTATTGGTAAGAAGTGAGCACTTTTCGTCAAGCGGCCGACGATCACCCAAATGGTATCATTGCCTTTAGCTGTTCGCGTAGCTTGGTAATGAAGTCCATTGTGTTCTCTTCCCACTTCCATTCCGGTATTGGCAAAGGTTGCATTTTACCGCATGGTTTCTGGTGTTCGGCTTTAACCAGAGAACAAGTTAGGCGCTTGCCCACATATTCGGTCACGTCATTCTTCATGCCAGGCCACCAGTATTCTTTCTTTAGATCTTGGTACATTTTGTTCATCCCGGGGTGGATGGAGTAGCGAGACTTATGGGACTCATCAAGGATCTTGGCCCTAAGTTCACCAATCCTAGGTATCCACATTCGGCCACAACGAGTTCGTACACCGTACACGTTGGTTTCCAGATTACCCTGTTGCCCTACTATTCTTTCCCATTTCACATTCCTCTCCAACAATTCTTGTTCCTGTGCTTTCGCTATTTCATTCATTATATCCGGTATTATAATCAACTGACATGCTTTGATTTGAATAGGTATTGATTCTTCTTTCCTGCTTAAGGCGCCAGCCACTACATTTTCCTTGCCTGGATGGTACAATATTTCGCAGTCATAGTCTTTTAGTAGCTCCAACCACCTTCTTTGTCTCATGTTTAATTCCTTTTGCTCGAAAAAGTACTTCAGGCTCTTGTGGTCAGAGTAAATGGTGCATTTAACTCCGTACAAATAGTGCCTCCATATATTTAATGCGAAAACTATCGCCGCAACTCCAGATCGTGAGTCGGGTAGTTAACTTCATGAATCTTTAACTGTCGCTAGGCATAAACAATTACCTTTCCTCGTTGCATAATTACACAACCCAATCCTTGACCCGAAGCGTTAGAGTAGACTACCAAATCCTCGTTTCCCTCAGGTAAGGTCAAGACTGGAGCTTGGGTTAGTCGTGTCTTCAATTCCTCGAATGCGTTGTTTTGGGTTGGACCCCATTCATACTTTACTTCCTTACGTGTCATCTTTGTCAGCGGCGAAGCTATTCTCTAGAAATCCTGAATGAATCTCCGATAGTATCCTGCCAATCCCAGAAAACTTCATATCTCTGTTGGCGTTTTCGGGATGTTTCGATCTTCGCAGGATCCACCATAATGCCGTTTGGGTTTATGACATGACCTAGGAATTGGACTTCCCTGAGCCAGAACGCGCATTTGGAGACTTTTGCATACAACTTTTCCTCCTTCAGAACTTTTAATACTTCCCTCAGGTGACAGTGGTGATCACCTTCGTTCTTTGAATAGATAAGGATGTCATCTATGAAAACTATTATCGACCGATCCAACATTGGTCGGCACACTCTATTCATTAGATCCATAAACGATGCAGGTGCATTGGTTAGTCCGAAGGACATTACGAGGAATTCATAATGTCCGTATCGCGTACGAAACGTGGTTTTTGGTACATCTTCCTCCCTTCTTTCAATTGATGGTACCCCGACCTAAGATCAATCTTGGAGAACCAACTTGTACCTTGTAGTTGATCAAATAGGTCGTCTATCCTAGGTAGTGGGTATTTGTTCTTTACTGTTCGTTTGTTCAATTCACGGTAGTCGATGCACATGCGCATACTGCCGTCCTTTTTCTTGACAAATAATACCGGAGCGCCCCATGGAGAGATGCCCGGCCTGATAAATTCTTTCTCTGTTAGGTCTTCCAATTGAGACATTAGTTCTTTCATTTCTAACGGAGCCAATCGGTAGGGTGCTTTGGCAACGGGCTCAGCTCCTGGTTGTAAGTCAATCTGAAATTCTATTTCCCGATCGGGCGGAAAGCCAGGTAGGTCATTTGGGAACACTTCTGGAAAGTTGCACACCACGGGTACGTCTTTGAGCTCTTTCATTTTCATTCTATTGTCAATAACATACGCCATATAAGCTTCGCAACCGCGCCTCATGGTAAATTTCGGCCTTGATCATCGAGATGACATTCGGCATCGTGCAATTCCAATCACCATAAACCGTAATCGGACTGCCGTTAGTGGCTTTGAGATGTATCGTCTTTCGTTTACATATGATTTGAGCTTCGTTGGCAGCTAACCAATCCATGCCCAATACTATATCGAACCCTCCTAGGGTCAGAAGGAATAATCTAGAAGGAAATCTATGGCCCTCTATTTCTATCATGCAATCTTCAGTTACTTGAAATACTGCCGAGTTTCTACCAACGGCGGTTTCTACGCTAAAAGCCTTCACTATAGTATCGATTGAGCAGTCTAGTTTGCGACAGAAGATGTTCGATATAAAGCTTTTACTAGCACCAGAATCAAATAAAATAGCCGCATGTTTATCATTAACTAGGAACGTACCTGACACGACATCAAGGTTTCATCTTGCCTCCTTCTCAGTTAGGGCATAAGCCCGAGTCCTAGCCTTTGACTGTTCCTGTTCCTTTTCTTTTCCCAAACCAAATTGTCTGGTTCTCCTGCAATTCTTGGTCAGATGTCCAAATAGTCCACAACCTTGGCATTTATTGTCTCTTAAATAGTCGCGAGAATAGTGCCCCGCCTTCCCACACCTATAACAGATGGTGGAACCAACTAGGCACTCACCTTGGTGTTTCTACAAACATTTCTTACAAGCTTCGTATTCTTTAGTTCTTGGCTTCTTAGCCTTAGCTGTATAGTTCCCCTTTCCAGTTCCCTTAGACATGTTTTCCCATTTCCTTTTCTGTGTCCCAGGTAACAGACGAGGCAATACGCTCTTCAGTGTCAGTACAACCTCACGGGCAATAGCATCCCTAAGTTCGGGTTCCATTCGTAGTGACCCTTCATTGCCACCTCCCGGTGGGGTCACATTAGTGCTATGCACTCTCTCGGTGTGTTTCACGTGCATGCTTTCTTCTTCCTCTTATCTTTGGTTCAATGGCGGTCTACCTACTCGGTCCATATGGCCGCCTTGGTGTGCAGTTCTTCCTCTACTAGCCATAGTTTTCTAGATTTTTCTGATATGTAAAGGGAATACATCAATATCATTCATTCAGATCATAGTTTAGAACAGTACGAGCAAGGTAAATTTTTAATTACAGTAACTGGTTTGTGATTAATAATTTGCTTTGCTTTTCGGGTTCAAAACTTTTCACATCAGTAGTGACATTGACATCTAAGCGTTCTAAGTTAAGACATCTATCCCTAACTACATGCATTAACTTCATTACTTATTTGTTGTGTTGGCGTTGACATTGGCTACCCAGACTGACATCCGTGTGTTGGTCCCATTATCAGCTTGAGTCCAGACATTTAGGAATGTCTGAATCTCTCAAACTATTGCTCTGATACCAACTTGTAAGGCCCCTTTTACCGGGTGACCTCACTTGTTGGATTTACTCATAAACATAGCTATCAATACTGGACTATTAATTAGAAGCATTCAAACACAGCGGAAGCATTCATCGCCCGAGTACATAAACAGCGGAAGTCTTAATATTTAAACATAAGATAACATTGTCTTAACATAAATCAAAGTGGGATGTCAGTCTTATGCCGGATAGTCATCACGCCTTCACACGACCCTTCTTTCTGTTATCTGAAATGTATACTAAAAGTCAGCTAACGCTGGTGAGTTCTAGTTTAAAGTAATCAGATATAAACTTATCATATAATATATATATATATATATTCTTTTTCTTTACTTTACTTGTTTCTTATAACATTCGTAATGAGTACGTATATAAATACATACATGCTTAGTTCTTAGTGCACAATCGTTGGTCATACACATATGGGTGGTCAACCCGTTACTTTGCTTACATAAGTCACAAAGACAAACGTTCTCGAACTACCATCGTAGCCCATTTACTTAACTGTCGGGTACTAGAAACCGTCCGTCATATCTTTAACCATCCGGCAAACCTTTGGCCATCCGTCTTTACCGTTGTAGTCCGTCATATTCGCCCGTCTGCCCTAAGGAATCCGTTTCCCACTTGAACTATATATGAAGTCGTGCATCGATTGAGTGACTTACTCCACCGTAGTGGCCTTAGTTTAGTCTACCTTTCTAGACTTTCATTTCTGGCTGCATAATAGTCGAATGGTCGTCCGTCTACCGAAGTAGCCGTTATCATCGTTTCCGTCCATAACGTTCATTCATACTTAGCAAGAAATATATACATGGATATAAAGCAAGATTTCATTCTGACATGTTATGTCATACTTTTCATACTTGGCAAGCAATATATACATGGATATAAAACAAGATTTCTTTCTTATACGTTATGTCATACTTTTCATACTTGGCAAGCAATATATACATGGATATAAAGCAAGATTTCTTTCTTATACGTTATGTCATACTTTTATTTCTTTATTTATAAACATACTTGTCATACTTATATTCCGCATGTATTTTCATATAACACATAACATAACATTATATCATATCATGTATACACTTCAGCCCCAAAAACATTAAAAATGATTTACACGTAACACATAGGGGCACATAGAACTCACCTGATGAGTGGTTTCTGAAATACACTTAGCGGGTTATTGAGCGCCACTAATGTCACTCACAATCTGTATAATGAAGTCATACACATAAGGTAGTGCTCCTAGATAATACTAGACATTACTATGCTTGAACCCAGTAGTTTCGATGGATGAATCACATCGAAACTGTGGTAGTTTCGAGTCATGGGTTTATATCGAAACTATGGTAGTTTCGGGTCATGGGTTTATATCGAAACTATGGTAGTTTCAGGTCATGGGTTTATATCGAAACTACGGTAGTTTCGGTAAATAACTTATGTACAATCTTAGTAGTTTCGGGTTAGGGTCTATATCGAAACTATGGTAGTTTCGGTAAGTAACTTATGTAAAATCTTAGTAGTTTAGGGTTAGGGTCTGCATATATCGAAACTAAGTAGTTTCGATGGATTCGCCTATATCGAAACTAGTAGTTTCGATGCATCAGTCTTCTTCCTCGACCAGAAACCCTAGATCTGGCCAATTATTTCTAGTTGATCAAGCCTTGAACTTTTTACGTTCAAAACGTTCCTTTTTCATTCATGAGTACAAATATGTGATTTGTTTCAAGTTTTATACGTAAAAACCATGTCTTTATGCGACTTAAACCCGAACCCCAAAATGTGTAAAAACTCAGATTTAGAGGTGATGCTTACCTCTTGGAGTCCAGTTTCCGTTGCTATGTGTTGCTGTGATGTAGGCAAACGATTCTCGAGCCTTTGAGCTTCTTTCCCCGCTTTCTCTCTCTAGAGTCGGTCTCTCTCTCACTCTAGAAACTTACGAATGTGGTGAAAATGAGGGGGGAGGGTTGGTTGCTGCTGATTAGAAAGGGTTTCCCCTTCATATTTCGGCCCATGGGCCGAACTTTGGCTAAGCCCACCTTGCTTTACTTTTATTTGTTTTCTATTTATTCGGGATATTACACCCTATCATTTCTACATATAACTTTTAAATTAGATAATGGTCGTGTTTGCAACGTCATGACTTTCATTAAACAAAAGTAATTATATATATATGCATATATATTTAACCTAAACCATTAAAACAACTTGACCTATAATATTAAAATGATTTTATTTAATAATTGTTTTATCGATATATCTTATTACTATTACTTGCGCAAATAATATGATATTACTAACTATAGGACTCTTTTAGTAATTCGATAAGTAGTATTACAATCCGCCTAACTATTTATTTCAAATTATATATCCTTATATCATTTTATAACATTTCGAAATGATGGTTTCTAGTTAAGTAATTAATCTTGTTTTCATAAAGAAGAAATTCAAATAACTAATTTGCTACTTATTTCAAATGATATATTCCCACTTTGTGATGAGCCTCTCTGATGTATTGCAAAATACATACGTTTTACTGTCTATTTTATTCCCACTTTGTGTTTGTTTTGCGTCGGTTTTCTTCTATAACTGCTTGTACTTAATATTTCTATATATTTTGGTTGTTAGGTCACAAAGGAAGCGGATATGATTGAAAACGAAGAAGAACGAGTTTCCGGTTCGTGCGAGAGGGCTGTGGATAAAAAGAAAGAAAGTTTCTGGATTTTTAACCCCGTAGCGCTACGCGACAGGTCGTGGAATTTCGTCGCGCTATGTGAGGAATGCAAAATGACAGAATTGCCCTTTTAATGATTATCCGACTGTTTTGTCTATTCTGGGACCCTCGCGCTACGCGAGGAGTGTGCAAGATCCTGTCGCGCTACGCGACGGGTGATTTTTCGCAGACATCTCCTTTTAAACCAAAAAATTAGAAAACCCTAAAAGGGAGACGAGCCTGGAGCGGCCGGAGGCGACGAAAAGTGACGAAAAAAGGTGTTTTCAAGAGAAATCAAAGGCTGGGTAGGTATAGGATCGAAGAATCAAATCATTGGATCAAGGATATCGGGTGTTCATCGTTCGGTTTACCTTGATTCTTTGTTTCTCTTTGATTTCTTGTTCTTCCTTTGTTATTAACAGATTATGAATTGTATTTATATGATGTTTCTTGGCTAAACTTTTAGAACTACCTAGGTTTAGATGATTGCACATGTTTGACACTGGTTTTTGTTGGTTTTTAGAACTTTTGAATGTGAAGAACTCATGATGTAACAAACTTGGTTTTGATCATTGGATGTGTATGCGTATTTAGTATTATCAATTGAATGATTTTTCAGTCCTCATGTGCTTTGATGAATGTCTTTCATATAATAGGTGCATGCTAGATCAATTGCCGTGTGTTTTTGATTATTGGATGGTTTGCTAGACGTAGTATTCCATAGGAATGAAATTCGTGAATTGGTAAATCTAAATATTCAACCAATCTTAATAGCTGTGAGGTGAGAGATTGTCGGTTTATCTCGTGTGTCTGATCGCTAGTTTAGAATCTTTGTGAGAAGGTCTGTCTAGTTCGTCGTTCACATCTTGTTTACCGAGTCCAATAGGAAATTCTTAGTTATCCCTTTCACTTAGGTGTATTGAGACTTTCGCGCTGTGAGGTAGATTGTCTAGCGGATACTTCTTGAGTAGACTGGATGACCTGTGAGGGAAATCCATCCAACCGGTGGTTTAACGGCTTTTAGGTCTCTTAGTTGACAATCCTTGAGAAGGGTCGACGGTGCTCTATGTTCCCTTTGAGTTTAGTATTTTAAGATCTCGGTATCACATCAGTTCCATTACCGATAGAACCTTCGTCAGACACGTGTAGGATTCGGGCCTAGGTAGTGCTTTCACCCTATCTGTTTTCGTTCCGTAGTTATTCTCACGCTAGTTTGTTTGTCCTCGTCTTTTCCTTTATTTTCTCTAGTTTATTATTTTTAGTTTATTTCTCTTTTAAATAAAAGAAAACCCCATTTTTTGTAATTAGTTATCCTGCATCTGAGTCAGTATTTCGCTGTACATACAGTGTCCGTAGGTTCGATACTCGGTCTTATCTATCTATTCTGCAAACGATCGGTACACTTGCCGTATTGTGCGCGTTAGTTTAGGTTTGTCCGTTTTATTATAAATATTAGAACTTGTAGGTTTTTGCGTATAGTTCGTAGCACACCACTCTCCCATGTGACGGGGGGTGCGACGTTATAACATTCAATGTTCGCTGTTAAAAAAAAGTGAGATAACATAATGGCTTGCTTTTCTTGGAAGAAAGTAATTAGAAAACCTCGTGGTATACGAGGAGAGTGTATATTAGGCTTACGTTTTAATGCAAAGCCATAATATAATATTTTCAATAATCAAACTTATTTATAAAATATAACAAATTAATATTTGAATGGTGTATTTGGACTCGGACTCACATATTAGGCTGGGTTCTTGTGAGACAATCACTCTCTGGGCCTTTTGGGCTTAACCCAATTGGGAAAGACTTCTTTCTCTGGGCCGTGAGTTTTTTTACTTCACTCTATGTACTCTATTCCTAAAATAATCACACCTGCATTTTATAGGATTTAAACCCACAACCATTTGATTGAGAAATATACCCATTTATCATCAGGATATCCATATGGGGACATGGCTATAACAGTTAGTAGCCTTTTTTCCATCTCTTACCAACCGGTGGCCCTAGGGATGATAAAATAACCCGAGTCCGACGGGTATATCTGAAACTCGAAACATTCTGGACGGGTATACCCGAAATCTAACGGGTATGTGACCGGGTATGAGATTAGTTATAATAGTATATTGTTTGGGAAATTTTCATCATCCATTTTATTATTTATTTTCGGGAAAATGGAAAAAGGAATTTTGATTTCAAACATCATTTTGTTTTATGTTTTATTAGAGAAGAAAATTAATTCAGTTTAATTTTTTTTTTCGTACCACTTTATTTTAAAAGAATAACTACTTAAAATAGTAATAAAATATTTTAAAAATAAAATAGAATGACAGCACAAATTTTACCATCCATTTTATTATTTATTTTAACATGAGAACATTAATTAATAAATATTAAAATGCAAGATTTTATTGTGAGTGATATTTACTGTTTAAAATTTACAACATTTACTATACATTGTACAAACCAATGAAGCATATTTGGCTTTTGTTTTTTTTAGTTTGAAATTACTTTTTAGTATATAGAAAATTTTTGTTAGATGGTGAACAAAAATGGTCCCTAGCCCACTTGGTAATATGCACCGGCTCCTCAAACCACCCCCCCCCCAACGAATGTTCGAATCTCGCCTCCTCCAACCTTGCCTAACCAAGGGTAATGACTTCAAGATAAGGTTCAGCTCATTTTTTAAAAGAATTTTTTTGTATTTCCCTTTTTTTTATTTTAAAAATCTTTTGTATTTTCCTTTTTCTTTTAATTTTATGATGAAGTCGGCTCATTTTTTAAAAGAAACTTTTTTTTGTATTTTCCTTTTTCTTTTAATTTTTTAACGATCCGTAATGTTTAAAGTTTATTCTTTATATACTTTTGCTGACAGTAATTTTTTTCACGGTTTAATGCGCCATAACACGTGGATTTTAATCCGGTTTTTTTCTTAATTTGTACAAGTCAGACAACATATTGTACATGCGTTTGCTGTTTGTTTGTTTTTTTTGGCAGATTCCACTTTATAGCCAAGAATCTTATACTCTTTTTACGTGGGGTGGTTTATCTAAATGTTTTGACTTTATTTTATAGGTTTTCGACGGCGTTACTATCTTTCGCGGTTTGACACATCGCAATGCCTCAACTAAATCAAAATGCAAGAATATTGGGTCGTAGTAAATGGTATGTCTATGTCTCAACTTAATCGAATGCAAGAACTATGAGTCGGAATGCCTCTATTAAATCAGTCGGAACCCGCCGCAACACGCGGGGCCTGTATCTAGGTCTATACAAAATATTAACAAAACATTACTTAAAATGATAATTCAAAAGAGTAATTACTTAAAACAGTAACAAAATATTTAAAAAAAAGAATATAAAATGATAACCCAATCTTTTTATAGATTAGATAAATTAAATTACTGTTAGTAGAAAAATAAACGTTACATGTTAAAAACTAAAAACAATTGATGTCTAGCTTCTTGTTTGGGCTTTCTAGCCGTGCTTAACGTGTGGCTACGTGGCGCAACGCTATTGGTTTAGACACGTGGAAGCTCTCTCTCATTGGTTAGATTTTGTCACGTACACGTCGCAAATAGCAAAATTTAAAGTATAAACTCCGTCTTTGCGGCGGCCGGAGATTTTGATTCCATCGCAGTGTGATCGTCTCCGTCCGATCTTCAAGTTGCTTGCGATTCTACAATTACCCCGTTTCAGAGTACGCACATCAGTAGCCCTAGTTTCTGAATCTGGATCCTAGATTTCGATTGGATCGGGTTTAACCTCCCTCCAATCTCATTAATGGCGCATTGCAGATCGAAATTCTTCGTCGTCGTCTGTTTATCGATCTTACTGATTGCTAATGCGGCGTAAGTATCGATTTCTTCTTCAATTTCATCTTTATTGTTGTTTATATGTACTTGTGGTTGATTCTTCTATTTGATTTATTGCTACAGGAAAAGTTATTATGATATACTTCAAGTTCCCAAAGGCGCGTCAGACGATCAGATTAAACGGTCCTATAGAAAGCTCGCTTTGAAATATCATCCTGATAAGAATCAAGGAAATGAAGATGCTAACAAAAAATTTGCTGAAATTAATAACGGTACGTGATTCGTTTATACATTTGGATTTGTAAGATGTGAATTGCATGTTTTGTATTTTCAGTTGATGTAGAACTAAACGTTTTGTGTGCTGCTTGTTTTCAGCTTATGAAGTGTTGTCAGACAGTGAGAAGAGGAAGATTTACGATCGGTATGGTGAAGAAGGTCTCAAACAGCATGCTGCTGGTGGCGGAGGGGGCGGGGGAATGGATATTCAAGATATATTTAAATCGTAAGATTTTGAATTCAGGCCTCAATATATGTTTCAATTTTCTGATTCTTGTTGATTCTTGGTAGTGTAGAATGTAGATATAATGATATGCATTATTTTAATCTAGATATATCGAATTGTATGCTGATAATAACATTAAGGCCTTTTGTAGGTCACTGAAATTTTTTAGGTTAATCATGTAATTGATACACATTTATAGTCTCAGATGCAAATTGCATAGAATTCCCCTGATGTCAGCTAGATTTAGTCTTATGGTGGTTCCTTTTTTTTGAACGGCTAACGAATACTATATGCCCGGACACCCAGGTAAACCCAATGGCGAAAGTCCACCCACGCCTGCGAACGCAGACAGCGCTGGCCCGCCCACCATTCCGAGGGAAACCCACCACCTGAAGGCCCACTGTGGTAAAACCCCTGGCCCACCTGATAATATTTTGCATCCAGTGAGACTCGAACCCATTACCTCCACATTAGAAGGCCATGGAGGTGCCTCCTCCTAAACTAGTTGATCTAGGACTCATTGGCTCTTATGGTGATTCCTAGGTTGGCGGGTTAACATAAAGGAAAATTACAGATTTGTGTGTGGCTTGTTTCAAAGGAATGCTTTATCCTGTAGAGTAGGATTTTTGTTTGGTGAAGTAGAAGCTTAGAAGATGTATTTCTAAGATAGATGAGTACTCGTAGAGCTTTATTTGCATTCAAAACTATAGCATTTAGTGCTTGGTTAAGAGGTAACTTTTAATTACCACTATGAGGTGTAGGTTGTAAGAAATGATTTCATCAAATCATAATCATCTGGTAGTTATGATATCCTCCTTATTATTGTGATTTTATCCAATCAAAATAATATAGCGGTTGGAAGTTGAACTCTTAATCATAGCACTTGGTGCTATGATTAGCAAAACTTTTTTTTTTGACCTTTTATTGTGGCATGTTTTCTTTCTTTTAAGTTGTAACAATAGTTTCAATATGGCCCATAACTGCTTCACAAGACATCTAGTTGGTTGTGACATTTCACCTTCTTCATATGGCAGAACTGCCTCGCAGTCGTTTAGCAGAACGAATTTTATCACTGCTAAGGAAAACTGTCTTTTCCCAAAAATATTTTTCTACTTCAATTCAAATTTGGAATATCTCATATTAGTTGCAATGTTCCCTTTTATCGGCAGAGTTTTAATAAAGTGTTTTATTTGTCCATGGTCATTATTACATAATATTTACGGCATTGATTTGATCCACAAAGTTCTCCATACTATCATCATTGAAGAGTATTTTAGGCATGTACTTTAAGAAACTATGTCCTCAGTTAGGGGCTGTTTGGGATTGCCTAAAAGTTTTCAAATAGTTAGATAAGCAATTTGAAATAAACCTGTGTTGTCAAATGCGATAGGCGCACTCAAGGCGCATAGGCACTGCCTCGGGCCTAGGCGCTAGGCGCAAAAAAAACGAGGGCCTGAGATAAAAAAGGCGCATATAGAGGGAAAAAAACAAAAAGTATAGTATACATTGAAAACTAATACCACACCACTAATATTAAAAAAAACTATTATAATTAGTTCCAAAAGATAAAAGTAATAGATAATCAAAAGTAATACCAAAATTTGAATACCATTTCTTTCTTCTTTAAACTTCAATTTGTTATTCTGTAACCTTCAATGGTGTGTATATATATACAAAAGATCGTTGATTTGGAATTAATTTGGTAGTCCCTATTTTTTCTAGGGCCAGCCACCAGTGAAAGACTAAAAAATAGTCAAAAAAATTCAAAATTAATTACTGGATTGCACCTGAATGAATAAAGCCCACTCCTTGGTTGATTTGGCGCCTGACAAAAAGCCCTCGTCTGAGCTAGCCTTTGCAAAAGAAGCCCAGATCTGCGCCTTGGTCACCTCCATGCGCTAGGCTTTAAATTTGCGTCTAGGCGCTCGCCTGGAGGGCTTTTGACAACACAGAAATAAACAACTCCCGAAACTGCTTATTTCACTCACAAATAATCAAAGAAGAATTTTAGATCCCCAAACACCCTCAAAACTGTTTATCTGCAATATCAAAACACAGTAATCAAATAATCAGTTCTAATAAGCAATCCCATGATGTCAGGCGTTGTTACATAATTTACCTTATGTGTTTAGAATATAAGAACTTACTATTTCCCTTGTTAATCTCTTGGCTATTTCCATGGTGGCGCTTTGTTATTTGTTGCCTAATTAGAGGGATATTTGCCAAACTGGTCAAGTAAGTAGAATCCTGTAATCGTTTTCATGCGGAAGTTTTTAACATTTTTTTTGTAGGGTCTTACTAATTATAGCCCTTAGAGCTTGGTTAAGAGGTAACTTTTCATTACTGCTATGATGTGGTAGGTTGTAACAAATGATTCTTCTAATCATAATCATCTAGTCGTTATGGCATCCCCTTTTTTAGTGATTTTATCCAATCAAAATAATACGGCGCCATGGCGGTTGGAATCTGCACTTTTAACATAGCCCTTGGGACTATGATTAGCAAAATTTTTTTTTTTAACTTTTATTGTGGCATGCTTTCTTTCTTTTAAGTTGTAACAAGAGCCTCATTATGGCCCATAACTGCTTCACAAGACATTTAGTTGGTTGTGACATTTCAGCTTCTTTATATGGCTGAACTGCCTGCCTGGCAGTTGATTAGCAGAATGAATGTTATTACTACTGCTAAGGAAAACTATTTTTTTCCCAAAATAGTTTTCCACTAGAGTTTAAATATGGAATGTCTCATATTAGTTGCAATGTTCCCTTTGATTGGCAGAGTTATATCTCATATTAGTTACAATAAAGTGTTTTATTTGCCCATTGTCATCATTACATAATATTTAGGCATGTAACCGTCATTTTAATAAACCATGTGCTCAGTTAGGTGGTGTTTGGGATTGCTGATAGTTTTTTTGAAATTATCAGACAAGAAATTTAAAATAAGCAACTACAAAACTGCTAATTCTACTCACAAGTATAATATAAGCATTTTAGGTCCCAAACACCCTCAAAACTGCTTATCTACGATATCAGAACATTAAAATCAGGTAAGCAGTTTTAATAAGCAATCCCAAACACACCCTTAGATATTTTTATGCTACAAAGGGAGAATAAATAATACTATAAGATTGTATCGGAGACCATAAAAAACAGAAGTGCATATTCAACCATGAGCATGGTTCCTTAACCTGGATAGATTAATACATACATTACTTGCAACAAGACAGTGACTGTTTAACTGTTTCTAGGAAATCCACTTCATAAGTGTTTAAGTACATATGTTTCTGTAGCCTTTAGACTTACTAAAAAAATTCTGTTCATATTGTTTGTCTATACTTATTGTTTTCCGAAGGTGCTTATCTGATGCGTGCTTGTTCTCTTGGCCACCTACTCCACCATGCAACGTGGGTTGCCACTATCTCCATGCAGCCCGTATTTCCATTTATTGTTATTTCCTTTGTTTTAGTAAGTAGTGGGTCATGAATCCATGTCTTAGGTTAGTGGGGTAATTTCAGTTGTTAGTTCCTTCCATTTGTAAGCCTTTATTAGGCCCTCTCTATTTGGTAAAATGATAATCAGAAAATTGGCTCAAAAGCTTGTCTCTATTCCTCTCTAGTTTCTTTGGAGTCTAACCCGCTCAAATGGTCTCTATTATTATCACAATTTTTTAGGTAATACATAAGTTGTTTAAGAGATGCATCTTATACACTGCTTTGGGAAATTGCTTTTCATGGCACTAGAGATTCTTTGGCGGGATCTTTTTGCTAACTTCATGCTACATTTATTCATTTAGGACATACAGCTGCTTTTTCAGTCGTATTAAAAAAAAATATCGTTGCTGATTTTTCATTTTGCAGGTTTTTTGGTGGTGGTGGAGACCAAGAAGAGGAAGAGCGAGTGGCAAAAGGTGATGATGTTATTGTTGACTTGGATGCATCTTTGGAGGATTTGTACATGGGAGGAACATTAAAGGTATGAAAACTTCATTGGCTAGATTACAAAACCAAACAGGACTGTACAATATCAAATCTGGTACATGCTAGTTTTTCTCTTTTTCTTGTTGCCCATGATTTTTTCTAAAATTATGGTTGAATTTAATCAGGTTTGGAGGGAGAAGAACATTTTAAAACCTGCTCCAGGAAAAAGACGCTGCAACTGTTGGAACGAGGTTTATCACAGACAAATTGGTCCCGGGATGTTCCAACAAATGACAGAGCAGGTATCTGTCATGAATTCTTATGAAAACAATCATTAAATATTAGTATGATTGTATTCATACAGTTAGTTATACACTTATACATATGTTTTTCTTATGTTCCTTCAGGTCTGTGAGCAGTGCCCTAATGTGAAGTATGAAAGGGAAGGGAACTTTATCACTGTGGATATTGAGAAAGGAATGCAAGATGGACAAGTAAGCTGTTATAACGTTGCTTCGCGCTTAAAATAATTTACCAGTATTTAAATAAAACATTTTATGGTTATAAATTTGATATTGAAAATGACTCTAACCCTCACAGGAAGTGGTCTTTTATGAGGAAGGTGAACCAATTATAGACGGTGAAGCTGGAGATTTGAAGGTTTGTTTGTTGTTGTTATTGATGGATAAATTTTATAGCAAATCTGTTATCTTATTGATGATGGTTAATCTCGATTTTTTGTCCAGTTCCGCATTCGTACAGCACCACACGACAGGTTTAGGAGGGAAGGCAATAACCTTCATGCAACTGCCACAATTACTTTGGTAATCTTCTTTTTACTCTAGTTATTACCTCTTGTGAATACATTTTGGTGGCATATAAATAGTGACATAATATTGCTTTGTGTGTATTACCCTGCTTTTTTAGGCTCAAGCACTTGTTGGGTTCGAGAAGACCATTACACACCTTGATGATCATCTAGTGAATATTGGCACAAAGGTAATTTTGTCTCAGAAATAATTTATAAGAACCTTAATATTATATATATACACCATATACATATTATATATATATATACATATATCCCCGGTCATTTTTTAACTCACGGCTGAGATCTCCCTCTATTATGCCACTTTCACTTCATTTATCGTGACCATCCCCTGTTTTCATCTTCTCCATGATCAAAGGCCAAAAAATGGTTTTTGGTTCCCAGTTATTTAATATTTCTCATTTTAACTCTCTCGTGTTGTATAAATAGGGGCACGTTAAAACGAGAACCATTAAATAATTAGAAATAATTTTTTGGTCTTTGATCATGGAGTGGACAAAAATGAGGGGACGGTCAGGAATCATTCGTTGAAATATGATCCGATGTCTAAAAAGTGATTCCCTTGATTCCGAATGATTTTATGGCTCTCATATCTCTCACACACACACATGCGCGCGTGCATACACACATTATATTTAATCTGGTTGGTTCAAATGCATAATTCAGGGAATTACAAAACCGAAGGAGGTGAGGAAGTTTAAAGGTGAAGGGATGCCATTGCATTTTAGCAATAAGAAGGGTGATTTGTATGTGACTTTTGAAGTTCTTTTCCCTACATCATTAACAGATGAACAGAAGACCAAGATCAAAGCCATTCTTGGTTAGTAGTATATATCCACACTTCCTACTGTAAAATCACAAGGCTCCTACAGATTCCTTGTTTAGATTGGCCCATAGATCCTTCTTTATTTTGCAGAACTAGTCACTGTACTTTTTCTTGTAAGCACCCGTCACTAAATTTTGAAAATGTGACCCGTCCAGGTCACTTTGCAACCTGCTTTCATAGGTAAAATGCCGAATTGACATGTTTATTAGCCGAGTTGGAACATCAATTCATATGCAGATGTTTATCAACTGTTGTGACACCTGTGTATGATTTGTTTGTGTTGATCTGCATTTTTAGTTAATGGGTTTTTGTGTTTGTATTTGATTTAGAATAATTCACGAAAATAATCATTTCTCTGCCATTGTGGCAAGTCAAAACAATTTCACAACAAAAGCTGAGATTACGTATTAGACTTTTTTTCTGATCAAAGATTTATGTATGTGTTGTTATTCGTGTATTAATGAAAGATTCTTCAAGATCGTTTTGATACTTGGGCTCCCATAAAGTGATGATGAAATGTATTACTTCAAATTAGCCCTACCTGTGGGTTATTTCCTCAACGAATTAAATAATTCTATAAATCAAATCTTTAGAATCAACTTGAATTCAAGACCACTATACGCGCCTAGACTTCACTCACACAAACATTAAGGTGTACTATATAATATGTCGTATATGATACCATCAATGTTATTAGAACCGGTCTATACGACGGGTTCGACCACGCCTATGTAACTGGTTCTATCAGGTGGAAGTATACCGGACTAAATAAGCCAGCCGGTTACTTGCAAACCGGTAGAAGTGTAGAACATAAGAAAAAAACAGCAAAAAAAAAAAAAACAGTAAACCTAGGTGGCTAGGTTTATTTCAGCCAATATGCCAAATAATATAATAGTACTATAGCTTATTAACATGCATTGCAGCCTGTAGGGGATACCTCCCACTAGGCCCTGCTCAACAGGTTAGGGCCCAATACATAGTAACCCATCAACACCCTAGCGGCCTAGCCATATATCTCCCTGTATAAGAAGGCTTCTCCATCATACTCGTTATATGTTTTGCATATTACTCTCATTTTCTCTATCCCTTTCTTATATACACTCATATTCATATACATATTGATGAAGAATCTTATGCTGACTTGAGCGTTGGAGGGTGGTCCGGAGGCTTCGGCCTTGAAACCCTTCTAACAAGTTTTTCATGGTGTTTTACAGCCTTGATATTGGACGAGTGGATAGAGAAGACAAAGTATGGCTGGTTCAGCGCCTCCACTGCTGTGACAATCCTAATAGCCCTCTCGGTATATCCTTGTAGCACCATACAAAATAGAGAGGCCAGCACCGCATCACGACTCTAAAACTTGTTTAGAATGGCCCCGGCAGCTTCCTACTTGTTCCTTGTAAGGGGCTGTGGGATGAGAAGAAAACTAGTTTTCAACACTATTATCTTTTATATACGTATAATATTTGTGTTCTGTAACTAACAATTTTATTTGTTTTTTAAACCTCTCATATAATTTCTAAGTTACCATTCTATTCAAATATAGAGATTAGAACAAATTCTTTTGTAATTTGTATATCTTTTAAGTTTAAACTAAACGTCATCCAGTTTTTGATCCGGTCCAACCGTTGAACTGATAGATCACTCGGTTCAATGACCGGTCCAACTTTCAAAACACAGAATACCATATCATTTGTAAATCTCATTCATTTACATTTTGGTGTACATGATACAAATAACACAAAACACAACATATGAACATAAATATCACCCATAAATATTCCCATTTCGGGTCAAAATACAAACAAAAGTTCCATACATCCCTTGTTAGAGGGGATATATGAAATTCCCCCGTTAATAACCAGGGATCGACCAATATTCGAGTACAATCTTTTGCAAGTGAAAGTGTTGGAACCAAATAACAAAAGTTCTTGGAATATACTCCAGCTTCTAATAACAAACAAGGAAAAACAAATACTATAACATGTCCTTAAATGAATCATATCCAAAAATGGATGAATCAATGATTTTATACTCTAACCTTCTTTGACACGACAGCAGGCCCCTCACCATCGTCGTCATCTTCAGACGATATTTCATCTGGGACATCATTCGGAACGTTATGCTTGGTAATAAACTCCTTCAATATGTTCATACTTTCTCCCTTCACAAAAACCAGTTGTTCTGAAAGAATCCCCTTGCAAGCTTTTATCGAATGTGTCTCGGATCCAAGACAAAGTGTTGCTTTAACCGCCAGACTCAAACGTGGTTCGTCTTCCATAGTCAACAAGGCTTCCTGATGAACAATTGAACACTGGATTTTGAAACAATAAACAAATTCAAAAATTACACAAATCTTCCTTGTTGTATAAAAATTGTTACGGATTTGATCCTCGATACAAAAATTAGGAACGTTGATGTCGAAACCCAATTTGATCCGTTACTGGACCCGACCCGACCGTTTATCAACTTCGAATAGAGTATGGATGGCAATTGGTCGGGTATGAGAAGGGTACTGGTAATACCAGCCCATCTCCGCTTTTTCCGTTAATCAATACCCATCAGGATCGTGGGTATCAAGCGTTGTTGTAAAAATCGCTAGACGCTAGTCGGGCGGTGGGATACCGACTAGCGATTAATCGGATTGGAATTTTTATATGTAATTTTTCAAACATATACATATACACACTAATTTTCAAAATTATATTTATATATACATATTTTTATATGAGAAATTAGTTTAACCTCGCCGGAATTTCTAGAGTTTCGCCGGAATGCACCGATTAGGGCCGATTAGCTCCGGCTAGGACCGTCTTTCCCATTAGAATGCCCATTATTTGAAATACTACCTTAAACTCACCTTAAAAACCTACTAGAAATTTAAAATATTCAACTAGATCTCTAACAATTTTCTAATCAAGATTTTCTAAGCGCTCAGGAGATCATTGTTAAGATGTTGGATGAATTAGGGTCTCTTCGACAGCTAACAGGAACCCTAAATTTAGGTAAGATATATGAATATATGTATATATATATTTCTATAAGGGTGTGTGAGAGAGATAATAAAGCATTTCCTAAAACCCTAGGGTTTTGAGAAACTAACCAGATGATGATAACGCCGACTTCTTCCTTTCAGCTGCTTCATTTTGAGGCTTCACACACACAATTATAAGGAAACTATAAATTACAAAATGGTCCTCTGACTATTGATATGTTTGCAGTTCTAGTCTAGAAGTTCCATTTATTAAATTCAGAGTCCAAAAGGTTTACTTAGTTGTTGAAAATTCCTTCTTTTATAAGAGTAGCAAGATCCATATTCAAATTTTACAATGTACATAACTAGAATTGTGCCCAAGCGCATTGTAGCGTCTTAAATCAAGGAAGAAATTAATGTCCTCAAAAGCTTATAACGTAAAGTCATAGAAAAATGAAACGTTAAAAAATTATTGTTTTCGAAACAAATAAACGTATTCAGAACCTTATATAAAAAAGAAAAACTTTTACGCAAACTCACGCGTTGCAGTGAAATAGTTAGTAATATTTCAAAACATGTATGCAAAAAAACAAAATCATGACAAAGTCGTTAAAAAAAGTTAGCCGTTAAAATATTAGAAAAAGAAAAGCAAAACCGTTTAAAAAGTAAAGAGTTAAAAAAAATTCATAACGACGTTATACGTAACTGTCTAGATAACTTGTACGCTATCACGTGCAACTCCGTTTTGAACGAAAATTACATCGAAACATAGATAAAAATAAGCACATCGCAACGGTATATTTAAAATTTTATAAAACATACAGTTTTAAAAGTTATAAATGAAAAAAAAAAAGCATTTTATAATATTAAGATAAAATTAATCAAATTTAAGAATATTTAAACTTTTAACTTTATGAAATAAATCTCTTTGTAAGAGAGAGCAAATGATATATGATTGACTGATTATAATATGTATGTATGTGAAGAAGGAAGAGACAAAAGAAAGTGATCACTAAAAGATAAAAGAAAGTTATTCAATGGTTGTTTCTACTCAAAACTTTAAAGCTTTGCTACATGGCTTTTGTAGTTAACAAAATTTGGTCATATTAACGTTTAATTATTTATTTAATGTGTTATGTATGTATCTCATATTTAAGTATAATCGTATATTTTTGGATAGTGTGAGAGGCAAAGCAAAAACTTGCAGTGGTGGATCCGAGAATTTTTTTCAAGGGGTTCACTGTTTTTAGATACTCCAATATCATATGGCCGCACATAAAAAATTTCGGGTCGGTTTGATTGTTCGGGTCAGGTAAGGTTCATCACATCTCGGCCAACTTTTGCAAGTTTGCATATCGAGAACTGTGTTGAAATTATTAATCATATAATGGTGACGATTGGTGATGTCGGTCTTCCTTCTTCGATATTTCGGGTCAACATACTCGGCTTACATGTTAACCATTTATCGGTCTACCTTCATCCCTACAAAAAAATAACTACAAATTTTCAATCTTTTCAAGATTCTAATTTCTGGGTCTTTATCAACAAATCATTCTATTTCAAATTCACATCTCAAAATCCAGTGACGAAACCAAGACTTTTTCGTTAGAGGGCCGTAATAGAAATTTTGAATTTTTTACTACATTCTTTAGATTACATCTTTGAAAAATATATTTGAAAAATATATTTTCAACCTCTCTCCTTATTACGTTATTCATGTTTAACATATTTGAAAAATGAATGCATTTTTTTTCAAACAAAAATCTCGAGTTATCTAGTTATACATACTTTCAGACAATAAAAAAAATATTATATAAAATAATACACCCTAAATCAAATATTTTAACAAGTATATAAATTAATGTAGTCAAATAGTTTAAAATTTTTATATAAAACTAAAAATAAATTTTAATGGAAAAAAAGAGTAAACAAGTCTAAATGGGAATAAATTTGTTTAAATACATAATTGATGAAGTGAGTAAAAAGACATAGGAGTAAAAACTAGCTAACCTATTTGTTGTCAGCTAGGCTGTCTTCTCCACTTCGTTTTCTTTTCCCAAGCAAAAAACAAAAGACATTTACTTTTAAATTTATTATTTCAAACATTATTTCCTATCTATCTCTCTTATTCTCCTCTTTTTGTATCAGATGTAAAATGGTTTAATCGAAGTTGCCAGAAAAACACAAAGGTGGTAAGATGGTCTGCGACTGTGATCGGATCTTGATCAGTTTTAAACTTGTTCATCTCTATATAGGGGTTCACCTGGTATTTTTTTAAGGGGTTCACCCCGATTTTTCTATATAGCTTTCTACTACAAACTCAAAACTCGGGAGGGTTCCGGTGAACCCCCAGGCGCCTATGTAAATCCGCCCCTGAAAACTTGAGAAGACTGATGCCAGAGACAATCCGTGAGGGGTGACAAGATAATCGACAAATTGCACTTTGGATCGGAGTGATGGCGGTTTTTGTTACATGAAAATACATTCAGTAATTTGCGTTTGATGTAATGGGGCATTGTGTTTGTGTGGCTAAAGGTGCAAATGAGACACTCAAGTTAAACAAAACCCTAATTTTGTGACCAGATAAATTTTGATGACCTGATAAAAAGATTTATAATTCAAGTAAACATACATCCATGATGACCCCAATTAAAAAAAAAACGCTCTAGGTTCATAAAAAAACACATGTCTTTAAGCACCATTTTGATCACACACCTACACCACTGCTATAGGATACTCCTAACGGTATAAATTAATTTGTGTGCGTATAATGGGGACAGAGCCAAAGGATGTTCTCAGTTTGCTCGTGTCGGTCTTTAGAATGGGCTTGCTAGGGCGGCTAGGCCCAGTTAAATGGGCTGTAAAATTTAAGGTCCATGTATGCATTATATTTTATCAAAGGTGTATAAATATAATCTTTGTTACACTTTCAATATCCACTCTCTCCTGCAAGATCTAAGGTAAGAAATTAAAGTTGTTTAATTTCATGTTTTTCATCTCTAGTTTCTATAGTTCTTGCAACTCGATCACTGGTTAAGGTTTCCCGTCTTGATTTTGATTAAGAATTCCGCTGCGTTTTGGGCTTTGATAAATTTTGAAAAGCTAAAACTATATGAGAAATCCCAACAAGAGGATCCCGCATGGCTTTGTGTAACACCCCAATTTTTAAGAAAATTTAAAGTCCAGGGGCTAGAGTGTAATTAAACCAAAGTTAAGAGGCTAAAACTGCAAAAATGTGAAAGTTGAGCCGGTAGCGGACCGCTACCGGGATCCATAGCATTCCGATACGTGTGGACGAAGGTAATGATGAGGGAATGAAACGCGTCCAACGCGTGTCTTGCTAACTCAGCCTTATGGCGGATCGCCACTAGGGTGGGTAACGGTCCGCCAGTTGAATCGCGTGAAAGAAAGAGGTAGCGGATCGCTACACAAGACCATGACGGTCCGCTACATGGGAAGCACGCTGAAATAGCTGGCAGTGGGCGGTAGCGGACCGCTACCACCCTACTTAGCGGTCCGCCACCGATGCAAAATCAGCCCTATAAATTGATGCCATTGCCGTTCACTTTTCAAACATCACAAACACCACCACACACACATACAAAACGCATACCGAGGAGCAACATAGTGACGGTTACGAGCGGAGTGGTTACGAGTGCAGAACATTAAAGTTATGAGCGAGGATCAGAGAGACATTTAAGCAAGGATCGAACTTAAGAAACAACCTGAGGTTATCGTAAGTACACTGGACCCGTACCTTAGATAAAATTATTTTGTGATTTATGTGATTATGTGTTATGTGCTATGTGTGGAATTAAGGTACGGGATAATGGGGATTTAGCCCAGACACTAAACTAGAATAATGGAGTAATCACGAGATATCAAAGGGGTGGTGGATACGTCGCTGGTACTTCCTATATATAAACCTCTTTGATATCTCGGGGTAAAACCATTACAAAGGTTTAGTGGTGTAGACTAAAAATAAATAGCATGACATGAATGCATGCTAAATAAACGAGAATAAATCATGGAGGGCTTAATTCCAAATAAAGGAATATCTATGACACGTTAAGGGGGGGTGGTGGGTACGCCGTTGGTACATCCTATATATAAACCTCTTTAATGTATCATGGAGAAGCCTTTGTGAGGAATTAGAGCAGGAATTGAATAAAAGCGTGAAGAGATCATGCTATGAATTATACGGGAACAATGGGAAAAGCTTAATTCTAAGTAAAGGAGTAATCATGAGACGTTAAAGGGGTGATGGATACGCCGCTGGTACTTCCTATATATAAGTCTTTTTAACGTAACATGGAGAAACCTTTATAAGGAATTAGAGCGGGTATGAGTATGAAAGTATGACAAAAGGTCATACAAACATGCAATGTGTGCTAATTGTGAATATGTGAATGCATGATAAAGAATCATGCTATACGTGTTAAATTATGAATGTGTGATGGAACGAGTCTAAACCATAAAATGGAATAACGGAGTACTCACAAAATATTAAATTGGTGGTGGATACGCCGCTAGCACTTTCTATATATAAACCTCTTTAGTGTATTGTGGGGAAACTGTTACGAAGTTTTAAGGTGATGGCTGGTTGGAATTAAATCAAGCATAGACATGCATGATGCATGATAAAAATAAAATAAATGCTTGATAAGTTGGGAGGCTCTGAGTCTATGACACTCAAGGTCCCAATGAGAAACAAGATGTCCAGCCTACGGGGCGGGTCTTGTCAAGGAACGAGCCTTCGTGGCAAAAGCAAAGGGCCTCACCGACGGGTGTAAGGACCTTGTAAATACCATGACCTAGGTACGGCCTAAGATGGTCATGGGGGCATGTATGCCTGGGTAAAATTTATCGAATGACGTGACCAGAGGTACATCCTAAGATGGTCACGGGGGCATGTCTGCCTGGGAAAATAAACGAATGACGTGACTTGAGGTACGTCTCATGATGGTCACGGGGGCATGTCTGCCTGGTGAAACTTGAACAAAGATCCTAAAGGGTTCATAATAAAATGAACGACGAAGTGTACTTACTTAGCGTAAGCTAACGTAAAAATGTTTTCCAAAATTGCAGGAAAGTGGCACGTGGAATAAAGCTTCCAGAGGACGGGGTTGTCGGGGTCTTCGGAGTGAAGGATCCCTATGATATATGTAATAGAATATCGTATGTACAAACAATATTTATAATAAAATATACATGTGTCATTTTAGTGACAAGGTTTTGAAAAATCTGGGACCATTTTCTGCAATAAAACTCTGATAAAATAATGAGATAAAAGTAGGGTGTTTCACTTTGGCATGCACGCTTAGGGCATCTTAACTTCGAATCAATGAGGATTCTCACCACAAAAGGGATGGTATGTGGTATTCATGTTATTAATCATTCTACTAATTAATGTTTGTGATGCTTGTTTAATAGAAAAACAAAGTCGACAACAATTCCCAGATCAAGTAAAGTTTAGAGCCTTAAAGCCACTCAAACTTGTTCACAGAGACTTGTGTGGGCCAATTACACCAAGTACTTCGGCCGGGAACAAGTATGTTTTCTTATTGGTCGATGATTTCTCACGGTTTTATCTCCTCAAGAAGAAGGATCAAGCATTTGAGGTGTTTAAAAAATTCAAAGGGTTAGTGGAGTTTAAACAAGGTACAAGCTTGATACACACATTGTCACAAATTACAATTAGCAAATAGTACATATAACATAGCTTTATAGCAAAATAATATAATAAGCAAAATTCAAAACTTAGAGAAAAATTAAGAAAAAAGTTACTTGAAATCGTGAGGAGGCAACGGCGCAAGATTGTGAACAGTGAATCGACTAGCTGGGCGAAAATCGTAAGAGGCTTGAAATCGTGATAAGGAATGGAGAGAATCGTGATTAGCAAATTTTCATTCTTCAGATTGCGTGAAACGTGAATATGAAACGTCGAGACGTTGATGGATCAGGATTGTCGCTACTTAGATTTTTTATTAGTTTAAACTATTTAAAAGTTTAAACGGGCAATGGGTTAACTAAATGTGGGCTTAAATGTCTAAATAGGTTAATTAAATGTGGATTTAATTATTTAAATGACTACGTTTTTAATCCAGTTTAGTCTAAATGTCCAATTAAGTTATTAGTTTAAATGGGGGTCGTTTTTAAAAATTAATTCTTTTTAGGGTCGGTTAAAATTTTATGGGGGTCGGTCGAGATTATACCATATATATAACAAATAGAAAAAATAATTCATGGGGGTCGGCCGACCCACCTACCAAAAGGTTGGTCCGCCAATTCTTGGAAGTTAAGGATTGACTCCTAAAAATAAAAAGAGGTTGGATGAACTACTTGGTCAGAGGTCGTCGTAATCTGCGACTACGCCTCAGCCTCATCGTTTTCAGATGCCTCATGAGATGGTTCCTGCACTACGTCATCGATACAAAAATAACCCTCGACTCCCTCATGAATGGTGCCAGGAGGAAGGTCGAGGAAGCATGGGTAGCATCCTGGACGAGGTAGACTGACTTGGATTAGTATGATTAGGGTTTATTTGCTTAGTTGTTTATATTTATGTTTGTGTGATGGACTACTTGTTTGATTTCCTTTATGTTTGAAACTTTGATGGTGTGTCCATATGATTTCATTTTAAGTTAGTAATGCATGATGATCTTTTGTCTTTTCAAATGCTTTTGATGGTATGCTATTGTTTGAGGTCTTTATAACAAAAAAAGACTAGAGTTACACATGGAAGGGAGTATCTAAACACAGTTTCTATTTCTCTTCATTAATATATGCAAGTTATATTTTTGCTTTGCATTTTTCTTAATTATATTGAGGGCAATGTATAATTTAAGTATGGGGATGGGAAATTATGTTTTAGTTATACCTCTTGAAAAATTTCCAATTATTTTGAACTCTTGTGAGTTTTTCTTGTAACTTTACGATATATAAAGACACTCTCGTTAGTTATTTAACGTAGATAGCATTCTTTGACATAAATTTTAGATCCCGATGCATAATTGTATTTTTGGATTCGCATTAATAAAAAGATCCACCAACTGTTTTTCAAAATTGGTAAAGGCGTATTTCAAGTGTCAGGTAGAAGGGATGACGATTAGACATGATTATACATTTTTAACCCTTTTTCATCTGTTTTCATGATAGTTTTTTAGCCTGATCACCTTTTACTTTCAAAGATAGTTTTGTTTCATATGGGAGCCACATGATTCTTTCATTTTAAAACTTGTCTACCGTATACATTTCAAGACCAATAACTAATTAATTGCATTAAATGACAGAGGATTAGGATTTAACCTTTTGATTAGCCATTTCTTTTGTTTTTTCATACCTTGAAATTATTCCCTGGTGAGGCAAGTTTAAGCCTTTTGTCTTTCATTTGATTTAAAACCCACAAAATTTAGCCCCTAAACCTTTTTAAGCCTTTTTTAACCCCTGTAGGTAGAATCTAAATTGTGATAATTATGTAAATAAAGTTATAGTAGTTGTTATGTTAGAAAATTTTCAATATATATATATATATATATATTGAATAAAGATCAATAAAGATCAAAATAATCTAAAGTTAGAAAAAGTGTTTATAATTTTCAACATAATATAAAGATCATAAATATATTTTCAACATATTTATGTTGAAAATTTTCAACATAAAGAAAGATATATAGCTGAGAAAAAAAAAGAGAAAAAAAAGTAATGAAAAAAAGAAAGATATATATATATATATATATATATATATATATATATATATATATATATATATATATATATATATATATATTGAACAACAAAAACCAAAACTATGAATAGATGAAATTTTAACATGGGAACAAAATACAGTTAGAATGTGGGAAACAAACAAAAATGATAGTATGGACATGTTTGCTTACTTAGAAACCACATTAGGACCTATAGCTCTAGGTATTTGGCAAAGCAAAAAAACACAAGACCCAGAAAGTGTAAATGCATTAAAAGCCTTAGGAGATAACCCATATAACCTCACATCCCAAATTAGGACTCTTATTCTAGGAGTAGATCCAACAAAAAATAATAACCTAATACAAGATACAGACATTAGAAACTTAGAACAGTTAAGTATCGCAGATATGAAATATATAAATGAATTCATATTAGACTTCACAAGGCTCCTATCACAAACAGGACAAGCAATGGAAGACAATTTATATGACAAATTCTTTATAAAATTACCATGAGATTTAGTAAGAAGTATACATGAATCATGGAAATCAACATATGGTACACAACTAGGTCTAGGAATAGGACCTATAATAACTTATACATTCGGGATATTAGAAGATAAGTGTAAAGAAGTAGCCCTACAAGAACAACTTAAACGAAATGCTTATACATTTTGCAAAACAGCAATTTACACTCCCCAAGCTTATGGATTTTATGATAAAAAGAAAAAATTAAGAAGTAGTACAACTTATAATAAAAATTATAAGTATAAGTCCAATTACAAAAATAAATACGTACGAAAACCACAAACGAGAAAATGCAAATGTTTTATTTGCGGCGATGAGAAGCATTTAGCCAATAGATGCCCAAATAAAAATAAAAACACAGAAAGATCAAACTTAATAGAACAATTAAATGACTATGAAATAGAAATTATAAAAACAAATGATTCTGGAAACGAGTCCGTTTACAGTATTTATAGTGAAGACGACAAGCCAATAACAAAAGTCACATATACCTATATGAATACAAAAGAATGTATACACAACTGGATAAGTAAAAAAGGAAAAAACCGTATAAAATGTTATAAGTGTAGATATTATCCAAGCATAGAAAGAAGACTACAATGTAACAAATGTTTTAACGAAATTTGTTGTATATGTCTCAAAAAATTATACAATGAAAACATAGAAGAAGTAATAAAAATTAATGCAAGTAGTAGTACAACAAAATTAGAAGACAAAATAGAAAAACTAGACTTGATAATAGAATTACATGATCTTAAGATAAAAAATATGGAAAACGGAGTACAAGAATTAGAAGAACATATTTCCAAAAGAAAAAGGAAGTTCAACAAGAAATAGTACAAATGTCAACAGAAGAAAATGAGCTAGTATTTGTACAAACACAAGGATCAATGAACATGATAAATATACAGTGTAGATTATGGTTATACCATAATAAATTCATATATTTAACAGCATTAGTACAGGAGCCACTAAAAGCTTGATATCACATAGTATAGCTCCAATAGAATACCATAAAAAATTAACATATAAGCTAGTAAGCAGAACAATTGAAGATAGATTAATCTCAATTACACATTATCTAGAACCAGTAGGAATACAGTTCTTAGACTTAAAAAAAAACTATAGTTTAAAATATGAAATACCACAAATTAACATAAACTCTCAACACATAAAATCTAAAGACGTCGCTCTAGGATTAAACTTTTTGCTGGGATTAAACGGAGCAATTACATTAACAAAAAAACTTCATAACACTCAGCAAACATATATATACATTCCCGACAATCAGATATAATAATACAACAGAAGTCATACAAAAACAAGGAAAAAATGGAAGCCTAGAATTCTTAAAGCAAAATCATAACAAACAAAGTTTAATAGAAAATAAAAGCATAAGATTATTAATAGAATTTTTAAGTCATGAACTTGAAAAGGGTAAAGATATAACAAAAAGTATAAATCATCCTATAATTCTACATTTAGAAAAGATAGGGTTAATAGGAGAAGATATAACAAAGTCAAGGGTAAATCATAGGTGCAAATTTAAACTTAAAAACCATGACATAACAATCAGAACAACTAATATAGAATACAGTCCATTAGATAAACAAGAATTTAGACAACAAATATTAGAAATGATAAACCAAAAATTAATAAGAAAACCAGAAAGTTCGCATAGATCAGCAGCGTTTATAGTAAGAAATCACAGCGAAGTAAAAAGAGGAAAGGCAAGAATAGTATACAATTATAAACGTCTAAACGATAATACAGAGGATGATGGTTATTACATCCCTAATAAAGATAGTTTACTAAATCTAATACAAAAAAAGAAGTATTCTCAAAATTCGATTTAAAATCAGGATATAACCAATTACAGTTAGAAGAAAGTTTTAAACCATGGACAACCTTTACATGTTCAGAGGGACAATATGAATGGAATGTCCTTAGCTTTGGACTAAAAAACGCTCCATCCATTTTTCAAAGATTTATGGATAATATATTCTTAAAATATGAATTTTGCTTAGTATACATTGATGACATTTTAGTTGCAATTAAAACAGTACAAAAGCATGAGCAACATCTAAAACATATATTTGAAGAAATAGAAAAGCATGGTATAGTAATTCAAAAAGAAAAATGGAACTCTTCAAAAGTAAAAATATCTTTTCTTGGTTTAAAGTTAGGAAATGGTAAAATAGAATTACAGTCACACATTTCTACAAAAATTTTAGATTTTTCAGAAAAATTTGAAAATTTAAAACAAATACAAGCCTTTTTGGGACTAGTAAATTATGCTAGAAAATTTATCCCAAATCTATCAAAATTAGTAGGTCCATTATACAGTAAAACCACAAAAAATGGGCAAAGATATTTTAACACAAAGGATATTAAATTAGTTCAAAAGGTTAAAAATGCTATAAAAACTATTGGTCTATTAGAATTACCACTAGTTACAGATTATATTATTGTTGAAACAGATGGATGTAAAGAATGAACGGGAGCTGTCCTTCTCTGTAAACCAACTAAATATAGCCCCAAAACAGAAGAAAAAATTTGTGCGTACTCCGGTGGAAATTTTCAAAACAAAAACAACTGGACAAGCATAGACTTTGAAATTCAATCATTAATCAATGCTTTAGAAAAATTCAAAATTTATTTACATAATGAGTTCACAGTGAGAACAGATTGTGAAGAAATTGTAAAATTTATAAAAAATGACCAGAGTAAAAAGGTAAACAGAACAAGGTGGGTCAATTTACAAAATACTATACAAGGTCATGGATATCATATAAATTTTGAACATATCAAAGGAAAAAATAATGGGATAACCGATATGTTGTCCCGAAACATTAACAAGATATTTCTTCCAGATGAAAAAGAAAGATAAAGGGAAAGCAAAGATTATACAGCCTAGAAAAACTATTTCTCCGATAAGTATATCATCTGAAGAAGAACAGACAGAAAAACTTTTAAGCCAAGCTATAAAGGCTGACAGAGTACAAAGTTCTAGAAAGCTACCAGCATCAATCACTGGGTTAGACACTGTCCTACGATATTACAACCCAGTAAACAGCCAAGGTCCTGTTAATCAAAGACCAAAAAATTTCACACACTAAACAAAGGGCTGATACACATTTTACAGAAAGTTCAGTCATTACATTTGGAAATTACGGTTTACAACAATATAATGACCCCAATACAAAGTTTCGTCCAATTGTTGGAATGAAGCTGACAGATAAGCAGCAATGCTTATTAGACAACCTTTGGCATATTCAAACCATGCCACAGGCTTCGACATTCAAATTACAAGTTTTAAATGCATTAAGCATTTACTTTCATGAGCAAAGCTCAAAAATCCCCGAAAAACAACAATCAAAGTTTACTCACTACATCGTTTTTCGAGGAACAAAGATTGGTATCTTTAATAAATAGGAGACAGTTGCAAAATTTATACAATGTCCAAATTCCATTTACAAAGGTTTTTACAATTTCGCTGAAGCTTTAAAAACAATCAGGGAACATTTTGGCACAAATAGTTTCTATATTGAGCTAGAAGAAGTTCAAACATTTTCTGAAATAACAAAGACTAATCCTGAACAAATAATCAAAGCTCAGAAAGAAGTAATTGTAAAGCTTCAGGAACAGCTGATGAAAAAGGGACAAGATACATATACTATACAAGCCCATATTGAAAATAGCCTCATAAAACAAAAAGTGGCTATCCTCGAGACAAAGAATAAACAGTATATACATAGGCTCAAAAAAACAGAAAAACAGTTCCTCAAAATAGAAGCTATGAAGCGTTCAAGATAAGAATGCTTGATATTGACAAATTACCAGAATTCGAACAAATTATTTCACAAAAAGTCTGTTTAGAATTTCTAATAATTTTATACAATTTACAACAACAAATTATTGATCTTGCATTTCAAGACACACCCAACGCAGGAATAAAGATAGTAGAAAGAACAGATGACGAAGGAGAAGGAACGATACTTCTTCTTCTACAGATTAGTTACCCTACACAAATGTCTGATGACTAAATCGTTCAATTTTACCATCATGGTATGATTGATTTTCTTGAATTCAGACTAAACAACAAGCCGAAAATCTCCTTGATAGACTAGGAGAAAAATTCACAATGGTCATAGGCAACATAGCTTCTCATTCAAAAATCCCTACAGTCGGTTGCAAAATTTTTGCATCATTTCCCTTTACATCCTCATACACATACAGATCAGCTAGAAATAGAATCTTCGTAGACCACAAAATAAATACTCAAAACATTTTTACGAATTTTGCTTACAAAAACCAACTACAAAATATTGTTGTTAACCCAAACCCAGATTTTGCCAATATTACATGGTTAACAGAAAAAGATACTTATATACAGGCCTTTGAATCATTCATCAAAAAGCATCAACAAACTCCTAAGATACCCGGTCATTTTCCTTGAGAAAGATTCAAATTATTAGGAGAAGGCCATTATATACATATTTACTCAGATCTAAATTGGAGAATGCTTTTACCATTCGTAGGCGAAAGCGATACTTTAGAAATAGATCATATTATTGATCTAGACGAAGAAAGTGAAGAAACAGTTCCAGGATCACCAACATCAATCGACAGTACACACAGGGACTTCTAAAAACCGTAAGCCATGACGTAGAAGACCAATTATTTAAAGAAGACAGGTGATTACACAGGAAAAGCAGATTCCTGACAGCTTTACAGCATGATACAATAATTGTTCATAAAGAGTTTTTGTCGTTCTCATCTTTAATTTGTATCCGTTTACTTTGCTTTAAGATAGTGCTCATTATTGCGCTTTTCTTTTTGTAAGATAGTGCGCATTATTGCGCTTTTTTTTTTGTCTTTTGTTTGTCATGCCTATAAAAGAAGGCATTAGTCTCAGTTGTAAATACACCGAAAAATATCAATAACAAGAAATTTTTCAATCCCCTACATGGCTCACTAAATTTTCCTACCCTCTTCAGCATAGCTCTAACACTATAATCCTTGATCGATCTTCATATCTTATCCCTCCTAAAAAAAAGTCACTGAAAAAATTATTATTATCCGCATCCGCTGTGCATATCTCCATTTTCGCTACCAGCTTTTGTTACCAGCTTATTGTAAGTATTTTAAATTATGTCAATTTCAGTTTATTTCAATTTATGAAATCCGGTACCCCTATATATATATATATATATATATAGGGTGAGGCCATTTGTAAGTATGCAAGGAATACAAATAATATGTAATGCACGACACCGTAACCAAACCATGACAAATGAATGCCCATCCCTCGCTAAACCACGAGAATAAGACAATACGCTGTCATTCGGCCATGTGGACCCCTGGCTAGCGCGACTAACCATGATCGGGGGCGTCACCCCAATAGTACTATTCATAGAATCCTAGGCTAAGTACATAGCTAATGGTTACAAAAAGTGTTAATCCGAGGACTTTAAGCGCTATAGTGTTCCCTCAATGCACACATACGGTCTGATCATTGTTCATTCATTTATATATGAAAAATTGTTACAAGTATGTTTCCTCCCCAAAACATTTCAAAAACTTAGAAAAAGGGGACAGTGAAACTCACCTCGACAGAATGAATGCTAGCAAATACTTGAATAAATGTAAACACCGCTTATCCGTACCCTAATTACACAAGGATACCTATATGTTAAGACTACCTGTCTTAAACACAAGTTGTTCACCCGACTAAACGAATCCTGTTAAGTACGTCTTTGTTTAATAAAACTGTGTTTTAATGTGACGACTCTCTTGTTGATTATTATTCCAGTCTAGACACTTACTTATTTCCGAGAAAATATTATATTTCCATATTGGTGACTTGTTACGTTAATAAAAAATAAATATTATTTTTGCATCATCTTATAATATATTTATATTATAGTCCACGTATAACCATATAATTATTTCTTACCAATAATTATATAATATAACAAATATCGTTCAAGTACGTTCTACGCATGTCAATTATCCTACGTGCACATAAACCATGTTAACACGTTCACATGCAATTACTTGTTCTGAACGACATTTCTTAATTTGTTTTCATTTAA
The DNA here is from genome assembly GCA_023525975.1 of Smallanthus sonchifolius. Classification (NCBI taxonomy): domain Eukaryota; kingdom Viridiplantae; phylum Streptophyta; class Magnoliopsida; order Asterales; family Asteraceae; genus Smallanthus; species Smallanthus sonchifolius. Next base: position 61,422,552 of record CM042037.1, on the reverse strand, counting down.
CATGCATTTGTTTCTATCAATATGCGCACACAAGTATAATCATATTTCAACATGCGTTTAACTTAGTTTCATGATAACATGGATTCATTTATTTATTTATTTATTTTTCTACTTCATGTACCCAGGTCAACGTTCCTTGTTATCAAATATAACCAAGTTATAACCATATATATATAATTTAAATTATTTAGTCGTTTCATAACTCCTTCCGAGTTAACAATTTTCCAAGTTCTACAACTTATGATCATACGCCCACATATACGTTTAACCTCTTTATATGAACATATTATTTCATACTTAACAATATTCCAAGTTACCAAACTTGAACACACACATACAAATCACAATTTCTTTATATATATGTCTTCACATTTCATTTGTCAACTTAACCATTTATGTAGGAGTATATAACTTTATTTAGAAATTTTCCATGTAAATCAACTAAGAAATACACACATGTATATATACCTAAGTTACTATTTTTATACATGCATTTACATACTTAGTTATTTCCTCATTAATCAAATCAAATATGTATATATATTCATGCATATCTCGGCCTTTATATATATATGTATGCATATTTTAGTTTTTCTTGTCTTGAATCTCAACATCATATGAATCAACAACTTATCACAAAATGTTCAAAACACAAACTATACATATAATTTTATTATTTTCGGCCCCTATATATATATATATATATGTATTTATATTTTATAAAACATAGTTTTTAAACTTAATAAAGTTAAGCTTTTATAGAAACTTATTAACTCTTTAGATCTCTTTGATTTTTATGGTGAACAACATGTTTTAATCGAGAATATAAAGATGAAAAGAAAGGATTTGGGTCGGGTTCTCACCACTAGTCAAGCTAGGTGGAGATCTATTAGTAGAAGGTGATGGATGCTCTTGCTATCAAGGCCCGACTTTTAGCTCCAATCTTCCTTGAATCTCCAATCTTATAAATTAATCTTTCTAAATTTTGATCTTGGATGAAAATGATGGAAATGTGAGTGTGTGTGCATATGTATCGATATATATATAAGGGGAAAAGGTAAAGGTTGGTTGAGTGTTAGGTTCACCATAATCATTGTTAGGCATGTTTGATGAGATGGATTGACATATGGATGGGTTAGCACTTGAAATGGCATGGTTCTTATGACATGATTTGAATGGGTAGTTGATTTGGTGAGTGGGTGGCCCCACTTGGGTGGTTCTCGGCCGAGAAGGGGGGTTAGGGGGGTTGGGTCTTGTTCTAACTTGTGGTCTTAATCTAGTTATTAGTTGAATGGTTTTTAAGTAGGGTATACCCGGTATGTGATCCCGTGATATAAAGCCCGGTGTATGAACTTTTATGTTTAAAAACTCTATATATTTTGTATCTTGACTATGTTTTAATAGCCTACTAATTAAACCTGTCATAGTTAATATCTTAACTATAATATATATGTATACACACAAAAATAACTTTTCACCATGAAATAAACATTTTTGTGTCCACTTTTAATAGTTTTGTCACAAATATTTATGTTTTTATATCAAGACGTATTACTTGACTTTACTGGAATAAAATCTTGTTAATCGCCAACGAACGTATTTTGCGGGTTAGAATTACTTATTTCCTAGTAATTCTCAAAAAGTTACAAAATATACTGTGTGTTCCTTTGTTAGCCCCTTGACAACACTATGTCAAAATAATAAACCAGGAAATATAAATCATGAACGTGAAATTATGCGATATGGATATTGACCTGAAATGCTGGGTGTCACAAAGACCTCTTGATTATGTAGTTTTTTATGTTATTTAGTGGATATTTGATCTCTTTACAAGCTTATGATAATAAGGTTTCATGGCTAGGCGTAGTGAGTTATCAGATGTTTATACTAGTATACGTTTTACTAGTCATCCAGAAATAAGCCGAGTGGAGTGAACATTGTAAGAAAATGTAAATTCATGGATAAACTTAATCATGTTGACATGTTCACCAAGTGAATATTTCTTTGTTTTTCTAAAACTAGGAATTTCATAAAGTTGGTTTCTGTAATAAAAATTGCTGATATTTTTTAAAATTGTTTATGCCTTAAGATCTTGAATTAGCTAGGACTTGTTTATTGAACATGTCATGCTCTGGGAGTTGTTGGAATGCAGTTCAGTAGTTTGCTTGAAGGCAAGCATAGTTCAAGTGGGGGATGTTTGATGTGCAATAAATTACACATCCTTTTGTTATCAAATTTATTCTAATTTATAAGTTATTTCACTGTGAATCATTAATTTTTGTGCTAAATAGCATTATCAGTGAGTTCACATGTCTACTTGGTGAATATGAGCAAATATGGAGAAGAAACATGTAGATATTGAAAATAAAGGACTTGGAAGAAAAGAAGAATAACCGCAGAAGACAGCGTACAACCGTACAATCCTGTAAGGGCCGTACAAGCAACCAAGTTCCGAGTTCGTAGCCAAGTGTGAAGACCGTACGATCATATAGTTATATACGGGTCATATGTGAAAGCCCTAATCGAAGCCTATATAAAACAATTGACCACTAGAAGTTAGATATCAAGTTTTATTTTTAATATACTTCGTTTCATTTATTGACGATTATACTTCGGTCTAGCATCAGTTCGTTGTACTTCGGTCTCTCAACTGGTTAATCATTAACCACTAAGGTATAATTAATCTTATCAGTAGATTAATTATTTTTTTGTGTTTGCGTGTTCATAACCAGATCTTGTTCAGTTTGTCAGTGCTGTTAAATAGGTTTTGATTTTATTTTTCGCTGCGTATTTATTAATTAACTGAATTAGTTAATTTCTCTGTCAAAACCCATTTTTACTAAAAAGTCAATCTGATCACCACTGAATCACCAACAGCATATGCGTATTAACATTTATCTATTTTATCTTTGATCTTGATGTTGGATTAATTCTAAAGTGAAGGACTGCTCTTTAGGATTATTATTTAGCATTCTATGGTTGTAGTCTTCTGTCTATAATCTAGGTCATATTACTAGTAAGATAGGTCTAGGGTATTTTGGGTAAAGGTAAATGTGTTGCCTACTTATTAACTCTAATTAAGAGGAATTAAGAGTTTGTTAGAGTTTCCTTGTATATCCAAGAATTAATATACATCTCTAGCGAGTGATACTCTTTCTTAATGTACTCTAGAGGTTCTAAGATGTAAGATATTTGGTTAAGGTTTTCTAAAGGTGTTAGTGTTGTCTATAGCATGACCATTATTTGGATTTCCAATCTCCCTGGCGGGTGAGGATTCCTTTCAAAGCTCAATCACCAAGGTGGTGGTCGATTCTTTAGAGTAGCAGGTCATAGGGTGACCAACGTTACGTTCTGGAAGCTTGAGAGCGCCAACTCGTCTATGTTACTCATAATCGCGATCATTCGAAGATTATTCTGTCATTGGTAAAAAAAATTCAAGAACTAGATGATACATCTTTTATTCCTTTGTTTTATTCTCAAAGTTCGTATGTTCTAAATTTCCCTTCCAAAGTAATTAGTCAACCAGATATTGATATAGTGTATAGTATTAGGAGCTATCACAAGTGTCACGTGGATTGATACTTGGGTCTTATATTTTCTATACTATGAATACAATAGGTACACTTGCTTAGCGTGTGTGTGTGTGGTATTCGATAATAATCATTTTTATAGATTTAAAACTTAGATCGTAAGAGTTCATACATTTAAACTACTCCCACACGGACAACATATGTGAAGGGAGCAATCAAATATGGTATAAGGTATAAGCGGGGTGAAAGAAGAAGTTTGATTGGCTACAGTGATAGTAGTCATGCTGTTGATAGAGACGATGAAAAAAGTACCACTGGGTTAGTTTTCTGTTTTAGTGATGCATCTCTTGGTGCACACCGAAGCAGACAGTGGTTGTGTTGTCTTTGTGTGAAGCCGAGTTTTTGATTGCATATGTAGCCGCATGTCAAGCATTATGGTTACGTAGGTTGCTTAATGAAATAACCATGTGGAAGGAGCAAACAATATTACTATTGGTTGATAATAAATCCGTAATGGCGCTCATAAAGAACCCCACCTTTCACGGAAGAAGTAAACACATACATACATACTCGGTATCACTTTATCCGAGAATGTGTTGAAAATGACCAAGTGAAGATAGAGCATATTTGCGGAGACGAGCAAAAGGCCGACATATCAACTAAAGCACTTCCGAGAATCAAGTTTAAGAAGATGAGAGAGTTTCTTGGAGTTGAAGACCTTTTTATTTCGGTTCATGAATTATGGGGTGATTATTAGTGGTAATTCCTAACCAACTCATAAGTCGGTGGTGTTTGGGTGGAATAGGAAAATCGGTCATATCCATAAATATAGGAATTTATTTTTGAACTTTTCTTGTCAACCAAGTTTAGGGTTTGGCTATATATACATAAACCAAGTTATGGTTATATATGAGTTGTAATCAAGTTTTTAAGATAGTTTTTTTGGTTATAATAAAATTGGGAGTTATCCAAATATTCTTGATTGTTGTTCTATACCGATCCTAGATCTTTGAAACTTAATAGTTGATTGAATTTAATTTAATCCTAGTACTATAACAGATGATGAATTTCCATTTACTTTTGCAAATAGAATGACATGTATGTTGAGAAGTATACTAAATCGAATGTCTCATATATTAGAAAACATGATTAGTAGAGTACCAGAAAGCATCGGTTAAGTGTTACTGAAACAATCAAGAATATTCTTGAATAATAACTAGTGATTTAGAAAGGTATACATGCAAATAGTTACACATATGAAAGTTTTCTAAATAATTGCCCAAGTTCGCACTTAGTTTTAAAGCCGACTTGTAAGTAAAAATTCTTTTAAGTTAAAAAAAAGGGAAAATTTTCCAAATGAAGCAACTTATTAACAATTTTCTATTGAAAAATGAAAATGCTCTAGTTGGAAAGAGTTTCAAAGCTTGAAACACATAATGTGGTTGCTAAACCATAAGAAGTCTAAAATTAAATTTGAGTTTTGCTATAAACATGAAGTAGTTTCAAGGTAATTATCATATATCATGCATATTAAACATGATTAAAGACTTAACACGTAGATAATATATTAAATATATTTGTTATATTTGTTATGTTTTATATTATCATGTTTAAATTCATAAATAAGTGGGTTATTCAAAATTTCATCGATAATAAAAATGTGAGATTAATATAAATTCGCATTTTAATATATATATATATATATATATTTATATATAAATATATATATATATATATGGTTGTGTTATAGTAAAAAGAGTTTTAAAAATAAGAAGGGTAAGAAGGATTCTAAGCTTAACATGTGTCATTTTATTGTTTTTAAAGTGAGGGCATAATAGTCAATGTGTAATATACCAAGTCAATGTGTAATATATCATGTCAATGTGTAATACACCAGGTCAATGTGTAATACAAGGTCTGATATTACACAATGATCAGACCTGATATTACACAATGAACTGATATTACACGATGAGCATATTACACAATGACAAGACAGATTTGAGCGAATTACACAATAATGAGCGAATTACACAATGAGCTGAAAAACGTAAAACACAATGATGAAAACATATAACACAATAATGAAAAATATTTGACACAATTAACTTGTATTATACAATGAACTTTTATTACACAATGACCTGACTAATTACACAATTAACTTGTATTACACAATGACTTGACTAATTACATAATGAACTTGTATTACACAATGACCAGATGTGGTATTACACAATGAACTTGTATTACACTATATACTTGTATTACACAATGACCTAACTAACTACACAATGAGCTGGAAAACGTAAAACACAATGATAAATACATATAACATAATGAACTTGTATTACACATTGAACTTGTATAACACAATGAACTTGTATTACACAACGAACTTGTATTACACAATGAGCTGATTAATTACACAACGAACTTGTATTACACAATGACTTGATTAATTACACAATGAACTTGTGTTACACAATGACCAGATATTACACAATGACCAGACATGATATTACACAATGAACTTGCATTACACGATGAACTTGTATTACACAATGACCTGACTAACTACACAATGAGCTGGAAAACGTAAAACACAATGATAAATATATATAACACAATGAACTTGTATTACACATTGAACTTGTATAACACAATGAACTTGTATTACACAATGAACTTGTATTACACAGTGACCTGACTAATTACACAATAAACTTGTATTACACAATGACCAGACGTGGTATTACACAATGAACTTGTATTACAAAATGAACTTGTATTACACGATGAACTTGTATTACACGATGAGCTTGTATTACACAATGACCTAACTAACTACACAATGAGCTGTAAAACGTAAAACACAATGATAAATACATATAACACAATGAACTTGTATTATACAATGACCAGACGTGGTATTACACAATGAACTTGTATTACACATTGACCTGACTAATTACACAATGAACTGGAAAACGTAAAAAAAAAATTCGTTTTTGTTTATAACGACACTATACTCGTTTTAAAGATAAAAAACGCTCGTTTTTATGGTGTATTTTTTTTGAAAAAATAATGTCGTATGTAAAAGTTATGAACGTTTAAAAGAGGGGGAGGAATTTGACAAAAGTGGCCAAGACTAAAATACCCTTACAACAACTTTTTTCTCATACAATTTAATCTCAACCATTAAATCTTTTCAACAATTTGATCTAATGGCCATAAATCATTCTCACCTTTCTTACAATTAAAATCTTTTTTATCTGAACCTAATCCTATATATATATATATATAGGGGGAGGTTCAACTAAGAAGTCAAATTTGGCTAAAAAGCCTAAGAAGCAATCTTAGTTATCCATTTTTCTAGTCTAAGGGATGAAATTCAAGTGGGGAAAAAAAACAGGTTGGAGAGGTATCTTTGGAATAGCCATTTTTGTTAACTTTTTTCAAGTTCTAACCATATTTTTTAAACGTTCATAACTTTTTTATACAACATTATTTTTTGAAAAAAAATACACCATAAAATCGGGCATTTTTTTCTCTTTAATTTGAGTATAATGTTGATATATAAAAAACGATGATTTAAAAAAAAATCAAAATCTGTGTTGATTTTCGATAAAACAACACTGATAATAGAATCTGTGTTGTTTTCTAGTAAACAATAGCAAACCAGCATAGGAAAATAGCACAACAACAAAATCAGCACAACAGCAAATCGGTACAACATAAAACAACAAAAACAACACAAGTAATTTTACAAAATCATAAATCTGAAATAAAAGTTATCATTTTAAAAGAAGAATGTAAGTAATTAAGTTTTGACCTTCAGCAACATAAAAAGAAGAATGTACCTTATCTTGCGTCTTTCGGTAACTATTGTTGTAGGGAAAAGAATGTGCCATAACATACAAGAAAGTGAATTAAAAAATTTCATGTGAATGCTATGAAACTTAGGCCAGAACCCAAAATCTAATTTGCAAATGTTTTCGTATATAATACAATCTTAAAAGCTTAGTTTTGTTGTGTTGGGTTTTGTTCATTTTTGTGATGGCCTACCTGTACTGGTTTTGTTTGTGCTGGGTTATGTTTGTGCTGGTTTTAGGATTATAACCTATCAACTCCAATTGTGTTCTTTGTTTTGTGATGGTTTTATATACTAGTTTTGTTGTGCTGGTTTTGTTTGTGCTAGGTTAGCTAAGAAGAGCAAGTCACACAATTAACCGTGTCGTTTTGGTGTTGTTTTATAGTAAAACAACACAATTAATTGTTATGTTTGGTGTTATTTTATGATAAAGCAGCACAGTTAATTATGTTGTTTTACAATGCAGCATAGTTAATTGTGCTGTTTTACTATAAACCAGCACATTTACGTAAAGTAGCACAATTTTAGTAAGTATCGATTTTGTTTTTACAAAAAACATAGCAATACTATACGAATTAAAGGTAAAAAAACACTCGATTTTATGGTGTAATTTTTTTTTAAATAAGGTCGTATGAAAAAGTTATGTACGTTTAAAAAAAGTGGGGGAATTTGAAAAAAGTCAACAATTGTGGGTTTTCCAAAAATGCCTCTTCACCCCTTATTTTTCCTACACTTAAATCTCTACCCTTGATCATCTAATTGAATGGATGAGATTACTTTTTAGCCAAATTGCACTTCTTAGGGGACCATCCCCTATGTGTGTATATATATATATATATATATGGGATGTATCGGTTGTAAACCCTGAGTTGTTTTGAAAACTCTTAAACTCAACCACAACCATCCATTCAAAATTACTTATTATAATATGTGGTTGTAATTGAATCTGAGTTTTTTTTATTTTAAATTAAAAAAACATGTGGCCTAGATTTAATACAGGGGTAAAAAGGTAATTTTTTTCTTTTTTTTTATTAAATCTTGGTATTAAAAGACACACACTCTCTCTCACACACACACACACACTCTCTCTCTCATCAATCATCAGAACAATTCCAAATTAAAGATTACTCCTTATTATACACAAAGTTTTTATTTTTCTTTATCAAAAACATGAAATTGAACCATGAAAACTAAAAACTAAACAAGAAATTAATTGAATGATTCAGCTTTAAAAACTAAAAACAAGTGTAAAACCCATATACATAAACATCTTTACAAATCAGGAATACATAGATGCACTATATGAACATAATAAAATCAATTACACAAGTGTAAAAAATCCTGTGTAAATTCAGTTTACAACATAAACACAAGAACAATTGAAGAACGTCATTTTTAAACATGTGTAAAATCCATGTACACAAATCAGTAAAAAATCTACATCCAAATACCTAAATATCTTTACAAATTAGGGGAAAAACAAATTCACAAATCAGAAAAAAAAAATTTACATCTAATTATAAATATCTTTACAAAATTAAAAAAAACACATAATTACACTGTGTAAAATCAAATATAAATTGGTAAAAACTCTTTTACACATGTATAAATTCAGTTTACACATGTGTAAAAGAATCAAAGACACATGTGTAAATTCAAAATACACATGTGTAAGAATTAAATACTTACTTGTGTATCAAACCATGTAGATCTTGAAAAATCCGTTAAAATCCTGACTTTTACACCATCTTGAACCCAGATCTTTTTCTCATACTTCGATCCCTCATGTTCTAGTTTACACTATCTAAATATCAATGGCATCATAAAAAAACACTATTTAGGGATAAGATTTATGTAAGAAGATATTACCAATATGTAAAAACATGAATAATACACATGTGTACATTCAGTTTACACATGTCTAAATTCAAATCTGGGGTTTACAAGTTTGTGTAAAAACTTTATTTCGTGGTTCAAATTTGAATCTTTGAAGATTAAAAAAAAATACACAATTTAATAATTTTACTTGAAAAATATAACCATTTTGATCACTATCAGTGTCTAAACCCACAATAGTATAGAGCGATTACTTCCAAGAATAAAAAAAATGGTTTTCTCTTTTACTATGTTTATTCATACTCTCTAAAATTTTTAAAACTACAGAACAGAGAATAAAAAAATATGGACTTCAAAATGATTTCAGGTGCTAAATGATTTCTAATCACCAAGTAAATAAATCAAGTTCAACAAGTAAAATATTATTCCAGATGCTAAAATATGGACTTAAAAATTAGAGTAAAGTGTCATTTTCGTCCCTGTGGTTTGACCATTTTAGTTAGTTTCATCCAAAAACTTTTTTTTAGCTTTTTCGTCCTTGACTTTTCAAAATCTAGCCATTTTCATCCAACTGACTAATTCCGTCTACATTTTAACGTTAAATCAAGGGTCGGCTTGAACTTCATAGGTTAAAATCTAACTAAATTACCCATGATTTAACCAAAACTGCCCCTGATTTAACGTTAAAATATAGACGGAGTTAGTTAGTTGGATGAAAATAGCTAGATTTTGAAAAGTCAGGGACGAAAAAACTACAAAAATTTTTTTTGGATGAAACTGGATAAAATGGCCAAACCACAGGGACAAAAATGACACTTTACTCTAAAAATTATTCAGACTTTTAAGTGTGCAAGAATAACATTTAATATAGAGTAAACTTCAGTTTTCGTCCCTAAGGTTTGAACAAAACATCAGGTTTCGTCCCCCTGTAACACATTTGATTCCCGATGTTTAATGTTTTAACACTTTGCGTCCCTGGTCCTTAACTCCGTTAAGTTTTCTGTTAGTTTTTGTGCAAATTTACTAATATATCCTTCACCCCTTCTTCTTCTTCTTCTTCAACCATCAAACCTAAGAAATAATTTGACTCCACATTTTTACACTCGTCAAACAACTGCATCTGATCGGAAACAACTTACAGACCATTGTTAGCATTAAACTTATCATTACCATCGTTAAACCCGCGTAAAACGAACCTGACGAATCGATACCGTTCACCATGGCGGCATACAAAGCCTGCCGGTGGTGGTGCTGATCGGAGAACGACGACGATGACCACGGCGAACCAGGTGACGGGGGATTCATGTGGTGAAAACCGTTTCCATTTTCGGAACACCATCCTCGTTCCGTTTTCGCTGCCATCAGGTCTCACCTCAGCCTCCGCCACCGTTGCTACGACAGAACCCTAGATGGGGTGTCACCGGAAAACTTATCCCGTCACCATCTCCGTCGTTTAACATCGTCACCGTCGTTATCTAGGCCACCCGACGCAGCCTGCTACCTTGTCTCCACCTCTGTCTCTGCTTCCTGGAATCCCTAGCCACCGTCGCCGCCGTTTTTGTTGGAGCCACCAAGACCCGTCGTCGGTCAGGGGGAAGTGGTGCCGGAGAGCCGGTGGCCCGGGGGGTCGCGCCAGAGGAAAGTATCATTCATGTTATTGAGTCTCATATACATTTTATTGAGTTTGATGAAGAAGAAGAAGGGTAAGGGGTATATTAGTAAATTTGCACAAAAACTAACAGAAAACTTAACGGAGTTAAGGACCAGGGACGCAAAGTGTTAAAACATTAAATGTCGGGGATCAAATGTGTTACAGGAGGACGAAATTTGATGTTTTGTTCAAACTTCAGGGACAAAAACTGAAGTTTACTCTTTAATATATTATAGTATCCACAGTTTAGCACTTTCAGAGACTTGAGTTCTATTGGGAATTGAAAAAAAAAATTAAATTAAAATCAAACAAAATATCTTCTACTAAAATGCAAGAACGCCTCTAAAATCGATCGGATAAAAAAGACCACTAACATGCAAGAGATGGTAATGATTAAAACCAAACAGATCTTGAATTTCTTTACACGAAGACTAGGCAGACCAAATCCTTGTTTGAAGTTAACCACTAACACCATTCGACCCTTGCTGATGATTTACAGATCTGAACCGGAAAAAGCCAAATAAAATCATTTACAGATCTGAACCATCGAAAAATCAAATAAGAAGAATAGGACCTGATGTTGTCGTGATAGATTAAAGAGGCGATCGACGAGTGCAGATCCGCCGGTGACAGATCCGGGAGTGTAAGAATGAAGGTGAAGACCAGCGAGTGTAGATCTGTCGGTGACAGATTAAAGTGAGAAGAAGGAGAGAGTTAGATTTCTTTTTGTTGGTGAAATAGGGAGATAAAAGAGAAAGATGAAGATGGGTTGTTGATATAGCAGGTGTAAACAGAGAGAGAGACAAAATGTCAAATATACCCTCAAACAATAAAAATAAACAAGAAAAAGAGAAATAAGAATGAGTGGTTTAGAATTAGTTTAAGTGTTTTCATAACAACTCAGGGTTTACAAATGATACGTCCCATATATATATATATATATATATATATATATATATATATATATATATATATATATATATATATATATATATATGGGTTAGGATATGGTAAAAAAAGTTTTAAAAATAAAAAGGGTAAGAAAGATTCTGGGCTTGACATGTGTCCTTTTATTATTTTTGAAGGGAGAACATTTTTGTCATTGTGTAAAATATGTCAGGTCATTGTGTAATATCAGGTCTGGTTATTGTGTCAAATATTTTTCATCATTGTGTTATATGTATTTATCATTGTGTTTTACGTTTTACATTAACTTCGTGTTATGTCAGATTAATTTTGTCACTGTTTTTTATGTATTATATATAACACAGTGATCAAAAAATATTTGTTACAATGACCTGACATTAGAAAAATATTTGACATTAGACACAATAATAAAAAATATTTGACACAATGACTTGACATTAGACACAATAATCTGATATTAGACATAATGACGAGCAAATTACACAATGAGCTGAAAAACGTAAATTTTTTTTTCGTTTTTGTATATAACGACACTATACCCGTTTTAAAGATAAAAACGCTCGTTTTCGTCATTGTGTTTTACGTTTTAGATTAATTTCGTGTTATTTTTGTCATTGTTTTTTATTTATTATATATAACACAGTGATAAAAAATATTTGACACAATGGATTGACATTAGACACAATAACCTGACATTAGAAAAATATTTGACATTAGACACAATGATAAAAAATATTTGACACAATAACTTGATATTAGACACAATGACCTTACATTAGACACAATGACAAACAAATTATACAATGAGATAGAAAACGTATTTTTTTCATTTTTGTATATAACGACACTATATCCGTTTTAAAGATAAAAACGCTCGTTTTCGCCATTGTGTTTTAGGTTTTATATAATATCGTGTTATTTTTGTCATTGTTTTTTATTTATTATATATAGCACAGTGATGAAAAATATGTGACACAATGAATTGACATTACACACAATGATCTGACATTAGAAAAATATTTGACACAATGACTTGACATTAGACACAATGACTTGACATTAGACACAATGACCTGACATTAGACACAATGACCTGACATTAGACACAATGACGAGTAAATTACACAATTAGCTGGAAAACGTAATTTTTTTTTCGTTTTTGTATATAACGACAATATACTCATTTTAAAGATAAAAAACGCTCGTTTTTATGGTGTCTAATGTCAGGTCTGGTCATTGTATCAAATACTTTTCATCATTGTGTTATATGTATTCATCATTGTGTTTTACGTTTTAGATAATTTCGTGTTATTTTTGTCACTACTTTTTATGTATTATATATAACAAAGTGATGAAAAATATTTGACACGATGACCTAACATTATACACAATGACCTGACATTAGAAAAATATTTGATATTAAACAAAATGATGAAAAATATTTGACACAATGACTTGAAATTAAACACAATAACCTGACATTAGACACAATGACGAGCAAATTACACAATGAGCTGGAAAACGTAAATTTTTTTTCGTTTTTTTATTTAACGACACTATACTCGTTTTAAAGATAAAAAACGCTCGTTTTTATTGTGTAATTTTTTTTAAAAATAATGTCGTATGTAAAAGTTATTAACGTTTAAAAAAGGGGGGGACTTGATAAAAAGTCAACAAAAGTGGTCATTACTAAAATACTCTTCTAACAACTTTTTCTCCTATAATTTGATCACAACCATTAAATCCTTGTCAATTTGATCTAATGGCTCTAAATCCTTCTCACCCTTTTTAGTTTAAAAACCTTTTTTATTTGAACTTTTATATATATATATATATATATGAAAAAGTTCAAATAAAAAAGGTTTATATATATATAGGGGACGTATCGGTTGTAAACCCTGAGTTGTTGTGAAATCCCTTAAACTCATTTTGGACCACACATTCAATTGTTGGATTTTTTGATTTATTTTTAATATGTAGAGGTATTTGAGTAATTTCCTCTCTCTCTATTAAACCTACCCTCTTTTCCTTCACCAGATCAAAATCATGTTCTTCTTCCTCTCTCTACATTTTTTCTCTGTTCTTCTACCCCTCTCTCTCTTTTCTCGAATCTGAAAGTGTAATCGAAGAACAAGAATGGCGACAGCTTTTGTGGTGACTAGCTAGCCCCCCTCTCTCTCAACACTTTCGTCGTTTTCATCTCTCTCTAAACACAGTAGATCTTCACCCATATCTGCAAACCAAGAACGATTGAAGAACAAGAATGGTGGTGGTTTTGGTGGTGACTAGCTAGGGATGGCCATGGGAAGTAGGTCTGGGGTGCTGAAGCTCAGGCGGCCAAGAAAGTCAATTTTCCATCAACCCCCAACTAGGGTTCCGACGAGCTAGATTTTCGGGCGAAGAGCAAAAAGGGTCCAAGTCACCTGCAGATTGAGTTCTTTTTTCAAATGTTTTCTCCTCCTCCTGCTTTGACTTGTACTGTACAAGGTGGGCTGATTGAAAAGTAAGTGCACAAATAAATAAAGATTTGTGTTTTTTGGGAATTTTCTAATTAATCTTTTGACCAGATTTTATTCAAAAACCTTCTTATTAGTATATACTGCTTTGTTTGTGTAATATTTAGGATGTAACTCTCTTGGGATTCTCTATGCAATAAACTGGTGTATTTTAAATTGATGTTAAATTTATTGACAGGTTAATATATGTTCATGAAAGTGTTCTGATCTTGTATTTGATGTTAAATTCAAATGCAACAGTCAATTTTAAATATCATATCTAAGTTCTTTTTCTTGTTCTACAGTAGTTCATGTAAAGAAATTTTCGCTGTTTATTTGAAATATGTTAGTTTCGGGTATTTTTGTAAAAAATAAAAGCACACATATGAGTTTTGCACATGTGTAATATGAATTTACACATGTGTAAACTGAAATTACATACGTGTAGACTGATTTTACACATTTATATTTTGATTTTACACATGTGTATTTGATTATTTTACACAAGTGTAAACTGATTTACACATGTAAAGAATTTTTATTCATGTGTTTTTTATTTTACACAGTATAATTATATAGATTTTTTTCTTATACAGATTTGGAAAACCCAGATTTGAATTGACACTTGTGCATTTTTGGGTTACTACACATGTGTAAACTGAATTTATGCTTGTGTAAACCTGGTTAAATCTTTATTTTTCTTCTCCAGATCTATATTTTTCATGTTTGTAATGTTGAAATATGAACAACATTTAATTTTGAATCCGTAAAATCATTTTTTTAAAATCTGTTTTAGATATATATATATATGTATATATATATATATATATATATATATATATATATATATATAGGGGATGGTTATAATAAAAACCCTCTTGAGTTGAAGAAACCCACTAAACCTTGTTTTACATATGTAATAATTTATTTTTGAGATGTATTCTACATTCAATTTTATCACTTTTGGTGAAAAAATTATAAAAAGCGCCGAGCGGTTTTTAATTTTTTTTTTAAATCTGACGTTTATTACATATGTAAACTCAAAGGTCTGACATTTATTACATATGTAAATGCTGACGTATTGCATACGTAAGCAAAAAAACGCTGATTTTTGTTAATTTTTACATATTTTTTATTTCTTTTTTTATTCGGCGTTTTTCTAATTTTTTTACGACTAGGCTTGTTTTTATATAAATAATCAATCCTAAATTAAAAAAAAAATTTATCTAGATTTTTCTTGGATTTAATGATTTTATTCAACTCAAAAAGGTTATTTTCTACTTTTTCTTAATAATATTTAAAAAGCAACTCCTTATAAACAGTAGATTGAGAATTTTTTTATTCTTTTATGTTTAATATTGACGCGACCAGGACACGTTTCTTTTTTTTATGCCTTTCCGCCTGCAGGTTAACAGAAACTAGCTTCCTCTCTCTTTCTTCTGTAAACCCTCCTTGCTCATCTATTCCTCTCCTCTCTCGCCATTACTTGCGTTCAAGATTGGCACGTTGGCGTGGCATCGGAGGACGGCAAGTTGTATTTTCTACTTGCAACCTCTGTTGCAGCCATTTTGATGCATCGATTGAACAAAGAGCCATCATCAATTGATCCTTTTACTAAATTGATTGAAGGTCATGTGAATCGACGAAGCAAAAAGCACCTACAAACCTAATTTTCCTTTTTTCTAAATATAATTCCACAAATTTTGGGTTTTCTGATGGCGGTTTCGCTGATCTGGGACTGGTCGTCAGCAATTTGATGAACCGATGACTTTTCCGGTGTCTGTTCTATTGATTTCATGGAGTTCAAGATTTATGGTGGACTGAGCTACTAATTCTTTAGGTAAAATAAATTTTTACTTCATTTGTTTTGTGGTCGGTGTGGTTAACTTTCATATTTTTTGAATGAAAAAGATTAAGACTTTTGGTATAACTCTTCATGGGTTTCTTTGATTCTCTATTATTAGTTGGAAAAATGGTATCTTTGACTAAATTTGATATAATATCAACACCAGTCATCAGGAATCTGTGCAGAACAAGATTGGTTTTGGTCTCTTTGACAGAAGATTATGAATGGATCTCCCTTGGCTTAGTTTGACTCTTGCGGTTGCTGTCAAACGATTTGTTGGAAATAATACAAACTTATGGAAGCGCTTCATTGGCCTCGAAACCACCATTTTTTGGGTTTCTCTCTCTAGAATAAATGCTTTTGGTTTCAGGTAGAGGTGCTCAAAAGAACCGGAACCGAATCCGATCCGATGAATTATCCGAAACCGGATCCGTCTGGAACCGGTTTTTTTGGGACCGGACCGGATTTTGTGAGAACCGGCGGATCCAGAACCGGTTCTTGTTTTTTTAACGGACCGGATAAAAATCGGACAAAATGGAACCGGTTTTTTTCGGACAATTTGGAACCGGTTATAGCCGTTGGAAGAAAAAAAACGGCTATATATAGCCGTTTTTTTAGCCGTTTTTTTGTTTTTTGTTTTTGTTTTTAAGGCTTGAAACTTAGTATAAATAGGTATTGGGTGTATGAGTTAGTTCACCACAACATTCTAGCTCTCAAAACTCAAAAACGCTCTCAAAACGCAAAAAAAACGCTCACTTTACGCAAAAAAAAAGGCTCTCATGGCTTCCGCAAGCACTCAAAATTCGGTTGGTGGTTCTACTAGCGATGTCACGGTGGTGTCAATACTTCCTTGCTCCCGAAACCAAGAGATATGGGCTTATTTCGATTTATGCGAAATGTCGAACGGTTCGCAAAAGGCTCGTTGCAAACGT
The DNA here is from genome assembly GCA_023525975.1 of Smallanthus sonchifolius. Taxonomy (NCBI): domain Eukaryota; kingdom Viridiplantae; phylum Streptophyta; class Magnoliopsida; order Asterales; family Asteraceae; genus Smallanthus; species Smallanthus sonchifolius. Next base: position 61,405,461 of record CM042037.1, on the reverse strand, counting down.
TGTGGTAGAATTTTGGGTGCGGCGGGAAATAGCACTTTGAGGAAACATATTGCTAGTCACGCAAAACACACTCAAGGTGAAGATCAAACTCAAATTGGTAGGGATGGAGGAGTTTGACAATACAATGTCGAGAGGGTTCGTGAGAGAATGACACATTTCGTCATTCAAGAAGGATTGCCTTTTGATCACTTTGATAATCCGCGCTTGACGAGGATGATACAAGAGACGCTTCAACCGAGTTACACAAATGTAAGTCGTTCTACTTTGAGAAGAGATTGTTTAAAAATGTGGAAAAGAGCTAAAAAAAGAATTAATTTTAGGTTTTGAAAATTTAAATACCGGCATTAACTTAACAACGGACGTTTGGTCCGCTCCACATGGTTTACCCGAATCGTACCTTTGCGTTACCGCACATTGGGTTCAACCGGAGTCGTGGCAAATGATGAAGCATATGATTGCGTTTGATTATTTTGGATATCCACATACCGGTGAAAACTTATTTTATATTTTAGACTCGGTCATTCAAACTTATAAAATTCAACCAAAAATATTTTCAATATCTTTTGATAACGCTTCAAATAACACAAACGCGGTGGAAAAATTAAAAATAAAATATGAACCGTCTTGTAACGGTGTTTTCTTTCATAGTCGATGTGTTGCACACATCATTAACTTGGTTGTGCAAGACGGTCTAAACGTCCAAGAAATAAGAGACGTAAAATAAAATTTTAAAGTGATGTTACGTGAAGTTTTTAGCACAAGCAAAAAAAGATATATAAACTATAGAAACTTGTGCCAACAAACGGATTCCATCTTTTTAGGTCCGAATTGGGACGTACCTACTAGATGGAACTCGACATGGAAAATGTTTGAATCGGCCTTAAGGCAAAAAGTTACTTTAAAACATTTTCATGATGAACTTGTACAAAAGAAACGTTGTTCACAAAAATTTGATAATATAAGTTGGGATATGATCGAGAAACTAACTAATTTGCTTGAGGTTTTTAAAAATGCAACTACATGTTTATCGGGAGTTTATTATCCCACGTCTTCGCTAATACTTCAACAATTATACTTAATATGTAATAAATTAAAAGAGTTTGAATATCACGGCCCTATTTTTGAAAAAAATGGTAAAACCTATGAAAGCTAAATTTAAAAAATATTTTTCAGAAATGCCGGCCGTTGTTACATGTTCGGCCGCCTTAAACCCAACGATCAATGTAACCGGTGTTGAAACATTAATTGGATCAATATCAGATGATTTAAATATGTTCGAGGAAGACCGAAATTTTGAATCAAAGGCAATAAGGGATTTCAATTTGGCTTTTAATAATATGTTTGATTATTATTTACGCAAATATGGTGGAAGTGGTGATCCATCAAACATACGTGAATCAATGGGTTCGGGTTCAAGTTCTAGTAGTTCAAGGAACCCGATGCTAAATTTATTTAACACTTTAAGAAACGAAAATACTAAACGAGCTCGTGGAACCACACCAAGTAGCGAGCTTGGGAGATATCAAGCAACCGACTTTATTTCAACTCTAAGATCCGAAGAGTTTGAAAACTTTGATATCTTGAGTTGGTGGCAAGGAAGGGAATCCCAATATCCCGTTCTAGCCGCAATGGCCCGTGACCTACTAACCGTCCAAGCTTCTACGGTAGCTTCGGAATCTGCTTTTTCTCTTAGTGGCAGGGTTTTATCTATTCGAAGAACGAGGCTTACACCGGAATCTATGGAGATGTGTATTTGCTTGAAGGACCATTTGGATGCCGTCGAACGTGTACAACATGTTGCAAAACTAGAAGGCGAGCTTGACATTGAACAAGAAATACATGAATTCGAAGTAGAACAAGGGGCGACGAATCCACTTTCGGACGAAGAACAAGCTTATGATGAAGCCCAACGTATCTCAAGCGAAGAAGAATGAAAACCGATGTTACGAAGACTACGACGAAGAAGATTGAAAACATAATAAATAATATATATTTTGTGATTCAATTATGTTTTTTATATTTATTTTTTACGAACTATTGTTAAATCACTTAAAAAGCTACAAAATAAATAAAACATGTATTTTATAGTGTATTTTTGTTAATTTTTTTTTTTAAAAAAAAAAAAAAATCCGGTGGAACCGGTTTTTTTTTGTCCGGTCCGGTTCCATAAATCCAGTCCGGTCCCAATAGGTTCCAAGTCTCCACTCTCTTAACCGGATCCGATCCGGAACCGGTTCCATTGGATCTCGTTGTTGACCATCGTTGACGGAACCGTCCGGATCCGGTTCCGAAAAAAAAACCGGTTTATGCACCTCTAGTTTCAGGAACAAAAGCAAGCTTTAGCTGATCACTTGAATGTACGTCCACTACAAGTGAAAGTGTTTTTTGATAACGTGTTTTGATATTTTATGCACGCATTTAGCTCTTTGGTATCGTGGACGCCGCAACGCGCGGGTTAAGCCCACTAGTTTAACTAAAATACCAATGAACCAAATACGTTTTGTATAATATTATTTATATAGTTTTATAATTGTGTTTAATTGTTTAGACATCAGTTACTTACTAAAACAATTTTATGACAAGTAGACTCAATTTCCATTCTTATAAATGTTAATTTTTATAATTTAAAATCATTTTATATTAGTAAGCAATCAATTCTTATACCATTTACCTAATTTTAGAAAATAATAGAAAGGGTAAGAAATGTGACATGAGCGAGGCTGGCAACAAAAACAAAAAGACTTGACTTTATCACGCCAGCCCCCTCTCCAAAACCCTCCCCACACTAAACTCTAAAATTTGTGTGCACCACTTTTTCGCCTCCTCACATCTTTTTTCATAATTTTCTATAATTATCTCATCTAGGGATGAGATCGGTACCATACCGGTACCGAATATACCGGTACCGAATTTGTGAAAAAGTGAGTACCGGTACCAAATTTATCGGTACGATACCGGTATTTGTTACAAAATGTTCATCTCTATAGGTATCTCACCTCATTTATCGGTACGAAAATACCGGTACCGAATATATGTAAAAGTGGGTACCGGTACTCGAGCTCATCCCTAATCTCACCCCATTTCTTTGAACACCTATCACCCGGATCTTTTATGTGTCATGCATAAAAGACCTCCAACCTTTTGGTTGTAAGACAGATTATTTAACCATCAAGATGTCTTCTTGATGATATCTCATCCGATTAAAATAACAAAACAATAAAGAGTTGTGTTATATACGTAGATCCATTTCCCCATTTGTAATTGTCGTATCCCTCCCTTGAAAATACAATCTCATCCTTTTAGTTGTCACATATACAAAACCTTACATTTTGTTATTTTTATTTTTTGGTTGAATAAAAAAATCATTTTTTTAAACTGTGACATGTTTTTTTAAGTTTTTATAAAATACGTTTTTTAATATACAGAGTTTTTTATATATAAGTTTTTTAGTTTTGAAAAAATATATTTATTAAAAAAACTTTAGCTTCATAGTCGTCATCTTTTTTCTTGTTTTTTTTTGGTGTCCTATTGTTCGATAACATCCTAAAACACAATTCATGTTCCTCAAATTCTTTGGGACCAACTAATGTTCGATAACATCTCTGATTTGTTTGCCACGGTACATGAAGTCCCTTGACAATACCTCTCATATGAAATAACGTACACAAATACGCCTCTTTGAAGCATGGGATGGAGACATTTCTTCGAATCCTAGGTCAAAGGATATGGACGATTATAGTGACCGAATAGAATCACTCGACTACTAATAGGAGTGATGGAAGGTTACGAAAACGTAAAGCTCTCTAGAGTGATACAACATACAAGGTATTAACAAAGCATATACACGGGACTTGTGTGTGATCTTAAATATTATGGTTAGTCGTTAAATATTGCGGTTAGTCGTCAGTGGCGGACCCAGAAATTTTTTTTATAGGGGTCGGTGGACTAGCGATATATAACATTAAAAAAATTTCATGGAAGGCGATCAGGAGGCTATTGCAAAATTTTATAGGGGACGATCTAGATTTTAAAGCGTATATAATACTAACAAATTTTTTTATGAAGGATGGTTGTCCCCATACTCTTTATGTAGGTCCACCATTGTTAGCCTTTAGCATTACACTTGGATATGTTCGTTGTGATATTTTAAACAAAATAAATCAGTTTAAGATGATAAAAGATGGAACTTTTTTTTAATTCGAACTCAAGTAACTTCTATTAAGTAAGAATGACGATTTACAATGGTGTGACAGGTAAATGGGCAGGTAAATGGGCAACAAAATAGAACTAAAAAACCACTAGTGTCACATAGAATTATGTTTATATTTTTATTTTGGCTTTTAAGAGACGGGGTTTTAAAATTTTAGAATTACGTTGTAAATCACAGATAAGAAAATATCATTTTATGAACACATTAAATATCTATTAATAAGATCTTTAAATCAACATTAAAAAGGATTATTACACCTGAACTTTTAATGAAAATAACTGTAACAAGTTGGGAGTGAAAAATTAAAAGTAGATAAAATAAGGGGAAAATACCAAAATGGACATTTGTCCGGCTAAATTAAAAAAGCGCCGGCTAAGCCGGCTAAATTTAAAGACTTAGCCGGCAAAAACCAAAGACTTAGCCGGCTTTGTACCGGCTAAATATCCATTTATTTTAGAGAACTGTATCCATTTTGATATTTTTTTTTCGTAAAATAAAAAAAGCTGAATTGATGGATGCTGTTGAAAACAAAATGTCAAAACACTCCATTTCTTATCGGAACATGAGCCTATCCCATTCCTACCAAACCCCAATTTTTTGTTCTTCCTCTCGTCTTATCACTATTTTTATTTTTTACTTCTAACTGCATTTTTAATCTTTTAATTATATTTTATTTAATATCACAGAAAATTATTAGAAGTATCAAGTATTTTATGCTATAGTATATATTTCTATTTTATTTTAAGGAACTCAAGAAACTAGTCATTTGATTAAACTTTTTTATTTAATTCATTTTTTTCTTTAAGAAAACATAAATTTAAATGATTAAATCTAATCAAAGTAGGCCACGACTCTCAAAACTACAAAACTTTCTACATGTTATATTGTTATGGAAATTTTGCAAGAATGTATACATTACAATTAATCAGATAATGACATGTTAGCATATGACATAAAACTCTTGAAGTTTTACGTCAATTATGTAAACCAATGATATAGTGACATACAAAAATGTCATAGAAGTCGTGAAGTTTTGCAATAGTATATACAAGTTTCAAGCTTCTCTTGGATGACCAATCTAACTAGCGCAAAACCTTCTTCTGCATCAGTTGGGGCAGATCTTGTCAAGTTCTGCATCCAATGTTGCCCATTTTCTAGTTTTGATTGGTTTCCATGTTATTGAATGTTGGAAAAATTAGTGAAAAGGTGGTTTTCGCTAACTTTGGACAAAAATAATTATACTTATATATATATGTTATATAATGAGTTATCTATGGGTTGTGTTTTGTTATGTGAGAGCTCCGCAACTAACAAAACCGTGTCCAAAACAGAACTAAGATAAATGAGATATCGATGCTTAAAGTTGAGTGGTTTGAATGAATAATATCTGTTGGGATAACAATGGTTTAATGTTAATTAAGATATATATTTGATAATCCCTTGTTTTGATAATGATTGAAATCAATACCCTTTGTTGTTAAGTTGTTGATTAAGGATGGTCATATATCACATACATGTCCTTATACACTTAATGAATTATCAGTTACAAAGATCAAGTCTAATATACAACAACATTGATGATATTCAAGTATACAAAGATTAACAAGTTAAAATCGACATTCGCACATGATGATCAAAGCTCAAACCGATAACATGAGTATGTTGGGAATTTAGAGAGATTTTAAAATGGTTCTAAATAATATAACCTAATTAATAAAAATAAAATTTTTATTAAACAAAGATCCTTTCCAAAAATATTTTATAAAACCCTAGCTAAGTTTTTATAAAACCCAAATCTTATAAATGTTTTACAAGTTAGTTGTTTTAAATCAAATGGAGATTTGAATTTGAATTTGAAATGAAAGAATCTTTCTAAATTGAGAAGTCTTCATATGCGTTTTAGCATAGAAGACATAAACAACCTTTTTAAAGACAAAGACCAAGACCAAATAGGAAATGATCATCCGTGCTTTATAACAAACTAAGGAATCTTACCATTTTAGTGTAAGATCTTGTTTTCCTTTAACATAAGCCAAGACACCTTTCTTGAGCTTCAAAATCCGGAGAAAATATGTGAAAATTGTTTTGGAACATTGGATAGGACAAGGCACAACGTTCACATAGCAAGAAGACAAAAACCACTCAACCCTGGCGTCCCAAGGTCACTGAAGCGACCATGGGATTGACCACGGTTGTGGTAGAATTTTGTCTTCTCACTTATTGAGTTGTGCCTGTAAATAGAAGCCTTTCACAACCATTTTTCTCACCACTTTTGCTTAAAACACTTTCATATACATATCTAATATATATCTCTCTAGTTCCCTTGATATTCTAACATCAAATCAAGTGAGGGATTGAAGATGAAAGAGCAAAATAGAAGAGTTGTGCTCCTACTTCCATTCTTGTATTTCTTGTGCTTGTGTGATAGTTTGCTACCACTTAACTGAGAGATTATTGTAAGGGGCACACACTTATGTGGGTTAAGTATTATTATACTATCTTGATATAGTTGATGACCGGGTTGGGAAACACTATCTTGAAATAATGTTCAGTTAAGAGTTTTGAGCATCACACTATCTTGATATAGTGGTGAGTTTGTCGTGAAATTAAACGCTATCTTGATATAGTGTTAGAGTATGAGATTGTAAAGACTACTATCTTGAAATAGTTAGTTGAAGACCTTTGATTAGTGAAACGCTTGGTGTAACGGTGATTTTTTCCGTTCAAGAGAAACGTTTAGTGGATCAACTCTCATTTGGAGAATCGAGGAAAGGACGTAAAGTGTGTTAGTTAACATCCACTTGAAACTCTATAAATCGGTTTTGTTATTCTTAACTTAAACTCTTTCTTTTCTTGTTTGTTTATATTACTCAAGTTTTAACAAGTGTTGATCGATACTAATTAGTTTCTAATAAACAAGTTTTTTTATAAAGAAAACCTATCCCCCCTGGTTTCTACAATATGGAACTTTGTGATTATAGTAGGAAATTGTTGCAATTTCTTGATTAATCTTTGTCATAAAATAATATGGATGTTTTGATTTTTACTCATTATTCATGACATGAATCCAGTAGAGGTTTTGGTTTGTCTCATAAATCCATAGTAACTACTTTATTTGTGGTTAGTACAAATTAAAATATAGAGTTATGACATATTAAAGTAGTTTAATTGTGGTTAATTTAAATTAAAAATATGGAGTTATTGTTTTTATTTTGTGTGAATATAAAATGAACATCAAGGTTCATTTTAAATAGGAGTGCAAAAGATCACAGATTAGAAATTAAGAGACACTAGCAAACTGTTGCAACCAAGTAGAGAGGATATAACTCTCACGTTTTTGTTCCAAGAAAATTTAGAGATGAACACTCTCTAAATATTTATTCACCAACTTCATCTTTTTTATTTTTCCATAAAACACGAAAATCATTAATATTCCCGTGATACCTCGGGCATGTGAGCCATGCATCTTCGACAATACACATTGTTCTAGTTGTTGTTTCCTGGGAGACAAAAGCGTTTGTCTTAGAGTAGAGGCGAAATCAGTTTTAAAGGAAGCGTATTGAATACGTGCCTCAACCACAACCATCAACAACTTTCTTTTCTTATTGTTGCAGTCAAGGATAAAGTTGAAGATTCAATAGGTTGAAGACTCAGTGTTTCGCCATTCACCAGACTTAAATTTGAACCGTGATCTTCCATTATATCAACATACATTAAATTTGTAGAATGATTATAGTGAAACCAAATTTGTGGTATGTAGTTGACTATGGAAGATATTTCAACTCCAGTTTACCAACTCTATATGTAAGTTGTTTAGATCCTATTTCAACTCCAATTGACCAACTCGATGGTTAATCCAACTAAGACAGTTTTAGTCCACAAAAAAGAATAACTGAATTAATGTTACATAATATACTTTTATCGTATTTGACTACTTGCTAACAGAGAAAACAAACACAAAGATTGCAACTTACCCCATCAATAATGAGTTACCATCATATGAAATCATCCTCCAAATCAAAACTTGAATTAATGCTGCATATTTTACTTTTATGGTATTTTACAAGTTCAATTATTTCAAAACTTCAATGGACATTCCTAATGCATGCAATTATGACTGTGAGCTAGTGTCTGAAAATGAGGTGGTGTCAAAGGCCAAAGAAATTAATAAACAAAAACAGACTAAAGTTGGAAAACCCCCTGCTGTAAGTGAATCTCTTTCAACACGTGTGATGTAAAAAAGATATGTTATGTTGCATGTGATGTTGATGATATGGTTGAGTGTATATATTGTCTAAAAGAATTGGTTGTGCAAGAAAAAGTAGGACTACACCCTTAAGAAATCACATTAACACTTGCAAACAATATCATGAAAATACTGATAGAAAAACAAAAAACTACTTAATCTTGAGTTGAACACGTGATGATGATGATGATGATTCCATTGAAAACATGACAGTTCCTAAGTTATTGGAATTTAACTAAGAAGTAATTAGGAAAGCCTTAGCAAAAATTTGATTGTTGATGAATTACCTTTTCTTTTGTGGAGCGGGAGGGTTTTCGTGGATTATGTAATGTTATTAATCCTCATTTTATTGTACCTTCACGTTCAACTGCAAGCCGATGTATGGATGTTGAAGAAGAGATAATAGAAAGCAAGAGTTTAGTGTGTATGGATGTTGAAACCTGATGAAACTCCACCTTTTTAATGCTAGAATCTGCTATCAAATTCAAGAAAGCTTTTTCTAACTTACTGTTAAATGATTCTAATTATAAGAAAGAGCTTAAGAAGTGCGCGGGTGGTTTAATTAGTGAGAATGATTGGATCAACATTAAGGGTTTGTTGCCTTTTTTTGAAGATATTTTATGATACTACATTAAGATTTTCAGGTTCCCGCTATGTGACTTCCAACGCTTATGTGCATGAGATATTCAGAATTAGCATTGTGATTGATAATTTCACTATGTGTGATGATACTGAAATATATTCAATGGCTTTTGACATGAAAAGTAAATACCATAAGTATTAGGGGATGTTACTATATAGTTCATTATTGTGGTTCTTGACCCGAGACGAAAATGGCAATATATCAAATGGATTGTTAAAGAAAAATTTGTAAACAGGAGTCTCCTTATTAGTCTAGAATTAAACCTGCATTCTTTGTGTGAATTTTCTCAAAAAATTATGCCTTAAAAAGAGAAGCCATTTGAGGTGTCATCATCTACATCAACTTCTAATTCTAGTGGGGTATGGGGTGATGGCCGAGTAGCAATGGACATTGAAGAACTCATGATGAAGCGGTTTAAAATGGCCATGGGAAGTTCAGAAACATCTTTGAGAAAAACCAAGTTCGACAAATATCTTGTGGAAGATCGGGAACCTATGGACCCACACTTTGACATACTGCAATGGTGTAAAATTCAGCAATGTCGATATCCCGTTCTTGCTAAGATGACTCGAGATATACTTACCATTCCAGTTTCTACGGTTGCTTCGGAGTCGGCTTTTAGCACCGGGGGACGGGTGCTTGATTGTTTCCGAATTGCCTTAACCCCAAGGATGGTGGAAGCCTTGGTATGTGCACATGATTGGTTGTGTTCTAATGGTATAATTCTGAATAAAGATACCTTACTCAAAATCGAGAACATGAAAACAAAAGGTCAGTAATAAGTTATCATTATTCATTCCAGTTGTATTCTTTCTTTACATGTATATTGTTAATATGTTCTTCTTCTATTAAATCATAGGCTTGAAGGACTTAGCCTCGGAACAACCCACCGTTATCAATAATAAAACAATTGATAGAACATCCAAAATTGCTTAAGATACATTTATTTATATCCATACTAGCTTAGAACCCGTGTCTACACATGGGTAAAAAATATCAGTACATAAAATTCTTAAATATTTATATATATTTTTTAATTTGCAGGTATAAAAATGTATTACATGTAATCTAGGCTATTGGGACGAGGCAATACCGACGAAATCTATACCGACGACATGTCGTCGGTATAGGCTATTCCGACGACAAGTCGTCGCTATAGGGTCAAAAAAAATCGTCGGAATAGGGTGATACTGTTGTAGTGACATATACTAAGAATAGAAAACAAAATTTAAAATATGTAAAAATTAATATATAATTGAGTTTCGAAAATACGTTAATTACTATTTATTGTAATTTGACTTTCATTTACTATTTGATTGAAAATAAAAGTTACATAATTAGATTTCAAAGTTTATTATAATAAGGGATAATTTAAAATAAATGTGTTTTGTTAGTATAATTAATATTTTTTTTATAAATATATTATTATTAGAAGATATAGTTGTATTTAATAAGAGAGAGATGTGAAAAAAATATGATAAGAATGAATATGGAGACAACACGTGGTATGAAAAACCTTTATTTATTATATAGTATAGATATAGATATAGATTTAGTTACATGGGTCTTGTTCAAGTTACACGATTGACACCCTTATATTTATTTATATTCATGTTTAGTTGTAACTGATGAATTATTTGATACAAGATATAGAGTTTATGCTTTGTAATTTGTAGAACATTTGTCCGTTAATAATTAATATGTGTAAGGCTAGATTTTAACCATCTTGTATTGAATCTTTTGTAGCCAATGGGACAATGGGACATGACATGATCTAGTTGTTTTGGGATTTTTTATCTACCGGTTCCTGTGGTTTGCTACTAATGGTCACTAAACAAAATCATGTTCAACATGATTGGTGCTTATATAGGTTTTTGTGTTAATCTTATATTTTATATAATATTTTGGGATATTGTTTATGGTTTTGTTAGTAATTATCTTTAGATGATATTTATAGTGATTAGTTTGATTTAATTTCCTAATAGGATCATGTTACTTGGAAATTAAGAAACTGTGTTTGGATTTTGGAATCAAGGCCGGAGGCTGGAGGAATGAAGGTTGAACTACCCAGCAAACAAGTTTTATGTTTTGGTTTTCTTTCATCTTGAACTTTTGTATGAAACAAGCAAGTTGTATGTATTGTATTTTTTATCTTGAACTTTGTATGAAACAAGTAGGTTGTATGTATTGTATTTTTTATCTTGAACTTTGTATGAAACAAGTAGGTTGTATGTTTTGTTTTTCTTTTTAATCTTGAACTTTCGTATGAGACAAGCAGGTTGCATGTTTCGGATATCTGTATCCGTAATCGAACACCCCTCCCTAATGTTGTAATAATCCATGTTCATTAATTTCTTTAATTAGGTGCATCACCCTATATCCATGAATCATCAATCCGAATCCCTTAGGACGGATTTTTCTTGGGAAAATTATCAAAATGGACATTTGACCAGTCAAACTTATCAAAATGGATAAACTTTTTCAGCCTACTAAGTTGTGGTCATTTAGACCAATAGTTGGCTGAAGTAGACTAGTTCAGCCGGCTTGAAAATTCGTGAACACCTACTTTTTGTCAGAGTTTCAACCAACCAGAAAACGACACGTGGCGGCTCTGAAACCCAAGCCGGCTGAAGCCCACTTCGTATTAGGCTCAGCCGGCGTGTTTTTTTTTGCTCGATTTTAGTCTGCTATATAACTTTCCTTAGCCGGCTATTTGCCTTTGTTTAGCCGGCTATTTTTCTTAAAATAAATACAACAATCATATAATAAGTAGTTAAAACCAATATAAGTTTAATGTTTTAAAATAAACACAACAATCACATAAAAAATATTTGCCTTTGTTTAGCCGACTATTTTTCTTAAAATAAACACCAAATCATATAATAAGTAGTTAAAAATAATATAAGTTTAATGTTTTAAAATAAACACAACAATTATATAAAAAGTAGTGCTAAAATAGAATATCAAATACAACAATATTGTATTTGAGCACTATTTTTTATATGATTGTTGTGTTTATTTTAAAACATTAAACTTATATTGGTTTTAACTACTTATTATATGATTGTTGTATTTATTTTAAGAAAAATAGCCGGCTAAACAAAGGCAAATAGCCGGCTAAGAAAAGTCATATAGCAGGCTGAAATCGAGCAAAAAAACACGTCGGCTGAGCCTACTACAAAGTGGGCTTCAGCCGGCTTGGGTTTCAGAGCCGCCACTTGTCGTTTTCTGGTTGGTTGAAACTCTGACAAAAAGTAGGTGTTCACGGATTTTCAAGCCGGCTGAACTAGCCTACTTCAGCCGACTATTAGTCCAAATGACCACAACTTAATAGACTGAAAAAGTTTGTCCATTTTAATAAGTTTGACTGGTAAAATGTACATTCCGGTAATTTTCCCATTTTTCCTTCAACATGGACAAAAGTATTTAACAACAAAAAAGTTAGTTACAAGACTCAATTTTATTAATCGATTAAAAATAACACAGTTTGTTTTTATTGATTGAAAAGTGCAATATAATAATATTAATAATTACGAATAAAAAAAAACAGGGCGAAAAGATGGAGAAATGAGAACGAACGAAGAGCTCCATGCAGGTGTAGGAATCGAGGATTCATAGAAAACCTCGCTGGAACCTCCAATGCAAGCAAGGTCAAACACTTCCAGACACCCTCACTGTCTTCTTTCGACCAACACACATCACCAAAAACACACACTTCCCTCCAACACAACCACTCCCACCACCACATTGTCCGCCGTAGCACCCCACCTGCTACTAACATACATGTCCCGACCATCCCATGTTCTTCTTCCCATGCCCGTTTTCTCTTAGACTCTTTAAATTCTGAATCTAAGATCTCAGTCTTGTAGTTAGCAGGCTCAATCTAATCCATTTAAATAAATTTCATCTTCATTAATGAGAAATGCATCTCTCTCCGGCTCCTGACGAATTCTGCTAGATCTGCGGACACTCTTGGTGTTACAACTGATACCTCGACCACTTACCAGAAGTTGAAATGGCCAGAAAGAGGTTAGCTTCCGATATGGAACTCCAAACGGGAACCGGAGAGTACCACCACAGATTGTTACGACGACCACCGCTGTCGTCGAATCCACTCGACATTGTTGGTTTCGGTGGATTACAGTCATCGTCTAGCGCTGCTCGGAATGATAGCATCATTGTCAATGATCTTGCAGCTGGTAATATGAACAGTAACCACTCCACTATGACGCTACCGTCATCATCGTCGTCCACAAACGCGGCTCGTCTGATGTCATTATCAACCACCACCTGCTCAACTAACTACATGGATTCTCATCCTCCGTCAACTCGGAAGAATAATAATAATCCTCCTCCGTTATGCGTGTTTTCCGGCCTCCCGTTGTTTCCTCCTTATAAAAGTTTGTCAAATTTAAGTTCTAGTAATCCTCCGGTCACCGGAGCGGTACCGGTGGGATCTCAGCAGCCACCACCAAGTAACAGCACCATCATGCCGGCGGATGATTCCACGTCCGCTGGGGCGTGGATCGATGGCATCTTAAAAGACTTGATCAACACTTCAACAGACGTATCCATACCTAATCTAATCAACAACGTGAGAGAAATTATTCACCCTTGTAACCCTAGTTTAGCCGCCCTCCTCGAGCACCGGCTTCGCTCGTTGACGGATCCTCCTCCGCCGAACCTAGTAGATCAGCAACCGATTCATGATCCGACCGATAGTTATGACTCTAGGGTTTTCATGAGAGGAAAAGAGGTGCTGATGAGTAATCATGACCATCCCGATTGGAGTGGTGACGACTACAACACCATCATTGCAAAACAAATGAGTATCACTGACGGACAACAGAAGCAGGACTCTCCACCACCTCAACCACTGTCCACAACAGATCAAAACACGGTAACCGCGGCCGCACAGGCCACGGCAATCGCGTTAAGGGAGAAGAAGAGAGAGGAGGTCCGCCAACAGAAAAGAGATGAGCAAGGCCTACACCTTCTCACCTTACTTTTACAATGCGCCGAGTTAGTTTCAACTAACAACTTTGAAGAAGCCAACAAGATGCTACTCGAAATCTCCGAGCTCTCAACGCCATACGGCACCGCGGCTCAACGTGTCGCAACCTACTTCTCCGAAGCCATGTCCGCCAGACTGATGAGCTCTTATCTCGGAATATACACCACACTTCCACCCAGTGTAATCGTTTCTCAAAGTCTGAAAAAGATGACTTCAGCCTTCCAAGTGTTCAACGGCATCAGTCCGTTCGTCAAGTTTTCACATTTCACAGCAAATCAAGCGATACAGGAAGCGTTCGAGAGGGAAGATAGGGTGCACATTATCGATCTGGATATCATGCAGGGGTTGCAATGGCCTGGTCTTTTTCATATACTGGCGTCCAGACCCGGTGGGCCGCCGTTTGTGCGGCTCACCGGGTTTGGGAACTCTTTGGACGCCCTTGAGGCCACTGGAAAACGGTTGTCGGATTTTGCGGAGAAACTCGAACTTCCGTTTGAGTTCTCCGGTGTGACTGATAAAGTTGGGAATTTGAAACCGGAGAGATTGAATGTGAGCAAGAGGGAAGCCGTTGCTGTTCATTGGTTGCAGCATTCTCTGTATGATGTCACCGGTTCCGATAGCAATACTTTATGGTTCCTCAAAAGGTATGTTTTTTATTAACTGAATCATCAATGCTTGTCACCTTCTTGTTAATCACAATGGAATAAATCAAAATTGCTAAATTAAGAAAAAATTGTCATATTTAAAGGGCAATCGTTGTGGGTCTCGTAATTCTAGAAGGATCAAAAGTTATGCTCGTTTTAAATTACACCCTAAACTAGCTCACGTTTTTTTATTCGGTTTCTTCAAAGACGAGTCCACTAGTTCTTGTATCACATCCTTATCAAGTCTAAAGAAAAGAAAAAGGAGAAAGCTCATTGTTTGGCGTATCTTTAATTAATGATGTTATGTCATTACAAGTTCTGCCATTTGCGTCATAAAGAGATGCTCGTTTCAGAATCAATAATATGTTGTAGACTTTGAGAACCGTATAATGCATTTATACCTATTGCTTTGTAACCGCCTCTGTTTCTCTCTCCCGTTACTACTTATTATGTTTTATGCACGACGTACAAATGTATAATGTTGTTGTCACAGTTTTTACATATTATTGGTTCTGAAACGAACCTGCCCACTAGGTCATACTAATCTATGTATATTTTAGTTTGATAAAATTCTGAAGGTAAGAATCTTCTTCTTTTTTTGTCTCAGATTGGCCCCAAAGGTGGTGACAGTGGTAGAGCAAGACCTTAGCCATGCAGGATCATTTCTGGGAAGATTTGTGGAGGCAATTCACTACTACTCGGCATTGTTCGACTCACTGGGATCGAGCTACGGGGAAGAGAGTGAAGAAAGGCACGTAGTAGAACAACAACTACTATCAAAGGAAATACGCAACGTATTGGCCATAGGGGGGCCGTCAAGGACCGGGGAAGTGAAGTTTAGTAATTGGAGGGAGAAGCTGGAACAATGTGGGTTCAAGGGCATATCTTTGGCGGGAAATGCAGCTGCACAAGCATCACTTCTGTTAGGGATGTTCCCTTCCAATGGGTACACTTTGGTGGAGGATAAGGGTACCCTTAAGCTTGGATGGAAAGACCTTTGTTTGCTTACTGCCTCTGCTTGGAGACCTTAATATATAGGTCCAGATCATGATCCAAGGTTCAAATATCCAAAAAAAAACATGTCAAGTGATCGAATACCGACTAGTTATCAACAGTGAAAAAATGGGAAAAGAACCGGTGATTGGTTTCGGAAATAGGAAAAACAGGAAAAAAAAAACAAGTGCAACAAGTTTTGAAGGATGATGACTCCAAGTTTTATGAACAATGGTTCTTAATCGTCTGTCTAGTTCATAATCTGTTAATTTTGATTGCTATAACATGTCATCTTTTTCTTTCTTTTCATGGTTATATACTTATATATACGAATATATAGGGCGGTTATTTTTAAAAAGGTTAAGATTCTAAAAAGAGTGAAAAGTCATCAGGACTCAATACGTGTACCATAAGGCTAGGGTTAAATGCGTCCGACATTTAAGAAGTACGTTGATAATTTATAACATTAAAAATAACAAAAAAAACAGAATACATTTTACTAAATCCATGGTTTATATCAACTCTAATGGCACATTTTGTGGCAGTGACACATATCACATTGTTCCCAGTTCTCCTTCGGGTTCCACAACTGGCGGTATACAGTCCACCTTGTATCGAAGGGCCTGTTACATATGTTACATTTGGTTAGTTTAGAAAATTATATGAATCATTAACCGTTTGAGCAATGGAAACATTAAAATCTTTAAATACACGTGTCAACCTTTCTGAAGAATGTCGAAAATGAATTATCCCAAATGAGTTTGTAGTTGCCAGCCAAGATTGTGCAGAAGTTACCCTGAAAATTAACTAAACATGTGAGTCTCTGAAATCCTTCAAATGTTCAAAAAAATAATTTGAAACCTACAACAAAGAAATTACTTACTTGGTCAGAATCATACCTCCGGTAAGGCAAGATCGGCTATGTAACATGTAATACATCAAGAAACGAAAAAGAAAAGAAAAACGTTTGAAATCTCGATACTTTCATAACTGAACTTACTGTTTTTCGTCCCAAAGAATCCGTATACTCTATGCTGAATCCAATGTCCTGGGAAAATAAGGTAGAATATTGCACAATGTGAGATCCAATATCGCGCTTTGTTAAATGATATAAGTAAGAAGAGTTAAAATATGTTCTTATGATGATTAATAATACATTATGTGTTATTTGAGGTTATTTTCAGTCAGATTGAATGATAACAAGATTTGAATAGTATCATGGCTCTCTACCAAAAAAAGTATAAAATAAATCACTTTCAACCAAAAAATTCTGTAAATATAGGAGATGTGTGTACCATGCTAATTTTCCCTTGTGCTATGGAAAAATCCCAAGCAATGTATGAATTTACTGAATCGACCTCCAGTGAGACCTAGAGGAAAAACACATTACAGAAGTTATGATTTGTGAACTTTTATAAACAACATATTATGGCAAGAATCAGATCTTAGAAAAGAAACATAGCTAAATTTACAAAATTTACTTCATGGTGTATATAGCTAGGGGTGTTAAATGGGTCAGGTTGGCAGGTCAAACCTGAAAATCATGTAAGGCGCATAAACCCGAACATGATATGTGTATTCGTGGGTTGACACGAAAACGTGTTAAGCCCAAAAAAAGTACTGTTTTATTTTTTTGCAAATTAATACTCTAAACTTACAAATTTATAACCAAAAATACAAATGAGTATAAAACAATTACATTTACACTATAAAACATGATGCCCGTTTCTTTTGTAACTTTTAAAATCTGGCATAAAATATCCAATCAAATCAAGCTAAGACATAAAATACATTTTTTTAAATATAAAAATAAACAAGTTAAATGGGTCAACCAGTGAACCCGACAGGATGACCCGAACCAAACCCATTTAGCTAAACGTGTCCGTGGGTTCGACCCAAACCCGTGAATTTCATGTTAGGTTCGTCTCTTGTTAGAAATTCACACCCCTATATATAGCTCTATACCTTTTTAATGCTTAATAGCAACCAAAACAAGCATTTCATATTGGCCTAACGAATCAGATATTAGAAAAGCACATGGATTCTTCTCATTTATCGAAATACCTCATAAGTTCTCCCAGCGTGAACACTTGCTTCTCTATAGTCATCATTTTTACTGCAGAAATTATAATATCAGGTAACGAATACAAAACCGAGTATTATTCTAACAAATCACGGCAAAAGTTATGTGCTTACTTCGCTTCTATTGCACCGGCTTCCTCTGCTGTCACAAAGAAAGGAGAATTTGCAAAAACTTCCCTATCAAACATATAACAACTAGTTCATCATCTACCAATATGCTAAATGTCATACAATTAACACAAACTTCATGCCAATGAACAATATGAAATTTTAATAAAAAATATATTGCCAAAAACATAACCATTAGTTGTGGGAAGCAGAATCAGTACCCGATGAAATTGAGGAATCTTTCCAACTCAGATGTATAGACATTAACTGCTTCTTCTAAGATAGATAATTGCTGCTTCTGCCTGCTTAGTTAAGATCATCAAAACCAACCATATAACAAAAATGAAATCAGATCACTGGCACGCGCGGATCTAAATAGTGAGCAACTTTTTTTATTTGTTATATATGTATCTGATATTCGAGTGACACTATTTTTTTCGGATGATGACACTGTATATTTTCGGACTATGACACGGTAAGCCCAAAAGAAAGAGAAACGAGGGGATTTTGGAGTTCTTTTAGCCTTTTAGCATGAGTTGAATCAGGGCATTGTTTATGTGATTACCATCGTGTGCATTTCTTGATCCCAAGGTGTAAACATTGGAATCTGGGTAAATTTTGGTTAATTTCGGTGACCCAACCCAGAAAAGAATTCCTCAAAAAAATCTTGAAAAGAATAGTCGTGCTCACAATTTAACATCTTCAAAACGCCACCATGACAAAGAGAGAAAAAGGTGAATGTTAAGCACCAATTTTGTAAGGGCATAGATAGGTGGTCCATAGCGAGACGCCTCTGTTCCTCCATCGGCCTAAATATATAAAGTATAAAGCTCACCCAAAATGAGAAAATGAATTTAGCCAAATTAGATTTATATAGTCATATTTTTGGAGAAAAGAAAATACCCTTGATCATCATTTATTTTGCGAACGAAATCCAGTAGAACCTGCGGGACACCTACTAAGTACTTCACAACTGTCTTATGCAGAACCAAGCTGAGCTAACTGTCGTCTCCTGGACACATATATTATATATTTTATTAGAAAAGCTCCTTTTATATAGTTAGTTAATACGGGCAGAATCATCTATCAAGATTGAAAAGGCCAATTCGTAATTAGTGATATGGAGATGATACAAAAATTGGTACAGTCATATCCGGCTAAAAGCAAGTAGCTAGAAAAGGTCCAATTTAAAACGGGCATGTCATTTGACTATCTGGAGATACAGGACCATAAAATATGGATGAACATGGAAAATCGAGCCAGATGTTGTAACAAACCGTCATAGGCGGTTTGCCCGACTATTAGACCCAATTTCCCTCGTCTGGAGACCCGATTTTAACTTTGACAGATTTTCCAAAACTTTAGCAATTTTGATTTATTCACATTGTTATTTTAGAATTGCGCTGTCTAGAGAGGGTTTTTGGAGCCTGGGGTCTCCTTGAAAGCAGCCTCTCTATCCTCGCGGATAGGGGTATGGTTGCCTACATCCCACCCTCACCCAACCCTACCAATAGCTTGTCTATTGGTGGGATTTTACTGGGTATAGTTGTTGTTGTTGTTGATTTTAGAAATGCGTGAATCGTAAACTCATTAATTCACGCGTTTATTTAGTCTTTATCTAGACCGTCAATTTTGAATTCCAAGATTTAGGAATACGTGTCAAAATTAGAATTTCCTATAAAAGGGCTTGATGTAAGGATTTTATTCATTAAGTAATCTATCAAATTTTCACTTAAAGAGTATTTATCTTTTATCTTTTGTGCTTCCGCTCTACGTCATTAACCATAGTAGCGAGTCATAAATGCAATATTACCATAGTCACTTATATATCAATACACGAACACAATAAATAGTCAAGACCGAGTTAATGATATATTTCTAACAGATCTTCCATATGCACATGAGAATCAAAGAAGTAGGTGTCTTACCGTTCCATTTGATGTTGCCATAGTAGAGCATAACGATCGCGTATGCTTCCACCAGAATTTATTAAAGCATCCACTTGAGCTTTCTTATTCTTCTCTGACCGCTGTCTTTGTTTTCTAATTAATGCACCTCGAAAGTCTTGGGCATATAGGTCATAACTGCATATGAATCCAAATTATCATCATTTCTATAAATACGAAAAACATCAAGAATCAGCATGAATGAATGTTTCCTCTTATTAAATAAAAAAACCTGTGTTGAACACGTGTTCTGAACTCTTGGACTGGAAGGATCACGATCTTCAATAAGCGCGCACATTTTTCTCTTAGCTGTTTAAGCAGGCGAGCAAGTTCAACATCTTCAGGTGTAGACTGTTGTTGAAGCTGCTCACAATAAAAGAAAATAAGAAAACTAACATTTAAAAACATCTTAAAAGCAAATAAGTAATAACTAATCTTTTTGCACTATAATTCAAAGGAATTTGCTTCTCACCAATTTTGGCCAATGAGAGTTTTCAAGCAAGAAAATAATTTCTTCAATCTGCTCTCGATTTTTCCACATGTTCTCATCAATTTTATGCGGTGGCTGTGACTCCACTTCTTCTAGCAAATATCTTTCTCCTGAAACATATACATGTCAATTTCAACACATTTGTAGTTAACCGTCTATCGGTTGCTGGTGTCCACAGGGCTCCCCTGCCCCATATGGAGTATCTTCCCCGTACCAGTTCTCAACTTATAAATATAACTCCATGTCTGATCTTGGTTTAAAAAAGTGCGAGGCGCTCCGAGGCATTTAGGTCCCAAAAGCCAAGGCGCTGTGAGGCACGCACATCACATCTCAGTGTACAACCAAATAAGCTTTATTTACAACCAACATTTCTCTCGTCTTTTTATCACGTAAACCTTTCACAATTTCTTCATCCTTTGGTTATTTTTACATATAAGCCTTCTACAGACCCTAATTTTGACCAATTTTGACCCTGAAGTACATGAGGCCTCATGCTACCGATTTTGATTTCTGAAGACGTTATCTGTTGAAATTGTTGATTTGATTTTGGTGGATCAAGATGTTATCATTAGATTTACCCTAATTATATGTGACTACTTGCCTACTTAATTGAATGTGTAATTGTTTATAAACCCTAAGATTACATCACTCACACACACATATCTACTGTGTAATATAAATAATCCTTCAGAATCACTGTCTACTTCAAATTGCCAAAAAAAAAATCAATTTCCCCAATTCATGAGAGACGAAATCATCAATTACGCAATTACAGTACTGAAATCCATAACAATTTAGGTTAATGAATGACCTTGAGGGAGCGGAATAGTAGCGTCTTGCAGATCGGCGGAGAAGCTGTAAAGTTGTTCGGAAAGGCGAGCCACGTCATCCGAAATTGGGGGAAACTGGTGTTTATCATAGTATGAAGAAAGGAAAGCCCTGGTTATGGGAACCAGACAGGCTTTCAAGCTCATTTTGATCGATCAGATGAGGATTCAGACCGGCGATTGAGTTCTTCGAAAAAGAAGAAACACAGATGGAATTGTTGGTTGATGAGTCACCGATCGTCATAAAGTAATCAGAGAAAGAAGAAGAGAATATGCTAATTTAGGAAGAAGAAGATTCTGGTTGCTAGCGGTGGAACTAGCAGGAAGGTTTACCGTTATGATTCAGCATTTCCATCCATTTATGTTGCTTTCGATTTATCGTTTTCAAAATGTTCTTGACCCAATACTTTTATGACTAATCAAGTGAGTAGCGGTAACGTCATTTCCACGGTTCCACGTGAACGATAAAATCAAATTAAATTTTAAAGACATAATAAAAGTACGTCACTAATCATTAGGAACACAGTAGAATTACGATGTTCCTACGGTTGCTCCCTACGAGTTTTTATTTTTTAAACCTAGTCGTTAATTTGTATAGAGATAAACATTTTTAAGCAACTCTTTTTCTATGAAACAAATACAACTATCATTTAAATTCTCATCACCGATTCGATTAGGCAAATCGAACTTCACGCACTTCATTACAAAAAAGCATCTATCAACAGTTGTTGCGATGGGTAAACGAAAGTCAACTTCAATAAACGGTCCATACACAAACAAACGATAGTAGATTTGATTTCTATAAATCGATTACGCAAATTGAACTTCACGTCCCTCCGTTATCTCGTTAGTTGTTGTTTGTAAATTGTAGTTGCCACCAAATTTAAAGGGTTAAATTTATGGGCCTAATTTTATTAATTATTAGGTTCTACGCTTAGTTTTTAAAATGGGTAATGGGTTAAATTATTTATTGGGTATTTAGGTTAAATTGTTTATTAGGTTTTGTTGATTATTGGAATTAATTGTTTTTTTAGTTTATAATAATTTTATATTTATAAAACTTTAAAATCTTAAATTATTTTTACTTGTGGTCGGTGTCAAAATTTCATTGGGGTCGGAGTAAAAAATTTAGGGGATCGATTGGGATTAAATCATATATATACTTAAAAAATATTCTATCGAAAATACTAAACTAAGTGACTTTTGATTTGTAGAGTTTTCAGAATCAACAAATCCCGAACCACTGTAAAGTCCTCTTAGAGCAATTCTAAGAGATAACAAACTTTATGTCAAGAACTTCTCGAAATGGTTACGAATCTTGGTGTTAATTCTCTTGGAAGAAAGGAAGTCCTACATTCTTGAGGCTCCCATACCCAAGAAGCCACTTGCTAGTGATTCCATTAATGCGAAGCTTGCATGGAAGTTTCACGTGGATGACTCGTTTGATGTGTCCATGTTCCTACTTACTTGCATAATTCCTAAGCTTGAAGCTGAAGTTGAGTATCTCCCTACTTATGAAATGATCGAGTATTTAAAATTGAGATACCGTGAATTACGTCATAAGCAATTCAAACTCTTTGGAAAACTCATATCATATCAAATGGAGGAAGGGACATCACCTAGCGAGCATATTACGAGAGTAATTGGCTACATTGATGAACTTGAAGAATTTGGTTATCCTCTTGGTGAAGCTTTAGATGTGGATCTGATCCTACGCTCCTTTCCGAAGTCATATGACATGTTCATCAGGAATAATGTCTTAAAAGAGGAAATAAATTCTACTACAGAACTACATGAGATGTTTAAAGTTGCTGAAGTAGAATCTTCAAGTAATGGGGGTAAAGAACAAGAATCCAAGGAACAAGGTGAGCAGAATGTGAGGGGTCTTTCCATGGATTCACAGAGCATTGAATCTGAGTATTGGGAGGAGACTTTTATTTCAAGCCTTGTTGAACTTGGAAAGGCAAGTGTTGAAGAAGCAAGCACTTCAGGTATCTATATGATAGAATTATATTCTTACTCCCGTGATACCTTGGTATTTGATACTGGTTGTGGTACTCACATTTTCAATGATTTGCAGGGACTGAGAAGAGTTAGAGAACTAAAGCCAGGCGATTTGGATCTGCATGTTGGAAATGGAAATCGTGTTGTTGTGAAGGCAATAGGACAATATTCCTTACTTTTGCCATATGGCTTGTATTTAACATTAAAGAATGTTTGTTTTGTCCCTAGCTCGACTAGGAATATTATTTCAGTTTCTTGTTTGCGTGAACACGGTTTTCATTATACTTTTCGTGATAATGATATTTTAGGTTATTTCGATAATATATTTTATTTTGAGGCTAGGCCTCACAATGGTATTCATGAAATAAACCTAAGTACTTCATGCGATAATTCTATCTATGCACTAAATGTCAAAAAATCAAAGATTGATCTTAACAAGAAATATATATATATATATATATATATATATATATATATGACACTGTAGACTTGGTCGCATAAGTAAGAAACGCATGTCAAAACTCTAGTCTGATGGAATCTTAGAACCTACCGGTTCTGAGACATTTGACATTTGTGAATCATGCTTAAGTAGAAAGATGACCGAGACACCTTTCTCATGAATAGGTGAAAGAGCCTTAGATCTATTAGGTCTCATACATACGGATGTATGTGGTCCTTTTAGGGCGATGTCTAGATCTGGCGAGAGATACTTCATAACATTCACTGACGACAATAGTCGGTATGGTTATGTTTATTTGATAAAACATAAGCATGAAGCTTTTGATATCTTCAAAACCTTTCAGAATGAAGTTTAGAATAAGCTTAGGAAAACGATAAAGGCCATTCAATTGGATCGAGGTGGCGAGTATCTAAGTTACGACTTTAATAATCATCTCAAGAATTGTGAAATAGTTTCACAATTAACTCCACCCGGAACACCACACCATAATGATGTGTATGAGAGGAGAAATCGAACATTGTTGGACATGGTTTGATCGATGATGTGTTGTACAACCCTACCACACTCCTTTTGGAGTTATGCATAAGAAACAACAACCCAAATAGTCAACATGGTTCCAACCAAAAGGTTAGATAAGACCCCATATGAGATATGACATGAGTCTAAACTTATCGTACCTAAGGGTCTGGGGTTGTGATGCTTACGTTAAGCGTGAGACGTCCAACAAATTAGAACCCAGAAGCGAAAAGTGTGTTTTCGTAGGATACCCTAAATAGACTAAAACATGTTACTTCTATAATTCTGTTGAGAATAAAGTATTCATCAACAGGAAAGGAGTCTTCTTAGAAGAAGGGTTCCTCACCAGAGAGCTGGCAGAAAGAAGTTTAGTTCTTGAAGAAATTCGAGAACCAAAGAATGCACCATCTCAAGTAGAACCATCAAATCAACAAACGGTTGTTGAGTGATAAGTGGTTGTTTTACACGTGCTAATTATATCTAATTAAATATTTTAATCCTAATTATGTGTGAAACAATTTATTTTGATTGGATTTTATGTGTTGTAGCTTACGAAGAAAATGGGTTCAAAATGATACAATTGAGTTAATCTAAGATAAATAGATAAAAGTGTTCACGAGTTAAACCTCATCATATTTATACAAGAGCTATGTTAATGTAAATAGGTTTAAGTCAAAGTTTCAATTATTAAATATGGTGAATGAATATTTAGTTAGCTACACGTGGATTGTAATTAGTGGAGTAAATAAATAAAATGGAGTCATGAAATTAATTTGTAAAAGATTACGTGGGCTTCTGTTGTCCGAGAGGTGGGCATTAGAACCGGATCCGGATCCGATCCGGTGGATTATCCGGAATTGGATTTTCTGGGAACCGGATTTTTTTGGAACCTCCGGATCTGGGACCGGATATAAGTTTTTTTGAGGCACCGGATTTGAACGGGATGCCAGTCTTCATAGTCAGCCGGGTAACTCCTCTCGCTAGCCAAGCATCACCGTACATCCTCATAACCTGCCTTAACCTGAATGTGCACACTAAAAAGTCAGCTACGCTGGTGAGTTCTAGCATTTCATAAAAACTTTAACATCAACATTTGCCAAAAACATATCATTCATTCATTTAGTAAAACCTTTCACAAAAGCATGTAATAATCTAACATCTTTAAAAAAAGGTTTCGTACCCATATCACCATCAACATCATTATCATAAACACCGTTGAACGGATCGTTCGTTAAAACTTTTAACATTTATTTAAGTCATACATTATCGTTATCTAATTATGTATCTTACTTTACGCGTCACAGTGTCCCCGAAGGAACCTTTGGTGTTGTGGGCAACCGCTACGTATCGCCGTCATTGCCACAACTATACACTACGTGGGGTCAACCGTTATGTATCGCCGTCATTGTCCAACCATTCACTACGTGGGGTCAACCGTTACGTATCGCCGTCATTGTCCAACCATTCACTACGTGGGGTCAACCGTTACGTATCGCCGTCATTGCCCAACCATTCACTACGTGGGGTCAACCGTTACGTATCGCCGTCATTGCCCAACACGCATCTTTCCTTTGGGAATCAACCGTTATGTAACGCCGTCATTGATTTCCCTTACCTTATTCACTTAGGATGATCGTCATCACCCGAGTAACCGTCGTTACTCCCTTACCAGTTGTACAACATCAAAACCATCGACAGGCCACCAAGACACTGCCCTGTTGTTCTTATGGTAACTATGGCTCCCTGTCCATAATCTACCACAAGGCTGGGAATCACATTCCCAGACTTCATTCGTCAATTTCATTCATTCGACAGATTAGATTTGTAATGACTTCTTTAAACCTTTACCTCTTTCCCTTTTCAATAAACATTTCCTCATTTAGACCGTTCATAAACATTCGTAAACCTTTTTGGCAAAAACACTTCATAACCTTTCCTTTCGTAAACATCGTTTCGTTAAAACATCATTTCGTTAAAACATCATTTCGTAAGTATGCACACCAGCCCAAAACATTTAAAAGAGGGCTCTAGAACTCACCCGATACGCTAATATGGGTTGTCCTAAACGAAGGTCCAACAACGTCACTTCCGATCTGAATTGATTAGTTAAATACACATCAGATCAATCCCGACTCTAACGGTTTAACCATTCTAACATACTGACTTCACTTAACCAGTTCTGATGTATGCGCACCTGCTGCCTGCACACTTATCAAGTGCGCAGGTCCCTCCTCCTGCGCACTTATCAAGTGCGCAGGACCTGCTCCGTGCGCACTTAGCAAGTGCGCACGGCCTGTTCTTCGCGAAAAACCCTAACTTTCGTATTCGGGTCTGATCATGTCAAGATCCCGAACCTGTTTGCATTCAAAACGTTCGTTTTCCATTAAGGAACTCAAATCCATGATTATCTTTCAGTTTCATCCGTTCAAACCTTACCTTTTCACCCAAAACCCGAAAAACCCAAAAACGAACTAAAACTCAGATTTAGGTCGGATTGTTACCTGAATCGAGTTTCTGATCCGGAGGTTCTTCTCATGAGATATGGAGTAACACTTTGCTGAAGTCTCGGGTCGATCCGCCAACTTTCTCTCTCTACGGTTTCTCTCTCTAAAAGTTGCAAATGAGAGAAAAGGGGTGGCATAGGCTATTTATAGCCCGCTGACCCATCCGACCCGACCCGTCGTGCCTCGTTCGTTTATTCCGTTATTATAACTGTCATTTTATTTTTGGGATACAGTCCAACAAGACAGAAGGTACTGAAAAAGGTTTCTGTCCCATTTTGGCTACTACGGAGTCATACTTTTGAATTAGAAAACAAGCCAATTATGGTTGGAAAAGAAATTCGACGAACTACGTAGTGGAAATTGAGTTTGCTCAGTTTCGATTAATTATGGTCAATTTACGCTCAGTTAAAGTCAGCACAGTTTCTGTCCAAAATCAATGGTTGCACTTAAGTGGTCCGTTTAGGGTTTTAAGATTACCGAACGCGCAAATAAAAATTAGACGAATGTTATTATGCTATTATAATACATAATATAATCAGATTAGGTTAGACAAAACGTCCCGTGTCACCGGTCTAGCCATGATATTCACAGAAGCGTTTTGGAGAATCACAGAATGCAATCGGCATATCAGACACGAGCAAGCGGATTCTTATATTTAATTAGCGTGTGAGTTCATATAAGTGATAATATAGAATAAATAACATGTTTTAAGTTAGCAAGAACATACTAAATCATCGGCAGAGCCACTTTTGCAATAGTTGTCTTAAGGATTCGCAGAATGCGACGGCATAGCCGCCATTGCAAACGGGATCCTTTGTTTGTTAGTTGGTGATGTTAGCTTGATTTATTAGTTTGATTAAGATTATTAGAGGGTTTTTAGGGCTGAGGTTTCACATGATCAAGTGATCAAGGATAGAAAATAGAAAAAGATTGAGGGGATGAAGAAAGAATGAAATAAAAAGAAGGTATTGAACTTTGGAGGGTTACTTACTTGTTTGATCTTCAAAATCTTGAAATCCTCTAAGGGATTTTCGAAATCTTAAAGGTTGAGAAGGGATTTCACAACTTAGGAGGGTTTGGGAGTGTTTGATAGAGAATTAGCAAAGAAAACAAGATCCTAAGCCTTCTATTTATACTAATGATTGAAGGGGTGTAAATATGGAAAGTCTTGGAAAGCAATTTAGGGTTTTATGGGCCTCAAATCTGTGAAATTTTCCTCAATGGGGCTGGGTTTTTTGTGATTTCTTGCTTGGGCTAGGTCCAAGAGTAGGTGGACTGGGTCCTAGCTTGACCCGGTTGAGTATGCGCATTCAAAAATTGCAATTTTAAGCATTTTTAAGCGAAATTGGCAAATGTTTTCAACATTAAAGTTGATTGTCATAACAAAAATAGTATGTTTAGCTAAAAACATATAAGTTAAATTTACGTTATTCGCGTATGGTTGTTGGCGATCGGTGGGCGAGAAAACGGACTTTTTGATCGTTTTTCGAATTTCAAGATTTATTTAAGGAAAGTTTTGCAAACAAACTTTGTTTTAATTAAAGAAATGAATATTTTAAACATTTAAAACATAAATTAATGTCATGTTAAAAGAGTTTGTCGGTTGTGGACGGTACGTAGTTAACGACGGTTTAAAAGGCGAACGATCACACGAAAGTACTAACTAGTACTTTTAAGCATCAATTCACGTTGAATGATTTGTAAGAACATGTTTGAGATGTATGGGGGTGGTTCATGTGTATTTAATGTGTCATAAAGACCAATTAAGTCTATGTGCGATCCATGAATCAATCACAGATAAGTATAAGTCTTTGAAATCAAGCAAAAACGTAATGTTTCATATGTGAACTAGTATTGTAACAATGTATGAATAGGATTTCAAGTAAAATTAAATGTCATGCGGATTTTCATTGATAAGTCTAGAACGAGTACAAGTAGTGAAAATCAGAAGTGTCACAGTCTCCCCTAGTTAAAAGAATTTCATCCCTGAAATTCAACTAGTAGAGGCTGTAGGGTCTAGAAGGAGATGAGGGTACTTAAGTTTCATATGGTATTCATGTTCTCAGGTGAACTCAGGAGCACGCTTGGCTTTGCAGCGAACTTTCACGATAGGGATGTGGCTACGCTTGAGTTGCTTGACTTCTCGGTCCATGATTTCAACGGGCTTTTCGACGAAATGCATAGAGTTGTCGATACGAACATCATCAAGAGGAACTTGAAGTGTTTCATAAGCAAGGAACCTTTTGAGGTTTGACACATGAAAAACGTCATGAACGTTACAAAGTTCGGTTGGTAGCTTGAGTCTATAGGCTACTGGGCCAATCCTTTCAAGAATCTCAAATGGCCTAACGAACGTAGGGGCTAGGTTTCCCTTCTTCCCAAATCGGACAGCACCTTTCCAGGGGGAAACCTTTAGTAAGACTCTATCACCGACTTGAAATTCAAGGGACTTCCTATGGTTATCAGCATAACTCTTTTGACGATCGCAGGAGACCTTGAGTCTTTCTTGAATTTGAAGTATCTTGTCAGTGGTTTCTTGAATGAGTTCGAGACCGGTGATTTGAGCATCACAAATCTCAGTCCAACACACCGGAGATCGACACTTCCTACCATATAGAGCCTCGAAAGGGGCTCACTTGATGCTCGTATGGTAACTATTGTTATAAGAGAATTCGATGAGTGGCAAGTGTTGATCCCAACTTCCTCCAAAGTCGATCACACAAGAACGGAGCATGTCTTCGAATGTATGTATGGTCCTTTCACTTTGACCATCAGTCTGGGGATGGTAAGTCGTGCTAAGGTTCAAACGAGTTCCCAAAGCTTTTTGTAAAGATTGCCAGAATCGGGAGGTAAAACGGCTATCACGGTCGGAGATAATGGATAGAGGGACACCATGACGTGTCACGACCTCATTGATATAGAGTCTGGAGAGCTTCTCCATTTTGTAGTCCTCACGGATTGGGAGAAAATGAGCGGATTTGGTTAAGCGGTCAACAATAACCCAGATGGAGTCATAACCACTAGAGGTTCGCGGAAGCTTGGTGATGTCTTTCTTCATTCCTGGCCACTAATAAAACTCTTTCAAGTCGTGATACATCTTATAAGCACCGGGATGAACAGAATAACGGGACTTATGTGCTTCATCAAGGATAAGGGTTCGGAGCTCACTTGACTCAGGGATCGAAATTCGACCCATGAAGTAAAGGAGATCATCGGATTTGGGTTCCAAGTGCTTTTCGGCACCACAATCCAACTCCTTCCTCAACTCATCATTTGCAACAACTTGTTTTTGGGCTAGGATGATCTTATCTTTGAGACTGGTTTGGACCAACATTCCCATGGCTCGCACACGGGTGGGTTTAATTCGGTCCTTACGACTAAGGGCGTCAGTCACCACATTAGCTTTCCCCGGGTGGTAATGGATTTCGCAATCGTAGTCACTAAGTAATTCAACCCAACGTCGATGCCTCATGTTGAGTTCTTTCTGGTTCAGAATATGTTGAAGGCTATTGTGATCGGTGAAAACCACACATTTAGTGTCGTAGAGATAATGTCTCTAGATTTTCAAAGCAAAGACCACCGCACCCAACTCAAGGTCATGAGTGGTGTAGTTATTTTCGTGAACCTTGAGTTGTCTGGATGCATAGGCTATGACCTTGTCTCGTTGCATCAACACGCAACCAAGACCTTGGTTTGAGGCATCACAATATACAACGAAATTATCATTGCCGTCGGGAAGACTTAGAATAGGGGAGTTACACAATTTCTTCTTAAGAGTTTGGAACGCATCTTCTTGCTTTTGTTTCCAGACGAAAGGCTTATTTTTCTGAGTTAATGTAGTGAGAGGCGGGCGATCTTCAAAAAGTTTGAGATGAACATTCGGTAGTAACCCGCCAAACCTAAAAAGGATCGGATCTCAGAGGGAGTAGAGGGTGTACTCCAATTATTGATAGCGGTGACTTTGGCTGGATCGACGTGTATACCCTAGTCGTTGATCACGTGACCCAAGAATTGAACTTCTCTAAGCCAGAATTCACACTTGGAGAATTTAGCATAAAGTTGTTCCTTCTTCAAGAGTTCCAAAATCAGCTTAAGATGGGTTGTATGATCTTCTTTGGTTCGGGAGTAGATCAAGATGTCATCAATGAAGACAATGACAAATTGATCCAGGTAGGGTTTGTAGACACGGTTCATGAGGTCCATGAACACCGCGGGCGCATTGGTTAACCCAAAAGGCATAACCATGAACTCGTTGTGTCCATAACGAGTTCTAAAAGCAGTTTTGGGAATGTCCTCTTCATGGACTCGGAGTTGATGATACCCAGATCGGAGGTCAATCTTCAAGAAACAAGTTGCTCCTTGAAGTTGATCGAACAGGTCATCGATCCTAGGTAGCGGGTAACGATTCTTTATGGTAAGCTTGTTTAGTTCATGGTAGTCGATGCACATGCGGAAGGACCCATCCTTCTTCTTGATGAAGAGAACCGGAGCTCCCCAAGGTAAGAAGCTCGGTCTAATGAATCCCTTGTCCAGCAGCTCTTGCAGTTGGCTAGATAGTTCTTGCATCTCAGAAGGGGCTAGGCGGTACGGAGATTTGGCAATGGGGTTAGCTCCCGGTAAAAGATCAATCCGAAATTCAACTTGTCGAGTTGGAGGGAGTCCATGCAAGTCATCAGGGAATACTTCTGGAAAATCTCGGATGATCGGTATATCTTATAATTTCTTTTCTTCAGATTTCTCCACCACATGTGCCAAGAAAGCATAGTATCGCTTCCTTAAATAGCTATGTGCCTTCATGTAGGAGATGAATTTCAAACTTTTGCAAGGTTTCTCTCCAAATATTTTCAAGATCTCACCGGATGGTAGAGGGATACGAATGAGTTTCTATGAATAGTTGATTTCCGCATGATTGTGGGATAGCCAATCCATTCCCAAGATGATATCAAAAATCCCAAGAGTGATGGGAATAAGGTCGATAGAGAATGTGTGATCGTTGAGAGTTAGGGCACAACCTCGGACAACGGAATGCACAACAGTTAGTTTCCCATCAGCTATTTCTATAGTATAGGCAGGTTCTAGAGTGGTACGACAAGTTTCAAGTAAGACAAAGCTTTTATCTACTCCGGTATCAAATAAGATAGAGGCATAACGGTTATTAATGAGAAACGTACCAGTAACCACGGCATTGTCAATTCTGGCCTCGGTTGCTCCTATGGAAAAAGCGCGAGCACGTGCACCTCGGTTATTGTTGTTGAGCTTCAGGCATTGGTTTTTGTAGTGATCAGGAGAATCGCATTCATGATGTGTTAGTATTTACACATCTTTTTGGCACAAAACTTCGTTCATTTAATGATCAATTCTTGGTTATTGTCAACGTTTAGACACTTATTTGCTTCATTTCCTGTTTTGCAGGTTTTTGTGAAGCTTGGTGAATAAACAAGAAGATTCCAGGATAAACAAGTGAAGTTTTAGGGTTTCTGTGATGGAGGCACGGTCGTGGGCCTATTTGGCACGGTCGTGCCAAGCTCCAAAACCCTAGGCACGGTCGCGCCCACATCTGGCATGACCGCGCCAAGCCAAATTCCAAGGCACAACCGTGCCTTGCCAGCCCACGGTCGCGTGTCATCTCGTGAGTCTGAACAGCCGTACGTCCTCGATCAGTGGTACCTAATGGAAGCTACGGATTGGTCAAACCTCTGTCACACGGTCGCGCCAAGACCTAGACACGACCGCGCCCATGTCTTAGGCACGTTCGTGCCTTCTCTCCTGGCACGGTCGTGCCTCCCATTTTCTACTTAAACAGAACTTAATTCTCATTCAGACATTCAGCAACCCAGTGGAGAAACCTACTGTTCCAGCTCGAGTTTTCTTTGTTCCAGCCATATTTCAAGATTCTTGGAGAGGATACAACATCAAGAGGATCACCATACATCAACAACAACATCTAGGCTTGGAGGAGTGGTTTGATTCTTGTTTTCATATCATGTTTCTCACTATTTTTCCCTACTTATTTGTAATTTTGATGCTCATGATGAGCTAAAACTCCTGTTCACTTTGGTTTAGATGAAGTTTAGATACATTTGACAACATTCATGGATTATTGGCAATTATTGTGTTAATGTTATGACAACCGTATGATTATTCTTTGATGAAATTATGTATTCAAGTATTTTGAGTTGTTTACAAGACTTGTATTTGTGTATGTCATATTATGTTGGAAAACTTATGATTTATGCTCATATTCATGAATTGGTGTATGTAATTATACTAGTTTATGGCATTTGACTAGGAATGGTGAATGAATTCTTGTTTATGAATCATTATATTTGTATGTGTAACTTTATGCTTATGTTTGGAAAGACAAAGTATTTGTTATGATGTGTCATATTTAGCATTGTGTTTATCTAGGAATTGTTGACACATCCTCCTAATTTATATAATCTTTATATGAACATTGTATGTTGAAGAAATGCATATTGTTGTCTAAATTAATCAACTTGAGGTGGATAGTGTGTTGTTCATATTATCTTTCCAACTAGTTGTTGGATTAGTGTACCTTAATCGGAAGCTAGTTCAATCTTTATATACATTGACATGATTATTAAACACGTGAGCCTCATTGTATGACTTTAGGTGGTTGGTTTATGTAATTCATGCTAGCTTACCGAATAGTCATTTGATTAGATATCTTTGACGAGAATTTAGTCAATTTATGTATCGTGTATTTGCCATATTTCTATGAATGTATTGAATGTATTCTAAATGGATTCGACACCGAAGTGATATTTTCTCCTTGATTGTTTGATTTGTGACTTTAGTCTAGTTTTATATTCTCACATATTAGTTTAGTTAAAAATCAACTTAAACATCTTTTACCCATACTTGATTGAATCTTAGTCCCGGTTTATTATCGCATCCCACCGTGTCAACGGATTGATATCCGGTTCTTACATTTACTATATTGCTATCCGACGGGTACACTGCCCGGTGTGTGTGATTAGTATTTGGTGAAACCCCTTTTTAAAACTAATTGTGTAAAATACTTATAAAATATATATATATATATATATATATATATATATATAGTTTACACGCATCAATTCATAACAGGCCCTACCATTGATGATGGCAGGAGTGGCAGTTTGGGTAGTAGCAGCCTTTTCAGCTACGCGAAAAACGTTAGCAAAATGACTAAGCCTTCCACATTTAGTGCACGAACGACATTGAACTGTAGTAGGGTGATGGTATTGGCACTTTGCACACAACGGGTGAGGTCCGTTATATGGCTTCCTGCTAGGTGCAGGTGCAGGTGCCACTTGGGCAACAGGAACAATTGGGGTAACCATGGCAAAGCTTTTAGAGGTCTTTTGCTTCTTGTGGCGATACTCAGGCTTTTTTGCCACTTCCTCCTTAACTCTCTTGTCACCTTTCCTGAATAGAACTCCAGACTTAACCAGATCGTCCGTTAAGGACGCAGATAAACGAATAGCAGCTTCAAGTGTTGTTGGGCTACTACCCATGACAGTACCCCGAATTTGAGGCGGAAGTCCTCCAATATAACGATCAATCATTCGGGTCAAGGTTGTAACCAGATGAGGGACAAGGATGCAGAGTTCGTGAAAGCGTGTGGTGTACGCTTCACTCTCCCGACTATCCTGGGTAAGGTCCCACAGCTCAATCTCCAACTTCTTTATCTCATTGCTAGGACAGAACTCCTCGATCATAATTTCCTTGAGCTTATCCCAAGTTATAGCAAGAGCTCCTTCCCTACCCCGCATTTTCTTTTCAGCATTCCACCAAGTTAGTGCCTTCCTTTGGAAGGCACTTGAAGCATATTTTACCTTAAGTTCATCGGGGCAGTCACTCATCTCAAATGTGTTCTCCATGCCTTCAAACCATTGTAATAGCCCTGTTGCACCTTCAGATCCAAGGTACTTGTGTAGGTTACAAGAGTTGAAGTGCTTGAAAGTACAAACACTCCCACTAGATCCTCCGGTGGAGTTATTGATTTGAGTGACAATAGTGGGTAAGACCGCAGCAAGTTGTTGAGTGAGCAGGGTGGCTATGGCAGTGGTTTCGGCGAAGGCTTCACCGGTGTTATCCATGGTGTTATCAGGATCACGACAATGAGGCATTCTATGAAAAAGAAATCATAAGTCGGTAGTTAGGATAGACATTCAAGAAATAAAAGTGACAATATTTGTAAATAAATCACTCAATCATTAATATTAATGTCTTACAAGATAAATAAAACATATATTTAAAACATATATGTTGAATTACAAATGAAATATAAAGACAAAACTAACTAGTCAAAATTCAAGATTCGGATGAATGATACTAGTGAGACGTGTTTTTGCCTATAAGTGAGCACTCACTCCAAAGGTCCCCAGGTAAGTGCAACTCGTAACGAACGTGCCTCACTTTCCTTTAACAAGACCCCTAGTGTACAGGCGCTCACCCTTCCAGATTACAAGTGTCTCTAGTATCACTATCCAAGCCTTTGATTTTGATGAGAACATTATGGATTGGGTCTTGCCCAAGAGTTGGATTCAGCTTCACAAGTCAGCTTTCTTTTCTTGAACGGGAGTTGGGCCTCAGAAATGGTTCCAACATGGCTCTCTTGGTCTTCGGATTCCGAATCGCTTGATATGTTGATTACTTCAGGCTTCGATGCGGGCCGACTTGTCGCATCGGAGATTAACTCGGGCTTGACATTATGTTTCGAGGGTAGTAGGCTTCCAGAGAAAGATGATCGTGGTGAGATTAGCCTACTCCAACTAATTGGGCTTTGGGACCCATCATCGGAAATAAGGCTTGAATTGCTAGAGATGTCAGCAGAGTACGACGACATACTAAAGATAAGAGAGTTAGTGGATTAGAATCACATAAGCATATAAGTTTCAAAGGGGAGCTTAGGTTATAGTCTAGGTTAAATGGTTGCCTAATTCTCTATAACCAAGGCTCTGATACCAATCTGTCACACCCCAACCGTGTATCTTAACCACGGGTGCGACTAATTGAATCATAAACCAAGGTATAAAGATATTTACTATTAAAGTTTCATAATATTAAAAACCTAATTACATAAGTCTTAGAATCCAAATAACAAGTTCAAAAGACAAAACATTTAAAATAGAATTTCTTCAATAGATATCTAGGCAAATCCTATGTGTTCTTGACTCACCTGAAACATGTACGAAAAACAAGTGTCAACTAAAAATAGTTGGTGAGAAATCACAGGTTTAATAAAAGTATAAGTTTGGCAAAGGTAACAATTCATAATTCAAGATCATCATATAACATATAAATAAAACAAACACATGATTAGCAAATCCAACCTAAAATGATGAGTAACGAATAAATGGTACAACTCGCAAGTTGCACTGATAACGAATAAGATGTCCAACCAAAAGTTGTCCATAAAGTATATGCGGTTTCCATCCTTTGGCCCATATTTGTACTACCGTTGGCTTGAAAGTTTCAAAATTTGCAAGTTTAACGTTTATCATGTTATGTTCATTTACTCACATATATATATGATTCACTTGTTTTAGAATTGTTTGAAAACTTGTTTTAATGCGTGCCAACGCGTACATGTTTCCTCCAAAACGATTTGAATAAAGTGGGGCTATGAAGTCTCACCTTGAAAGCTAGACGAGATAAGAGACTTGAATGAATAGACGAGATGAATCACGGACCAGACCCTAAACAAATAAATAAACTAGTTTTAGGGTAGGTTCGATGGTTACGAGTGTTAGATAGGCGGTTCGGGTCATAAGGTTATGAATTAGATTCAAAAATAGAGTTCTAGTCGATTTTCAGATTTGGACAGCAAAGTAGCTGAACAAAAACGTGCTTGTTAAAAATTACAAACGACGTCAAAAAATGATGAAATTTTACAGGGAATTAGTATGTGGGTCGTCCACTAGTGTTATACGCAAGAAAGTTAGTAAAAGAAATACAAAACCCACTTGCCCTTATGCAATCCAGATCTCAAGACCCACCACCGATGATCATTGGTGTGTGAAGACAATCCAAGGTGAACATCAATGTCTGCAAACTAGAGAGGTTGGTCTGTACACTATGAGCTCCATAGCCAAGGATATTGAGCCCCTTGTTGAAAAAAATCCAGAAATACCCATAATAGCTCTTCAAGATGTAATCCAAAAAAGGCATCAGATGCAGGTTTCAAGCTAAGAGGATTGTCACAAGGAAATTGTTTAGTGATTATGTAGAGCAGTACGGGTTGCTAAGAGACTACTGTGAATAAATTTTAAGAGCCAACCCTAGCAGCACTATCAAAATATATGTGGAGCCATTCTCTAACCCTAGCAGTCCTACCAGGCAATTCAGAAGAATATACATATGTTATGAAGCTATGAAGAAAGGTTTTAAGATGTGTGGAAGAGAAATTCTAGGGTTGGATGGTTGTTTCATGAAAGGTCCATATCCAGGCCATATATTGTAGGGTCTTATTCCAGCATTATCAAGGGTCTTCCCTAGTGCTGAGCACATGTTTTGTCTTAGGCACATACATGAGAACATAAGGAAGCAGTGGCGTGGAGATGTCTTTAAAAACATGCTATGGAGAGCAGCTTCTGCCACTACAATGACTTTCTATGACAAGGCAATGAATGAAATAAAGAGAGCAGAAAAAACTTTATTTGAGTGGCTTAATAAAATCCCACCAAGCAGTTGGTCAAGAGCCCATTTTTCTACTAGGGCAAATTGTGATATGTTATTGAACAACATATGTGAGGTGTTTAACAGGCAATTAATTGATGCTAGAGACAAGCCTGTGATCACATGTTTAGAGTACATCCAGGAATACATGACTAAGAGGATTGTCAATGTGAAGAAAATACAAGCAAGAAGTACCGGTCCATTAACACCAGCTGCAACAAATACCTTCAATAACATAAAAAAGGAAGCATCTCAACTTAGTGTTCTAATGGTGAATTCTGCAAAGTACCAAGTTAAAGGTACTAGGTCCCAGTGTGTGGTGAATGTGGAATTGAAAACTTGCACCTGCAGGAAGTGGGAATTGACTGGGATGCCCTGTAAACATGCAGTAGCAGCAATTTGGGACATGACAAGGAATGATATGAGAGCATGCATACTTGAAAGTTGGGTATCTGAAGTTTACTGGTTGGATACATGGAAGAAAGTTTACATGAATGTCATTTATCCAATCCATGGGCCTGAAATGTGGAAACACTCAAAGTATCCCACACAACTTACACCACCTAAACATCATAAGCAGGTTTGAAACACTTTGAAATTTATTTAAAATGTTGGTGTCTTTGGCATAGATTAATTTAATATATTGGTGTCTTTTGCATAGATTGGAAGGCCTAAAAATGAGGAAAAAGTCAACTGAAGAGGTCGAAGCAGTGTTTTCAAATGGAGGTAAAATGACAAGGAAGGGGAACACAACAACATGTGGCAAATGTGGGAGTAAGGGCCACAATATGAGAACCTGCAGCTCTCAATCTGGGACACAAGATGCTTATGAGATGCTGATTTATTGTTCCTTTTTTTATTTTAGGGTTTGTTGTTGAACACTATTGAACATGGTTCCTGTTTTGTTATGGTTTGTTGAACCTGATTTTTCTTTTTATGTTATGGTTTGTGGAACACTGTTGAAACTAATTTTATTTTTATGTAATGGTTGTTTTATTGCATTCTGTGACCAATAATGCAGTATTCATATAATTCATGCATATAAGTTGCCACAACAGGTTCACCATATTGCATTCACAGCAGGTACATATTGCATGTACATACAGTTCAATGCAGTGGCAAATGTGGCAGCATAGCAGGTCAATATGACTATTTTTATGCAGGCCAATGTAGGTCAATATGACTATTTGCATTCATAGCAGTCAATATTGCATTCACAGCAAGTCAAACATTACAAATTACTAAGTCAAACATTACTAATTAATCAAGATATCTAATATTATTTCCAATGACAATCATCAAGTTCAAATTCTAAATCAGAATCATGCTTGTCTTCATATGGGTAACGGTGCTAGAGCTCCACTTGTTTTTCTGGACTGTAGTAAGCCCAAGCTGTTTTCAATACATCAGGGTCATAGTCTTCATATGGCTCTTCTTTTTCTTGTTCAATTAGTTCCTCGTACTGCAGCTCTTCTTGTTGACCTTAAAAAGGTATGATTTCATTTAGTTCCTCATAATCCCAAGCATTTTTCAATACATCAAGATCATAGTCTTCATATGGAGCACGATACCGAGGCTCTTCTTTTTCTAACACAGGTATGACTTCATCAACTTGTTCAACATCATCAACTCGAGAACAGTTACAAGATGACTACCAAATAACAAAATTGGATAAACAATAAGATGCAAATAAAAATGATATATACTTGTGAACAAGCTTGCATTATAAATAGAACCATTAGAGGTTTTAAAATTACATAAACAAAATAGAACACCATCCTAGAGCCTTTCAATTGCCTTACAATGTAACATAATCAAAGGGCTTTTCAAATGCTAAATACATAAACAAAAAACAACAACCAACTAATTCCTAACACAATCTTCAGTTTTATGACTTTCTTAGATTTGGTTTTTTGCAAATTCATCTTTGTTCTTGATAGTCCTTAACAAACCAGGGATAACCACTTCATATCTGGGGCATATGGAAGTATCAACCTAACTTAGCCATCCATATTTTCCCTTCTGTAATGAAATCCAAAACTTACTAACCGAACCAAAAACATAAAAATTATCAAATAAACTGGAACATTAAACGAATAAAACCTAAAATTTCTTACACAACACAAGAAACGTTGATCAGGGTTTGCATCTGTTCTAGAAATTCAATAGCACACAGCTGCACCACAAGCGCATACTGACCCAGATACTTCGTACCTCTGGGACCTTGAATTCGAAGATGACGATGAAGAGTATTTGGACATTGTGCCTTGATTTTGCGAAGATGAAAATGATAGAGCAGGTTCAGATGAAAATGACGAGCCTTGATTTTTAGAAGATGAAAATTATGGTTCAAATGTCTGATGAAAAAGGCAATAAGGGCAAAAATGACTTTTAACACCTAATTGGATGGTTTAACGGATGGAAAGTTGACGGAGGGGCTCATTAAAAAAGAGAAACTGTACCACAGGGGTGTAAATTGCACTTCTTTTAAAAGAGGGTTGCAAAGTGTCAGCGGGCATATACCACAGGGGTGCAAATTGCACTTTACTCTATTCCCTTGGAATATATCAAGTAATATTTCATTCTTGAAAGGGTTATAAATAGTAATTAAATCTTGAGATTTAATTTACTAGA
The DNA here is from genome assembly GCA_023525975.1 of Smallanthus sonchifolius. NCBI lineage: Eukaryota > Viridiplantae > Streptophyta > Magnoliopsida > Asterales > Asteraceae > Smallanthus > Smallanthus sonchifolius. Next base: position 61,365,454 of record CM042037.1, on the reverse strand, counting down.
GGCTGAGAATTCAAAAGTTGAAAACCCTAGCCACCCACTCCTCCCATTTGCGCCGCTACCCTTCCTCCCTAGGGGAGAATTTCAGCCACCACATAGGCGGTGCTCGGGTGCTCTGTTTTGCTCGCCGGTTGGAGATTTGCGTAGGGGCTAGCAACCTCTGTTCTTTGAACTGTTTTGGATATATGAAGTGTTTTCATCCGCCATTCTCTACTAGATCAAAGGTATGTAATTAAAGTTTTTTAATTATGTGTTTTTCATCTCTCGTTTCTAAAGTTCTTACAACTAGATCACTGGTGCGGTTTTTCCCGTCTTGATCTTGATTAAGATTTTCGCTGCGTTTTTGACTTGGATCTATTTTAATGAAAAGCTAAAACTATACAGGAAATCCCGACAATATAAAGGATAGCTCTTAAAAGCACATTTGTAACCGCAATTCACTCGTAAATGTTGTACTTTATACAGTTATATATAAATCCATACTAATTTGTCCGTTTACGTATTCCCCACTTAAAAAAACCAACAGATTATGCGGGCCGTGCAGAACCATACGACCCGTATTGTAAAAAAACAAACGGGTCGTTTTGCTCTATACGACCCATATAGCCAAGGGCTATATAAAGGGAAAACGACCCATTTCACCCATTACGATGGTCATCGGCCCCTTTCACACGACGCTCGTATCAGGTAAGTACTCAATATAGTTCTTCATTTTTCATTAAAAATCATCAAGGAATACGACACATATACGAATCTTACGAGTCGTATTCCTTAATTCATTCAAAAGCATTTGACCCGTATAAGAAACATATGGGTCGTATTCCTTTTGGGATTCTGGAAGAATACGAGTCGTAAGGTTATATACGGGACGTATTAAGTTTTTAATCCTAATGCATACAACCCGTATAAGTTCTATACGGGTCGTATACCCTTGACATTTTTGTATTTGGAAAATTTTGAATAATCTTTTTTTGGTTTACGTCACGTAATTGTATACAGATTATGACGCGTAAACGTTCACGTTCTGATGCTCAACCCATACCAAGCCTGAGGATTGGCCCTAGTTTCTAGATCCACATCTTCGGCTCTCGAAGGGTATCGATGATCGGAAACGGCTCTGGATGTCACACCCCGGCCGGCAACGGATTATACGTCGGGGCTGACGCGGTTGTTCATAAGCACATGATTATCTATTAAATATGATAATATTTATTACACGAATTAAAAGCATCTGTTAAACTTATAAATAAGAAAACAAAGTGTTCAAACAAAACATAATTAAATTAAATTGAAACTAGTTTCATGTCCTATGTGATCATGTAGTCCTCAAACATGTGCACCTGAAACATGCGAGTAAATGTCAACTACAAGTAGTTGGTGAGTAACATAGGTTTTGACACTAAACAAAAGTTAAGTATAGTTTTACAATTCAATATGTTCAAAGCAAGTCTAAAGCATATATGTGAAAACACACAAGGTTCCAAGCGTACAATTCAAGACTGGTAATAGAAAACTAGATACGCAATCCAACTGATTGCCATTTTGAAAAATGGGTAAGATGATACCCAAGATGTAAGATCCCGCCAAGGTTTTATGGTAAGTTATAGTTTCGGATTCCCGTATAAATAATCATAAAAGGTACTACCTTAGGCTTGGGCTGCAAGTTAATGAATGTACTAACATGAACACATGTAATGGTCACCAGGTAGTTTAAGACATAAAGTATAAAGATCAAAGCATAAGAACAAAGGTATTGAACTATGTATGAAATATAGTTAATAACATGTTTCACCCCAAAAGTAAAAAAAGTAAAAAATGGGCTATGTAAACTCACGTGGTAGTAAGTGGCGTGGTAATCACCCGAACAAGTTGTTGCACAAGAGTTCTAGTTAATCACAAGATTAACCTATTTTGCCAAAGTATGATGGATCAACAATTTGTACATAATTAATATAGGATGATACAAATAATTAAGAATGGTTTAAGAGAACGACAGTGGAATGATTTGGGCTTTTAGGGTTTTGAAATGGTCGAGCGATTGAGGACACGGATAAAGTTTTTTTTAAATGATAATTTTAGAAGTTTTATTTATAAAAGCAAGCTAGGTGTCAATAGTGAGTAGGGCTATAAACGAGCCGAGCCGAGCCGAGCCAGGCTTGGCTCGAGCTCGAGTATGAAATTAAACGAGCCAGCTCGGCTCGGCTCGATTTTTTTTCCGAGCTGAAAAATTGAGCTCGAGCTCGGCTCGTAAAAAGCTCGAGCCAGCTCGTGGCTCGTCGAGCTAGCTCGTTTTTTTTTTTACATATTAATATATATATATAAACAACAAAAAAAATATTTTATTCTCGGTTTGAAGTTGATTGTCTTCAAAAAACTAAATAGATGGAAGGGACAATATATAAAATACAAAAAAAAAACATAGATAACCCAAAACTTACAAAGTAGATAGTAAATACAATTGTAGATAAAGTAAAATTTTAGTCCAAAACTCAGAGTTCTTGAAAACAAATTAACTTAAAAAATCAAAACATCATATTTCAAATATAACACATATATAACATATATATATATATATATATATTAGTTATTTTAGACGAGCCGAGCCACGAGCCGAGCCCACGAGCCGAGCCACGAGCCGAGCCCGAGCCGAGCCAACCCTAGCTCGAGCTCGGCTCGTTTAGAATTCGAGCCAGCTCGGCTCGGCTCGTTTAAAACCGAGCTTTTCCCGAGCCGAGCTTTTTCCGAGCTTTTTTCGAGCAAACTTCGAGCGAGCCACGAGCCACGGGCTTTTTGAACAGCCCTAATAGTGAGTATCATTTGCAAATTTAATAACTATTTTCTTTAAGACTTCTAGGTAAAAAAAATCATCATTATAATAATGATATGAGTAAATTACTGTTTGCGTCCATGTGGTTTACACGATTTAATATAATACGTCCATAATACGAATTTTTAACTCTTTGAGTACCTGTGGTATACAATCTGTAACACTCTAAGTCCCTAGGCCTAACTTCGTTAAAAAAATCCATTAAGTTTAGTTTCGATAGGGGGTTAGATGGTTACTGATATTTACCCGAAACTACTAAGTTCACCCGTAAGTTCACCCGAAACTACTAAGATTTGCTGCTGATCTAGTTAAGGCTATCCGCATATACCCCTGCCGAAACTAGATCAACAGCAAAACTTAACTATCTGCAGCATGTCGAAACTAAACTTAACGGAAAAAATTTAACGAAGTTAGGCCCAGGGGCTCAGAGTGTTACAGATTGTATACCACAGGTACTCAAAGCGTTAAAAATTCATGTTAGGGACGCATTGTGTTAAATCATGTAAACCACAGGGACGCATTGTGTTAAATCATGTAAACCACAGGGACGCAAAAGGTAATTTACTCTATAATATTTTGTAATTTGAAATAAATAAATAATTAATCATGAGACTTTACTATTTATGAAAATTCCAATTATTATGAGAAAATCATCATCTCGAATATTATATAAAAAAATGATATTTCTTTAAGGATATATAATTTACAATAAGTGAATTGTAATAACAAATTATATTGCTTGTGCAAATGTTGATAATAAGATATATCAATAAAAACACTTAATAAAACTTATAATATGAAATCGTATTAATATTATAGATCGAGTCGTTTCAATGGTTTAAGCTTAAAGAATTCTTTTCATAAAACTTATGATATTAAACATAAGGTCAGTCTAACATTTTCTTTTTCTTTTGAAAACAATTAAGCATGTATATGTAATCACCCCCCTTTTTTTATAAATTAATAAGTGTGAAATCTATAAAAGAATTTATTTAGTAACCCAAAACTTAACTATAAAAGTTTATAAATATGTAGGGGTGTGTGAGGAAAAAAAGGAGTAGAAATAAGTGAAATAAGACAAACATCTAAAAAGTAACTAAAACTGAGTGGGGAGTAGGTTTTAACTGCTAGACCAGGGCATAAGCATTGATAAAGGAAAGAAATGCCTGAGTTTTAACATAAGGGTCACCCTTCTTCCTAATTCGTCTCAACTCAACCCTAATCCCCAAATCCAAACGAATTGTTCACAGATAACCCAAAGTGTTATGGGGCTTTTGATCAGAAACTGAAATTGAGCAAAAGGGGAAGGATTTTTACCTGAATTCGGCCCTTAATTCGAGAAACACAGCAGTGTTCCTATTCCCGTAGCTGTTCGCGAACGAGAAGGAGGAGGGGTACTGGTTTATGATGATTTTGAGTGGAATTCGATTGTTATACAGTTTAGGGACCTTGAGGTAAGATTGCTACATGCGTTACAAGTTTCAATCGATTGGAATTACGGGGTTTGAGTTAAAATTCGAGGGTTTGAATGTCCTAACCGAAGAGGGGATTCAACGGGTTTAACAATTTGATTATGATTAAATTGTTCACAGTAATCGTCCTTCTTTTCATTAATGATTAAATTGAGACGTTATAATCGTTTGTAGTTGATTGAATAACCTCGAATTCAAAGGATTGAAATTGATCTTGGCCATGGTTGACTTTGAGAAGTCAATATTGATCAAGAACATTTTAGGGTCCAAATTAATGGAAGGGGGTTCAATATGAGGGTTCATTGCAAGTAGTGGGGATTCAAAAGAGAGAATGGAGGGTTCTTTGGCGAGAGGGGGGGGGGGTTTCAAAGGCCAAATTCATGTTATTAGTTTATAAAAAATGTTTTTATAGTTTCTAAAAATCTATTTATTATTTGTTAAATTTTGAATATCTATAAAAGAGTTATTGTATTATTATAAGAATTACAAATTGTGCAATTGGCTTTACATATATATGCTTACAAAATTAAAAATAATTACATATATATATTTAAGGAAAGTAGACGCACGGTTAATGTTCATAAGTTAAATTTTTTTGATTTAATTTGTATGACCAAATATATATATATATATATATAACAGAAGAATAATATGCCAATTGCAAAGTCAAAACCTTGAATTGATATATGTTTAAAATAATAATTAGTGTGACATAATGAGTTCGAACAAGTACGAGATTTAGATGTTGTGTTATTATTGTATAAAAATATGTCCGGAAAATCATGGACGTTACAGTATCCTCATGTTGAGAGAATTTCATCCCGAAATTCAACTAGTGGAAGCTACTGAATCAGTGAAGTAGTGTGGATGTTTGGGCTTCATTTGAACTTCACGTTCCCAAGTAAACTCTGTGCTACGTTTAGATTCTCAAGGAACTGTGAAAGTTGGTTTTGAAGGGTACGATTGATAATAAGATTCAGGTCTGTTGTTCAAGGTCAGGCATGAATTGTGGTAATGGATTTAGTTTAAGAGAATTAATGAGAAAGTTGTTCAAGAATAATCTTGGACTCAAATGATGGGGTGTATCACTTGTAATGAGAGCGATGAGAATTTGATGATCAAAGTTTGTTTAAGATATAGGCTAATATGCTCAAGGGTATCACTAGGTAAAGATTTCACAGACATTGGTCAATAATAGAAAACCCTACGTGACACGAACAACGCTACTACTAGCAATATGACAGGAACACTTATATATAGAAAAGTGACAGCGGCGTGTCCACCATGCCCTTATCATATCACGTTAGTTTCATTACCGTATATCACTGTAGGTTTTATGTCATCACACATGACAGAATTCCCTATGTTTTCCAAGCGCTGAATTTTATAATTACGTGTGCACCCGTAATTACTCAAATCGTCGCATGGTCCCTATAGGTCATTGTATTGTGTGTGGGTACAGAGGGGGGGAAACACCCAAAAACATTTAGTTTATTATTGTTTTCATGTATCAGTTGTTAATAAGTGACTGTGTCTCTAGATGGTAAAGTCAGTCAGGAAGTAAAGACTAACAATGTGGCACAACCCCATACATGGATGTCTTGAGTAAATGGCATATCCCTCCAGATTACCCATAAAGTTGATAGCTCTCTCGTGTCTGAACAAGAATACGTCAAACCCCGAGTAACTCAAAGTTTATAGCTCCCTCGTGTTTGAACAATAATACGTCAAACCCCGAGTAGCTCAAAGTTTATAGCTATCAATTTTCATGGATAAAGTGAATGATCATGGCTCATGTATATAGTGGACAATCAATTGTGAACAATGTAAACGGTCTAGTTTCGTATGTAATGTAGGCACTCAAGTTTCATGTATAGCGTAATTAATCTAGTATTATGCATATTGTAATAACCAACTATCATGTATCATGTGGACAATCTAGTATCATGCATATTGCAAGTAATCAAATTTCGTCTATAATGTGATCAGTCTAGTATCATGTATATTACAAGTAATCAAGTTTCATGTATAATGTAAATAATCATGTATATTGTATACAACCAAATTTCATGTATAACGTGAACGATCAAGTTGCATGTATAATGTAAACAATTTAGTTTAAGGTATATTATGAACGTTCATATGTAAATAATTGAACTTCATGAGTAACGTAAACTATCGAATCTTGTCGGTGATCTAGTGCTGCGGACAAGCGTGTTGTATAATGTAGGCAGTTGGGTTTCAAGTTTTCAACTTTGTTGATGGATGGTTAACGCCCATGCGAGATGGTTCATCTTTTCGAAGTGGCTAGTAAGTTCATACATTTTCTAAGGTGCAAGGCGATGAGAAAGTTTTATAGGTATTTAGAATAATACGCACACGAATAACTGATTTGAGTTTTTTGTTTGTAAATGACAAGTAATTGAAATTTATCCTTGTTTGTAAACTAATAAGTGAAAGTAATATGTTGAATAACTAGGTAATTGGGTGAATAAAAACCTTTTTATTTATTTAGTTATCATAAAGAGAATGTTTCAAAACAAAATAATTTAAATTAACAAATTAAGAGGCTGTAATGAAATAATTAATCGAGTCATAATTAATTATTAATTAAGATAATGAGATAAATGTTTTATAAAACAAATTGCATTAAGTTCCTTCACAAGGTAAAGGGGTTTGTAAATAATTTGTAATCTATATAAAATTTATAAAACAAGGGTTTGATAAAGGTTTTGTTTGAACAAAATAACTACATTAGTCAAATCAGGAAATAACAAAATAATTAGCTTGCAAAGAAGCTTTAGATGTCAATCATTAAGGAGAGTTAGGAATAATAACATTTATATTTGGGTACAGGACATGGGTTTCAATTTAAGTATTAAGAAAACGCGAAATAGAATATCCTGCTAACATCTCAAATAGTTTTCCACCAGGAAGCAGATGAGCACCAAGACGAACATCATTGTGGTTATTCGTATTGCAAACCGGGCTTCAGCCCTAGTATTTCCGTATGTGAATCAAATATTCCCTGGTCTCCATTCCTTGCCTCAGAAACTCTGCGGTCCTTACATATAGGTGAGCGGTATCAACTGGAACTCCTAAGGCACTGGTAGGTTCCTTGGCTTGTCCTGCTCCTGGGTCTGGATGGTATAGGTTAGGTGCTAGATAAGGGTCTCTCGGAGGTGGTGATTCAGCTGCTCGGAGTCTCAAGCCTGCTCCTAAGCCAATCTGCTCTGCGGTCAAACATGGATCTGTGTAAGATCGGTAAATACAAGGTGGTTCTATTCTAGTTGAGATTGGCGAAAACAATCACAACTAAGCAATGTAAACAAGTAACACAAGAAGTACTGATAAATGAATTTGTATTAAGCTTCAATGGTTACAAGATTACAGAGAAAACTCTAAGAAAAGCACTCAGCACGAAGCACAGTTTTACAATGACTCTAAGTACTACTTATATAGTAACTTAGAATCAAGACAGACCCTTGATTCTAAGGATCAGATCTAACACAGACCGTTGATCTTGTATTAAAGCTATTCTACATATAATGACAATAAACACTATAAAAGTTAACTTTACTCAAACGTCTTCTTAGGCATCATTGCTTGCATGCTTGGAGAAGAGCGTTGTAGTTCTTTATTGTCTGCACCAGTGATATTCTTTCTGCGTGGAGTGTGTCAGTGTTGCAGCAGAAAGTTGTCAGTGGTAATGGTTGCTTTATCGAAGCCAGTCAGCTGCAACATTTGATCTTCAGTGGAAATGACTATCAGCTGCAAAGTTAGAGATCAGCAGCAAGATGCAATCATCCAAAGCTGCTGATGATTTGCCTATCAGCAGCATCAATTGTTGATGCTGCTGAGAAGCCTATTTGCAGCAACTCTGGTCTTCAGCAGATAAGGCTATCAGCAGCAGATTTGTTCTTCAGCAGAAGAACAAATATCCGCTGTAGATAAGCTTATCCGCAGCAATTTGTTGGTCAGCAGCAAACTCTGAGGTAAGCAGCATTTGTACTTAGAAAGTTTTGTAGCCATCAGTCTTTATTTCTACAATCTGGCAGCTAGTCGTGCCGGTGACTGGTTGTATGGTGACAGGGACCCAAAGTCTTCCTCTTGTGTTGACTCTGCTTCGGGGTGATTCTTAGAGGAGTGAGGAGGGTAAGAGGCCATGTCTAGCATGAAAACGTCGTAAGTGTAATGGTAAGTGTTAAAGGTGTTCATTCTTTGACGCTCGCCAGGTGGGCGATCCACCTGGGGCTTTACACTGAGGAGGAGGTCCAGGACCCCCTCTTTTACTTGGATGAGACGGGGTCGGAGGCACAGCCGCTTGTGGCATGGTGGCCGACCATTAGCGATATTCCCTGGGGAGGTGCCACCCGGGCGAGCCATATCAGAGACCCTTTGCACGGATATCTGCATCGGTGCATTATGCAGACGATTTCCAGATGCGTCGCTAGAAGAAATAGGTGACTTTTACCGACTTCTTCTTTTTGCGAGCTCTGCTTACGCCCCGCAAGGCCAACCTGGCATATTGTATGGCGTCTTACTTCGCTGTCCTTCATCAGGCGAAGGTATGACATTTACGTACTTATTTTATTATTTATTGTTGTTTATTTCTCTACTAACAATCTCGTTTTTCAGCTTGATAGGCCCATCACCTGCGGCGTTTATATAACCGTCCTTGCCCATAGTCTGGTTGATCATGCAGACGATATTCTAGCGGACCAGACTATAGAGTACGCACCGAGCCTTTTGGGTCGATAGACGGTGATAGGCATGGGGATTGCATATGATGTTGGCGGCCGTCTCGATTGGTCTTTGGATAGGGCAGACCATCTGGCAGCTGCCCATACTGGGAAAGGATACGGTGCAACAGCCGCAGCAACAGGGCGCACAGCCCCCACCGCCACTACCACCACCGCCACAGCAGCCTCAGACTCTTCTCAGACCAGTCCCGACATTCGCTGACTTCATGCGGGAGTCGCTTCATCTGATTAGAGAGATGCATGGCATGATGCTATGCATGACCCAGTTCTTTCAGGATTAGACCAGGACACAGGAGATTCCCTTCCCTAATATGCCCCCTACACGGGCATACGACGCCGCATACGAGCCTCTGCCAGACCAGCATCCGCCGCCATAGTTATATTTTATTTATCTTTTGATGTACAACATGAACATTTTGATGTATATATGTATCTTTTTGTTTTATCGTTTTGATGTTTGATTGGTTGTTTATCGTATATAGTAATGACTAACGATCAGTAAAATCTACTATTGTTATATAAAGTTTTCATCAAACATGAAAGTTTTACTTCAAGATCCAGAGAAAACTCAAAAAATAATTATTGATTTAACTTTATGTGGTAACTTTTACAATGTATATATGGTCAAACAATTAAAAATTACAAAGATATAATAAGGGTCGTATTGCCCCGTACTGATCTGGTACAATACGACTCGTATGCGACACCATGATTGTGTGTACATATTACACTCGAGGGTGTGCAAATAACTATACACTATATTGTATAGTTGAAGGTGAAAGAATTATATGTTTAAGTTATAATTACTTGATGAGACAACACAAACTATTAACAAAGAAAGAATTTTATATTACAGTTATAAATTGAGAAAACTACGACACCCAATAGTAACTAAGCTTTCTAGTGAAAGTTAAGTGACTTTAGAGGGAAAAAAACTTCGAATAACTTCAGTAGAACACTTAGAAACTTGTTTACTATTATGTACGGTGAAATATAAAAGTTTGAAACTAGTTGCTGTCGTAGGGTACGCTTGCAGGTCTTGGGGACGAAAGCACAGACCTGAACAGCACACCATGTAAACCTGAAACAGGCCAAGCTTCCTCCGCCATTAACTTCCACCGCCGCCCTGTACCCACTCCTCCCAACTGCCACCGGCACCGCCAAAAAATGAAAAAAAAAAACAAGTGACATTTTCACATAGTAACTTAGAAAGCCATTTAAAACACACAACAAAACTCAAAACAAGACCTACATCATCATACCATACCATCAACATGTACAAGCATCATCTCAAGTACCAATCAGTAAACAAACAAACACACACTGAAAATAAATTTACAAACTACTTGCATGTTATAATATTTCACATTTGTTTCTCATCTGACCCGACAAGCGGGTCCAGGAGAACAACTCGGGTTTGCAGATCTGCACCCCGCTCCCGCCCCGACTGTTTGAACAAACTTGTGATGCATCTGATAAGCCGGGTTACCGATGACCAAGGGTCGACCCACGCCAATTAAAGAAGATGCTAATGAGACTTCATTTGAACAACTACTGCTGCTGCTTTGTAAAGGCTCTAAGGTCTCCACCACATCACTCATTAACGGTCTTGCTTTTGGATTCTGGCTTAAACAGTAGTATGCTAAGCTGCAAGCTTTTTGGGCTCCCCGGACTGAATATTCGCCTTCTAATCTCGGGTCAATGATCTGGAGTAATTTCCTTTTGTCGTTCAGTTTGGGCCGGGCCCAGTCCACTAAGCTCTGTTCTTTGCTTGGTCTCGTTTTGTCCACGGACTTCTTTCCTGTTAATAACTCGAGAAGAACGACTCCAAAGCTGTATACATCACTCCTCGCGGTAAGATGTCCTGCTCAGTCATCACAATCTTTCAGGTCAATAGATAAGTCTACATCAATCCATTCTAAGAGACATTACAATTTACAAACGCGTGTTTATTCGTTTTTCATGATTTTTTTTTGTTAACTATAGTTCCTCAATTTTCATAACATATTTGTCAACCTAGTTTATCAAAACTTGAGGCATGCTCAATAAGTAGGGCCGCTAAACGGGTTGTGGGTTGACACGAACACAACCAGTTTTACTAAATGTGTTCGCGGGTTCAACCAAAACCCGAACACGTTTAGACTAAACCCAAACCTGCGAATTTTGTGTCGTGTCAGAACTTCACACCCCTACTCAATAGCGCCACCTTACAACATTATGACCCATTATTTATATAACACAACCCGATCGACCCATTTCCATATCAATGGGTCGATTTTACTTATTTAAAACTAACCGGTTCGACCATGTCACTTCTACTCTCATAATAATTTGACTAAAAAGAGGGGGCAAGTCTGGAAGATCCACATCCAAATAGACCATAAACTGTTAGTTAACCGAGCCTTTTACTTATTTAAGACACAAATTGAGTACTTCATTCAACTTCTGGTGTTTAAATAGCAAAAACTTGGGAATCCAAATTCATTCTAAAACATCAAGAATAACAACTGCCACATCATATCAATATGCTCTTTTTTTATAGAAAGACTCGGGAACCGCAACTAAGGTGGTTAACTTTTACTGCTACCCATTTGCATTAAGAACTAATGTAAATTGAAAGATATTCTATGATTCTATCCCCTTGTGGTATTGAACACCACAATGAACTCATCAAGTGTATGTTTAACTTTAACATTTAAACCATTAATATTGTCATTTCCTTACAAACATAAGATTCACGTCAATTTTGAGACTGAAAAGCTTGTTTGACATCAAAATTCCAAAATGGGTATCTTTTTTTTAACGGGTCAGGAAATTTTATCTTTCATGGCACTAAAAAGGTTCTCAATCTCTCGTTCTCTCTTTATTTTTCAACAGGGAAAGATGTACTGACCCTCACTATATCATGTATGTTAGTTCCTTGAAGGAAAATATGAAATTATATGTTGCTTTGCTCAACTATATAGTCAAATCATAAAATCATATACAGCCCAATTAAAAAAAGCATTTTTTATTTCTTTCTATCGTGCATTTATTTTCATGGTGGAGATTACTAAATCACTTTTTAAATAAATGGTCATGAGTATACTTACAACTATGAATAAATTTAGTATATATCAAATATGGAAAATGGATAAAACATATCTAAATACTAAATTGATGTATTGAAGTGGATGGTAAATAGATAAAATGCACAATTACAATACTCATATCCATTTAACATGACGTATTTATTAAATATAGTCAATACAGATAGCATCCGCTTTAAATGGAGATGAATGCAAATGGTACTCAGATTTTCTAATATCCAATGACAGTATCAAATATCAATTACTAGTATTCCATTATTAATCTGGATTTGAATGTATTTTACTATTTAGTTAGCCTTTCTATTGACAATCTGACATAAAAAATTCTCAAGTTAACTAATGAGCTGAAGCAATTTCAAGATAAAGAAATACATACCAGTCATAACATATTCAGGAGCAGCATAGCCATATGTACCCATAACCCTCGTTGATACATGGGTTTCGTCACCTTGTGGGCCAGCTTTTGCAAGACCAAAATCAGATAGCTTAGCTGTATAATCCTGCAGGTTCACAGTTCTTATTACCAATCAAGCTACTATTCTGATATCTGAAATACAAAAGAAATGACTAGAGAAATGAGAAAATAAATACATAATTCTGGAAGCCACTTACTGAGTCCAACAATATGTTAGAAGTCTTGAAGTCCCTATATATTACAGGTCGTTCAGCATTGTGAAGGAAGGCAAGGCCTTTTGCTGCCCCTAGAGCAATCATCATTCTTGTTGACCATGATAATGGTGCACTTGTTTCTGAGTACCTCAAAAAAGCATCCCAATTAAGTTAAGAAAATAGAAAACTTATGCAAGAAGAAGCCAAAGGTTACTATTTCTCTAGCATAATTTGGCACGCTTTCAACCATTAACAATGTCAACAAAAACAATTAAAGCATCTGAACATAACTGGCTCATCAGTACTAGAACATACAAGATAGATAAGTCATACCAATATACTAATTATTATCTCTTAAACCTCTTATAACCACATAGTCATACACAAAAAGAACACGTGTTATGTGTGAAAGAAAGAGCATATAAACTAGGGGCTAAGCAGTCACATCATGATGAGGGCAATGAGTAAGTGAAACTGATGGCAGTATAAAGGGAAAACAATAAAAGATTACAATAGGGCACGATCACAAAAAGGGTATGCATGTAATCATAATTGACTTTAATTTATTGACATTTATGCCACATCTTTTATGTTCTTTTTTCTTTTTGGGAAGTGGGAGTGAGCAAGATAGAAAAGTAAACCCCTGACAACAACGGAAGCCTCCCAACAAGATACAGGAGCAGCAAATTTTTTTAAGAGTTTTCAATATATGGATAATAGTGGTAATTGGTAAATCGGTAATGATGATAATAAATAACCATAAAAAATAATATGGTCCCCCAGTACCAAAAAATGCAAAACTTTTCATTTTCCAACTAAGTTCAACTTTCTATTTTTGACAAGATTCTTGTCCAAATCAACGGATTTGCCAAACAGCAACCATTACAAGATATGGGTGGCATTGACGTTGGTCAACAAGTCTTTCAAATCTTAAGGTGCTTTTAGGTATTTCATTAGCAATCAAAGGCTCTCCTTAAAGTATGAGCTACTTCAAATGTTGAAATTGTAATGCAACTTAGCCATAAATAGCGACAAGAGGACACAACATGGTAGCGGAAGATGACCTAAAAAGGATTGGATAACCAGCAGTGGTGTCAGAAGACAGAAAAGCTTTCGATAACAAGGATAGAGCTAGAAGATAAAAAAAAATAAACAAGGAATCCAGTGCTTGATGATAATAAGATAAAATAAGGGTAATAGTGCTTGACAACAAAATTAAATGGTATCCAACTAATGACATAAAATTTGGTTACCCAATGTGGCTTTCATATATTGAGGTGCGATTTTACAGTCTATTGCAATATGAAGTTCTTTTTGTAGACAAAAGCATTAGTCCACATTAATTTGAAAATGGCCCTTTCTTCAAAGGTCAAAGCTGTATCTCAAATGTATACAAAGTAAACAACTATCCCCACTAACTAGATCGTCAAGATCCTTATTTCCATATAAAGAAAGTTTTCAACTAAGCAAAAATCAGTTTAGCGTGCCATACTTGTGGATGGAGCACATAAATGATAAAAACATACCCACATTCAAAATCATATAAGATATTAAATTAGAACTTGCTGTAACATTACGAAGTAACTTGTACTACAACTAGAGCATTAGGTGGGGTAGCGGTGAAGCAGAAATGAAATGTTAGAACTGAAAGAAAGACGGAACAGGTCGAATATAATTGAACATTTTGACTCTTGCAATTGTGATAGTTAATAATTCAAATATTGCTAAGAAAGGCATGTTATGATCACAGTACGTATCCAAGTTCTTATTGCAACTACCATAGCCGAAGATGCTACTTACTAATGTTAACTAGTATGAACTAAAAGTATCTTTATGCAAAAGCAAAAATTCATGGAAGGAGGGTGCATACTTCGAAAGAGATGATTTTCAAGGCTTCCACGAAACATAAATTCATAAACAAGCAATCTGTGATCATCTTCACAGCAATATCCAATCAATTTCACCAAATTGGGATGCCTGAGCTGACCAAGGAAATTTACTTCTGTCTGCCACATGAAACACCATTACTCACATTAACTAAAACGGCTTTTCTCTACGCATATACAAAGACTTGGTTGTTATAAAGATAAAGGAACTCACAAGCCATTCTCTGTGACCTTGAAGCCCCTCCTTGTTTAAAACTTTAACAGCAACCGGCAGAGATTTGAGACCAACCCTAACATTCTCATCAATATAGCCCTTGTAAACAGTCCCAAAACCCCCCTCTCCAAGAATATAATCAGACCTAAAGCTCTTAGTAATGGTTTCAAGCTCAAACAACGTGAAAGCAATCACATGAGTATATAACAGCGAGTTATTTCTCAAATCCTCAATAACATTCACATTATTACGAGGCGTTGAAGGATCACTCAGATCCGAAATCGACCGACTATGCTTCTTCTCCAAACCCTGATTTTTACCAGATATCACCTGTAGCTGATTGACTGTCCAATAATCGATTGCAACATGTTACTAATAGAAAATGCACATCGAATTGACTTAAAATCGAAGCAACTAAAAGCACGATGATTCAATTTTACGCAACGATTGAATGATTGATGAAAAAGTGACCTAGATCTGGAAATCAAATAGAAAAGTAAACACGTAGCAAAATAAAGTAAAATAAAAGTATAAAACCTTGATGATGAGCATCTGAAACGACAGCAGATTCTTCGCGAGTGCCGCAATTACCCATACTGTTCGAATGCAGGAGATGTGGATGATCGAATCGCACAGTATCTCATTCTTAGCCGGACCTCCCTGCCGTCTCCTCCGCCGTCGGTGCCGGACCTACTTCTGCTAGAGTTTCAACGCTGGATTTGTTGTGTAGCGGAAGGTGATTTGCAGGTGTGATTCCCGAAAGGAAACACGCTGTCGGCCGGTCTCAGTCGCCCCACTGACTCCAAAGTCACTCGCTTCCACCTGCTTCCTTCGTTATCAATAGCATCGTCAAATTACATCTACTACCCCTTCTTTTTCCGTATTATCTTTCAAGGCGTGGTTGGGTTTATTATCTTATCTGAGCGTTCTTTTTGGTAAAATCTGAATCAACAATTAAGTGTTGAACTATTAAAATGTATGAATGATTTAGCATGGTTTCTTAACTGAATCATTAAGAGGTTTGTTGAACCATCAAGATGTGTGCTTTTAGCAAAACAAACACTCATTACCTCTGATCGATTCATAGGTAGCCTCTTAATGGAACCATTAAGAGGCTACCAAACAACCCCTTAAGTTTTTTTAAGGCAAATTGGTTTTTAATAATTTAAACTATGACTCATTAGTTGATAATAATCAAAACTAACATTTTGACTGGTAATAATCACAACTTTCACTTTTATTGTCAATGACAGTCATAGTAGCATAATCATCATATATTTACATTCTATTTACGCTCGATTTCGCTTGTACGATTCTCCATTTAATTTAAAATCGTCATTTTGAGCGAAAATAATTGTAAATCTATGATGATTATGCTACTGGGACTGCCATTGACAACAAAAGTGAAAGTTGGGATTATCACCAGCCAAACTGTTAGTTTAGATTATTATCAACCAATGAGTTATACTTTAGATTATTAAAAACCAATTTGTCTTTTTTCGAAGACTAAATTCGGTTCCGATAAAAATAAACTTTCTCGGGTGGCAAGTGGTTCGTAACATAATTCTCACTATGGATGCATTGCATAAAAGGGGAGTTTAGATGAATTCTATTCTATGCCTACTTGTGGATTTGAACCGAAATTGATAGATCGTATACTTTTGCTGTCTGATTTCGTAAAGGAGGTATGGTTACAAATCACGGAATGGTGTAAAATCCCTCGAGTTTCATGCAGAACGGTGGAGGAGCTATTATCAATGACCAAACAGATACCAAAGCAAATACCACACAAGAAGGTGCTATATGAAATAATGTTATCCACTTGGTTTATTTGGTAAGCTAAGAATGATAAAAGCTTCAATAATGTAACACCTTCGATTTCTAAAGTAACGAAGGAGATTAAGACAAATTCTTACATTTGGGTTAAAAATAGAGCAAAAATTCCTTCTTTAGAGTGGAAATGGTAGTGTAATTTGATCTTCTCAAATCTCCCCTTGTCGTAAGGTCCTTGTATCTTTTGCTCTAGCTTCTTGCTAGTTTTCTTTTAATAAAATTTCTCTCTCGTCGTTCAAAAAAACATAAAAAAGTAAAAACTTGTGAGTTTTGTAAGTTTTTCAAAAAGACTAAATTATATAGAAAATGAAAGAATTGTATAGTTTTTTTTATTCATTTTAACTTTTTTATCAATTAAAATATTAAACTTTCTTTACATATACATATAGAATAAAAAAAGGGATATTCTAGCCGGACACGGAATATTGCCAATGGGACACGCCGTAACCCTATACGCCTCGTATAGGCCAATACGAGGCGTATAGGGTTTAAGTCTTCTGGTATGGAATGTCACGTGTCATTCTTTGTCTGGAGGCTGGGACCATACGTGGCGTATTGCACTATACGCGGCGTATAGGTCACGGGTAATATTTTTGTCTCAAAACTTGGTATATTTTGGGATATAAAACACTATACGTGGCGTATATGGCTATACGCCACGTATAGAATTTTTTTTTTTAATTTCTATTATATTTATCTTTTTTAATTTATTGTTTGTTATCTTTTTTAATTCATATTATATATAATTTTTAACATTTTTTATTATATACGTTGTGTTTGTAATTCCCGTATTTTTTTAATTTTTATCGTTTGTTATATTATATTGTACTATACGTTACGTATTTTTTATGTTTTTACATTTATAATTTATCATTACAACCAAACAAACAAATTAAACATTACAACCAAACATTAAATATATTACATCAAAAATGTTTTTACATACATAAGAAAAAATATTATTGACTAAAATAAAAACAACTACGCCTAACCGGCGCCGCCCTGATCATGACCGACGACGCCATGATCCTGAATTGTATTAAGTATTAGTGTAGCTAATGATACCCTAGTGTAACTATATACACTAACGGTATACTTAAGTTGTTCGGCAACAGTTGGAATTTCTATACTCAAGTATTGGGTGTTCTTAATGTAAGTCTTAGAAATCTTGGTCCCTAAATAAGTCTGGTTAGAACCTAGGTGTCACTAAGGAAACGTAATTCGCTAAAACCATTGGCTCTGATACCAATCTGCCACACCCTCAAATTTATTCACTTAATAAGTAAATAAATAAATTAAGGTTGCAACGATTGGTAACTTTACACAACACCGAAAGCTAAACTAAAGACTTCTAAGGTTTTGAACACCATTACAATTCTAACATGAAATAGTACATTGACCTAAACCATATAGATCAAAATCGTCTTGAGGTTTGACAATCATACGTCTTCGGATTCTAGGGTTTAATCTGAATGGTTAACCTATTCCAAGTGTGCCATGGCTATGAATTACCTGAAAAGATACTTAAAAGTGTCAACACAAAGGTTGGTGAGTTCACACGTTTAATTGTCTCAGTTTAAAGTAGTTTTCCTTGAAACATTGATAAAGTGCATGCGGCCATAATATGAAACGCTTTTCCTCGAAAACATTAAAAATGCTTACACAACCATAATATGAACCAGTTTTTTCTTGAAAACATTGACTAAAACATTTGC
This sequence comes from Smallanthus sonchifolius, assembly GCA_023525975.1. Classification (NCBI taxonomy): domain Eukaryota; kingdom Viridiplantae; phylum Streptophyta; class Magnoliopsida; order Asterales; family Asteraceae; genus Smallanthus; species Smallanthus sonchifolius. The sequence goes on along the minus strand of CM042037.1, from coordinate 61,347,049 downwards.
ACATGAATGAATGGCCAAATCATTTATATGTAACGATTGGCAAAACCAATTTGCATAAAAATGATCTTAAGTTTCAAGTATCCAATTTTCAAGTATCCAAGTTTCAAGTATTCAAGTTTTCTTGTGCGCTAAAACGTTTTCAAGTATCAAGTATATGCATGTGCACAAAAACGGTTTCAAGTATACGTTAAACGAAACCAAGTAATCTCATCAAGTTTGACCTATCAAGTTGACCCATCGTAACTAGCTAGGCATACGAAGTTTATTTTACATGAGTGTTAACCAAACCAAACACAGGTGTTTCGCCCCTCGCCCATTCCCCACGGGCTCAAGAGTTAAGATAAAGTGTAGCCATTGGGCCATACGGACCCTTGGTTAGCGCGACTAACCCTGACTGGGAGTGTCAATCGCAATAGTACTATTCACAATATCCTGGCTATACGAGTTAATGGTTAATAAATTGTTCACGTAGGGGACTTTACGAGCTCTTCCACGATTGTCTCATGTAAACATAAATGGTCGGTTATGATTCCTTGTTTATAACGTATAAAGCAAATATCTTTCATGTTTTCTCAAATGTATCAAGTAATGTTGTTCCCAAATGTATCAAACGACGATGTTTCCAAATGTATCAAACGACGATGTTTCCAAATGTATCAAACGACGATGTTTCCAAATGTATCAAACGACGATGCTTCCAAATGTATCAAACGATGATGTTTCCAAATGTGTTAAACGATGATGTTTCATGTTTTCAAACGTGTTATGCAAGTATGTTTCTCCCCCAATGTTTCTAAAACATTTAAACGTAAAGGGGCAGTGAACTCACCTTGTGAGCTATCGGTATGAATGTGCTAGCAAATAGTCCAAGTGGACGCAAGACCGCCCTAACTGTGACCTAAACAGTGGCGGTTATCTTATGACCTTAAGATTTAGTGTTAACATACAAGTCAGTTATGTAAAAAGTCTATCCAATATGTTAGACTGAAAAACGTAAGTGTCATGTTTAGAAAATGTGACCCGACGAACCATTGGTGACTTGACTTTGAGTTTCATGTTAGGAATACGTGTTTAATCATGAAACATATACAAGTTTGATGTTATATGTATAAATATGTGTCCACAAGTTGTTATATATATATATATATATATTTCGTGTTAGGGTTTTGAAGGCATTTCTCTTAAACCGTGTTATCAAGGTAACCTTAGTTTGTCAGAATTTCAAGAATTTTAGGTCGTTCGTACGTTGTACTTTTGATTATTCAAACGAACTCGTTTAGTCACGAAATTTAATACCAAGATACCTAAATGTATTAGGGTTAGAGGGATGTATGAATCACCAATTTAGGACATGTTAAAGTATTTTTAAAAGTTAATTTGGACAGGAGGGGTTAGCAGTGTTCATTTCTGGAGTATCTTGGGAATTTCTTTTTAGGTGACTGACTTAAGCCCGTTTTCATGAACCGAGACCCTACTACTTTAGTTTTATACTTAAAATAATTACTTTAGGAAGTGGAATGACTTGTTATGACCAAGTTATGACCTTCAGAAGTGACACGAAATTTCTGCCAAAAATGACAGCCTTGATACCTTTTCTCGTAGGGCCATTTTGGGGCATCAAAACTCAACGAAATTTTGTGAAACCCCTTGGGTTGGATTACTGACTCTTTGTAATTGATTTTAGACCTAGGACTCGTCCATTTTGGTTGAGATATGGCCCGCCAAAGTCGGATTAAGAATCTGTCAGGTTTCTGTTTTGGTTCTAAAACACTCAAACTCAACAGCTACTCCAATCTTGTACTTGTTTGACTTCTTTTTTACCAAATACTTGATGTTTAGGTTAGATTTTACATGTTCTAAAGTCCATAGTCCAGTTTTGTTTATCTCAATCACTTGATCCATGAGTTTAAAGTCCAAATTCCAAGTTCAAACAAGTTCAAACTTAAAGACTTGTTTTTAAAAGTCATATATGCATGATTTTTACATGTATGCACCAAATCACCAACTAAACTTATTCTTAACCATCATTTTATATAAAAACATGTATGTAATATATTTTAGTTCTTTTTTAAGATGTTTAATAGGTTCATAAAGCTTGATCATGAGTTTTAAAAGAACCTTTTGTTTAAAAGATGTAAATCATGCTTTAAGCTAGTTTTTAGTATTATTCTTTTGGATGAATCTTTTATACATGACCACTACTTGAGTTGCTAGTAAAATGAAGAGGATGAAGATATATATTTTAGAAAACTCACAACAAGTATGAAAGAAGGATTTAGAAGGAAGTTCCAAGTCCAAGACCTTGCTACACTTCTTGATCTTCTTGAAAGCACTTGAATTGTTGAACTTTTGATGGAGTTTGAACTAGATGAATAGGTGTGTGTGTTCTAGTATGTGTGCCATGAATGGGGAGGGAGAGAAAAGAGGTTGAGTGTGAGATATGTAAAAGAAGGTGAATGATGGGAGTAGGTAAATGAAAGACTTATGGAGGAGTTTATGGGACGTAAGGTATGGTTCTTGCTTATAAATCCATCAAATAAGAAAATTATCAATGGGGAGGGCCCCACATGATAAATCTCAGCCTAGATTGGGTCTAGGGGAGTGGTTGGGTTGGTTGATTGCTTTAGTGTTTAAATGGGGTAGTTTATCCGGTCATTAGTGGGTTTAATCTCGATTACGGTTCGTTACGGTAATTTAACTTGGTTTAATTACCTTTTAAGGGTAATTAACTAGTTTTGAATAAAAATACATTTATTTATATGTTTTATGAATCATAGATGTAATTAGTTTCGTGTATGTATGTTCGTACACCACAGTGTACGATAAAACCTTCGAATTATGTCGTTACGAATCGTTTTATGAAATGTGGACTTTAAAATATATATTTTAATGTATAAACATATATTTCATGTATTATGGATCTTTGTACATTAATTTGGACATTTGGTTAGTCACCAATATTCGTATTAGCCGGGTTTTACGTAAACGTGATCCGGTAATTCCTAAAATTACCAAAGCATGAATTGAACTAACGTATGACATTTGTTAGAATTGGTGACCTAATCCATGAAATTAAGTCAATCAAGAATCTTGAAAATGTAAACGCGTTTATGTTGTGTACGGATATTGACCTGGAAATGTCGGGTGTTACACGCCACCTCCATCTCAATATCCACCTCGTGATCTGAATCCGACATTCCTGAATTAAATAACGACGATATATATACTACGAATATTAAATAATTAAAAAAACAATTACTATACGCCACGTATAGCCCTATACGTGGCGTATAGCCTCTCACCGGGTAAACTAAGCCATATGCAGCCAAACCAGGTCATACACAGCCAAGTTACCGGGTAAACTAAGTCATACGCGGCCAAACCAAGCCATACGAGGCATTGTTACCGAGAAACAGAGCCATACGCCACGTATGGCACTATACATGGCGTATGGCTTCATCGTCTTCCTAAGATGAACTATACGCCCCGTATAAGGCTATACGTGGCATATAGTTCATAAGTTTTCAGTCTAAATCCACCTATTCTACCCACTTTTAACTGTTAATAATCAACATAAAGCAAATATTATTGAACGAGAGTCTAAAATACATACCTTTACGAGTAAATGTGAAGATTTTCTACCCGACAATCGCAATCAACGAGTGTATATGGCTGGTGCGTATATGTTTGTGTGTAAAGTATTGGGTAGCGTTTGGGTCTGTACGAGGGGCGCATGGTGTATATCAGGTTGCTATACGCCACGTATAGCCCAATACGTGGCGTATAGCTCGTGACCTTTCGTATTCTATACACAACGTATAGTGCAATACGATGCGTATGGTTATAAATATCTGAGATTTGAAATTTCAAATTGTCCCTTCATTTCTATACGCCACGTATTGGCCTATATGTGGCGTACAGAAAATTTTTTAAAATTTTATTTTATTAATGTATTTTATTATAAAAAATTAATGAAAATTTTATTTTTTAAACTAATAAACATGTATTTTATTATATACAATTATAAACAAATTTTATTTATATATGTTTTTTATTTGAAACAAACCGATAAAAAATAAAATAAAATACAATTACAAATAAATGTTATCCAACATTCGTTACGTATTGTGGAACTGTATGTGCAATAGTAGTCATTATCTTCTTAAACCATTCGATACGATCCTTGTATATATTTTCCCATTCTGCTGCAGCATAATTTCGGTGCAAATACCAAAGAGGATTCGGTATGGGCATCGAAGAATCTCCGTCTAACTTGACATGGATGAAATGAGCATTGTTGACATGAACGAACGATACGACTTGATGGTGAGCGTTAACGTTAGGACCAATCCACAAGGGGAAAAAGGTTTGACTGCTGGCGATGCTTAAAAGTTGAACAATCACGCCAAATATTTGAGCAATAAGGAGTCCCGTGTAGGGCATCGACATCCAATGACTACTGGGTACGACTTTCACCTTCTACCAATCTATCGTGTGACGTGGTTCTTCATACTCTTGAAAGGCGATTTTGTCGAAAACAGATCTCCACCATTCTCCGTGGCCGTTCATCTCCTGTAGAAGATGTTGTCGAATAAAAAGCCACTTGTTTTCATCGATCCCTAAGCCCACAGCTACCATCGAAAACCACATTTACCGTCGGGCATTACATCTTGTATACGTGAAATGTAGCGATGAAACAAAGATGGAATGGAATGTTTAAACGATGAATATTGTTAACTGCTTCATCCCCCACCATCAATGGAAACCCGTTATCATAAAGTGGATGTTTTCCTTTACAAGTCGTTAAACAACTGCGTTGCATGACGGGTTTCTTCGATTTTATGACTGAAATCGCTCGTCGAGAGTCCTGTGACGCAATATACAAGCTATGTCTCGAAGGGTCACATCTACTTAGTTGGGATTCTACAAACGAGATATCGTCTTCTAGAATGGAGCTGGTTATCGCGACATCCTTTTTCCTTTGTTGTTGCTTTTTCAAAGTTGGATGACCACAAGTATCTTCTTGTACCACAGGCGCTTTCTTATTAGTTTTACTTGGTAAGACCACCCCTGCGATTCTCGACAACAGAATTTTTTTCACCTTATCGGGTTGTGACATTATTTTGTTTCTCACAAAACCAAGTACTTTATCCACGTCTACACTTTCATCCTTAACAAACGACGGTTTTAAATCAAGCTTCCTCCGGAAGATGTCCACCGCATCTAGCGGGATTCTGCTACCTGTATTAAAACGAGATAGTTAAAACAGTTTGGAATTATAAGAAATGTGGTAAATTGTAAAAGGTTGTATTTATGATCTGTAGCTTCGATCTTTGCCAGACGGTGAGCACACGGTAACCCACAACTATTGAAAAGCTACTAACCACACAATGCATTTTGTTTCCGTATATTTGATAACTTCCACCACTCGTTTTCTAACAAATCTAGAGCTTTATGTGAAACCTTACCATGTAAGTTATCAAACAATTCAATAGTTTTGTGGTTGTCCATTTTCCTTATCAGGCTTGTTCCAAACCCATACTGTAATTCTACGCACTGAGATGTTACAATTTCATCGACAAACCCCACAAGTCTATCCAGCGAAGTGTTAGTATTTCTAAGATAGCTCTTTAGGAGCGAATGCTGGCTCTCGACTATGTTCGTTGTACGTTGACCAAAGTTGAGGTTTCTGTTGGACCAGGCTAATGCAAACTTTTCTTTATATGGGCCAAACCAATTTTTGGTCACATAGTCTATAACTCTTGGAAAAATAATATAAACCTGAATAAATATTATAAATTAAAAATAAAATATATGGATAAAAATAAAAACTCACTTCCTCGTCTCGCTGCATACAGTCGTTCGTAAAGTCGGTTGAAGTTGTACGGTTAAAGTTAAGCAACAACAAACTATATGTAAGTTTATATATATATATATATATATATGTAGGAATGTTATACCTCGTCATTTTTATACGACACAGTTGTATTGGTTTGTTCATCGTCTTCAGACTCGTTAGTCGGTTGTGTCGGGTAAGAGACTTCACCGTATACGAAATCGTCAGTGTGTTGTGTCGGGTAAGAGGGTTCACCGTATACGAAATCGCTAGTGGGTTGTGTAGGGTAAGAGGGTTCACCGTATACGAAATCGCTAATGGGTTGTGTACGCTAAGAGGGTTCACCGTATACGAAATCGCTAATGGGTTGTGTAGGGTAAGAGGGTTCACCATATACGAACTTGGGATTACGTAGTGGCTCGTTCAAATCTGGAAGCCTTACTCGGTGATTAGAATGAACGTCGGACGAGACCTTCTCCTGATTCACATCTACCGGCCATGTCCCTTACCCACCTTGAACGCCAAAACTTTACGGGTTGTTTTTCAGTGACTCGTTAGAATATACGTGAAAACCATAGTTACCATCCTACCACCAAGCCATGGCTATAGAATTTTTAGCTATATGTGTAAAAAAAATTTGACCGATACGTTCAAATGAGAAATCTTAATGGTTAAATACAATTTTTTTTGGAGCTATACGCATCGTATAGGCCAATACGATGCAGTTTAGGATACGAGGTACACCAACAACATCGTACACCTGGTCATTCCAACCACTATACGCATCGTATAGTGCAATACGATGCAGAGTAGTGTACGAGATACCTTCTGCAACTAGTCAACCATCACATCACTATACGACGTCGTACACCTGGTCATTCCAACCACTATACGCATCGTATAGTGCAATACGATGCAGAGTAGTGTACGAGATACCTTCTGCAACTAGTCAACCATCACATCACTATACGACGCGTATAGACATCACTATACGACGCGTATAGTGCTATACCCCTAAACTGCATCGTATTGCCCTATATGATGCGTATAGTGGTTGGAATGACCTCTGGCGTTGGAATGACCCGGTCCCCTTAGTATTTCCCGTGTCTTGTTAGTAGTCCCCTAAGAAAATCATGATAAGTCTTAAAATGTTAACGTAACATTTTGTTTATTTTTTACGTTTTAACGGTAATAAAAAATCATAAAATAAATA